>CM069528.1:31697500-33080000 GCA_035773235.1 Eospalax fontanierii | reverse complement strand
AAACACAGAACCAAGGTTTAAAAAATAAAAGAAACCGTGTACATACTTAACTTTAGAAATGAAGCTTGCCAGTGGATTTTGAGCCCTCTATACACCTTTCCTGAGTTTCAGTTTCATCCACCTTCATCTTCCGGAAGTAACTACTCTCTTGATTCCCATGTGTTTATTAAGAGTTCTCAGATGTGTTGTTTTGTGTATTTTAAACCTTGATATCAACTGAATCATATATCTGCTTTGACAAATGCTGCATTCAGTGTTACAAGATTCAGGCTAGTTTATGTAACTCTAATTCACTTATTTTCTATGCTTCCAAGTCTTCTATTAATCAACCCAAATTTACTGACCCATTCACAGACCTGTAGATTGTTTCAAACTTATTGCAGTTGAAAGTCTTCCACTCTTCTCTCACTTGCCCTTGCGCAAGCTCCCAGCTGCTGCATTCCACACAGCACTGGGTCACGTTGGCTGCCCTGACTGCTGCCTCTACCACGTCTCTCCTCATCCCTTGCTCTCACATTGGCCTCTGGAGCTCCGCATGCCCTCTGCTTATTTTCCTCGGCCGCAGGCCATTCAGCTCTTCCTTTTCCCACCCCACATCTGCATTTGTATAGCTTCAAACCTTCTAAGATTTCAGTTAAACAAAATGGCCTTCCCCTTCCTTAACAGCCCAACTCATGAAAAAAATCTCCCCCACACGGACAGATGAAAAAGGGCTCAGTGGGCTCAGAAGAACTTGCTACCAAACAGGACAGCCCAAATGTGATCCCTGGACCCATGAGCTAGAAGGAAAGAATCACCCCTCCCAGGTTGCCCTCTGACCTCCACACACTTGTGCCATGACATTGGTTTGTGCTTGTGCACACACAGATACACACCCCCAAATACACATTCAAACACAACACACAAATAAATAAATGTAATAAATAGCCAGGAGGAGAAATATTTTACTTCTTCCATAAAAGGATAGGCAATAACCTTGAATATTTTAACACGTAAGTTCAAACATGACCTCAACTGTAATCTTAAGTGTTCTTAAGAGGTCTATGCAAAATGAGTTTTCCACAAATGAAGCCCCTGGAGACAGAGAACATGGAAAGAAAGAATTGGTGCACGGTTAGGGTCAGTGTGTGTAAAGGAAGGAAAAGAAATGCATGTTTAGTTTATACCCTCTAAGTGTACACACACACACACACACTTCCTTTCTCCATTTAAAGCCATCGACAGGGACAAAAGTTTATATATTTGAATAGAAATATCAAAGTTGCAGAAAGTGAATGTATACAAAGGTGTCTTTCAGGTAAGTAGATCAGAGTTAGGAAGCTCTTGAAATCCAGAGAGAAAGAGATCTTTGAACCTAAAAGTCTTTGTCTTGAGACATTTTAGTTACATTCCAAGCTGTAGAGAATAATACTCCTATATTAAGGTACTAACATTTTGTGACATTTAGATTTATATTAAGTAATAGGGGGCTGGAGAGATGACTCAATGATTAGGAGCATGTACTGCTCCCAGAGGACCCGAGTTGGTTGCCAGCACCCATATCGTGGCTCACAACCATCTGTGTAACTCCAGCTCCAGAAGAATCCAATGCCACTGACCTCAGCAGGCACCCACAGCCACTGACCTCAGCAAGCACCCACAGCCACTGACATCAACAGGCACCCGTAGCCACTGACCTCAGCAGCCACCTGTACTCGAATGCTCAAAACCCCACCCAGACACACGTGCATTCACATAATTTAGAATACTAGAAAGTAAACCTTAAAATAGAATGTCAAAAAAAATACTTAATAAAAATGACATAAAATGTAGCAAGCTACTTTTAGCTCCTGTGTAAAAGATCAAAATAAATCCAGATTTTTATATAAATGATGATTATAAAGAATAATACATTGGATACTTGAAAAATGCTAGGAAAGTAGATTACCAATGTTCTCATCACAAAAATGAACATACAATAGGTATTTTCAATAGCTCAGTTTAACCATTCTACAATGTGTACATATATCAAAACTTGATATTGTGTACCATAACTATGTACCATTTTGTCAACTAAAATAAAATCAAGAGTCATTTTGAAAAGAGAGTTCAACTTAATGGGAATGATGTTTTGGCAATATTACCCTGGCATTTACATGTTAAGTTCATGAAAAGGTTAAGTGTGTGTGCTAGGGAAGGGTTGGCTGTGAAAAGAATCGAGTCTAGGCTGAAACAGGAACTTAGGTACAAAGTTATGAAGGCCTGGATTGGGGTGAACACAGAGGAAAACAGAGAAGACTCTCCACGGGCTGTCAGCAGCATTTGGCCAGACTGATTCTGATAAGTAAGGTGATGTCATAGCTGCAGTGAGGAGGACAGGGACAAAGATGGTGCCATGATCCAAAATGGGAACTATAGGGGCACTGCACCCAGAGCACAATGGTGACCTCCCTAGGGAACCAGCGCAGCAGGAGGACTGCAGAGAGAGCAGCAGTCTCCACTCGGAGGTGCGGATCCATCTAAGGGGCAGTCAGAACCAGATTCTGTTTTCATCCATGCCACGAAGCTATATCTGCACTTTCTCTTCAGCATCCTCTGTTATAAATCTCCTTCATAGTCATATTTTCAGGGACTGCTATCAAGTCTTCTTTCCACCAAAAATATCTACGCCTTCATTTTATATACCTGTGAATTTGCTAATTACTTTGGAAGAGCTGATCTGACGTAAAATTATCCATTAGACTAAAGAAGAAGTTAAAACTGTACACCACATTCATATATTAAGCTTCCCATTTATGAAGTACCTCTGCATGCCAATCACCATTCTAGATGCTTGAAATACAAATCCAGTAAGACCTATTTGGTG
Source organism: Eospalax fontanierii (assembly GCA_035773235.1). Classification (NCBI taxonomy): domain Eukaryota; kingdom Metazoa; phylum Chordata; class Mammalia; order Rodentia; family Spalacidae; genus Eospalax; species Eospalax fontanierii. The sequence continues at coordinate 33,077,155 of CM069528.1, read as the reverse complement.
TTGCTAAGGAGTTGGCACAATAGAGTTGGGTGAGCAAGTCAGGCTTTCTAGTCTCTCTGAGAAAGAAACGATCAAGAAGAGATTCAGCTGCCCTTATCTCATGGGGATTTTAGTTTCTTGCTAGTCCTAGAAGCTATTTTCTTTGAAAGTTCTAGATTTAATAAGGGAACCATTGTGGGTTTTTTTGGATTGATTGTTTTTCAGAAATATAGTCATAGGCAGACTCCATCATAAACATCACACACAGTTTAGTTTGTTGGCATTTATTTATATGTGATTTGGTATAAAAATCAGAATGGGGTTTAGTAATGGAAAAAGACAGAAGGCTTTGTGTACCTAGTTAGGATGTTGTTATTGGACAGTGCATATAAAGTGAATACATTTAATCTGGGTGTTAGTATCTTCAGTCTGGAATCCACAATGATTTAGGAGCTTAGTAGAAGTTCAAGAACAACTAGAATTTTTTTTTTCAGTTGTTCTGCACTGGACTTTATTTGCTCCTTAGACTATTAGGCAGATTGAGCCAGGAATCTTTAAGTAAACCTTTAAGTAAAAAGAACAGGATGTCTTTACTGGTGACTTTGTTTCAATGTGTAGAACAGCAGGTCGGCACCAGGATGATTTCCTTTCTGCACCTTTGACAAGCAGCAGGCCCCTCTTCCTAAAGAGGACAGAAGAGTTTATGGCCACCTCCTCCTCTCTCCCACAACCCTGGCAATTGCACTTTGTAATTCAAATAAGCCTTTCTTGAAAAACAAGCGGAACAGCCTTAAATCTTTTAAGGCAGTTAAGCAAATTTCACGTTTTATGAGCCAGGATAATCCTTTTAACATTTTCAGAAATAAGTTTGCAAGCCTTCATGCCTGGTGAGCCATGGAAGACACATGACAAATGGGGACACAGAGCATCCTCCAGGCACTCTGCGTGACACGCAGTAAATCCTGCAGCTCTGGCAGGTCCGCCAGGCTGGTAGGAGAACGAGATCAATTCTCCTCTGGCTTCACAAAGGGTCCTTCCTTGCTGATGGCCCCTAAGGCGGAGGAAAAGCTTAATGAAGGAGACGCTGCAAGCTGATAGGAGTTTTGGGAATGAATAGAGAGAAAACGATAATATTACACACCAAACTGGCAGCACAGAAGACGGCGTGACGACTAGTGGACTCAAAACCAGAGCGTGGCTCAGTGTTTTCTCTGGCCAGCTGGTGACAGTAGACTATCCGTGGAAGGAAGTAGTAAAACGAAACTCCACATGGGCTGGGAGTGCTTGGAAACCCAAGCTACACTAACTACAAAAAGCAGCATCTAATTGGAAATGTAGGCCTGCCAGCATTCTGAAAAATATGCCCGCTATAATGAGAGAATTTGTGCATCCAAGCTGGGGAGTAATGTAAATGGAAGGTAATGAAAGACGAAGCCAAAGCAAGGCTCGAGGGCAGAGCACCCTTAGCCCCTCTCTCAGCTGCCTCTCCTATCTGCCCGTTACCAGTTTGTTTTTGTTGTTTGGTTTAGGGGTGTGTGTGTGTGTGTGTGTGTGTGTGTGTACCACAAGTCAACACTGGATGTCTTCCTCTATCACTCTCTGCCTTATTTTTGAGAGAGGGTTTCTCACTGAACTTGGAGCTCACTAGGCTAGACTGGCTGGCCAGCAGCCCCAGGAATCACCCCGTCTCCACTTCCCCAACACTGGGATTACAAGCACGCAGACTTGCACCCAGCTTTTTATGTGGGTGCCGGGGACTGATCTCAAGCCCTCACACCTGTGTGGCAAGCGCTTTACTCACTGAGCCTTCTCCCTGGCCTCACATTGCTTGTTTTGTCTGATTGGTCACCACAGTCGCACTTTCTATTGTTTTTCTTTTTCTTTTTCTTTTTTTTTACTGCTGTGAGCTTATAAAAATGTGCATGAAAAATAGCATTACAATCCAAGTGGAAAATGCTTGTGCAGAGGGAAAGCATAATGTGTTAGTCTCGACTGGTGCTCCGAGGAGGAGTTCTATAGAGACAGCCGCAGTGGAATAAATAACCTTGTGTTCAAATAATAGGCCAGTGACAAGGCGTTGCTCTCCTGGCTTTAAGAAAAAAAGGTCTAGCCATTTGAAAGAATTAAAATTATTATTGAGAAACATATCTTTTTACCAACAGAGACCCCTCTGCTCCTGTTCAGCTGGGCAGAAGGAACACAGTTTAAAGCTTCCCAGCATGCATCTCACAGGGCCGTTTTCACCCATAGAAGTTCCTCCGAAAGCTGATCATAGAGAACTGCCACCACCTTGAGTTCAGCTCAGGCTAAGAACAGGAGTCACCTGATCTCTAATGAAACCTGAGGGAGATCCTGCTGCCCAGGAAGAGCTTGACTGAAAGGAATAAATTCCGATGACACTGGAAAGGAGGAAAGAAGAAAAGAGCAGATCTCTGACTACTAGGAGCAGACCGCATGACCAGACCTGCTTAAAACAGAAAACCCTACCCGCAGGCATGGATGTGGGCTTCTGAGTCCACCATCCCTTAGCTTGGCAAAGTAGGAACAGAGCATGCTGGTTAGCTCGATCCCCAGACCACTGCCACGTGGAAAACTGCCTGGTGGTTCATGGAAAGTTAGGGTTTTCTTACCTGTTTCAAACCAAACTAAGTCAAAAAGAATTTTATTATCCTACCAACATGACTCTGAGCATTAGTTCCAAATATATTTTTGGTTTGGCGAGTGCTTATGACTGCTTGTTTACAGAATGGAGCACTGTGTTTCAGTTTCCCCAAAGGTGAGTCTGAGGAGTTTGGGGGCTTGACTGGAGGAATTTTACTTGTGTTCCTCTTCCCTCCATGACCACTTTCAAGAATCATACCAAAGACAGCAATAGTGAGAAGCTACCAGAAGGGACAAAGCAGGTGGGGGAGGCAAGTGAAACAAAATGGATTATGAATTTGAAAATTGCCAATTATCTTGTATTACACAGCTCAGAGCCCTGGCACAATGATCAGCCACAATCCAGATTTTTCAGCTTAAATGCTTTACATTCAAGCAAGCAAATTAACCATAAAATGGGGGGGGGGGACAAAATATCCCAAGAAAGAATAAACTGCAGATAATAAGCACCAATCTGGTGTTGAATACAGCCCAAGATACCAATTGTTTTAAGTCACGACAAAGACAGCTGAATGCTCGTCTTGTGGATGCGGAGTGAGGATGATTGCTTGCCATGAGTATCTTCTCTCACAAATAACAGTTTTTTCGCTCTTAATTTTCTGCTAAATTGGAAGCTAACTGCTTCCCACATTGTCATCAGAACACCTGCAGCTGTGCTGGATTTCTGCGCACCATTTCTTTTAGGTAAAACAGCACTCCACTTCCTTCAGCTCCTCATTATACCGAGGTCTTCCTTTCACTGCGCTGCGGCACTAATGATTCAGGCAGGCTGGTCAGTCATTAAGTGACAAGCAAATGATACCGTGTGCAACGTGTGAGTAATCGGTCTGAACAAATGAAATCACAGACTTGCCTTTCCCATCATTCACTTCACAAACAGTAGCAATGCGGTGCACAGCAGGTAGCTCCGTTAAAACCAGCCTTGTAAAACAAATTTCCTGCAGCCGTTGAACGGAACAGCAATGGGCTGGATGCTACAGCCTCCTGGATGGTGCCCAGAGGAGTTAAGGAAGGCTGGGGGGAGGGAGGAGCCGGGAGGAGAGCCTCAGGACATACATTAGAGTAATTAAGGGTTTCGTGTCTTATTGGTATGTTTTTTCATTTGTATGGATCTCAGAAATGACTGTTGGATTAGCTAACCAAAACATCCAGCATGCATCGCCTGTGCCTTGTCAGGGGGGAGCTACTAAGAGACGCAAGTTAAGTTCCCAAATAAATGTTCTAAATTTGGAGTCCCAAAGACGTCATTGTAAGTCAGATGGATTGCTAGGAAGCTGGTGATGCAAATCACAGTGATAGGAACTCCACGGCTCCTATTTTCACAGTAGATCCCTTTTGATTCATTCATTGTGCTGAGAACAGGGCAAACTGGCCTTGACGGAAACCTGACTTGTATGCTAAAACTTAAAGTGCAGTACATTCGACTGGTGGAGAGAAGTGAAACGGGAGAGACTGACCCGAACATCTTTGGAGTCTTTATCTTTTCTGATGTCTGGCCAGTACCTTGCAGTTCAGGGAGGGGCTATTTTCTTCTGGGAACCAAGCTGACATTGGTTTTTGCTCACTGTTTCTCCTTAGCCCAAGGCCTTCCTGATGGAGAACACAGCATCATTTTGGTATAAAGCATGTTCTAAGCCTTTTGTAGTAAATATATGTGACTGTGGGTGGACAGGCTGGACTGCATGTGTGACATCAGCTATTTTCCACCAACAGAGAGACATCAGAATACATTCTCTAGCTGGTACTTGTTTTTTCTTTCCGTGGTCATCCTAATTTTGGCTTCAAACTTACTCATCCTGAGCTCTTAGGCAGCTGGTGAAAGTTCCCAGAAGAGGGCCTAAACAGTCCAGCTTAACTGGAATCCATATGTTGTGTCTATACTGCACAGGTAGGACACACAGCCAGGCAGGTGTCCAGGAGCCCAGCTCTGGCATCTGAGCACTGAGTTTGCATTCTGACCTCCCAAACATTCAGATAAAGTAGTGTCCACAGCCTCCCTCTGTTCCCCCCAGCACATTGGACGTACTCAGTGACCCATACGAGCAACTGTAATCTGAATCCCAAATTTAAGGTACTCCAAAATCTTATAGTTAGAGAACTCATATGATGCTGCAAGCAGAAAATTCTACACTGACCTCATTACAGAACACAGTAATGCAAACAAAATCAATTCACTAAAAGCACTGTGCAAAATACCTGCAGGTTATGTGCATAAGATAAATATGAAACATACGTGAATTTCCTGTTTCTACTTGATTCCCATCCTTAAGATCTCTCCATTGTGTATATGTAAATGTTCCCAAACCCCAAATTCCCTCAGCAGTATGGAATGGGATACTCAGTCTACACACACACACACACACACACACACACACACACACAATCAAAGAAGAATGTTCCTCAATTAAGAAAGTTTGAACACCATGAAGTTCCTTTTGGGTGAAGCCAGTATTATTAGACTGGAATCTTTCATGAAACGGCATGAACTCATTAGCTAAAGTTCTCAAAACAGAAAAGAAGCCAAGTATGGTGGTACATGCCTGTAGTCACAGAAATTGGAGGTAGAAGCAGGAGGATCAGGAGCTCATGGCCAGCCTCGACTTACACAGTAAGGTTGAGGCTAGCCTAGTCTATGACTTTGTCTCCAAAAAAAAAAGAAAGAAAGAGAAAAGAACCCTTGCAAATTAACAATAAAGTAATCATTGCAAATAAGGCTCAAGTGTAAAGAATAATGAATTCTCATTCTTTTAACCCAACTCCATTTGTGTTCAGTTCTAAGTCTACCAAAATAAGTCTACCTCAAATCTGTCATTGACTTGAAAGAAAGGTGCACAGTTTTTTAAGGTCTTTCAAATACATATCATTAAGTACATGCTCATTGTAAATACACAAATATTCCTTCCCCATGTGTGTCCTCACCAGGAGAACTGATTGTGGGGTGTGTTATCCCAGACACTCTCTGTGCTAGCTCCAACACACACATGAGTGCAGTCAAAGGCTACACTCTGTTCTGCAAAAGGCATTTTTCACAGATCAATAGCTCAACTGCAGTGGATACATTTTCATGTCATCACTTGTTGAATTACCTCCTTTGTTTTAATAGCTATAGGATATTTTGGCCCATAGACGCAGTTTAATTTATTTAACCAATCATTCAATCATTAGGTTGAATTGTATTCAACCTAATACAATTAGGTTATTTCTATTCTTAATCTACTGAAGACAAAACTCCAGAGAAAACCTTTCTGTGCATGTCTTCATTTGTGAGTATGACTATAGGGCAAATTCCTAAAACCACAGTTAGTATATGGTTTAATCCTTACCAGTCTGACAGTTAATTTTTTTCGTACTTAATATTACTAAACTAAAAAAGACATGGAAATATGTTCATATTTCAAAAAATATGCAATTCTGTGTCTCTGGATATTTGTCCATTTTTGATAAGGGTTATAGTAATTTCCTCACTGGTTTGTAAGAGCACTTTAAAAATGAATATTTATCCAGCTTGTTCCCAATTCTTTGTTACTACTTTTAGCTATTTTGTAGACATTTCTTTCCCTAAAGAAATTTGTGTAATTTAGCAATTCTTCTCTTTGATGACTCCAGTATTATAAAAATATTCATACCTTGATCTATCTAGAATATATTGTAGCAAAAGAGGATGTGAGGAATTGTGGTGGTTTAAATGAGAAATGCCCCCCGTAAACTCATGTATTTGAACACGTGGTCCCAAGTTAGAGGTTCTGTTTGGGGAGGTTATGGAACCTTTAGGAGGTGTAGCCTTACTGGAGGAAAACCGTCACTGGGGGCGAGCTTTGAAAGTTTATATCTGTATTAATCATCCTTCTCTTGCTGTGATAAAACACTATGAACAAGTAAACTTATAGAAGGAAGAAGTTACTTGGCTTATGGTTCCAGAGGAGTAAGAGTCCCTCCTAGCAGCAGAGCCATGGCAGGAGGCATCTGAGGCAGAAACCTGAGTATTCACATCCTCAAGCAGGCACAGGAAGCAAGGAGAGTACAGGAAGTGATCAAGGCTAGGAATTCTCAAAGTGCACCCCTTGGTGATAAGCTGCCTCCAGCAAGGCCACACCCCTTGAACCTCCACAAACAGCACCACAAACCAAGGCCAACATGTTCAAATACAAGAGCATATGGGAGACATTCTTTATTCATCACAGGAGCCTTGTGGTACTTTCTGTTCGCTCTCTGCTCCTTGCATGTGGATGGAGAGGTGATTTCTCAGTTTTTTGCACCTGCTGCCACGCCTGCAGCTTGCCATGCCTCCCTGCCTCGTTTAGCTCTTATCCCTCTGGAATTGTAAGCCAAAATGAAAGCATCTATAGGTTACTTTTGGTCATGGTGTTTTACAACAGCAACAGAAAAGTAACCAACCTAGGGATCCAACTTCACTTATTTTGACATCATTAGCCATGGCTCGTGACAGTTTGTTTACTATTCTGTCTTAAGGGTCATGTGACCTTCCTAGACACTTGCCAAAGCATTTTGACCATGGTTGCTTTAATCATGAGGTATAAGGGCTGAACTCTCAAAGCTACATATTGCTTATAAGTCCCTCCCTTGAATGTTATCAATCTGAATTTAATACACTCAAGGCATTTTTAAGCTTGTCTCAATATTCTTATTTCAAGATTCTGCTTCCAGACTTTCTAATACTGTGGTGCCGGCTGGTCTCTAGGTTCAGACTGGAAGACTGCCCGCAATTCCATATTCAGAATGCAAGACTGTAAGAAACTCTGAAAACTTGAACATTTCTCTTCTTAATTCACTTGATGGCAACATCTAATTTAACTGTCGCATGACTGTTTATAGATTCTATTCTGCTTCATCTAAATAACATACTTTTTGCTTCAGACTTTCTGAGATAATGTTCACAATGTTTTTTATTAATTGAAACAATATAAAACTTAAAAACCATATGTGATCCCAAAGACTTTGGTAAGGAGATGGTGGCTCCCACCGTCCCATAAGAAGCAGAAAGTTTCCTAGTAAGAAGAGTGCATTATGGCAAAGGTTAAATGAAGAGGAAAGCAGCAAGCGAGAGTGATTTGAGAAACAGGAGGAAAGGATTTCATACAGAACTCTTTCTTATTAAATCTGTGGGATTTGGGCCCTGGAGAGATGGCTCAGCAGTTAAGAGCACTGGTCTGCTCTTGCAGAGGACCCAGGTTCAATTCCCAGCACCCAAATGGCAGCTAACAATTGTCCATATGTAACTTCAGTACCAGGGAATCAGATGCCTTCTTCTGACCTCTGTGGGCATTACACGACACAGGTGCACTTACATGCATAAAATACTGAAAATAAATCTGTGGGGTTTCATGCCAATGAAACCTGAAATTCAGGGATACTGCACTTGAATTATTTTTAGTAGATGAATAACAATCAGGAAGTCATTTGGATTCTAGGCAAAATAAACTCAAAAGGTCTTAATATTTTGAATATTATGAATATAAAACATAGATATGACTAGTATTATAAGAAAAAGCCATGTTTCTTCCTTTCTTTGAGGGCCTTGAGGTACTTCTTAGTTCTCTGGGTTGACTTTCTGTTTTACTCAAGGCATTGATCCTGGAGATGAATTCTCCCAGAAGCACGTTAGTGTGAGACCTTTAGAGCCAAAACTGCCTCAGATATTGTGGGTGGAGCCTAAGAGCCAGAAATGAAATAAGCACTTGGTTCTCACTTTATGGAAACTAAGTAGAGTTAATACATAGAGAAAGAGAGACCTAATACTCTCAGAAGCACCACCCAGCCACTGATTGGCAGGTCTGTGTGGAGCATTTCTAACCAGTTCCTAGGTGCTGCTGGCGTAGGACATTATGGCGGCATCTTTATTTAATGAGTATATGGTGGGGCTTGAGCACTCTTCACTTGGAGTGTTCCCCAGACATTCTCATGTGCAGCATGCTGATAAGACAGACTTTGCACATGCACTTGACTGATTTTTACCTGCCCTTTCCTCCCACACTGTGACCAGTACTTTTTTATTGAATCTTTAATTTAATTTAATATTCATAAATGCATATAATGTGTTGAAGCCAATCCACCTGTCCATTCTCTTCCCTCCAAACTCCTCTCTTATCCACCCCCTCCCTTTCCTTCCTAACTTCGTGAGCTTCTCTCTCTCTCTCTCTCTCTCTCTCTCTCTCTGTCTTTAGCACTTTTTCTCAAAGAGGAGAGGCTCTACATTGGACTCTGGAGAAAATGGTAAAATAGCTTTTTAAAGGAGATGTATTCTCTAAGTATACAGATCAGATTATGATTGAGATCAAGATTAGGGAACTTTAAGTAAAATCTAATTTTCAAGCACTTTTCTTTTGGCTTAGAACTCCAAGGAAATTGGAAACCTAAGAGAAAGAGAGAGTTGGATTCTTTTGGATTCCTTACAAAAACATATACTTTATGACAGACTAGAGCTTAATTTGGTGCAAAGGTAAATCCTCCTTAAAACTGCATTGAAGGAGAAATTTCAGACACTGTGCAACCAAATAATACCCTTAGGAAATAAATTTACATAGCAGTGATTGTCAGTTCACTTCTGGAAACCCAATAATAATCTACTCTTAGGAAAAGCTCCTTTAATAGAATTGTAAAGATGGATGTCAGGGGGCAGCTAGGCATTTGTTTTGTTTGAAATTTCATGTTAACCGGAGATATTGTTTGTCTGTTATTCCTAAATGCTGGCAGAGGCAGGAGACATCCTCTAACATGCTAATTTACTTCCTGGCAGCCTGTGACATGAGACTGATTTGATTCTTCCTCCGTGCCTCCCCGTGCTCACCTCTGGCACCATTGCCTGGCTCTGGAATAATAGCCACTTGATGCTGCCAAAAAGAAATCTGGGAATTTTCTGGCATGCCTTTGTTTGTTTTCCAGATCTCCACTGAGGACAGGGAGAATGGTTCTCAGAGAACAGGAAGGGGGAACCAGGCAGAATGAGGGGGAGAAGGCTGGGCCTTAACGGCTGCTGTGAAGCCCCTGCTTTGTCTGTTTGTCGGCATCCTTATTCCTGTGCTCACAGCGTGCCTTGCCTTGTCCACTGCACAGCACATCCCACTGTTCTTCATTCTGCACTCGGGTGAGAACGCCAGCTTTGCCCTGCATTAGCAAGAAGGCACACACCAACAACCTGTGAGACTGATGTCAGCCTACGAGAAAGGCTGTGTGCCCGCAGGCTGAGGGTTAGAGGGCAGTGGGGCTTCTTAATTACTCCATTGATGTTGCTAACTGTGCCAACTGGCTGGATCCCGTTCTCTCACCTGATTAATGAGACCCCGATTCACTGCCTGAGTGAGCAAGCTTACCAATAGTTTTATTTATTGGGATGTGAAAAAGCTAAAAAAAAAAAAAGCGATATTTGATTGGAGGGATTTTTAATGTCTATTTGCCTTGCAGCCTTGACTTACCTTCTTTGGTGATAATGCAAGGTCACTGTGCTCCATGGCACCACACAGGGTCAATACTGCTAATATGTTCCCATCAGTCCTTCATTCAGTGGTCAACTGTATATGCCAAGGACTTCTTTTTTCCTGCCCCACCTCTCTGTCATAGCCTCTGCTCCCCTCTAACTGGCAGACAGGAAGGAAAAGCACAAAGCAAACCCTCCAGGTTTAGTGTTTGCAAGTTGCAGTCTGCAAAGAACAGTATTCCAAAGTCAAACACCCCAGGCTGTTCCTGTGGTGCAGTGGCTTCATGGCCTTCCTCCCAGGCAACCTAACTGACAATCACTGCACAACCTTGAGTGACTCTGCAGTGGAGAGCAGCCGCTGGCTGTGAGATTTTCCTCAAGTCCCTTTTGTGTATCTCCCCTCTGCTGACCCACCTCTGCATGCTAGACAGTCAGGAAGACTTTTGCCCTGGGTCCTAGAAGCCGTTAGAAGTCATCCGATCAGGGAGCCATCCTACCCATCACAGAGCCCGCATCAAGACCCACTCTGCCGTGGTGTTGTAAGTTCCTAGGTTGCCACTAATGTATGACCTTTGACCCTCTCTCTTAGAGACTCTTGGCTCCTGCTTTCAATATGCACCCAGGATCTCTGTCCTCAATAACTCCAGTGGACTGCACACATCCAGAGGACTGCAATTTGCTCTATTACCACGTCTCCCATAGAGCACATTACAGACTTGCTTCTCCCTTGGGATAAAGTCTGGAGCTGACCCTAGGATAAAGCATCATTTGCAACAGTGACTGGCATCTGGAACCTGGAGTTTCCCCTAAGACAATTATGTGGTACATACTACTGAAAAAGGATGAGAATTCAGCATAAATCTTTCAAGAAGAGAGAAACAATCCAAAGACGTAGGGGATCACCTGCATGAAAAGATTATCAGAAAAGAAAGGACTTGAACAGCCAAAGCATTTGAGAAAATCCCCAGTAACTAGAAAAATGAAAATAAAAATAAAACCACCATTCCATTAGCAAAATCCTTAAGTTTGCTAAGAGGAAACACTGACAGGAATTGGGAGGTTGGGGGGGTGGGATACCATCAGATCCTGATGGGGAAAATACAAATCATTCAGCTACTCTGGAGATGACAGGCAGCCAGCAGGACATATAGCCTAATGTTTCTCCCTAAAGGATAAATCCTAGACAGTCTCTCGTGGATGTACACAGGAAATAGTTCACAAAGATGCTCCCCAAATCTTTGTTTGTCTTGGAGGGACTGAAAATATTTAAAAATCTATGTCAACGGGAAATGCACAAGTAAATATGAGTATAATTGGCCCCCCTTTGAATATTTTACTATTTATATTTTGTGTGTCTGGGTGTTTTGCCTGCATGGATGAAAGTGTGCCACGTATATGCATTGCCCCACAGAGGCCAGAAGAGGGTATCAGATCCCCTGGAACTGGAGTTATGGGCAGTTGTTAGCTGCCATGTGGATGCTGGGAATCGAGCCTGGGTCCTCTAGAAGAACAGCAAGTGTTCTTAACTGCTGAGCCATCTCTCCAGCCCCAAAAGGTTCTCTTTTATCCAAGGGAGATACATTCCAAGACCCCCAAAAGATGCCTAAAGCCACAGTAGTGCTGAATCTCATGTGTTCTATGCTTTTTTTCTATATGTACATAATACATACATTTGAAAATTCAGACACAGCAAGAGATTACAAAACAACAAACTAGAACAACTGAAACATTTGCTGTGATGTTATTTAAAACTTATGAGTTGCTTATTTCTGGAATTTTCCATTTAATATTTTTAAGCCACATTTTAACCAGAAGTGGGAAACAAACCCTCAAAGAGAGACTACTACATAATAGAATAGTGCACATCGTTCAAAATGAACTATTTGAGAGGCACATGTAGTGATATGGATGCTTCATTAAAACACATTGCAGTATAATACAATTTGTCACCTGCTATAGTGCCACAAACCTGTAATTCCAGCACTTAGGAGACTGAAACAGAAGGAGTCCAAGTTTGAGGCCAGCCTGGGCTACACAGAAAGACTCTGTCTCAAAAACCAAATTCAAAGCAAAAATGTGTAATTGGTCTAGAGCTTTAATCTGAACAAATACTGTACTATACTGCCATTTCTCCATTTGCTCTAGGGTGTTAGGGTTGGACCTAGGGCCTCATGCACATTAAGCATGCTGTCTACCATTAAGCTGCATCCAAGATCTACATGCTAATTTATAAATACATATCTATGCAGTCCAAGTATTAAAACAGGAAAACAAACCATAAATATCAACTTCAATCCTGACCTCACGTCTAGGGAGAGAGAACGAGAGACAGAGAGAGAGAGAGAGAGAGAGAGAGAGAGAGAGAGAGAGAGAGATGGAAAGAGGCTGTAACAGGGATTTCAACTGCTGCTGAAACATTTTAAGACTTTAAAAACAATGGAGCAAAAATGGCAAAAAGTTTGTCTGTTAAACATGGCCGGGTACATGGGTGTTCTCATGACACCTGAAATATTCATTTTCTTTTCATTATTCGAATAATAACTTCCATCTGTCAAAATGGTTGTGGTGAGTAACACAAACTCCAAGGTCCTTCTTTCTTCCCGAATCTTGGACAATTTCCCTGCATCTTTTGTATGAAGTACAAAGATGGAGCCAAAATAGGCATGCTGGGCACACGGGGGACCTTGGACCAGCAAACTTCTCATGTAGATGGGGCCAATAGTTCGTACTCAGATTCTTCCAGAATGCTCATTTTGTTTCAGTCTCCTTTAAATGCTGCAGAAGAAGAAACAAAGGGAGATGCCCCCCATGGCTTTAAGTCAAACCCTTAATTTTATTTGAATATAGTTTTTGTCATTTAATTACTGCCATTTTTTCTTTTCTTGCTTTTATTTTTTTTTTAGGCTTCTAGATTGCTGGGTAATTTTTGTATCTACTCAGATTAGACTAAGAGTCCATGAAGATCCAGCCACATAATTAGGGTCAGAATGGAGTCTCCACTTTGCAGCCATCTTCTGCAATCTAAGAATGACAGCTTCCAGTTGTGAGTCATGTGTTGCTAGCTTCCAGCTTTTCACTTGAGACAAGTATTTTTCCTCAATATCTGCTGCAGTGACTTTGTCTCCTGGATTTGAGTCTCTGGGGTTCACTAACAATTTCTCTGTGGATCCAAGTCTAAGAAGAAACATGAGACCACTGAGGAGAAATTCCTCTTTCTTTTGAGACATTTTCTTGAAAGCTCTGGTAGGGCCTTAATGTGAATTAATAGCCCTATCTGAGTGCCCTTTGGTCAACTACTAGACCTTGAAGGTTAAATTACTTCAAGAGATAGAGATACAACCTTGGTGAGGTTATTAGTCAGTATTCAGGAAATAGGTAATAGAGCCAAATTTAAGAATTCAAGGAAAGACTATTTATGAAGATGTCTTCAAGGTAAAGGAAATCATAAGATTAGTGACCATGGAAATTCCTAAGCTCCCACAGGAAAGAGTAGGTTGGGTTCTTTAAAGCTAAGGGAAGCTATGTTTTGTCTTTTTTTTGGTTGCTATTTCTTTTTTGAGGTAGGGGCTCCCTGTAGTCTCAGCTGGCCTGGAACTCACTATGTAGAGCTAGCTGGCCTCGATCTCACAGAGATCCACCTGCCTCTGCCTCCTGAGTGCTGGGATTACCGGTGTGCCCCACTGCACTTGGCATTGAGGAAGCCATGTCAAAGGTAGCCTGACAGAAGCCATGGCAATGCCACAAAGGAGGAAGGAAGTAGAAATAACCACCCTACATCACTCTGTCCTTCCAGGCATGCTCTTACAGATGTTCCCCACTGACCAAATCCAACCAGATATGGAGGGCTCGAGAGGTCCTAGACTTCAGATCAGCTCCTTGGTACCCAAACAGGCTGACCAAGAGGGACAAGAGATGCCCAAATAGTCACCTGTAGAAACATGTCCCAGAAACATCAGTTATGGGCCGACATGTAAAAACAAACCTGAGAGGTTTCTGCGCATTAAAAATGATTCCAAGGGTAACACAGTCTCCTTCATTTTGGCAGCAGGTGGCGGAGTCAAATTCCTCAGGCTACTTACATGCTATTTGGAGATGCTCTAGTTCCTAAGCCAGTCTACTGATGAGGCTTAAAAATTCAACCAGCTCAACATCAAACTTTGAGTACATAAATACAGATGACTCATGGTAGTGAGAGGTGGCAGGGTTTGTACTGACCATATTAAAATTAGGGCAGATACAAGTGGTTATAATACCAGATGCTTTCTTACATGAAGAACAGACCTTTCCTTGTGCTTTGCAAAGTCTTAGCAGTGAATCCTTATTTTAGAGGCAACATCTGGATCATCATCATCAAAAAAAGTGCACTGTGTTCTCTCTACTGTCCAAATTAAGTGACATTTTTATGTCTTAGCTAGGATACATTATGAAAATTTAATATATATGTAAATGTATTATCTCTATACTTCAGGGGTCATTGACATGATTAAAAAACACCTCTGTCCACTGAGACTGTGTCATAATCTAGACTCATCTGGGAAGAGGGCCTCGATGAGGGATTGTCTAGATTGGGTTGGCCTGTGGTCATGTCCCTGGGGGACTCCTCTTCATTGTATTAATTGATGAAGGAAGACCAGTGTAAATGGCACCACCCCCTGACTTGGATCCTGGTCTGCGCGTGAGTAGATAAAGCCACCTAAGCAGGAAGCACATTCGCGCTAGTTCCTCTCTGGTCTTGACTGTGGATGCGATGCAGCTTGCTACATTAAGCTTCTGCTGCATTCATTTTTCTGCTCTGAAGGACTGTAACCTGAATTTTGAGCTAAAACAAACCCTTCCTCCCCTAAGTTGTTTTGTGTTCCCATAACAGGCATGAAACTAAGACAAAGACAAAATGAATTGTTTTCTGTTAACCGGGAAAGTAGTATTCTGGTCAGTTTCCATAAACATCGAGCCGACACAGATGGGAAGAAGCACAGTGCATTCATTCTGTGTGGCTAGGGTCCTCTTCTCGCCCTCCCTGGATCCTTTCCTCCGTAGACCTCCCACTTCCTGTAGCTAAATGATGCGGTGTGCATTCCATGCGGTTCGCAACCCCCCCTCCCCACCTGGCCAAAGTACCAAAGTACCTACTAAAATACCTGTTAGCCAGAAAGGGGGAAGAAAGAAAAAGTAGAAAATCAGAGAAGGAAAACAAGAAAGGGAGGGAGGGAGGGAGGGAGGAAGTTAGAAGTTAGTTGAGTCATAGAACATTCAGAATAAGAAATGTCTATGTAGTTGGAAATTTCATTTAAATCCTTCACTTAAAGGATGAACACATCTAACAAATGAGAGAGTGCGGTTTACAGAGTGCTGAGTCCGAACATCTGCATCTGTAAGGGTATTCAGTGTTGGCAACACGTGGAAGTGGAGCACCCAGCATGCTCTTGGGCTATAGAACTTGGGTTTCACTTAGTTCATAAGGAGAGCTGTTGAAGGAATTGGTAATACGACCAGTAGTGAGTGTTCGTTCAGTATTTATTACTCATTTTTTAAGCCCTTTACGAGTGTGGGGGATGGGAAAGGAAAGTATTATCATAGATTTTTAAATATTGAGGTTGAAAACACTTTAATCTTTAATTTTTTGGGGGGAGGAGTCTTTTTGAGATAGGGTCTCCCTGTAACCCAAGCTGGCCTGGAACTCACAATATAGACCAGGCTGACCTTGAACTCACAGAGATCCACCTGCCTCTGCCTCCCTGTAATTTTTTTTGTGTGGTACTAGGATCAAACCCAGGGCTTTCTGCATGCTAGGCAAGTGCTTCGCCACTGAGCTGTACCTCTAGCCCACATTAACACAATTAGCTCATTAACTCTTTTTATTGTATGTGTATGGGGGGTATGTGTGCATGTGTGCACTTGTATGAGCATGCATGTGCTGTGTATGCTGGTGTGGGGGTCAGTGGTATCAGGTATCAGCTTCTGTTACTGTTTCTATCTTTATTTCTTGAGACAGAGGTCTCTTGCTGAACCCGGAACTCACTGACTGGCTGGACTGGCTGACCAGTGAACTCCAGGATCTTCCTGTCTATAAGCACTTTATCCACAGAACCATCTCTCCAACCCCAAATCTTTTATTCTTCACACAATAGTCCTATCAAGTGGTCCTTTATGTCCATGTCAGCAGAATAAGAATGAAACTTGTAGCCGAGAAAGTTCAAGAAACCTGCCGGAACTTGCAAGAACTGGTGCTAATGTTTGTGATTTCCCACAATTTAATCAGAAGTCCTTTAGTCTTTACTGTTGTATTCTCCAACTTAAAACACCCATTTGTAAAGACTGGGGAGAAGGCTCAGCAGGTAAAGTGCTTGCCTTGTAAGCATGAAGGCTGGTACTCACATAAAAAGCTGGGTGTGGGGGGAATGCTTCTAGTTCTAGTGTTGGGGAGAGAGGTGGATCCCTGGGGCTTGCTGGCCGGCCAGCCTAGCCTATGCAGCAAATTTCAAACCAATGAGAGAACTTGTTTGAAAACACATTATTTTGGGCCATCTTTAGTCCCCTAACTAAACATTCCTCCCCGACCTTTGCTCTTGACTTAACATTGGTGACTATCAGATAAAATCTTTTAGAATATATTAAATTAGCAGATCACCAACTCCCACCAACCAAGGGGCTAAGCGTCATCAGTTAGCATCTGAGTTCTATAGCTGAAATTTCTCTTTCGCTGTAAGAGCCTACTTAATGTTTCCCCAATGTATTCATAAAGTATCTTGATTTATGACTTTTCTTTGTACTGTTACTATAAAAACTTCATGAAACTGTTACCATGTTGAAACATGGAATTTGTGGTCACCTGAGTTGGTGTTCCTGGGCCATAGTCACTCATATGTGACTCCAGAACAAATTGTCTCTTTCCCCCTCTGAGGTGAGAGTTGTGTTCTTGTGTCCTGTCCATGTGAGACCAACACCCTTGGACTACAGTGGCATTTTCTCAAAATTAGAACCAGAATTTGGGGATTTAATCTTCTGTGAGAGGAAATTACGTTTGGAAAAAAGTGAAGCAAATTACTTAAGATAAACTATTTCTATAAAAATATGTACTTCTAAAGGGAAGAAAACAATGCTTGAAATGAGCTCTAAAGGCAATTTTAAAAGGCGCCCTTTTTCCCCCCTTAAAATACAAAAATTGCCGTTTAAGACTGTCAAATCTAGTAGAGAAAATAAGGTAGGCTTAGACTGAGAGGCGGTGAATCAAGGGCAAGGTTCCATGAAGGTCAAGTGACTTGTAGGCCAAGACTACGGTGACATATAAGCTCAGAAGTGTGTGTCTCCTTAAATCCTGCACCCCAAGTGTCTCAGCCTTGCCTCCCTAGTGCTGACCCTGGCAATCTAAGAATCAGAAGAGGCTTATGAGAAACAGCAGATGGCACCCACGAAGCCTTCTCCCTGGTGTTGCTGAAGCCCAGGTGTCACCTGGTGAGGATGCAGACATAGGGTCTCAGCTCTGAATGAGGATTGGAACCATCTGGAGAATATTTGAAAAGACCAGTGCCTGGATGCCCTCCATGAGTTCTGATTTTATTGATCAAAACTCACACGCTGGGACTTTTTAAGTTTCAACTTTATTCTTCAAATTGAGTTGTAGAAAGAAAGGATGGCAGCTAAAGGCATGGAGAAGAGGACAGTACCAGGACTAGAAAGCCAATAGCGTGTGTGGAAACATCCAGATCTTTAGTCATCGTGGTTTATTAGTAACAAGTGATAATGCCCTCGTGTTGGGCAGTATTCACTTTGTCAGCCAACATAACTATCCAAGCAGAGAGGCCTCGTCCGAGGTAAGCAAAAAGGCATGTCTATGCAAAACAAAGGTACAAATGGACTGGGAAGACAGAGTCTGGAATGTGTGGAGACATGACACTGGGAAGCTGCATGAAGGCTCTTGAACATGCTGGCAGTGGCTGGTAGACAGTGGAAGGCATTGTCACCCTGTAAGTACAGGCCAAAGTAGATAAAAATGCTTGTGATAAGTAGACGGCCAAAGGATAACCCATCCATTCCTCCATAATCTGGCTCTTTTCCACAAACTACAGAAATTCTTGAAGTCTTGAAGTAAGTACAGTCCAAAAACAGGGAATCCCCCCCCACTTTATTTTCCATTTGCACGGATTTTTTTGCCCCTTCCTTCTCTCTTCATCTCCTGACACCCTCTAATTAGTGTTCTCATCACTGCCCTGGCACGGAGTGTGCTGTAGGTGGCTGGCGACACTGGATGCCTGCCCCTGCAGTGCTGTTAGGCGCCCCGCGGCGCACAAACAAAAAGCCCAGAAAGCCTGACCCCACTATTTTCCTATGAATAGAATGAGCTTTCTTTATCCAGATAAAAGGTGTTTGTGTGCATCTATTTGTACAGAGACATGATACACATATAGGCATAAATATAGGGGACCTTGTGTGTGATGTCACACATGAGTGCCCTAGTCTAAAAAGACTTAGGCTCAAAAATATTTTGGTGTGTCCCCAAATAGATTAGAAACTCCTAAAAGACTATTTCAACATTTGTCCTCCGTGGTTGAAAGACTCAGAGAGTGAAACTTTCTTAGAAGGAAGCTGGAATCAAGCACAACTTTCTTGATCTTAAAGACGCGTCAAAGAAACATGGCCGGTGTCTCCCTTCTTTCAAGCTCCTGTGCCGGAGCCCGCCGGCAGAAATCAGACCATACCCAAAGCGGGGAGTGAGGATAAATGTAGAAATAGAGAGAGAGAGAGAGAAAATAGGACAGACTCAGGAGGACTGTCAGTCAGACTGAAGCAGCTTGCCGTTATTAAGTCTCCCCTATTTATACTGTGAAGTGAGCAAAACAATACTAACACAGGCAAAATAACTCAAGATATGATTGGCTTCCTTCAAAGATCTTCATGTGACCTCAGTCTTAGGTGAAAAATAAACTTCTCCTCAGGTGTAAATCATTTTGCCTAAAGAAAACTCCTGCTTCCAATAGCACTTCTGTGCACGAGACTGACTTCTGCCTAACCCAAGACTAGGGCATAGTTCAAGGCAGGCACATGGCCCCCGACACTCCTGTAATGTCATCATAAGGCGGAACGTCATCCTTTGCTTTGGAGACAGAAGTTTTAGAGTCCCTGGAGTTATTGTCTCCTTCTGCCCCCAGCATGGCACAAGGTGCCATGAAGGCCCTGACCCTGGCCTCATGGGCCCATATCCAACCAACATTTGTCATGACCACCAAGGACTGAGGCTCTAATCCTACTAGTAGAAAAGACATTAAAAGTCTCCACAGTGTTCATGCTGCAGAGAGCTCTAGCACGCTCCCTCTGTATATACTGAGATTTATAGGATGGAGATGATGGAGTGATAATCTGGAAGGATTTACAAGGCGGATAACCTCTCATTAGTAGATAGGATGATGTATTTTGTGTCGGGGGCCATGTGCCTGCGTTGAACTATGCCCTAGTTTTGGGTTAGGCAGAAGTCAATCTCGTGCACAGAAGTGCTGTTGGAAGCAGAGTTTTCATTAGGGAAAATGATTTACACCTGAGGAGAAGTTTATTTTTCACCTAAGACTGAGGTCACGTGAAGATCTTTGAAGGCAGCCAATCATATCTTGAATTATTTTGCCTGTGCTAGTATTGTTTTGCTTACTTTACAATATAAATAAGGGAGACTTAATAAAGGCAAGCTGCTTCAGTATGACTGACAGCCCTCCTGAGTCTGTTCTTTTCTCTCTCTCTCTCTACATTTTCTCATCCTCACTCCCTGCTTTGGGTATGGTTTGATTTCTGCCAGCGGGCTCCGGCAATTTTGGAAAGTCCTCTCACTAGCAACAAAGGACTAGAGTATCAGAAATACAATGACTACACAGGACCGTCCAGGGCCCTGATTCTATAAATTTAATTATGTGAACACTAAAACAGTCCTCAAAGATAACCTTAACTTGGGAGGCAGGTTGTCTTTCTTTGCCCTATGTGGTCAGAGTAGAGTTGACATTGTAAGTGGTTGGTGCAAAGGTGTACCTTATTTTCCTACTGGAGACACCAGTGTGCATACATTCCAGTATCCCTAAGACTGTTCAGTAATATTTACTGTCCTAGAATGTGCCTCTTCTAATGCTTGCATGTGTCCAGATTTGGAGGCAGATTATATTGTCACCCTAGCACAAACAAACTACAACAAGGAGTTGATGTGTCCTTATATTAGACCTGCAGTATAGGAATTGAACTTGATCCTGGTTAGCCTGAAACTAGGAAGATTAAACAAAATGAATGAACTTTTCTAATTTCCACCAGGCACCGTATAGCTTATTTAGCTGCAATCCCTCATGTTGGAAGATGCGCCTTTTGCTGAAGCGGAAAGATGAGCACAGCGTGGGTGGCATTAAACCATACACGACAATGTGCAGTTAGATGCTGATGAGGATGCTTGGAGCAGGGGACAGTGCCAATCAATAAATGTGCAATAAATGAGCGATGGATTCAGAGAGGGGAACACCAACAAGAGAGTCAGATGAAGTACACTGAGTGAGACAGGAACCCTGAGGGAAAGTTGCAGAATCAAATGGCTGGGGAGGATTCACAGGGGCAGTGTGAATAGAAAGAGAAACGTCCCTTTTCAGAATGACCTGAGCACAGGAGTTCAGAGAGTGCGTAGGGTAATGTGGAGAGGAAAGAGAGACAAATCCCACCACCAACTAGCTTTCTAAAAAGTAAGTGTAAAGCCCTGACAGAAACTATGCGTGACTTTACCAACATCAACAGATGGGCCTGGTTTTCTCCTGATAGAGTCAGTTCTAGAATAGGCTTAGCAGTTGCTGAGCCAGTTGTTGCCCTTTTTGATCTTGGAGTCTTCACATGTGAGCACTACTGTGAGTTGATTATCCATGATGAATAACCTATTTTACATAGCTAAGAACACCCTCAGAACATCTGAATGCTTTGAGCAAGCAAAGTTCAGATCAACAATTCAAGAACAGGAGACTGACAAGCAGAGATGAAGGACGGGAGCCTTTGTCTTAAACACCTCCAGGGACCAGACAGACAAAATGTGAATGAAGTGGAGGACGTGTAAAACCAGAAGAAATGGTGTAGGATCCTGTCTTATAGACAGTGCATGGCTCTTTTACAGAATTTAAATAATGTTAATGCTTACTGGCTTACAGGTAAAAATAGTTATCCATGAGCTGAACTGAGACTGTGCTTGCTACTCTGCAACCCACAAAACAACGAGCTACTCCAGATAGCCTAGGAGACTTGAGAGGGCCAGAAATAAAAGTGTTCAGAAAAAAGCTCTATATGCAAAGGATATTTATCTGTGTATGCCCTGATGTATTCCAAATATTTAGCTCTGTTGCTGGCATACAATACTTACTCAATAAGTGTTTGTTGAGTGAATGACTAACCACTGTTCATTTCATATCTCGTATATATTATCAGAAAAGCATTTTGTATCTGTGTGGTTAGCTATCTGCAAAGACAGAAGAAGGTTGCTATGCCCTTAAATTTAGCTATGATTTCATTGGCCTGAGAGCCTTAGAAGCAGCTGGTATTAAACAAATCTCAGTTTTGCCTCATGGGGGAGAAGTTGCTTGGGGTCTTTGATGGTCTCCATTTGAGCTACATAATCACAGATATACATACTCATAATAACTCCCTCAGTACAGGGGGCCTAGAAAGCCTTGGAAGCATACAGACTGAAAAAAAAATCCATGTTTTTACAACCCAAAGATGCAAACATTTAAAAAACCAAGTCTTGCCAAAGTTCTTTAAAACAAACAGTTCTACTCTATAAATTGGGGTTTGAAGAGAAAACTGGTACAGTGAGTCTATCTATCCTCCAACACTTTGACATCAGAGTAAGGCTGAAGGGTTGCAACGTCTCAGACCTAGACTATATGTTGTATTTAAAAGAGTAATGAAGAGAGTTAGAGAAGGGTGTAGGGGCTCTAATTACACCTCTATCACCAATGAATGTGGCCTTTGATAAGCTGGTTTATCTTTGATATCCTAAAGATCATGGCCTGAGAATTAGTCTTTGGAATACAACCTATAATTAAGGATTGGGAATTACTCTATTTTATACATAAAAATAATGAGAGTTCTCTGGCTAAATCAACACAGTGACAACAGTGAAATCAACAAGCGAAAACATCTTTTCACATGTGGGCATTAACTATGCATGGATGTCTATGAACTGCAATAGTTCAATTTCCAATTTTTTTTTACCTCACCACGGTGCAAAAGCAACATGCAATCAATAAAATTTGAAGCTGTGGATCTTTCTCTGCGTGAATGGTAGGGGACACAGAATGATCCTCTCTCCTACTGCTGGTCTCAGACACTTCAGAGGGTAAGAACCCCAATACTCCACAGTATGCTATGCTTTTAAGCTGAAATAGTTGGTAAGTTAGGTACTTTAAGTGAAATTTCTACTTAATATTTTCAATTCATGGCAGGTTTACTGAGACATGACCCCAACATGAGAGAAGGAGCAACTCTGCATACCTACATATCCATCTGCTCATCTCCCTCCCTCCCCTGATATGCACTGCGGCATTTACCATGTATGCTATCAGCATCACAAAACGATCTGTAACACAGCTAAAGAGAGACCAGTAGTTCACATATCAGAACCGCACCCCACTCTTCTGTGTTCTAACAATGTACTGTTATTTTCAGTGTTATTTCTTGACTATATATTTGAGAAGTTTTTTTATTCCATCTCAACTCTCCTTTCCTTCCTTTTTCCCTCCCTCCCTCCCTCCTCTCTCTCTCTCTCTCTCTTTCTCTCTCTCTCTCTCTCTCTCTCTCTCTCTCTCTGCATATGGCACAAAAGCAACAGGCAGCCCATAGAAACCTTACTGCAGGCTTTGGATTTTGATCTTTCTCCATGCCAGTGTCCGGGAGCATGGTTCAGTCCTTGCTTCCAATGCTGGCAGAAAACAAAAGTGAAGAAAATAAGACATGCTTTTTAAATGATGGTTTGTATTGCTAAAAACAATCATTCCCAGACATTAAAGAAACGCTCTTGATTTGAGGTACTATTGGAGACATACCTTCCAGGGCCCTAGAGCATGACAGTAACGAGTGTTAGCCAAGGTCACTGTGCTGAGCATGAAAATGTGCTGATGACTGTGTTTAAAATATAGATATTTAGGGACTGGAGAGATGGGTAAATGGTTAAGAGCACTGGCTGCTCTTGAAGAGGGCCAGGGTTCAGTTCCCAGTGCCCACAAGGTAGCTAACAATGCTCAAAAGTCCAGTTCCAGAGGATCCAATACCCTCTTCTGGATTCTGTGGGCACTGCTTGCACAGGATGCATTTAGGTGTATGCAGGCAAAACATTCATATACATAAAATAAAAATAAATACATTTTTAAAATTTAAAAATATAGGTATTCAAGCCCTACTCAGTCAGGTCCTCTGAAGATTTGAATCTCTTGAATCTGCTTTTTTAAAAAGTTCCCAGGCTATTGTGATGCAACACATGCAACCAATACCTTAGAAAGTTTTGCATCAAAGACTTTTGATAGATTAAGAATCTATTTTATTTTCTCAAAAATAAAAATGCATAATTATATTTACATAGTGTATGTATATATCAAGAACCTGACTTGATGTATTAAGAAATATTTTATCAATAAAAAATGAATAATTATATTTACATAGCATGTATATATATGTATTATATATGTAAAATATGTATACTCACATGCTCACACTTTTAAATTCCAATAACTTCGCAGGTAGTAAGACTATTGTCTTCAATAGTCTCCTGGGTTACCTCTCTTAATATTTTTAACATTTTAAAAGTCAAATGGTCTTAAATGTTTTTAAACGTGACAACAGCCAATAAACTTCTCAATAAATTTAGCAGATTACTGTGAACAATAAGTTCCCAGAAAAATCCTGCCTCTTGGACTGAACTTCCTGCAAGGCTGACCAGCTGATGAGCTCTTCAGTGACTGTGGAAACTTTGCAATGTTGGGGATCCAGAGCTTATTTACAGTTTGTCTTGGACCATGTTTAACCCATAAATAGCCACTCCTTGCCCACTTCTGTTTCTGATTTAACATCTTGTGGCTAACAGAATGTATTAACAAAGAAACAGTTCCCACAAATCAAAAGGCTAAGAATGTCATCAGATAGCATCTGAGACCTAGAATAGAATCCCTCCCTGGCCCTTTGCTGCACACACCAATATATTTGAAGAGTATGTTGACTAATGACTTTCTTTGTTCTGTTACTATAAGAAGTTCATGAAATTGCTACCTAACTGAAACATGGTATTTGGGAAAACTTAAATCTGTGTTTCTGAACCGTGGTCACTCAAATTTGGCACCAGAAAAAAAAACAAAAAAAAACAACTCTCTTGTTCCCTCTGAGGTGAGAGCTATGCTTTTGCATCCACCTTCCTCACTTAGATGGTGGACACTCCGTACATGTGCTCAGTGGCTTTCACAATATGAAAGTGGCGAGGTGTGACTTATTTTGAAGTACTGAGCTGACAACTTGCCTCTGTGTTAGAAAAAGAGAAACAGAAAATATGAACAAAATGTGGAAAGTATTCAGACACAGCCCCTCCTACCTCTCCTCCACTCAGCCTTTTGTACTGTGAACACTATCCTCAGAGTTCTGTTCGACCACTTCATTAAAGGGCCGGAGGGGAGGGCTAGGTACCAAAGGAAACAAGGGAGAGCCTCTGTGTGACTGGAAAGGCCACTGAGGTCAGTGGGGAGTTCAGTGACTTTCGACAGGATCAAGGGCATTTGAAAGTCCTAATGAGAAATGTAACGATGCTGCAGTCTGATCTGTATCTTAAAGCATAATAATTTAGAGAAAAAATACCTCTTTTCGTCCTCTTTGATTCGGCAGCTACAGAGATACAGTTTTTAAGGTCACTGGCTTCCTTATGGCATCCTCATACCTTGTTTCTGCTAACCCTCCTGGCCCCCATCTCTCTTCCCCCCACCCCCACTGGTACCCTTCCATCCTCAGGAACCAGCTTTCTACTTTTTCACATGATGGGTGCTTTATTGCCATTTCCATCCCTTCCTTAAAACATTCCCCCATAGGCCTTTTCTGGTTTACTGACCTCTTCCCACACTTCCGCATAAATAGACATAAAAATTAGAAGGTGGGTGAGCTAGATAGCTTCAGTTGCCTACTTGACACTCTTGGGAAGAAGGACCCTCAATAGGGGAATTTCCTCTAACGACTGGCCTGTAGGCATGTCTATGAGGCATTTTCTTGATGGCTGAGTGATGTGGGAGGGCTCCGCTCACTGTGGGTGGTGCAACCCCTGGTCAGGTGGTGCTGGGTTATATAAGAAAACCGACTGAGCAGAGGCCTGAGGAGCAAGCCAGTAAGCAGCATTCTTCCGTGGCCTGTGCTTCAGCTCCTGCCTCCTTGCACTGAGTTCCCTCAGTGATGAACTGTGTTCGGGATGTGTAAGTCAAAAAAAACCCCTCCATTCCCCAATCTGGTTTTAGTCAGAGTGTTTTATCACAGCATCAGAAACCAAACTAGGACAGAGGTATTCCCATGTAAGAGAAAACACTCACTATTTAATGTCTTTCTACCTGGGTTATCCCACATAACATAATATTTTCTACTTCATTGTTCTTCACAGCTACATACAATCCCTCTCTGCATGGGTACCACATTTTCATTATTCGTTCATCTGCTGGTGAACATCTAGGCTGATCACACTTGCTTGTTATTGTTAACAGAGGGGCAGGAAACATGAATGTGCAAGTCTCTCTGTGGTAGGATATGGAGTCCTTTGGGTGTATGCCCAGGAGACTACAGAGATACTCCAACCTAGGGCTCAAATTTTCACAGACTTTGGGGCTGGGAGAAAACTGTAGATCATGTTTCCATGCCATGGGAGGGAGGACTAAAAGAGCAGCTCACACATTCCTTCTCTTCCTCCTATAGGGCCAAGGAAACAGTAATTATGTTTTGCTGACTGGCTCCAATAGTGTGATTATGGAAGGGGCGTGTGCATGTGTGCATGGTGTGGCGGCCGTAGATTAATGTCCACATATTACTCAATTGCTCCCCACCTTAGTTTTTTGAGATGATCTCTCATTGAATATGGAACTCACATTGCAGCTACACTCGCTGTCCAGTGAGTACCGAGGTTCTACTTGTCTCTACCCCTCCAGCTCTGAGATTATAAAAGCCTAGCTTTTATGTAGGTGCTGAGGACTAAACTCAGGTCCTCACGCTTGAGGAGCAAGCACTTTACCCATGGAGTCATCTCGCAGTTCCTGAGTTTATGATAAGTAACTAATGAACAAGATATTCATGTGACTTAATAGAGAAACGTGGTTGTTAGTACAGTCCACACTGGAAGGTTCTGGAGATAAGACCACAAGACAGACATTCTCACAAAGGAGCAAAGAAGATGGACCTCTGGGGAAAACCCTGAAGAAAAAAATACAGGCTGGAAAGATGGATCAGCAGTTAAGAGCACTGGCTGCTCTTGCAGAGAACCTAAGTTCACTTCTCAGCACTCATATGGGTGGCTGACAACCATCTGTAACTCCAGTTCCAGGGACTCTGATGCCCTCTTCTGACCTTCATTGGCAATGCATGCATGTGATACACATAAAATAAAAATAAATCATTTTTAAATCTTAAAAAAAATGTAAGCACAAAATCAAGCCGCAGCATCCTGCTCGGTGGTGCTATCCACGCCGTCCAGCATGGCACTGTTCTGTCACACAGAAATGATTTGCTAAATACATAAATGATTTGAGCTGTGAAAAAATGCCCTGGGGGGAAATACTGGAAGTGTGCGTGTAGAAAAGTATTTTTCTTTTAAAAATATTTTATTTTTTTTTATTTATGTGTATGAGTGCATTGCCTGCACGTATGTAAGCGCACCTATGTAGTGCAGTATCTGAGGAGGTCAGAAGAGAGCCTCAGACTCCCCCTGGAACTGGAGTTACAGACCACTGTCAGCTGCCACATGGGTGTGGGAATCAAACCTAGGTCTTATGCAAGAGCAGTCAGAGCTCTTAACTGCTGAGCCATCTCTCCAGCCCCAAGAACAATATTTTTCTATCTCTTTCAGTTTTTGGTACTTTTTGTATCAATTTTCTACAATAAGTGTGCTACTTTCATAATTTGAAGTCTAACAAATGCAAAAATCAACAGGTCCCCATGTTTTCTGTCTGTCCGAAAGCTTTGCAGTCTGTTTCAGGCACTATTCCTGGCAACTACTTTATTATTTTTATTATTTATTGAACTTTTGTGTATCATATACAATATCTTCATCATCTTTATACCCTTCTTCTCCATCGGCACCTCCCACAGCCCCCCAATTGGATTTCATGCATTCTGTCATCGATGCTGAAGCCTACCAAGTCAAGTCAGTGTCCCAGATGTCTCTCCGTGCAAGCTCACCCTCTGGGATCTAGTAAGCCTGTTTAGATTCCCTCCCTTAAAGAAGATCCATTCTTCCTCACCCAGCTGTAATAAGCTTCCCAGTAGCTCTCTCTCTGGCTAAGATTGGAGCCTGCTGCCCATTTCCACAGTTCTGTGCTGGGTTTTTGCCTGCTTGAGTTTGTATGGGTCTTGTGCATGCTCTCATCATTGCTGTAAGTTCATATGTTCAAGGTCACAGAAGCCTATAAGATTCTATTCTCATATGGTCATGCACCTCCTACCCTGGAACCTACCATCTTTCTGCCCCCTCTTCCACAATAGTCCCTGAGCCCTGAGTGGGTGGAGTTTAATATAGGAGTCCTGTTCAAGGACCCACACTCTGCAGACTCTTATTCTCTATGCCTTGGCCATCTGTGGCCCTTTGTGTTCATTGACTTCTGTTGCACGAGGGAGCTTCATTGATGAGAGTTGAGCTGCATTGGTGTTATGTCACTTGTTCCACTATGTTCTGTGAGCCTTAGGTGTAGTTTCCATGGTAGATGTGTCACTTAAGTTTGGGCATTTCACAGAACTTAATCTCTGTGTGTGACCAGTTGTGGAATTCTGTAATAGTCTCTGCCGGTTTTAAAAGAAGCTTCTTTCATGAGTGGTGACTGGCATACTTGTCTGTAAATATAGGGATTGATATTTAGCACATAGTAAGAAATTACATTTAGGATGTGACAGCCTTGGGGTTTTCTCTAAGATCTATGAGCTCTCCAACCATGTGTATTTGGCTATGTTTACAGTACCACACATGAGTTCCCTCCCATTGAGTGGGTTTTAAGTTCAATTAGGTACCTGTTGATTACCCCCCAGATTAAAGTGCCATTACTGCCCCAATACAGTCTGCTGTGAAGATCATGGCTATGGTTATTAGGCCTTATTTCACCCCATGAAGGAATTTTTTTGCCAATATTGAAAAATGTAATTATAAGGAGAGAAAGGATGTCCATTAATTTGGAAAATTTAAGGCCAATGAAATTAAGTTAAAATAGAACTTAACAGAAAACCAAATTGGGCTTCATAATAATCTAATAGGAACAAATCAGTGAACTGGAAAAATCTGTCTGAGAGTAGGCCACGACAGCAGATAGTCCTTCCCTTATGATGTTTGACCTGCATTGACGATACAAAGTGACTTGTACTGAATGAAAATCATAATGTGAATTTCCCTGGCCTAGCAACATGATACCAAACAGCTACAGGGCTCCAGCTCCCACCAAAGCCGTGATTACCAGGAGACACCACCAGGCTTTGAGGGTGCATGGTGTCACTAGTGTTTCGTAGGCCAGGTGCTTCACATTCATCTCCAGTGCAGGATATTTTTAACTCACAATGGGCTTATGAGGACACAGCTCCATTGTAAGGGAGGAACACTTGCTCTTCATTAGGTTGGCCATGCTTCCTGCCATTTACTGCATCGTCATTATGGAATAAAGACTCAGCCGATGAGCACTTTGCTGGCTCACTATGATTTTCTGGGCATTCGTTTGTATGCACCCGTTCCATCACTCAGGCATTGTTACCACATGCTTACCAATCACTCTGCTTTTGCAGGAGGCTTGAGGTTCAAGCCAAATGTATGGAAAAAGAAAACTCAAGTGTATTTAGTCTTGACGGGCTTTTCAAGTACTTAAACGCAAACTAAGGCATTGCATCCACTGCAAAGCCAAGTGTGGTTACTCACACCTGTAATCCTAGCACTCAGGAGGCTGAGGCAGAAGGATTGTTGTATCAGGCTAGACCAGGCTACATAGCTAGACAGTGTCTTAAAAAAAACAAAAGTGAGAAACCAGAGAGATTGCTCAGTGGTTAAGAGCACTGGCTACTCTCACAGAGGACCTGGATTCCATTCCCAGCACCCACATGGCAGCTAGCAAACTTTCTGTAACTCCAGTTCTAGGGGAATACAATGCCCAGACTCTGTGGGGGGCCTTGCATGACATGGGTGTACTTGCATACATCAGGCAATACATTCATATGCATAAAATAAAAGTAATAAATATAAGATACTTTTAGAAGATCTAGCTTAGTTTACACACGTGTCATTATAGCACTTGAAGGTGGTGGCAGGAGGATCAAGAGTTCGAGGCCATCCTCTCTACACAGCTAATTGAAGAGCAGCCCTGGCAGCTAAGATGCTATTTCGAAACAGAAAACAACAAAACAAACAGAACCTCGAAGGCATTCCACAGCAAGGTTCCTCACCTTCCGACATGCCACCAGGGAGGACAGAGATGGGAGAGGGAGCAAAGCCATAACTCAGAGTGTTAGGGGTAGAGAAACTTCCATTTGTATGACACATGCTATTTACATTTGTGTAGACATTTCAAAGCCCTTTCACATTATTCACTTGGGTCCCACCTGCCCTGTGTAATATAGACCCTTTTTGCAAGTGGGCGGGTGGAGGCCTTCAGACACGAAGACACCTAGTCACCCTAATCCTTTATCATTACCTTGAGAACATACCTGACAAAAGCAACTCACAGAAGAGAGAGTTTATTTTGACTGACGGTTTGAGGGTGGGGAAGGCCCGGCAGCAGGACCTGGAGGCAGCTGGTCAACGACTTCTATAATTGGAAGCAGAGACAGCCGAGTACTTCCTCTTGCTTTCTCCTTATTTAGTCTGGAGCCCAAGCCCATGGGATGGTGCCACCCACTTCAAGGGGGGTTACCTGCCTTTCCTTACCTCTCTGGAAATGTCCTCATTTAGCTTGATTCTAAATCCCATCAGGTTGACAACCAAGTCCAGACACCACATTGACATCTGCCCTGCTTACAACAAAGCAACAGAGAGTCTAAGAACAGGTTCTGTTTCCTTTCAATATTCCACCACCTTTATATGCCTTACAGGAGCCTAAGGAGCTGAAACGCTCACACGTCTGATTCAGATATTCTAGATCCTCATTGGCACTAGGTGAACTATCCCCAGCACATGATCCAACTTGAGATAAACATGGGCAAGTAATTTTCTGTCAGACATCATCATCATTAACTTTCAGCGCTTATGTTTGTCCCTTTAGTCCAGAAAATTCATTGGAGAAGCTGTTCAGGTAGTTCTGATCCAAATGTCGCAGATCTGGAAACTCTGGTTTTCCCATCTGAGGTTCAGCAGAGCGTATCAATAGCTGGCTGTGCAGTGATTCTGTACCGCTGACCCTTTTAAGCTGACTGACCGTCACAGGTTGCTCTGCTCAGACCGTCATCTGGCGGCCGCAGCTTTCTGGCAATTGCCCGTGGCCACTTAGTGACAGAATTAGGAAAATTAAATTGGGATTGTTTCCAATTCCTATTTTACCTCTCAATAAAATCTGAAAATTAAAAATCCTTAAGTATTTTTGAAAGACACGTCTGGGTACAGGTGGGTAATGAAGGAATCCATCTGATCAAGGTCTTGAGTTAGCTCGAGATGCTAAGGCCCTGAAGACTCCCCAGGAATTGTTTCCAGGGGACAAAGAGCTGATGAAGGTCTAGGGGGTGGGGGGAGGGGCAAACAGTTCAGCTTATCCAACAGGTGTTTCTCCATCGTGGAGGGTCACAAGTAGACTCTGTGGTCTCTGCCCATTTCAGAGCCATTGACTTTCCTTTACCTGTTCATCTTAAACCCTGTACCATCAATATAAAAATTTAGCAAGATAGTTTCCAATTCCAGGAGATTCTAATTTTCTGTGTCTGTTTGGGACACTTTAACACAAAGGAAGTCAACTTTATCTTAAGTTTTAACCTTTGTGTGTTTGACACAAGGCTTCATGTAGCCAAGGCTGGACTCAAAGTCACTTGGCAGCCAAGAATGACCTTGAATTCCTGATCCTGTCTCCATCTCAGCTGCCTTTTGACTGGGATTATTAGCATCTAACACCATATCAGGCTTAATTTTTAATCTTAAGTTTGCTTGCCTTTAAAAATTATTTCTAGTTCAGAGATCTTTATAAAAGTTATCATAAAAAGAAAAGGGAAAGTGGGGCGAAGCCACTCACAGTGCTGCCCCCTTGGCTTTCGCTGTTCCACTGTCTGTGGTTTAGGGGGATTTTAAAGATGGATTCCATCAAAGATGCTGAATACTTCATGGGCTGGGCTTCTATTCAACAACAATGATGAAGTGGCCAGCTTTCAGAGGGTGATTACTGTTTTAAACATGAGTGAATGCCAACAGGATCCTAAAAATCCACAGCTGTCAAATGTCTTGCTCCGTCTGCACCCTACCATCGGTGGGCCTTCTCCCACCTCCAGGGCTCAGTTCCAAGAACTCTTGACATTGAAAATTAGCTCGGCTCCTTACAATTTAAGCAATATTTAAATGTGAAGAAATTCTTCCATTGCCACCCGGGATAGGCTTGGCAGAGAGCTTGAAAACCCTTCAAAATGTTTGGTGTGTTTGACGACACATTTGCCCAATATTTTGCTTCGAGTCTCTTTCTAGTTCAGACTGCTGGGGTTCACCTCTTCCTCCATCTTGCCCATTTTTGCCTGCTCAGCCCACTTTTTCTTTCCCTCTGCAGTCTTCCCTCCTTTGATCCTGTTCCTCCTTTCTTTGCTGACCAGTTGGTAATACAGGGCCCAGTGCATCTCTGTGGTTCACTAAAGCAAGTTCCCGCGGGAGACACTGCTTTTCTGCTTTGCTCGTCCTGTGTGATATACATGTATGTTAATACATGGGGTATAAAGATGACTACCGAAAATGAAATCACAACCTAGTTCAAAAAATTAAAACCTGAAACATATCACAAGAAATCCCAGAAATGACATCATATTCACATAACAGTTATTAGCACATTAATGCATTGCTGTACCTAATTGTCTGATTCACACACTACTGGTATTGTTTCCTACATTTGGGGTGCGCATTTTTATATGACTTTTATAATATAAAATAAAAACTACTCAGCATTCTTTTTAAAAAATATATTTTAGCTATTATTTTTATTTTATGTGTATGAGTATCCTGCATGTATGTAAGTGCACTGTGTCATGTATGCAGTGCCACAGAGGTCAGAAGAGAGTGTCAGATTCCCTGGAACTGGAGTTATGGAAAGTTGTTAGCTGCCACGTGGCCGCTGGGAACAGAACCCAGGTCCTCTGCAAGAGCAGCCAGTGCTCTTAACCGCTGAGTCAACTCTCCAGCTGCTCAGTATTCTTTAAAAAAAAAGATTTATCTTGTTTCATATGTATGAGTTTTTGCCTGCATATATGTATGTGCACCACTTGCATGCAGTGCCCACCAAGACAGAACAGGGCGTTAGGTCCCAGGCGGTTCTGAGTAGCCAAGTGGAATGTTGGGAATTAAACCAGGGATCTGTGAAGAGCAGTACACACTCTTAGCTGCTGAGCCACCGCTCCGTCCCAATTCACGGAAATTGTTAGGATTGATTTCAAATTTAGAAAGCTGCTAAGTTTTGTTTTGTTTTGTTCAAATATGAGCTTTAACATCTTAAGGCAGTGGCTGAGTTTAAATACTGTAAGTTGAAGACATTTCTAAATCCTTCTTACGTACCACTATCGGGGGACCTATAAGGGGTTTCATTTTTATCTCCTGACAAATATTCCATTTCTGATGACTGTCAATATTATATTCACAGTTTCTGTCTTTGTACATTTTAAACTTTATTTGTCCTTCAACACACACACACTTTGGTAATGGGCACGCTAGGTAATAATGTCAGGTGCGGAAGCACACCTCTGGCCTCAAACTGTATCTTAGTAGGTCCCGGGAGAAGGGGGACCCACCCAGGGCCATGAAGTTTGCTTAGGGTCCTGTCCTTGAGTTGCAAAAGGCACTCTGCCTTCAGCACAACTTCTGTGGCAGACTCGGCGGATAGTCTCCGGATTAGCATTTCGGTCCAGTGGGGAGCTGTGGTTATTTACAGCTGTTTTCTGCTCCTTTTCTGCTCTCATCCGCCTCCAACACCAGTGGGTCCTGCCTAGGCTTCAGGAATCTGGCAGTCTCATTTTTCCGACCACAGTGACACCTGCCGAATCAACAAGGAACTGCACCGCTGGAATGCGCGCGCAGCACACCCTTGGGGCCAAGGAGGCAGGTCCTCTCTCATCAGGCTGACGGCCGCTGGTGGCGGCTACCTAAAACGGTCCTGCAAGGACTGTGGAGTAGCATCCAGCAGGTCCTGTTTTCCAAGAGGGAAAGACCCTTCCAGTTCGCTCTGCTGCAAACAGGCCCTGGAGCTAGATGGATTCCGGTCCACCTGGTTGACTACTTCTCAAATGTAAACAATGCAGGAGAAAACGAAAATCTAGCATGAGTGGGATGGGCAGGCAGGCGAAGAAGCAGGAAATTAAAAGGAAAGAGAAGAGAGGGGTGATTAAGAGAACTTTGTTGAAGCTTCCCAGCACAGTGAGGTGGGGGTGGGGACTGCGATTTGGTCAATGGGACTCTAACCAGACACACTTCCAGACTCCTGGAGGCTCCCAGACCGTACCCACAGTGCCCTAGGGCCCACAGCCTGGTTTTCAGGGTTTGATTTCCAGACTGCCCTCACACCTCAGAGGCCCTCTGGGCATTATTTAAAGAGTCTGAGATAGAAATAATTTACCACTCATGTGCTAATATATTTTCTCTTTCTGCTCCTAGTTGTCAGTTCAGTAAGGGGCCTTGTGTTTTATTTAACGCCTTGTTGTACCCCAGTGATTGGTACATGGTACCAAGTGCTGAGTCGGGGGCCAGACCCAAGCAGCCTGAATCCAGAGCAAGGGGCACTAATAACCAGGGGCATTGCCTCTTGTGAAGACTGAGTGGATGAGTAAGTATGAATGAATGACTGTCTACCAGTTTTGGAGACTTCTCTTGATAAAAGCTATAAGCTTGTGGGCTAGTAAGGCCTTAGTAAGGAAGAAGACCATCTCTGACTAAGTAGTAAACAGAGTTCTCAGGCTTTCCAGTCTCTGTGGACTCTGGGACTTTGTATCCCATAACCAGTTTCTATTAGCTTTTTGATAGGCTTGGAGCTGGGCTCTAAAAACTGATGACATGTTTGAGTATCTACAAGAACTTAAAAGCTATAGTGACTTGGGACACCCCCTACACACACACACACACACACACACACACACACACACACACACATACACACACACCAGAAGGAGAATCTCCTTGTGGATCCAGGCATCAGTTCGGTGCTTCTGAAAGCTCCCCAGTGACCACGATGCACAGGCAGCCCTGGGGACCCCTGTCTGTGGGAAAGTGTGACTAGTGTGACTGCTGGCTGTTGGGTATGTGGCTCAGAATCACCGAGTTTGCTTGTTTACAGTAGATTCCTGGATCCCATTCAGATTTACCAAACCAGAATCCTGGAATGGGCTATAGGATGTGCTCAGAAGAATAAATAGCAAGCTCCCAGCTCCCACGTGATTTCTATGCATAATGATCCTCTGAGAGCTACTCTGGATGTAGTTTTCCAAGTGAATGAACCAATGGTACTGCATGTTAAACCTTTTCAGAAAGGCCATACTTCTCCTGACCCGAGACACTCTACCTGAAGCTCGGGAGGAAGGCTAGCAACCTATGTTAACAAGCCTTGCAGGTGAACTAGTTTGAAAAGAAATTCAGCTCTGGTTTAAATGACAGCCCAGTGAGTAGGCAGGTTATTTAACTTCTCTGAGCTTCAGTTTCTTCATTTATTATTTGGGGGTGGGTGTTATTTGGTTGAAGTGAATCTCTGTAATATTCGTATGTTGAAGTCCTAACTCCCAGACCTACAATGTTTTCCTGCAGGTTCACTGTAGATGTAATGAGTTGAGACAGATCCTGCTAGATATGGTAGGTTCCTAATCTAATATGACTGGTGTCTTCATACAAGGTGAATTTGGAGACAGATATGCACCCAGGAAGAATGTCACGTAAAGACTGGGTTAAATGTGGAACTCTTGGAAGCCAAGAAAGAGACCTGGAATAGGTGGAGCCTCCCTAATGCCTTTAGAGAGAGCACAGCCCTGCCACCCCTCAGTCTCCCACTCCCTGTCCTCCAGAACTCAGGAAGAACTGTGTTCAAGCCTCTAGTATGGCAGCCTGTGTTGGGGGTCCCAGCCTGAGGGGGACCGAAGGATCTCCACTGTGGTGAGGGGGCGAGTAGGCGCAGAGTCAAGACACCGACTCTGGGAGTTGAGCCGAAAGCCAGCAGTGGTTGTCTACTTGCAAACTCATTTATTCAAGAAAGAGCAGAGTGTCTTATAGGTCTTGTTAGTCAATAGCCTTATGGGGTAGGGTCCTGACTACAGCCAATCGCAGTTTGTTCCCAGGTGGCTCAGGTTCCCTCCAAGTGCTGGGCAGAAACTGGCTTCACAATCAACCAGTGTGGAGCACCACACCCACGAGAGCCATTCCTCCATTCCTCCTGGCAGGTGGCCTAGCTAGGCCCACCCTGCATTATGCCCAACAAGCCTGAGCAAACTAACTCATGGCATTAGGCAGGGTTCTGTGAGATGCCGTATGTGAGGTCCCATAGCCTGATGCTCACTACTGGAGCTTTTAAGAACTGTTTGATTCTGTTTTTAAAGTGATCCTGTATTCAGCCTCTGCAAGGAGGGACTAAACCTGAGAAGCAGGAAAGAGAAGCAAGCAAGACTCTGCCCAGTGGGCTGAGACAGTGTGGGCAGTAGTGGTGAGACATGCCAGGCCCGCCTGGCCCCAGCTGGAGCCTATGAAACAGTGGACAGATGGTCATCATTTCTGGTCATCTCTGATCTGGACAGGAACCAAATGAGGGATCCAGAGGCAACGGTGTGTCCAGCTCTGATGAGGCTCCCCTCATCCCTGAAGCTCTCTGCAGAGGTCTCAGTTGCCTTCCACAAACTGCTCCAGCCCTTTCTGGTCATAAGTTTCTTTGCCCGTTACTAATGCCTTAATCTGCTCAGGGCCTCCAGATTGCCTGTGTGTTTCTCTGTGTGTGTGGAAGGTTCACTAAATCAGCTGAAATGAAAATAAACGAAGTTCACCTTCCTCAACTTTCACAGCCTCCACCTTAGAATAGGAAACCAACTTTGGTGAAGCTTCCTTCACCTTTCTCCTTGTGAGGGAAAGTGCTGGACTGTTCCAGGGCTTTCCAGTGTGAAGACTAGTATGCACAGAGCCACGCCTTTCTTCTTCTACTCTATCAACACTGGTGCTGGGGTTGCAAGGGTTGGAACCTATCTCAAGGTACTGGCAAGCCAGCCTTCGCAAGAGAATGGGGCACTGCCCAACTCCAGAGGCCCTGTGTTGTTTTAACTACTGGTCTAGCTAGGTGTGGTGGCTCATGTCTGTGATCTCAGTTCAGAAAACTGAGATAGGAGGATCATGGCAAGTTTGAGGGCAGGCCTGGGCTACTTAGTGAGTTCCAGACCAGCCTGGCCTACAGTATGAGACCCTGTCTTAAAAAGAAAAAAGCAATCAGACTGCTTTACTCTTGCTTTTCACCAAGGAGGTGGAAGTCATCTGCAGAACCTGTTCTACTGGACAGCTGTTCGAGATCAGATGGGATCACTCCAGTAGTCTGGGTTGATGTCCACCGCTACCCTGTGCCCTGTGCAATTGTCTGGCAAGCTGAGTTAAATGAGCTTCACTAACACTACTACAACTCACAAGTGTGCCCCCTCAGGCCAGCTCCCCTCAGTAGCTTCAAGGAGGCCTTAAGAAGCTCACACTCCAGCCAGCTATAGACTTTCATGCAAACTTTCTGCTCTACCCGACCTCCAGCATTTTGTCCCCTAGACATTAAGGATGTTAAAAAGAAAAGTCAAAAAAAAAAGAAAGAAAAAAGTCCACAGGGGTCGGGGTGTAGGTCAGCAGTAGAGCATGTGCTATCATTTGAGTGGTCCCAGTTCCAGATCCATCACACACACACACACACACACACACACACACACACCAAAAAACAACCAATAAACAAAAAAACTTGACAAGCTGAAACTGAATGGTACTTAACTGAACAAATATATAACAGTGATTCCCAAAGCAGGCAGTCCTCCACCCAGAGCAGGTTCTGAGAACACTAACAACGTGAACAGAAACCACATAAGGAAAACAGAAGTAAGACATGAAAAACAACTTAATTGGCTCCAATGTAGGCAATCAACCAATCAATTGGTTACAGTTTAACTAGGTAGTTATTTACAGCCCACTTAACCTTCCACAATGCCTCCTGGAACTAGCCCAAAGTCACTTACTGTAACTAAGCTATTGGTTTGGTATTTTGGTTTAGTGCAGGTGCTTGGTTGAAGTCTGTGGTGTCCTACAAAATATTATTTAGCAAAGAGAAATGGGGCTGGAGGCTTATAGCAAAGCAGTTTACATTGTGACCTTGTGAAATTATGAATTCCAGGGTTTCAGTCTTCTTTAAATGCCTTTCTTGGCTTTCAACTCTTGCAGTTATGAAAATTCATGCCTGTGGTAAACTAGTTTGCGAACAGCAGAGACTGATACTCCTGAAACACAGCAGCGTAGGGGAGAAGTAGAATGTTGAACAAGAGCAAAATCAAGTACACAGCATTCTGTGAACAAGAACTGACACCTCACCTCAGTGAATCCACTTAGTCAAGTCAGAGAGAAGGAATTAACCCAAGGGTAAATCTGAGGGCCTCAGACCTGCTTCAAGTTTTCTTAGTGTGTCAACAAGCTTAGGCCAAAAGTTATACCCACTCATTCTGCTTGCTATAGGCAGCTTCAGAAAATTCACAGGGCAATCCAAACAACACCTGCTGGCCCCTGCAAAGCTTCTCAGATTAGGGACTCAGGTAAGGCGCACACACTATATCTTATGCAAGATTGATTTTCACATGGTACTAATATTTTATCACCGTTGAAATCCCAGCTTCTCGTTCATAAACATCTGGAGGAGCACAGCCATTTATTGTTGAAATTGAACTATCTCGAGCTACTCATTCTGTCTATGTTGGACAGATATCTCCATGTTTCCTGAAAATCTAAAATATCCCAGGGTGCTCCTTGAGCTCACCATGGTGCAATGCCTCAGCACAGTTTGGGAACTCAACACTCAAAGATTACAGGTTACTTCAGGTCTTTCAAACTGTAATATGCACATAGATACTTGGGATCTGATTTTAAAGCAGAATTCTGATTCAGTAGGTCTGGGCCTCTAAGGACCAGTGGGGTTAGTTCAGAGATGAGTGATAACCTAACAACTCAGATCTCCAATACTCGTGCTTTCGTACACAGACACATGCTTCCATAATGTTTGAGCAGAAGGAAAACCTCGTAAAGCCTAAACTTCCAGTTTCCTGTTTGGCACAGAGAGCTTGTCTCTCTCCTATCCATGCAGTAAGAAACAACATGGAACAAACTGAAACTCAGTGACTCTTCTAAGATCCACAAGCCCCTGCCCTGCAAACTAGAGCGATGGTGGTAACGGAGAATCACAATTTAGCAGAGAGGAGGTGGAAACCTCCCTGGGAGCCGGTGCCAGCAGGAGCTGGCGAGGAGTTGTGAAAGGCCCTGAAGGAGGCTGAGAGTTAAACTCCGGGTGGCAGCATACTTTGTTGCTAAGTCTTACCTCTAGGAGGCCTACAGTTCCTCACAATGAAGATGGGGGGATCCTCCCACTTCCCCTGTGGGAAGGGAAAGAGGCTGGTTCTTACAGGAGAGCATTCTGTTCTCAACGAGACCTCTCAGGGGAATCTATTTTCCAGGACCTAACCAGGCTAGGGGGAGAGAAATACACATACCACACTAGCCATCCAGGCTCATGCATGGGGAAAACAAACAAACAAAACAGTAAAACAAAAAGTGAAAGGTTTTCTCTCTAGAAGTTTCCAGATGGACTGGTACCCAGAGTTTACCCTGGAGCTGAACTTTTGGGGTAGGGGCAAAAAGAGAGCTGATATTGGAAGAACTTGTTCAGGTTTTCTGGAGAGGGAGGTATTGGACGGACTGAGTGGGAAGCTAGAGCCTGTATTATGGAAAAGAAACCAAGGGATTTTTCAAAGAACAGGAATATCTTGAATTGAGTGGTAAATTGTAAGTGTTGCCATAGTAACAGGATGGCATGAAATCCTGGCTGAGATCCTTACTTGAAAGAGGTTACACAATGGTGCTGAGGTGACAGTAGATCTGGGACTATATAGAGAATAAATTCCCCAAGTTCTCCAGGTCAATGAAAGCTACCAATGTTCATATGGATTCTTTGTAAATGATGACATAGACCAACCAGGGTGACCACCCCAGCCATGGGCAGTCACATCAAGGTTGGCAAGTGTGCATAAAAGGAAAACCTTATCTAGTGAAAGACTTGGCCTGTGCTGAGCTCCTGAGAGCTAATCTCCAAGCCCTTGAAATGCCCTGTTAGTAAGAGTGTGTTGTTTGCTGAGGAAACCTTGGCTTATATCAGATTGTCTATGTCAATAATGTGATGCATGATGGGAACCTTTGATCCCATGGTGGCAGCTTGACTTCTAAGGACTAGAGAAGAAAGTCTCTTACCTGAACTGTCAGTTAGGCCTATAAGACTGACCCCCAACAAGATCCTTAGCCATCAAGGCTCAGGTGGGGTTTCCTTGTTAGCAATACTCCATGCGTGTTACAAAACATCATTATGGGGAAAAGTAAGTACCACTCCACGGCCGCACCAGGACAGGAGAAATGGAAGCCTGTGTTGGTCTCTGCCTGATTCTGCCCTATGCACCTCTTTGCTGACTTAGTATCCTTCTACCATAATCAAAGGTAACCGAAAGAGGAGCGAAGGACATAACTCATAACTTGCTTGCCTAGCAAGTGTGAGGTCCTGGATTCCTTCCCCAGGACTGCCCCTGACCAATTACAACCACAAGTAACTAACTTTTCTAAGTCCTATGGGTCCTTGAGAGTCACTGAAGCAGGGAGTGGTCTCGGAGACCTTCTTAACAGCAGCCTGTTCTTCCCTCATCTTCCCAGGTCAGTGCCTAGAATGCAAAGAGCTCTGAGCAAGGCAGTCTACTTCCTTGGAGCCATAGACCCAGATCATGGGAAATTTCCCAACTCTGAAAAAGGCGATGCTGGCTGTAGAGTGATGTTATTGAACAGGGCTGAAGTTTTGTAACCCAAGTCAAACTAATTTCTTTTTCCAAGTTGCATATTCTTTAAAATTTTTAAAAATATCATATTATTTTTATTTTATGTGTATGGATGTATTACCTGCATGTATGTCAATGCACCTATGTCATACAATGCCCATGGAGGTCAGAAGAGGGCATCAGATCCCTGGAACTGGAGTTACAGATGGTTGTTAGCCACCTGTGGGTGTTTGGAATTGAACCTGAGTCCTCTGCAAGGACAGCCGGTGCTGTTAACCACTGGCCATCTTTCCTGCTCCCCCAAATCAAACTCTTGTAACTAAAGGGACCTGAAAGTAAGAGCCAGCCTAGAGTGTGGAGGGACATTCCTGCTGCTCTGTGCTCTACAGAGCCCTGTGGGAAGAGTTCAGGAGACAAGCTACCATTACACTTTCCCATGTGAGATATGACAGTGAGGTCGTATGGTCCCCAAACGGTTTGTTAGTTATCATTAAGAGGATTGAATTGATGTATGATGACTAGACAGAGTGGACAAGGAACAGCAGAGGACAACAGGAATCCTGAAATCGTCCTGAAGAGCAGAGGCAAGGCTTAGAGTGAGGGAGGGGACGACGTGGGGACACAGGCCTGCTGGGAAGGAGGACACTAAGGAGAGGCGGACAAGGCTGTTTTATCCAGTGTCCAGGGGTTCGGGTGAGAAATCACCAGCCCTTCTGCAACCGGGGTACCACAACGTGGTTGTCTTATTGTTGTTTATGTTTGTGTTGGTCCCGTTTGTTGCTTCTGTCAGTTTGTCATCTGTAACATTTAGGAAGTGATGAGAAGGAGTACTGGCTGCTTCTGCCTCCTGGTGATGGTGTCATGGTGCTATGCCCAGCCCCCAGTTTGCCAGCAACTCAGTAACACTCCTGGGGAACACTGGGAATTGGATTTTACTGAAATTAAACTGACTGTCTTTGGATACAAGTATCTCTTGGTTTTTGTGGACACATTTTCTGGATGGGTGGAAGCCTATCCCATGCAGACTGAGACAGCCTCCATTGTGTGTGGCAAAGAAACTGCTTTAAGCATTAGTTCCTAGCTTTGGGTTGCCCCTCACCTTGGGGTTCAACAATGGCCTGGCTTTCATGGCCAAAATTTCCACAAATTTGGCAAAGGCATTAAATATCAATTGGAAGTTACACTGTGCCTATAAACCACAGAGTTCAGGACAGGTAGAAAGATGAACAGGACCCTAAAGGAGACTGCCTAAATTGTTAATAGAAACAAGCAAAAGTTGGGCCAACCTCCTTCCCTTTGTCCTGCTAAGGGTTAGGTGTACTCCATACCAGGAGGGTCTCATCGCTTAGGAAATTTATTCTTCCCAAGCTAAGAAATATACA
This sequence comes from Eospalax fontanierii, assembly GCA_035773235.1. Taxonomy (NCBI): domain Eukaryota; kingdom Metazoa; phylum Chordata; class Mammalia; order Rodentia; family Spalacidae; genus Eospalax; species Eospalax fontanierii. The sequence goes on along the minus strand of CM069528.1, from coordinate 33,035,284 downwards.
TGAAATAAAAATGAATAACCACTCCCTTCTCAAGTCATTACATGCTCTACAACAGACTCAGGGGACCATCCACCAGATATCCAAGAAGCTGGTCTCCAGTCTGTCTTGGAACCAGTCCACAAGTTCCAACCTCGTGACCTGGTATCGGTCAAGAGAGTCCCAGCTCAGACCCTGGAACCTACCTGGAAGGTCGGTACCCTGAGATCCTTACTACACCTACAGCAGTAAAACTGGCAGGGATCTCCACGTGGATCCATCGCACTCAGTTAAAGGAGGCTACAGAAGAAGATGGAAGATGGACCGTCACTCAGACCTCCGACTCTTTAAAGGTAAGACTGACAGGAACACTCTGTTATAACTATGTTAACTATGTTTTGGCTTCTTTTCCTCCCCAAAGGATTTGCCTACAGTCCCATTGCCCCCATGCCTGGGAATGGCAACTCAGGAAAACTGAGCATGGAAAGGTCGTGCCCACCTTCCAAATAGAACTTTGTACCCTTACGACTTTAAACTTATAGCAGCCCTAGAGCAGGTGTGGGCAGTATACAGCAGTGGGTTGTGGTCACCTAGGATTTGAAAAAGAAATTCAAACCCTCCAATTTTATGCTTGTCCTGCTAATGGCAAGTCTTCCTGCCAGGAGGACGGCCAGTACCACTGCACAGCCGGGGGATATGAAACAGAGCCTTCATGGGGCGCCGCAGACCGCAGACCGCTGCATCCTCATATGCAGACAGAAAACATCCCGGGTGGTTGTAATCCCCCGCCTTGCCCTGGTGATCGGGCCTTATCTGATCAACCGCCTAACTAACTACACTAAGCAATGGGGTAATGCAGTGAAGCTTATGGTCCTGAGGGGACAGTACAATCCCCTGTATGATTTGACTCATTCCCATAAAACCAGCGGGGAATGTGGTGAGCCATCTCAAGACTGACCATAGCTACGCCGTGTCTCAGCTCAACCCAGCAGTTAAGCAGTTGAAGCAGTTAACTCAAAGTATGAGAGTGGAAAAGTCTGACCAGGGTATGGGTTTGAGAAAGGCCAGCATGCACCTGGTCCCCATGGCTAAGGGCGGATCTGTGGCTTCTGTACTTTCCTCTTGGCTTGCTCTTGTACAATAGGAATTCTTAGAGGGACTCACCAACTCTAAGGTTTGGGAATGTCATCTTTTCACCCCTAGATGTGTTTTTTTTTTTTTTCTTTTCCTCCTGTATATTAGACTGACTCGGAGAAAGATCTGTGCCACACTTGGGACAAATTTCAGTGTAGTTGTCAGCTGACAATTAAAAACTTTCTTTTGTCAATATCTCGTGTCCGAGTGGTCTCCTGTGGTGAAATGCCTCACAACATTATTATCTTCTACCTCCCATGTGCAAAGCAGTTCACGGAAACCTGTCCCAAATAGACTGCATATGGATATTGTATGATCATGTGTCCAGAACAGACCATCCTCATCTGGTCCTGTCAAACCCAAGATGATGAAAGGTATCACAGGAATGTGTTAGGCGGCAGGTGACAGGACTCCCAACTCTAATCACTCATCACTTCTCTCCAGCAATCTCTCCCTAAGCTACAGAAGAGGCCAAAGTCCAGACTGTTCTAACGAGTGAATCAGGACGGCAGGACAGTGCAAGCTAAATATGGACAGCAGTGTACCATAGCCCCACTCATGGGTGGCCTTGTGTCTAACAGTTCTTAAAATTTGCAGGTATTTACCTTTCCCCAGGGCTTGATCACAAGCAAATTGCCATCGTTCTTTGAGGAAATATGGTGAATCATGGCCACGTGTGCTTGCCTTACTGTTGCCGAGTCTTCTTCCTGGGCTTAGGCTCTCCTTCAGTCAATAAGATCTAGGTTTGCACACCTGCTGAGGTCCAACAGTTGTCAAGAGATTATGATCTTTGTGTTGTTTAACACAGCCGTCCTTGATTTCACTACATTGCCCGTATAAATGCTGTTTTCCTCCTAAGGTCACTGTGTTTGAACAACCATCTCTATGGCATTCGTTCTACTCTCTGTGATAAGAGAATAAGCCTAAAAAAACTACAATTGAACTGGATATGGTGACACATGTGTATAATTCCATCACTGGAGGCAGAGGCAGGAGAATCAGGACCTCACGGCCAATTTCAGCTGGATAGTGGGTTTGTGGGTAGCCTGGGCTATTTGAAACCCTGTCTCAAAAAACAAAAAATAAACATATAAAATGAATTTAAAAACTGAATACAACTACCTTCTCTATTATTTGGGAAACCTTCCAGTCCCACAGTCATCTGTGAACTGGGTTTTGTAATCCCTTGCCTTACCACCAGCGCTGGGTTACTGTAGTGTTTCCTCTGTAATGTGGGCATTTTTCTCACCTTGGAGAGAAGTGAGGTTATGCTTCCATAAGCCAAGGAATGCCAAAGATTGCCAAGAAATCACCAAAAAGTTGTGTCAGCATGCTAGAGCTGCCATGACAGAGCTTGATGAATGAACATGCATTGTTTGCGGTTGTGGGCCTAATGTGTGAGCTCACTGTGCCAAAGGGTTGGTTCATTCCGAGTGAAGGAACCCTTCTCAGTCTTTCTCCTTGACTTGCAGTCATCTCCCTGAATCTTCTTACCTTTCCTCTAGTCATGCATCTCTCTGTGCAGATTTCCCCTTTCTATACGCCTGTGAGTTATGCTGGATTAGGACCCCATTCTTCTCCAGTATGATGTCAACTTTGCTCACTACATCTGAAACAACCCTAGCTCTAAAAAAGATCATCTTCTGAGGTACTAGAAGTTAGGACTTCAACATATGAATTGGAGAGGGGGCCATAATGCATGATCTTCAAGAATATATGTGGTACCAACAATGATTAAACTGATGCTATAAGTACATTCTGTTAAAAGAAAACCTCCTGAACTCTACTTTGGTAAGTATGTGGAATTACTCCGGGGTGCCGGCCAGCCTTCTGCAACCTTCTTCACTGCAGGTGAGCCTGCGATTTCCCATAGGCATCCCTTCCCAGGTGACGGCTATCAGATAGACTGCTCACCTGAGTGAGTCTTAAGCAATAGTACAGAGCAGGCTATGATGGGCAGCCACGAAAAGATCATCTCAGTTGACTAGGAAGACAGACTGGCCTTTTACTAATATTTACCTTTGCCTTGCAGAAAGTGAAGGGAGAACAGTGGAGAGAAGAGCAAGGAACACCGAGCGGATGCTGAACTTTGCGATTCTTTTCAGTACTTCAAGTCTTGCTTTCCTACACCTGTCTTCATCTTGGGCTTCTTTCAACATGTTACACCAGGCACCAGCAGACGGGAAACAACTACCATAAGCAGCCTGTGTGTCGAAGAGCTTTCCTCAGCTCATCTAAGTTATTGGGGTCTCACTGTGTGCCTTTGAAATCTACTGTTAGACCCAGATCTAGGTCTGACAACCGTTCAGTCTCAGAGCCCCATGCTGGACAGCTTGGATCTGCATTGTAATGGTAAGGGTAATAAGGGTTGGATCTGGGAGCCTAAATGAAGACTGCAGATTTTTTATGAGGGAGAAAGTGGCTCAGCTGCCTGTTGAGCATGTTGGCCACTAGAGGGCGCGTGACACACACTGACCCTGCTGGTTCCAGCTTTCCCTGAACTTGGGTACTTTGAGGGCAGGCTTGTTCTTCAAGAACTGTGGGCAGCGGGTTTTAAGGGATCCATGAAAATAGTTCGATATATTTTAAAAATCAGAATAAAAAACAAATCCTTGAGCCACGTCCCGCACGTATGTGCCCCACTCTTTCACTCACCCAGAGAGCTCCCTCCCACTTACCCTCCCATCTCCTTGGCTAAACATTTTCATTTACGTTTCTTTCTATTTACCCTTCTCTGAGGGGTGTTTATGTGCAAATCTGCAGTTGTGCATGCACGCGTATACACACAGGCCTAGGCATACAGGCACAAAGGCACAGGTCAGTTGCAGTTAGAAGCAGCTGTAAGATTCAGGGCACAGCAGGAGGCCTTTCACATGTGCCATTTCTTTTCGTCTTCCCTTTAGACAACCCACTCATCCTTGTTTGCCTGAGACTTTCTAGGTTTTTGCTCAAAAAGTCCTGCATTCCAGTCAATCTCTCCACCCAATCTGCGACGGTTAGTCAAACTACAGAATAATCTGACTGTACAGATAACAAAATTATGGCTCAAAGAATTTACAAAAACAGCTAAGCCCACAGACCTAGTGGGTGGTCATACCTGGCTGAGCCCCCAGAAAATCAAAACCCTTTCTATGATGGCACACTGTTCACTAGTACCATGTCTTGTTTAACCTTGTGCCTCCATGCCTCCCGTAATTCCTGGTGGTTATTAAATGTTTGATGGATTACTGAATGAATAAAATCACCAATAAAGACGAGGGAACTTGCCAGCCTCAAAATAAATAAGACAAATAATAAATAAAAAACAAAAGTGGGCTATTTTCAACTTGTACCTAAACACACTAAGAAGCTCTGAAATTACCAGGATTTTCTCTGTTAAAAAATTCCTAGGGTTGGGAATTTATCTTCTTAAAAGAAAATTAACATGTCAAAAAGAATGCTCTTAACTTTGAGAGAGATTTGCACAGGAGAGAGAAATGCAGAAAGTGTGTGTTTTTAGAACGGGTCTCACTCTGTAATCCAGGTAGGCTCAGAATTGTGCAGCCCAGGCTGACCAGAGTTAGTAGCAATTCTTCTGCTTCATCCTCCTGAGTTCTGGGATGGCAGGTGTGAGTCACTGTAGACCTGGCTAAGGAGTCTACCTCTCTTTGGAGGGAATCCGTTGCCTTCTGCAGTCCTTCCCACCCTGACCTATTCTATTACAGCCAAGTTTTGGGTCGAAACCAATCTGGCATCTTCAAAATAGAAGGACTGTTTGCAGACAAAGTGACCTGGCACTGCCCGCCAGAGAAGGACACTGACCCACACCCACTGCCAGCAGCTCTCAAATGCTTGTTTATCCCCATTTTTATGGACAACTCTTGGCTTTCAGTCACTATTTGTGCTTTGTCTGAGTCCTTAGTGGCCTGTTTGATTCTGAGAGAAGCCCAGTCAGAGCAAATGGTTTTTACGCACAATGGAAAATGTGTGTCTCTGGTGCTGAGGCTGGGTGGTATTTCGACCTTCCTGGAAAGTGTGTCCACAAACTCCACCCACACCAAAGAACCAAAGGGGCCAGGAGCGCCTGAAAGATGGATGTAGATGGCTTTTCCTTCTCCTTCTGGACCTGTCATCCATCACTTGGAGGAGGAAGGGAGAGAAGGACCAAGGGAAGTAGTCTTCAGCTCGAGAAACATTTGTATTTATGTCCTTTCTGTTCCCACAGGGCAGAGCAGAGAGCAGGATTCTCAGCACCACTAACCAGTGAGAGAACTGTTCTAGGCACAGCCTGAACCCCGTCAGTCTCCTCTGAACTGGGCCCACTGTTCCAGAGTCTCAAGAAGGAATGGCCCAAGGAATGGCCCAATGTTGGGTCTCCAACATCCAGGCCTCAGGTGTGGCTCTGGTGAACTCAGTTCACCTTTGCAATTAGTACTCAGGAATGTACTAGAATTTCTATCAGTTCCTGGGACAGGCAGACACCAAAGCATCTAAGATAGCCTGGAGGCCCCCCTTTGGCACCCCAATGACTCCATGAAATTCTCACCTCAATCAGGCCAGTCACTGGTTATTTTCAGGCCCATGGGGACTTGAAGCTCAGCAGGCAGAACTTGCCTTGTGATGTGTGTGCATGCTGCTGAGTCCTGCTTAGTGTCATTTTGGGTAGGAAATGGTGTCCTTTGCCTGTGACAGTTACCTTGGCACTTCCAAAAATCATACCTATCTTGTGTGCCAGGGGACATGGTGACAAGTTGGCAGTCGGGAGGTGGCAACCATTTCAGATATCATCACTCAGCTGGAGAACGGTAGCCTATTAGGAGGGTGCTTGGTCATAGGGAGGCCAGCACAAGCCACCACAGGTGTCCAAGCACTGACAGATCTGGGGCATGAAGAAGAGTCACTACAGTGAGAAACTGAGACGCAGGTAGGAGAAGGCCCACCCTCACCTCGTGGTACTTGGCACTATAAAGATGGGAATGTGGTCTAGGAACCTCAATGAGCCATGGAGCCTGTTGGAGTTTCTTATTAAATATACTCCATGACTGAGAAGCACCTGTCTATTTTAGATTAGCTGGAAGGACTTTATCTGCTTCCTGGGGTGTAAAGAAAGAGGAACAGGCAGAGATGAGATTGTGGCAGGCTGCAAAGGCAGGTAAAGAAGTTCTGGGGAACTCTTCAGGCTTTTCCATGAAGGGTTAATGGCAGTAATGGGAAGCACTAGAGACTGACCTGAGCCGTCCACAGAGCCTGACTCCTTCAAGGCAATGTTCTCTAGTTGGGCTATGTGCCTGTCAGACTACTCTATTTAAAAAAGGACTGCATTCGATTATAAATAATAATAATAATAATAATCTCCAGGAAGGCGGAGTTGCAAAGCCAGTGCCTGGTGGGACTGACACCAACAGTGCCCCTTTGTGTCACTTGATTTAATCAGGCTGTGTAAAGAACGGTTTGACTTAAAACTTCTGTGCAGGACCACAGGGTGTCCACCAGAGGCCGCTAAAGTCTCACATTTTGCTTACTATTGTGAAAAACAGCTCATTGAATGAACATTAAGCAAGAATATTGTGTGCTGCTCTGAGTATTTCTATATAAAAATTCCTTTCTCAAACTGGGTCTATACTCGCAGCCCTCAGAAGGTGATGGCAGAAGGATCAGGGGTTCAAGGTCATCTTCAGCTACAAAGTGAGTCTGAGGACAGAGTGGGCTCCATGGCATATGCCTATAATCCCAGCACCGGAAGGCTAGGAAGATCTCCCTAAGTTTGAGGTCAGCCTGGTCTTCAAGTTTCCCTAGCAAGTTCCAGGACAGCGACTACAGAGTAAGACCCGTGACTCAAAACAAATTAAAACAACACATGTACTCCAAACAGCCACAACTACCATCACCCCAACAACAAAAAATTCCTTTCTCACAGGATTTTAAAAACAATGATCTCCTTTCCAGTTGTGATGTTTCACTGATTACGGGTCGAGGGTCTGTTTGCAAGGCTAGATTAAAATCATTTTTAACTTTAGACACATAGATAGTAGTTTGGTCTCCTAAACCTTAGGCTTTTCTAGATTTTATTTTTTTCACTCTTACCTGACTATCGTCCTTTTTGTTACAGTGTTGGAGAAGCAGAGAGTGTTTGTGCCTCATCTATTATTGAAAAAAAGTAACGATAAACTTCTTCAACAACAACAACAAAACAAAAGCAAAGCAAAGTAAAACAGGGCCTGCATGTATCTGAGGCTGTCGCACTCCGTGTAGCCCAAGGGTGATCACGAACTTACCTTCCTGCCTTTGCTTCCCAAGGGCTGGGGCTGCAGGCCTGCATCAGGGTAGTCACTGTATGCCTGTTTCATGTGGTGCTGGGGCTCAAACCCAGGGCTTCTTGCATGCTATGCAAACACTCTACCAACTGAACTCCTTCACAGGAGTACTTAGAGGACAGTGGAAGGTAATACATAAGAACAGTGGGTTATGTCAAGAATTCCTTTCCATAGAGGTGAAAACTGATGTCTGGTTGTACCATGCAAAGCTGGAACTGAAAGTCTGAGAGCACCTTGGAGCTTGTTACCTAGGTGACCTTTGTCCTCTGTGTTACATGCTGGGTATCAGAAGTCTCACTGATCTGGGGCTAAAGAGATGGCTCAGTGATCAGTGCTCTTAAGAGCATTGGCTGCACTTGCAGAAGACCCAGGTTCGAATCCCAGCACTCACGTGGTGGCTAACAGTTGTCCATAACTCTAGTTCTAGTGCCCTCTTCTGTCCTCCATGAGCACTATACAACAGGGATACACACACATACATGCAGGCTTAACACTCATACACATAAAATTAAAAATAAATAAATAAGTCTCCCTGCTCTGTAATGACCAAAGTTGCAATTCACATTTCTGCATTGCTTCTGAGAAGCAGTGACTGAAGGAACCTGGGAAGTCAAAGCTGAAGGTTCATAGAGTAAGATTGTCAGAACCTTGGTTGGTGGCCCTGAGGTGATTTGTTCCCCAAGGGGGTGAGGTGTGCTGAGTAGAAGTCAATCCATGTGGCTGTTGTAGGAAGGTCTGGAGCATCATTACAGGTATAGTTTGATTTTTCTTGCTGTGAAAAACACTACCACCAAAAGCAACTTGGGAGGAAAGGATTTCTATCATCTTATTGTCTCCTGGGTCACAGTCTGTCTCTGAGGGAAGTCAGGGCAAGAACTCCTGGAAACCAGAGGCAGGAACTGAAGCAGAGACTGTAGAGGAGCACTGCTTACGGGCTTGCCTCCTTTGGTGGCTCAGCTACCTTTTTTATACTGCATAAGCCCACCTGCCCAGGGCCCTCTACATTAATTAGGAATCAAAAAATGGCCCACAGACATAGCCACAGGCCAATCTGATGAAGGAAATGCCTCCACTGAAATGCCTCTTCCCAGATGTCTCTAGTTCATTCCAAGTGGACAAAAACAAGCCTCCTGCACCTGATACATTAGAAATCATGCATTCCTCCCATGCTGCATTGCAGTCGTAATTTAATCTTGAACTCAGCAATCTCAGAACCGTTTTTAGTGCACAAGTCAGACTATAGACAAATAAATTATGTTTTATTCCAACCCATGTCTAAAGGGCATATCAGTGCAATCTGCCACATTTGGAGCTCATTCCCACCAAGGTCTTTCTCATACCATCAGTTACAGTTCCATCCAAGCCCAGATCCTTGTGGTTGACTTTTAACCTCTGCCTTTCTCCATATCCACTCAACTGCCCACTACTATTAGATCTTCCTTTCAAAGAGATCCAGGACTATTCTAAATCATATCACACACCATGCCACAACCAGGCTGAAGTCACCATTGAACCTCAGGATAAAGGCCACCTAGGTAACAAGCTCCAAGGCTTCCTGATTTCCCATTTCCAGGCATTCTGTTCTGTATTAGCGGCCAGTGATGGTGCCCACGTCTGTTTTCCAGTGGTTCCTCATGCTGATGCTCTTTCTGTAATGTCTGCCTCCAAACTGCCCTGTTAAGCATTAGTTTTATTAGGATCCATCCCGATAACTATTTTAAAATTTCATTATCTACATAAAATCTAGCTTTTAAAAAGATCTTCTTCCTAGATACTGGGGGTTGGACTTCACATCATGATTTAGGGGTGCCATACCTGAAGCCATAACAAAGACCTTTCCTGGTTACTCTACTGAAAATTTTGCTCATCCTTCCTGGCTCTCTCTGAATCTCTTCCCTTTGTTGATGGCTTTGTTCATCATGAAAGCTTTCTCAATATTTCGTGGATGACTACATACGTCTTTGTGTTTCTGGTCCTTGTTTTCCACAGTAGTAAGCTTCTATAAGGGTAGGGATCTTTGCTTTATTCATGGTCAATTTCCCACCACCTATAATAGTACCTGGCTCATAGTAGATGACCAACAAATATATATGAGGAATATGCCATAGTCTATGGCAGGTTTCTGATGTTATAAGGTCAAATATATGGGTCATAGTGAGTTACTAGTTGATTTATTTCTTCTGAAAAACATCAACTGTCAAATCAGATCCAGTGGGAGCTGCTCCTTCCCTGGCCTCTTACTTTGGTCCTACAAAGTAGACTTTATGCCACTCCAGGGCTCAGAGTCAAGGCTCAACTTCTTGGTGCTCACAGAATGACTTCTAAAGGAGACCAGAGACTGTTCCAACCGCTGGGAACAGCCAGCAGTCTGTGCTTCTCAGGCCCTTGTCAGGCATGGTGATGCTGTCAGTGGTCACCTAGAAGTGTGAAGCTTGATGGGAGAGCTGCTGTTTGGTATTCCTGACCTGAGGTACTAGGAGAGGAGCATCCAGAAGCGACGGAATGGGTGACAGAGGGCACTTCATCAAGGCTTTGTTGAGCATTGAAGAACGTATGGGATTGAATCATAAGAGGTGAACACGCCTATGGTCTGAGCAGTCTTTTTCTCTGTGTTAATATTACCTTTAGTATTACCCAATTTGGCAGACATCTTTGTTAAGATAAATCAGCTAACGTCTAGAGACCATGTTCTGCCCCTGCTTTGCACGGGGGTTTCAAAAGCAATCCCTCATGTTTGTGTCCCACTTCAGAATGGTGCTGGGGGCTCTTGTATGCATTGCCCATTTCATTCTTAGAACTGCCCTGTGGCAGATGTGCTACTGTTATTTTGTTCTTCAAGAAGAGTAATAAGTACTGGGGAGATGGTACAGTTGGTAAAGTGCTTGCTCTATAAGCATGAAGTCCTGAGTTCGATCCCAAGCACCTGTATTAAAGCCAGACATGATGACGAGTGCTTGTAATCCCAGCACTGGGAATACAGCAATAGCAGGATCCCTGGGGTTTGCTTGTCAGTTAGTCTGGCCTAATTGGTGAGTCCCAGGCCCAAGCGAGAGTTCTTCTCTCAAAAATCAAGGTGGGGTTGAGCAGATGCCTCAATTGGTAAAGTATCTGCCATATAAGATGAAGACCTAGGTTCTAGTACTCGGCGGTGGGGGGAACAGATGTGGTTGTACACTTTTGTAACCTCATGCAAGGAGGAAGGGGAGACAGGCAGGGCCACGGAGCTCACTGGAGAGCTAGTCTAGCCATGAATGCAGGGTTCAGTGAGAGACCCTGTCTCAGAAAATAATGTTAAGAGAAATCCAAGGCAACACTCAACATTGACTGCCAGCTTCCACTTGTGCATGTGCGCACACTAAACAAGGTGGACAGCTCCCAAGGAATGGCACCTGAGGGTGGGTTAACCTCTGCTACCCACAACACACCCAGAGGCACACTGACCTCCCTAGGCACCCAGAGAAAACAAGGACAGGAGAAGTTCAGAGCCTTGCCCCACCATGCACATTGTGGCGGGGTGATGTGGGGATGCAGTCTTCTGCCACATGCCCTGTAGCAAGACTAGTGAAAGCATCTGCTCATGTGCTCTCTATGAGGCATTGTATTAAGTACACTGCATATATTTTCTCATTTTCTCTATCACACTATCTTGTGAAGCTGGGAGCATTTGAATCTTTGTTTAAGAGTAGACACAAAAGCAGCAGATCAGAGCTGGGTAGAAAGGGTCACCAGCAATCCCAGAAGGCAGTTTCTCAGAGGTATGGGTGGGATTTGCTTTAGGAACTCAGATAAGGGGCAGGGGGCTGAGTGTGAGGTGGAGTAATTCAGGAAAGTGGACCAAGCCTAGCTCATCAGGTAGAGAAGGTCTGGTGTCACGTGCTGAGGAAGCAAGCCCTGATGTGTTGGTTTTAAGGGTCCTCTTATGTCTGTGGCAGAAGTGCAGAGTCAGCATGGGCACAGGACAGGAAGGGGTGAGGCGCTCTTTTCCGGCCTCCACCCACAGCCTTTTCCCTTCCAGCTCCTTCTGAGACCTAACCCGGGTCAACTGAATACAAAGGAGTACAAACAGTTATTTCCTATAGCAATCAAAAAAAAAAAAAAACCAACAAAACTAATTCAGTCTAGCATGTATAGGTCTGCACTAGCTTAACAGTCACCAGATACGAGGGGTCTTAATGATCTCCCAGGGTAGCCCTCATCCATTGCCCTTAAAACCATCCCTGATGGTTGCTCTCAGGACTATTGGCCCTTCAGTCAGTTCCAGAGGCCTGGACTTCTTCTCCTGTTAGGACTAACACACCCACCACCTTTGAAGAAGCAAGTACATCTCATATATTTAACGGTTCACCAAATATTTGGTGCATGCTATTTTCAACAGGCATTTTAAATAGTAAGAATCATCTTATTGCTACATGTAGAATACGTTTCGAGGGGGGCACCGAGTTCTTAGTCTCCTTGGGTGTCTGTCTGATTGCTCCTTGGGCAGGTGCACAGAGGCCAGAAGCCGGAGACACTGCAACCCAGGTTAGTTCTGAAGCCTTGGAAGTGCTACTGAAAAATTCTGAGCTGGAGAGAAACAGTTAAAATTTATGTTTCGGTCACATGTGGTAAGAGTCTGGGTCTTATACTGGGGGAAATGTAGTCTAGAGGGTGGTATCGAGTTACTGAATTAATGGATGGCAAGGGTCTTACTCATGCAGGCCGGTAAGGATGAAGATGGGTGATCTGGCTGGGCAAGGCGGAGAGTCAGGGCAGGTACTCAAGTCATTTCTGCAAATTGCATTCCTAATGATGATGCTGTCCCTGAGAAAGTGACTTAGGAGCGAGATGCAAGGGAGCCACTGCTGCTGTAGAGCTCTGGAGTGATCCTGTGGCTGCTGCCAGCTCTCCCGTGGCTCATTGTGGGTGAGCTTTCAGTCCCCCTGCTTTGTCTGTTCCTGTGTGTGCACGTTTGTGTTTGGTCAGGACTTCAAGAACAAGGTGATTTTCACTCAGGGTTTAGCTGGAATTAGGCTCTGACCATGCAGACATCTGGGGTCCCTGCAGGTTATGAGCAGAGAGGAACCTTCTAGAAAGGTGGCTCAGCACTTCTCCTGGACATGACAAGTAAGCTGGCGTCTAAGGCAGGTACTGCCTCACAGTCTTCCCAGAAAGGAAAGGCCAAGCAGATGTGCTTGGCATTTCCATCACCCACTTCCATGGTAAACCCGGGGATGCCAGAAACTCTGTGGAAACACTTGGCAAACTCATAGCAGTCATTGGCTCTTTTCCTACAGAATTCCCAATCTGTCAACATCTGCTTGTCGTGGTTGTGGCAGGAAATAAATGACAGGGTGTGGGCAGGCTGTGGGAGTTTGAATACTCCCCACCTGTGTGTGTGTGGTCAACACTGCTGTGCAAGTGTCACGTGTGGGGAACCAGAAAGCTCTACTCGGGATGGGTGAGTACAGCGGGCTCAGGAGGTGGCTAGAGTTTGCTCTGGAGATGGTAAAGTGACCCTGTGGCAGACAAAGCTAATAAGGAACCCTAACCCAACTCTTGGAAGACCCAGGCCCTCAGAGAGGGTTATAACCAGGAACACAGTAAGGCTGAAATGCAGCCTGTGTTCCTCCTCAGCAAACCACGAGAGAAATGATCAGAAGTGGCTGGATCAGCTTGGAGTTCTGCCGGGGAAGGGGTTTAAGTCGGTTCCTCAGGAGCCCTGCGTTACAGTCCTCGGGCCTAATTCTGCACGGCTGCCATGCCATTAGGTGTGCCTTTCTTGTGCTGGAAAGGGAGCTGCTCCTTCTGTGTTTAGGTAAGAGAAATTCTGGCTGCTTTCAGTGACAGGAATGCTTCACTGGAGGCACAGAGCCGCATGCTTTGAAGTCCATTCTAGCTAATGAATATACTGGGGCCGGGCTGGGCCCACAAGTTTGGAGGTTTGGTAAAGAGAACAGGCTTCTTAGTTCATGAAAGCCTTCTCTTCCTAGTCCCTAATCCTTACAGTAGGGTCCTAAGCAAGGGGCACTGCTCTCCTATTTCCTCTCAAACCGGGAGCCCAGGGCTTTCCATTCCCATTTTCTACACAGCTCCAGTTTCTGAAAGATTTAGGGATTCCCCCAAGGATGATAATGGGACCAGGACTGACAGCAAACTGCAGTGAGCTTTCTTGCTCCCAGATACTGTCTTAGAAATACTGTCCTTCACACACTTTCCCATGTCCTTTGTTGTACAGAAGGACCAATTCCTGATGATTAAGAACTTAAAACTGCTTCAGATCATTTTAGCTTTTCCCACATAAAGATAAGCACTTTGCACAGACATGTGACTTTATTGTCAGACCTGTGCAAAGCTGATACTACTACTTGCTCATAGACTGAGGCAAAGTGAACTCCAAAAGAAGTGTCCTGGGAGTCTGTATTAGTCAGCTCGGGCTAAATCTGCTGAGTAACAAGCCACTGCTAAACCTCAATGGCTTCTAATGACAATGTTTTAAATTTCAGTCAAGGATCACGCCCTTCCTAAGGTGGAGCTCTGCTCTGCTTTGCCTTTGCTCCCAGACTAAGGCTGTGGCAATGCCTTTACCTTCAACAGTGTGGAACTCCCAGGAGGACAGAGGTGGAAAGCATAGGTTCCCAGATAAAACTTAAAACAAATTATATAGGTCACTTGTTCAACTTTCCACTAGATGGAACAAGACACTTAGCCACTCGAATTCCACATGGTGAGCTATATAAGGCACCCACAGAGGGGATGCCATACAGCAGAGGCTAGCTTGACCTTCACAGGCAGAATATCGAGCCATCCCATGAGGAGAAACGCAGAGGACTCAGAACAGTGGCACTGTCTACTCTAGGGCAGGCGCAGTCAACCTTCCCACCATCCCGAACATCAGCAGAAGGCTTCTGCAGCTCCATCCTCTCAGATCCTGTCTCCAGGACCTAGGTATTGCTGGGCCTGGGGCTTTTCTCCATTCCTGCTCCTATTCAAGTGGAATGATGGTGGCCTTGGAATCTCAAGGGGAGATGATAGTGGCTGTGAGATTCTCTAAGTCTCAGACTAAGCACTGATGTAATTTCCAATATGTTGTGTTTAGGGTGTGCAGTGGCCCAGTAGGCAGCTAGGCTCCAGTGGACTGCCTGACCATCTCTTCAGCTTTTTTGGTGAACTTGAGTTTCAGACTGAGCACAAGATGCTGCTGGAATGGAGTCCACGTAGCCCAGGAATATCACTGTGGAAAAAGCAAAAAGGTCGAGGCATGAACAGTGTTTAATGTAGTCTTATATTTGGAAAAGCAGTTAAAAAAAACACTTGAAAATACAAGATAAGGTAATGGTTACTGATATAAGTTTTAGCCTTATATTGCTTGGCCATTTTTACATATAAATTATTGCTTCCTAGCTTCGATAAATACACAGCACAGTCGTATGTACAGAGGCAGAAAGCATGGGCTATATGAAAAGAAACACTGTCAATGGCAGTTCTGGTAATTCAACAAATGTCTCATATTTACCAGCTCTTAGAATGGTGGAAAACTACGAAGTGTAGTCCCTGAGAAATTAGGTAGATGCCCGGATTGCAGGCTTTCTATCTTCTAATTGTTATCGCAAGCTGACAAATCACAGCAGTCCTAAGCAATGATACATCCAAAGGCAAGAGTCTTTGCTTCCGGTCATTGATTTCACCCAAGTATTTAATAACAGTGTAATACGAATACAATAAATAGGCTATGCAAATAAATAGTACTCTGCTAAAAAATGTTTAGTATATACAGCTTTGCTTTACAGTAGTACATTTTCACCTAACTTTTTGGCAATTTTTAAAAACTTTTCCCCTCTACCAGTCTAAAGCAAAATTGGCTCACTCAGTAATGAGCAGGTTGAAATTTTAAGGACATATCTTTGAAGTTGAGACGAAATCCTGTGATGCAGTGGTCTTCCAAACATTAATGATTTTGTCCAGTTTCTTAGAAGCTGTTTCGTTTGGAATCTGCAGCGTATGTGTTGGCTGTAGCAAAACTGCAGGTCTGGGCTTTGGGAAGCTTTGAGGGGCCAACTCCAGGGATCAGAAGTCCACCCCAGAGGGGCTCTTCCATGTCTGCTTCTCCTTTATTCAGGCAAGTGCACATCTGTGAAACGTCTTCGTGTAAACTAGGAAGCATGGAACTCTATTCTCGTGCTTCTAAAGCAAAGGTATGCATCATTACAAGCTCCCTCTAGACAGTGGGCTGGGAAACGGAGTGTACTCAGCATACTTAAGGGTACTAGAAAGACGAGAATGAAAGTTATAATGTGCTACTGCTAGCACCTGGCAATTACAGACTGCAACAGTGAATTTCAAACACACAGTTTATGGCACATCTATAAATGTGCATAAATTCTTTTTAAAAACTGGAAAGATGGTGATTTACCTACATGAATTTGTGTTCTGCTATCCTGTGCTAACTTGCAAGTGGTGCTACTTGCTGGAATGCTAAGGAATTCAAAGATCAAGGGCCACTGGAGAGCTGCGTTAATGGAAAGGAACTGTTACTTGAAAGAGCTCATGTGAGGGGCGTGGCCATCACTGTCTTGTGACTGCATCAATTACACAGGATTTGGAGAGGAACTGGAGAGCTTATGTGATCTTGAAATCCAAAGGAAAATGGGAAGTAAGAGCAACACTGAGTCTGATGAGGCTGAAATGAAGCTCTGAAGAATGAACAGGGCCAGCCCTGTCATGGAGTGCCAAGTCCTGCAGATGCCTGTTCTCCGAACACCTCAGATTCCTAGGAAGAGCTTGCTGTGGAACAGGGCTAGTTCCCACAATTCTGGCTGGAATTTTAAAAGTTCAGATTTAAGACTCCTCAAACTTCTGAAGAATCTAAATTTGGTGTCTGAGAACCCTCTAGAAACACTTGTTAAAAGCAAGAAAGATTAATGGATTTTTAGATATTCAGAAAACAGGGATGAGGAAACAAATCTAAACCAAAAAAAAAAAAAAAAAAAAAAAAAAAAAAGTCCTATCTTCCTTTGGCTTTGGTGGAAAAAAACAACCCCATACCATATTCTCCCAAACTGTTTATACATGTCATGAAGAAATCTCAGTGCACCACACAAGACATTTTTAAACATGATGCATGTGTGGACCAAGGAGCCAACTGTACAAAATTGAACTGGGGTCTATACAGTCTGTGCTTTACAGAAATAGGTGTCTACCTAAAATCAGTTCTAAGGATAAGGTTTTGCTTGGAGCAATGTAGAGCTAATGTAAATAAATTAAGTTAGTATAAAGACAATGTCAAAATGCCCTCATAGGACTGCACTAGCCCAATCCGGGTTGCCAGCTTGGAGAAAAAACACAAGTGTTTATGTGTAGGCCTGTGTTCTTCTCAGAAACTGCCAAGGGCTTTATGAGTGTTTAATCTGACACCAGGAAGGTCTTTTTTTCCTGGTTCTGTGGCTTCAGTCTTCTCTAACAGATCTTATCCTGTTAGCACTGTAACACATTTTATTATGGGGACTAGCCATGGTTGGAATGGTCGTATAAAATCCTTTATCAATTCCTTTGACAGCCCTACCAAGAACATTTTTCATACAGTTCTTTCTAGCAGTATCTCAAGCTTACTGTGGTTCTGAGTCAGGAAACAAGGAAACAAGGTATCTGGAAGCAAGAGGCATGCCTCAGACCTCAGTAATGAAGATAGACAAGGTGCTGAAGAGGCCAGAAAGCACATCTATGTGGACACCCATGAGCCCACAGGTGGGAGAGAGGCACACCAAAGCTCCCATGATTAGAAATCCACGGACCAAATACACTTGACAGGGCCCTTGTATTGTAGCAAAGTGATCAGCATCTAGCTAGCAGGGAGGGCAGGCTTATTTTAACCCACAAGCCCTCTGCTCCCTTGAGTGTTCAAGGAAATCCTCCAGCCAGGCCTTGAGAATAGCAAGAGGTCCTGTTTGGTACAGGAGGCCAATTTGTAAAAACAGGAACTTAAAAAGGAGAGAAAGAGAGAGAGAGAGAGAGAGAGAGAGAGAGAGAGAGAGAGAGAGAGAGAGAGAGAGAGAGACAGACACTGAACCTTTAAGAAAAAAAGGGTAATTACAGAAAGGCATCAGACTTCAGGTGTTTCTGGGCACTTTTTGCTTACTGAAAGTCTGGTAAGCCCAATTGTTTGACTTCACACACTCAAACTCCTGTTCTGCTCCTGCCCTTACCAGCTGATCTTGGGTTCTGTAGGTAGGGAGCCCAACCGAGGCTTCTTCAGGAACAAGGATATAGACATTGTGGTCTGTCACCTCAGAAAGTAGATCTGAACACCCATGTACCTGGTACTGTGCTTTTCTGAAAATCATACTGTACCCCACAAAAAATAAATGTAAAGAAAACCCCCAGAAATTAAACAGTGCTTATTTCCTAAAGGATCCCTCCTAATTTCCTTATGGGAAAAGTGACTCTGTCCACCTTGCTTATAGTAGTGAATTGCTGTGCAGAAATCAGTGGGTGATTGTGGATGCAAAGAAGTTCATGCCCGGCAGTTATCGTTGCACAGCAGGGCACATCTGTCAGCTGCTGGTCTTCCTAATGCAAGTGGCTTTTGGTAATGTCAAGTTTATAGTGACAGAGATCTCTTCTCCTCCTGGGACCTCTGGAGATGCCTCGCTCTGGTGCTTTAAGTGCATTAACAGGTTATGGGCAGTAATGTGAGGCCAGCAAAGAATCCTTCCTGCTGTACCCATGTCCTTACTGAAAAAAAAAAAAAATGGCCACTGTATATCAAAACATGTTTTCTTCTCTTGATGTTGGCATACCATTAACTGAATCTTGGACTGGAGCAAAATGACAATTATGAGAACGATCTCTCCGTTTCAAGGATGCCTCTGACTCCTGCTGTCTTCTCATACTCTGACAGCAGTGGAGGCTTCTCACACCTCTGACGGCTGATATCATTTCCTCAGTTTGCTTTGGCTGGCTTTCCTGCACACGTGTTAGAGTATGCTGATAAAACTCAGCAACTTCTTTTCTCACAGGAAGCAACGTGCTGGCTGGGCTGAGACCTTCCCTTAGATGAAAGTGCTGCAGTTGCAGGGGAGGTGGGAGTGGCTCAGGCTCGGGGCTCCAGCCTGTGGGAGAGCTCGAACAGGGCCTGCTGGCTATCGATGACATACAGGTGGTTGACATAGGACTTCAGCTCTTGATGCTCCTTTGGAGACATGTCACCTCCTAGTTTTTAGAGAAAAAATTAAGAGGAATCAATCTCACGAGAACAGTGATATTATTTTTAAAATAGCAGCAAACCCCAGGTGGAGGCTTAGAATAAGCTAGTTCTAAAAACAGTTTTTGTCCTCACAGTAGAAATGACTTCAGTTCAAATCAGACAAGCATGTATCACTTAATAGTACAAACTATTTATAAGTCATAGTATCTGCCCCTATACAGATGAGGAAGTTGAGCGGAGTTACACACGTACAGACAGTATTCAAAATTAGGCCCCAGACTCCTAAGTGTGCACTGAGCCCCCATGCAGTGCAGCCTGTTCAGATGGCCAGCACTGGCTTGTGCCTCTCAGTCTGGAATTATTAGGAATGAGCACCTCAATACAATTGCTTGCTGAATTATCTATTTAGTTTTCAGACTTCAAATACTTCTTTGGAGTCTATATTTTTTGGAAAAAATTAATGAACAGATACCACAGTATAAAAATCTAAGGTATGGTTAATAGGCAGAGTGGGTTCACAAAGTATGTGTGTGAACTAACATCCACCAAAGAGCAAGCAAGGAGGTTTTCCACTAGCAAATCCAAAGAGGTAAAG
This sequence comes from Eospalax fontanierii, assembly GCA_035773235.1. Classification (NCBI taxonomy): domain Eukaryota; kingdom Metazoa; phylum Chordata; class Mammalia; order Rodentia; family Spalacidae; genus Eospalax; species Eospalax fontanierii. Next base: position 33,016,107 of record CM069528.1, on the reverse strand, counting down.
GAATCATGGGCCACTAGAAGTGTTAGTGAGTTGTGAACATGTGCATGCCTTGCTAGGGGCAGCTTTCATAAGGAACCCAAGATAAAGCCCAGGGACAATGGGGTAAGCCCAGTATCACAGTCAAAAAGAAACAAAAACAAAGCCACAGGAAGGATGGTGACCAGTGCTGCATAAGTCTGAGCTCAGTCAGATTGAGAGGAAGAGACTGCAGCAATGAGGCATTTACTGTAGCATTTTCCCCTGGTGATACAGTTTTCCTCTCTTCTATGAAGGATATGCTTTATGAAGAAATAATTTAAGACCTGTCTGTCTTGTAACTCTTCCATTTAATAGCAATGAAGCTTTCTGGTCTCCACAAATAAAAGTACACAGAGTTAAAAACATTTTTACCTCAACTAAAGAAGCTATTTATTCTAGAATGCTTTCTCTGGAAGACATTAAGAAATTGCTTTTAGTCTGGTAAACACTGGTTGGTTATGAAGATAAGTTTATTGTTAGTTTGTAACCATTTAGAAGCTGTGAGGATGGGCAGTCCCAGCAATCACAAGTGACCCTTGCATAGCCCTTCATAGTTTATAACCGTTTTCAGTGACATTATAATATTTTATTCCAAATATTAACTGGTTAACTAGGCTCATATAAACTGTTAAAAATGGACTCAGATAATTTAGTTCCAACCCAGTTTTTTAAACACACACACACACACACACACACACACACACGATAGCTAAATTTCTCCTTTTCCTTGGACTATGCAGTCTTTTTCTGGTGAGTGGGAGGTTCACATTCTCTCAGCCAAGTCAGCATACCTTCTGGCCCATGCTTAGAGCATATGTAAACTAATGTCTCTTGAGAAATGAATTTGGTACTTTAGAATTAGCTGAGTATTCAGTGAGCACTTGGGAAGCAAAGGATGATGGCAAAAGAGGAAGACACTCTCTCCAATGTCGAAATGCCAGGCATCTAAAGGAACCTCTGTGGCATGTTACCACTGTTTCTATTATGGCTGCACTGTACTTGGGGACTTACTGAAGGCTTACTGTAAGTACATGGCAAATGCTATTAATTGATATGAATATTTAGAAAATAGAAATATTTAGAAAATTAGGCCCTGGACTTGTGTTTCTCCTTTTTAACTTTATAGTACATAAGAAGTTCAGTCTTAATCTGCTTTACTGGAGACAATATTGCTAGCCAAGAAAAGTACAATACAGAAAAAATTTTAAAAATATATACTTTAAGGAGTACTTTTATTGGGAAGTAGGACTTTGATTCTCTAGACACACTATATTTTTGGAAAAAATATTTTTTTCAATGAAGATGCATTACTTAAGTTTTATTTAACAAAGTCATCTTTGACTGATTTATAACTATTGAACCCATTTGTATTTTTTTTCTTACCCTTTGTATTTATAAAATCAGTATAGGGCAAAGCAAATGACTTTGTCAAGAAATTCAGGCAGACTCAGTCTGAGGGATCCTCCAGCAAGTTAGCTTCTCTGAGCCTTGGTTTTTGGGCTTTACACCTACAGGGTTAAGGATCCCAACCCACTAGGACTGGGGCAAGATTCCAGTGCCCAAGGGAAGTTCCTGCTACTCAGTAAAGTTGATTTCCTTCCTTCCTGCAATGTGCTAATTCCATTAAAAAGCAGGGTAGACTATGCCTGAAATTCAAATAGAATAAATATCCCAGCATACCAAGTCTAGATTCGGATTCTACAAAAGTGCTCAGAAAAATACTCTTTTAGCTGAGAAGCAGCTTCAGATAGGAAGTTTTAGTTGGAGAGAAGAAAAAACTGAGCAAGTCCATTTTAGGCAAATTAACAAACCACACTGGTATCCCAGGGAGGCCTCAAGCAAGGAGGCCTCTTAGAGGCAGAGACACAGTGCTAAACTCGCCTGCCATTCTGAGGTGTTGGGCAAGGTAGGGACTGGGGAGCTTCTGTCTAAAGTCACTCTGGACAGTGTAAACTTGCTTCCACAAGAGGACACTGATCGGCCACATCTCATCTTTCTCTCATCTAGGATATGCAGAGTGGGAACAGTTAGAATCTAGAAGATGAGTACAATGTGCATACATCTTTGCCATCATTTTATAGTCTGCTTAAATCTGAGGCCACCAAGTACTTCTAAGGGCCACAGTTACTACCACTGTGCTACTAAAATGTATTCTACCCCAACTTCAATTACTCACCAAACTGGTTGGTCCTGCAGTGTCTCAGGGTTCGGACAGTGTCTGCAATCATGTGCTGGAAGACAGAAGAGGAAGCAGAGCAATGGAAGGTCACCAAGGGTGTTAGTGAAGCAGCAGAGCCTGATGGCACAGACGATAATCCTCTGGGTATAAAGAGAAGTGCTCCACTTGGAGCCAGAGCTAATTCCAGTTGACTTTACTGAACTTGGATCGTTCAAGAACATTTAGTCCTTTTGTGTAAAGTCACTCCCACAGGTATTCCGAGCCATGGGCAGGTACGCCATACTTCCTGTCCACATTTGCTTGTGCATTGCTTTCTCTCCATGAAACCTGTCTGGTGAGTATGGCATATACTAGCTTTGCATTATGGTTACCAATGTGAACTTTTGCTTCTAACCAAGAACCACCAAAGGGCTTTGCAAGCTCAGGACAGAGGCTCACATGTGAGTCACCACCTCAGTAAGCTGGGGATCAAACCAAGGGATTCTTGCATGCTAAGGTGGCACTCTACCAGCAGAGCCACATTCATGCGCTCACATGTGTGTCCTGAATGGAGGCAGAAACTTTCCTGGATTCAAAGACTCAAATGATTGCAAGATTTGAGGAAATTAGAAAGAACAGTTTCTACATCAACATCTTTACAGGAAGATGATTTTCTGCCTATAAGGTATTACTCTCTCATAACTGTTTTTAGTATTTTAATTTCTTAAACTCCTCAATGATCTCCAGACAATTTTCTGAAATGTCCAGCTTTTGGAGGAGGGGACAGAGTGGAGGCCTGTGCATTTTAAGACAAGTGTTCTACCACTGAGCTACAGCCCCAGACCTTCATTTTTAAAATTTTCAGACAGGGTCTCACTTGGTTACCCAGGGTGGCTTAGAACCCAGTCTGTAGTCGAGGTAGGCTTTAAATTCCCAATCTTCCTGTGTCAGCCTCCCGAGTAGCTGGGCCTGGCTCCTCATACTTGAGGACCTACGATCGTCTTTCAGCTCAGACTCCTACTTTCAGTGTTCATAATGGCAGAAACACACTGTTTTGGAAGAGACCAACCTCCACTTCTACACAGCTGCCAGAGCAATTGCTAATGCTGTCATCATATGCTAGTCCTCTGGAAAGTCACATGAACTCCCTGGTCTGTTTCATATCAAAACCCAAATATACCCATATTCAAGAATCCATGTCATTCACTAACTGGCCCTCTAGCCAGTGTTTTACATCCTGACTGCACAGGCCCCAGTCCCCAGATCATCCACAGGCTGCAAACCACCCATGAATTATTGCTAAAAGAATAATGCTAACACGAAAAAACCTTCTTACTTAAAAATCAGCCGAATGATAGCACTATTTGAATCTGGCCTGCTGACTGCCACTGTACTGCTAATGTGCTTCTCCTGGGTGGGAATTCTGTGGGTTAGTGATTATAGGAGCAGCTTAGGTGGCATTTGCAAAGGAAATGAGACCTGACTCACGTCTCTGTGAACCAATTGTTACATTTCCTTCCCCAAATTCTACCCCAATTCCCAGGACAGTTTTCCCGTTGTTTCAGGCTGTGGCATCACACTGATTTCTATCGCATGCCATTTTGTGCAGTTTCTGAAAGGTTGGAGTTGATGTAAGTGGATGTTGTGTGCAGCACTGAGGTCTGATACTCGATTCTCATCTCTGGGGTTTCTGACAGAGGGAGGGAGACATGGCAAAAGATCATGTCTGTAATATCCAGGGATGAAAAGAAAAAGAGAGAACCCTTTGCTTCTTCATCATTTCATAGTCTGAGGTGGAAACAGTTGCTGAGGCAGCGAAGAACTTAGCTAGGGAACAATAGAAATCTTATTAGACGCATTGAGCACTCCTGGATCTGCATGTGGTCTGAGATAATGTGCTGGCCTGTGTCAGCGAGATAAAGATAACACCCGGAATTATCTGCTAGGTGGCTTAAGTTAACATCCACCATGAGGAATTGGTTCCTCATAAGCTAATTCACTTAGGTCCTATTGGTTCATTACTATGAAAGATGATCCTGTTTTAGCTTCACTGAAACCCTGTTCTTTAAGAATATGGCCTGTATGAAGATGGTGCCTAAGCAGAACATTGACCTGGGTTATGACATAAAATTGATTTTGTGTTTCCAGAAAAACAATTCTAACCCCATCTGTCTTTCCCATCCAAGGAGGTCAACTTGAGGCATGCTGAGTCCAAACTGCCACCTGCAGGTCTAGGTCACCATTTTACCATGCAGTGTTCTCTCTCTCTCTCTCTCTTAAAAATTTATTTATTATTTTTCTTTTAATTTATCTGTATGAGCATCTTGCCTGCATGTATGTAAGTGCACCTGTGTCATGCAGTGCCTGCAGATGTCAGAAGAGGGCATCTTGGAACTACTGTTACAGACGGTTGTTAGCTGCCATGTGGATACTGGGAATTGAGCCCTGGTCCTCTGCAAGAGCAGTCAGTATCTAAACTGGTGAGCCATCTCTCCAGTCCAGAACTTTAGAAATGATATGTTAAGGGATGGTGGGGGGATGACTCAGTGGATAAGAGAATTTACAGCAGGGGGAATTGGGCACAAGAGGATTGCTGGGCCTTGCTGGCCATCAGTTTAGCTCTGGGTTCAGTGAGAGACCATGTTTCAAGAAAATAAAGTGGAAAGTGATAGATCAGGGCACCTGATGTCCTCATCACACAGACACAGATATGCAGACACACAGACGAAATGGTGTACCAGTATTGTCTGATGGCTGAGGCTTGTTGTGTTTTGTTTGTTTGTTTGAGGCAGTATCTAATACTGTATGTAGCCTAGGCGGGCCAGGAATTCACTATATACCTCAGGCTGATCCTGAGCTTATGACAGTCCTCCTGCCCCGGTTCATGAGTGCTGGGCTTACAGGCATAAGCCACCATATCTAGCTTCCATGCTATTTTCTTAAACCTCCTTAAAGAATTACGGGTCTACTTACTGAACATGAGTGAAGTCAGTGTTTATACTTTGTGTTAATCTCTGCTGTTGGGCTCTGCTGAACTACTGGGGGAAGCAGGAAAAGACTATAAATGGTGATGAGCTAGAAGGAGTGTGGAGTTCTGGACTCTTTCCAGGGTTGTTCCCAATGTTGCCTGATGGAATTGTTCTTTCATTGTGGTAGCACTGAATGACAATGGATCTAGCCAAACCACTGGTTCACTTTAGGGAAAAGGTCAACTCCCAGTCTGCTCTTAATAGGCAATAGTTGGTTTATAAGGAGTGCAATGGCTCTTTCTTTTGTGTCTACTGGACAGAGAAAATCTCACTAGACCTTTACTTCTACTTCTACTAGGGCTGACCATACCTCACATCTTCATGCATTCTAAGCTAGACACACTGGCCAGGAGGCAAAGTAAAAATTGATCCAAAGTTTCATATTTCTGCTATCACTTATAAATACCAAACACTAGACATGAATCTTCTTAGACTGAGAAGCCTAGAGACTGAGGTTTCTAACAGATGTCCTGAGATCCTCAGGACATCATGTAGCAATACAAAACACGTACAAAAGAATCATACTTTTCCTATTTGTGGGCATATCGGTTTGACTACAGCATGTGAAACAACTAAGTTCTGATTCTAAAATACTCAGGAAAGGAGAGAAAGAGAGAGCGAGCGAGAGAGAGAGAGAGAGAGAGAGAGAGAGACTTGAAAATATATCTGTTTCCACTTCAGAAATAACTTGTCATGAAACCATCATCTTCAGAGTGGCTAGAGAGGCACGAAAGGAAGTCACCAGGGGAACGTCTGTTCAGCAGCTTGGCTTTGGGAAGTCATGTGAGAGGCAGCTTCACTCTTCCTATGCTGCTTCAGCTTATGTGTGCTGAGCAAGCCTGGTGACTGGAGCAGAGCTCCAAGAAACCGAGGTCAGACACCAGAACTCATTTGGATGCCTCAGTCTGGAGCTCCAGCCTCAACTGACCTTCTCTCAAGCCTCAAAGAATTTACCCAAGTCTATTACCATCACTGAAAAGGTCACTCAAAGGTCTGGATCCCTGGAGAGCAGGGCTGGAATCATCTTTGACCATGATGTAACATTTAATCTATGACACTAAAGGTCATCTGTCTGACAAATGCAAAAGTCTTTCTGGAGCACTACTACAGGCTTTCCCCTGTCGACAACGTCTCCTTGGCCCAAGGGTGGGAAAGAAGAGCTAAGGTGTCCACTGATGACAACATTTCTGTCACTGTTCTGGAGGTGATTTAGGAAGAAACTTCTTATTAACACACCCAAGAGGAACGACCAGATGCCCAACACTCATAAGGACAGATGGCCTCTATCAGAGGTCAATAAGGAGTTTGCCTTTCCCTTAACTTGCAGTCCTCACAAATCTTAGGTATAAATCCAAGCTTGGGAAACTGGGAGACAGACACATCTCCTCAGGAGAATATTTTTTTGTTCTCTGTCTCAAAAACAGTACACTCTGAGGCTTCAAGAGACCTGTGAGCAACAAAGCTCCTCTGGTGAGTGGGAAGGGCTTCTAACAAGAAGCCTTCATGTTTACACAGCCACTGATGCTAATCTAATGAAATGCCATTAAAAAAACAAAAGGTACACTCTCAGAATCTTGATAGCACACTGATTCATAATTGGAATATACTGTGTAATGATATGGGTCGGCATGCAGCAACCATGTGTTCAGTGAAGAAAGATGCTCAAACCATTTGCTTTCTGAAGCAGGAGACAAGAAGACCGCAGGGGAAAAGAAGAAATGAAATTTACATACCAGTTTTTCAAAATTGACAAGGTTATCCAAGAACGTTTTATTTCCTTCATGAATAAATGTTACATCTGAAAATGAAAAATAAGAAGAAAAATGTACTATTAGGAAAGGATCATGAAACAGAGCTTATGTTGTTTATCAATAATGCAATTTAGGATTTTTTTTCTTAAACATTATGGAATTATGCCATACATTTGACAAGGCAACTTGAAAACAAATCTCTATGACACCTAATACAAAAATGCATCCTTTATGAGTCTGTTTTGGGGGGAGGGCAGCATAACATTCTAAAAGCATTACTTTGCACTTACAGTGAGGAGGGAACTTTAACTTGCTTGATATAAGCTAATGCTATTCTGTAACTTAATTGGTCTTACTTTTTTGGGTCAGAAGACAGGAGAAAATAAATGAATATTCATAAGCAACAGTGTTTTAATATTTATATGCTTGCTTTAAAATATCTGGTAATGTAAATGGGACTTGCTTTAGTTAAAGCAGTTAAGATTCTGATTTAAAGTTTATCTTTAAAAAATGAAGTTGAGGGCTATAAGAGATAACTCAGTGGTTAAGAGCACTGACTGATCTTGCAGAGGGCCAGGGTTCAATTCCCAGCACCCACATGGCGGCTAATAGCGGCCTATAACTCCAGTTTCAAGGGATCCGACGCCACCTCTTCTGACCTTCACAGGCACTGCATGACACAGGTGCACTTACATACATGCAGGCAATACACTCATAACACATTAAATAAAAATAATAAATAAAATATTTTTAAAAATGAAGTTGAAATTAAGTTTTTGGTTCCCCAAACTGCTGCCTGTGTGTCAGAAGTGAGGAAAGGAACAAGATTTCTGGTCTCATTTGATTGGTAGAAAGAAAGCATCATTGGTGCAAATAAATTTATAAACTAGGATGAAGGTACTTTTTTTGAAGAAAGGAAAGTTAAAGTTAAATAAGGTATAGACTCACTAGATTTAAAGTGACCTAGGAGCTAGCAGTCAAATGGGAGAGCCTGTGTTCCATGCAGGATCAAGGCCTGAGTCCGACCTCCCATACTCTCCCCCAAAAGAAGTGACTGAGGACACTGAAAGAAAAATCTCTTTGTCTTCAAAATTGACTCCTTAAGATAGAAAGATTTGGGAATTAGGAACATTAAGCTAGCAACTGAGGCTCACAGAATTAATGACATGCAAAAAACAGGTGCATAACTGAACCTTAGGAACCTCCACAGACAAGAACTGCAGTAAAAAAAAAAACCATGTTTTAACATGGTTCAAATTATAGGGCATGCAAATATCCATGTTGTCATCAACATCAGAAAGCCTAAGCGCCCCCAAAATGCCAATGCAAAGAATACTGAGATTCAATCAAAGCTGTTAGCAAGACAGGAGCTCCTGAAACCTGCCTATGCCACTGAGAACAGCCTGCCAGGAGGCAACACCAGTTACACAACACACATACACTGGCGTCCCTAATACACTGTGCTTATAGGAACTTCATGTCCTTGTAAAGATGTCTGTACACTGACGTCCTAGTAGGAAAACCATTCATAGTTAATTATACAATCTTTTTATAAACCCTCTGGCTATTTCACTATCTTTCACAGTTTTGCTTTTCAGAAAATAATTGTAAGATTTCATTTTCTGACACAATATTCAGAAAAGAGTATTTCACAGAGTTAGTTTTTATAGTTTGTATACAGTAAACAGAATACTGCACCCATTCCTCCTCCATTTAACAGCCTGGAAGCTTGCTTGGCCTTTCAGCTGCATGGTCCATTTTACCTCCCCCACACCCTAAGGATAGTGAAGACCAGTGACAATACTATCTGACACAACTTCAAGTGCTTGACCTGACTCAATCCATTCAGTTCTCACAAAGCCTTATAATGGGCCTGCAGGCACTAAGCAGGTAAAGAAACTGGGGCCTTAGGGGCGTCTATAGGTAAGCTACACTCCAGATACAGTGGCAGAGCCAGGACTCCTAGGGAGGTTGGCTCCTCTTGACATGGACACAAGCGTGAGAAGATGAAGGTTGAGCTGAAAAAACGGGCTGTGAAAATTTGCCATGGGATATGACCTGCCAGATTTGTCAACAGGTGATACCTGAGCACACTCTAAGGCACCTCATAAAACAGAAGTGTGAGGCGAAAGGACACTGAAGACAGCAACATGATAGACCCAAACTTTCCTTCAAATACATCACAGATCTGTAGTAATGATCTCCACCATAAGACACACTCAATCCCCACTCTACTGTAAGGGACCATCGCCATGAAAGTCACACACAAGGTACCTGCTACTCCTCTGCAGTACCCTCAGCTGCTCAGCTGGATCCCATCCCAGTGCTATGAGGGTTCCCCTCATCCCTTTCTATGCTGGATTCCACAGCAGGGGAAAGCACACAGTATGACCAGAAAATACAGCCAAGGAGGAAAGTAGATGGCTGGAAGGATAACTTGCAGCCTTAGGTAACTCTCTTACATAATAATCTGCCCAATTACTGGGAACTTTCCATATGGCCTCAGAATTCAACTTGGTCCTATTTTGTAATTAAAAGCAACTTGAAGTAGAAAGCACGCAAGTGGGAGAAAAAGGGGTTTTCATTAAATACTGAACTGGTAGTTCAAAACAGGACTGGATGAGGTAGCTCATGTCTTTAACCCTAGCACTCAGGAGGCAGAGGCAGGCAGATCTCTGTGAGGTTGAGGCCAGTCTTATCATCTGCATAGAAAGTTCCAGACCAGCTGGGACTATAGAGAGAGACCCTATCTCAAAATAATAGTAACAATAATAATAACAACAACAACGCCCCCCAACAAAACAGTCCAAATAGTTAATTAAAATAAGAATCAAAGATGTGTGTTTTTTCCAAAATGTATAATGGTATGTATGATATATATTTCTCTGCCTTTTACTGGGGTGGGGGGGGGCAGGCTTGTAGTCTAGGGTGTCCTGGAAATAGCTATACAACTGAGGGTGACCTTGACCTCCTAATTCACTTGCCTCTACTTCCTGAGTGCCGGATTAGAGGCCTTCACCATAATGCCAGTTTTTTATGTGGTGCTGGAGGGTGAATCCAGAGCCTTGTACATGCTAGCAAAGCATTCCACCAATGGGAGCTACATCTCCAGCTCATCATTTTATTTTTCTTTGGAAATTATTTCAGACAAAAAAGAAAGCTTCAAAAATAAAGAGAACACAGATACTTTTAAACTTTTTATAATGATATAAATTAAGAATTTAGGAAAAATAAGTGCTTATTTAAACTCAAGGCTCTAGTGAAAAGAAGAAAGACATTTAATTTACTGCTTGTACTTTTGCAATAAATGAATGCATTTTCTACAGAAAAGACAGAAATTTGTTTTTCTGCCAACAAGAAGACCTAAACTCAACAGAGCAGAAAACTGCATTCAAGCCAGGTGTGTGGGACACTTCACTGCATTTAATGTTTTGGGGTAAGAACTACCAGTACACAGCAGAAAGCTCCACTTGTATCTGAGTTAAAGGGTTACTGTAAGAGAAGACATCACATTACAAGCTTTTATTCTTTTTCTTATCCAAATCAATTCTTTTACGAAATCTTTTCTCTGTCCCTATTTATGTTTAAATAATTCCATGTTACTTCCGTCTGCCACCACTTGCGTTCCAGTTGAAGGCATTTTACTTTGCAAATCAAATCAAATCAATAAGTCTGAATAAACTTATTTTAAAAACAAATAAAATTTTAAAAATAAGATAAACTTTTAAGTTGTAATTTTGGCATTACAGTCTCTCTTTATTCATTTATTTGTTAACAGATTCTTTCAGCTTGAATGAATTATGTTGTAAACCTCAGTCACCCCATAACATTTTCCTGTTTTACAGGGATTCTGACTTCACGTGAGATGAAAACTGGGGAGTATTTGCAGAAAGGCACAGACACTAACTGCAGGTCTCCTGGCTGCAGAAGGAATGCGAGCCTAACTGCCAGCTAGGGAGGCAGTAAGGGCAGTGGGGAAGAATTGGCCAGGCCAGTCAGGAATGTAGTTCCTTTCCAGAATCATTTATAGGGTCCATCATTGGGCCCTGATCCTGCAGACATACTCTGAGAGGCACAGGCCCCAATGAAGGGCTATTCTACAAAATCCCTTTAAAGAATCAAAACGTAGTCAAAGAAAAATCCCCAAATTCCCTTTCCCTGGGAAGCATCGAGGTGGAGATACACACAGAAGGCCAGGAGTGCAGGCTGACTCCAGACTTCCCTCTCATTGATGCCCTTGCTTGAGACAGAGCACTGAGATAGCAGTAAGTGTAACCGATGTGCTCCACATGAGTTGTGCATGCTCTACAGAAGAGAGCTCAATGGTGTAACATGAACTGTCAGATAGTCTCCCAATTAAAGTCCACTGTTTGGAAAAAGAAAGTCTCCTTTCTACCAGCAGTTTTCATGCACTGTATAGCTTTTGTCGACTGACAGGATTTCTCACACATCAGCACACTATGGGCTGCTGTCTGAAACATGGAATGCAAACAGACACAACTGACTTCTATTTGGGCTCTTTATGCCAGCCTTATTCTTGTTTGAGTCAAGTATATCATGGTATTAAAGAAAATAATGCAGGGCTTAGAAGCGAAGTAAAATAAACACATAAAAGTTTCTAGTGCCAAGTTGCCTGAGTCAAGTGAAAAGGCTTTGACATCTGCCAAGTACAATGAAGCATTCTAGACCATTCAAAAATAATTTGAAAAACTATTCTATACAAACAGTTAGGTATGAATACCAACACTATTGTCAACTAATAAGCCAAGAGTCCCTTTTTGTTTCCTATAGTTAGAAGGACAAATTTCTAGATGAAATTGCATAGCATAAAAGATAGGAAATCATTACCTTTAAGCAATAAGGGCATGAAAGGGATTTTTGGTGGCTTCATCTTTTTGAATGCATCCCTGTAGGCTTTGTGATTTAGGGAAGGATCCTGTGAACCAAGCAAATTACAAAGAAAAAGAAAAATCAATGTGCCATAGAAACAATTCTCAATCTACCTTGGTTGTACAATTTGAACATGATTTAGATATAGATAGATTCTTCCTAAGAATGAGATAGATAGAGGTTTCCTAGGAGAATAAACTCACTAAATTAGGGCAGGAGATCTCAGCAATGCATGAAATTCAAGTTATTGGCTTACAGTAATGGGAAATAACTGCAAAAGAGAGAGACACCTTTTGATTGCCCTATTATTTCCCTCAAACAGGCTCTTTAAGGAGTTTCTGCTGCATAATTTCCATCATGAGGTAACCTCAAAGTCTTTTGTTAAGTACACTGCAAAGAAAAACTGCCCTCAGAATACAAAGTCAATGCCAAGAAAACCAGAGAACATTGCTTTATTGTATTCTAAAGTTATAAAATTTACATCTAACCCAAGAAACAGTAAGAAAAGGAGGAAAGACTAATGCATAGCATACTAAATTTATACTGATTACTTTCATGGTATAAAATGGAAAATGCCTTAAATGTCTTGTCAAAAATCTAATGGAAAGGATTATTCTTACCACTTTCAACAGAGGAAAAACATGAACTGCATCTTAATCATTCCTTAAGAAGCAAAGTCCTATCTATCTATCTATCTATCCATCCATCCATCCATCCATCCATCCATCCATCCATTCATCCATCTATTTACAACCAATCTATTACCATCAATATATTATTTGTTTTTGAGACAGGGTCTTATAACATAGTTTAATCTGGCCTGAACTTTGAATCCTTCTGCTTCAGTCTCTCAAAGTACTGAGACCATACCACCATGCCAAGCTCAAAGCTGTATTTTCAGAAGCAAGCACTAAGTCTAGGCTCTCTCATACTGTAAAGTACAATGTCACCAACATTAATTTGAAGAATAAGTTATCTTTACTTACCGTTAAACTTTCAAGTTCAGAAAAAAGTTTCTTAAACTTCCCAGGGATTTTCTAAAACAAACAAACAGAAACAGAAGGGTCACAGAAAGTAGCTGTTGTGAGAGATACTAAGGGGTGTCCCATTGAGTTGTGTTTACTCACAACACATTTCTAAATATCTGTCAGGAGCTCTGCTTGATTTTTGTCTCATAATGTAAATTTCATCATTCTCTTAATATGTTATCATAAGCATGTTGTTAAAAATAGCTTAATATCATTTAGGAGTCTAGCTGGTTAACATTCTACACACTAGTAGTCATTCAATAAACACTCAGATTTCAGCTTTATAGTCTCCCTTTAATGAATGTGCTCATCTTTCTAATAGCTGGATCAAGTGGGAAATTACAACGTTGGCTAACTTTTAAAATAATATAAATAATATAATTGCATTTCACAGCAGAGGCCAGATAGTAAAGGGACATAGAAATCTTAAATGACCCAGCTTGTACTGTTAGTGGGTAGAATCACTGAATTGTGAAGTATAACAGGAGACACATAACACATCAGAGGATGGGAACATGTGACATTCTACCAAGTTAAAATTTAGGTCAGATTAAAAAGGACTTGGAAATGTCCATGACCTCTTTTAATATGAATAAGCAAAAACTGGATCCTATCACTCTGACTTAGGTGGCCTGTGACAGACAGCCTCAGTGTGAATTCTGACCCTGCCCTTTTCTAGCTGTATGTTTGATTTGAGTCTCTACCTTCTCTGAGCTGAGTCACTCATGAAATGTAACTGTCCATGGCTGGTACCTAAAAATTCCAGCTATTAACATGAACAACAAGGTTCAAAGGTGTTTGTGGGTTTTGTGTGTGTGTGTGTGTGTGTGTGTGTCCAAACTGAATCAAAATAGTGACAACACACACTAATAAAACTTTTAAACTACTTATATATTTTTAAATTTAATAATTTTGAATCTCAATTCAGTTTTTCATAGCAACTATGACATTGCTATGACTGTGCCTCTACTTACAACAAATAAGATATAAAATGCACAGATTTTGCAGTTAATTGCAATCTTTTTTTGAGTCACATCTTAAACTGTTGGACATTCCGATGATTGTCTCAGTGGCACTTTAAACTCAATGGTCCTAGAATCAAACTGGCTTAATCCAGAGGTCAGCTCAGAGTGAAAATATGGCCTAGAGAACTACCAAGGCCTACAGAATTACCAAGGTCATTCATCTATTGATTAACTATGGGAGTTACCACAGCAGAGTTAAGTAGTTGCAGATACAGATCTGACTTTTGATCTACTCCCTATTTGGGATAGTGTGACCGCTTTCCTTTGATTGTGGTCAACTCTACAGGGATGACCAGCCTACAACCCAGCAACTGACATTCAACCTCCAAAGCCCTGTTGTTCCAGGTTCTTGTTAAGAGTCTTAGCTGCCCTGATGAACAATGTCTCTACCTGCTCCTCTCTGGACCAGTAGGACTTAGTTCAAAGGTCCTTTATCACATAGCACTCTGCTATAAAGTACTTATTTTCTATTTGTATGGCACTGATGTCATATATGGTACAAGTAGCCAGTCAATATGCAGACACAACTCTTTGAATGCAATTGCCATTACTTCTCTCAATATCTGCACATCAAAGCTTCTTTCAAGGTTCAATTCAAATCCCATTTCTCAAGGATCCTTGCTAGCTATTTGCTTTCCTACTGCTTGAATCAGCTGTGGCATCTGTCTTCCAGCTCTTTTAATCTTAGGATGTGCAAAGCTATCTTGTTTGCTTAACCAGAATAGGCAGGCCCTCCCTCCTTCCCTCCCTCCCTCCCTCCCTCTCTTCTTTTCATTAAATACTCTTGAAGGAGCACTGACCCCAAACCCTGGGTCATCACAGTACATTTCACTGGGGATGGCCCCTGACTGAAAGAGAGTGTGGATCTTTGAGGAGAACAGCAGCGGCAGGAACTGCATCTGAAGGACCACAGTGGGCCACACATAGGCCAGAACCAAAGGAGGACAGCATGAGCACGAAAGAGAAAGGATGAGGGAAAGAGTGCACAGAGTGAAAAGTCAGTCTGCAGTGAGAGGAGAGTGAAGGAAACAAAGGCCCACAGAAGGAAGCGCTGGGGCCAAGGGAGCGGCAGTCTGATACCCATGTCTGCCTATGTTTTGGGGTTCTTTTGGTTCAGTTCTTCTCCCAAATGCCCTCGGTACTCATGGCACAACCAAACTAGGCTCCTGCACCTCATAATCCAAATAGCCTTCACCATCCTTAGAAACAGAATTGGCATTGAGAGCTTGAAGTTCTCAATATTTATAGGCGCTCTTAAAGAAAACTACAATACAAAATTACTCTGACAATTTTGAAAAAGACACGCATTGCCCTTGTGAACATGGACTAGGGCCTGCAAGTAGCAGGCACTGAGGCTTCATTTCAGGAGTATCACTGCTAGCCCATTCACCTCTGCATACTCTTTCAGATAGGCCAGTACCCAGTTCACTTCTGCATACTCCTTCACACAGGCTGGGGTCTTATTTACCTCTACCTCTGTGCATACCCCACCACAGGCTAGCACCCCATTCACCTTTGCACACCCCTCATGAAAGCCAGACTAGAAGATGACTAGCCAGATGGAGCTAGAGCTGCCTTAGGGGGTGCAGAAGGAGGGCTGAGCATTTTATATCTTTTACCTCTTTTTGTTCTAAGGCATCGTATTATATTAGAGAACCATTTTATAGAAATTTGATAGAAATTCTTCTTACCACCTAGGCAGTACTTTAAAAACATTTTCAGTCTAGCAGAATTCAAACAATTTAAATCTACTTATTTCAAAATAAAAGTTTCTCCTGAGATGTTTCATTTTGTGTCCTTCAACACCCCAACTCCCAGTGGGAAGCCCAAGGCTCACCTCCCAGGTTTGTGACAGCCGGCTGACAGAGGCAGTGTTGAGACCCATCACAATAGCAAAGAAAGAGTTCAGGTTCCGTTGGGCTTTGCAGCTATGGAATAAAGGAAAGCAGAGAACACTGAGAAAACATTCTTTCAACCAATGGGTGGTCACCACCAGCGATAAAGAGACTCCTGGGCCACAGCTTCAGCCCAAACACACTTCACTGCCCACTGGGGCAGGGTGGTTGCCCCCAACTGTTTCTAATGTAAAAAAGAAAAGCTCCTGGACTCCTCTCTGCCTCCAAGAAAAGCCCTCCTGACCTCCTGACATTGCAGAAGCCCCCTCCTCCTCAAACTTCTATTTTGTGTACATTTACCATTTCAGCGACAGCTCTTTGAAATGCTCACTTCTCTATATACGCTACTGGGTTGTGCAGCTCTCCTCGATGGTGCTCTGGTCACTGTGCTGTTCTTACTGTTTGATAGACAGGACCATCTCACCTCACAGAATAAAATTCTCTCATTTCATTCAGACACATGTTCCTGGTTGCCAATAAAATGACCACCACAGAAAATATGGCATATACTATTTCTCATCTTAGAAATAAGAAAATAAAATGAAAAAATAAGATCAAGGTGTGTGCCATTATTTACTCTGTAAGGTTATCCATTTTGCACACTTCAATCATGCCCAGGGAACTAATGGACTAGTTTTCAAGGACTACAGAGGGAGTGTGTCGTTCCAGGACAGTCAGAACAGACCTTGAATTCTAGATATTTCTTTATCTGGAAAACACTGGAAAGCAATTTCTCTGGGGTAAGGCTTTAAGGTTAAGATGAAAATGATTCTACACTGATAGATAAAAAAAGAAAAATGAGAACATGTTTAGCAGTAAGTGGAGTACAACGAATACAAAGCAGTAGTGTGTTTGGGTTTAGCTTCCTTCCACAGCACCTCTTCCATCAGTATTTCAAACAGAATCAGATCAAGGCATCTAGGAACATCTCTGGAACCTGCTTTTCCAATACCATGTGATACTGTGTGATATGGAGTTTGCATTCAGCATCAGGCGCTACATAATATTTCATCAATAATGTATTCCAGGGGCTGGAGACATGGCTCACTGGTTAAGAGCATTGGCTGCTCTTGTAGAGGACCTGGGTTCAGTTCTCAGCACCCACATGACAGCTAATAACAGTCTATAACTTCAGTTTCTGGGGATCTGATGTCCTCTTCTGGCCTCCATGGGCATTGCACAGCATGGGTGCACTTACATCTAAGGAGATAAAACACTCAAGCACATGAAATAAAAATAAATTTTAAAAAATGTATTGAGATGTGGCTTGGCTGGCAGAATGCTGGCCTGGCATGCATGAAGCCTGGGCTCCATCCCCAGTACCACATAAATTGAGTGTGGCAGAGCATTCCTGCAATCCCAGCACTCAAGAGGTGGAGACAATAGAATCAGAAGTACAAGAAAGTCACCCTTCCACAACATAGGGAGTTCAAGGCCAACCTGGAATACCTACTCAACATGAGACCTATTCAAAACAACAACAAAAACCCCACAACCAATCAAACAAAACACAACAAACACTTCACAACTTGCTTACTTCTTTTGGCTACAGTAGCCTTTGCTATTTTTCAGTTCTCCCTTGTTACACAGAGTGTTGCAATATCTTTGTGTATACAATTTTTTACTTATTTGACAGGAAAAGTGTTTTTGTTTGGTTTTAAGACAGAATCTCACTATGTAGGCAGGGCTGGACTGTAATTACTATGTCGCCCAGACTGGCCTCTTCTTCCCCTGAGCTAGGATTACAGGTATGTACCACCATGCCTGCCAGTTGAAGGTTCTAACATATGCCATATATGCTACTAACTGCTGTCTTCCAAAACTGTAACAATTTTCAGTGGCACTTGAATCAGTAAGGATGTTCAGTGAGAACTAGGAAAATGGCTTGGGCTGTTAAAGTAGGTAGGGAAATAGCAGAAGCTGTGTTCTGGCAGGTGCTGTCTGCCCTGTGAACTAGACACTATCCCAGTCCAACTGTGCCTGGATTCCAAGACAGGAAGGAAGTTCCCGCCCCATGAAGGGTGGAGCTGGAAAAACACTGCTGCCAAGAGCAGAAGGCATCTGGGGACATATGTCCTGCAGGCACATCGCTGTGGAGTCTTCTCTGGCATGGCTTGTCCTCAATTCTGCCAGCTTTTGGTGCAGTCATCAGTTCCTACACCTAAGCATGAGGCCTCTGGATCCCAGTCTTGCTGACCCTTCATCTGGTCTCTCGCCAGCTTTCTCCCAGGTGGGCCTTGACTGGCATCTTCCATGAGCACAATGAAGGAAGGTGCCTCGTGTCTATGACTTGGCAGCCTATCTACTTTTGAGACTCACTGTGCCTAAAGTTCCTGCAGGGATTTCATTCTTCTTTCTGTCTTTCACCTCTCTCATTCCCACACAACCTAGAAAACTCACACTAGTCTGAGAGGACTTGAATTAGCTTCATCTCTTGACTTAATCGAAATGGCAGTAGCTCTGCTGAGAGTCTCCTTTACTCCTGTGTATTCCCACCAAGTGGCAGACCCACCGGTTATTTGATCCCCATTAGAGGGGAGGCTCATCCAGGCCAGAGAACTTAGCTAGCCATTTTTATTTTTCTGCTCACGTTCAACTGTTCAGTGTATAACAAGCCATGCACACAGCAGGTACTGAAGCTGAAAACAAGAACTTTTAGGTAAATAGTCATCATTTTTCAGGATCAAAAGCCTTTTTACTCAGAATCATTTACATAGATCAAATTTTAGATATAAGTTCCATCTTCTTATCTGTTATCTCCTTACAATTTTTTCCAGTCCATATAAACTTCTTTTTAGTCATATAGTGTTTTCTCTCTCTCTCTCAACATGAGTCTTTCATAAAAAATTAAATAGAAATTTAAATAAAAAGAAATTAAATAGGTACACTTTCTGAATTAGATAAATTCGTTCTGTGAAGATACTGTATACTGATCTGGTCTGGTCTGGAATTCTGTTACTAGTCATTTTTCGATAAGAACAGACTGTCTGACAGTAAACATTCCAGTCCAGCAACCATTCCTTTGTCTGTGTGAGGAAATAAAAACCACCCAATCCACAGAGGTGGGGGATGGGGGTGGTGAGAAGGAAGGAAACATGAATATGCAAATAGGATGCCTTAGGCAGGGAAAACACTTCATGATTGTGGAAATTACTGTTTTCCCTTGGTTATTCCTACTAGTGTGATTATGGGGAATTTAACTTTATGTTTCGGTTGGCATTCTACCCCAAGGGCTAGGATAGAGACCAGTGCCATAAATAATTCAGGAGCATGGAGCTGTATGGAAAAGAAGCGAATATATTTCATTTCCCTGAGGATAGATATGATCTTATACCAAAGGGAGCTCAGCAGTTTCACCTTACTCTTTCGAAAATTAATGTCCTATTTCTCTACCTAACTTATATTTGCAAGAAACCTTTTTATCCAGAAGAGCTGCACCTTCAAGAATCTCAGATCCCATTTAGGAGACTCTGGATGAATGAAAACCAAAAGCAAAACCGGAACCACCACCACACACCTACTCTGCATAAAAGTGGCAGTCTAAGACATAGAACTGGTACCTGCTCTTCCCTCAGCCACAGCAGACCCCAGGCGCCTGCTTCCTTGACCTCCTGCTTCTGGGATCCCTTGGCTAACTTTCAGGCTGGCTTTCCTGCAGGACACTCTGAGTCTGTCTCTTGCCCACAGACTTTCAAAGGATTTCTTCTGCCCTCTCAGCTCAGCTGAAATTCAGGGTCCCTTTTGGTTTGGTTGGACAGCCCTTTGCCTCAGTATCCTGCCATTTCCTTCCCACCTCCACTCCACACTCACCATATCCACAGAGGGTGCCTGCCCACAGAGAGTGTCTTTTGTGCTAAGAGCATTTTTCTTACCCAGAATTCAAAGAGAGTAACAAATGATCCTTCCCTCACCCATGTTTCCAGATCCCTTTCACACACTCTGGGATATGGATTTTTAAAACCTCCTTAGAGGCAGAATAGAATCAGATCTCACACCAGGACATTTCCCCATTGGGCCTGGCAGAGCAGCGGGCTGAACTACAGGAGCAACCCTGCAGCCTACAAGCTCAAAGGCGGGATCAGGATCAGGTAGACTCAGTCTAATTTCCCCCACAATTCCTTGTACAGATCTGCATGCATAATAAGTGATTAACCTGCACTTCCTGCATAAACTATGCTGATATGTACAGCCCTTTATAGCCACAGCTTCCAGATCTGTAGGTTTAACCACTCCCAGATAGTGTACTATGCAGTTAATCCGACATGGCTGCATCTATACAGAACTGTAAAAGTGGGGGCTGGGGTGGACTGTGATCCCCTAAATAGCTCAGTACAGCAAGTATCTACATAGCATTGCAATGCATTATGCAGTAAAAGTAATCTAGAGAGGACCTAAGGTAGATGAGAGGATGTGTACATTATGCAAATGTTATACTATTTTATGAGACCTGGGCACCCATGGATTTTGGTATTCAAAGAGATCTTCAAATTAATCTCACACAGAACAAGAGACAACTGTATTCGAAAATTATTTGTTAAAATAACAGCAACAAAAAAGCAGAATAGAATGGGAAGCCTGGGAGGCGAAAAGAACTGGGGAAGGCTTTGATACATGGTTCTCGAATGAGCTGGGAGTTATGCAAAGAACACTGGGGTATTCGTGTCTGTGTATGCATATTGGTGTATACATGTGTACATGTTTATCAAGCGTATGTGAGGGTGCCCATTCACACCTGTGCTGTGTGGAGCCCAGAGGCTGGCATCCGGTATCTTCTTTTATTGGTCTCCACCTTATTTTTAAGACAGGATCTTTCAATGACCCTAGAACTTGCCGTTTCAGCTACAATGGCTGGCCAGAGAGCCCCCAGGAGCCTCCTGTCTCTGCCCAGTGATGGGGTTAGAGATGCACAGGGCCACTATCAGCTTGGGATCTGAACTCTAGTCTTCAGACTCACATAGCAAACACCTTCCTCACTGAGCTATCTCCCCAACCCAACACTGTGGTATTTTGAGAGAGGCTCCCAACAAGGTACGAAAATTTCATTTGGCCAACATTTATGGAGTCACCAACATTTATTGTCATGTTCTATACCAGGTCCTCTGATACAAAGATTCTTTAGAAACAGCCCCTGTCCTTTGGAAGTAAATGGAACCCAGTGAAAGAATCCTATACAAACAGGTTAAGTTAAACAAATATGATAAATGTAAAAGGTAAAAAGTATGTGTATATAGAGGGAAGTTTTAACCAGTCAGGGATGGCTTCTAGAAGGGAAGAAGCATTGACCAATGGTCTTGAAGAATGATAGGAATTCATTACGTAGACGTGGGAATTCTTGATAGAACCAACTAACATGTACCCAAATTTGGAGAATGGCATACTGGGAGACAAATTCAAGAGTGGCTAGAGCATGGGGTGCCCCCAGGATTTAGGTGGACCCAACCAGTATTGTGCTGTAAGCATTAGGAAGCTATGAGCAGGATCCCAGAAAATCTTGGATTTTCCATGGTTCTCACATTCCCCCACATCAGCTTCTTCCATTTTCCTAGGCCACGTACTTTAGACAACTACACTGTAAGAGTGTACACCTCCTGGTTATCAGCTCTAAGCACACAGCTCAGTCTGGTATTTTGACATTTGCTTTAAGATGTGAATACCTCAAATACAAAGACATAAATATTCAAGAAGAGACCTTTCCAACCATTTGGCCACATTTGTACATCCTAACCCTTCTTATCATCACAAGGAATAAAAAAAGCATTGTACATTCTCAAGTGGATCAGAGAAACAGCACTCTTCACCATTAGAAACTTACTGAGCAGCAATTTTGATGAATTTTTTCACCAGCTGTACTCGCTTGCCCAGCTGGCTACAGAGCAGAATCTCTGTGGCCACCCAGAGCTGGACTTCATTGCATCTCTGGAGCAAAAGGCTGAGGTTCACAGTGTGCTCCCCACTTCCCTGTCTGCTGAATGTGAAGTAGATCAGCTCTTGCTGAAAGAAAAGTATATATTTTTAGCTCAAAGTCAAGCAGATTCAAATTTCAGTCATCTTTAAGAACTTACTACAAGTAAGCACTTGTATATCATTAGTATATTAACAGAAAATATAGCAAACAACTATACAGCAAATCCAAAATAATTTATCTTTAGTTTTAGAGATACTTCATTCAGTAATGTTTACCCAGAATCCTTACATAAAAGTAAATTTTCAGGCAAGGTGTGGTGGTGCACACCTGAATCCCAGCACCTGGAGGCAGAGACAGGAGCAATCTACAGCCTTGTCTACATATAGAGAGTTCTAGGCCAGCTGGGGCTACAAGGAGACCTTGTCTCCAAACAAACCAATTAATTACCATTAATTAATTAACTGACTGATTTTCACAATGTGAGGAAGACATCTTAGTATGGAAACCTGGGACATTCTAAAGTTTAAATCATGGGCCCAAAAGAGCTCCTGAACATTCCAAATTAGTTACGGAAGACACTTAGGAAATGAGCGCGATGGTGGTAGTACAAGAGCACATGAGACCCAACTGTAATCAGATTTCTAGACTACCCACAGGGCTGCTGAAACTGATTCCTGGGTCTCCTCCCTCATTTCTGATCAGTAGTCTGTGGGGTGGCTAAAACGTCTTTTGAGACTAGTTTTCACCATGTTGCCAGGTTGATCATGAACCTGGGGCCTCAGTGATCCTCCTGCCTCAGCCTCCCAAGTAGTGGGGACAACAGCCTGTGCATGGTTAGTTCTAACAAGTTCTCAGCTGGTTCTGATCTCTTTGGTCTTAGTAGTTTCTCTGTGAGAATCAGTGTTGAATTGTGAGAAGATAAACAGAAATAAAATGAGATTAAAGACAGGGTCTAAAAATTTTTTTTTTAAATGCAAGCAAGACCAGTAATTATATAGAGTGATCATAGAGAAAGTGATGAGAGAGATCTGTGTTTAAATGAGTGCGTGTAAGTTATAGAAGCGATCATTCTCTACTGTATAAGCAGGGGCAGATCCCACTAACAGGTCAGTCAGCCTGAATGAACTCACTACTTGTCAAATCAGTTCATTCTGTTGAAATGTTTTAATGACAAAATATGAAAACAGGTATTTCAAAATGAAAGAGAAGCTTGAGGATCTCTAAATTGGGCATGAAGTTTCCTTTAAGAAGGAAAGGCCTTTTCAGAAAGGAATACTTCCCTACATGGCAAAACAAAATGCCACCACACACAGATTCAGAGAGCTGTCACATTTTTCATCTCCTGATTCCTGTGCACATAGCCACCACCAAATTTACTCACTGCCAGCAGCATTTTCTTATCATTTACAAATATTACAATCTGTTCTCAAGGGAGAAGTCTATGACATTAAAAAACGTAAAATTTCTAAGAAAGTATTTGAAATCTTATAGCATAAACTAAAGTTTATGGAATATGCTTAAGTAAAAGGATAGATGTTTTTGTATATGTATATACATAAATAGAAATGTTAACATCAAAAGTAAAACTGCTGTTCAATTTCATTATGCATCATACACACATATATAATCACACACATAAATCATACACTTCTATAAATGTTTATACATATAAAACCTGGCATATCGACACTTACCTTACACCAAGCATATGATTGCACTGGGAGCAAATAAAGCATGCTCACTTATTCTGATTTCCCTAGGAGGGTGTGATGGTTTGAATGGAAAATGTTCCCCAGAGGTTAATGTATTTAAATACTTGGCTGCTGTTTGGGGAGGTTATAGCACCTGTAGCTGGAGGAAGTGTGTCACTGGGTGGGCTTTGGAGGGCTCATATCGTCACCCCACTTCTAGTTCTCTCTCTGCTTCCTGCGTGTGGAAGATCAGATGTCTCAGTTTCCTACCCCCGCTGTCATGCCTGGTCCTTGCCAACATGCCGCCCCTGCCATTATGAACTCATTCCTCTGGAACTGTAACCCAAAATAAACTCTTTTGACCATAGTTGCTTTTGGTCATGGTATTTTATCACAGCAACAGAAAAGTAACACAGATACAGATAATATAATAATACAGATGGAGCCAGACTTTCGATGTACTTTAAGTCCTCCGCATTGCTTTTAGACCGTTCTATTCTTGCATAACTATATTACCACATGAATAAATGTCTCCAACAAAAATTCACAGTTAAAACAGCATTAGTATTTTCTTCTTTCACTCCCTACTTACCTCATGAATTGAATTGAATAGACTCCAATCAAAATTCATCAATTCCAGAGCAAGATCCCAAGTGTTCATTCCCAAAATCCTCATCGACCTTTGCTGTGATTCCTCATTTTCTGCAAAAGGGTTCTAAACCAAGAGAAAGAAGCAAATGGATCTTTAGTAATTTCCAAATGTTTCAGTGAATTGGCTGCCCACAGGAAGGGACTAGAAACCTAGATTAGAAAAGTAATCTTTTCTGAGTTCACTTAATATTTTCCCGAGTCTGTTCACCTTCAGTGAGTTACAGCCAATTTAGGAAACAATCCTGGAAGCAGGAGAATGTGATCAATGATACTTCAGTGAGTTAGCCTGCCACTCCTCCCTCCCCCACCAGCTCATACGCATCCACACACCCACAAATCTGATTATAAAACACTGCCCTGACAGACAGCATAATGAAAGTGAAAGCCCTGGAATCACTCTGGCTTCTGGTAAGAATTAATGTGCCAGCAGGGTTAGTATAAAAACAAACAAAAGGAATGTCATAGTGCACTTCAATAAAGATAGACATGGCTTTTACAGGAAACACATTTCAGTCTCATCCCAGACACACATTTACAAATTTTATTACACTGCCCCTGGAAAATGAAAAAATCTAATATGAAGGAAAAATAAAGCTCTTTCATTTACGGCCCATGGTGGCTAATATAGTCAAAGGAACAACTGCTCTCCCCATGGAAATGGAGGCAAATCACTCTGAGGTTTAAGGTAACAGTACCTTATTCATAAAAATATGGCATGAAATAATTAAATGCCAATACAGCCTTATATGTATCATTACCATTGAGTTATTAAAATACAATTTGGTGCTTCCCCCAAATATCTGATACTTTCTAATGAAAATACACATTTTCTCATGAGAGGTTGAAACTGAAAGTTAATGACTTAAAAATCAAAAAAGAAAACAAAAAAAAAAAAAACTGGGGCTTAGCTAGTGGTGTAGCTCAGTGACAGAGTACTTGTGCTTATCTACCATGTACAAGGTCCCTGGTTCAATCCCCAGCACTGATTAAAATAAAATAAAAAATAGGACTTACTTTGCAAAAATAAACGACAAGAACAACACAGTAAGATAAAGGGAACACTTTGGTTCCAAATAGTAACTCTTGTTTCTAACCAGAAAAATGATTTGCATTTTAAAAGTTCTATGTTTATGAAAAAGTTTCCCATTAAAAATAAATGAACAAAAAACTAAGGAAAAAAAGACCTTCACAGACTTTCCCACAGGGCTGATCCCTTCAGGGTATGTCAAGGCAAAAACTGTCTTTCTACCCCCATAGAAAACACAGTATGGTGCACAGAAAGCTCTGCCTGGTCTACAAGCTTACAGGCTGTGGTACTGAGGTGAGGAAGCCAAGGTCTCAGGGCTTTGCTAGGAGGGGGATCAGACACTGAAACACACTCCAAAGGCACTGTGGGCTGGGAATTAATGGCTGCATCATGTGGAGGTATAGGACAGGTTAACTTGGCTTTCTGTCCCTCTCAATTTTATCTTTTGGTTATTCAATACTGTCTGCTACCTTAGCCAAGGAACGCTTTTTATTTCTCCACCCAATTCCTTCATGGTTCCAAGGCCTGATTTCTAAGGAGAAGGCTCACTAATCTATATGCAACTGCCAGTGGGTCCAGTGGGTACAATGGGTAATCTCATGAGCTGATCTTCCCCCACTGTGTTCAGTTTTAAGTAGAATCTTCTGGAGATGAAATTCTTAAATCTGCTTCCTGCAGAAATATGTGAAATGTTGTCCAAAGCTGGTGGGGAAAACATTGCAGGGCAGGGTAGAGTCTCGATCTGCTTAAACATAGCTCACAGCACCTGTTTATTCCATTGGAACGTCACCCAATCCTGCCCTAGACTCTCTACAAGGCCCTGGAAGGGGCACAAACAATCCTGGGGGAAACTCCACCAGGGGCTGTGTGGGTGAGGGGGCAGCACAGGAGACAGGTGGAGTGTGGGTTCCTCCATGTGAAGAGGCCCATAGTAGCTGCATATTAGATTGTCTTTTTTCAGAGAAAGGTAGAATTAAATTCACTGTTTACTCAAAAAGGCTGGCAGTGTGCAGCTTCACTGTGTATTAGACAGGGCTGTGACTGGCTGAAAGGGCCCAAGCAAATTTAGCAAATGGCTCCCTCTCTTCTTCATTATCTACCAAAGACAGGAAGGCTTCAGAGTTGAGCATAACAGGATTTAAAATCCTGGGACTCAGAGTCGGAGTAGAGGCTCAGTGGCTAAGAGAACTGGCTGCTCTTACAGAGGACCTAGTTTTTGTCCACATGGTGGTTAACAACCCTCAGTAACTCTAGTTCCAGGGGATCTGATACTCTCTTCTGGACTCTGTGGGCACTCCACACATGGAGTGCACTTATACATATGTGTGCAGGCAAAACACATACACATAAAATAAAAATAATTAAGTCAAAAACCCTAGCATTCTTCCTTATTTGACTACTGCAAGCTAAAGTAAGTTCCTCAGCCTTCCCAAATCTCCCAGGGTTATTGGGGTATTTGACGAGACACCACACACAGCTGCTTAGCCCATTCATGTCCAGCCATCAGTATGAAAATAGATACTGATTACTGTTATGGTTTGCTTGATATCCTGCAGATAATTTTATATAAAGTATTTTTAAAGCTATTTTGGTTGGTTGATGTTTATCAAAGATTGCTTAGTAAGTGTATGAAGCCAACTAGAAAGACTTACCCCTCAGGCCAGCAAGATGGCTCAGCAAGTAAAGCTGTTTGCTGTCAAGCTTGAGAACCTCAGTTCAATCCTCAGAACCCACATGATGGAAGGGAAAACCGACTCCACAAAATTATCTTCTAAGTTATTGTTTTTTATTACATGCTCCACGGCACATATATAACAGCATCCTCCCACCAAATATAGACACACATACACATAAATAGATAAATCCCCTTCCCCCACAAAATGAAACCTACCCCTGTGATGATGCCATGAAAAGGATGCTAAGTCTAGAAGACTCAAACCTATTGCCAAAGTTCACTCTCTCTAGATGATGGTGCTAAACTTATCAATCCTACCTCTCTCAGAAAGCAATTCTAAAATGGAGGTCTTTAACACATACAAACAATCCCCTTAGCCATAAATGTCCTTAAAATTCATACCAAAAATAACCTGATGGTTAGGGAAGGCTGATAATCTACTCTTTCTTCTAGGAAATGTAACATTCAGAACATTTCTCAGTCCAGAGCCCCCTACCTCCCCACACATACCTAAAAAGAAAGAAAAAGAAGAAACTGAATTAAGATCCCAGGATAGGGAGTCATTATCTCAAATCCTTTATTTCAGGTGATCAGAAAGAAGACAGGTTGGACCTGTATTTGATTTGCCCAAGCAATGCTACCTGGCAGGTGTTATCGGTGGCTAGAGGAGGAAGCAGCTTGATACGTGTGTTTCATTATAAAGCACACACATATATGCCCTGAGTCTGACATTCGTGTGCTTCAAGTTCAAGGAAACATCCTTACCAAAGTGTCGGCCAGGTCTCTCCGGTAGACATACATTCGACCAGATGCCTCCAGGGATTTGGAAATGGCCAAGTCATTTGGCTGAAATTCATGCTTTTCTTCATTAAAAAATAAAGAGTAATTAGAAATATAAGCAAACCTATGCATTATACATAATAAATGACACTTGCCCAAGAGAAATATTCCAAAGTATGTAACCTGTATTTAAGTAAATAAGTTCATTTTTGCACAGTTTAAGATGGTGCCAGTGGTATTAGGGACATTGCTGTGCAGAATACACGAAGTGTGGCCATCTTGAGCTTCCTCATAATGTTTAGTTATTTTCAAAACACAGGACAGCTTAAAGACAGAAATTCTTACCTATAATCCCTGTCTCTAAAATCACCACATATGAACACATCTATTAGAAGTTACTTAAAGTGCATTCACACTTACACATAAACACTTGTAATTATTCCATATACAATTTTATGGTCTGATTTCTCTATAAGCACTCACCCACTTATCAAAATTACTTATGTATGTCATGTTTAATTGGTTATGTAACAGCCCATTATACCATCATTTAATCATTCCTCTACTGTTGAATATTTAATGGCTTTCTTTTTTGGGTCATATAAATTAAATGCCATGATATATGTTAAGCACTAGCACAGGGCCTGGAACATAACAAGGGCTTGATAAATGGTTCTATTATTGTAGCAGCCATAATATATATTGCTGAAGCCAACATCCTTGTGCATAAATCCTTGTCTGCTTACACATGAGTTTTTAAAGATAGTCTTCCAGTACAAAAATACTATGTGAAATGGAACATTTTTAAAGCCTTTGATAAAAACTGCCAAACTGCTTTCCAATTCTTCTTTTTTTCCCCCAGAAAATAAATCAATATATTTCCCTAAAATTAGGTATAAAGCTTGTATACTGAACAGCATCCATAATTATTTTTGGTAGGTTTCCCCTTTGCTAACATCAAAAGGGTGATTCTCAGTTTAGTGCATGTTTCTTGATCACTAGCGAGGCTGGATACTTTCAAGAGACTTCTTGTTTACTTCATTTTCCTATCACAAAGTATTCTGAGTCTGGAACCTTCTACTAACGCAGCCCCCCCGCCCCCGCTTTTTTTTACAGAGAAATGAGCTCCTCCATACATAGATAACATTCACATAAGGATAGGTTAACATGACACTAAAATTTACTCTGCAGTGACACAGTCCACTTCTCTGAGGTGACACTTTATAGATACTGGGATGATGAGGAAACAAAATGTTCTGTACACTTTGTTTCAGGTAACTCCATCAGCTTAAATGTCACATTTGTTTTGAATATTTCTGGTTATTACAGAGCACTCAAATGATGAAGTAATTTACTCCTAATGTACCATTAGTACTATAATGGCAGACTGTTAACATATGGTAAAGGGTCCCAATACAGCTTGGGTCTGAAGTCCTTTCAAGTCTGCTACCACAGTATCAGAGATTAAAACTGAATTTGTTTTGTTTGAGATAGGGTCTCCCTGTAGCACCATTTGTCCTAGTACCTGCTACGTAGATGAGGCTGGCCTTGATCTCAGAGTTCTGCTTGCCTCTGCCTCCCAAGTACTGGGATTAAAAGCATCTGTCACCATTCCCGGGTAAAAGTGAATTTTAGCCTCTGACTAAAAGTGGGTAGGTAGTTATCACAAAAGTATAATGATCCTGGGCACCAAATAGCTAGAAACTTGCTAAGGCCATGAGAACAGTTTGTGCTTTCTTTTAGGAAAATTCATGAAACCATCAACAGAGTTCTTATACTTTTCTTAAAAACAAAAGAAAACCAGGTCTTAGTGACATTCCTTTTTGAAGAAATAAAACACAATTTGTGAAACAAACTATATGCAACTAGAATAAAGAATTCATTAAGCTGTGTTCCCCGATAATTTAAACATTATTTGACTGATAGTAAGATGCAGGCAAAAAGGCTTTTTATAGACCATCATCACGAACAACCAAGCCAAAAATTGCACTAAAATCCATCTAATGGATGGAAAATGATGGTACATTTTCAAATCCGTGCATAATTTGGGATAAGCTGGTATTTCTAGTGATAATCAGTCATGGGTCTTTGCACACTAAAGTACCACTGTCCACTCTACTGACTCTAACTTAAAGGGTATGAAAATAGCATTTCGCAGCAATCAAGGATATGGGGTAGTAAAAGAGGCACTTTGGTGGTCAGATTCTCACAGGGCCTGGGCTGGATTGAGTCAGCTCCTAAGAGACATGGCTCTTAATTGTGTTGCAGAGTTTACTTGAACTCTTCTTTTCTAGCACATTCTGTCCAAATGGGGAACCTAGTGGTACTAACTTGAGAGGCAAACAATGGTTTTGATGAAGTTTAGTATTGTTGACAACCATTTCATATTTTTGTCATTAAAAATAGTTATCTATCATATCTATCTGAAATAAATTAAAAATCCATGCACAGCTTTTGAGTGCCTGCTTTTCCCTTAGCTCTTAGCCAGCCCATTCTCATTATTGGGAGTGCTTTCCCTTTCTTAATAAACTGTCTCTATTGATGATGATGATGATAATAATAATAATAATAAAAGAGTTTTGCAAATTCTTGCTTTTTTCCCCCAGATAATTCAGGATTGAGGATTCATTTTCCCCTGGGGACTATATGTAGGGCATGTGCATAGTAGGTGTATGTTCTAACATTGAGCTACAGCCTCAATTTTACATGTTCTTTTATTAGGGTGTACAAAAAGAGTTCTGGGAGAGGAAGATTCTTCCTCTGCTGGCATGTGTAATGGATTAACTTGCAGGACCATTATACATGCCCATGAGCATGAAAGCAAGGGAAGTGACATACTACTACATAATATTCTAACCTCTCAGATACTCTGGGGCTCATCTCTTTCTGCAGAGCAGCAACGGAGTATAAGTGGAAACGCCTTATATCTATTCCCCTCCCCCAACTGCCCTGTTGACTGATTAGTTCATATAGTATTCCCATTTTCAACTACTGATGCTCAGTCACTTTCTTCGTATTTTTCTCAGGGTTAATGAGATGTTAAATAAAGATTGTAAGCCCAGAAGGAAGCCAGTGACATTGAAATCTGACAGGCTCCAGTGAAATGAAGGGGTCTGTTCAGGCCACTCAGATCAATAGTGTCAGCTTGTAATCTGTGTGATCTTATTCCAAGCAGACAATAAAGCTTTCTCTGAGGATAAATAAGGCCCAGCAGGAGAAGCTGTTACCAGGCCTCAGTTACACATCACCTGAGAGAGCACTGCCTTGTGAGCTTTTGCTTACTGTACAGATTCCTTTCTTTCAAAAGGGGGTCTAAGCATTAAACTGTCAGTCAGTGAAATGACTATTTCAAGACCATATTTTTCTTTTTTTTCTTATATTAATTTCATCCTTTAACAATTTCTGAAGTTAATTTAAGTACAAAGATGGAAGGCTTATCTAGAGTAAAAAAAAAGTGAAATGCTTTATAATACATTTCAAAACACTAGCATGCCTTCCTATTCAGTTCTTGGGCAGGAAATTCAGTAACCACTGATAGCCCACTGTTGTCATGGAAACACCTCTGGTAGGCAGCTTCATATTGTTACTGTGGTCATCCAGCTGCAGGCCCAGGAGAGGCAGTGTGCCCACTCTACAAAAATGCCAACTCTCTCCTTTTGGAGGAATCTAGTGAAAGATTAATATTTAAAGACAGAGAAGAATTTACCTCCAGAGAATGTGATGGCTACCAAAGCCAGATCCTCTTCTGCACGCTGAAGTTTCTCAGCTACAACCTTCAGGATCTCCTGGGCTGTACTGGAAACTTTTGCCTTTACACTGACATAGGAGTGTTCTGTTATATACACGTGGCAAAAAACTGCACAAGTTAAAAGAACAGTTCAGAATCAGAGAACTGGGATCATGAGATACAGACTTTCCCAAATCAAGGCATCTCCCTCGCTGTTGTCTTTACAGTATATCAAGTGTACACAGTTAAGATACATTTGTGATCTACAGGAGTCCTTGAGAGTCCAGCCTGTCAGGCTACGCTTACAAACACAGGAGATTTAGACACTGGTGAACAGGCAAGGAGGAGTTGTTAGGCTTCTCATACTACAAGGGATCCCTGGGTCATACCAGCATGTGCTTATGCTAGACTGTCTAGCCAGTAGACACTGGAAACTGTGCTATACAGACTGTACTTTTGAACCCTTTCTTTGAGAGTTGCCAAGGTCTTCCAAAGCAGCATATTAAAATGTCTAACTCATAACTTTTTATTTTACACTCCATTTCAGAACAGTCTCAGTGGTCCAATCAAGAACAGCTATTAGAATTCTCATAAGCTTATCTAAAAATCTGTCATCTGCCTTGGTTTCTGTGTTCTACTTCCTCAGTCATTTAAGAATGAGCTTCCAACCCCCATCCTATATCAAAGTGGTGATGAGTTTCTACATAGAGGTCACATTTCTAGCATTTTAAATTTCCTTTTTACTATCTGCAGTGTTAATAATTATTACGAGGGCATTATCACTATCAGGATGAATGGGGCCAGGAAAAACATTCTCTTTATGAGTTGCAGAGCAGAGTCTGCTTCAGTAGCAATGGACATCACTGATGGACTACTTCTTACACTGTTTCTCGTAGCATATGAAATACTAACTTCTTAAGAGTAAACAGGACAATAATATGGTGGTGGTGAAACGCAGCTTTTAGAGAAATTTTATATACTATTTAAGTGACATGACAAAACTAACTCCTGGGATGATTTTCCTGAAATGCAAAGTCAGGAGAAGCCTGAGTTGCTGTCATAGGACCTCAAAGCAAGCACACACCCTTACCACCAAGCACTTAGTTTCTGCTTTGGTTAGGTGTGTCCCCAAATCAACAGATCTTGACAAATAATTGTTTTACATTTTGCCATCAGACTTGTATTAGAGAGAAATAAAGGTTTTCCTCTTTCTGTAGAAAAATGGAGATTCTGAGCAAAGACCCAGTCTATAAACCACTAAATGGAAGGTGAGCTTAATCCTTGCTTAATAAACTGAGGAACAAAAAGAAGCCAGGGGCCTTGAAACGCTGAGCCTCTCTGAAGCTCAGTAAACTGTACAATTACATTATAAGAGAAATGGACAAGGAAGGTCAGCAGTTAACAAATTAGGAAGCAAGGTAATTGTGTTTGCTCTCTTTTACTTGGGGCAGATGACAGCTAGTGTGATACATTAGAGCTCTCTCATGAGTGGCATTATACACAAACACCACAGAACAGGGAAATTTATAACATTCTGTTCTAGAACAGTTCAAAAACCTGAGTAAATATTAAGTGTCTACACCTTGAATTTCAGCATGTGGAGAAACGGGAGTGAAAACTGTCTCAAGGACACAGCAGCACAGGCATTTCAGCTCACTGTTTCTCAGCTCAGCACTGGACTTAACCTTTACCCAAAGAGGAGGAAGCCTCTGCTACCATGTAGGTTGTGGTCTAAAATATTCACATAGAAAAGCATGTCAACATCTTCAGAATGCTGAAGAGCCTTTCCCCTCGTGCTGAGTGAATGAGTCCCCTAACCCCCAACCCCATGGGAGGTTATGTTATGAGTCCCATCAGCTAAGAAGCACTGAGTACACTCTGGGTATGCCACAGGCTGCCTGACCTCAGAAGAATTTCTACCGCACACCCTTCCTTTCATCATTCTCTCCGGTTTTCTTTTGTAAATCTCAGGGACTGACTCACCCCTTTTCCTATACACTGGATTTGGTGGCTGTTCTGGCTAGTCATGGGCCATGAGAGGCTAGGGAGCAAAATACTAAATTTCCAGGGTATTTTATGCCTCTGCCCAAGAATAGAAGAGGGCTCTTTCTTGCTTCTCAAATTGAAAATATCCTTGGAACTTGAGACAGTACTGCATGATCTAACAAAACTAACATTCAAGGCAAGAAAGCGAAGTCATTTCATTTGACGCTAACATTCTTGTCAAAGGGAAATATTGGCTAGAGATGACAGTTAGAGAGAGACTGATGTGTTCCTATAGGCGAGGGATGATGACTAACCTCCTCCAACCCTCGATTACAAGCCTACTCACTTTCCTCTGTTTCAGCCACAGTTCCTCTATGCTGGAGCCAGTTCTCCTTAAGACTGAATTGGTGGAAAAGGGCTTTATTCTGTGGAAAAGGCGAAAAAAAGAACAATGAATGAATCTATCCCTGCCCTTTGGAAAAATCACAGCTGTTTACAACATGTTCCAAAAGAGCTGGCCAATTTTTTTTTTTTTTAAAAAAAGAGGAAAGCCATCCAATGAGAGAAATAAAAAGGCAGTTGCTGCAATTAACAAATGTGGAGCTGGAGATTCAGAGCTTTATGATGGACCTTGGTCAAAGCCAGTAGCAGGCAAAATGACCTTGGGATTATTCCCTGCAAGTTTCTAGATATACTTTTACTGGCTATAAGAAACATCCATAGAGTCTCTGTAAAGACACTTTCCCCATTCCAACATGAACCTCCAAGATACAGTTACGGCAATCAAACCCACAATTTTCTGAAATCATTTCACACTTGCTGAAGTACAATGATTTTCTTATAGGCAATCACTGGTCACTACGGTTAAACACCTTCCACGAAACTTCTGCCTGATCCCCTCTTGGATTCTCCCTCAAGCTCAATGAAAGCATAATGTGTTTTCTACCATTGCTTTCTCTGTCAAATTCAATTTTTTATCAGTCAGAGACATCAGGGAAGCTCTGAGACTTAAAATGCACCATAAAACATGCACATTGCCAAAGAGTCAAGGGCACATAGAAAGACAGCAAGGCAGGAAATCACAGGCCAGCTGTGGGCTTGAACTTCCCTAGGTCCCCTGTTAGGCTTGAGGCAGTATTCACTTTAATTAGAAAGAAATGTCAAGTAGGCCAGGCCTCTCGATCACAGCTCTATGCATATAAAAGCATCAGCCTACCTTCCTTTGTGGTGAATATTCATCGACAGTGCTGCAAAGGAAAAGGAAAGAAGTGGGAATTTGTTACAAACTCAGAAGGCAGTTATGTCATGGAAGACTCATTTTCAGGAACTGTGTAGAGAATTTCATTTTTTAGAAAAGATAAAACAAGGCTAGTGAGATGGCTGAGGAAAAGGTACTAAGTCTGCCAAGCCTGACAACCTGAGTTCGATCCCCAGGATCTACATAGTGGAAGGAAAGAACTGATTCCTCCGCGTTGTCCTCTGACCTCTACATGCATGCAGTGGCACATGCATATACATACCCTTAAGTAAATAAATGTAATTAAAATTTTTTAAGTAAGACAGAACAAAGCTGGTATACTGGTGCATGTCTATAATTTCTGTACTCAAGAGGCTAAGGCACAAAGACTGTAAGTTGGTGGTCTGCCTGGACTACTCAGTGAATTCCAGGTTAGCCTGGGTTACAGAGTGAGACCTTGTCTCAAAAACTAAACATATCAAAAGATAAAGCACAGTATTCATTGACTTACTATGAACAACATATCTGACACTGCACTCTAAGTTGCAAATGAATCAGGAAAAAAAAAAACTTACCTATTAGTTGAGTGTATTGTGCTTTCTTTTTTTTTTTTTTTAAATATGTGATTTAAAAATGTTATATATGGAGCTGGAGACATGGCCTAGTGGTTAAGAGCACTGGCTGCTCTTGCAGAAGACCTAGGTTCAAATCCCAACACCTACATGACAGCTAACAATCATTCATAACTCAAGTTCCAGAGGATTTGACACCCTCTTCTGTCCTCTGACAGGCACTGCAAGGCATGAGTATACTTACACACATACAGACAATACACTCATACATATGAAAATTTAAAAAAATACGTATGAGTTTTGTCTGCATTTATATATGCATACCAAGTGCATGTCTGGTGCCTGTAGAGACCAACAGAGGGAATTAGACCCCTTGGAACTGGAATTATAGATGGTTGTGAACCCATATGAACCTGGGTCCTCTGAAAGTGCTCCTAACAGCTGAGCCATCTCTCCAGACCCAGTATTGTGTTTTTTACCAACAGAAAGTAAAGCCAGAAATTAAGAGAGAAACTGGATTTGCTCAGCCTGTAGAAATACAGTCCACATTAGAAAAAGCTGTTCTCCCCTGCTCCACTTTTGTATAGCAATATTCACTAATATTGTGTTTATTCACTAATAAACACTTTCTCAAACAGTGATAGATTTTAGGTGAAATTATTTTCTAGATAGCTAAGTAATTTGTATCTTCCCTAGGACACTTCTGTGTGGCAGAACTGGGAACATTCTGTGGTTTGACTGGAGCCTCTCCCTGATCACTGATCCCATCACTAAGTACCTCTGAAGACTACCTTCATTCATGAAGAAAGTAGTACTGGGCTGTTTCACACACCATCAGGTTAACTGTTAACTACAGGTATTCATCTTAGTCTAAGACAATGACACATTATCTCTCTGTTCACTGGGAAAATAAAACATTTGGGGAAGAAATCTCATTCTAAACTGTAAAGAAATTTCATAGTCTTACACCAAAGAAGCAAGAATTTTCTCCACCTGCCCTGTATCTAAATGTGTGGTACTGGGGATAACCCCATGGCCTTGAGCCCATGGCCTTGAGCGTGCTAATACCGAGCCACACCCCAACCCAATTATGTTTTACTATAATTTTAACCTGTTACTCTCCATTATAATGTAAGTTTTAATGGAATGTATGAAATTCCAGTGATCAAAGTACTTAAGTATACTAAATCATGCACTGAGGCTTCCCAACTGTAGCAGGTCTGCCTTACAGCACAATATATACTTCCATCAGAGAGATTAGTTTGTTCTAAAGGTTATGTTTCTTTTCTCTTCCTTTTTGTTTCATTTACTAGTTTACAATTTTCACATTAATATCAGGCTTTTCATATTTAATATGGTTTATAACATTACTTTCTAAAACACTGTCCTAACTTGCACCTGATTTTTAAATTTCTAAGAGTGCAATTTTGACACTCTTTTAACAGCCCAAGCTGTTATGGCCCAGTGTGCTTTTATCATAGAAAACTATAAAACAACATTCAGTGAACTTGATTAACATTCTTTCATTTTGAACTATAAAAATCAAAAATAGTCAATTTAGTACTAGAAATGCTAAGGAATCAAGATGAATTCTAGAGTCAAGACGTTAAAAATAAACTTTATGCACATAACAATCCAAATTCTTACTTTCATTGTATATTTACTAAGAGCTATGAGAGAAAATACTTACTGACGACGATGCATTCCAAGTATCTTTTGAAATTCTTTCAATTCTTTTTCAAGTATGGGATATTCATAGACATCATCCAGTACATTCCTGTATATGGTCTGGGAAGACAGATGGCAGCTTTAACAATGTAGTGTCCATTTTGTAAGGATTAAGACTAAGATAAAGCTGGCAGTATAGTTCAGTGGTAAAACACATGCTTAGCATGTGCAAAGCCCTGAGATCTACCCTAGTAACACCACCAAGTAAAAAAACTCAGGCAATGGTTATCTTGTTCCAAGGAATATGGTAGAATTTGAGATTAGGTAGAGTTTTAACTTAGCCATCCAATAACCTGCCATCTCTCTCAAGAGGCCTTTAAGGGTTATATGTAGGGAATGTTGGAAACAGGGATCTCTTAATTGGCTATTCAAGATTTCCATACCTAGTCTAGATCTTAAAACACAATAGCTGCACGACTACTTAGGAGGACGATATATCAACTAGATAACTACAGAGAAATGGGTATATCAACTATCTAAAAAATATTTGAATATTAAATACAAAATTATTTCCTTTATGAAAGAATCAATCTGGGTCTTTATCTTTTCTAAAATAGACCTTTTCTTGCTAAAATTCCACACAATCACTTCTTTGTACTGACACACACCCAAAACAGTGGCCAAAACAATCAAAACTGTCTGTTCCAGAGAATTATCTCTATTAAATATATTGTAACCTATTAATGTTTAGAAAAATCAATTAATCTAGTTTAGTATCTTCTACAGACTATTATTGTCCTCAAAATATATTTTTAAATACAATTCTCAAATGTATCATGCATTAAAAAGTTATACAATGACATAACATACACATGATTAATATGACTTTAAGTGACTGTGGCTTATTTATGTATTATATGTATATATAGGTCTGGCTTATTTAACATTCTCATAAATGCAACACTGAATAGTACTAAGTCTGAAAGCATATTTTGGTTAACCCATCTTTTTTCATTTGCAATAGAAATTCTGATGATTTAGGTAAATAAATCATCTTAAGTCAGAAAATATAAAAATTTCCTCACATATTTTTTCATAATGTATTTTAAACATTTAAAATTAAGTTTCTACTGATACAAAGAATGTCAGGTCTCAGAAGTCAAAATGAACTTATACTTTCACTGAATTAACATTAAAAGTTGGATGGCTACAAATGAGATTTTTGAATCAAGTAGTCAGTTGGCATCAAGAAATACGTGAAAGGGCTAACATACCTTTAAAAACATTTTTGAATGCTCATCTTCATGCAGCCAGTCTTTGTACAAAGCGATCCACTGGGAAACAAGATGCAAGACTTTACGTTTCCGACAAGGAACATCTGAGTTTTCTTCTTTGCCTTGATTCTTCTTTGCAGAATAGGTGCCAATGGTTAAGAGAGAACATTGTGTTGGTGAAATACAAAATATGAAAGGATCCATCTGTTCTGGTTTTTACAAAATAGGTTAAAGCATATTTTCCAAAGAATCGACGACTGTATAAAGGTACAAGAACAGAACATGCATAGGGGAAGCAGGAGTGCAGTGAAAGGAATAAAAGCAAACCAGAAACCGACTGAAGCACCCTCTGTGGGAGGCTGTGCAGTTACGGCTGGACCGTCACACAGGCAGCCGCTGACAGTCCTACAGGCAGCATGGGATAATACAGTTCAAAGAGATACAGGTGGCCCACTGATTTCAAGGGTGGCTTCCAGAGAAGATCCCATCGCACTGTAGACGAATAGGAAAATGCTCTTTCAGTGGAACCATGTCAGAATGAAGGCAGGCAGTCTTTTATCCTCTGAAATTAGTATTTTGTAAAACCAGTTACTTCTGAAACTGTTTCAAATGAGCACAGATTTCTGGAGCACAATTTATGATATGATTCAAAGGCCCAATCCTAAGAATTTACTTTAAAAAGACTTAGATAAAATGTATAGACATAGGTAGGAAGGCCTGCTAAATTTCACTTTCATTAAAAGTAAATTTAAAACAGAAAGCAGAAAAAAACCTGATTGCTCCTAAAGGAAGTCAGTTAAATCAATGATTAGATATTTGTTAAATAAATAATTCGGAAGCCCTAAAAAATGAAGGTCCAGGAAGAAGTGCATATACTGAAATTGAACACTCACTGCTTATTGTTCAGTACAAACCCAGGCAAGGAAAGAGTGCAGCAGCATGATCCACCTGCATTAAAAATGCTCATAAGAATATTTCATGCCAGGCATGGTGGTGCACACCTTTAATACCAGCATGCAGGAGGAAGAGGCAGGTGAATCTCTGTGCGTTTAAGGCCAGCCTGGTATACTTAGGGAGTTCCAGGACAGCTGGGGCTACAGGGACACCCTGTCTTAAAAAGAACCTCCCAAAAAGAATATTTTCTTTATCAGGAAAGATAGATGAGTGACAGTCAGCTTCCTTTTTTAAAAAAATTATCTTATTTTATGTGTATGAGTGTTAGGCTTGCATGTATATAAGTGTACCCATGTTGTGCAGTGCCTGTGGAGGACAGAGGAAGGAGTCAGATCCCCTGGAACTGGAGTTACAGACATTTGTTAGCAGTCATATAGGTGCTGGGAACTGAACCCAGGTCCCCTGCAAAGAAGCCTGTGCTTTTAACTACTGAGCCATCTCTCCAGCTCCAACAGTGGCTTTTTAGTGTAGTGATTTGAGAGTATTTGGATAATTTTACTTATGAATATTTCTTAATTTGTGTATAATTACCATGTGCTATTAAAATTATATAAAAATAACATTAGATAAAGTGCTTATAAGACTAGGAATGAGACAAGAGCTTGGCACAATCTAAACTCATCTATTCTTTTTCTCTAAAAATGATAATCTGTCGTTTGTTTGTTTGTTTATTTGTTTTTGAGACCAGCATTACAAGTGTGTGCCACCACTCTGGATCCCTGGACCATTTGAGTATACTGAAAAGTTAACCAGGAACAGAAAATGGTGAGTTTGGAGACTGTTCATCATGATTCCACATTTCCTAATACTGAGGAATAATGGCAAAACATGAATGGATTCTACCTCAGACTTTGTAAATATGTTAAAACATAAGTCAGTCACTTTCTTCCTAACCTACAAAAATGTGCTGTGGCCATCATTAAAGTCTACCTGTGAAATAGTCTGTCAAACAAACAAACAAAATCTGGTAAAGTATCTATCTCTTTTAATGTTTCTCTTGAAACACAACTATAAAGATTTATTTTGTGTTATTTCTATTTACAAAAGTGGTCTTTTCTTTACCAGCTACGAATACACTTGCTTCACTAATATAAACAAGATCTAGAAATTTAAGGAGCACCAACAACTTTCTTTACGTTTTAGGTCGCAGAGTTTCTTACGCAAACATCAGTCAGGTCCCAAAATAAACAGCAGCAGAATAAAGCAATCCCAAGGACTAAGGGTTTAACAATTCTTTTCCATTTATAGTTATTAATATTCATCTTTTAAATTTTATTATCCCCCCTGCAATAAGTGTATTTTAAAGCATTTACTGATTAAATTTGCATTTCTGTTCTTCTGCTTTTCTATATGAAGAGTATGGGTTCTTTCACATTTTGCCCATGCTTAATCACGCTGATTTATAATTTTAGTTGGGGGGCATTGGGTGAGCTACAGTTTCTTTGTAATACACTGAATATTAGCTGGCCCAGTGCTGAGTTTAAATAATGTGCTTTACTATGATAAAAGCTAAAAAGACACTCAATCCTATTATAATAAAAAATCCATCTAAAATATCCAAGCCCAGAAAAATGGCTCCAATCTACAAATGTTTAAAAATCATGAGGAAATAACACAATGACCTGGATGACTCCATAGGAATATGTAATAAGAATATGTAATATGGTGAGTATCTTCATGAAGACAGGCCCAAAATTGCTGGCAGTAAATACAGACGTCACAGATCTGTTCAGTTTGTATGGTCACACAGAAGGCAGAGTGTGCAAGAAACATAACAGCCATGCAAAAAGACTTGTGATTTAAAATGTTCTGGATTTCATGGATTTTAATAATAAAAAGGTTGCAAAGATTTGAACTAAATTTTCATATAAAGAGTCTTAGTCAAAGACTGAAAAGATAATTATATATAAGGAAACTCTTAGAAATTCTTCAGGAATATTTGCAGAAGCATCAGATTATTAAATGGTAACTGAAAATAATATTAGGATCATAGTTGAAGACAATAGTTTGAAGGCATCTAATTTGCTATAAAAACCTAATTCTCAGTAGTTAATGGATGGTAATTGCTTTAGAGAAGGTAAGAATTAAAATGTAGATGAAATCAGCTCCTAGAGACTCTTTTTCAAAATACTTCTGAAAGAGAAATTCAAAATCTTAAAATTGCTGCAGAATTTATTACCAATATTCTACTTGGAAACTGTGAGAAAAATCTTCATATTATTGAAATTTTCCAAATTCAAACTGATGTTTTAAGATCAGTTTTTTGAACCAGTTTTAGAAACTCTCAAACTATCTATAGCTTTAAATCAGAGGATCCAGAAAGCACTAAAACTAATCACCATGTCTAGTTCATATGTGCATGCACACACACACATATTTGTGTGTAGATGTGTGTATGCAGATACATGTGTGCATGCCCGGGGGTAGAGATCAGAGGTCAGCTTTGAATGTTGTTCTTCAGGTGCCATTCACCTTTGGTTTTAGACAGGCTCTCTCACAGGCCTGGAACTCACCTAGTTGGCTAGACTCTCTGGCCAGTGAGCTCTACAGATCTGCCTGGCTCCTCCTCTTCCAGTGCTGGGAT
Organism: Eospalax fontanierii; assembly: GCA_035773235.1. Classification (NCBI taxonomy): domain Eukaryota; kingdom Metazoa; phylum Chordata; class Mammalia; order Rodentia; family Spalacidae; genus Eospalax; species Eospalax fontanierii. The sequence continues at coordinate 32,974,582 of CM069528.1, read as the reverse complement.
TACAAATTTGCATCACCATGCTTGGATTCTACATGGGTTCTGGAGGCTGAATTAGGTCCTCATGGCTTCATGACTAAGGTATTTCCTAGACCTAACTTTTTTTTTTTGAGGTAGGTCTCAAGACCCAAACTGGTCTTGAACTCAGTGATCTTCCTATCTCAGTCTTGTGAGTATGGGGATTATGGACATGTGCCACCAAGTCTGGCTTAGTCTTGTATTTTTAGGAGGTATTTTGCTTTATATACTTTAATGGAATTGTAAGTATCTTTTAGGCCGGAATAAGCTGTACAGTTGAAAGAAAAATGGTGACTTAACAAGAAAAGAATCCTTTCATTGTTGTTGTTTTCAAGATAGGGTCTCCCTGTGGTCAGAGCAGGTTGGCCTCGATCTCACAGAGATTCACCTACCTCTGCCTTCTGAGTGCCATGACCAAAAACACCACTCCCCCAAACCAAAAAGCAAAACAAACAAACAAACAAACAAAAAACAAACCAAAACAAAAACTTTTGGCATATAGGGGAAGGGAGCATAAAGATGAGTAAGATTAGGATGTTCTGTATGAGATACACAAAAATTCAATAAAAAATTTACAAACAAACAAAAAACTTTAGCATTAAAAAAAAAAAGCAATCTATTTCCCTAAACATTTTGTGTGGATTGGAATGAAATCTCTAGTTTGGTTTAATAACAAGAGTATTTTTATTAAACACTTACAGGCTTTAACTAATTCAACAGCTGTTAACAATCAAATTAATTTATTTAATACTTAAATGCTGCTGGGTGTGGTGGTGAGTACCTTTAATCCCAGCCCTCAGGAGGTGGAGGCAGGTAAATTTCTGTGAGATTGAAGCCAGCCTGTTCCACACAGTGACTTCTAGGTGGGCTAGGACTGGGGAGACCCTATCAAACAACAACCAAATTCAAAACCAAAACCAAAAAACTTAAATGCTTTGGAAACATCTTCAAGGATGGAGAGGCGAGAAGCCCAGGTAAGACTTCTAGTAAGTTTACATTGCATCTCTTTTAGTTAGTGAATGTAATCATAAGGCTTTCTTCACTGGCTATTAACCTTCTAATCTGGTTGATCATTTTAGGAAAACATACAATGACATTGCTCTGCAAAGATGATAACCACATCGGGGGTGAGATTAGACCTCCCATGTGGGGCAACAGTTTGGGAGCCAGGGACACTTGTCTAGAAACATGACATCCCACATATGTTTATATATACACAATTATATGTGTGTATACACATATATTATATACATACATATATAAATATACACATACAGATACTCATTTTTTCCTGACTGTGCATCAGTGAGCCTCCTGTCAGAATATTTATTGTGTCATTGCCAATCCACTTAACCTGGTCACTCAGGTTTACCAGGAGGGTAATTTACTTCCAGCTTTCTAAGCAATCATGAGAAACAGATATAAAGTAAGCATGATATAAACAATACACTTCCCCCACAGCATAGAATGTGGAAACAGCAGTTCTGTATTTCCCGTTGCCCCTGTCTATTCTGTCTTATTTCATCTTCACCTTGGATATCATTACATTAATATTTAACATATCCCCGCTCCACTGTGGGTTGAGTAAATGAAGAAAGGCAGTTAAATTCCTAATGTGGGACATCTGCCTGAAAGGAAGCCAGCACAGCACTCTGAGGTTAATGAAGGATATTGTCTTAACAGCGCCTGGCACAAGTCATCAGTTGTCATGAATACAGTATACGTGAGAAGGAAGTCATCAAGGAGCGTCTCTGCAAAGAAAAAAAACAAAGACCATGTGAGCAAAGGAAGGACGGGGAGACTGTGGTGTTGGCAGGAACCTGCCAAACAATGTGGGGAGGCTTGGAATAAAATTCTACTCACAAAATGCACAGTTTAAAATTTTTTAAATTATATATGTAGAGTGCCTCAAACATTAAGATATTTTTCTTGTAAAGTTTTCTCAACACAAAATTTGAGACAGAGGTGTTATGAAAAACCAATGCATAAATGATGTTATGTCTAAAAATTAATTTCCTAAGACTTCCGAGGTATATATTCCAGTTATACAGAAAACGAAGCCCTCATATTGTAATAAATTTAAGACTTTCCAAAGCAATTTGCTTTCATTTAGAGCAAGAACAATAGACAATAAAACCCACAATGCATACATCAGGTCATAAGCCCGATCAGCTCTATTTTTCAAATGCATCTGTAAGAAGATGGAGGCCAGCTCAAAGCTAGGTAGAGGCTTGCCTAGCATTTGTGAGGCCCTGAGAGTGTATCAACACCACAAAAAAGAAAGTTGGGGAAATGATGCAGGATTTTCTTCATGGTGGAGAGAGAGTGACCCAAGTCCAATTAAAAATGGGGAGCAGTTATAGCATAAAGCAACATGCTTCTTCCTAATTCCTTCTGTAAAATTAAGTTTCTTACTGTACAAAATGATGAGTCTGAGTGACATTTTCATATTGATTTTGCTCACATATTTTGCTTACTTTGGCCTCACCACCGTACTTCCTTGTGTCCCCCCATCCCTAAGTCCTTTCCTACTGGCAAAAACAAGTTCCTTTTTTTTCCCTCTGTACCTTGAGTGTTCTTGTAATAGTCCAGTTGACCTGTGAAAATGGGGCTTCTAAACAGGCAAACTCTGACCTCCAATACAATTTCCAAAACAGAGACTACATAAAATGCAAAGTAGGTTGACATAATTATCTTTGTCTGGTTTCCTTAGCATTTATTTTACAATATTATTTAACTTCCTTATCTTTTACATTGTAAACAGCACACTTTGGTTTCACATTTAGTGAAACAACACTAAATTATAAAGGTAATAAAATTATACACTATTGCAGATTGAATTCTGATACCGCCTTCAACTTTATAAACTGAAACTTCACCTCCTAATGTGATCAAATGAGGAGGTGGAGTATTTGGGAGGTAATTAAGATTGGATGAAATCAAGAGGGTGGATCTCTCATGAAAGGGATTAGTGTCTTTTTAAGAGTCCTATCAGGGCTTGCTTCCTGTATCTACTATGTGAGAACACAGTGAGACAGTTATGAACCAGGACTGAGACCTCCTCAGACACTAACTCTGCCAGTGCCTTGATCCTGAACTTTCCTAGCCTCTATAACCTACTCAGTCTATGGTATGTCTTTTGTCTTTTGTTATGGCAGCTAAGACAAATAATAAATAACACTAAGACCTATACTTTATAAATATGTAATATAAGTAATTGTCCACTACACAGATCTACAATTCTATGTTGAAGAGTGAACAAAAGATAAAGTCCATAATTAGTTACATACAACTAGTTACATTTGCTGTAAAAAACAATGTAAACAGCAGGCTATATCTACAAATGCAAAAATTCATTTGAATACAATGACATAAGTAATCCTGTATCAGTTACAGGGTTGTTTTTAGTTTTTAGTTGGTTATGGAATGGTAATTCTGAACAACATTAGGTAATAGTTGCAGATATATGGTTAAAAAAAGGTTCTCTGTGTGTATACAATGTATGCACATGTATGTGTGAGTGTCCATGCTCATACACACAAAGGTGGGAGGAGGACATCAGCTGTCCTGCTCTACCACTCTCTACCTCATTCCTTGAGATGGGGTTTCTCACTGAACCTGCAGCTAGGTTGGCAGCCAGAAAGTCACAGGGACCCTGCTGTCTCTGCACCAGCCCCCAGTGCTGGGGTTACAGCTGTATGCACAGATATGCCCAGCTTTCTACATGGGTGCTGGGGATTCAATTTTAGATCCTCCTGTTTGTGCAGCAAGCACTCTTACCCACAGAGTCGTCTTCCCAGTCTGAATTTGTTTCCAAACTGCAAGAAGCCATTAAACTAAATGTGTTTAATGAAGAGTATATTAACAGAGAATTTGACAGAACTTTTAACAAAGACACTCAAAAGTTGCACAAGGCCCTTAGTTCGATCTCCAGTACTGTGCTGTACTTATATGTATCTTTATCAAAATAATAAATTTGACAAATGGCCCCTAAAACTCTAATGTTGTATCAAACTGAAACACACCAGCAAATCGTTGGTTTGACTTATCATTGCTCTATTTTAAAAACAAAAACAAACATTAAAAAACAACAACCAGATATACATAGGTCACTACAGAGCCCATATCCACAGAAGAGCTGGGAGCCCCCACTATGGCCTATATTTATGAAAGTTTAAATATATGCACAAAAAGGCAGGGCAAGCCTTATTAAAGATCTGCCCCAAACCAGTTAACCTAACAGGCCAAGATTTTAAAGACTTAGTCATTATACAAAGATTTGGGGACATGTAGTGACTTCCATTACAGTTACAAAAACAATTGGGATTAAAGTCGACCATATATAAGATGTCTGAAACCTTACAGTATTTTGGAAGTATATTTTGAAAGCTATCATTTTGCAATACTGTTCCCACAAATCGTAAAAGCCTGCTACATGTGATTGATTAAAACCTCTTTTTTTAAAACTTATTTAATTTTACATGTATGAGTGCTATGCATACATGTATGTGACGCACCTGTGTCATGCAATGCCCACAGAGACCAGAAGAAGACACTGGATCCATTGTAACTGGAGTTACAGAGAGTGTGGTTAGTTGCTATGTATGAGTGATAGGAACTGAACCTGGGTCCTCTGGGAGAGGCAGCCAGTGCTCTTAACTGCTGAGACATCTTTCCAGTCTCTGATTAAAAACTCTTAACTTTTCTGGTGTGATTAGAAAGTAAGTTGTCCTTTTGCATCCAATGTAAAGCACAGGCCAAGAGAATGGCATATTTTAAGGCCTTCAGTGGACTCTTATAGGTAGGAGTCTCCAGTACCCAGAAACCACCCATTACGCATTTAAAATGCTTGATGTGACAGACAGGTTCAGATGTTCTTACACTTAGCTACATTTAATGAAGTTGAAACATCTTCTAATCAAGATTTACTCCATTAGAAGCTGAGATTAAAGAGAACACCATTATCTTTGACATAACCAGCCATTCCATGCCAAACAGTCTTAGGTAATGAACTGACTGACTATGAGAGTCTAGCTGGATAGTGGCAACCTATTTGGCATTCAATTCAGTTAATCAGCTCACAATATTTTGTGAAAAGCTTTGACCCAGAAATACTTATTTCCCCTAAGCTACTACCATATTTAATATTCAACAGCATTTACCTAATTATCTGTCATAGGAATGTTAATTAAAATAAAAACAATGAGACCACATAAAAACATCTCCAGTTTTAGCATAGCTAATAAATAGATCAGATTCTCAATATGCTTAACTCCCATCTTTCTCTTTTTAACTAACTACTGTATTGTTCTGAAAATCTTCTGTCTATATAACAAGCTTTATTTTTTTCAGACCTGATATTCTTATGCTGAAGAGACCCTGAAAGTAACTGAGTGATAGGAATAAAAAAACTATAATCAAAATGATGCACTTCAAATAAAAATGCATTTTGTTTTATAATGGCCACACTTCAAAAAAGTCTGTCCCACTGGTATTTAGAGGTATTTTTAGAGCCACAATGGCTATATGAATGATTCCCTGAAGACTATTAGACAACAATAGCCATTTATAAACACTAGCAAACCCACTGGCGTTCATATTAAAGCACTATAATTATCTATTATATTACATAGTATTTAATTAATAGTAATTTAAGACCGTAGGCAGAAAAGCACTTTTACATGCATAAAAGCATCTTTCATTTAAACAAATTCACAATTGCTTTATACACTAACATTCTGATAGACACATGTATTCATAATGATTTTTAACTCTTGTGAATTCTAAAGTATTAAAATGCCAAGAAAACTGTTCTTTAGAATTCTAATTATTAAATCAAATCCCAAGTTCTTGGCTCATCACAACTTTTGGAGGAATAGCCCTATCCCTCTACCAAACTAAAAGATATTTTTATTGGGAGTACAGTATTAGGAGCTAAATCCAGGGCTTCGGGCAGGTCCAGCATGCACCCTACACTAAGCTATAGTCCCCAGTCAGTACCCCAAGAAGAATATTTTCATAGAAGTTTTTGAACTTTGTTGTTGCTGTTGTTTACATGGAGACATGTAGCCCAGCCTGGCCTCAAACTCAGCTACATACAGGAAGTGGTAACTTTGAACTAGTGATTCTCTTCCTTCCACCTCTCCCAAGTGCTAGAATTATACCCATACACCACCACACTCATTGCTTTCTCAACCTGTACAGCATAATAAGTTGTATCTGGATACTCATCAACACTGGAAGCAAAAACCATGCTTATGGTTTTAAGCATGTGTAACTTGAAAAGTATGCAGTCCAAATCTATAGTCTTGTTAAAGATGACTCTAAAATTTGGGTATGTAATTAGGCATACAAAAGTTACACAGGGTTTTTCCTATCATCTACCACTATTTAAACTATTAAGATGTAAGAAATAAATTGTCTAAAATCAAATTGTTTGATTTGAATTTGCATATAAATTAATCTTCCTGTCTGTGTCAGTGAGGTCTGTTTCTCTCTTATGTTAACTGTAGCTAGCTCATTTCTGCAAAATACAAGTATCTCTTGAGTATCCTAGAATTGTATCAGGGTGAAATAGAAAGAGGTTTGGTAAGACCCTTTCTATAGGGATGTTGTGCAAATATAACCAAATTACTGAATGAGATGTAAATAGTACCAGAAGGGTTAAGATTCTTTTTTGGTGAAAAATATTAAAGAAACAAAATCTAACCCCCCCCCCCAATACTGAAATCACAGAGATTAGATTACTTAGGAACAATCACAGAAATTTACCTCAGTTGTTTTTGCAGCGCTTATAAGCAAAATTCATTATAATAATGAAACCATTCATCTGTTAAAGTGAATTGCCAAGAAAGCAAATGAAAGAGCTCTGACAGGCCACTGCCTGCAGCCACCCTGTCATTTCAGCATAGCAAAGCGAATCTCCACCGTCTGTGTTCACTCCTACTCTCTGAAGGACAGCTCTGTCCCTCCTGCATTTCTACCTCAGGTACAATGGTATTTAAAGCAACCTAAACGATCTCTTACTTTAAACTTGATTCCAAGGAGCCAAGAAAAGCTTTGAACTCAAAAAGGCCTATTTCTGGCCCTGGAATGTTACAGTTTACCATTATTTTCTGAGAGGTACGGCCAAAATATACTCTGTAATTTGATTAAGCCTAAGTGAAAAAAAAAAAAAAAATCATGTTCAGCGTTTGAGCCACAGATTAAAGTGCCACACCATCAAAACTATGATTCTTCCCTAGTGTATCTTACATTTCTGAGGGTTATCAACAACCTCAAATAGAGCCATTCAACAGCTTTTAAATGTATTCAATCCCTGCCTGTTTTTACAATTTCCCCAGAAATTTGCTTAGCCATTCTAAAACTTCCAAATCTTGATACTTAGTTTTAAGTGTTATATAAGAAATGCTTATTTATTTAATGATGTTTATAGAGCAAACTTTAAAAGTCACCCCTTTAAATGACAGAACTACAGGCAGGGCTTGGCTGTGATTTTCAAAAAACAAAATCTATTCTTATTTTAACTTACAAAACTCTATTATGGAAGTTTATCTTCCTCTGGGAAGAATGATTTGAATATAACAGTTGTTCTGTTTTTAGCTTTAGTTAAACATACATGCTGCATTATAGAAGGGTTTCTAGGAGCATGGAGCAAAGCAGACAGGACCGTTCTTTCTTCTCCAGACAAAGGCATACAGAGGAAGGATGTGGTGCAGGGTACTGGTGATCAGCGGGGCTGGAAGACCTATGGGTTGCTGCTGTCCCAGCCCCAGTCCGCTGCTCTCAGTTGTACACAAGTAGAATTTGTGGCTCATGTGTGTACCTTCCAACCTATCTGGGACATTCAGAAAACTCTCAAGAATGCAAAGGAGCCAGTTTTGGTGCATGCCTTTAGTTCCAGCCCTTGGAAGGCAGAGGCAGGAGGACCACTGTTATTTTGAAGCCAACTTAGACTATGTAATAAGTACTTGGTTGACTTGCAAGTCTGTAAGACTTCATGTATAGTATAGTTGTGAAATAGTAACAGAAGAGACCATACAGTCTAATTGAAAGTAAACCTAGGAAAGTAGGTCAAAGCCGATTCCTGGAGGGCCTCTGAGAGTAGATAGGGAGCCTGGGGCTCATTCCACAGAAAAAGGGAAATGAATCAAGGTTTTCAAGGTGATAAAAAAGATTCTGAAGGATTAAGTTAGCTGTGAGGACCATCATAGAGGAGAGGAAAGAGTAAAGGGGGGAAGTTGAGTTTCCCTTTATAAACTTGTGGGGCTTACGTTTCCTAGGTTACTGTAACTGAAGCTATTGGGCCAAAATATTAAAGACCAGAGCACACTGCAAAGGGCTAGAGTTATGGTGACAGGAGTCATATATACAGAAGAAACCTCAGGCAAGTGTGAATTCTCACATATACTCACGGAAAAGACATGCTGTGGTCCAGGACTGAGCTGGGGTAGACATTCACACGTGGGTAATGGTAAGAGAAAGCTGGGTGTGGTGGTGCACGCCTTTAATCCCAGCACTCTGGAGACAGAGGCCAGCCTGGTTTACATATTGACTTCTAGGCCAGCTGGGGCTACAGGGAGACCCTGTCTCAAAAAGAGAAATAAAGAACTGGGAGGCACACTTACACTAAAAGTCAGGAAGAAAGAAGGTATGGAAATGCAAGTTCTAAATGTCACACAAAGGGATGAGGCTCAGAGGCAGAGTGTTCAAGGGCCACTGAATGGGTTGTGTGGATTGTCCTGGGTCAGTGCTTTGGAGAGATGTCCCTTGGTAAATGGAGGGGATGCACTCTAGCAGACTACAATGAATGAAGACTACTCTCATAATCTGCTACTACAGTGTGCACTGCGCTGCTTCTCCCCAAAGACTCATGATACAGTTGTAGGGCTCATTGATTAGAGACAGCAGTTGCTCTCACAAATGAGCCAGGAGGAAAAAAAATCTTCATGATCAATGCAACAGCATTTTATTTAACAGCACAGATCAGATGGTGGAAACTGTCATGGGTACAAAGCCTTCAATACCAATTTGCCAGTAACTACAGATAAAAATTAGCATTCTGGTTCCAAGATTCATTAGGTCCAACACCATTGACCTCTCTGAGATGCTTCTTGCTCACATGATTAACATCACACAAATACACAAACTGTGTCCCTAAGTGCTTGTCAAGTAAATATACTAACACTTTAGGAAACAAAGGAAAAATGTAATCATAACATCTTAAATTAGAAGTCTGAGACATGGCTACTTCAAGCAATTACTAGACACTCTAATACTTTGGTCAATTCAGGTCCTAGTGTGATGTTTTTATCTCTCAAGCACCAAGAAAATTCTGCATGATCAGCTTCTTCCCCAAACTTGCAGTCTATCACCATCCTAAATTTGAATCTTTCTCCTGATCATTGTGAATGAAGCATTAGCATGGAATTTTTAAAAAGGAAATTTTATTTGTTGATTGATAGTTTTTTGTATCTGGCTAATAGAAACTAGAGAGGTATTTTTCCTCAAAAACTTAGCAATGTAGTGACAACTGCTTCTTTTGGTGCTTTTGGCAAGATAATTAATTATAGGAAAGAGAACGATTCTACAAAATGTATAGACAGCAAACATAATTCAGGTTCCTTCTTCATAACAGCAAAGGATCTTCTACATAAAAAAAATCCAACTCACCAAAACGGAATGTGTGGCCTCTATTTAAAACTATTCCTAGGGCAGTAGTTTCTACCAGCAATTGACATGCCTTGCGGTCTGGTTTCCACAGCAGTCACGAGTGTGCATTTCAATAACACACAACTGCTTTGTTTCACATATAGGTAAAAAGGAGATGTGTGATTTAGAGTCACAAAAAAAGTTTGATGGGCAACCACTTATTGAACTCCTATTACTCAAGACTGAGCACGAGGCTCTCTGAAGTAGAGAAGGCAAAGCTGCCCACTGGGCTTTGGAAGTTGATTGGTGAGATAATTAAAGCACCACATAAGCAACCTTCAAGTCCCAAGATGATGGATATCCACTGCTGTGAATGAACAAGCTTCCACACCCCAAGTCCTAGCCAATGCTTCCACTCTACACAGGTTTTAGCCCTAGAAAACTCAAGTTTACTACAAACCACACCTGTGTCTTGTCATATTACAGAAAGCCAATGCACTCACCAGGACTCTAGTATAGACACCAGAAAGTCAATACAGGTACCAGAAAGCCAGTATAGGCATCAGAAAGCCAGTACACACACCAGAAAGGCTTCCCTGGGCAATGAGGAAAAGCAATGAAGAGAAAATGACCAGGAAATGTCTTCCCGAGTTTTATGATACAGCGTAACATATTATCAAATCTGAGGAAGTTTTTGTGAAAATTCTCAATTTATAATGGGTTTCTCAGAAGTACAGATGACAACCTAGGACTTGTGATTGGTATCTGAAGTAAAAGGCATACCTGTGGGGTTGAGTTCTTAACCTATGGGGATTATACTAACTCTGGGTGGTTAGTGTCACAGATGAATTGCAGAATACCAAGCTGGTGAACTCAGAGGGAAAACAAAACAAAACAAAACTGTTTTATTCTTTTTCATGTACCTTATGTTACTGTGTAAGTCTGTGTGACTTACATAAGTGCCATGGTATGTGTATGGAGGTTTCATGCATGTGAAGGTCAGAAGACATTATGGAGTTAGTTCTCTGATTCCACCTTTATGTGGGTTCTGGGAATTAACTCAGATTCTCAGGTTTACATGGCAAGCACTTTTTACTGCTGAGTTACCTACTGACACTTTCTATTCTTTTATATTTATATTCTATGGCCGTATATTTGTTATGTATCACTGTGAGCTATGTGAGTTTGATAATAAAAGAAAAGCCCAAGAGTATTGATAGGTTTAAGTAGTACATTCATTTTGAAATAAAATAAAATAGTACAGGGTATATAGCTCAGTGGTGTTGTATAACCATCCTGACACATGGATGTGTCACTAACCTGGAAGCTCCCCAAATCCCATAGTCCAGGGATCTCTGGAGGTCTCATTATGTAGGCATGATTGGCTAATTTATGGCATATTGACATTTAAGTTTACCATTAACTTCAGGCTTAAAGGTGGTGGGGCTAAAAGTTCCAGTGCTCTAGTGTTACCCTAGTCTTTCTAGTGATTAGGCCCCATCCCGAAGTTATCTAGGGCCCTAGATGCCTGTCATCTTGCTAGTATACAAAAAGTCACCTCTGTATATCCTCTATGTATATCCAAGGACCTTAGAAGTTCTTCTGTTAGGAACCAGGGACTAAAACCAAATATTGAAAAGAAAAGATGCTCCCATCACCCCTACCAGTGAGGACATTGCATGGACTTAAGAACTCTAAGGGGGAAAAGATGCTTTTTTTATAATATCACAAAACAGTATAGAATTATATACTATAAGCTACTCTTACAAATTTTATTTGAGCCACTGTTGACTTTTAGGGCAAACAGAATATAGTATTTTTTGGCATATGTTTGATTTCCTTTATGAAAAATATTTTTCAATTTTTGGAATGAACAAGGCAGAATTCTCAAATATGAATTCAATGGTCCATAGCAGACAAAAAGAAGGTACTTCCTGCTAAGTAAACTTTGCACATACTAAGAATGTACATGAATATTCTAAATATTCAGTTCTTGAGATAACTATAAGAGTCAATCTAATCTAAACCTGGTAAGCTTATTAAATGCTTAAAAAGCACAGTATGTTTATATTTCTTTTAAGAAACATAAGTAACTGTGGCCTCGAGTCTGCAGTATCAAAACTAACAACTGGGAGTGGTGGTACATGCTGGTCCATAATCTTAGCACTCTGTAATTCCTGACCTTGGAGACTGAGTTAGAAAGTAGGCAAGTTGAAGGCCAGCCTAGGGGAGCTAGTAAGACTGTGCTTCAAAACATAAAAAGACATAAAAAGCAGACACACAGACAGATGGGTGGTGGGGTGGGCAGAGACAGAGAATACAGAACCTTCATTTATGAAAGATGTAAAATTAGATGCTATTTTTTTCTCTCTTCAAGATTCAAAGTCCTCCACCCCCACCTCCCGCCCCAGGTATCCTTTCCTTCAGATACTTAAAATTAAAATAAAGCAGTATAATTTCCAGCTTCATTTGCAGAGGATGTGGCCATAAGGCTGAATTTTGGCACACAGGATAAAGGCCAAGGCTATGTTTGATAGCCGTACCTTCCCTAACTGTTGCAGACGAAGACCCAGCTCCAGGTACACTGCAACAATCATCTGGAAGGAATCTTTTTTTAAAAAATAATTAATTATTAAATAATTAAATTTTATTTTATGTATTTGTAGCACCCGTGTGGGTGCTAGGAACTGAACTAAGGTCCACAAGAGCAGCCAATGCTCTTAACCATGGAGCCGCCTCTCCTTTAAGGGATCTTAGTACTGATGGCAGAGGGGCCTGAACAGTACTGGGATGCAGTTTTCCATATTTATTTTCACATTAAAGACAAATAAATTCATGCCATGTTTGAATAACCATTAGAGCTTTTCCACAGCATGCAGCCATGGCTAGTCACACCAGAAACTTTCAGAGGTCCACGCATATGATCATGTGATCTAGTTCTCAAAAGTCTCTCAGCAAAGTAAAAAGAAAACTTATAAGTAGCCATTATTTTCTGAATTTATCTTGACCTTGGTACTGCGAATTTCCAGAAGACATATGTTCCCCACATGTCTTCTTATTTGGCAAGAACAAAGGTCCTCCTGAAAAGGCTCTTAAACACTATGAACACTGTCAGAATTCTGAGAAATGCCATGCCGGTCAGCACTAACAGAATCTGAAGGCACTGAAATCATCCCAGAGGTCATCAGTGTAAACAGCACGCAGTGCCACCAACTCAGACCAAACTGAACAGAGGTCCGAAAGACCGTTTTTTAAATACTCAACTATGAGATCTAAAATTAGGATGAATGATCATTATGGTTTCTGTTTGCTTGCTTGTTTGTTCTACGTACTGGGTATGGGACTCAGGACTTGAGCACTGTATCCACATGACCTGGGGCTGAGCCACTCCCCTACCCTTAACATTTTTTTCCCTTAGTAAAACCGTATAATAGGACATTAGAGGATCTAGAAGCTCTGCTATGCAACATCACCAGGAAAGACCAAAAAGATGTAGGTGAAATGAACCTCCTCCTGTGTACTGGGCACTTTGGCACAAATACTCAGCTAGGTTCACTACTTTTAAGTTGTACTTCTCATGTCACAGAGTGGAGCTCCTTTAAAGTCAGGATTTCCCAACTACCTTTACATGCTGATTACAGGTGAGATCACCAAGTCTGGAATAGGAAAACAAACTGCTCTGAAAATTGTTTCCTGCCTCTATTTAGATGATGACACTTTGGAAATTTCTGGTTTCATTTTTACATTGCTCACCTGTATTTGACAATTATGTCTAATTTCATGTTTCTTTCTAAGATTTGGGGCAAGGATTGCCAGCCCAGCAGGAGCCTAAAAGCTGGAAACAGATTGAAAAGAATGGTTTCAATTGTATAGGAAGAAAGCCTGGGGTCAGAAAATGAAGATAACGGGAAGTGGAAGGGAGGTTACAGTATGAAAGTCCACAAAGAGAAATGGAAAAAGAGGAAATTATAGATAAAGGCAACAATTCTCCCCCACAAAGACTATTCCTTCTAGACACATACATGTCGCTACAGCAATTCTGTGACAATATGCTCTTTAAATGAAACAATTTGATTGAAACATGCTGTGAGAGATTAACATGCAGTGATTATAATCATCCAAGTGCCATCAGCTAACAATCCTTCTTCACACTTAGAAGACTCTCTCTCTCTTGCTCTCTCTCTCACACGCACACACATACACACACACAGACTTTTGTTTCCATTTTTTCTGGTAGTATGCTAAATTTTACTTGAGGAAGATGTCACAAGCATTTTGAGATTCAGACAAAGACATCTGATTATCTCACTTTAAATCCATCAGTTGTATGTAGAGATAACACACATCAGAGAAAGACACAGAGAGAGACAGAGTTTTCTTTTTTATTCAATTTTTAACATTATCTAAACACTGTTCCTAGTAAATTTTGTTTTTGGGGTGCTGGCTACTTACATATGCCTGGACAAGCACTCTACCAAGCACTATACCCTGAGCCCTCAAGTACCCTCAGTTGTGGCTATTACAGTGCACAGAAAAGGGGTGCTAATGCTACAGGGATGTCAAATTCACTATGGACAGTGTCTGGACTCCATGAACTTCAGTATCTGTTGCTTCTTCCAACTTGCTATTCTACAAATGCCTGACTTATATCACACATTAAAATAAGTTTCTGGACTCCAGCAAACTCACATGTGTTTCTACTAAAGGACAACATTAAGCAGGCCAATATAATATCCAAGACTTACTGAGAAAATATGGTTTAAAAATCTGTGAGATTTGAAAATAGACAATTCTTTTGGAAAAAACAAAAACAACAGTTAGCACAAAGCCAAAAAACTGTGCTATAGAGATTATTTTGCCAAAGAACTATGGATGCAAAACAAAGAGAAGTTGCACGATGGCATTACAGTTTTAACTGCTGAATGTTTTAGTTCCTACTTTATCAAGTATAAATTCAAACACACATTACAATAGTGAACATAGACTATACAGGCATGGAAACAGAAGGAGAATAAGAAAATTAAAAGCTTAAGGAAAATATTTGCTCTACACAGTTTGCTGTTAACACTGGGTAATCATTGTATAAACTGCCTTTTGTTGAAATTTTACTCTGACTGACTGGAAAACTGTAACACTTTTTACTCATAATATTAAAAATGTAATTCAGATATAAATGTGGACTGAACAGGAAAATGTGGCAATTAAAAACACGCATCTTGAGTCTAGGTCTCTAGCTCATATGGTAGTGTTGGCCTAGCAAAAATTAAGTTCTATGTTCAAATTTCTAGCACTACATAAAAACAGACATTGTGGCACATTTCTGTACTCCCAGCACTTAAGAGGTACTGGCAGGAAGATCAGAAGTTCAAGGTCATATTGGCCAAGAGGCCAGCTTGGGCTACATGAGACCGTCTCAAAAACAGAAAATAAAATAGAAATCATCCCAATGATCCATTCCTATTCTAAATACATACTGTCGCAAGGTATGCTACATGTCTGCTTATGACCTCCCTGTGCATTAAACAACCTTCTTTGCCCACTGGTTATACTGTATTGAAAAGTTGTGTGGTCCCATTGCTAGTTGGTGTTATGTTAATGATCTTACACTTCAGCTCAGTCTCACTTCACTTTACCTTGCTTCATTGCCAACAAGCATATTAATTAACCCACCATCTACTGGCAGAGTAAAAGCCCCAATACCCTTGCTATCATATGTAATATTTCATGTTCAAAGGTAATGTGAACAGATTAACCCAGATGATGAACATCCTAAATGAAAGACACACTTCTCATTTGAATGTCTGATGGTCCACCTACAACTCCTCTTCCTCTCTATCTTTCTCTCCCCCCCTTTCCTTTCTTTCTCTCCCATTGGTTCTCCCCCTGCTCCTTTACTACATTAAAAAAAAAAAATTCTGCAGCAGTTAGCTGCCCTGGTGAACACTGTTCTCACAGCTGGAAGACCTCAAGAGGCAGGCCTTGTATACTAGAGATGAGATCACTCTACACTGAGCAGTAAAAGCTCCAGATTTGGGGTTTAAGGTTGAGTTAAACTATAGTTTTTTACTTCAATTATGCCTTCCATTCATGATTCCAGTCTGTAACATAATGATCTTTGCAGTAAAGCCAGGAGTATATGTGGGCTCATTTCTAGATTGAAATGTATATTCAATCACTGGAAAAATTTAATTAACTTGTGCCTCAGCATCTAAGTCTATTAAATGAGGACAATTATTCTGCACAAGGACTTATCTAATGGGACAAGTTTGGAAAAATGAATTCCATCTGAGTAACCTTTGAACCCTGAAGAGGCCTCAAGCCTGTGGTCAACGGCGGCCTCTGCTTTTTTATTACAAATGAGACAACGGAGAAAAATATTTCTACCCAATTCTAATTATCTCATCACTTAGTCAACATGAATATATAGTCTCTTAGTGCTTCAATTATGTTGACAAATACATTATATTAGTAATTAGGAGAGAAGCTAAAGACAAAGAAAAACCCCTACCAAAACAAACCAAACAGAAACCACCACAATCTAGAGCAGAGCAGAACCACATCCTAAGGGAGACCTTTGCTTCTACTCTCCACAGCACAGGGGACATTCTTGCTGAACTGCATAGCTGGCTGAGTGTCTGCACTTTGTGAGGAAATCAGCTTTTACTGGGTAGCAGTGCTCTCCATCGCCTTGGAGGCACCCAAGCAGGTGGGGCTTGCTCTTATGAATTTGGCTTCTTGATTTTTCATTAATGCATATGAAACAAAGTTAGTCCAATATTTAATAACAACAATTTCATAAAGCTGGAAAAGTATCAGTACGATTTAGTCGTTATTTATCTAGGAGAAAACTGCTTTCCAGGTTTAAGAGCATTAGAGGTGATATCCTTACTAAGCATTTCCATGGATGCACATTCTTGGGTCTTCACAGCATAATTTCTTTTATGCTATTTCTGGTATTTCACTGGGTTCTTAACTTTGTTTCATGTTAGTTTTCTAAAAATATTTTTAAGTCCACAAAGCATCTTCCTGCTTAGTTGTTGTGGAAGATGTGAATTACAGTTACTGAAACACTTAACTGCTATCTGGTTACTATCGGAATAATCAACAATACTGCTTGCTTCGCACCTACCATTTCACAAGCAAGATTTTTCCAAATTGTTTACTGCTTAATTCTCTCCACTAGATGATAACCCTCCATGGAGACAAGAAATCTATTTTGTTTTCAGCTATATTCATAGCATTTATTAATAAAATATTGTCCACATAATAGTCAAAGATATTTATAGAGAGAAATAAGGAATCAAGCTTTTCTAAGACACTTATTATCATGCACAGAGAGGCTGTATGATTAAAATGTACTGTTTAAAAGCACAGAGGTAGTGTGTAAAGTTAAAAGCTGAGACCATACAGAGGGGTGGCTAGTATAACAGATCTGGTATAGCATATTTCATTTCTGGTAGAAAACTGCAGCCTTTCTCCTGCAGTGAACTATTTCTGACTATCCTAAAATGGCTTGGTAATAAAACTCTGCAAATGAATTTTACTAGTAGCTGATAAATCAAAGCTGCTCTTTGGATATAGTATAGCATAAGTTCTCAAAGGAACTTTTAAAGTTTCCCATTGGCAGTGGTTATATACAAACATACTGAAATCCCCACCACATATGGCTCACTGAGCCTTGGATACAAGCATGATACTCATCAACATTCTGTTCCATTAAGGTTCCAGAAATGCAGCAGCAGTAGCAACGGTATGAAGTGACGCCTCAATTGCTAAGCCCTTCTGCAAGGGCCCCCTGAGCTCTCACCCCCAATGCTGGAAGATCCTGGAGGTCATCTGCATGCATTCTTGAGGCTCCCCCAGATCTAGAAATCTTTGGTTCTTTGATATATTTTGAAAATAAAGAGGACAGAGAGCCTTTTAAATGAGAGTCTGTGGTGAAAGACACTTCAGAGGACATCTCATTTATGACTTGCTCCAGGTCGACAGCTGATTTATTAATGGACTAGATCTGGGACTCTAGGCTTTAAAACCTCATTTTAGTACATTTTTACTCTATGATGTGCATTTTCTTCTGCCTTAAAACATCCTTTCTCACAGAAGCAGGCAGTCTTAGCTGAGAAACCTAAGGACCACCCAGAGATTCCTGTTGTTTAACAGAACCCTTGTAAAAGTCCTGTGGGCTTTGTTCACTATCATCACCTCCTATGCATCCTGACTGAGAAACCAAGCAGCTGTGTGTCCAGTTCCCCTGCTCCTTCTGAGTGTGACCTGTTTTCAAAACCACTCTAGTAGAAGACCTAGCACTGCATTTTGTAATTCTGAACATATCAGGCTATAGAGGCTGAAGGCAGGGAGCAGTGGACATGAGATTGGACACTGAGCTCTGAAGAAGGGCAGTGAAGCAGAGGTTGAAGAAAGGGACATAATGCCCCTAACTCTACCAGACAAGTGTTCAAGATATAGTATAGGGTTCTTAAAATAAATGAAAATGAGACTGACACAATGTTCTAGTTTGTAGGCATTGAAACCTAGTCACATATTACCATCCCCTGGGAGCTATTAAAGCATAGGTAAGATATAAGCCCTTACTAGGGTCAATAAAATCAGAATGTCTGAGCATGGCATTTATTTAAATGTACCCCTCTGGCTTCTCATGTACAGCCACAGATAAACTATACCAGTCAACTTGTTATATGACATTACAAATAAAAGACAACAAATTGGGGGGAGGTAGCTTAGCAGTTGTGTGTTTGCCTAGCAAGTATAAAGTCTTGGTTTTAATCCTCAGGATAAAAAAAATAGTAACTAGAAAGGAAGAAATGATATAAATATAAGTGCATGTAAATATCAATTATGTAAAATCATGGAAAGACACAATATCTAAACATTTCTCTACCTTCAAAAAGTTTAGCTCTGTAATAGGGTCTGCTATTTGGTTTACTACTGGTCTGGTGACCAGTAAGAGAGAGTCAGGAAGGAGGCACTCAGCACTGCTGCATAAATTCTAAAAAGCAAGGGAAAAGTTCAGCTACACTGTGTTCTAGCATTCCAACAAGCAGAAGAAAAGCACTCTTATTTTCTTCTATAAAAATCACATATCAAAGTTACTATGATCTTGGTGCTGGCAGGGAAAGAGATAAAAATGAAACAGAAAACAAAGCCCCGTCCTAGCATAATCATGGTTCTGCCAGTGCAATGCTCACCAAAGCCACTGGGCTCATCACCAAGAACTTCACACTCTACCCATCCCGTGAGGCACCTCCACACTATGGAGCAGATGCTTTCACAGAGGTACAGCCTTTGAAAAACAGGAAGGGTTCACTTCCCCAACCACAGGCTCTACCTACTGTGTGTTGCTGAAAGTGAAGGATCAGCATGGAGATATCCATGATGATCAAAGCAGGCTGTACAGACATTTCTACACTGAGGTGCATTGATAGAATGCACGGAATGAAGCCTCATGAAACTAAAAGGAAAAAAAAATAAAAAGCACAGCCATAACTTAAAGAAACCAGGTCAGGTCCAAAGAGAACCAGAGATAGGCTTTACCTTCTCCTACTAGTCTGCTCAGCTTGTTTGTTTTTCCTGAGATATAGTTTCTCCCTTGCTTTGAAACAGAAATCATTACTTTCTACAAAAGCCCCTCCAAGCCAAACATACTTTATCCTCTGCTGGGAAGGAAAGGGTTAAGTAAAAGCAGCAGAGCTGAGGGGCAGGCTAGGCTCACACTTGCTCCTAGGTCCCTCCAACTCCACCACTCAGAACTCCTTGGCCATTTCTTTTTTGCCTTCCTTGTAATTCCCAGGCTGAGAATGTCCAACAATACCTGCCCTATTCCTGGGAAGGTAAAAGGTAGAGCTGCAGAAACTGCTCAATTTTTCTCTAACATTTCTGGATGTTCCAAGTCAGAACCTGAACCTGAAAGAAAAGGAAACCTTTGAAAACAGCTTCAATCACTTCCTCAATCACAAATATCCAGTTGCTACACTCAGTTTTTTTTTCCATCTTAAAAAAAAAGAACTATGTGAAAAGGCTGTTAGTTATTGTGGAATACTATTACTAATTTCATATACAGAAGATTATAATAGATTAGTGAAGATTTCTAAGTTGCCTGCAGAGAAACGCCCACATGCTTGGTGGGTTTGCTTTTTCCCTATCAGTATTCTTTATTCTTCTTTAAGAATTTTAAAAATAAAGTCATCTGTTCATTCACCCAGTAGATATCCCTGACGACCCTGATGTCTGGTGTTAGCAGACAGGAAAAGCATGGAAGATTGTGAGAATCACTATGGTAGTTTTATAAGGACCAAATTACTTAGAAAAATCATTAGCAGGTTGCTTTTTGGCATCTCTAAAACTCTGTCTGCCTTTTAAACTCAGCCTGATTTGGTGACAGAATACTGTATGAACTGTTGAATTAGTTCTGTTCTAACCTTGATTCAAGTAGCAACAGAAATAATAGTTCTCTCTCTCTCTCTCTCTCTCTCTCTCTGAGTCTTGGCACTCTCCTTTCTATTCCATTCAAATTTCTCATCTTTTCCATTCGAATGTTAACGCCACTGAGAGGTCAAGCCACTTTGTCCTATGTGAGTGTGGAAGGGTTCCTCTCCAGGCTTGAACCTACGTTTTCACAAGCAAGTCACTTTTGTGGGGAAGACACAGACATCTCCTACTTGATTGTTTGTCCCAGCCTCTGGTGGACACAAGAATGCAGAATGTCAGAATGGCACCTCAGCTTCCACAGATTTCCATTTATTCCTTTCCATATATCCTTTCCTCCTCGTTGCCACCAAGGCCATGTGCAGGGGCCACCATATGGCAACACTGGCCCCATATGGCTCCATCTCACTAAAAGAGGCTCTCAAGAACATAAAAATGCTGCTGTATACTTTTATTGCAGCTCCTCGTTCCCCTCCATCTGTCTTCCATATGGCCACTGCACCTCTATTAGGCTCTCATACACACAGCCTCTAATATGAAGGTCTGCCAGTCTGACCTAGGTAAAGAGCTGGTACTCACCTCTGTCAGTGGCAAGGGACCTCCATCATTTAAAGGATCCAATTCATCCAGTATTCAAACTAGAAAAAACTAGAACTACTTATCTTCAATTTGTAGATACTTGTGTTATATTTTAAAAACGTACCGACAAAACCCACATGATAGCTGTCTCCTTGAAGTTTCAAAGAGCAACATAAGTTTCATAAGCCACATATGAGAAACATGTTTCTCTTGCACCACTCTGGTTAAGGTTGACTCTTTCATTTTTATAAAACTCTTCTTTAATACAGGAGTAAAACTTATTACTGTATTTTCTTTCAAATGCCTTTACAAAACTTTGAAATTTCACATGTGTCTCCCTTAGACTCTGAAAAAACTGAGCAGAAATCAGAAGAGGCTGACCCAGACTAGCCTTCTCCTAAGCCACTTAAGACTGGGGCTAAGAGGGTCTATACACTGAATCCTGATTCTCTTTGTTTTCTGTGTATATGGTTGAAATGATATATTTGCCTCCATGGTTGACAGAATAGGAAAGAATACATGAATAGAAGTCAGTAAATATCATGAATATCCCATTCCCAACAGGAGGTAACTCCTGGCATTAAACTGATGAAGGTGACTTGTCTTTTCCAGTGTTTAAGGGTGAGTCTCTTAGTGAGCACCCCCTCCCCACCCCCCTGCCTGGGCCATTTTTCTCAAAAGTAAAGAGAATAGGTTGCAGGTGTAGCTTGGTTGTAGAATGCTTGACTAACTTGGAGGTGGCCCTGGGTTTGATTCCCAGTTCTGTAAGGTGGGGGAGGTAATTAAACAAACAAGACAGTTAGAAGAGGTGAACGGCAACAAATTATTATTAAATACTTTATGTACTTATAATATTAAAAAGCAGAAAGCATTCAATTCTTCCATTGTTCAATCCTATCTACAAATCCTGTCCTTTTTGTGATAGACAACTTGCCTGCATTCTACTTTGAACTATCAATGTACAGTAGTCTAGCAATCAGTACACTGGGAATCAAACCCAGTCTCATAACTGCATCTAGTAGGCTAGCAGGTGGACCCTGGAAACAGTGTTTAAATGAACAAAATATTAACATGTAAACATACAATAACCCAGTGAATGCCATGACAACACTTTTATTTTGAGAACAGCTTATTTTGGGAGGGTATAAATGATAACCTAATTTATTTTAATTGCACACAAAGTAAAGTACTTGAATTTTGGAATCAAACAAGGTTATTCCAGGATACATGGCTGGGTCATGTATTTTAACCCAGTCACACATTTCACACATCATTGCTCCTCTTAATGTCCTTTATAATGCAATACAGATCCAAACATCACTCAGGTTCAGACAAAACTACTGGGATGCTAGGAAACTTACTCATAAGCTGAGATTTTATAATCTCTCCAGTGTGGTAAAAACCCAAGTAGTTACTTTGCACTAATACAAGTTACAGCTGCCTTTTCTTGATGTAATCAATATAATGCATACTGTGGGTATCACAGGTACTGCTGGAGCAGCAAAAACTACATGTTAGACAGGGAGATCAAGTTGCAAAATTTAGGGTACCATCAGAGGCCTATTCATTAGATAACTGCTCAAGGCTGGAACAAATGACAAATTCTGGTTAAGAAAAGCAAGTACTCTCCCTTCTGTGAAAAAGGAAATTATGGGTAAGTCAAGTGCACATAGAATAATAATGTTTCCAAAAGTACACAGAGGAAAAGGCTAGATGGTATTTTGGCTCAGGTTGAATAAAAGAACAAAATATCTGAGCAATCAGTCTTCAGTCTCTGTTCTGGCCCACTGCATCACACTGGGCACCCCAGTGCTTGCTCTGAGCAAGCAGTTTGTAAACCACTTGGAAAAAGGCAGAAGTTGCTGTAGCAGCTGAGTAGGTGCAGGAATTGTTGATGTTTCGGAAGGAAGGCTGCCCCTGCCCCCAGCTCAGCTCACCTACAGGACAGGTGAATGCCTGCTAGCCCCGCTCCCTTCACACTGCTTTTTACAATACTCTAGCTATAGAATGTTGGCTTTTTGCAAGTGTCTTCAGATGAGATTTGTCAAAAATTATCAAGCACACACATCTGCTTTCACCCCATTTTCTTTGTACCACTATGTCCCACGCAGTTGCCTGGAAACTACATGTGTCCATTTACTGGATTGAAATGAACAGCACCCACACGGGGAGCCACACAAAGCATATGCTTTCTCAGTCCATCCTGATTTCCCCAACAGTGAGAGCCTCACCCCGGGGTACTGACGAGGCATCAGTTGCTGCTGATTTGGAGGCAACAGACCCCCCAGTTTTACCTGTTTCTTTGTCCTGGACTTCCTCCAGGTGCAAGTCATTCAGAAGGTGCTCCAAGATCTTCTCTGGGGTCCCAGACACCACAACATATCTGTCAGAGAGCAGAGAGTCCACTGAGTCATCCTCGGTGGAAGACTGCGAGCGGCTGCTCCATTCATCGTCCTCATCCTCCTCGTCGATGTATTTGAAATAAGGCACATCGAAGGTAGGCAGGGGCAGCTCTCGCTCTGAGAGCGCCGTGGAATCTTTCCTCTCTAGATGGGGGTCAAAGACCCTCAGGCGGGAGCTGCCCATTGTGGACTGTTACTAACAAAGGCATCCCTAAATGCTAAAAGAGCTTGCCATTCCTGTCCTTTCGCTGGGAACTGAGTCCATCTGGCTGCTAAGAGCTCTGCAGTCAGCTAGAAAGCTGGAGAGGCGGAGAAAAAAGAGAGGGAGGGAGGGAAGGGCAGGCGGCAGCAGAGCAAGCGAGCTAGAGGGAGTGGGGAAGGGAAGGCAGCGGGAAGGGGAAGGAAACAGGAGTGCGTGCTTGAGCTGCGGGGACTCTCACCTCACGTCGCTCTCCGCACTCCCTGCTGTGGGGGCTGGGCCACAGCTCGGCACTTTCTTCAGCACCAGCACACTCCGGCCTTGCTCTTTAACCTGAACCATCCTCACTTCATCATCTTGCTTTAATTGCAGATGGGAGTGATGGATGGGAGATGGAAAGGGGAAGAGAAAATTAAAAAGAAGCCCAGTAAAGCTGCATTTGCTAAGGTTGTTTCACTCATTCCTTTAATGATCCTGAATAAATGAGGAGTGCGGCCAAGCATCTCTCTCGAAGTACAGAATCCAGGCTCATGGTCTATGGAAACCTAAAACCTGAGAGGCATACATACTTAAAAGCAAATGAGTGGGTGTGTGTAAGAAGGAGTTGGGATCCGAGGAGTATTTTTAAAACATCCATCAGCGATTTGATTTGGAAATTACAAAATTCAAACTTTCAAAGAGCAGAGCATACTAACTACATTTGTACTATTATCTCTTACCTTAAACACTAATACTAAGATTGGAAAATCATAACAGATCTACTACTGAAACATTAAAATAACGCATACGGCCTTGCTTTAAAAGGTGGGCAAGTTACTATCATTGGATCATTCAGGTCAAGCCTTTCACCCACCAGCTTTCAAATTTATCATGTACTTGTTTTACGAGAATACAAGCAACAATGCATCTCTAGTTAGAATCTCATCTAGGCTGAAATTCGGATGTCACGGGCTACTGCACCGACTTTCTTCATTTCAGTCCCTTTTTAAACAGGCAAGAAGGCTGAACCATCATTCATTTCTGCACACACAGCTTCCACAATCTCAGAGCCAGTGTGGCTGGCTGACCTGGCTCAGTCAGGGGAGGGACGTTCCCTGCTCACCCAGCAGTGCTGTCCCAAGTCTGAACCATGAACACAAACTTCCAGGAAAGTTGCTGTGAAACTGTCCCAGGGTGCAGCACCCAGCTCCATGTAAACAGCTAGAAAAAGATGCATACAAGAAAAGATGAACTTCTCTATTGCTGATGACTTGAGAAAAAGAAGAGACGGAAAGTTGAATGCAAGTAGGTTTGACTTTAAAGATGATGCCAACTCTTAGGAAACCTGTGCTAGAGTTTCAGCATGTTTCTGCTACTAAGAAAATCCTACCTATAATTAGGTTACAGATATAAAGAAGGGCAGCTAAGCCCCTGGATGGACAAAAAGCACCATATCCATGTGCTTTATAATGCACAGAGACCCATGAGAGATGTTAATGTGGTTTATTCTCCTTTCATAAGAACAGATAGACACTAATATTGCCATAACTGCCAACCAAATCAGCAATAAGACTGATTTCAACTCCTGATTTCAACGAAAATTTAAGTCCTCCTGGATTTTTGTAGAAGCAATCAATACTGGTCATTCTAAACAGCAATATCATTGTATGATCATCCTTCTAAAATCTTAGTGGCAAATAGTTTTACTATGTAAAACTGATGTATTACATTTCAGCAAGGTCAGACACACGGTTTCTGTGGCAATTAATGCAGGATATTCATTGTTTAACTCCCCAAGGAGACCAGTGTGACTCCTGTAACATGAATACCAATGTGTAATTGCTATCTTTCATTTCTCCAAAGCCATTCTTTTGTTATCCATGTGGCTGAAGCCAACTAAAGTGGCTGGAGAGGGGGCACACATAGACAAAAAGAAGGCAAGGCGGCTGAGATGAGACACAGAAACAGATAAATAATTCTGTTATTTGAAAGAACAGATTTGAAGAGACAATCTTTCCCTGTTTCCTATAATCGTAAGCCAATATTCATTTTAAAAGAGTCACTGTCGTTCTGAAGTACATTTTATATCCTATGTGCACGTGATATATGGGATTATTAACTTCCGAGGGCTGCACACATACATATGGATGGGCAGGGTTTCTCTAACGTCTGTGTAAGTGATATGTATTACATGGCTGTGCACACAGCAGTCATACTTTACTGAGCAGGGGAATAGCTGAATCAGATTGATGTACTATCAATGGCATCTTATGTCACTGTAATGGGTTTCATTTTGAAACCTGTTAAAAATAAAGAAAGGAAAAAGCAGGAAAAAAAAAATCAATGAATGACAGAAGATGTTACTGAAAACTGCTGTGAAAACATAAAAATCCTATATATTATTACCAGCTCTGAAGAAGGAAGGTTAAATTAATGCATTAGAACCTGTGCACCTGTCACTAGTTTCTCTTCCTGATAAAAAAATGAAAGTTCCATTGCTGAGGTCTGGGTATGAAATTTTTACTTTAGTACTTACTAGGTTAAGAAAAAGTATTAGGAGAACTAATGATGGCAAATATATCCAGTGACAGTCCATGAAAAGGAAGTAAAGCATTAAAACAATTACAGTCATTTATGGAACAAATAATGAGAGCCTCTATTGGGAAGGACACCCTGCTGGACACTAAGTGGCAGCAAAGATGAATAAGACAAGTGTCCTGCTCTGAACTAAGTTAACCAACATCATAAAAAGCTAAGTACAGCTTAGTGCACTCCCCAAGGTGTTTCTAAGTGAAAGGACAAGGCAAGTGGAATCCATTGAACAGGAAAGGCTCTACAGAGGAATGGTTATGTGAAACTGTCTGACAGTTCTGGTCAGACAGGTGATGGTTTAGTACTATAGACATTTAGCAAGTAGCTAGAAGTAAAGTGCAGGTCTCTGCACAAAGGTCAAGGACACAGACAAATTTTGAATTATTCAAGTTTACAGTAGGTAAAACTGCCTTTATGGGGGAACAAAAAGGAGAGAGAAATATGAATACAGGGATTTAAATTTAAACAAAAATAGAGTAAGGAAGAGGTGAAGAGAGAAAGTGACAGAGTCCTAGGGACACTACTCCTGAGGAGAACAGAGC
Source organism: Eospalax fontanierii (assembly GCA_035773235.1). Taxonomy (NCBI): domain Eukaryota; kingdom Metazoa; phylum Chordata; class Mammalia; order Rodentia; family Spalacidae; genus Eospalax; species Eospalax fontanierii. The sequence goes on along the minus strand of CM069528.1, from coordinate 32,948,180 downwards.
TAAAAAGAACCAGAGAGAGAAGCAGGAGGGTGTGGCGTCAGGAGGTCCAAGGGACAGCTTGCCCTGGCCTACAGTTTAAGGTGGCGAGTCTAAGAAAAGATAGGCTGCGTTCACCATGGGGCAGAGGGAAGAAGGTGCTCTCCAGATACTCTGGAAGTTGAGGAAGGAGGAGTCATCATTCACGTCAAGCTGGGGACTTATGGGAAGGAACTCTGACTCAAATAAATCTTGAAAAAGGGCTAAGGATGTAGCTCAGTAGTACAGTACTTGCCTGGTATGTATTAGTATGAGGCTCTGGATTCAGTCCACGGCACTAAAAAAAAGAGAGAAAAAGAAAAAACGTAGAAAGAGAAGTGTCAAGGTGCTGGTAAAGGAGGAAGAGGAGGGAAGCCAGCCTGAGAATGCGATGTATCGCACAGGCCTCCGGCAGCTCGAGGAGGCTCTGTGCCCAGCTGGGGGAAGCCAAGAAGAAGAAGCAACCCAGGTGTGGGGTGAGCTGCTAGAGGCTGTCTCCTTCCAGCTGGGATCAGCTGACCAAGGATGTGAGGCAGGAGAACACATCCTATGAATACTGCTCTACCGTAGTGGGAGGTTATGGGGGCAATTTTTGGAGGAAATGAAAAGTGGCTCAAGGGTACAGCAGAGGGGTAAACCCGTCATGAAAAAAAGGCTAGCCTGGCAGCAGTGTGACCCACTGAGGCAAGAAACACATTTCTGGTAGTATGTCGTTCTGCTTGAAGTGCTCAGAAGACTGAGGGAAATGATGAATGATGAGGTCCATTCAGGGTAGGGGGATCCAGGGTAGGGAGAGAGTTAAGGTACATCAGCATGGGGCAGGGAGGCGGGGGTTGTGGGAGAGCTCTTTATCCCAGGGTGTCTACCTGACTAGGGGAGGAGCAGATGAACTGTAAAAACCAAGGGAGCTGCAGACCATCTGCCACATGGGTCAAGGGCACAGGCTGTAATCAAGGATGCGAAGGCCCAATGCAGAGCAGTTCTGAATGGTGAGGAGTCAGGGAAGAGCAGTGGACCCTGAGTGACATGTATTTTGGGTTGGGTCCTATGTTCCTGACTTATAGCAGTTATCTATAACCCTTTTAGCTTCCTATGTGACTCATACACTAAACATATCTTTAGTTTAGGTATTTAATCTTTATTCTTCATTCCTGAAAGAAGCTTGAACAGGTCCAGAACTACAGAGAAAGGCAGTCTTCTGTTGCTTATTAACAGGCCCTCTTCCACCACACCCACCTGTGTTTATGTTAATGAGGTGAAAGATCTCTGAATAACCATACCACAGGAGGTCTGGTTGCCAGGGAAACTAACCACATTCTCAGAGGGTTGGGAACTCATAGCCCTGGTCTCCACATCTGAATGTCTTGCTGGTCACCAATGGCCAAAGACTTAATCAGTCATGCCTACATAAAGAAGTCTCCATAAAAATCTCCAAAGAACTGAGTTCAAGGGGCTTCAGTAAGCATTCATGTACTGTCAGGAAGGTGGCACATCCCAGCTGCACAGGAAGAAAGCTCCTGTACCTGGGACCCTGTTTTGCTATACCTGATAAACATGTTTTCCTCAGTCCTGTAGCTACTCTTGAAACTTAATGCAACCCAAGGAAGATGTTATAGAAACCCTAGTTTATAACCCAAAAGTTCAGGTAAAACAACCTGGGACTTGTGACTGGCATCAAAATTTGGGGACATCTTAGGGGACTCAGCCTGGGATCTGATGCTACTCCCTAGTAGACAGTTGGAATACTGTTGACTCATGGATAACATAGCTAGGATCACTGCTTTTCTTGTGGGCAGAGGACCCCCTCGACACACACTGTTGGCCACTAAAGTATTATGTGTTGGTAGCCGAGTAGAAGAATAGGAAAAGAAAACAAACAAAAAGCCACTGTTCCCTGCCTCCATATATATTTTTCAGACCCAGACACTTGGGAGCTGAGCTAGCATACAGCTAGGTCTTGGTATTCTGTTTAGATGATTTTGCAGAAAACCAACATCAGACAAGGTCACCATATGATCATGATAGATCAAAACAAAAACACGGCCACTTATTGATCACATCTAAAGAAAGAATGTTGTTCAACCTACAAAATCCCCTAAAGCCCAAACCTAGGTGTATCTGGTGCTTTCACTCCAACAGCAGCTGTAGCTTTACCCTAGGCTTCCCTCTGTAGAGAGGATAAGACTTAGTCAAAGAATTACTCTTATTTCTGGACAGTAATCCAGAGCAAAGCCTCACTTCCTCCAGCCCTTCACAGAGTCACCTAAAACCAACCCAAGTCCTACCAGGACCTTCTTCTAATTCCATCTCCCTCAAAAGCATGACATCTCAAGACCCTCACTGCAACCACAATAAGCTCATCTCAGTTACCTACAAGTGTGTTTCAAGACTTCTCTGGTTAGAAGACACTGACAGGGTAAGAGGGTCTGGATGCTGCCTTGTCACTGGTATGAAGTAGTTAGGAGGTTAAAAAGAAAAAGCATTCCTTGTTAGGGTGGTAGTAAGAGTCACACATTCCTGGCATTGGGACTCAAGATGGCAAGGCAGAGGCCAGACAATGAAGCTTCTGAGGAAAGTGGGAAAGCATCCTCAAGTAAAGGGTAGAGGACCTGAGCCAGTGGCATGGACCCAAAGAGAGTTTGAACTTCGGGGGGGCGGGGGATGATGGAATGATTCCAGGACGTACCACGCCCTTTTCTACCTCTGCCTGTGGTGCTAAGGCCAGTGTGCACACCTCCTGGGAACCCCCCTGTGCTTCAACACACATTTTAGCCCCCAGTTCTGTAGAAACCAGTACTTGTTTCTACTTCAGGAATCATGGGAGGAAGAAGGAGCTCCAATAACCGGTCAAAGTGGACTCTTCACAGTTTTGCCTATGGACACATTACTGGAGGCAAGTGGAAATGTGGCGGAAGAGGAACACAAAAGTAAGTAGGCGTCCTTAATGGTAGTGGGAAATGTATGTGATAAGCAAAGTGGACTGCCAGACTGAAAACCTCCTGCACAGCACCATCAGCAGTATGAAAACAGGTGAGGGCTTCCAAGTCCCTCTTCCATTCTCTGGATGAACAATGTTTATTTTCTCAGTTCGGCTACTGTGTCATAAAATTCTGAATGCACTACAGAGCCACTACCTTCCACTTATTTAGATTAATTTCCACAGTCATGCTTAGCATTTGTGCTTCTACCTCAAAGACTGGCTTGCTTTTAGGGTGAAGTACAGAGTTGTATGAAAACCCATTTTTCTAAAAGGTAAGAATAACTCGTGCTTACAATTTAGCACTGTTTTACTGTTCTGAGTCTCTGGCTGCAATTTATATTCTCATATATCTCAGCATGACCAGAAAAAGTTATCAGCCTGCTGAAAGGATCACCACTACTTGCCTGATTTTCAGTTATACCTGATTTCTCTCCCAGGTGCTCCTGAAAAACAGCCCTGGCATTGTCCAGAGGCAATGCATCCCTGGTGCTTCAAAAGCACGTACTTCTATAAGGGCCCCTATCTGGGGGCTCGAGGATGGGCTCTGGGAACACAGAGTACTCTCTGACAGTTTATTGAACAAAGGCAAACATCATCCTGCAGGAACTCAGAAGGATCACCTCAGCTAAGGAGGTTTCTTAGATAAATCTCCTGATAACTAGCTCCCTCTAGATAGGATGTCCAAAGAACCCCATTCCCACACCCATCATCTGACTATGTGACTTTAATCGTCTACTTTCTGTGTCTTATCCATGGGTCAGGGCTGAGCACATGATATTCCCTTGATAAAGATGTACTGAGCATGCAAATCCATGAGCAAGCGAAAGAGGGAGGGAAGGCAGGCTCCTAGCTCCCTCTGCAACTCAAGGTCACCCTGACTGTGAGGCTTCTTTTGCCTTCTCCACTCAAACCCTTTCCTCCAGCATTAAGTATCTGACAGAGCTGTATTTTGAACTGGAGTGTTTGAACTGCACACCCCAAATGTTCTGGGGTTCTAGCAAACTGAGCTCCTCTGGAACTGATGTTTAAGAGGTATCACAACACTAGGGAGGCACCAACAAAGTGGCATTGTCCCTTAGTCTATGACACATACACAACCAAAACAAAACAAAACAAAACCAGGTGGCCAGGACCACATCAAAAGGCAGGCTACAAAAGGCGAGATGTGACTTATCAACCTCTAATTTCTCTTCTGCTCCATTCTCCCCTAAGTACATTTCTCCTCATAGGACCCACTGCTTCAAAAGCATGCCTGCTTCAGGGTAGCAAGAGAGAACTTTTCACATGGACAATACTAAGAGTCACCTAATTTGACAACAACAACAATCAGGAGGTCATCTGAGGAGCACATGTTCCAGTGCTGTTTCCCCTCAAGTTTCTGAATGCAATAATTATGGCACTAACTTATAAGCAAGTCATTTATAGGTAACAGCTTGCTATGCCTCTTTTTATCATACAATCCTGGCCTAACTCTTACTCAAGCCACAAAGTTCACAGCAAGAATAACTTCTTCCAGGAAGCCTGCTGACTGAACCTCCGATCTGATTTGGTGGTCCTGTGTGACTCTGTGGAACCACATGATTCTTCTTACTTTACATTCTGGTGCTCTCCTGTTTTTCACCAACTATAAACTTACTCGCAGCAGATACTTTATGTTCTTCAGTCGTCCAATTTGCATCCCCAACAATTAACTGAGTCTTGCCACATCATACTCACTCAATGGATATTTACTAAACAATATACAAAAGGATGAATAGGTAAATGTAGATTTTAAAGTGGAGGTTCAGAAAATACCTGAAACCTCATGAAGTGGTGAATTATGACGGCGCTAAGACAGGAGACACTCTGTTAAGAGGTTCTCCACTCAGGAGGGGACATCATGCTACTCTACTCCTGGATGACACTGGCCACCCTGCTCTGCATCTTGACCACCCACTTAATTCAAGCACTCAAATACACCTGGTTACACTGAGAAGAGCTAGCATGCTTGTGAAACTGGACCATGACAAAGACAGGGTAGGAGTCACTGATCAGCTCAGAATAATCTTCTCTCATTTGGGGGCTTGGTTTGAGAAGTTTGTATGAAAACCACTGGGAGACAGCCATGGGACTCAGCCACTGTTTAAGGTAATTTATGGTATTTTTTTTCACATCTGAAACATTATGCAGTTTTAGTTGCTGGACCACAAACAGCTAATGCAATCATATTCACAGCAGAAGTAAGCATAGCTCCAGAACTAATGAACAGTGTTGCTGTATGCAAGCAAAAGACCCCTGAGGAATGGAACAACATAGAGGAAACAGTTACAAACAGGAAGAAGAGCCTACCACAAGGACTTAACATATAGTAGGCAAAGCTAGAAGCTGAATGCTCACTATCTCATAATCATTAAGCATGGCCTTAAGATGTGAATGCTATGAAAAGCTATAGTTTACAGGTAGAGACTGAAGCACAGTGAAAAAAAGTCAACTGACTATAATCCAAATGGACTAGAATCCAAAGCAGGAAGATGATGAAGCTGCAATCAAACCTAGACAGACTCCATCTACTCTAGAATCCTTGACTAGAACCACAGCTATCAAAGGGGATTTGATTTATCCTCGGGCCAATAGCCAAAGCAGGTCAATCTGCTTGGTGGGGCAGTCAACAGGTGAGTTGAGAACATGGTAAGGCTCAAAACAGACAACATAATCTGTATTTACATTTGAGTGGCCTGTCTGGTTTGGGAAACCACCCCAGAGACTACATTCCAAGAGAAGAGGGTTAACAAATGCTGGGGCACAATTCACCCAGTTGATGCCAGGCAGAGCTCAAGCCTCAGCAAGGGAAAATGATTGTTGATGGGAACAAGACTGAGCCAGGGCAGAAAGAAGACTACACATGGAAAAGACTGGACTGACAGGAAGTCTGTAGGTCTGGAGCACCTATGCCTATTCAACTGAGGGACACAGAACCACGAAACTCATGTCAGACAGATATGGGGATCCCAATTAAAAAAAAAAAAAAACTGCCTTGCCTAATATGCTCAAAACCTGGGCAGACATAGAATCACACAGTTTTAAAAGGTTAATTTTAAAAGCATTAATTTTTGCCTCAAAAAGAAAATAGCGCAGAAAGGTTAGGGCTCTGGCTGTGGTATAGTGCTTGTCTAGCATGCATCAAGGCCCTGGGTTCAATCCCCAGCACCATGAAAAACAGGAAACAAAAATAGCAGGGCAGGGATGAGCCTGTGGACACTGATATGCTGACTGTCTCCTAGGATTCACGTGAGCCACCAACATGAAGGACACCTGCGGGTCTGAAAACCGTGCCCTGGGAGGTGGTTCAGGCTGCCATAATGCCTAAGACAGATGAGATCAGGAAAACGAATGACAGTGCACTATTTCCACTCTGAGCTTCTGTGCCTTGTGAGCGAGGGAGTCGGGTTACTAAAGATGTGCTGTAGGTAATTTTCCACCTGTGGGTGGTAAGATAAAAGTGGCTGACTGCAGCTCAGTTTCAGGCAGGCAAACAAGAGAGGTGCAAGGAGACATTCTTCAAGCTGGGGCAGAGCCTATCAGTAAGACTGCAGAATGTGGGAAAACAATTCTGAATTGAGAATGAGGGCTTGCTTAGCATCCTTTCTAATACTAAAGTTCTACAAAATTCATCTGTCTTGACTCTACTTTTCTCCCAGAAGCCCAAGGTGTCTCTCTTTTAACTAGGAAGAAGGCACATGACTTAGCATTGAGGCCTCTTTTCTCATCTAGTACTGGAAATCCATACACAACTCAATAAACCAACCCACCAGGGTCTGCATCCATTAATGTGGACGTTACATAACAAATGTGGGTACCACAGAACTATAATACATACCTGAAAATAAAACAAAACAGAAGCCCTCCTTTGGTCAGAGAACATCCTCTATGACTGAACTTCACAGAATTTGCTGACAGTGTCTCACGACTCTTTTTTTTCTTCTTCATAAAATTAAAAAGTAAGTGGTGACAATAATACTGCTGGGAAGGCAGCACTGATCAAGACAAAGGTTAAGGGACTAGGAGTGGTACAGTGCTTGCCTAGTATGTGAGACCCTGGGTTCAACCAAAACACCACAAAAAAGTAGAGGGAGGGAGGGAGGAAGAGAGGGAAGGAGGAAAAGAGGAAAGCAAAAGATTAAGTAGGAAGCAGACCTGTGTCAAGGTGAGCTATTAAGAGTACCAGAATGCAAAGGCACTGGTCCAACAAATCCATCTTTGTACAGTTTACTCTAGCAGAAGAAGAGTAATTAAATAATGATAATTAGTTCTTTAATTTTTATACACATTAATATTAATCTCTAATTAAAGCCTAATGGGACTAATAGAGTTTATTATCCCTCAATTCATCAAATCTAAGAAAAGTATGACTTTCATAAGTGTAAAAGCAAACATAAATGTGTCGTGGAACTTGACCAAACACAAAAACAATAAATATAACTGGACAGCATGCTTGTGGCTGCATAGGAAGAATTACATTAAACCTTATTGCCAATCATAATCATCATCATCATCATCATCATCATCATTATCATCATCATCACGTTGTCTAAGAATTCCTGACCAAAACAAGCCTAGCAATTTGATGCTGTAGTCAAGTTCAGTTTGTAAAACTACTAAGCTAGAAGGTTAGATAGTAGCAAAGGACAGAAGAGATGAGAACAGACTGTAACATGCTGAAATACAAGGCTGATGTCTTTTCATGATAAGACTATTTCAATAAGCTATATTAGCTTGATGGTTTATCTTGGATCCTGGTGGAAAAGGAGGCGCAACCAGTACGATTTTGGGCAGGTTTAAGAAAACTAAGCAAAAATGGTGTGGTGACCCCAGAATAGCAAAGGAGAGAGAATTGCACCAGCTGGAAGGGCTGAGTGGAGGGCAAAGTGAGTACTAGATCCTGCAGGAGCCAGATTGAGGGCTCATAAGCCAGGAGGAACTGCAGTCAGAGCCTGAACTGCAAGAGGAGACTGGACACAGGGGGCAGCAGCTGACGATGACAAAAGCAAAGACAGGCCAGTCTGGTTTCCACACATCAACTAGCTGGTTGGTCTTCTTTAAGTTGTTCAATCTTTTTGAACATTAGTTTTCTTGACAGGAAAGTGGGATACAATGTATCTACTTAAAGTCCAACTGGGTGCTAGATAGAAAATTCTCTCAAAAAAGAAAAACTGAAATTAAAGGGAAAAAAAAGGGCAGAAAACCACAAAAACTACATAGCACAACATGTTATCCCAGCCTAGCAGCACCAGTGTTACTAAACTGTACCCCAGAGGGATATGTGTATACAAATAACATCAAAATTCAAGGAAACACAACACACAGAATACGATGATCATTGTTTGATGCTATGGTGGAAGTTGCTCTCTGTGGTACTGCATGACCCACTGACAGGCAGAATGTACCCTGGAAGCTGAATCCAGAGCTTACTAAGCCCAGAAGAAAGCAGGTCTGACACCCTTTGCTAGAGAAAGAGAGAGGATGGTGAGCTGATCATTCGTGTGGGATGGTAATCAGTGCACCCCTGCCTCCAATTGCTAGATGCACTCATCTCTGGAAACCAAACCTCAACAGACGGGGGATGAACAAGTTCAAGTATGTCTGACTCTCCCATTTTTAAAAACAGAATTTCAGGAGTTTGCTAATACCTATGATCCCTCTGTCTTGAGGCAGGCGTGGGGGTGGGAGGTTAGCAATCTGCAAGGCAACCTTCAGTGTCCATTTGACCTGAAATATGGACAACAGAAAGCCAAGCAGCAGCAAACAGGTCTGAAGTCGCTGTGATCACCAATCATCACAGACCTCTGTGTGCAGAGGACCAGGGCTCTTCAGCACCTTGGCATCCCTCCAAAGACCCCACTGAACTGAGAATACTGCATTTTGTGTATGTATGAACATGAATGCATGCACCTCCCCCGTCCCTCCCCCCACAAGCACAACTTGATACAGATCTATTTGAAGACAATTTAGAAGAGAGAAGAAAACTTCCGATCCAAGCTAGACCCAGATCACCGGAGAAAAACTTCATGTCTGTCAATACTGGAATGACATGAACTCCTTCATGCTCGGATTTAAAACAGTGAGACAATTTAATACTGAAAACAGTACTTATTTCTACCTCTCTCTTATATACACTCAAAATATAATACATGCTCTACCCAAGATTTTTTAAGAAGGCAAATTAATAAATCTCTATCTTGCTTTCATGGAAATTTTACAGAAAAGACAGGTATGCATATTAAAGAATAACTTTAGCTTTCAATAATTCTCAAGTGACTTTGTATGTGTGTGTAACACAAGCAAAAATATTCAAAAGAAAACACCAATATTGACACTTCACTAGCAGTTTAAGATGAGACAAAAACCACAAATGCTCCAGTCTAGTTGTAGATATAATTGTCACCTGGGACTTGGAAGAATTCACAGCAGCAATTTTATAGAACTCTATAAAATCTGAGTAACAAGAGGACAGCATTCATCTTCAGAGCAGCAGTAAATGGCCAGCCCTCTTGGGTTCCAAAGGCTTTGGCTTCTCCATTCACAGCCCTCCTAGAAGAGTCAAACCCAGGAGCCTTTGATTATGTCTCCTAATTAAGTAAAGACCTAATTCAGAAACCGAAATTATTTGAGAAACTAGTTCCCTCTGGCCAGATTCAGTAGAAGCATTCCTCAAACTTAAACAGGAAAGGAAAGAAAATATAAAGTAAAGCACTTTAAAACTGGAAAGGTGTCAAGGCCAGGGACTCTATAACTCTTTCCAAATCTCTTTCCTGTGTGTAACTGTGTGCTTACAGTGTGTACACAAGGATGTACTTTTGTGTGCATGTGTATGCACATGTGTGTTGGTTTTAGAGGGCAAAGCTGCACGGAAAGGGCACCCTCAGTATTTATGCAAGTTATGGAATGAAAAATTCCTAGTCACCATAGCAACTGCTACATCACGTGGAATGGGCGTGAGGAAATACGAGGCATCTTAAGTAAATATATTCATGTCTTTTCATGTATTGTACATTCCTGGGTGTTTTTAGAGGCTTGCCGTTAGTCTCTGTGGTAACCATCTTTGAAACTTCATTTCACAGTTGGAAACAAGACAGGAAGAAAAATAAAATAATGCAGCACTTGATGTGTACTGTATAGCTACACACTGCTATTAAAATTGGTTAAGAGAACTTAAAATGCAATGACAATGCTAGAATGAATTACAAAGTGAGCAGGCAAACCAAAAACAAACAACAAAACCAGGAGGTGTAAAAGAAGCTAGAAAGCTAAAATAAGGCATAAATAAATTTATATACATGAGAAATATCTTCCTGCTCTTTTTTCAGAGTTGGAGTTAGGTACAGAAGGAAGGGAAAGACTGAGAAGACAAAAAGTATTTCTATGATAATACAGATGGAAAAGTTCTTTTTTTCCCCAAATATTAATATGCACTAGAAGCATCAAAGGTCAAAATCTTTGCATATAAATTTGTCCAGATAAAATTTTTCTCTATAAACAGTGACCCACTAATGTATGAAAGTTGTGCCTACTCTTTGCCAACGAATAATGCTTGCAAAGTCTTGCCAATAGTTACAGACTATGGTTGATGGGTTTCCCTGACTTCTCCAATTATCATATGCAGGTTGATTCTTAAGATTCTTAAGAAAGGAAACTAGTAAAGGGATTTAAAATCTTTTATTGTGTGTGCATGATTGGGAGGGCATGTATGTGCCATGACATGTGTGTAGGTCAGAGGACAAGTCTGAAGATGGTTCTCTCCTTCTACCTTTATGTGGATTCTGGGAATTGAACTCAGGTTAACAGGTGCTGTGATTTGAATAAAAAATGCCTACCAAAGGCTAATCACCAATGGGTGGTGCAGATTAGGGAGGTAATAGAAGCTTTAGGACATGGAACCTTAAAGTTTTATAGCCTGGCCCCACTTCCTGTTCTCTCACTGCTTCCTGTAATGCTGATGAGATGTGATTAGTCAGCCTCACATCCCTGCTGCCATACCTTCCCTACCACCATAGACTGTGGCTCTGAAACTGTAAGTCAAAATGAACCCTTTCTTCACAAAGTTGTTTTCTATCAGGGTATTCATAGCAACAGAAAAGTAACAAACTAATACACCAGGTTCGGGCTGCAAGGGCCTTTGCTCACTGAGCCATTTTGCCAGCCCAAGATAGGAAATTTTAGATTTAAAACTTGAAATCTCCAACTGAAATCCTCGCACTGATGCATTTTTTGGATTTATACAAATAGGATTTAGTGTTTGATCTTGGGAAATAGTTCACATCACCCATAGGTGTCTTCTTTTCAGATTCAGTTTCACAGGACTGAAAGCTGAGGGCTCAACACTGGGGATCAAAGTCCAAATAAAATATAGGGACTATGCTCACAGAGTAAATTCTTCACAAGAGAGTTTGACATGCCAGGAATACAGAGCTGAATTTCAGAAAAAGAGTAGTTTGGAGTGATGGCTCGGTCAGTTAAGGAACCAAGCCAACAGCAATAGCCAGACCACTTGCATGGTATTTCCATGAGTTCAGTGTAATTAAGATCTGCTGTTATTTTAGTTTGTCAAGATTTAGGAATTCCAGATCTCTGTCCTCTTTAGGACATTCTGAACTTGGAAAAACAATTCCAAATATTTAACAACTTGACTTAAAATGTGGTTTTAATAACCTGGTAACACAGACAGTTCTAGCTAGATAGGCTGGATCAGCCATCTGCCCCGTATCAACGGCATTTGACAAAGAATAAATTTTTAGAGTTCTAGCTACCAGAGTATTTTTAGAACCTAAAAGAACAGAATGATTCTTGGCATTCATAGGAATACTCAATTATAGTGTTAAAAAAAGGGGGGAGCTACTGGAAGCTTTCTAAGCAATCAATTGATAGCTACTATAAAATGGCAATGCTTTCCCTCAACGAATTCAATACCTTAAAGTACGGATGTTGCTAAATTTGTGTGTGCATGCGGGGGGTGATTTAAGAGCTAGAAGAAATCTTAGATTTCTAAATCTCAACTTAATACATGAGAAAACTGAAGTTCACAGAGCAAAAGTGACCCATTCAATTTACAGTCAATATTTTTAACTTGGAAAAAGATTTGATAACAGAATTTCAATTTCTCCCAAGTACTATGTTTTTCTAAATTATTTGTTTTTATGGGTATGTGTGTTTTACTTGCAGGTATGTAACTGAACCCATGTCATGCAATGCCTGGAGTTACAGTTGGTTGTTAGCTGCCACGTGGGTGCTGGGAATTGATCTTGAGTTCTCTGCAAAAGCAGCCAGTGCTTTTAACTTCTGAGCCATCTCTCCAGCTTTGCTTTTATACTAACAATAATATATGACAGGTAATCAAGAAAGCTTACTTTTATATTATAAAAATAAATCACATCAATATTAAAGACTCAACTCCAGAAAACAAAAAGAAATAATTATCTGGCCATATAGAATGGGGAAGGGCTTACCAATTGTAAAGACAATTTTTAAAAGTGAAGAAAAACAGAAGAAGGAAGAAGAGAATAAGGAGGCACTTATAATACCTAAATAAGTAGGAAACAAACTGGGGAAAACTATATATATAACAAATATGATGGCATTTTGTCTCCTTTATATATAAAGAATTTATTCAAGTCAATGTCTAGAAATGGGCCAATGGGGAAAATGAACTACTTAGGAAAAAAAAAAAGTAGATTAAATAAGGTATAAATACTTATTTTTCTAGAAAAGAAGCATAAATTCGAGCAAGGTAGTATTTCCCTTTCTCCCCCCACCCCACCCAGCAAGCTGACAACGACCTCAGGGAGCACTCGGTGAGAGTGCAGGTGAGGGGGGGGCCTTACAGAACAAGCACTTTCACGTACAAGCTTTAATGGGAAGTATCTGGGCAAAACACGATTCACACCTGTAAATGGTAATTGTGCTAGGAATCTGTCCTTTACAGTGTAAGCAAAGACTTTTAGAACTGAGCAGGACAAATCACAAACAGAAAAATCTGGAAAACCAATTTGCCCCTAAGTACAAGGGTAGCTCTGTGATTTGTGGAATCATGAAGAAGCTTCCTTATGTACATATTAGAACAACATGTAACCTCCTTCAGCTGTGAGACGGAATCCTTGCCATCTATGAACAGTATCCTGACAAAGTAATCATCAATGAAGTGAAAGAGATGGTATTTAATCTACCAAATGCCTCACAGAAAGGACCATTCTGGAAACAACTGCCTTGTTCCCAGCACACCCTGCTCTCCCTTCCCAGCCCTCCTTGCCTTGCTTACTGCCCATCTTTACTTTCCTGCTTTGGAAATTATCCAGTGTTTCAACAATGTCAACTTTATGTGTGGTAGCTAAAGGGTAGTCACAGGCTGGCTCCTGTCTGAAGACAGCTCCATAACCAAATTCCCCAGTGTCTGTGGCCTGCTACATTCAGCTAAGGAATACTTTCAGTTCACTGTAGGTCTTCCTCAGGCTTGTGTTACCCAACTCTTCCTCCCTATACAAGGCCCCCATCTACAGCTTGCCACCCTGCATCCAGAACAAAAAGGTACCACTTCTGGCTTCTTGACACTCCTGGCCCTCTCCAAAGTTAGATTGGGGATTAACAAGACACTCTTTTTTAGTGTTGTCTTTCCTAAAGGTTCTAGACTAGCCACGTGTGGCACATAAAGTACAATCAGAGGTAAGATGCAAAGAAAGGCAATGCAATGAGGATGGGGCACAGGGCACAAACAGCATGTTGAATGCACCTAGATCCTTGCTGATCTCTATTAAGAAGGATTTTTTTCCAGGGTGTGGTGAATTTTCTCAGGTCTAGGCAAATTTCCTCAGTATGCCAAGACTATGAGTAATACTGGAAGCCAGGAATTTTATTAGTAACTTGGGATGAAAATGGGATTTACTTAATACTGAGATAAAGGCAAGAGGTACTTGCCAAGTTACAACAGAACTGGCATTTAATAGCTGGAGTCACAAGCACCTAACATTCAAATACATTCTTCAAAGACAATCAAAATATCATTTTGGCATGTGAGCGTGCTCCCCCCCTCTGCCCCCGTGTGTGTGTGTGTGTGTGTGTGTTTTGCAAGGGACAGAATCCAGAGTCTTTCCTATTCTAAACAAGCCCTCTATCACTGAGCTGAGATACCCCAATTCCATGTCCCAGGTCAAGGTGCCACCTTTCTTTTGCTCTGGTGTTTTGAATTCTCCTTTCATTCAGGCTCAAAAACTTCCCTTTCCCAGCTCTAGGATTTACTCCTTAACCTGTTGGAGAGTAGTGGGTCAGTGCCAGCTTGACCATGTGTGCTCTTGTCTCTACCTTTTTACTTTCTGAAGTTTTACTCAATTATATCTTTTAAAAGGTCAGGCACACCTATCATTAGAGGGGACAGTATAATCTCCATAGCTTCAATTACCCTGTCTTCCCGCCCCCTGGTTTTACAGATATATCTGGTTGTTTTTTTAATACTGAAATAATTTTTGGATATGTGCTTCCTGATGGGTGTTTAATGAGAAGCACTGAATGATCTCATTTATATTTTGCTGATGAAACTGTTGGCTTCTGCTTTCGTGAGCTGCTAATTTTCTAATGGGGCAACTGCTAATAAAGAAAGGAAAAGCTGTTCAGCAGAAGCAGCTTATTGGAGCTAAGGGTCACTTCAGTCATGCTAGCCACAAGTTAGGGTGACACAAAATATAACTATAAGAACATCTAGAGGCAAAGGCGCAAAGATGGAATTACACTTTTCTCTAACAAACCTGAAGGAGCTTCAGTAGTCACTGTTTTAATCAGTGAATTTCTGCTTCTCATTACAGAGGCTAAAGACATCTGATTTTTGGGAAATATTACCAATGGAAATATCTGAATAGTTTCTTGGGATTAATGAAACACCCACAAAAATAAATCAACCGTATAGTATTTACCACCATTTTAAAGGGAACTGCTTATAATCCTACTTAGCAGGTGCCAGTTTATGGGGGGAATGGCCTCTTATCCAAACCATCAAAGCACATGGTGTCTGAAGTCCCTTCCAGTGCATACAGTTCTCAGAGGAAAACTCCATTACTCAGACTGAGAGTAAAAAAAATCACAATCCCTTGATTTAGAAAAACAGTGAGTTCACTGAATGGGGAAAATTATTGCATTCACCAATCATAAATTCAGTCTGGGGTTTTATCATGCACTGCACCATTCAAGAACCATTAGAATTTTTATCCACAAAGGTATCACAGTAAATTTTGTCCTACATCTATGAATGCTGGTGAAGCCAAAATCAGGCAAGGTTTAATGAGTCATCTACACCAAGTACCACTCTCTCTCTTCTCTGATGGCTCAAGGGCCAAAATTTTACCTTGACAAATTCTATTCCCATTTCACCTTTGAGGTCACAGGATGTGCTCTTCTGACTCATTAACTTTTCCTGAGTCCCGTTACAAATACCTCCCCTCAGATATTTGCTGCCATGGTAACTGTCTCGTGATCACCTGTTCTCTTCCAGTGTTTCTTTGATCTTGAAGAGTCCCTAATATTCGATCATGACTCACTGGGCCTTAATCATACCCTGCCACTCTTGGAATGGGAACACAGAAAATATTTACAAAGATTTGTCAAAACTGTTGAGCCTCACTTAGTTATGAACAAATGTATAATAACTGAACATATGCAATGTCTTATTTCTCAACTTTTTGATACTGGAAGGAATACTGGCAAAGGGCCCCACACAATCTATTCCTAGGTGCTACAACACTGACTCCGAAAATAATATAAATAATAATCCTTTCAACTTCAATAATGCAATAAACAAAAATTTTTAAGTTAAAGACAGTGCCTGGGGATGTAGCTCAGTTGGTAAGTACTCTTCTAACACATACAAAATCCTGAGTTCCATCCCTACTACTTCATAATACTTTGTATGGTGACACACACCTCTAATCCCAGCACTCAAGAGGTGGAGGCAAGAAAAGCAGAAGTTCAAGGTGATCCTTGGCTACCTAGAGAGTCAGAAGTCAGCCTGGGATAATTAGGACCCTCTCTTAAAACAAAAATAACCCCCCTAAAAGTTAAAGACAATTTTTTATGTAATGGCAGATAGAAACATAATCATGTTTTAAGGAAAATATGGATATGTAGCATGACTTATTAGAAAAATATGTACTGTGCCACTTGCCGACAGTCTGTTATGTCCTATTATTTTCAGCAATCTTCTATTTTTGCTATCTTAAAACAACATTTAGGACTGCTAGATACCAGATGGAATTTTTCCTTTCTACCCACTTCCCACTGCAGAATGAAAAAGATTCTTTGTATTCTATGTGAAAATCTTTTATAAATCCCTAATCTTCATCTTTGCAACTCAAGTATCGGAATTATTTCAGGTTAGAAAATTTTGGCTGAATCCATAGAAGACATGCAGATAGCAGAGTAACTTATACCTAAAGAGAACATACTTGAGGCCAGTTCTCACTACTGTGCGTGTGTGTTCACAGTTTGTTTCTACAAAGCCAGGTCTGAATTAAAGTTGATTTTTTAAAAAAAGACAAGTGATGATGTGGTGGTATATTTTAGGACAAAGATAATGAAAGGGGACTAAACTATAGGGGGATGTCTGTATTCTCTTGAACTGAAGTCCCCAGTGAGTGTGACCCAGCCTTCCTCTTCAAGCCCATTCCCACACTTCAGCCAAGGATTCTCTAATCATTCTCTCCCATAAATTCTTCACAAGAGCTTAATATTGCTCTCAGTTTTGTGTGCTAAGAGCAGTATCAATGTGGTTTAGCATGGGGCTGAACTCACGGGGTCCTGCACCAGCAGGCCTCTGGCGCCTGCCCCTGTCCCCACCAGCCATGCAACACTGTGGCCACCTGACTCTTCTCCCACAGCCGCCACATCCTCTTAGTACAGTCCTCTCGGGCAATCATACCTGATCTTTCCTGTCTAAACTGCTCAGTCCTCCTCATCTCTCCATGCTTGGGCATCTTTTCTTCAAGTATCCATTATAAATTTATACCAAACCAATCTACCAAAGGTTTCTAGCACTAATTGCCCAGACAATATTCAATAAGGTATTAGAATTTTTTACATTTTGATCAGGCTGACATGGGGATAGTGAAGGAGAGAATAGTAAAGTTGTCAAGGTTCTAGACAGGAAGAGCTACTATGGAGTAGGGATGGGAGAAGCAACAGTCAAGTAAAATCAGCTAATTCCCAATATCTTGCTTTAATTATTTCCTAGCCAGAGTGGAGATGATATAGCTGCTTTAGTTCTACAAGAATGAAAACTTAATAAACCCAGAGGACGGCATCTGTATCTCAAGGAATAAAAGATCCTTTGTCAGGATTCTGATAAATCAAGTTAACTGATTTCTTTACTAGTTTTTAAAACTAAACTTGAACATTTTTTAAAAATACTGTAATGACAAATTTTTCTCTCTTACACTGAGGTTAATAAAAAAGGAGGGTCAGGATTTGCAATGGAATTCTTTTGAATTTTTGTAAAAATATAACTAATGAGCAGATGGCCCCACCAGACAGAATGAGATGGCCCTGACTTGGATCTGGTAGCTAGCTGCCATTTTTCTAGAGGAAAACAAAATCTAGAATTTAAGAAACACACAGAGGGAACCAAGCCAACTTTGTTCTTTTTAAAAAATATATTTATTATTTATTATTTTTATTTTATGTGTACCCACGTGGATGAAAGTGCACCCATATTGCACAATGCCCACAGAGGTCAGAAGAGGGCACTGAATCCCCTGTAACTGGAGTTACAGACAGTTGTTAGTCACCACATGGGTGTTGGGAATCAAACATCCTCTGCAGTGCTCTTAACCCCTGAACTATCTCTCCAATCCCTTATTTCTTCAAGTGAGAAAATAGGGAGGGCTGCTCTTGTGAAATGTGTAGGCTTTATTTCCCTTGTTCTCAACACTTGTGAAGTTAGACTTTTCATTCATTAAATGCTGTCTTGAATAAATACTTGTTTTCTATGTTCAGATTCTATTCCGATTGAGATTATAAACTTGGAAGCAAAAATTACTGTATCCTACTTTTGTGTTACTCTGTTGCAGACCTGTTCTTATTAAAAATAGACCAATTAATCCCAAGGAAACCTATTTTCCCACTAAAAGATAGATTTAACACCAACCTAACTCCAAAGTCAGGAAAAATAACTTGATTCTGCCCAGCATGGTGGCACACATCTTTAATCCTAGCAGGTGGATCTCTATGAAATTCAGGCCAGCCTGATCTACATAGGAAGTTCCCAGCCACCTAGGGCTACAGGAAGACCCAGGCTGAAACAAACAAACAAATACCTCAAAAAGCAAAAAAAAAAAAAAAAAGAAAAAAAAATATGATTCCAATGCCCTGGGCCTTTGTTTGTAGCTGGGCAACTTAATGCCCTTAGAATTACCTATCAGGCTTTCAATACTAAATGATAATGCTACAAATTTCAATCTTAAGTAGTTTCTGGGTTAAATAATTTTACTGGTAAACTTCAAATCATGGTAAGATTATTTGGAATTATACTCATCAAGATGTATAGTGCAAATCTGAACATAGACTGTGATAAAATATTTTTCAATTCAGTATCCTATAGGAAGCAAAAAGGTTCCCACCTTACATTGAATCCTACTTTTTAAATAAAACAGTCATAAACCAAATGAAAGTTCAAAAGAGATAGAGATCTTTTTTTTAAAATGGCCATATAATTTATTGTTTGACTCACATGATTTTTAAAGTGAAAAAGTATTATTAATATTTACTTTGGAACCATAGGTGTGTCTCAGTGAACCTGGATATACAGTCAGTCACCCATTCTTAAATGTGGCAGGTAATGAGTATGCCTATGAAAAATGTTTCTACGTCATTCTTAAAATGTGACTGCTGAGTTGGGGACATGGTTCAGAGTGTAAAGTGCCTCACACATAAACATGCAGATGTGAGTTTGGATCCCCAGCACCCACATAAAACCCAAGCCTGGTGGTGTGTGCATGTAGAGATGACAGAGGAAAGAGACAGGCAGATGCTGGGAGCTTGCTGGCCAATCAGTTCAGGACCTCAGAAAAAGTCATACAGACATCAACTTTTAATATGTAAAATAAGAGTGATAGCAGTCAGAATACTCCAAACCACTTCTTCCCCAGTAATCCTTAAACAAGGAGCCGTTTGACGTCTGCAGAATTCCAGGATGAGGCTTCAGGAAACAGGGAAAAGGAAATTCCGGTCCAGGCTGAGTGATTGGGAGACCGTCCCTGGGGTAGGCAGCAGACTATGCCAAGATTCAGTTTCAGAATGTGCAAAATCCCCTTCCCACCCATATTTCATGAGAAGGGGAAGGAAGTAGGGTGGGTCCTCAGACTTAACAAAGGAACTGAAGAAAGCTGGGTGGGGAGAGGCAGGAATGGAGACAAGCCCTCTCAGGGAAGGATTGGTGAACAAGGTCTTCACATACATTTTGTATGTTGGAAATTAGAGAAGTCGAGAAGTCGGTTTGGAAGCTGCTGCTGCTGGTAAATCTAATTCACAATGTAACACAGGACAAAGCATAAGCTACATTCTGAGAAAAATCTGGTTTTCCAGTAAACAGTACAGGCAGCTGTTTTCCAGAAAACAGAACCCACATCTAGACATATATTTCAAGACAGCTCTTTACGGATACTAAAATGTAAAGTGTATGAGGTGTTCAATCAAAATTAAAACAAAGCAAGTACCGCAGCTTTCCTTTTTCTTTGTCTGCCCCTGTCTTCCCCAACCCTATCATCTCTCCATCCCTTCCCATCATTCTGTCCCCTCCCTCCAGGGCTGTCTGCCTTGTTCATTCCCCCTCTCTCAGAGATATCATGACTCTTGACATCTCAGCTTCCTAACTCCCTGAGGGTCCTCATACTGGTGACAAGGGCTGAGGAAAGATGTGCTCCTGCAACAACAGACTTGCATTCTCTCAGCCCAGCTCTACCTCATCACTGCCACCCTCAGCGTTCTAATCTGTCGGGTTGGAACAGTATCACGTATGTCATGAAGGCCTCATCTCAATTCTTTTCAAAGAAAATTGACAAAATCAAGTACTAGCACCTCATTATTTTAGAGATGAAGTAAAGCTTCTCAGGCCTCCAGCCAGGTCTCAATGCATTTCTGACTTATGGTTCTCGGGCCTCCTAGCTGCTTCTCACACTTCCAGCTCCTGGTACTTCAGTGATACAGAATGGTTTCGGGTTTCTGAAAATTATCCTGTATTTTGGCTCTCTCAATCTTCTACTGCTTCTCTTCTAGAATTGTTTAAATCAAACCCAGAACTACTTAAAGAATCTTGTCAAACTTTACCTCTGTTATAAGAAATAACCTAGTATTCCCAGGTATATCACCACTGGATTCTCACTACATCCTTTTATTCATGTCAATGTCTTTTCTCTACAACTATATTCATTTCTTGAGGAATAGGAGCCATCACAGTCATTCTGAATTTTCTATGATATCAACCTAAGTAAAAGTTTAGTGAATAATAAATGGTGGAGAACACTGGAAAATTATAGCAAATCCAACTCAGATACATAGACCAGGAGAAGAAGCCTAACAGGATAGTGGTTTCTTCTGCATAAAGCATACAGTATTACAGCAAGCAGCAAAGCTTTGGTCAAATGGTAGATTCACTGGGGTAATCAGAGATGTTCTTGGCTGAAGGCATTTCAAAAGGATTATTCTGGAAAGAATATCTATGTGGTCTCCATATTGTTAGCCCAGCTAACAACACATTAACCAGATACACACTGAGAGCCCAGACACTTCATCACAGCACAGGGAAACAAAGCAACATCAATGGCTCACATGCCTTTTGGGCAAAGCCTCCAAATGACCAATCATTCTGGAAATAATCAGAGCATTCCTGACTACGCATGGTGATATACAACTATAATCCCTGCATTTGGGGGGCTGAGACAGGAAGATAATGAATTCAGGGCCAGTCTGGGCTACAAAACTAGATTATGTCTCAAAAGACAAGAACAAACAACAAAAAACAACCACAGCATTCTTATTTCTATTCTGTGTCCAAGAAAGCTTTATAAGTATTCAAAAATTACTTTATATAAAATAGCACATACACCCTCCCATATGACACATCAAATTCTGTCAATTTCATGCCTGTGTGGCTCGTAGAATCTACCGCCTTCTTAGTTCCCACAGCCTAACACCAGGCTAACACCTCTTGCGGAATGACTACAATAGCTTTCTAAGGTTCTTGCCAACATTCCCTCTTCCTCACTCAATTTTTCCTCTGAACTGAAGCCAGAGAGATCTGACAAAGCCCACTACTGGTCATGCTACTTGCCTCTTCTGATGGCTTTCCTCTACCGGAAAGACAAGTCTAAACTCCCTGGGGTGTTAGCTAGGTCTTTCACAACTTCATTTTGGTCTCCCTTCCAGCCCACCCCTTTCTGTTCCCCATGCATCATCAATAGTTAGCTATGTCTTTCAGCTGAATTCTTTGCTCATCTCTCTGACTGTCATCCACCAAGGTTAGGTGCAGAATTCCTGCTTAGCAACATATAAACCTTTCCTCTATGGCAGAATTAAGACTCATAAATTCAATGCCAATATAAGAAGGCATTTCTTTAAAGATTAGTGACTGAATGTTAATTCCTCCCATCGGGTATTTCAAAGACAGAGACCCAGTTCTACCTTTTCACATACTAAATTTCAACACTGAGGAATGAGTGCCGTCCCATTTTGCCTATACTAGTTACTGGAGAACAATCACACTGAGTGATCTCTGAGAAACCTGTGATAAAGACACTTAACTTTCCCTCCCTGACATACCTTGACA
The DNA here is from genome assembly GCA_035773235.1 of Eospalax fontanierii. Taxonomy (NCBI): domain Eukaryota; kingdom Metazoa; phylum Chordata; class Mammalia; order Rodentia; family Spalacidae; genus Eospalax; species Eospalax fontanierii. Next base: position 32,926,359 of record CM069528.1, on the reverse strand, counting down.
TAAGCACAGGGTGAAATATTTCTATGACTGCATGAATTTATAATCACAGCATTTGCCAATTTAAGAAAATACTAGAAATGCCTACTCAGAAAACTCTAATCCCTTTTAATTTGTAACAAGACATAACAGCTTCAAAGGCTTTGTTCTATTAAACTCATGTCACTCCCAGTGCAGTGATACTTTAAAGTAACTTTCCTCTTTTGGCACATATATATGAGAGAGAATGTAGAGTTCACACATGTATGAGAGAGAATGTGGTGTTCTAGAACCAAAGAACAGGGTTCAGTATAAAGAATAACTCAATAGGCAGTTGGGGGGCTGAAGAGATGGCTCAATGATAAAGAGCAGTGGCTGTCATGTAAAAGACCCAGGCTGGTTCCCAGCACCAATATCACAGCTAACAATTATCTATATAACTCCAGTTCCAGGGGCTCCAACACCCTCTTCTGGCCTTCACAGGAACCTCACTCATGTGGTACAACTACATATATGCAGGCAAATATTCCTACACATAAAATAAAACTTTTAAAAGGCAATTATGATTCTAACCTAAATGTTGTTACTATTTACTTGGCTAGCTGTGGCCCAGGAAAACTTGATGAGGTAGATAAAGGATTTTTAAAGCATGAAAAAGAGACAATCTGTATATAATCCCAGTGTTTGGTTGTTATTATTGAAACAAGAAGAGGAAGCAACAGACTTAGATTTGCATTGGTAAATTGTACTTTCTTCTGTCCATGCTGTGTGCTATAACAGATTCCACACACAACAGTAGATGCCTGGGATTAAAAAGAAACTGAAGTTTGTGACATTGAACTCAGCTAAGAAAAAGTATTGTTATAGTAGATGCCCAAGACAAGAAAGGTTAAAATAAGGTCATCAACTACTTAGTCAACTACTGTAAATATGAATATACACACACACACCTAGTATATAGCCTTGTACAATTCCAAGACAAGAAAGGTTAAAATAAGGTCAGGAGACTTGGATCAACTACTTAGTCAAATACTGTAAATATGAATATACACACACACCTAGTATATAGCCTTGTACAATTTCAGCTCTGGGTGTTCACTGGTTCAGGTCGTATCATCCTACAACTACAGAGTCATGGGCAGCTGAGTTCAGATCTGTCACTGAAAAAGGAAGAAGATTTTTGATACTCACCTTGCCTTACTTTAAGCTTCCTGGGAAAGTCTATATGGAAAAAGCCATAAATCTAATGTTTGTTTATACACCATCTTCCATCTCAGATGCAAACATTTCAAACACATGATTGCATCCAAGATGACATCACGCAAGATATCAAAAACATTTGTATACTATCTTAGAAATCTTAAAAGGTTTAAGGGCAACAAAGGAAACAGCCGTAAGTCAAGCTGCCCCTCTTCACCCATGAAATTTCTGTCCCTTTTAAAGTCTGAACAATGACTAGCACAAGCTACAGGGTCTATGGTTACATATTTGCAGGGGATAATAATCTCATTAATTATAACTATAATATTCTGGATGGAAATAAGCACAGAACAAAGGCAACACAAGTATCCTATTAACATCACAAAGTTCTTCGTGGCTTAAAGTCTATGATCTGTGCTTGGGGAATGGTACTTTACAATTTGGTTTTGAACAACCTTGTCCTGCCCTCAAGTTGTCCGTGGTTCATTGTATCTCACTCGAAATCAATTATAAGATAAAGCGATCATTTGAAGGACCACCAGGAAAAAAAAAAAACACTCCCAATTATACTATAACAAGTTTTCATACCATCCACAGTTGAAGACTCAGATTATCGATACTAAAATGGAGGGACACATACATCTCAAAGGCGATAAAATAAGGCATATGAAAACTGCTGCTCTTTAAATTAAAATTAATCAAAAGGAGTATCATTTTGAGAAATCCAAACTTTACAATAGCGTACACAAATATCCTAAGGATATGATTGAGTAAGAATCAGGTTGTGACAGTGTCAAACTCCAGAGTACTTTTAACACCTTAAACAAGTCCTCAAAGTTTTCTGCAGTACCCAGAAGTGTAGGTGTGGGTGTCTTAGTCTTCCAACTATGCTTGCAGTTAATAGGTAGCCTGAGACAGTTCAATCACAAGCTTTGAAACTGCCTCATTACTCTCCCCCTTGAAACACCAACTGCTACACTGTAGAGGATATTCTGTGTTAGTGAGCTAAACAGTCAGCCAATCTTGAACATCCCACCCCGTCTCTTGCTCAGTAAAACCCTGTCATTCATACTGATGAGTTTGGAGCTGAAAAGCATGAAGTAACTTATTCCTCCTAGAAAATAAAATTAAAAGAAAAAATTAAAGCCAGAGAAAGAGAAACAGTCCCCTCCATGAGCAGTCCTGGAGAGTCTTACAAACAACTATCAGTGGATCACAATGTGTGTCAGAAGAAAGTGGCCACATTGTCTTGCCAGCATGAGGGCAGCATTCTCCACTCTAAGGCTCCAGTTGAATAACTGCTTTCAGGGGACTAAGCAGCACATCCTTTCCCCCAGCTTTCACTGTATCCACACAATGTCACTCTTGTTGGAACACAGTGTTCAGAAAGCTACTGGGAAAGCTCCATCTGACCCGCCCTCATGGTGAGAGCAGCTATAATCTGTTTTTCTGTCCTTATCTATTTCTAGTGACTTGGGGTACATTCCTTTGGAAATGAGATCCATGCCCAAACTAAACATTAAAGTACATCAGAATAGTCTCAAAATCCATGCTCCTTTCCTATTCTGGATCTTTGTGCCCTTCTAGTCTTGGCAGGCAGCCCCCATCCCTTTCTGCTGATCCAGGACTCTGAGGATCTCTAGCTGAACTGAACTGAAACTACTTCTTTCAATCCATTGCACATCAACATAAAGTAACTGAACACCAGACACTACATAGCTGGGCCATAACCTGACAAGTTGGAGAGAGAGCAAACAAAGACAAAAACAATCAAAATCCATGCTCATGAAACTGTCTGATAGGACAAAACATCCAATGTGAAACTTGGCAGCAATCAAATGAGGATCATGATAGGTATGCACTCATGGTTATCTAAACCCTATGCAGTCTCAATATACATGGCTCACTAGGAAGACTTCCCTATGAACCCAGTTCTAAAACCACTAGCTCAGAGCTCAGAGCAGCTGTCATGTTTATGATGAAGGATGCTTATGAGGAGGAAAAACCCTTCAAACTTAAACAATTCAAAGTAAAATATTTTCTCCTTCAAACATACAACCAAGCAGAACCATTTTCCACCCCTTCAAATCTGCATCCCCAGGAGGAAAAGGCTTACGTGTTCAGACTTCTCCAGCTCCTTCTTGTCTGTCTGCAAAAACTGACAGTTTTCTCTTGCTAGCTTCTGGACCAGTTCAATACGTCCGATATCATCTCTCTCTTGAAGCTTGCACATCACTCCAGCCTTAAGAGTTGGAGAAAAAGCGAAGATATATTTAAATCCACAGTCCCAGGACATGACACCGCCACAGAGTTCGCCTTATAATGCGCTCATTTTTTTTTCTCTCCCTGGTCTGGATTAAATCATGATCTTCATAAAATATTTGCCTGTCCAAATTTAAATCTGTATTATTTTAATCTATAGATACCATGCTAAAAGACTTCAAATTGAGAGCATGTATCAGTCTACTTTAAAAGCGCAAAGGGCAAACTAAATCAGTCGCTACTATGTGTGTGACTGATATGCTGGTATTTGTTTGTTCCTGACAGGCTGCTTCCTGTTACATAAGCAAAGCCTAGCAAAGGTTAAAAATTCATGGGAAAGTTAGCCAGGAACCACTCTGGCAAAAAGGGTGAAGTGATACAGAGTCCTAAAAATAACAGTCTACAACTTCCCAATTCTTCTGCTAAAGCAAATCATACCATGGACAAATACAGCTACCAAGAAGAGATTATAGGATAATTTTTTTTCCACAACTGGAAAATTACTAGGGGACATAAGTAAAATCACTCATCAGTGTTTAGAAACAATCCATAGGGCATATTTTTAAAATAAATTGAAGTTCTCAAGTAGTAATACGGAAGAAGGCAGTGAATCTAGGAATTTGGAATAGAAAAACTATGGTCACTCTAACAGAGGTTATAAACTGTTTCTACTCAAATTCTTTCCCAAATGGTTTTCACTGACATATTAAGGCATGAGCTGATAAATCTGGAGTTACACTTGGCAGGCTTAGTCAAAAGCATGGAATCTTTATTCTACAGGATTCAAATCTACTCAGTAGTCTGAACAAATACAGGGAAAGGGGCTCACAAGAGTGTTAAAGCTTCAAGGTCTTAACAGCTGGTGCTAACGACACCAGAGCTGTCAAAGGGGCATAACGGAAATGAAACCAGTCATGCAAAGCAACAAGCTTTATTCCCAAAGGTAGCAGTATCATCTTTATCTAGTGCTTTCTCTAACTTAGAAGGAAATAAACAAAATTCTTGAAGTGTTCAAATCACAGACTCCCAAGACAGCAAGCAGAATTCCACCAGTAAGTATGAGGCTTATGCTTACAATATCTTACAAGAGATTTTCTAGTTTCTAAGCTTTCTTTGGACAAAGACCTCAGTTATCTTAAGATAGTCTGTACATGGTGGATAGTCAGAACTCTTAGAAAGTCTCATACTACCCTAGACAAAACTCTGAAATTAATATCAACCCATGAGTATAGTTTTGTCTTTTAAACAAGTGTGACAAGGGATACCCCTTAGTGACACAATCTTTCTAGCATTAAATGCATGTTTGTTGTAATATCCTTTAATATTTTTCAGATACATCTCTAGTTCTTTAAATTACTTTATTTCATATAGTCATTCAATAAACTTTACTTGAATCGCCACTCACAAGACTCTAAAGCCACAGAAGCAAGCAACAAAAAAACCTCAAAGTCTCTCATATCCCCGGAACTTACAGTCAACAGAGGAGGTAAACTGTAACATTTAAAAAGAAATACCAGGTGCTATGAGACACCAGAAAAATAAGGCAGGGTGAGGAGACAGGGTGATGACAAAAGATCTCTGAGTCAGGAGTTTCTCTAGTAAGATGACATTTGAATGAAGGATTGAAGAAGCAAGGAAAATGTGATGCAGACACACAGAGAAGTATGGTTTAAGTAGAGGAGCAAGAGTCCCAAGGCGTGGCATACTTGGCACGCTAAGAGGCCAGAAAAGAGAATAACAGCATGGTAGAACAGGGCTCAAGGCATGACTGGTGGGACTGGTCAAAGAGGTGCAGGATCCAACTATGTGGTTTCTTTCTAGGTTGTATGAAGAGTCTGAATTCTTCTCCTGAGCAAGATAGAATCCTTTGGAATGGTTTCAGGATCTTATAATCTAATTTACATTTTAGAGGACCATTGTGTGGTCTGGGTAGGATCAATTTGTTAAAGCGAGAGGACCAGAGAGACCAGTTTTCATGCAAGAACTGCCTAAGAACTGTGGTAGTGGAAGAGATGACTGGTAGGATCTAAATGCATTCCCAAGCTAGGGTCAGCAGATTCTAAAGTTTGGGAGTCTCCAAAAATATCTGGAAATACTGGGGGAAGGTGCCTATTCACCATCCAGTGGGAGTGCTCGTTTGGCAGTCTAGACTCATAAGAGAAGGTGAGTCGAGGTATAAAATGTGGGGCCATCCAGAGTGTGGACAGTACTGCTTTGGCTGTGTGAATGCAAGGATGTAAATCAAATTGCTGCGTGCAATGTTTAGAAACCGGAAAAGTGAGGAGCAATCAGAAAGGCGTCAGGAGGGGTGAGCAGCTCTAGAGAAAAATCTGGAGATTGGTAAAGACGTTTCCTCAAGGATGTGGGAGAGGAAAACTACCAAATTGTTGCTGGAATATCCGATCAGATAGCTCAAAATAATTGACAGTAAATTTAACAATGGTAGTCTGTGACTTTGAGAAATTTCATCTTGAGGTGGTTGAAGGCAAAGCTGCAATAGCATGTAGTCCACAGAGAATCCAGCAGTGCTGTGACAGGATCAGTCCTGACTGAAGAGTGTTGTAGATGAGAGTTTTGCTCACTTGATGGAGTTGATATAGGGATACTTCAACATATTTATCTGTGTCAGAAATCATCTACTACACAGGAGAACTTGAGGTGTAGGGGAGAGAAAAAGAGTGCACTTTTAGGACTAATACTCCTCTGTGCAAAAAGGAAGAAAAAAATTTACCCTTCAAAACACAAATATCAATGTCCCAGTCACTGGAACAGAAAGCAACATGCAGGTAGACTGGCAGAGTCTGATGGCAGGAACTTTTCTGAAGGCTTCTCCAGGGGAGAAGATGCTTGAGGTATGAGAAATGAAGGCACATAATAGTCACCTGAGTGGTAAGTGTAAGCAAATACATTCTGTACATGACCAGACAGTAAATATCCTAGACATTTTGTTGTAACTACTCAGCTCTGCAGATATAGCCCCAGAGCAGGAAGGGATGGTGAGGAAGCAAATGGAGCAGCTATGCCCCCCTAACACTCTGGAAAGATACAGGCAGGAGGCTATGGTTTGTCACTTCCTGGCCTAAGATAAGAGGAAACTGGACTGGAGAAGTACAGTGAGGCTATCAAACATTGGCGTTCACTGGATTTTATTTTTAAAATCCTTTCCCATCCTAGCATTCCTCCTAAAAACATAATTGTTTGTCAAGATTTTGGTGGGGCCTATAACCTGAGTTGGTGATAAATCTATAGACCAATCGTGGTGGCACATGTCTTTAATCCTAGCACTCAGGAGGAAGAGGTAGGCAGATCTCTGTGAGTTCAAGGCGAGTTTCTGGACAGCTGGGGCTACAGGAAGACCCTGTCTCAAAAAGACATATATATAAATATATAAATAAATAAATCATGAAGATGTGCTTTAAATTAGTACAAAGGAAAAGAGAAGTGAGTAAATGGTGTTAAGTATCCTCCCTTAAGCTAGGAAGGCAGAGAAGCCTGCAAATAATTACTTGCAAATAATTAGTACTCTTTAAACTATATTACTTGCTGGGCATAGTAGTACATGCCTTTAATCCCAGCACTCACTCTGAAGGGAGAGACAGCAGGATCTCTGTGAGACTGAGGCAAGTGGGGGGTACAGGGAAACCCCATCTTTAAAAACAAAATTGCATTACTTAAAGGAGGGGCTAGAGAGATGGCTTGGTGGTTGCAACTCCAGTTCCAGGGTGTCCGACACCCTCTTCTGACCTCTGCAAGCACTGCATGGCATTTACGTACATACAAAAACATTCATACACATAAATTTAAAATAAATTTTTAAATTATATTACTTAAAGGAGTACATTTTTGTTACCTCATAGATCCATCTATATTTACATCTGAGATTTCTCCTATTCTCCACATCATCCTCTGAGTGTTTAAGACGCTGTCCGGCTACTGCAGAGGGGATGCTACTATCCCACAAACCTTCAGACCTGCTCCACGGGATACTGCAGTGTGATGAGGAGTCTCCTCCCTCCATCTCTTCTTCCTACCCTCTCCCGGCTTGCCTCCCCCTTTCTTCTCTCTCTGCTCCCTAGTGTGGTCCCCTGAGTAACAAAGGGCACATGTAGAACCGATGCCAGGCAGGACTGGCTCCAGCTGGGATCCCTGAGAGCTACTATGCTGGGCACACTGGACAGAATCTGCACATCCTCTCACCAGTGCAGGCTCCACACTCATGGATTCTGGTAAGAGATAGTCTTTCCTCTGACTATCCATGTACAGCTTTGTAAACTACTGTCACTAGCATGGGAAACAAAGCACTGGGATGGTTAAAAGGACACTTGAGAGACACTGGCTATATTTTTGGTTCCTGTGAAAATATGTTTGTAAGAAATTTCCATATCATGATTAGGATTCTAAACATAGACTTTTTACATAAGCAAAAAGTTTCATCTGAACCAGACACCTGGATGCATGAATCAAATATAAACATATACATACACATGTATACATATACACACATATACATTTAAAAACAAATGCTATTATTAAAAAACTAAGTTTCAGATTGATTTAAATTTTTATAATTATTGGATTGATTTTCTAGTTTCCATCTAATTTCTAGGTCTATTAATATTTTTATGAGACAATTTCTATAGCACTCCTTATAACTACTGGTTAAAGGTTGTTGAAGAGGGTTTGAACACTATTCTCTGGGAACCTTTCAGCCCAGAGACATCCACACATCCTCCATGGTTCATAAGATGATGGTCTTTGTAAGCACTACACTAAACCAGATGTTCTATGGGGGTCCCTTTGATAGTTCCATATTTAGTGATTTAATTCAAGAAACACATGGATTTCTTAATACATTTGGCAAAGAAGAAAAGTAACCAACAGCCCTTGATCTAGGTTTTCACATTCATGGTTTATTTAAATTATCTATGTGAAATTAATTATAAACAGTTTATCTAATGCTGCTAAGCCAGAAAAACATAAAAGATTAATGTGTAACTGTAGAAAAGTTATTTAAGAGCCTTATTTCAAGGTCTCTTTTGAAAGAAAAAAAACCTCTGCAATGTATAATTAAAGCTATCCACATGATTTTCAGTAAGAGAAGAGAAATGTTATGAATGCCAATGAAAAGTCTGTCTCCTCTCTATCATAAAAATGTTGAGTCTATTCCCTCAGTGGTAAAAATGAAACCTGAACAGGAATCCCTGGAAAAGGACACACAGATGAAAAATGAGCAATCTTCCCATGGCAAAAGGTAAAAAGCACTGTTTCATACCTGAAAATATTCTCTGCATTCTCTTAACATTAAAAATCACATTTTCTGAGCTGGGGTGGGAGGGATGGCTCAGCAGGTTAAAAGTACTTATTCTATAAGCTGAAGGACCCGAGTTCAAAGCCCCAGCACTCATGTAAAGAACTGGTATAGCCATGTATACATCTATAAGCCCAGCACTGTGAGCCCACCACTGGGGTTTTCTGCCTCCCAGTCTACCTAGTGAGAAACCTCATCTCAAGTGAGTAAGGCAGAAACTTACAGAGTAGGCCATCGAACATCCTTTTCTGGATGTGTGTACTAGCACACACATACATATATCAGCACATATATGCACATACATTACACATATACACACATTCTCTCTCTCACACACAAATCATTTTTCTAAAACATTCTAGTAAATCATCATGTAAAACTGATATCAAGGGAAATGAAACTAAGAGTCTACCTTTCATGAAAGCATATTTGTAATAACAAAATACTATTCAACAAAACATAAATTCAATGCACTCAAATAAATTCTCACTGATTACTACATAATACACTTTAATACATTAAAACTTAAACTTTGAGGACTGGAGAGATGGCTCAGTAATTAAAAACACTGGCTATTCTTGCAGAGGACCTGGGTTCAGATCACACATTCACAAGGTGGCTAACATGTCTATAACTCCAGTTCCAGGGGAATCCAAAGCCTTGCATGACATGGGAGCATTCACACACATGCAGGCAACACACTCATATACATAAAATAAAAATAATAAATAAAATATTTTAAAAATTAAACTTCAAGTGGACCTGGGTATGGTGATACATGCCTTTTTAATCCTAGTACTGTGGAGGGAGAAGCAGACCCATCTCTGTGAGATCGAAGCTAGACTAGTCTACACAGTGAGTTCCAGGCTAGTTAGGGGTACAGGGAGACCCTGTCATAAAAAAATAAAAATAAAAAGATAAAACCCTGAGGAGAAATTCACTGAATAATTTTTTTGTCTTTTTCTTTCAGTTTTGGGAAGCAATGTATAAACATACCACAACAGCTTCATATTTGCTAGATAGCCCAGAATGAGGTTGAACTTCTGTTTCTCTGCTTCTACTGCCCCATGCTGAGATTATAGGTATGTATTAAATGTTTATGTGGCATTGCAGAAAGAACCCAGGGCTGTGTGCATGGTAGATAAGACTCTACCAACTGAGCTACATTCCCAGGCCCTTTGTTGCCATTTAAAAATATGAGTGTATTGCTTGCATGTATGTAACTGCATCTGTGTGGTGTAATTGCAATGCCCACAGAAGTCAGAAAACGGCATCATATTCCCTAGAATTAGAGTTAAGACAGTTATTAGCCGCCATATGGGTGTTAGGAATTGAATCTGGGTCCTCTGCAAGAACAACTAATGCTCTTAACAGCTGAGCCATCTTCCTAGTCCCCTAATTTTTTTTCCATTTTTAAGTATTTTATTTGTTATTTTTATTCATTGTTTTAAGTGTATGAATGTACTGCCTGCGTGTATGTAAGTACACTTGTGTGTGCAATGCCCACACTGGTCAGAAGATGTCAGATTCCTCTGGAACTGGAATTAGGGATAGTTGTTAGCTACCATGTGAGTGCTGGGAATTGAACCCGGGTTCTCTGCAAGAGCAGCCAGTGCTCTTAATTACTTAGCCATCTCTCCAGCCCTTTGCCATTTTTAAACAGAAAAAATATATGGCAAAATTTAACACTAATGGGCTGGGATGATACATAGTCTAAATGTATATACCTATCTCTAGAACTGAAAACATTAAAGATTCTTTTTAGAAAAATTCAACTGGGTGACAGATATAGTTTAAAAAAAATAAATTTAAGTAATGGGGGTATATATTATAAAAACATACATATACGAAAGATATGAAACACACTATTTTATATATATAACTAATATACACAAAACATTCAAAAATTTAAGACAGCAAATAACTTATTTTCTCAAATTTCTTCAGAGGACAAAAGGAAAATGCCAAAGTATCCAGGATTGGGATAGAAACGCACCCACTTGTGGAAAGGACTGCAAAGAATCCACAGTGCATCCATCATTCCTGTGATGGAGACTGAGAGGCTCAAGGTAGCTGCATAAGCCCTCAGGCCTCACACTGGGTCCTCAGACACCATGCTGAGGTGGTACTCTACTCACATTGCAACCTTCACTGGACAGGCAAGTAGAAGGAGCGTCTTCAACCTTAGGCCCTTCTCTTTGTGTAATTAACCTGTGTTAATAACAACACCAAAATGGACAGACTGCCCTATGCATACTGCATAACTCCACCTCACTAGAACATGCCAAGAGCACAGAAGGAGGCAGAAAGCAGTCACGTGAAATTTATAACCATTAATTCCCTAATCGACTGTAGTTAAAAAATTTGGTTTGTTTTCTATTTAACTAAAAGCTACAGCATAAATCTATGTACGTAATGAAGTAAAGGGCTTACTCATTTCATAGACTTGATTCCTTGAACTTTCACACTAGAGTACCAATAGTCTATCTAGTTTTGACCTGAGAGAAATCACACCTCAGAATTATAAACAGGGAAGCAAAGCTGAAAAAAATTAATAAAGAAGCAAACGAAGAGAAAAAACAAACTCCAATAAATCAGAAGATAAGGGATTTAAATAAGTCTGTTTTGTCTTGTGTCCGCCTCAAATAAGGGCTTTCTTCAGAATTTCTTTTCAAAGTATACATTGGCTATTGGTATTGATTTTCAAATACTTGACAATTAACTTGCATAATTCACAATTTTCCTCAATGAATATAAAATGCTTGAAATGCTGGTTAGGAAATAATGAAAATAATTACTGAATTGTGTGGCCAAAGGCCAGAGGTAAAGAAGATACTGCCTCACCAAGAAATAAATAGTCTGTTACACTTGGGCAGACTGTTTTTAGTCTTGTTTATTAAGAATGCAGGAGCTACACTAGGCCTGGCATGTGACTTAGTCCCAGCCCTCAAGAAGCAGAGAAAGGTAGATCTCTGTGGGATTGAGGCTAGCCTGGTCCACTTTGTGTCCTCCAGGTGAGCTGGTATTAGGCAGACCCTGTCAAACAAACAAAACAAAAAAAGAAAGGAAAAAAAAACCCACAAAAAACTAGTAACAAGAATGTAGGAACTAAAATACTTTAGCTTAGCGTGAAAAAACAACCACACACAGAGTCATGCTGCATCTGAGCTATGTTATGTGCCCTTGGTATTCAACTCAAAAAGAAAAGAGAGGCAGGTATGGTGGTGCAGGACTGGAACCCAAGCACTCTGGATGCTGAGGCAGGAGGATCATGAGTTCCAAGCTAGTCTGAAACAAAAACCAACCGATGAAACAAAAACAAACTTGAAAATTTTTTTCTTATTTATTTTTATCTAATGTGCATGCATGTCTTGCCTGCATGTATGGAAGTGCACCCATGTAGTACAAAGCCCACAGAGGCCAGAGGAGGGTGTCAGATTCCCAGAACTGGAGTTATGGACGGTTTTTAGCTGCCACCTCTCCAGTCCCCAAAACAATCTCTAAAAAGCAATGAGATCATCACAGTAGTACTGGTAACAACTGACAGAAGCTAAAACTTCTGGGTTCTCACTCTGTGACAAGCCACACCAATGCTTTAGACATGGGCATTTAATCTTCAAAAGAGTCAAATAATTTCTTTAAAGAAGTTATAAAGGCAGTTTGCACAGAGCTGGAAAGCAAAGATTCCGGAGCAGGCTGCCTTGGTCAGAAACTTACCCTACCACTCTCAAGCTCATCTGTAAAATGGTGGTAATTATAACCCTGAAGACTATGATGCTTTAGTACCTGAGTGAAATCAAAATGTACATGCGAGGTTTTTAGGTTTTAATATACGCACTGTTACAGAAAAAGAAAATGGACTATAGCCGAGTTACCTCACCCAAGGTTAATGTGGCCATAAAAGAACTCAGGCAACCTTATGGTGGAGGCAGAGTTCTTTGTATTTAATTTTTAAATTATGTGTTGATGCCTGTGTCTCTGTGTGGATGTGTGTACCTGAGAGGCCAGAAGAGGGTGTCAGATCCCCCTGGAGCTGGAGTTACAAGCAGTTGTGAGCTATATACCATGTGGGTACTAGGAACTGAACTCTGGTCTTCTACAACAGCAGTATATACTGTAAGACATTTTTTTTATTGTGTGTGTGTGAGCGTGCATGTGGGTACGTATGTGCATGTGAGTGCCAATGTTGCTGTAAAATACCCAGAAGCTGGAATGACAGACAGTTGTGAGCTACCTGATGTGGATGCTGGGAACTGAACTGGAGTCCTCTGCAAAAGCAGCACATACTTTTAGCTGCTGAGCATTGGCCCAGTCCCAAGGCAGAGCTCCTAAACCCCATGTTATGGTGCTTACATTGTGCACTAGAATGAATGATTGGGGGGGGGTTGTTTATTTGTTTGGTTTGGTTTGGTTTGGTTTGGTTTAGCTAATCTTTTTGTTTTCTTGCAGTGCTGAGAATGGAACCCAGGGCCTTATGGTAGACAAGCACTTTACCACCAGGTTACAAATCCAGCCTTTACAGGTCTTTTTTGTTTTTATTGCTTCATTTCAAACTCATGAAAACCTTAAATCTGTGTTTTAAAGAGATGAAGACCATGTATCCTAGGTAATGCAAGGCACAGTGGGAATGCCGTGGTGCAAAGACGTGGGTGCCACCCTACAGGAATTTACAGCTTTAGAGCACCGAAAGGACTGATCTAATGCAAGAAATAAGGAAGAAGGGCTGGAACACTGACCAACTAAATGTTCTCTTCACTCTGTCTATATACAGCATGAAAGCATGTGGTTTCATATGAAGAAAGAGACATTTTAAAGTATCTAACGTGAGACAAGGTGAGGTGGATGATACAGGCATTATGACATAGCATTGGGCTACTAAATACGTAAGGGTGACTTGAACATAAGCACTGAAATTCTCTGACTATTGAACTGATAACCAAGGAAGCTACTTAGTGACTAAGCAAGGGGTAGGCAGTGTACACAGCAGCAATATTTGGGGCAAAGGAATGCTTTACATCGTGGGTGGAATGAAACTGGACCACTCAAGATGTTAAATTAGTCAAGAGTGGCACACAACTTTAAACTTATAAATTGTGGGGCTGGAGAAATGGTTCAGCACTTAAGAACACTTGCTGTTCTTCCAAAGGACCTGGGTTTGATTCCCAGCACCCACGTGGCCACTAACAACCATCTATAATGCTAGTTCCAGGGGATCTAACACCCTCTTCTGGTCTCTGTGGGTACTGCACACATGGTGCACTTATACACATGCAGGCAACACATTCATACATATAAAATAAAAATAATAAAGTACTATTTGGTGGTACTTTCAGTGAGTAACTGAAACTTCAGAAACCAAAGCCAACCTTAAGAAAAGAGACCTACAGATATGATTAACAATTTAGGACCCTTCTAGAACTAATTACTTTACCCCCACCAATATGACCAGTAGCAGAACATATAAGCTGTCTCATTTGTAAGTACCTACACCATTTAACCATTCTCAACACAAAAAGGCACAATACAGGCTATAGCTTAAAGGCTCATACCTGAGAATCAGGAACACCATCAGCTTCTGTCACAGTAATGTGTTTATCATGGTTTTCATCATCTTGTTCAAGTGCTTTAAAAAGAAAAGACAATAAGCATATGGAATCATAAGAAAAATGGTTTGAAGTAATTTTTAAGGTAAATAACTAATCAGGAAAAATAATGCTAGATGAATAAAATGCAAATGCAGCATTCTTTTTGCTGTCTGCAGGGAAGGTGAACCATCATCGTTCTGGGTAGTTTTCATATAAAGTATCTCATCTACTAAATTAATAACAGCAGCAAACTGTATTCAGGTCTTTGTTCCACCTTATCACACACTATGGCATCCTTTCAGTGCTGTGTTTTACCAAACGAACTTCGGGGTGCACATACATAAAGGCATCTACTCATTCCCACTAAGAAGAGCCTTTTTCCTCTTCTTCTATTTTTGAGGATTAAACCAGGGCCTCATATTCTACCACTGAGCTATGTTCCTAGGCCATCTACTCTCGATTTTTTAAAAATTTGAAACAAGATCTCACTAAGTTATCCAGGCAGGCCTTGAACTTCTGATCCTTCAGCCATAACTTCCCAAGTAGCTAGGATTAAAAATTCACACTCTCTCATCTCTCTCTCTCTCTCTCTCTCCCTCTCTCTCTCTCTCTCTCTCTGTAAGTAGTGTTTGGATTAGCAACATAAATGTCACATTACAAAGGAAACACAGTACTTTACAGCTCAGTCATTTTGGTGCATTGTTACCACAAAATCCCAAACTCTGGAGTCTTGAGTCTACCTCCCTCTTCTCCCATCATTACCATGTCCAAGTCTTATCACCCTTCCCTCACTGTTGCAATAACCCCCTACACAAAGCCTGCTTCCAGTCTCTTCCTTATTTAATCCAGTTTGGGCATAACAGCTTAAAAAAAATCAGTCTCAAAAAATATAAATACAAGTGCCAAGCTTTGGACTATGGACTACTTATCTTAGTATGTCTGCTCACTATTGAAGGAAGGGCTTCCTCCTAGTCTCTAGCTTCCTCTGAATCTCCATTCTCACGTTGATACTCAGCAAAAAATATATTGTATATAACTCTAATGCAAGCATAATGACCGGGTGACATTTTGGTAGATACAACTTGCTCTTTTATTTTAATCAATATGTGCTGAGCACCTACTATGTGCCTGGCACTGGGTTATTACCTCAAACAAGAGAAATTAGTCTATGAAGTATACATCTTATCTGGAGAAACAGCCAACAACTACAATAATAAACTCAAAAAGTAAGATGAAATGATGGCTGGTGAGACCTCTATGTGGGTTAAAGGCTCTTGCTGCCAAGCCTGATGACCTGAGTTCAATCCTGGAACTCACATGATAGAAGGATAGAACTGACTCCCACAGGTATTCTCTGATCTCCACACATGCACGAATGTCTCCCACAATTAATTAATTAACTAATGTATTAATGTGATAAACATTTTTAAATGAAGTGAAAAGTCATGCAAGAATATATAAATGTTAGCAGCTCCACTGAGATCACTTTAGAGAGGCGGCCATGGGTAGCGCTTCTTTGAAGACATTTTATCTGAGCTGAGGCTTGAAGACTGGGAGTCAAGAGAAACAGCGTGGACCACAGTAAATTCAGATTTGGGCAAAAGAACATGGAAAACCATTAAGGAACTTTAAACAAAGTATATTATTTAAGGTACAGGTTCCCACGTTCTTTTCAATTTTATGTGGAGGACAAAGTTGACATCAAAGAAGCAAGTACAAACAGGGAGCCCAACAAGGCTACTGTTGCTGCTGTCTTCCTTAGAGAAGCTTCCCTTAGAGGGAAGGCTTAGGCCAGGGAGGTGGCAAAGAGAAAGAAAAATGTGAAAGACTCTAGTTGCTTTTAGACAGAATGGGCTCAGTTCTGCCAATGAACTGCATAGGAGGAGTGGAGGAGGACAGGAAAGATGAGAGTGAATCACAATCCAAGATGACCTCCTCGTATTCACCATAACATTCATCTCCACAGAAGTTAGCTCGATGCATAAACTTCCCAACCTAACTGCATTAATGGACTCAGTTTGCATGAAGTATGTACTTTAAATATTATGCTTTCTACTATCATTTCATGTGCTTGTGCTTTCGTATGGCTATCATGCCTGCTGTGCAGTACTGATCATAGAGCCTGCCTTTAAGAACTGTGTGTACAGTGGACATACAGTATGACCTTGTAAATTCAGAGGTGAACAATATATTGCCAAAAGTGACCAGAATGGCTCTGCCTGACTATACCTACTTATATAATAAATATAATAAGCTGCTTCTGTTTAACTATTTATGAAAGAAGGAAAATGTCTCTGTTAAACTCCACGTTTAACTAGGACAGCTCCTATCAGCTGTGCGTCAACTGGCAAGGCAGGAACAGCAGAAGTGACTAGAGGCTTTTCTGTTTTCAGCAGAAAGTCTCATTCATGTGTGTTCAAAAGGGGAAGGGAGTCCCTGTTGCTATTGTAGGTCAGTTAGGAGGAAATTTAAGAAACACATTCGTGTTTTTCTGAAAAAAAAAAAAAAACTAGAGAAGACAATACAAAGAGAAAAATGAAATTTAAAATAACATCCTGAATTCCTCTTAAAAATGCAATAGGCCATGTAAGGAAAGAACGCCACTTCACCAGCTGAAATCATGTAAGTCTTACCCTGAGAGACAAAATAATGATACATGACTGCGAGTTTCCTTTATATGAGGACCAACCATTATTGGACACTTAATTTCTGATTTTTTTTTCTCATTCTTTAAAGGCTTATTTTGATTAATAATAAAGAAAATTAAAACTTTGGAATATTTTAGTCTACTAAAGTAATGTTTGTTTGTTTTATATTTTAAACAACAATCTTCTGGAGTCTAGGCATTTACTTTCCTTCCCTGACTCTACTAGGGCACAGAAAGAACATTCAGGGCAACGAGTAACAACCACAGGGCAGAGCAACGCTGGTTTTGTGTCTCTGTGTGATTTAGACATAGTTTTTAATACACAGATAGAGAATCAAAGGAATATTGGACAAAAGTCAGTCCTGTTTTTCTAGTTTGTCACTAGTGGCAGCAATGCTATATTCATTCATTCATTCATTCATTCATGCTGGAGACTGAGCTTAGGACTTTATGCATGTTCTACCATTAGGTAATATCCAAAGCCAAAGCCCCATAATACCACATTTATGCTCATATCTTGGAAGATGTCAAATATTCATTGTTTACCATTACATTTAAATAACAGAGTGAGAGCTAGATAGGCAAAGGACAGTCACAATCTATCTCCATCTGTATACCAGAGAGTCTCAAAGTTCTCCTGGACTCTTCACCTCAATGCACTAAGGATAAAGGAAAGAGTAGTCCTAATTCAACATATAAATAACCTTATTTTTTTAGGCAGTGGTTCACATATATCACTTAAAAGCAAAAACTTATTTAACCTTGACTTCCAAGGATTTACACTCACCGGCACAAAGTCACATGCTAGAAATACACAGTTGGAGCATTTTGCTACCTTATAATACACATACTAATGTCAAAGACCAAGTTAGAAGAAAATTTCTGTCTTCATGCCTCCTAACAGTAAGGTTCATGAGGCAGGAGAGGGAGGAAGCAGTTATTTAGATTGTGAGTTCAATTTTTTTTCTTATCTGATCAAATAAGGATAGGTTGGGGGAAAGTTTCTATGCAAATATTGATTCTGGGACAGTTCCCTCTAGCAGAACACGTACACAGGAATGACAGCTTCTGGGACCAAGGGAGGCTAGAAGCCTCACCCTCTGCCAACACAAACCATCCCCTTATCTCTCCACACACAGAATCTAAAAGCAAGGAACAGCCTTTGAAAATAACTTAGCCTAACAAAAACACAAGTATAAGATCTAAAGTATGTATTTTGAATAGTGAACATTAGACTCCACATGGGAACTAACAGTATATGTGAATTAATTAGCACAATTCACAAAAGAGTATTTAGTTTAAATGCATGCATTTGTAAATTAGTCAACGGGGATTCGGAGAGCTGTAGTTGACAGTCTTCATGGCTTTTCAGGCCTGCCTCTATAGCACTTCCTTGTTGCCTGGAGAACACTTTTTTCTCCTGATAATTTACTAAGATAGATACTAAGAAAACTCTCCTGGTTACTCCACTAATTTTTTTTTTTTTCATTTTGCTTATTGAAAGATTTTGAGGTAATTGTGCACTTAGAAGGGACCCTAAGGAAGAAAACATGAGTTCTCCTCAGTACATTTTAGTCAGTGTTCTCCAAATGATAGCATTTTGCAAAGTTAAGATTATTTCTTTTTTTGTGGTAGAACCCAGAGCCTTGGGCATACTGAGCCACAACCCCCAGCCCTTGGCATAGTTTTATTTTCTTCTATCCTATCACCACACTCCACTGATGATTGAACCCTGAGTCTTGAGCTTATCAAATGCTGTACCTCTGAACTATAGCCCTGGCCCTTTTTTAAAAAAAATTGCCCAGACTGTGATTTTTATCTCTAGAATCTCAACTAGGTGATGTACATTTTCTGTAGGGTGCAGGTTAAGGTACATTGGGGCTGCAGACAAGTAATAGAAAAAACCCTTGGTGCCTAGAGTGAGAAAGGTCCAATATCAGGGCCGGCGTGCCCAGGACCACATGTGGAGTCAAGCCATAGCTGTCCATCAAGGAAGTGGGAAGTTCATTCTTGAGAATCAGTTCTTCCAAGACTAGAATCTGCAAATGACAGAAACCCTCCCTGTCCCCAGAATAAGCCCAACACAGAGGCAAAGTCACTGCCATGCACAACCTGGGACCTCAGGGGAGCACGTTGTGGAGAGTGCATGTACTCAGAAAAGGCTGAAACTACTGTCCAACATAGAGAAGTCCTCCATGCTCCAATATGCTCCACTATCAGCTCACCACCCAAAATAATGTAGAGCGATGGGCTCACAGTTGGAGACTGCAGCACCAGAGGGGACCATAGCTCCAGCTCACAGGAGGGGACCACAGTTCCACATTCATGGGAGGGGATATAATTTCAGTTGTACTGGTTCCTACTATTTTCCTGTCTGCATTGCTCTGTCTGTATTATGCCTCTGTTTAAGAAAAAGCATTTTGGCTTGAGTGCAGCAAACAGAGGCCACAGTTACTTGTTGGCTTGAATGTCTCACTAGAGGGACATCAATATTGGAGAAAAGCACTTTGCGCTTTTGCTCAAGGAGACAGATGAATCAAGTGTTTTCTTTTTCACGGTCATGGATTCAGCTGGTTTTTTGGTATCTGCTTTTTTCAGGTACTCTGCCATGGTTGCGCTAAGAGCCACTGTTGCTCTGGTGCCCTGGGCTGCAATGCCACCATCTTAGCTCTCCAGTTTTGTTTTCGTTTTTGTTTTTTCCTTACTTGTCAAGTCCTGAGTTGAGAATTTTGAGATCAATATAAAAGCACCTAAAGTTGGGAAAATATTCGTCCTGTGTGGTGAGGCTCCTCACACCTTCCAGCACACAGATTCTGCCTCTCTGAAGCTGGCATGCCTGGGGCCCCAAGGCCAGCTGCCCAGGGCATGCCTCATCCCATCATCTACATTCCTATCAGTTAATACCTTAGAGCATCTTAAATGTCCTGTTTATCTGCATCTCTTCAAGATCATCTCTGCTTCTTTTGCCCCTAGAACTGTAATGTCCAGTACTGATCAGCCTCTCCTATCTATTTATTTTTATTGTATGACCATTTTCCTGTGTGTATGCAAGTGCACTTGTGTTGTGCAATGTATGTCAAGATCAGAAAAGATGCTGGATCCTCTGAAACTGGAGTTACAGAGGGTTGTTAGCTACCATGTGGGTAGCTGGGAACTGGATCCGGGTTCTCTGCAAGAACAATCAGTGCTTGTAACTTCTGAGCCATCTCTCCAGCCCCTTTTAATGAATCCCTTCTTCTCTCCAGGTTTTAAAATGAGAACATTTTATACCTTTTAGATTTCCAATTTAAATATCCATATACTGTATTGTTTCTATATGATGGTCTCCTCACATCAAAGCCCAACTGTGACCTTGGGGGTCTTCTCATTCTAATAAATTTCATACCTGAAGAGAATTAGGGATTATCCATTAACATTACTTTCAAAAGAATGAAACTGCTATTAATTATTTAGAGACAAAGTCTTGCCATATAACCCTGGCTAGCCACATACTTACTCGGCAGCCCAGGCTAGCCTTGAAATCATAGCAATCCTCCTGCTTTGGCTTCCTGAGTGCTGAGTTTACAATCAATGTACTTTTTAAATGATACTCATTTAATTTCTGAGCACACACACATACACATACACACACACACACACACACACACACAGTCAGAGTGAATATTAAACATACAATGGTAATGTATTATTATTGGCATTCTTTGTTTAAAACGGGTCAACCTGTTTTTTTCAAAGAACTTACAAACAAATGAAAACTTTTCCTACGGATAGAAATTTAATGTTTCAGGTGTCCTATGAGCATTAGGCAAAATAATTTTGAAAAATAATTTGACTATTTTGCAGAAAGTTTAAGGTTTGGCGATAATATAATCCTGCATTTATGTAGCATTTTCCTTCAGAGAGAAAGCCCTTTCAGAAGGGTCTCAACTAATGTTCAACCTGAAGGGCTAGGCAAGTAGTTATGTCCTCTGTAAAGATGAAGAAACCAACTATGATATAAAGGTGAGGACTACCCAGGTCTCAGGTATGTCTGTGGCTAAGCTCCAGAGGCCACAGGAACAGTGTTGGACAAGCCTCCTGCCAGTACACAGTTCTCTTTTTGGTGACCCTCTCACTTTGTAGTCAGGGCTATTCTGCCTCCATTTCCTGAGTGCCTGGATTATGGCAGGTGTCATCACACCTGATGAATACCCATATTAATCTCGGCAAGGATTTATTTTTAATTCTCTTTTCAGAGAATGTAATAGAAAAAAATTTAATATCAATACTCGTATCTTTCACAACAGTGAGCATGATGCATACCAGGTGGGGGTCCGTTATGTGTTCTGTGGCTGTGGACATAAAAATGTTAGGAAAACACTGCAGGGTTTCCAGCTGCAGGAGGTAGGTCCTGGTTCCTCTTTATGTAAATAATCAGCTGTTGTTTTGTACCATCCTGCAAAGGGTTCATAATATTTTTTTAGGAGGTCCCTTAGCACACACTGCACATTCAGCAAGAATGCCCGTCCTCTGAGGTGGCAGGAGTAGCCACCTGCAGTGACACATGCGTGTTTATTACAAACATCGCAAATACTTCCAAATGCTCAAATGTTGTCTCAATCTTAAAAGCAAGAAAATCACAACCCTTTACTGTACCACTGATAGTGTGTATTGTGTTGAAATTTGAAAATTAGGGGTTGGTATTCATTGCCCAGTACCTCCACACAGTATTAGAGTCTGGATTCACCTCTTAATAATGACCAGTGATCAATAGTTTTCCCTCTGCCTCAGTCCATTTGGTCTGTCAGCTGAACTTACTGTTCATTTCAAACCCTCATTTCTACATCTTGCTCTGGGTTCCCCTCCTCCTTTTCCTTCCTCCCCCTCCCTCCCTCCCATCTTCTCTCTTTTCTTGGTGATTTTACCTGCTCCTATAATTTCCATTTTCACCACAATATGGGTTATTCCCCAATCTGGGTCTCTATCTCCATTCTTCTCTGTGAGCCCCAAGCCCACATTGCCAGTCACACACTGAATATTTGCATTTCCACATTATAGCATCAACTATGGACAAGCTGTTATGTCAGGGAACAGTAGTACAGCCTCTGTCCCCAAGATGTGCTCTACTTCACAAAATGTGAGCAGACCAAGATCTTGACTGCAGGCACCACCTTTGCACTGCCCCCAGGACCCTTCTGGCAATAAATCTTGTCACTTCTCCTCTGCAGGGTTTCTATCTTGCTTCGCCACTGTCACAGCTCATGACCTCATCAACTCTAATCTAACCATTGTCATAGTCTCTCCCTCAACTTCACTCAGCTGCCAGAGTTCCATTTCCAAAAGGGGGCATGTGACCATGTCACCACCATCCTGCCTATGCCCACTGGAGAGCTCAGCTTCCGCAGCCCGAGCCCTACATCCCGGTGTGGTAGAGTTTAGCCTAGGGACATGGAGGAGACTGCTTTCATGCCTATCCTGCACTTTTCAAGGTGGCCAATCTGCCAGTGCTCAAGCTACTGCCACCAGTCTGGTCTAGAAGGGCCACCACCACCTAGTCTCATTCTCTCTTCCCATGCACCACGCACATTCTGATGTCTGACCTAGCATCCTCTCATTCTGGCTTCACCAGGCAACATTATTCTTATCCGCTGGGCTTCCCAGTGCAGACACTACCTGCATTCAGGGCCATAGGCAAAGGACACGTCCTTCCTCTGGGCTAACAAAATGTTTTTTCTGAACACTAATGGGTTTGTGTGTGTGTGTGTGTTTGTTAGTTAGTAAAAAAATGTCACTTCATCTAAGTCATGGATGTCTCAAAAAGGTAGGCTATGTCCCCAGAACCTGGAAGAATCTCCAGAATACCAAGTGTCAAAGCATACTTTGCTGAACTGAACAAAAGTGATTTAAAGGAGAGGGTTGAACTCCAGCCTCTCTCTTGCTCTCTCTTCTCATTTGTGGCTTGGAAGTCTACCCTACTCAGACAAGACAGTGCTGTATAAAGGGCAAGCAGACCTCAGAAGTTGCTGACAAGCTTCCCATTCCCAGCAGCATACCAGTAGGGGCTCCATGGTCTGCACCCTGGACTGGCAGGGTCCTAGCCCTGAGGAGGGCTGCCTTGCTGATTGCTTGATCTAACTGGCTCTAAGGTAGAGAGTGTTCTAGCTTAATATTTAGGTTTTGTCTCTCATCCAAAACTTCTCAAACTCCCTTTTCTTCTACTTTTTAGTAGGTTTTAACAGTGTTTTCCTTCTAGTAAGATTAATAAGCTCACATAATAGAAAAATGATAATGTCACTAGAAAAAAGGTTGCATATTAGGCCCTTGATGAGAGAATAAATATTTACCCCATTAGCCAGAGTAATAAAGACGTAATCAGTGCTTGATCCATCCAAGTGGCCTGTTTACAGACAGAAAAAAGGTTTTTAATAAAAGGTGACTTCTGTTTCTTTCAAACTTTAAAAAAATATTTAAAAAAAAATTAAGTGAATCCTAGCTGTAATTTTCTTCTACATTTCTCTTGTGAGGCAGAACACTTCAGGTTTCTGAAGTGTCTTTCAAGGATGCGTTTGGATGACAGGACAGATGGAGGCCAATCTGCTATAATCTCACAGTGCAAGAACAACCAGATACGATTCTGAGACACTGCAAAGTGCCCATTCATTTGAAAAGATCCTATAGCACTCTATCACTCAATATAATTTCTCCCAGGAATTAAATTCTAAAAGATTTATCCCAGCTAGTAAAAGAAAGATGATTTCTAAGCCTAACTGTGCCAGCACAAAGCTATGTACTTTATGAGATGTCATTTACCACTCCAACAAGCCCCAGGGGCCCGTGCTATGAGTTCCATTTCACGGAATAAGAAATAAGTCTTCAGAAAGCCACTAAGTCACAGCTCCTGGCTATGTAAGCCAGGACTGAACTGGAGTTCCTTGGTTTGCTTTTCACAGCTAAACAATTATGCCTTTGGGATTGTAAGCGAGAAACAAAGCACGTCAGATCTCCACAGAACACTCTTATTAACTAAGGGTTTATGGTAGATAATTCACACTTATTAACATATATTAACTGTATGAGTGCCAATATATTTTCATACGTGTGTACATATATGTTGGTCACATACATATGGGGGAAATGCAGCATCATTTTTACAGTACGTCTAAACAGCCTTGGTCAAGTGAGATCAACTCTCACACTTCAATGTCCCCATTCTCAAGGGACAAGGACAATAATACAACTCAATGGATGGACATGTGGAAGGATGTAAAGTACTTAATAAGGGATAGTATCTTTATAAGTAGCTAATGCGCTTCTCTCTTTTGGCAATTTCATCTGTGGATGAGACCTTTTTCCTAATCAGACCTAACTGCTATTGAGATAAAGTGGAAGTTAAGAAATGGAAAGGCACAGTCACTGATACCCATTTGCCAACATCCAGAAAGAAATTTTCATCAAAATGGCAGGCTTGAAAGAACCGTATACAGAGAGACATTACCTTCCTTTGTAAATCAAGATCCAACTATGTTAAAACCCAGACCTCAGACTTTTCTTCCCTCCAATGAGAAGTTTGTCTCCCTGATGAAGGAAGGCAGAAAATGACAAGATGAAAAGCTCAAGGCCATCCCATTTTATTTGCAGTAGAGTGTGGGAGAAACATGTTGAAAACACAGTAGAAATGGAAGGTAAGAGCCTTAAATCAACACCCCTTCCACTGTAGCCAGTTCTGGGCTTGAAGTGAGGCCAGAAAGATGGTTCAGGAGATACCAAAGACACGGACGCTGGCTTACACATGTTCAGATTTGGCATGTCATGGTAACTGCCTGAGACTCGGCCTCCAGCAGACTTAAGAGTTAGCTCAGCAGTGACTGGAGTGAGGGTAGTACAGTGAGGACATAGACATTAATTGTCTTGAGTTTTTCTTTCAGAAGTTTCTACATTGTCTTGAGTTTTTCTTTCAGAAGTTTCTACATTCCTTGAGGACAGGGACATAAGATGGAGCCTGCTCTCACGCTGGGCAAGGGTCTAGATGGAGCGTGGGGCAAGGACATAGTGTGGTTTAAGCTTGGCAAGATTAGTCTTGGGTAGGGCAGCTAGAAAGGCCCAGTGTGCTGACGAGCCGAGGCAGGCCCTGTTGTTCACTGTGAAGCAGTGACTGGTATGGTCTCCACATCCTCCAACAATTCTGCATGCCAGGGACTAAGTGATCCAGAAAAGGAGATTTAACTGGACCCAGGCAGGAGCTATATCCTGAAGAGACTGTGTACTAAAACCCCAGAGAGAGTACAAGTCAGAAGCGGCTTACTGCTCACTACAGTGGGTACCAGAATTTGAGAGCTATGCAACAAAAACAAAAGACACAGCATTTCCCCTCCGCATTTCAGTGTGGTGAACAATCTGGAGAGCTTACACTACCTTGTTTTATGATTAATGTAAGTACTTTAATGGCACATAAGAAAAAATATAATTTTTTCAAGACTGCCATAATATATTTGAAGAAAAAAGTTTGGAACTAACAATATTTGTATATATTTGTAGGATGCAGTGTGGCATTTTGATACATTCTACATTGTAGAATGATTTCATATAACATAGAGTCATCCATTCGATCTGGAAGCACTGGTTTCAGTGGATTGGCCCTCAAATCTGAAGATGTTCACGGCCCTTTTATAGAATGGTGTTGCCTTTGTGTATAACCTACACACAGCCTCCATGTACTTCATATATTTTCTAGATGTCTATAATACCCAATACAATGCAAATGACAGTTGCTATACAGTATTTTTTAGAGATTAAGGACAGAAGCCTGCACATATTTAGCAGAGATGCAACCATCATGCATAAATGAGAAGTAGGAGTACATGCTCAGAAAACAAGTGCTAGAGAAACACTGGGTTTCTGTGAGGAGAGAAGAGACTCCAGCAGGATATGCCCATACATCACCACATTCATGGGGATTCAGTACTGACTTGTCTCAGTGTATAGCAAGTTCAAGTTTTGCCTTTTTTTTCGAACTTTCTGGAATTAACAATGTTCTGATCTATAATTGTCTGAATCCACAGATGTAGAACCTACAGATAGAGAAGAACTACCTGTACATGCATACTGTGGAATAAGTATACCTAGTTAACATATCTATCACCTCACATAATTATCAATGTTACAGTGTAAATATTGAAAATCTATTCATTTAGCAATTCTGACATACACAACATGCAATAATTAACTTGGTTACTAGTCTGTGGAACAGATTTTAGAAGTCCTGCTTTCTGTCTGGTAAAGTTTTGTGCCGCCCAGTCATCACCCCAGTTCTCTTTACTGCCCATCCTCCCCACCTCTCTGGGCTCCACAGCTATTTCTTTAAGTTTGACTTTGGGGTGGCATATAAGTGAGACTACACAGTAAGCACCTTTCTGTGCCTAGCTTACTCTGCTTAGCATAGCATCCTCCAAGTTCATCCATTCTTTACAAATGGCAGCATTTCTTTCTTTTTAAGGCTGTAGAGTATTCCGCTGTATACGTATACTACATTTTCTTTCTTCCATCAGTAACACCGACAGAGACTATCTTGTCTATTGTGACAAATGCTACAGGGAACATGGGAACATAGCTATGTCTTAAACATTCTGACGTCAGTTCTTTTAGACACATAGCCATAGTGAGATCTTCATTTTAGCCCTTTTGTATTGGGGCTACTATCCTTCATAATGGCTGAATTAAATTATATTCTCACCAGCAGTTCATAGTGCTCCATCTCTCTACAGTCTTATCAATTTCTATTACCTCCATCTTTTCATAATAACTATCCTTGTGGGTGTGGGGTGATATCTTTTGTGTTCTAATTTGTTCTTCCCTGTTCACTAGTGACAAGAATCCTCTTTTCCATGATTCTGTTCATCTCTATGCCTTCACTTGAAAAATATCTATTCACATTCTTTGTCCATTTTTCACTGGGATATTTATTTCCTTGCTACGGAGAGTTGTATGATTTCCTTATACATCCTGGTCAATAGCTCCTTATCAGATGTACAATTTACAGATATTTTCTTCCATTTTGTATTCTTTCCTTTCTTTCCTGTACAGAAACTTTTCAGTTCAATGCAATCCCACCTTTCTCTATTCATGCCTTTCTTATGTTTGTGGATCATATCAAAAAAGCAATAATTGCCAAGGCCAATGTCACCTAGCTTTCCCCATGTTCTCCAAGCTGTTTACACTTGCAATTTTACATTCAAGTCTTTAATCTATTTGGAGTTCGTTTTTACCAACTCTTTCACATGGTGTGAAGAAGCGTCTGATTTTATATATATATATATATATATATATATATATATATATATATATATATATATATATTTCATTTTATCATGTTTATTTTGTGTATTTTTTAAGTGTATGTCAAAAGCAATGTGCTATATTTCCTTTTAATAAGTAAGTGTAAATTTTGAATTTTCATATAAAATGAGAAAGGCACAGACTCTGAGGTTATCTGGTTACAAGAAGAATCACAAAATCAGTTGACACACGTAGGCTATAAGCAAAACTCATCAATTTTTTTTAACTTAAATTCAGGCACAAAAGCTAAGCCTGAATTCTGAACCTTGGGTCAGTTTGAATGATGACTGAGGACAGAGGCCAGAGACACCACAGACGGTGCACTACACCAGCATCTATGAAGCTCTTGGATGGAGTCTGCCACTACCTTCCAGGTAGACAAGCTGCTCAGTGGAGCCCACAGGCTAAGGCAATGCCCCACCCCACTGTCAGCAAGGTTCTCAACCAATGTTCCTTAACCCTTCTCCAACACACAACACAATCAGGAAGTTTGCTCTCTTACATATTCCTAATCAACGTGTATTTGCTGTAAAAGAGAAAATCCTGCCTGCAACTCAACCTTCAGAACTAGGATGTAGAAACCTTCCAGATACACTGGGATAAAGCTAAGAGTCAAAATGAAGACCATTCGAACTTATAAAGTTAAGACAGCATGTTGTGTCTCTCTTGCTTTGCTCTCTGTGGAAGCTAGTAGGGAGGAAAACCGGTATTCCTTCTATAAACTACCATTTATTATTAATAAACTACCATTTATTACACTAAGGCAAGATAACCTCAATCTCAAATTTCTCACAGTCAGCATTCTACCACAAAACAATAACAAGATTAGGCATAAACTTTCCCAATTGATCTTATTAAGTCAAAAGATAAGTTTTATCTTTATTGAATATGTACATCTTTAAGAAAAGGGAAGTCTGTCCTCTGTAAGCAAAGGAAACCTAGAGTTCTGTGATGGTGTGGGCCCTTTGCTAGAGTCAGACTCAAATTCACTTCCCCTTGTACCAGTGAAAAGTAACTCCAATAAAAGGTCTTTCTGACAAGTTCCAGTTAGAAACTTTAATCAAAACATTTGCTTATTCCTGATTCTGCCAACCAAGCAAAGGCTGGAAATAATTTTCATTTATAAAGCTTTCACTACCAATGTCATGAAAGTTTTATAATTCTGTTATTGTTCCCATGGGAAAAAATCTCTACTCAGGCAGAAAAACTGAAAAGCCAAGAAATTCTTCAACAAATCAATTAATAGCAGAGGTTTAAAGTATATTTGTAATTGCCTGAACCATGCTTGGTTCATGAGACCAACAACAATTGCTCTCCATTAAACACCAGCTCACTTCCAGAGACTGCAGCTCAGGGTTTCACATGCATTCATCAAGGTCTGGAAACAGAATCACTTTAAGGTTAAATGTAGGGTGGTTAACATTCAGATGTTAGGGCCTCTCCCCACACTTAAATGAAAGACCAGAGGCAGGATCCAGGAACTAGCACTATTAACAAGTGCTGCTGATGACTGTTAGGCAAATTGAAACCGAGGACCTTTGCTTTAGGAAGGTGAAACTGTATTCAGTCAAGGAGGAACCTGGATACTGCTGCTCAGAAAAAGAAATGGGATTATTTTATGAAGTATCTATCCATCTGTTTCCATACTTTCAAACAAAAGCACTCAATGTCAAAAAGCTAAAAAGGTGTACTACATATCTTCATCAGCCGTGGAACGAAAATTTCTAGTACCAATCTTCTCCCCAAACAGATCTACAAACAGATCTTCAATCACTGTGACACTATCAGAACACAGTGTTCTCAGAACTTATCTGAGAAATGCAGTTAGAACCAAGTTTGTTTATCCACTTATAAAGAAAATATCTGATTTAGAAACCCTCAGATGTTAAGTGTTTATATGTTATATAAATGAAAAGAATTAATGCATGAAGCATGGTTCACTTTACTGTGAACATCTCTCCTGGAGGTAGAATTCAATTGAGGCGCAGCATGTGCTCTGTGCGGCTTACCAGAGAGCAATACTCACAGCCGTCACACACTGTTCAAATCAGCTCAGCTTCACTGAGAACAGCTCCATTTTCATGGCTACTTATACAATTAGACTTTTAATGTGACGAATGATGGACAATAGCTGGGTCATATGGCCAGGACAAAGATTTCCCATGATGCCTCTTACTTGTCAATACAAATGACTGTAGAAAATGGGCCTAGGGGAAAAAAGAGGGCCTTCAGATTTTCAATGAAAAAAAAAAAAAAAAAGTCAATGAAATGAAAAAAAGTAGAAGGAAATGATATTATTTGCAATTAATATTCCTGTATTATTAGGGAGTAGACAGCAACGCATGACCAAAAGACATGAACATTGCAGTATATATTGGCTAACATGATACTGTAGTTGCCAACCAATCCCACCTCTTTCTTTTATTAAAAATGGGTGCTGGATGACTTACCATGAATAAGAAACACAATCAATATGGCAGTCAGATTTCCTGACAACACTCCCAAACCACTGGAGTTTGGTAGAAGATGTGTTTACTAGACTACAGAATTTCATAGCTTATAAAAAGTATACTTCTTAAGGAATATTTTAGTGCCAAAGAGACATGATTTTATCCATTAATACAGTTTTAATTATGTGATCATCATCTAATCATTCCTTAAAGATTTTCACATTTAATGTTTTAAACCATCTGCAGATGGCTTTTACTTGTTACCTTAGGGGTATACAAAGCCACAGACACAGAATTACAAATTCTCACAATGAATTATGGACAATCTCTATCCTGTCCTGGCCTATGAACCCCCAAATGTAAATGTTATTTCGATGCACAGAATTAGTCAGATATAGGGTTTTAAGTGGATACACTTCCTCTCTGGGCACCTGGTAATTAGCATACTGGCCTCTGGGGCCCTGCTTTCCAATGCTGGGTGCTATATATCATGTTTATCTGGGAAGCAGCTCCCATTCTGTGGAAGACCAAGAACAAAGGAACTGGCAGGCTGCAGGGGAGAGGCTGCCCATCAACAGTGTATTAAACACACCCATTAGTTACTTCAATCAGCTAATTAGCTCAACAAATGCAAAAACTAAATCATTAAACAAAGTGTCCCTGATTGCCTATCTGGCTTCTGATTTGCTGTCACTAATCCAGCAGGGAAGAACAGGATAGTTCAACAGAAAACAAAAGCTGTTCACACTGGGGAACTGGGAAGGGGTGGGTCTTAATGTTTTAAGAAAGTTGAGATTTGCCAGGAAGTTTCACACACACAAAAAAAAAAGTACCAGGGAGACTCTGTGTTTATGCTTAGAAAGCTAAATCAATTTAAATATAAATTGCTCTCCCTCTTTGTCATTATGAGGAAGAAATAAAAAGTGGGTTTTAGATCTCTGGTGTGCAAATGGTCATTAACTTTCGCTTGACCTTGGGTGTAGAACTAATATTGGATTTATACACAGAGCCCTCTCATTACACTCTTTTCTTGCTCTCTTACAGAAGATATGTTCCCAAGAGTTGCAATGCTAGAAGCCATTTCTTAGCTTTCAGCTAGAAAACTTGACTCTCCCTTTGAATGCTTCCCCTCAGCTTTATACCCACCCCTCTGCTCCAACTCCAGGAAACTGTTTCTCTGGGTTTACCTACGGGTATAAAACATGTGCAGTCACATGCAGGAAGCTGAATAGCCCAACACCATTGTCTTGGACCACAGGAAGTCAGAAGAGAGCTTCTCCATGCGTTGTCACATTCTGAGGAGAGGGACCACCAGTATCCGTTTCTGTCTTTCAGCATCTAATTCTCAATAACAGGAACAAGCTGCCATTTCAAGTCACTTAATTACCTTTGTCGGTTGAGCACTGTAAACGTTACACATCTTCACTGAAGTACCCTGTAGTGTATTTCTTTTAAAGCAGATCTCCAAAAACCTGCCACTCTGGAGAACATGCTATTATCGTTATTTATTTACATCCTTGCCAAATCAGTTTCATTTACTTATCTTAGTGGAAATGACCATATGGAAGGGTGAAAAAGACATTTCTTTGTCGTTTCAAAGCCATGGTTTTGCTTTGTAATTTGCTTAATTCTAAATGATCCTCAGGGTTAAAGGAATTTGACTTCCTAGTCTCAATACCTTCAGGTGTCGCTATTCAGAAGAGATCAGTTCAAAGAGGTATTTTATTTTATGCTGTGCCATTGGACAGTTATTTATCATTTTGACTTAATGGCTCTAATTACAAAAGACAGTGTCAAACAGGACTTTTTTAAGAAGCAATTTTCTTTGTATCCCAGTGGGAGAGTCAAAAAATTTACAAAGCATCTGCTGCATGCGTTTTCAATTATTCCTGGGCTTTCTCAGTGCTATTATTTTCTTGATTGAAGGAGTCTTACATTGTCCAGTATCCTTTAACTTTACCCTGCATTGAGAAGTGCTATTTCAAGGCTTTTATGATTTTATGGTATTTGAAAAAGGAAAGGATAGGTGGGTAGGTGGTTAAGAGGTTTAAGAGAACTGACTGCTCTTGCAGAGGACCTATGTTTAGTTCCCAGCACCCACATGGTGGCTAACAACTCCAGTTCCAGAGGATCCAATACCCTTTTCAGGCCTCCACAGGCACTGCAAGCATATGGTGCATTTACATACGTGTAGGCAAGACACTCATACATACAAAATAAAAATTAAATTTAAGAAAAAGAGAGAAACAGTTATGGTGACACACTCCTTTATTCTTGAACTTGGGAGGCAGAGGTAGGTGGATCTCTGTGAGATCAAGGCCAGTCTCTGTACATAACAAATTCTAGACCAGCTGGAGTCTAGTTAAAGCCTCTCCTCCTACAGCCAAGCACCCAGCACAATTCCATCTGCTTAAGGTCTTTCTCCCTTCTCAGCTGTGAACTTACAATTTTCTAGGAATCTCACAGAAATCATTTACAATAACAGTCATGTCCTAAACCTGTTGTGCAATTCTTGTAGCTCCTGGTTTTCTTATCAGAGTGTAATCTCATCCAAAGCACATGGATACATACCCCACATGTGTGCCCACATACAAACCACACATATATACACATGAAAATAGAAAAAGGCAAAAGATCTTTTCTAAAATCCCATTTTGCCTTTCAGTCTTCTAACTATGAAAAGTTATGAAAAGATCCGGGCAAAGTCAAAGTGCTACATTAAAAAAAGATATTGTCAAAACCAAAAGTAATTTAATGGACTATCAGAGTAGAAGCAAATCTAGAAGCATTAAAGCATTTCTCCTCTAAACACCCAGAAAGGAAAGGTCTTATGTTCTGTTTTTTTTTTTTTAAGCCACTTTCATTTCTTATGACAAAGCAACATTAATCTATTTTCTTTAAAATGTGTTTACCCTACAACAATACAACTTTTTCAACTGTGTTAGACCTCGAGTCTCAAAGTGCTTCGTAACAGCATGATTTCCCCAATCCTACATATGTGTAAGAGAGGGGAGGAAAAGTACTAAAATTTTCCTAAACCATGTTACTGAAGACCAGTGATTGCAACCAACAGTAAGCCTGGAAAGCTGAAGCTTTACATGGATGGCCAGTGTGATTTGAACTGTTCAGGGGCCAAAGAGATGGCTCCAGTGGTTAAGAGAACTTGTTGCTCTTACAAAGGACCCATGTTAGGTTCCCAACACCCACAGGCAATTTAAAAGAATCTGTAACTCCAGTTTCAGGGATCCAATGCCCTCTTTTGGCCTCCCTGGGCATTGATGTATGTGGGACACCTACATACATGGAGACAAACACTCATACATAAAATAAATAAACCTTAAAAAAAAAAAATCAGAATGTTGAATGATGTTCCTGGATTTCCAGGTTCCACTTGAATGCTTACTTAAATGTTCCACCCTGAGTTCAACCCCATGGCAAATAATAGCAACCAGGTTGCCAAAATCATGGTGGATCAGAAATGTCTATTAAAACTTGAATACAGGACTCAGTGATGTTGGAGGATAGTCTTTGAATGTAGAGTTCAAAGATTATTTAAAAAAAAAAAAAAAAAAAACAACACACACCACGACCAAGCTAATCTATAAGGCTAAAATAAACAATTTAGCAAATGCAAGACAGTGAGTTCCTTCTCCTGTCTCTAGTTTACTTAAAAAGAATATTTTCTAGATGCTAAAACTAAAGACATTAAGCTAAACCATTTTATATACATTAATATTATATGCTTCAGAGAAATAATGACACTGTCACCTGAAGCCTTGCCTAGATTATCCACGACTTGCAAAGTTTATGAGTTTTCATTTTATTCTTTCCCATGCCCAGAAACAAATATGTACAACTGGAGTCTTTTCATGAATCACAGTTTTCGTCCATAATGCTGAAACCTTCCAATCAAGGGCAGGAATTTAGCTGAAGCACAAAGCCTGCACTGGGAAAATCCAGGTTTACACACTATTCGCAGACTAGGTACACATGGGACTTCTTCAGGCCAGCCCTTGACTCTAGATCCTAAGATCAGCATAGTGGAAACAGCCCCTCCTTTGGTGGGTGCTCCTGACTGCTCCGCAGCTCCTCCCCTGTGGTTTGCTTTGTGGGGTCAAGCCTGCCCTGCCCTGCCCTGCCAACTATCTGAGAGTGGTGCCCACTTGAGTCTCTCTCTCCTTCCCCACTTGTCATTCTCTGCCTCTTCCAAAGGGGCATCAAACGTCCAACCAGACGACAGATCCTTCACCCACACAGGCCAGGGCAGTCCTGACAGAGAACCCTCTTACTGCCAAGATCATTAAATTCCAAAGAATCTCAACTTCCAGTTTGGTTCTCCATCATGTGCACTGTTTTTTTAAGCCCCGGATAAAGTAGTCTCTAGATTGTGACAAGGGTAAAAAGTGTTATAATATTAGAACTGAAAGGAACTCCTCAGTTTACCACATTCTACCCCTGTCCCGCAGATCACAAACTGAATTAGCTGTCACAAAGACAACTAGTGGCAAAACCAAAGCCCAGAACTCCTTCCTTTTCCAAACTTTACTATCCCAGATATTTAAGCTTTAAAAACACTTCAGTAACTATGGGCTAAGCAGGCAGAGTGAAATTTAAACTCTGCCAAAAAAGATTTACCAATGTGAGATTTCTGGTTCTCCATCAACAGAAGCCAAGCACAGCACACATTTCTAAAGAAAATGAGAACCCCTGTGCTCTGGCTGTGGTTCCCTAGAAAATGGAAGAAGCACTCTCTGAAGTCATTAACCAGCTAACATTAGAACTAGAATAAGTCATCCAATAAAAATCGAGGTGTGCAAGAGTAAGCTTGGTAAGCTGTTAGAGAAGAAAACTGATTAAAGGAAATCCTAATAGCCTCTTAAAAAAAATACAACAAAATGGATTTTTTACTAACTACAGTCTTGAACCATTTATGGAACTTATATTGATTGGCAGTTATTTTTATGTCTTTATGTCTGTACGGTCAGCTGCAACTAAAACTTTTTCTTCCTACCAAAGCTCATTTTAATAATCATTTGCAGTGAAACATAAATCTGGCATGACCACCTGAGCCCTAATTAGCTGTTTTCTTGCAAGACTTGAGCTACTAGGGTAATCAGTTCCTTCTGTCAAGCTCCAGATGTGCCAAATATCATTTTCATACTAATTTTTATTAGGTGGATGCCAAATTTTTTCTTTTTCTTTAAAAATAAAAACTCAACATAACTTTAAAAAAACAGGAAGCTTATACGACTGTGGAGCCAGAATTCTAAAGCTGTGGTTAATGGTCCTACAGTTTATTACCTCCTGACTTCACAATAAGTTTGCCTGTATCAGATGGGGACTGGCTCGTTATTTTTATAGGATATACGCCATGATTTAAAGACAGCAAGGGACAAATGTATGCTCACTCTTGCTCACTGTCCTCCATGCCCACAATGTAACTGCATACAGCAGACGCCTATTTAGAAATGAGTAAAAGAATGAATGAACACAAGATTCCAGTCTGTGCCTTAACATTGCTACTTTTTTATTCACTGTTACTGTAAAGTCAAGTACTGGGATTGCAGGGTGAAACAGGCAGGTGTTTACAGAATTTTCAGATTAGAATCTTTGAATATAATAACATACAACTTATGATTTTTTTTAACCCTCATTGTTTTCCAAATCTGCTGTGGTTAAGGGAATGTGAGAATTATTTTGTTTTTCTCTAAACCAATGTCCTTTATTCATATTAGTATTCCAATCAGAAAACACATCTAGTTTAAAGTCAAGGAAAAAATAGTGACACTGCTCAAATTTCATTGGTATTATTCATTCTTACATTTCTGAGCCCTAACTAATGAAATTTTGTAAATAACAGTTAAACGGATTGGTAAGATAGAGACAAAATAGTCCTCATTGACAGATGATATGATTGGCGAATTCAAGGTGATTTCAAAACAAACTTGGAACTGACTTGAGCTCAATACTTGAGGGGGGAGGGAGATTCTCATATAAATAAAAATCAAATTATATGAGAAGATAACAGATGTAGAAGTTGATAAACTGATTCTAATTTTACACAGAGAGAAGACCCACAATAGCCAACACAACACTGAAGGAAAACAGCAACTGTGAAGATATGACAGTCTGATTTCAAAACTTATTCCAGAGCTACAGTGATCAAAACAGTATGGTACTAAATGAAAGAACAGACACAGATCAACAGAGCAGAGCAGGGTCCCAAAACAGACCCACGTAAACACAGGCAACGTTCTTTGATCAAGTAGCAGACACAATTTAGTGAAGGAAAGATTGTCTTTTCAGCAAATGGTGCTAATACAACTCTCAAAAAAAGTGAATCCAGACACAGACCTTAAATCCTTCACAAAAATGAACTCAAACCACAAGCTGAACTGGAAAACACAAAATTACTAGGTGATAACACTGGGAAAAATCTAAATGACCTTGATTTGGCAGCAATTTTTAGATAACACACCACAGCAAGATCCATGGAAGAAACAACTGGCAAGGCAGACTTTATTAAAATATAAAGCACCATCAAGAGGCTGAGAAGGCGAGCCACGGACTGGGAGAGAATATTTGCAAGAGGCATATCTGATCATGACTGCTATTAAAATAGCCAAAAAACTCTTAAAATTCAACAGTAAGAAAGAGAACGAGCCAATTAGAAAAGAGGCAAAAGACCTGAATGCATTACTCTGCAGAAGACATGGTTGTGGCACAGCAGCACAGAAAATGACGCTCACCGACATGGGCATTAGAGCACTGCCAGTTACACCAGTGAAGAGAAAAAAAGCAAGGAAAGGAGAGATGTCCACACACAGCAGTTGCTGGTTGAAGAGACAGAAACAATGGGAACTCTCACTCACTGCTAGTGCAGGCCCCTTGGAGACACCGTGAGTTTCTAACAAAATTAAACATGCTCTCACATGGGATCCAACAACCACACTCTTTGATAGTCAACTAAAAGGAGCTGAAAGTATTTCCACATAAAATCTGTGCAGAAATGTTTATAGCACCATTATTCACAATTCCTAAAACTCAAAAGTCACCAAGATGCTCTTTAGTGGTGGATGGATAAACTATGGTAATCCAGACAGCAGAGTAGTATTCAGCACTAAAAAGAGCGGAGCTATCAAATCAGGAGAGACCCAAAAGAACCTGAAATGCATGCTATTAAGTTAAAGAAGCCACTAGAAAATAGCAACATACTGTATGGTTTCGACTCCAGAAGGGAAAAACGATGGAGATAGTAAAAAAGACCAGGACTTGTGAGGATAGAGGAAAAAGCCAATTCAAAGTATACACAAAGGAGTCTTTTCCCTTTCTTTCTTTGGATCAGATCCAGATTACTGGTTATGTGAGGCAAGCACTCTACCACTGAGTTATATCTCCAATCCAAACTGAACTCACTTGCTATAATGCCTTCAGATGTCTTAATGGAAATAAGTAAAATAAAACTGCACTGAGAATAATAAGAACTGTACCTCATTCATTCACCCTTCACCCCTTACTCATTCACCCTTCACCCCTTACTCATTCACCCTTCACCCCAGAAGTGTTATTATAAAGCTTCAGTACTTAAAACCAGAGAGTGCAGATATGGAATTAGTAAGTGATCAGTGGACACACAGAGACCAGAAATAAACCTTAGTGTATACACAAATATATTCATATATGGTTCATATGACCAAGTTACCATTACATTATAGATCAGTGGGCAAAGAAGCAATGATTGCTATTGAGGCAAATAGATTAACAAAAGGAAAACACAGAACTAAACTTCTACCTCACACCACACACAGGTTTCCGAGGCTTTCTGGCTTAAATGAGAAGAACAAAACTCTAAAATCATCCACCTTACTGACCTAGCTAGTTTGCTTTTAGTCATTTATTTTGAGAAAATATTTGGGTAAGGGCAAAAAAAAAATCTATGTTTAGGTCTTTCTATTATTACTTTTAATAGGGAAAAGGCCTCTACATTCAAATGTAGGGCTGGGGACATAGCTCATTGGTAGAAAGCTTGCCTAGTAGGTATGATACCCAGAGTTTGATTCTAAGCACAATACAAACTATGCATAACAGAGCATGCCTCTAACACTAACACTCAGAAGGCAGAGGCAGAAAGATCTGAAGTTAAGGTCATCTTCAGCTATATAGAAAGCTAAGGTCAGCCTAGAATACATGATACCCTAACTCAAAACCAAAAGCAAATGTAAAAACCAAGAGTGAGTTAAAAAAGCTGCACAGTATATGAAGCTATACAAAATGATATGAGCCTCTATTATTGGCATAAATAATCCATGAAAATGGATTCTACATAGCTATGGAAATACAGAGTAGGAGAATAGAGTTTAATAGGGTAGGAGAAAGAACCAGAAATACACAAACGTGCTCAAAGTATTTTTTGACAAAGGAACAAATGCTATCCAATAGAGGAAAGATGACTTTTTAATAGAAGTCATTAGAACAATTTCAGAAGCAGAAAACAAAACACAAAACCTACAGCTAAAAAAACTTTACTCCAACCAACTCAAAATGAAACACAGTCTTAACTACAAAACATAAAATTACAAAACCTTTAGGGAAAAATATTTATGCTCTAGTGCTAGGAAAAGTTTTTAAATTTACTCAAAAATAATTCAGAAAAAAATGACATTTTTTTCATATGTGCACAGAGCTGCCCAGTGGGGCATGGGCACCACTAAGAAAACTGACAGTTTTTCTCTGGGGGAGTTTCTAAAGACAGGGTTTTACTTTTCTTGAGACAGGGTTTTGCTAAGTCCAGGCTGTCCTCAAGTTGACAACCCTCCTGTCTCCGCCTCCAAATTGCTGGAATTAGAGACTGGCACACCACACTCAGCTTAATAACTGGACTTTATAAAAATTAAATGCTTCCACTCTGAGAGGATGAACTGTAAGCAATATACTACAAGAAAATATTTGCCAGCACATATCAGCAAATGGCTGATAACCAGAAGATATAAAGAAACATGGAAACTCAACAGTGGAAAAATGGAACAATCCAACTAGAATACAGGAAGAAGGCAAGAACAAGAATTTCACTAAAGATGCCAGTCGGGTGGCAAAAAGCATATGAAAATGTTTCTGACATCATTATCCATCAAGGAAATGAAAACTAAAACCATAGTAAGATCTCACTATATACCTATCAGATGTCTAAAACAAAACCAAAACTAAAGTGATGCTATCGAATGCTAGCAAAGACACAAAGAACCAAGCTCTATTACACATTGTTGGTGAGAATGTAAAATGGTACAGCTATTGTAGAAAATTTTTTGCCAGTTTCTCAAACAAAAACAAGCATGCAACTGTCATAAATCCAGTATTTATATTCTTGGATACTAATTCCAGAGAAACAAAATATTAATTCAAGAAAGTTTGTACTATACATGAATACTTGCAGCAGCTCCAGAACAGCTCAAAACTAGAAACAAACCTGAGGTCAGTCAACAGGTGAATTCCTAAAAACACTGTGGTACACTGAAACCATGGAATATGATTCAGCAATGAAAGGGTATGAACTACTGATATATACAACTGGAATAAACCTCAAGAAAACCATGCCAGTGAAAAGTCAAGTCCTAAGGAATACATTCTGTATGATGCCATTATCCATTCCATTATATCATTATATAATATTTTTGACATCACAAACACAGAAATAGAGAACAGCTTACTTCAGAGGCAGAGGGGCAGATAGAAGTTCAGGGAAGTTTTAAACAAAAGTCACGAGGGGTCCTTGTGAAGAAGGAAATGTTATGTATCGCATTACCGTTAGGGAGCTAGCATATGGAATGCTTGGTGCTGGGGAGGGAGTGACAATTTTCTTCAGAGATTCGGCCCCAGGTAGGTTGCTCATTCTCCCATGGATGGACCTACATCCATGAACATGGCAGGAGTACCAACCAACTGAACTCTGTGGCGTTTTTTCTTTTCTGGCTCTTTTAAAGGAGTACATAGAATTGGGAAGGAAATGTAATGGGAATTCGGAAGCAGCAGGGGAGAGACCTGGAGCTGGGTTTGATCAAAATGCATTGCTTCCCTTTTTCATAATAAAAATGGCTTGATTTATTTCTCTTTCTTCTCAAAGGAATTTTCAAAGAATAAATTAAAAAAAATTTTTTTTAATGCTCTGGACTGTAGAGATAGCTCAGCGGTGAACTGGCTGCTCTTGCAAAGAACCTGGGGTCAGTTCCCAGCATCCATACAGAGGCTAACAACCATCGATAACCTTCAGTTCCAGGGGATCTAACACCCTGTTTTGGCCTCACTGCTACTGCACACACATGGTACACCTACATACCTGCATGCAAACCCCTCATACACATAAAATAAAAATAAATTATAAATTAAAAAAAAATTTAAAGGATACTTGGGGGGTCTGTCTGTATCATTTATTATAAATACTGAGTATTATACTCAAAATATAATTTACATAATAAAATAACTCATATATAAAAAAGTATTACTGTTTATGTAGGTGAGATGATGTGAGATTTTTCCAATTTCTTCTTCATACATAAATGTATAATAAAAAATTTTCAATGAGTATACTCTACTATAATTAAAAGAAAAATAAATCAAGCTACTTTTATTATTAAAAAGAAAAGTTAATATATAACATTTTGTTGAATACTGTCCTACATAATTCTTCTAAATGTCTCTTTTTTTTTTTCTTTTGACACAAAGTCTCTCTGTGTATACCAGGATGGCTCTGAACTCACTGTGTAGACCAGGCTGAACTTGCAGTGTTTTCCTTCTTCTGCTTCTTGAGTATTGGGATTACAGGTTTACATCTCCTGCCTGGCTCAAAATGTCATTTTTAAAGTTGCTTCACATTCTGCCATGTTGATTACTGATTCATGTCAGGGACTTAAGGACTGTTTCTACTTTGTTTTTCCTTTGTATGTGGTGGAGTAGGAAGAATGTATGTACATGTTCCTATGGGGTGTGTATGTATACGTGGGTGTGCATACATGAGTATTCATGCAAAGGCTAGAGTTCAGGATCCAGTGTTGACTTCAATTGCACTCCACCTTATTTTTTGAGACAAGAGTTTCTTACTGAACTTGGAGCATACAGACTCAGCTAGGATGGCTGACCAATGAGCTCCAGGGATCCATCCACCTGTCTCTACCTCCCCAGCACTGAGATTACACTACCAAAACCAGATTCTATGTGGGTGCACTTTACCAACTACACCACCTCTCCAATCAACTGTCTATATTTTCTTTCTTATCATTAAAGTAATGCAAGGGCTGAGGATGTAGTACAGTTTGTGGAGTGCTTGCCTAGCACACAACAAGCCCTAGGTTCAGTCCCCTAACCTGTATAAATCAGGCATAATGACGTAATGCTTGTAATCCCATCACTCAAGCAGCAAAGACTGGAAAATCAAAAGTTCAAGGTAATCCTCAGTTATACAGAAAGTTCAAGGCCAACCTGGGATACATGAAACTCTGACTCAAAAAAAGGAAGAGAAAGCAATCTGATATATTTCCTTAATCCTCCAGCCTGATGTTACTGGATCAAAGTGTTAAAGATGAAGGAACACACGGAAAAACTGATTTCCTGAAAAACTATGAATTTATGGTCCCATCATTAGTATGCATATAACTGAAAAACTGCCAAGATGTGTTCAGATTCTAAGTTCACAGATCAAGTAAATAAGGAAAACAGATATTCTAACCCCCTGAGATGACAAGGCAGAGTAAAACTGACGTCATATAAGTCTCTCTGTACAATCTTACATGTATGTGTAGGTCTCCCTTACTGATCATCATTTCCCTCCACCTCCAGGAAGTTTAAGTTTCTCAGCCTAACACCCACAAATCTACCTCCTTCTGCTTTGCTCACTTACCTCCAACTCCTCCTACCCCCTTGCTAAGCACTGGGACACATCTGGCACAACAATTCTGTCAAATGCTCTGCCTCGTCTACATGCATTTGGTCTTTCTCTGATGATGGCAAATGTTATGTTTTGGTAAACTTTCCCAAGCTTCCCTTGAAACTCAAAAATTGTATCTTATCCTCAGGGTACTGCTACCCCAAATCATACAGACTTCATGTTTGATTTCCCTACCATTAAAAGAACCAAGACCAACCCCATTCCACTTTACCTCTAAGCCCTTCTCCTTACAATCTTTAAACTGATGTCCTTTGTCTCATTTTCCATCTCTGCAAATACCCACCATCTAATAATGTTCCCCAGGAATCTCTGTTCACACACAGCCTCGTGCTATTCAGGATCACTGTTCTTTGCAGTCTTCTCCCACCACCTACACATCTGATCTGTATCTCAGATCAGTCAAATCACCAAAGAAAGGCACTTGAATATAATAAATGCATTCATACTAAGGTGTATTTGATTCAAAAAGTAATTGAATGATAAACAAATCTTAAATGTGCCTATAAAAGGATGCATATCAAATGCATGGTTTGTGCTAGCACATTTCTGCTCCATTTATTTCTTCAGGTTTTGTCTTGATTTGCATTTAGTCACAGATTTATCTGCCTGAAAAATGTACTATTTCCCAAGACGTTCTTCTTTTCTGACTCTCATTCCATTCAGCAGTGATCTCCTCCCTCTAAACAGGGGAGGAGGAGACGGATGGGGGGACCAGACATAGCACAAGATGCTGCCTTCTGACATCTCTCCTCCCTAAGCAAGCGTTTTTCCACTTCACTGAGTATTCATTTCATATTGGAATTGAGCAGAAAATGTGTTTTTTTTCCCTCCTTTTGCTTTCCATATCTTATTTCTACAGATTATATCCTACAAGTATGAAGAAACAGATCTATGTAATCAATCCTATGAAAAACGCTTTGCTGTGAAATGTCATTAAATGACTTACTTTTAAACAACAAATCGCTTTGAGATAAAAAATATGTCCTCTTTTAAAAGACCACCAGAATAATATTCACTGTTCTCTGTCATTATAATACATGATGCATGGAAACTGAATTGCTTTTGTCATATACTTAGCTCTATTTCCTGGTTTCACTAGACTACAAACATTCTTAGTTTTTCATTGAAATCTAAAATAAGTTAGAGGAAAGATTAAAATTTTACTTTGAGGTGCTATACATAATATCCTGTGCTATTTAGATTTTAAGATAAATGCTTTAAAAAAAAACACAGTGACACTTTTCAGCACCGTCTAGCAAGCATCCTGAAGTACCCGCAGCGGCACACTTCCAGGTGACGTGAGGTACCCCCCAAAGAATCACAATCTTCCTCCAGTCCATAAGAGACTACTCACCAGACTTCCTTGCTTTCAAAGCAATAACAGCTGCTAGCTCTCTCTGCACCTAATAAAATATTAGGGAAAGAAATCAAATTAGAATAATAAAAATGGACCCATCAAGGCAGTACTTTGTTTTCAGTTACACAGCCCACATTAGGAGCAGCTGCTGGGAGACTTACACTGGCCACCATCACTGCTTAAGGCTTTTAGTAAATGGGGGGAAAAAAAAAACTGGAGGCACTTCAGACCAAAAATCTGGGAGAAATCACAAGAACTTCCTTTTTTGGATTTTTTTTTTTTTTTTAAAGACAGGGTCTTCCTGTAGCCCCAGCTGGCTTGGGGCTCACTACGTAGACCATGGCCTTGATCTCACAGAGATCCACCTACATCTGCCTCCCGAGCGCTGGGATTAAAGGTGTGCCCCTCCCCCATATCTGGCAACTGACTTACTTTTTAAAAGAGAATGATATTTTACTTTTTAAAAGACAATTTTACTTTAAAAAAAAAAAAAAAAAAAAAAGATAGTTGCCAGAAGGCACACAAAGGCACACACTGTGGAAAACTAGCATATATAGCATGATAAGTACTTTAAAAACATAACCATACAGTCAGAAGTAATACAAATATGAACTGTTATTAATGATACTTTGACCAGGATTATCAATATTACTTATCCCTCAAAGATGCTGGCTCGCATTAGGAGATCTAGAAGCGTTGAGACAGGTGGCCCCACATTAACTGGGCCTCTGCTCAGAAGCAATCCTACTTGCTGCAGGCTGAGAAGGTTACAGGAGCCACTTTGGATAACATGCAACATAAAAGTGCCACTGG
Organism: Eospalax fontanierii; assembly: GCA_035773235.1. Lineage (NCBI taxonomy): Eukaryota > Metazoa > Chordata > Mammalia > Rodentia > Spalacidae > Eospalax > Eospalax fontanierii. The sequence goes on along the minus strand of CM069528.1, from coordinate 32,882,515 downwards.
GTCACCGGGCAGGTGGACTGGGGATAGGTACACATTTACTCCTAGGTCCCGAGCTAAGTTTATTATCCAAATTTTTAGGACCTATATGTTCTCCCTGGTGTGAATGCTTAAATCAATCCCTGTAAAACTTTCTTAAAGAGGAACACGAAAACAGACCCAAAATGCTAAATACAGTTACTGTCAAAGATAACATGAACACAATCTTTGGAAAATCTATGCTTGGTAGTAACAAAAATTCCATAATGAACAAGCTCTTTCCTCATCAGGGTACAACCTCTTAAGTTTGTGTATGTGTATGTATTTGTGCGTGCGCGTGAATACATTATAATAATGACACTTTAAAGGGGAAACATGGTTCAAGGTTAAATTGCAGATTTGCTATTCAAATTAATTTAATTTACATTCATTTACTGGAAAGGGAGTGTGCTAATGTGCTAGGCCCTGAGACTCCAAGTGGAACCATTTCCCAGTGGCCCAGGCACAGACACCCCGAGGAGGATGCTTGCCCAGCTGTTCTCACTGACACACTCCCTATGGTCTGGTACGAATGTGACTGGAAAGTGCATTCTCCTGATTTATCTGACTCTTTGACGCCTGAGACTCTCACTATTTTATAAGTAGTAAGAAGACAATCAGTCTCCCTTTCTCCAATTTGGGGAACTGAGGTCTAAAAATACTCATGAATATAAAGTTTATAGCTAAAGTGGGGGGAAAGTGAAAATAGAAAAACTCAATCAGTATGTGTCTGCTCAGATAAATAAAAAGGCAACAAAATTCAAATATCAACACATGCACATTTTTAATTTTGAGTTGGTACAAGGTTTACTGTAGTGCTATCATCTGCTTTGGGATTTTTCTCCTTCACAAAGTTATGAATATTTGGGAATGGAGCATGGATTATGAATGTTCACGAGATCCTGCCAATGGCTACCCATTCTATGACCTCCCAGAAAAGACCCTACTGTGGCTCGGAGATAGGAAAACAGGAGAGATGGAAGAAGATGCAAGTAGTCGATTCATTTCACTTGCTCAGAGAGAACAAGAAAAAGCCTTTTCCACCTCTTCTCTGAGCCTTCCATACCTGAACTTCTTTCACAGGATCTTCGGGTTTTCCCTCTCTAGCTAGGAATAAGACTCAAAATATAAATAGCTCAGAAAAGGAAACCAGTATATCCTCAACTGTATAACACTAATTTCCAAAGACTCAGTGGGGAATGAAATAAGGAATGGGATGAGTAACGAAACAATAGAAGGGGGTGGGTACCACAAAGAGGAGACAGAGGAGCAGAAAGGAAGAACTTTATGGCTTAATTTGGAAAAAACTAAGTCTTTTTTCTTGCATAAAATAAATGACATTACTGCACACATCACATGGCCCAAACTCTGCAGTGAGAGGGTGTGTATCTTATGTCGGATGGGGTATAAAACAGCTCCCACATTTCTGTTCTAGAAGGGAAAAGGGTTTTGATAAAAACTCCTTTCTACAAAGCACAAAGGGGAAAGAGCTGACCAAGCAAAAACACAAACTAGGACTGATCCCATTATACATCCCATGGTACTTCCCCAGATCATTTTGTTTGTTCCTTAACTACCTAGCAATTGTGTCATTAATCATTTTGAATTGTGTGTCTTCTAGACTAGATGCTCCACTGAGGCAGGGACCTCTATGTCTTTTGCTGACATTCTCCAGCACAAAGGATGCTATTTCACTGGTAGACAGTGGGTGCATACAAAAGCATCTCTTGAGACCTCTAGGGAATGAAAATGTCGGAATCCCTTACCATAAGCTACATCAACAGGAATCTTCAGAACAGAGTGGAAGGGCTCAGACACCTTTGCAAAATAACTGATAGGTTTATACTGAAAAAGTAACGCTATGAGCAATAGCATACTATTCATACTAAGGGGCCTGCTAGCATTGGAAAAGGAACACCAAACTCCAGCAGCAGGCAAGTCTGCAGACATCAGTGTTCTGATCACGACCTGTCAAGAGGAGACCCAGCAAGGACCATCTAGATAAGAGGCTCCCAAATTCCTGGTGAGGTCTTTACAGGACAGTGATCATCCTACTGTACCTACTCAGGCTGTTGGTCTATTCAGCTTCTCCCAGTGACTTGCATTATGTTTTTTTCTAGACTTCCCAGGTGTCTCTAGGATGGACCCAGGATCCACAACCACTGCTCTACTCAACAAGACATATTAGCTGTCCCCAAGACTCCAAATCTCACTGTTATACTCATCTCAACTGGTGATCTTTACTTTTTATTTTTCTCTCCTCTAATTTAATTCATTTGTAAAGGAGCATGGTCCTCATTGTGTCCAACAGATAAAAATGAAGCCATAATCCAATCAAATGATTAGACTCGCTTGATATATCAGCAGGCTGACAGACTCAATTACTTGGAAAACTGCAAGGCAGCTTTATACAAAGCTTCAACTTTAATTTAAAATATAGCCTATTCAAACTACAGAACAACTATTATCCCAAACACATGCAGTAGGGGCTTGTTACTCTTATGAATCTCTGAAGAGAGAATGACTGCTAGACTGAGAACACATAGCCTCGTTTTCCCTCTCCCTTGGTTACCCATAAGAAATTAGAGTCAGGAACATGTTGAAATGTTTTTTTCTTTCAATCTCCATAAGCAGCAGGACTGATCACAAAATAGCACTGAAATTCAGTAAGAACCAGAGCCAGCTTTATTCCAGCATTCTGTTTTCTTTTTTTCCTCCCTGGCACTTTACTAGTGTCTTCAGCCTCAAAGCCCAAATGTTCATAAAGCTGTTCTGCATCAAAGATAAGACACAAGAGGTAACAGGAAGCATCAAATACAAACTCAAGAGCCAGTCCACTGGGAGAGGTGAACTGAGAAATAAACCAACTTCCTGAAAGAAGTGACTCTAGGAATCAAAGCAAGAAGCTGGATGGAAGGTCAGTGTGGGTCATTTTTTAGAGAACAGACCAGTGCTAGCAAAGTTACTTAGATAACCAAAGGGCTGTCCTTACAAATTGTTTCAAACAGAATCACCAATTCACAGATTTGTAAAGGATTTTTCAGCAAATTCAGAATTAGCAAAATTGATACCGTACTAGAAATGTTTTAAAAGCACAAGTGCCTTAAATGTGTGTCTTCTCTCAAGTTCTTAAATTAAATGTATGAAAAAACATCATCCAACATCCAACTTCTGAGTTTTATTCCTATGCTTCCTAAAGTTTTAAAGCATTATAAAATCTTAAGATAGTATAGACTATGAATTCTAAGAAAAAATATATAAATATGCTTCTTAATCATGGTTCTTTAATACAAGATGCAAACTGAACAAGGACAAGGCAGTACTCATGGGGCTAAGCAGCAATTTCATTTCTCAGAGGCCTAGTGCACCATTTTATTCTTAAGAGTTAATATTGCCACAGTTATAGTACATGGATAATTTTGTGATTACCTATCAGTGCCAATTAACAATTAGAAATTAAGAAAGTTGCACATCTGTCTAGACACTATTGTTTTCCACCCAACAGATTATTTAACCAAGAATTGTTTCCCCTACTTACTATCATCACATCAAAGAGGAGTTTAAGTACACTAGGATGATAAAATAAATATGCTTATGCTTACTCATCTGTTTCCATGCAATTAGGGATGTTTAAGAATCTCTTATATAAACTATTTTGTTGAAGGCAAACAGATATGCTGATTAATTCTATTGTGACTGAAACAATAGCCGGCCACTGAAAGATGAATCCATGTAGAAGAGGCCTGAAAGCAATAAAACAAATAGTAAAGACCCGTTACCTCAGTCCACTGCACATACAACTACCTTAACAGAGGTTCACATGATAAAGACTGATAGTTTTGTTGATCACGAGCATTATATGAATTAATGATAGGAATGGGATTACTGAGAATGTATAACAACGGTTTTAGGAATGTGTCTAGGAATGGAGGAGTGAAATGCAGGTTTAAATAAAAAAACAAAACCCTGAGAAAGACCAGCATCCACCTACGTTATTTGGCTTCGTACCCTTTCTTGTTAACCATGGGAACATGGCCAGGAGCTATCACCTCCTCAGAGCTGAACCTGGTGTGCACAAACAGTCCTCATTTATGTTGTCCTCTTTGCACAGTCTGACACTGATACCTGTTCCTTTTCTCCTAACAAGTGGGATTCCATGATATCACATGCTCTGGGACTTTCTTTCCTCTCTCAAAGTTTCCCTTTCCATCCATCTCTTTCTAAATTTTGAGGTTCCCAGGTGATCTAGCTTTATCCCTCCTGACCCTTCTCTTCTCATTCACTCCTACAGTTTTGATTCTATCTGCAACTCCAGTCTAACCCTCCTGACCCTAGAGTCCCACATTCATCTGTGGTGGTTTGAATGAGAATGTCCCATATATTGAACATTTGGTCCTCAGTTGGTGGCACTGTTAGGGGAGGGTCATAGAACCTTTCCCAGGCCCTGCTGAAAGAAGAACCCTATTGCTCTGTTTCCTGTGCCTGCTTAAAGATGCAAGCACTCAGCTTTCTGCTCCAGTTGCCTCTGGCCATAGCTTCTCAACCATCATGGACTCTCATCCCTCTGGAACTAGAAGCCCTAATAAACTCTTCCTTCTACAAGTTGCCTTGGTAATGACATTTCATTGCAGCAACAGAAAGGTAACTTATAGACCATCCGTTCTATGGACCAGAAGTCCAACTAGGAACCTAAATACTACATTTCCAAAGGTGAAGTCATTTTTGTACCACATTCATTCACCTTAAAATCTTCTCCCTACCACATATATTCTCTCAGTGAGTGGTACTACAATGTCCATGGTCTCAAGCAGGAAGGAAGGTACCCTTGAGTTAGTTCAGTGAACAACTTTCTCTCATTTACCACTGTCACTAATTACCTCCCTTCATCACACACATTCTTTACTCTGTAGACTAATCACTTTAAATACAATTTTATAGTCTCTTGAGAAAATGTTTCAAAGACTTCCCCCCAGGGCACTATGGCAGAGTCTGATCTAAGATTACATATAACATATTCTTCTGATGTTGCCTTTAGTTGTCTGGTGTTTATCTCAAGTTCTTTCAAAACCTATTCTCAAGTAAATAAATAAATAAATAAATAGTCCATGCTTCAGCTTTAGTAAAATATTATACTACACTTCTCTAAATGGATTATGTTCTTTCTTTTTGTGTTCTGGGACTTTATACATTCTATTCTATATGGAATGCCTTTCTGCATACCAATTCTGTGAGGTTATCACACTAACTTGTCCTTCAAGTCACCATTTTCTGCTGTATATCAAACACCGCTCCTGAACTTCAGTAGCATCCTATACTCCACCATTATAACAGCACCTTACATCCTCTAGTGAAGCTTCTTCTTTAGCTGGGGGGGGGGGGGAAGCGTGAAGTGGTAGCTGCTGCTGAGAGATAGAAGTGGAACATGTACATAAAAGGTGGGTGAAGTTGAGGTCAATGGACAAGAGTTGCAAAAAGGCATGTTTTAACTCAACTGAAGAATTTTCTGAAGGCAAAAGATGCTGATGGTGAAGGTCCTCAATGAGGTTCAAGAAATGATGCTTTATACAAGAATATAATCGGAAGGGTTCAGTGCCAGGGGGCTTTGAAGATTTGCTTCTGGACTACCTCCCTTCCCAATCACCTCTTATGGGAGTGTTTGTGTCATTTGCAAGGGTGGTGGCTTCTGCCAGTCTGCAGGTGAAAAGCTGGTGATGTCACAGACAAATAATCTATCTGACAGAAATACAAGTGGTCTTAAACTAAACAAACATAAAAACAAACAGAGATACAAGGGGTCCCAACCTGAGCAAACACAAGAAATAACTTCTGGAAGCCATCTGTGGAAATCTCATGAATTTTATAACATGAAGAACAGAAAAAAAAATGATTGAAAGAAATTTTAAAAAGCAAGTTAGCAATAATAGCATCATATTTTAAAAGGACAGGTACAACCGTTCCTTTAGTTTTCAAAGTTACTTTCATAACATTATAGAATACAACACTGTGATTCTTCAATGGATTTACATGACAAGGTACCTTCCAAACAAAATAATTTTTCAAATTCACACTTTAGTAAGCCTTTTATTCCATATCACACATCATTCCTTGGTTGGTAAATGTCTTTTCTCAATCATTATACTTTTAGGAAAAAAGGTTATTTACTATCTGTAGCAACAGAAGTAACCCCATCACCAGGCGAAGCCCGGTAACTTCACTGATCTTCTACCTGTACGAATGGGATCCTATAGAACCATGCAGGGATATGATATAAGAAACAGTCAGATCAAGGTAAACCCCAACAAGCAATGACCTTTTCCAAGCAGAAAGTCTGTCTACAAAGATCATCACACAAGGTCTTCTTCAAGGATCTAATGTCTACAACAGGAATAGGAAAACTCTTATGCTATCTTGAGAGCAGTTGTAGGACTTCCATGTGGCAGAATGGAGTCACAGTCATGTATTTCACAGGACTATTGTGAGATTAAGTAAGCGAATGAGCATAAAGTACCTGAACAGTGCCCGATATGGAGTGTCATTTGACTGTTAACTATCAATGCATCTTTACACTACAATTAGTATCCCTGAGCTGAAACACACTTAAACCCTTCTTTCTACCTAAAGTGTGAGCTCCTTGCCAATGACTATTGCTTCCACTCATTATATTCCACCCATCTAGCCCACCCCCTGCAACTAGCAGAAAAGACTGATATGCTTTATTAAGAAAGAAATGAGCAGTATTTCAAGTGCTTATATTTACAGAGTTTATTGTAAAAATAAGGTTTCAGGTTACCACAGGACTCAGGAGCTTTCCTATCTGCATGGACAGACAAGTCATAGAAACTCATTTGAAACTTCAGAGGTTTCCATTACCTTAACTAGTTGTGGCCTGACAGATCTGACATGTGCAGGAGAACTACTATATTATGAATCAAGGGATTATAGGCACATGTTCTGCAAAGGAATGTATGTTACAGAGATATAAATCTCTGCCATTGCAAATTATCATTCATTTATTTGCTGAAAATGATATCCACATATAATCTCATCTTTTTGTGAGTCAGAAGCCCAGCTCAACATGACTCAATTGAGTCCTCTTTTTAAAGTATCTGCAGGGTTGCATTTCATACTAGAGCCTCAAGGGGAGAATGTGTTCCTGGGCTCATCAGGATATGGGCAGAATTCAGTTCTTGCATCTATAGGAAGGGGTACCTGCTTCCTTGTAGTTATACTAGAAACCGCCCTTTCCTCCTACAAACTTCTTTCTGATCTCTTCACAAAGACACTTATAAGTCAATGACAAACTGAACCCTTCTTAGACTTAGAATTTCTCTCTTCTTACATTTCTCTTTGGCTTCTACAGGACGAGTTTCTCTACTTTTAAAGGATTCTTTGATTAGACCTGCTCCATGTAGACAATCCAAGTTTGTAGGCTTAATGATATCTACAAAGTACCTTTGGCCATGTGATGTGATTATGCTCGGGTGCAATGAAGGACAGTCGTATTTGGGGGACTGACATGGCCATCATTAAATAATATCTTTAGCATCCTCCTGAAAAGTCCACCCCACCCACACACACTTTCTAGGGCTTCAAAGCTACTTGTTAATAAAGTCTAGGTCTCAGACACAATTGTCTTGTTCTAAAATCTTTACTAGATCACACCAAACTCTGATCTTCCCTTTAGAACTTTTCTTCTGCTCTCATCTCAGTCAGTACCCCCAAACTCACTGAAATTTGTTCATTCATGTGCCTTTCCTTACTTCTACATTAGTATCTCCTAGCCCTTATAAGTCTACCTAAAATGTTACTTTTTCTTTCCTTAATCCAGATAAAGCATGATAATTCCCCCGAAACTGGAGTTACGTTTGGATGTTAGCTGCCATGTGGGGGCTGGGAATTGAAACTGGATCCTCTGCAAGATCAGCCAGTCCTCTTAATTGCTGAGCCATCACACCAGCTCCTGACATTCCAATTTATGCAAGGAATTAACCTCAATGATCAAGATACACTATTTTTGCAAGTTTCTTTCTGGGATTTGTTTTTGGTTTTGTTTCTGATACAGGGTCTCACTGTATACATCTCAGGTAAGCCTAGAACTTAACAAGTGACCCAGATTGGTTTTGACCATGATCTGAAAATGTATTACACTTCATATTTATGTTAATCTTTCTTTAATATATTTTATTGAAATTTTTCAGATTTCATACAATAATTCTTAATCATATTTAGCTCCTCCCCATTGCCCATGCACAGGACTTCATGCATTTTGTCATATATGTTAAGGCCTATTGAGTCAAGTTTGTGTCCCCATATATCCCTCAGTGTGAGTTCATCCACTGGAGCATGTTCAGCCTGTCTACCATCACTCCCTTATAAAAGATCAACTCTCCCTCACCCAGCAGTGATCAGCTGCCAATAGTTCCTTGCCAAAGTTGTGGCCTCCTACCCATTTCCCCAGTTCTATACTGGCTTTTGTCTGATTGAGTATGCATAGGTCTTGTGCATGCTGTCACCACTGCTGTAAATTCATATGACCAAGGTCCCAGAAACCTGTAAGACTCAGTTTCCTTATGGTCATGCACCTCCTCCCCTGGCTCTTACAATCTTTCTGCCTTCTCTTCCATAATGGTCCCTGAGTCCTGGCTTGGGTGAAGTTTAATATAAGAGTCCTGTCCAGGGACCCACACTCTGCAGACTCTACACTCTGTGTATAGTCTTTTGTGTTCACTGTCCTGTCACATGAGGAAGTTTTGCATATTTATATTAATCTTTAAAGAAAATAATTTTTATTATTTTTGTTGGATTATTTGCTTATAGTAATACATGTTTAATTTAGATGCTGTATAAAGGTAGATGGGAGAAAAATCACCCAGATTCCCAGTACCTAAACAGCTAATTGTAAATGTATTCACTACATGGAGAATGATGCTGATTATCAGGAGGAAGTGATAACAATTTATATTTTTATATCTATTGTGATTCTCATTTTCAAGAAAGTGTTGGCATCACAGAATAGCCAGCTTGAAGGGATGTAAAGACCACCTAGTTCTGTTTCATATTGAATGGCTTAATTCCCCACACTAATAAAACCACAACAAATGGCAAACTTTTCTTGTACCCATTATGTACCAAAGCACTGCTGCAAGTATTCATTGGCTTAATTTATCTTCATATTGCCTGTGTTATAGCAATCAGAGCAGATAAGCACTTGAAACTATTCTGTAACTTACATGAAGATGACTTGGAATAAACTGAACCAATACAGGTACACCATACCTCTTACATTGTTTCTATCATACCCAACTCCTGGGCCTCTCCAGGCAGTTTTACAGAACACTGAAACATACTACTCATCTAATTTCCTAAGCGTAGTGATCCGAATGAGAAATGTCCCTCATAGGCTCAAATATCTCAACACTTGGTCATCAGTTGAGGGTACTTGTTGGCGGAGTCATGGAACCTTTAGGAGGTGCAGTCTTGTCAGCGGAAGTGCATCACTAGGGATGGGCTTTAAGAGTTCATAGCCTCAGCCCACTTGCAATCTTCTCTGTGCTTCGTGTTTGCCACTGAAGACGTGAGCTCTCAGCTTCCTGTTCTAGCCGCCAGGCTGTAGCTTGCTACCATGCCTCCCCACCATGATGAACTCTTATCTTTCTGGAATCCTAATCCCAAATAAACTCTTCCTTCTATAAATTGCCTTAGTCATGGTCTTTTATCATAGCAACAGAAAAGAAACTAATACACAAAGGATCAAGAGATTCTTTTGGGTTAAGAAGTACAGTTTTCTTATACAAGAGCCTAGTAACTGTTTTCCTGAAAGTTTTACAATGTATTTTCCCCTTTCTTTCCCTCCTTTCTTTCTCTCCTCACTCCTCTGCTCCCCCTCTCTTCGCTTCCTTCTCTCCTCTATCTCCCTCTGTCCTTCCCTCTACCCATTTTCTCCCTCTTCCCTTTTTCCTCCCTTCTCTCTCTTTGGTGAGAACCAAACCCAGGTCATCACGCATGCTAAGTATGTACTCTACTACCAAAATACAACTTTATCCCTAGTTTTTTAAATCTTTCTTCAACTCATTTTTCAATACCTCAGAACCCCACATGTATTTGTGCTGACTCTCTGCTCACAGGTTTACTAAGTAGATTAAGTGTTGATATATTTAAGCCCTTCCTACTAGAAGATGGTTAAAATATTAGACTTCTATTCCTTAAATTTCTTCTAACCTGAATTCAAATCAAATTAAAATGGTGTTTTAATTTTCCCATGACTGGCATAGGATCTACTAAGCTCGAAAGGTTCCCATGTTGTCTACTTAGACATGCAGATGTTCTTAGGCATATTTCATATTCATATGACAGTTAGAAGTTATTAAATGAAATTTCCCCTGTAGTCTTAGCATTTCAACAGAAACTCAGTTCTAAAGGCAGGTATTAGGTACAGCTTCAGAGGATTCTACAAGTTCCTGAAACAGAAGACTCCCAAATCCCTTTAGCATGAAGCGACTTGATGATTATTCAAGAGGGAGCAACAAAATCACTTATTTAAAGGGAGCTGAAGGAGTGTTGCAAGGACACTTTCTTACACATAAAACCTCAAATGTAAATGGGGGTGCTCAATGACTTCAACTGACTGGCATTTGCCGCTGGAGTTTAACAAGGTGACTGTTCTCATTGGATATTTTCATATCCAAGAAGGGGACACAGAAGAGCAGAGGAAGAGGGACAGGCTGCCCTGTGCTAGGGGTGGCCAGTATCTCTTGGATGCTATCATGTATCCTAGGTGCCTGAAGAGAGTTGGGTAGATAATAAGTCATTTAGAAAGTGGGTCTCCTGGGAAGGTGGGGATGACTTTAACAAAAGCAAACAAGAAGGAGCAAGGTGCTAGAGGCACAGTCCTACAGTTTCAGAAAAAGAAATTGCTGGGGCCATGGAATTGCAAACTTAGAGTTCTACAGACAGAAGAGTATCCAACAAATCCACTCGATGATGCTGTGCAGACAAAAAGAGATTTCTACAGCTCTCACACAGAGAATCACAGTGCTAACGCTTAACTGTAGCAGTAAAGACAGGCCTTCATTGACCTGACAACTCTTCCCACTGCCATCTCAATTCTTGATTCAGAGACAAAGCAGTGGAGGACTGTAGAGGAGGAAGAGTAAGTAAAAAAAAGTAAAAAACAGATGGGAACATATGTCAGTCTAAGTATGTTTAAGGGGCAAGGTGTTGCTCCATACTGAATGAAAGACTGAAGCCCTGATACTGAACTCAATTAGACTTTTAGATGTCTGAGGGTATTAACATTGACCTGGAAAAGCAAAGGAAAGCCATGATCTGCCCCAAGATTCATCAAGGGTGGGAATAAGCCAGTCAGAGCTTCTTGGGGAACAGTGGTGAAAAATGCTAAGGTTTTTTTGTGTTTTTATCAAATTTATGAAATACACGATTTACAACTCTCTCTGAGATCTGCAGGGCAATAGTTCTGGAACACCTGAAACTCAAATCCTCAGATGCTCAAGTTCCTCATATAACAAGAAAGGAGACACACTGGTAATTTGATCAAAACTACACATACCCTCTCACACATTTAAAGTTATTTCTAGATTATTTATAAGGCCTAATAGAAGGTAAATGTTACTGTTTGGGGAATAATGATACTAAAAGCTCTGTACAGGCAATGATATGGTTCAGTGAGATAGTAACAGTGCTTCTGGCCAAGCCTAAGTTTGATTCCCCCAATGAACTCCACAAGTTGTCTAGACCTCCACAAGTGTGCTGTAGCATGCACTGCCCATACATATACACACAACTTAAATAAATGAAATTATTTTAAAATTCTATATACTTTCAGTACAAATGAATTCTTTTCCCAAAATTTTAACATAAAGTTGGTTGAATCCACAGATGCAGAATGTGTGGCTAATGTATCAGTACATATATGTTTTACAGTAAGAATACACTAGGTATATGTAAGAGCCAGTTTAGTTCTTATTTACATCTTTATTTTCTTGAAATAGGGCCTCATTTTATTTTGTGTGCATGTGTGTTTGTGTGTGTGTGATTGTCTGCATGTATGTATGTGTACCATGTATGTGCCTGATGCCCTAGGAATCCAGAAGGGGACATCAGATTCCCTGGAATTGGAGTTACAGCAAGCCACCTAATGTGGGTCCTGGGGACCTCTGCAAAAACAGCAAATGCTCTTAACCACTGAACCATCATTCCAGCTCCCTGAAATAGAGTCTCTAGAACCTGTGCTGGCCTGGAACCTTCTACATACTCATGCTAACTTCCACCTCACAATCTTTCTGTACCACCACACCCAGACTAGTCGTTATTTATAATCTAACCTTATGCTTTTTCCTTTGTTTTATCCCCAGGAATATTTCTATTCCACCCTCATACACTTCAGCAATAGCCATCTTTGGGTTGAATCTCTGATAGCTCCAATGTCAGCCTAACTGAATTATTTCTTTAAAGAATCTAGTTGAGGAAGTAGGAGCTACTAATTTCTGATCTAGGATAACTTAGGCAGTGTGATAAAGAACAAATCAGAGAAAGGGCCCCTGACAGCTTCTGCCTTCAAGCACTTCTACGCTTTGTCCTCTTAGCTTAGACCAGAAACACAGAAGATGGGCAGGAAGGGAAAATGTGAAAAATGTGGACTGACTGACTCAGTTTGAAAAGTGCTTGCCTTGAAAGCATGAGGATCTGAATTCTATCCCCTAAATCCACCCAAACCCATGTTTAAAAAGAAAAAAGAAACAATCCAGGTGTGTTGGTGGGCAGGGTGCTATGAACACTGAGGAGCAGCTGACAGGCAGATCACTAGGGCTCACTGCCAGGTAATCTAGCCTGCTCACAAGTTCCAGGCCAGTGGGAGATCCTCTATGTACAAAATAAGGAGGATGGCATTTGAGGAGTGACACCTGAGGTTGTCCTCTGACCTACATATGATTACAAAAACAAGTATCAATAAATTATAGTCTATACCACTTTACCTGACAAGCCTATTCTCTTGCCCTCAAAACACAAACAAGAGTCTGGAGTGCCCCTGAGTCACTTCCTTAACTGCCATGGGTATTCTTATTCTTACCTGTAAAACAGTGAAAAGAGAAGATAACACCTAGGGCTTGTTTCCTATTATCTGTGTTCCAAAGAGACGAACCATGATATTCTAAAAAAACTAATAGTTCTCCTAAACAGAAACATGACCTTACTCTAATAATTGAAGCATACTGCAGTATGTGCCATGTGGAGACACAGTGTGGATAGGTTGAAATGAGTTTAATGAAAGCAAGATGGCTAACAGAGTCCCCTGGGTTAACTTAAGAGTCTGACTCTCCCCTCTCTAATCTACCAGCAGATAAATCGTCTTACAGCACCTTGTATCCTCTCAGGAGATTTAGTGCCTATTTTTGTCTACTAAGTGGAACCTCAACACGCCCCCCTCATGGCAATTCCAGACATCTGAGAGTTCACTGTGGCCACCTTAACCACAAGATTCTTCTCACTATCACTGTGTATCACACACCCTGCTCACCCTTAAACACAACACCTCTGACCCTTTTTGCGCTTGCTCTTTCTAAACACAATCCTATTCTCTCTGTTCACTCTTACTGCCCCTCATACCCAGCATCCACCCAAAGACCTGGCCTTCATGACATGATTTTAAATTTCTTATTATTTACTTTTATTTTATGTGTGTGCGTGCTATGCCTGCAGGTGTGTAAGTGCCTGCAGTGGACAGAAGAGGGTGGCAGTTGTTAACTGTTATGTGGGAGCTGGAATTGAACCTGGGTCCTCTGCAAGAACAACCAGTGCTCTTAACCACTGAGCTATCTCTCCAATCCCAACCTGACCTTTTCCTTCTGACCTCCGTATCGCTTTGTACTCATCACAGACAACGGATCTTATGCTACCCTTTAATTAAAACTGTTCACTGGTAGTTAAGGTCCTTCAGGACATAAAGCAAACCAAGCTATTTTTTCATTTCTTTCAAGTTCACACAGTAGACCCAAGAAACCTGATAGCCAATCTGAATTAACTTCTAAACTATGCAGCCACAGTTAGCAATGTTAATGATGTTAGTAGGTTAAATTTTTAAGTACTATTTAATATACCCCCAGAGGCCTTACTGCATCTTAATCTTAAGAATGAGCTTTGCCCCTTTCTCCAAGTAGCCCCAGAGAGCTATCCAGTCCACAGCCTATAGCTGAACAGGAGGAAAGCAGCACTGAAACATAACGAAGAAAGGTAGCAAAAAGCCCTCCTTAGAAACAGTTCCGGAAATGTGCTACAAGCCCTCTACCACTGAGCTACTACGAGGCTCCACTGATGCTCTGTAAATACTACCCGAAACAAGATGGGACATCTCAGGCCTTCCTTGACACTTCTTATAATTCAATCTACAGGCCCTTCCCCAAACCACAATGTCTCCTATACCACTGGGAAGGCCAAAGCCGGCTAGAGGACTCCAAACAGGACTTTTGTTTCCCACAGATAAGAAATATAAGGAAAGGAGATGTGTGTGATCCTGAGGCAGTCAGACAGAGGTTAGTCACTCCCTGGGGGGAACTTACTTTTATTTTCTCAACAGACAAGCCTATTCAGGATGGTGAGAGATGAAGGGAAGGTTAACTGCATTCACTTCTCTACTCCCCAGAAAGGAAAAAGGATATAACCAGGAAAGGGGATGAGTGTGTCTCACCCTAGGAGGTGTCTACATGTTTAAAGCACTGCTCAATGTGTTTAAAAACAATCACATAACAAGTGGTCATTACACCTAAACGTTAGAATCCCCTCCCCCCTCACTGAGAATTACTACTAGACCCACTGACTTAGCTCACATTCTCTACACAGGCCTCTAATACCCTACTGTCTTTAAGAGTCCATCAAACTCAAACCTCGTACTATTTATGCTTCTTGAACTAGAACTAATTTGAAATCTGGAATCAAAACAATAGTCATTATTGGGCTAAAGATGTCACCAAAAACCCCCAAGAAATGAAACAAAACCACCACTAACAAAAAGCCCCATCACTGCTATCTTCAGCTACTACTGCTCAAAAAGGAATTTCTCCATCTTAAATCCAGACTGATGAGTCATCAAGAAGGACAAATTAAAGGAACACTAGCCATTTAAATCCTCTTGCACCAAGACAGGGAATACAGTCTTAGGAAAGACAAGACCCGGCAAAGAGGAATTTTACACAAGCCAGAGGGTAACACAGGAACAAGCACTGTTAAAAGGCCCGGAGAAGACAAGGAACCTCGGAGAGACAGACTCTGACAGGACAGTGGTTCTCATCAAGACCTATTTCCTGGTGGGGCTCTAACAAGTGTTATCCAAGAGAACTGTAAGAAAAAGAAGACACAGGAGAGAGACCAGACAGAAGCCCAAGATAAATCAAGACTTAGTTCATGGTACCAAAACTGGATCATTTTATCTATAAAGTAGGACCCCAAATGGGGTAAATGTGAGAACAAGACTTTTTACAAGAAAGGCTGCTAGGAAGCCTAGGAGGACAAGCTCACTGTTGATGTGAAACAGATGGAGCTGCATTACAAACCTCTGGACACCAAGGATGGAAAATGCCTTTGGGAAGCTGATCCTCTATAGTAATTATACTAGTAGTATAGTAAGCTATAGTGGGCCTCATTTTACCTAGAGAAATGCAAAACAAATCCTAGTTCTGTTCCTTTCTAGTTGAGTGAATTAACTACTCTCTACTAGTTTTCCTACCTATAAAACAGAAACAGTGCCAGCTACTTCAGGGTGCTGTTGAGCATCTTAGTAGAACGTATCCATGCATATACACACATTTAACATAACATCTACCTAGTGTGATTTTTAAAGATGGTAATTATTATTTTTAAATACAACAGACACTCCTTTGTTCCATATTTTAAACTACAAATGTGATGTTAAGTGTTTTCCTAATATGTAATCAAGACTTCCCTTCATGTGAAGCTTTATATTAAGTCCAAAATAACATTTCTAGGTTCATTCCAGAGGAACAGGAAAGACAACTTTCATCCTTCAAGCCGTGTCCAGGTGACCAGACCTGGCATATTACATCCATGCAGACAGTTTCCATCCATACACGCAACCCAATCAAGCATGATTTTCAGCAATTAACATTTTATTAATGGGGTAAAGCAGCATGAAAGGATCTCAGGGAAGGCTAGAAATGCTTCCAAGAAACTGCCAAGCCAAATGGATAGAGATTTTAAGACATGAGATTTCTAAAGCCTGTCAAAAATGTGCTCAATGACTAGCAACCAGAGCCAGCTCTCATGGTGAAGAAAGTTATGAATTTCCTTCAGCCAGCAAAGGATGCCACCAGTCTGACCAGTGGCTTTACAAACTACAATGAAAATGTTGTGCTATCCTTCTCATATATTAAAAAAAAAAAAAAAACAATGCCCTGACTTTTTTGTTGCCTGAGGTGATTCTTTCTTTTCTTTTTTTTTTTTAACCTAAAAAAACAGAGTCTCTTCTCTTTTGTAGTGAGTCACAGTTATCCCTAAGTTAAATCATGCTGGATTTCCATGACCAGATACTACACCGTCATAAAGGCTACTTTCCACCTCAAGTGTGCGTGATAGCACACAGAGGTTGTAGCAGGGTACAGGCAAAGCCACATCTCCCTCTGCCTTACCTGAGTCCGTCACGGTGAGAAGAAGTACCACCCACTCTGCCTCCCTGCCATCATTTGGTCTTATTATTTCTCCCTTCAGGTGGGGAAATTATCTTACCGCTGATGTTAGACGGGCGAGAATTTCATCACTGCTTTCTTCCGTGTCTTCCATTTTCTGATGCGACCTTTGAAAGACAAAGAACAAATTACTCTTTAACTTTGGTTGCTCAAGTTTATCTACCAAATTACAGAAAGCAAAGAACAAACAAACAAAAAACACTGTCTTTATAACACAAAAGTATGTAAATAATACCATGTTAGTAAAGTCAAAGACACACTAATCCTATACCAGCAAACTGCACTCTGGAATCAATTACTAAGTACCTCTTCACAATGAGCCGGCTGAATCTGCAGACCAAGTGCTACTCCACAAGTGAGATCACAGAATATACCAACATATCCCATCTATAGACACCACACAAAAGTCAATGTGAACCTAAGGCAGTTAAGTGCTGAATTCCCCCAGAATCTAAATGAAACTGTGAAACTATGAAATGTGAATTTTCCACTACACATGGGTTTCAATCCAAACAAATTCACTACGAAATGGTACATTTTAGGCCTAATTCCATAGTGGGGATTATGAGGAATACAAAAAGACAGAACTTCACTTTTTCAGGAAACTACAACCGGGAAAAAAGCAAAACTAACAAAACAAAAGTTAGGCAACTGTCAAACTAATGAAGCACAGCAGCTAGTTTAGGAAAAAAATCACCTTTTCAACTTAGTTCATGAAAAAAATGACTACACAAACAAACGAATAAATAATAATATAAAATTGTTTTACTTAAAAAACCTTATAAATCTCCTTTTTTATTCCAATGCAGTTAAAGAAAAAAATGAATTACTGTCAAGTGAATAAATAAAATTGCCTGGTAGATCTATTTCCACAAGCAATCTCTTTCCACACGTCTTACAGATGTGGAGGGATTCGTGGTAACTACTCTGTAGAGCCCCATCATCAGAAATGCAGTTCAGTGATTGACTCCTGTCTCAGGAGCTGAGGTAGGGCACCTGGAACACTCTCCTCATAGGTCAGAGGCCTTCTCCCAGCTCCCAGCAGAACCGAGCAGGCACTCTCTTAAGAAGGGATGAGCTACTTGATCAATTCTGTCATTGCTTTCTTGATTCTGTAAATGTTAGTAAACCCCTTTTCAGAAAGAATGTCATGTCCTTCAAATCTGAGCAAGGAACAAGTCACTGCCTTTACAAGAACAAAAGATGCTCAATTTGTCACTTGCCTTAATTGTTCATATAACAGCTAAACATTGCAAATGCTCACTAAAGATCTGTAGGGGAAATTGGGCATTTTAACCTAGCAAATCTGTAGAGAAGTCATCTGCATAATGAACATTTCAAACAATAAGCTTTATTATAATTAAAATTCTCATTAAACTGTAAAGGAAACTATGCGAGAAGAGGTTTAAAACCTTCACAAACCAAACCACCAAACCAGGCTCATATGATCAGGCTAGGTGACTAAACAGATCTGACAGGAAATTAAGAATCAACCACACCAGAGAGAAGAGTACCAAATAAGGGCTTCTGTGCCTTTATCTGTCCATCTCTCCAGCAAAACCCTCAGTGCTCATGCCTTCTCATGCTTCTCAGACTCAGAGAGACACCTGAAATATTAATTAATGGGCATGAGGCATTCTGCACTAGCACATATTCAGCTGTGAATCTGCTTTCAGAAAGCTGCTGAAAGGGACTGTGATTCAAGGGAAGTTGTATGTCTGTGACTTGATGGTTATTTCATGAGAACAGCTGAGCTGTTGCTGCTTTAGTGAAAAATAATTCCATTCCTGTTCAGAGGCAGAACTATCTTTCATCATTCTTCCAACACGCCTTGGCAAAAACATTTCTAAAGGCAATAGATGTGAGAGAGACACAGTGATGCTCTCCCTGGAGCTGGCCCACAGCCCACAGCCCGCAGCCCACAGCCCACTTTTAGCTCTTCAAGTCACCATGATTTACAGATTCACACCCAGAGCTCCCAGGTATTTCTCTAGCTTCTGAGTTCTGCTTAGCATATCTTATTTCCCCACCTGCCTTCAAAGGGGCTCTGGTTATGAATTTTAGGAACTTGATGTTCATCCACTTACATGGGGGTCTTATACAGGCACCATTAATTAATTAAGTCACATAGATAGTATCCTGGTATCCTGTGGCATCCATCCTTCCTGCACCCCACTCACTGCCTTTGGCCAGCTACCACATCCTTCAAATTCCTTCCTCCAGTTCTGCTTCTTTTGGCTCAGGCCCTCAACTTCTCTCAGACACATAACTGTAACCATCTTCTAAACCCACTGGATTGGTTCTCTCTCTCTTGTTCTGTCCAATCTCCTACAGACACAAGATTGTCTTTCTAAAGTCTCTATCTGGGCATGCTATTCCAGATGCTATCCAAACCTTCTGGGATTAGTCCTACTGCCTACTGAGAGCTTATAAAGTTCAGGAATAACTTTCCTTACCTGCTAACAGAGCCCCAAACTCCCCTTCACCAAAAACTGCATCTCATGGAACTTGACGTTGCTCAGGGGAGCAAAACAGGTAATCACAGGCAACTGATGACTCTTGAAAGGGAAGGAAGGAGGAAGGAGGCACACTGGGTCCTATTCTGTTCTTACACTATGGCTACTTGGTCCCTCTACCCAGCCCTTTAACAAAAGAAAGATCGCATTTGCTTTCTACTGCAAATGAGTTACAAAATGTGAGTAAATTCTGATTTTACATATGCAAATAGACATCAGTGCAACTCAGGAGAGACAAAGTTTTCACTATCAGACTAAGTAGATAATGAAACAGATGGGGCAGAAAAGCATCTGGGTAGTATTTGCATATCTTCCATTATTACCAGTGTATACTATGCTACCACTATGCTGCTCAGTGAACAAGAGGAGGAAAGGAGAGAAGTGAGAGAAGCTGTAGGTCTGGCTTGGCAGTCATTAGAGAAAGGAAACAAAGAATCTGTGTTGGAATGCACAGATAATGACAGCGAAAAGTGACACAGACAGAAAGAAAAGAGAAAGACGTGGCCCTAGCAAGAAAGATCTCTCACTGAGTGTTTGTGGCCACAGGAAGTGCTAGGTCAGAAAGTGCTCCCCTTAGGAATCCCCAGGTTGTTTCCCAACAGTCCAAGCCACTGAGTTCCAGTGCTAGAGGCAGACGTCTTTAAAAGCTACTATCTAAGGATTCTATTGCAAGGATGCAGGGATAACAAATGTCTATGCTCCTTGGCTCCTGGTCCTCTGACCATCAACCTGGACACATTAGCATTCTACCCAACACTCACTCAAAGAGAAAAAGGCAAAGGCAAAGGCTTTTGCTCTTTTTATAGTGCTCCCCATCTAGACAGCCACACTGTGCCTCCAGTCAGAAGTCCCTCTCAGCCCCCCACTCCCTTACACTGTGCATACTGCATCTATCCAAATCCTTCTGGCTCTTCTTTCAAGGCATTTCTCTCACTTCTCACTACATGCATCACTACTACTATGGTCCCAATCATGTCACTCATCCAGGTCCTGGAGCCCGAGTGGTCTTGGAAACAGAGCATGACCCTTGTCCTGGTTAGTTTTACTGTCAGCTTTAGAGTCATCTGGGATGAGGGAGTTTCAACTGAGGAATTTCCCAGATCAAACTGACCTACTACGATGTCTATGAGAGATTATCTTGACTGATGATTGATGGGGAAGGGCCTAGTCCACTGTGGGCAACACAATCCCTGGGCAAGTGAGTCTGGGCTTATAAGAAAGCTAGCTAAGCATAAGCCTGGGCCAGCCAGCAAGCAGCATTCAGTTTCTACTTCAGCTCCTGATTGAATTCCTGTCTGATTTTCTTCAATGTGAGACTGTGACCTGGAAGCGTAAGCCAAGTAACATTTTTGTCCCCAGGTTGCTCTTGGTCAGTGTCTTATCATAGCAACAGAAAGCAAACTAGAACAGCCCTTTTCTGCTCAAAATCCTTAAGTGACTATCCACCTCACTCAGATAAGGTCCAGATCATCTTATATTCAAAAGCATTTAACCAATAAAGGCTGTATCCATTCAAGGTACGCAGCATTACTGCTTGATTTCTGTTCATTCTGTAATAATTAGTGTACATTAGATCCCAGAATTTGCTCATCTCACAACCAAGTCAAGACCCTTTAGTCAACAGCTTCCTTTTCTCCTCATTCTCTTCCTTTCTCCTCAGCACTGAGATGCATAAAACATTTCTGTTTAACACAGCAAATACCCATGAAAAAAGAAAAACAGATGATAAAAAATATAAAATTCTTGAGCTCTTAATATAATGAATACAAACATCTATTTGCCATCTTCAGAGACTATTTTTTGTAACATGAGCCTGCTAGTTATACTGACAGAGGAAATTTACTAAACAGTAACAAACTCTAACTGTGATGGGGTTAAAGGTACACGGTAATAAAACCAATCTAACTAAATAAAATCAGATATCTTTGGATCTCTTTTCACAGTTTATTTTGAGAATCTGAACATTAATGCCTACTATTTAAGTAACTGCATTTCAAACATCAATACAAGCAAACACAAAAGTTCAATTTTTCCTACAACTCCTTTATTACTCTCAATATAGATGTGCTCTGATAAAGATACATAATCTATTCCCATACCTGGAACAAACATTGTCTATAAACAATGGAAAATTTGGAGAACTCAGTGCCTCCTCAATTCGGGGGTAATGAGTAATAACAAAGACTAAGGCCAGTTGATTTCATAACAATTTAGAGATAAATGGAAATTTTCCTCACCTATGATCGCAATACATGATGCCAAGTATCATCATGAAAAAAAAAATTTACTACTCAAAAAAATATTTGTTTACCCAGACAGTATTTTCTTACTCTCCAAATGTCATGAGAATCTAATTAGGAAAAGTCAGAAGTACAAAGGGGAGGTTTGGGACATACCAAACCTGAACTTGAGCTCCTCGGTCAGAGGCTGTGAAGCCAACACCACTCAAGAACTAAGAATTTCCTGTGCTACCTATACATGTCATGTGGAAAAGGAAAACTTGGGCCACAGAGGAAACTGACAGGGATAGAAGTAAAGGGGACCTAGCAAGTAGGTGATGCTGTTATACAAGATGCTAAGGAGACACAAGGACCTGGATTTGGGGAGTCCGAGAAGGGAGAGAAGACTGAGCTGGGAACACTATGTTTAGAGGTCAGGGTTTTAAAAATGTTTTACTATTATTCAAGCATGGACAACCAGAATAATAGAAAGGCCAGTAGACCTGGAGATCAATATTACTAAAAAGAGTTTGTACACACATGTCCCATGTGGAGGAGACATGCCACACTTCACAGAGCCACAGAAACATACACCAGGGTCAATGAGGCAGCAGAGATAAGGGAAAATAAGGCAAGAACTCTTTTCCGTGGTTCTCACAGAAGGTAACCATAAGGCAGGGTTAAAAAGGCTGAGTAATGGCTAATTTGAATAGTTTTATCAGTCACTGGAGAACAGGAACCATCCCTTGCTGTCTGGTACCTGGACCTGGGATGCTCAGCTCAAATGGAAAGCACAAAATAAGAGAAGATTAGGATTTGGATTCTGCACTGATTGGTTCACATCTGAAAGGGAATCTCACAGGTGAGTTCTTCAGTATCTCCATTAATTGACCAGTCTTAGGAGGGGATCTCCTCAGGGGCAGCAAGGCCCCAAGTGGCACAGCATTGAACATATAGTTGATACAGTCAGAAGAGGAAGACTAAGCAACACACCAGTGAGACAGCGGAGCCAACAGATGCCATTCCAGGAAAGAAGTGCAAAAGCTGCTCTCAGAAGAGCAAGAACGTAGCGTCAAAGATGCTGACATGTCCAGTAACTTTCATCAAAACATGTCAAGCATTTTAAAGGACACCTTAAAAAATCACTGCATTAAGAATAATTTTAGTGAGTTAGACTAAAATTAGAAATATCTTTCCTTTTTCCCTGGCTATGCAACAGGATGAATGTTCATGCAGATAACACACTAGCTCCCTTAGCAAAAGATACAACAAATTACATTTTTCTTTATTCATCTTGTATGTTGCCTGAGCTAAACTTTAGCAATCTTCTGCAAGTCTCTTGATAACATAAATGTTAAATGACATGGGATAAGAAGGCTACAGTTTTATACATTCAAGGGTCAGTGACAGTCTTTTTGGAGTCTAGCCTCTCCCACCCTTGTAAGCTAGAAGTTGCCATGGCACAGCTGAATGACACGGGATTTCCACAACCTAAGCTCTCAATTAAGTTCATATTAAGGAAAAGCATCTCACTGCTACTGGAGGAATTATTAGTCTGCCTTTCTCAATTCTCTTAATTCTTCATTTATTTATCTGTTTGTTTGTTTATGTATGTATGTATGTATGTATGCATGTATATGAGTGTTTGGCCAATGTGTATAAAAATGCACCAAGGTCATGCAATGTCTGTGGAGGCCAGAAGAAAGCACCAAATCCCTTGGAATTTGAGTTATAGGTGGTTGTTAGCTGCTATGTGGGTGCTAGGAACCGAATCCAGGACCTCTGCAAGGGTGGCCAGTGCTCTTAACCTCTGAGTCATCATCACCCTCATTCTTCACCCATTTTCCCCCTCCTCACACCCAAAATAAAAAACAAGGGCTAGGAAAAAATTCATTCTGGGTAATTTGATTTGGGTTTCGGTCTGAATGAGACACCATAACTGGTCTCTTTTCCTGAGACTATACCCTTGACAGCCAACTCATTCTCTTTAAATGATCTTTTTAGGTTAGGCATAAAAGTTATTTCATAGAGAAGAGAATATTTGTTTCCTCAAATTACCAAGCTTGCAAGAACTTCATTTCTCCTGCTACTTTAAATGAGAAAATTCCCTTAACTTTTTCTTTTTAGAAGTACATTTATACAGAACAGATTTGTGTTTATACACATTAAGTGGTTTTCTGGCATTATTTTAACATCACTTGGAAAGAGAATGGAAAATTAGAGGGACCTAATATGGAACTGCGTAGGTAGACTTTAATAACCTTCAAATATCAAAAAGGTTATTAAAAGCACCACAGGATGGGGTTTTAGCTCATAAATGGACAACCTAAGAGCCAAGAGGACTTCGGAAGGCATTTTAGTAGAGAGGGTAAAAATGAAACAACGAAAGGCTAAGAATGACGTAGAAGAATAGCTTTAAAGCACCAATAACTGCAAAAGCAGTAAGCTACCAAAAGCAAGCAACAGACCAGACCATTCTGCAAATGCTGCAGCCAAGGTAGGACTTGGGCTCCCCCTTGAGGGTTGGGCAGAATTTAACTCACAAGAAAGGAAAGGCTGAGGAAGAAGCCAAGCATCACACTAGCAGGAGGGAACAGCAAGGGCTGAGGCTAAAACAAGGGGACCACAGCTGGAGTTACAATGAAAACACGTGCAAGAACCAGGGAAAGGGCTGTGGAAATTCAACTGAAAGAAAGGAACATCCCTGGGAATCTTTTCTCTGACCACAGCTTATTCTATGTCTGGAGAGCCCAAAGTTTAGCATTCCAAAATGTGTCTAAGAACATTTTACTATTGTATAGAACCTGGCTTATAGCTCTAATCAGGAGAGAGGAGGTAGATATTCTCTCTCTAGGAGAGATTTGTGGTTTAGTGATGTTATTCTTTTTATTTTGTTTTTTTGAGACTGGGTCTCCATGTAGACACAGCTGGCCTGGAACTTGCTCTGGAGCCCAGGCTAGCCTAGATATCACAGAGCCTGCCTCCTTAGTGCTGGGATTAAAGGAGTGCTCCTCCGTGCCTTGCTTGTTAACTTTATGCTTTTGTGTTTAGTACTAATAATGAAGATACACAGGCCTTTTTGTCTCTGGTGAGCATTTGTCTGTAGGAGTTAGTAACAGTGACCAAATGCACATGTTTACACCAAGATAGAAAAAGTTGCTGGTAAACATAGCATTCTACAATTGGTTCTCAATTCCAAGACCTGACATTTGCATCCATAGTAATCAGTGTGACAAAAGTGGTACATGATCTGGAACTGATAGTAGGGCTCAAACCTTAAAATAATTTTCATTTTTAGAAATTAGAGTAGGTTCAGGATTTCCTCATCACAAAGTCATCTTACCCACATTCCAACTTGCCATCTGAGTGAGGAGCAAGGGAAAGGGTTAAATTATGACTGCTTGTAAAGTTATATTCACTGTCCTCTTGTCCCTCTAAATTTGAGTGTATCCAAGGGACTTGCATACCTCCATGATGTGGACAACACAAGAAATGGTTGAAAGGGTTGTTAAAGAACGTCTGTCCTTCAGAGTCAAGGACACAATGGTTGCCTCTAGTTGAAAAGCATGTCACTCCTTAGAAAGTTTATTAGAGTTTACTGAAAAGCACCTTGACTTTCCTTAAGATACTTCTGACTTATACCAAGAGCATATAAAGGACATTTCATGATCATCCTAATTCAATGACATTGGAATTTACATTAAAGCTACAAGGCTCTCTGCCAACAGTGGTGAGGACAAATCCATACACATTTCACAGTTCAATCTAACACTCAGTACTTTTAATCTCTCAGAAGGTGGGGCTAGGATGATCCCGTAACTTCTGAGAATACATTATGGCAAGCATAAAAAACCAAGGCAACAATGCTAGCCAGATGTGGATTCAAACCTAAAACTACATTTGTCACTCCTATGACCTTGGAAGGTTACCTGACTGCTATGTCTCAGTTTCCTTACTTATAAAGAAGAAAAACACAGTACCTGTCCTTTCTAAAAGGACTCTTTCTAAAAGTGAAATATAGAAAGGAAGGCATTTATTTAGTGCAATGCCTAACATAAAATACATCCTCAATAGTTCTATCCACACAGTTGCACTGCGAGTCTAAAACTTCTTTTTTAAAGGTCCGAATTCATTGTCACGTTTTTGCTAATAAGTTGCAGTTGCTATGGTTACATGAATGTTTCTCCTAGAATTTACATTCTCACCTAAGAAATAAAGACACAGAACTGAAACGGTCACCAAAATGGGACAGTTTTCTGCTACCTGAGGAGTTCTACACATAGAAAAGTTTTCAACTGACATTTTTATCTGTAACTTTTCTTAAATAAGCTTGTCACTATTGCCAAGGGTAAACAAAGGTATGTCAGAATCTCCATATCATGACTCAAGTCCTGCTCCCAAGCCTCTTCCAATTAATTTAATCATACAATGATTCAACATCTTCATGTGATAATGATTCACATGTTTTAATTTGCCAAACGTTGCTTCTAGATTATTTTCAGAAATGTCTGTGGAGTTCCTTCTTAGCAAAGTCACGACTTGGATAGTAGATAAGATGTGAGTTATTTCATTTTAACTTAAGCTCAATCATATGTTTATTCCTAATTTGGATCATCTACTCATTTAGTAGCAAATGAGAAGCATCGTCGTGCAGCTGGTAAGGCTTGCCATGTCTGGGATGTGAACAGCAATGAAGTCGTATAGGAGCTGGACTTCATCAGCAGCAGTGTCTCTTACCCTCTGAACCTGCATCAAAAAAACGCCTATCACAGAGCACAGGGCAGGACATGTTCTCTAAGAAAGAACACTTTCAGTGGTATATGACAGCACCTACTCACAGGTCACAGATGCCAGCTCGGGCAGGAATGAGAGGCACAAGTTGCAGCAAAAGCTTGACACCATTTTGCCATTCTTCTTCTCTTTCAAATTCACAGTATAAGTAGCTACATTCATCTGATGAAAACTGGTAAAAAACATAATTATCTTGAAAGTACAGATGTTGGTCCACTGTTAGAAGGAAACAAAAAATATATATATATATTTTAGAGTCATGAATCAAATAACAAATTGAGAAGTCCAATAATCAGGGAGAAACCAAAGGTAAGACTACAATTATACATCCAACCCCATTCATGCTTACACTCCCACGAAATGAAAAGACTCACTGGCTAGTCTATTTTACTGCTTGATGATTTGGCCAGTTCATTCACATGTACTTTGTAAGTTTCTGCTTCATAGACAAGTGAGGATAAAATCAGTATCAATTTGAAGAAGACGAAAAGAAATGTTTACAGTATCTCCAAGCAAAATAGTAATACTATATTTAATTCCTTTAGTGATAAACAAACACATATGATAGCAAGTTTCAGTTATCAGAATTAGTGGTTCTCAACTGGGGGTGATTCAGGCCCTGCTTTAAGGGACACTTGGTGGTATCTAGAGAGACATTTTCTATTGTCATAATGAGAGGATGTTTGTTACTGGTATCCAAAAGGAAGAAGAAAAAAATGCTTCCAAAAATCCTCTATGTACAGGATAGATCCCATAACAAAGAACTGTCAAACTCAGAATGTCAATACTGTCAAGAGTGGGGAATACTGTTTTAAAGGAATCAAAACGTAGAGACATTTCCAAAGGCATTAACACAAAATGTGTTTCTAACCACCAGCATGATGCTAGCCAGTGAGCTAATAATAGCTCCACCCCTCAAAAGTAGTTAACTGACTTTGTAAATAAGAGTATTACATGGAGGTATTATTGCCCGTCTAAGAAGATTACAACCATGTCCCTATCTATACCATTCTTTCATAATGACACCAGAAGTATGCCCTCAATTCTTACCATCTATAGAAAAAGAGGCTTCTTAGTACCAATCAACACTTGAAAGACTGAGCTCAATAACCAACCAAGACTGCTTAGCTCCTACCCTTCAATTCCCTGAGTTCAACTAAGAAAAAGAGACTGCCATCTATTTTAGCTTCTAGTTAACATCTGTTTTCTGTCCTGTTTAAACAACTAATCTTCACAGTTCATATCTCTAAGTGTTCATAATTACTTAGCTAATTATAATGGCACACACGTACGACTCATAAAATCAGTGTCTGATGATTACATACAGTGTGGTAAATCATTCATTTGGAGCAACTAAAGATATCACTGACCAAAAAAAAAAAAAAAAAAAAAAAAGGTTTATAGGCACATTTTGAGGAGAGACTAGAGAGAAGGCAGACTTTTACAAATCAAGAAGCACCCATTTTCACAGAAGGTATAGAAAAAAATAATAAGTCAATAAAAAAGTAACCTGTCCCTTTAACTTAGAAAGTAAGAATGCAAACATTTACCTTTAAACACAATTTTCATCCAGATTATAATGTCCTCTATAAGATCAAGTCTATTTCAGTCTAACAGCTTAGCACAGCAATGACAGTGTTTTCAAATTCTGTAACACTAACCTGATGACATAATCCCCATATCCAGTAGGAGCTGCCAGACCCCGATGGCCATAGATCTGCACTCAACAAAAGGACAGTGCTCTAGAAGCCAGTCGACCAGCTCTGACCCCACGCAGCTTCTCCTGGACAAAAGCAAAGCCATTCACAGTGAGAAACTCTTGCTATGTTAGAAAAAAAAGATATTCAATACCATTCCTTTCATGTGCCTTTTTTAAATAAGCAAGCCAATAATTAATAATAATAATAATATCGCATTCATTTTCCAATTAATGCTTAAATATTACTTCTTTGGGGTTAAGAATCAAATGTTCTAGCCACCTAAAATTCAGTAATCATATATGTCTTTCCAAATAAATATCCACTCCTGCCACTAGAACATAATTTTTACACAGTGAGGGAATTTGCATAACTATTACTTCCCAACAATTAGAAGAATCCATAATATGGTTAAGTTCTTTGAACAAATAAAACAGCCCTTTTATATAAAGAAAACACTTCTGCCTCTGCTTTGGGAAGCGTGTACTTCAAGCTAGTGATGATAAACTTTTGTTCACACATTCACAGATTTGTACCTACTTCATTTGAGAACAAAATGATTCCACAAAGGTTAAAGAAAACTGGGAATATAGCCTGCAGTAAAGGGTTCTGTTTGCTATTCTCCAAAGATTAAACCCCCAAAACTGTCTCAAAGAATAATAAATCTGACCATCAATCTTTTTTAATATAACCAAAACAGTCTAGTTAAGCAGCCTAGATTGTAAAACTAGAAAACCAGATGTGTTATTGTATTCCACTAACTACACACACACACACACACACACACACACACACACACACACACACACACACACACAAATCATCTCTGTAATCATATGAGTCTCATAGAAAGACACTTCTTCATTTGCAGAGGCGAGTTCTACCTTCCTTAATGAAGAAAGACCATTAAAGTGTTTTTTAAAAAATGGTAAAAAGAATAATGCATCATACACTGTTGATCTTTAACTCTGTAGACAGCACTGAAGGCAAAGGCATGTCAATATTAATATTTCCAAACTAGAGAAACGTTTTGCTATCTCTTGTGATTGGCACAAGCACACTAGCCAGCAATATGCAGACCTGTCAGAAGGTGCTACATATTCTGCTGAGCTACTTGAGCAAATAATCTAGCTTTTGTTATTTGATTTTAAGTGACTAGAAAGATACTCCAAAGCAAAGGAGTCAATTCCAGACAAATTCACTAACATTAAAACAAAGGATAGATTAACAGTCAGATACAAAGATTTTTTTTCTTTAATGAAAACACAGGTGGCAACAAAACAGGCAATTAGGCTAAATGGTCAATATTAACTTCTAATTCTGTAAGACACCTTTCATGTTAAAGGTTCAAGGTGTTAATTAACTAATTCCTCAATGCCTCTTTTAATTAGTCAGCATCTTTGGGCTCTGAAAGCACTTTTTACACACAGATTCAATACTATATCATCTTAATTCACACTCTCAAAACATTAAGGCTCATCTACCCGCTCTAAGTTTCTGGCATTACCTGGAACACAGAAGCCCACAATACAACATTTGCTCAACAAACCAGTCCTCCAGATTGCAGGTGGCAGCTAGATGGACACCTGTGCTTCTTTGTGCACAGATGGCTGAAAGAGGTTTCCTAGGTCAGGGCTTCCCAACAGCACTGTGTTCAGCAGTCTTGGAGTGAGGGTGGGGCTTGGGTGGGAGGACTGAGGGCAGGGTGTTGTTCAAGTGCAGATTCCAATACAGCAAAGCTACATGGAACTGAGATTCACGCTTCTATCAAACCCCTTGGGCACTCCTGGAGCTCACAAAGTCCAGATCACCCAGCTTTTGTTTCTTATTAGAAAGGGTTCACCCTGTCTGGGAGCACAGGCTTGAAACCGACATGCTAAAACAAAGAACTGCGGTGACAACCTTAATGAAAACCCAGGTACAACTTCCCAGCCACCTGTTTTCAATGGCACCTGAAACTTTTTGCCCCTCACTGAATTTTATCAGTAGGTTTTAAATCACCTTTAAATCCATCTATACCCAAGAAAACATTAGGGGTAAGGAGAAACTCTGCTGTTAATATCTTTAAAGCAAATAAAATGAGGTGAGCTGCTTTGCATTTAATGCCTAATCCCCCAACTTGCTGACCAGGTCTGCAACAATCCAGTTAAAATATCTAAATCCACAGGGCACAGAGAAGCCATAATGAAAAAAAAACAAAGACTATGAAGCAGAGAGATCTAAATCCTGGCAGCAGTGCTTATGTAGTGTATTTTCAGCCTTGTACTCCCTCCAGAAGCTGTTTGAGTTCACACAGATCTAACCAGAGTTTTGATACCAGGCAGGAGATGACATGCAGGTGGCACTCTACAGAATCCATGTGACCCCTGTGCTAAAACATGAACTGTATTCATCTCTGAAGTGGAGAATGTGGGTTTTCCTGATCTTGTCCTCTCTCCCATTACAATTTTAACATTTAATTTATGATAACAGATATTAACTTAAAACATAAATGGAGTAGTGGTGCTTAGGGATTTATCTATCTATGCAAGAGAAATAATCTTGAAAACTAAGGTTCTTACCATACTACAAAATGGATAGAAACTTTTCAAAGCTTTCACAGTGAATTCTCCTGTTATATAGGGACTAGTGTACCACAATTTACCACCAGATAAATTCACATGATTCATGCTAGGCAGGCATATTAGGGCTTCATCTTTAAACCCAGAAGTGGGTTTAAAGTCTGTGGATCATACAAAAAGCAGCTCTTACCTATTATAGCAAGACACTTTCTTCCCACTTTGCTTCTATAAAATCCCAAATATATTTCAAATTGGATTGTTCATTTCCCATGAGTCAAGCTATACTCATGGAGATCATGAATTTTTTAAAAAAAGAAAAAACCCTAAGAACAGCAATAGACTTCAGAATAGCCTTATGTAATTAAAACGAATTCTATGGGAACTGAAGAGAAAGCTCAGTGGTTAAGAGCACTGGCTGTTCTTGAAGAAGAACTGGGTTCAAATCCTAGCACCCACATGGCAGCTAACAACCATCCATAACTCCGGTTCCAGGGGATATGATGCCCTCTTCTGACCTCCACAGGCATTGCACAACACAGATACATACATGCAGGCAATACACCCACACACATAAAATAAATAATAAATAATTTTTAATGAAGTCTATTAGCTTACTTACAAACAGATATACAGACTTACATATACTATGCTAGTTTTAAAAAAAAGTCAGATGTGACTATAAGTGATGTCCTTTATTTTTGGTTTTGTCTTTAATCTGGGAAAGAGGTCCACATATGCATTTATACCCGTGAATATGTGTGTATCTGAGTGTGTGTGTGGAGGCCAGAAGTAGATGTCAGTGTATCTCTATTATAATCTCTCTTATCTCCCTGAAGCTACTATTTTGGCTAGACTGGCCTGGCCAGCAAATCCCCGCAATACACCTAATTCCACCACCCGCAGCTATGGAGCTACAGAAATGAATCATCATGCTCAGTTTTCACATAGGTACTAAGAATCCAAATCAGGTCCTCATGCTTGCACAACACACACACATAACCAATGAGCATCTCCCAACCTTCCATTATTTGTTGTAAGGAAAAAGAGGAAGAAAAAAAAGATGAGGAGGATAAAGAGGGTAAGAAGGACGAGGAGAAGGATTCCCTATGAAAGATCAGTCTACCATAGCCCTCACTGCAATATGTCCTGTCTACTTGTGGACTATGAACTGGTGGCTCTCAGCTCTTAGGCTCTGAACTTCCCACAGGAGGAACAGTGGATACTGTCTTCTTCAAGAGATTCATGAGTACCTAAGTGTTTGTGAGATATGCAGCCCTAAGTGACAAATCTACATTAGAACTTCTACACCTAAGGCTCAGGGAACATTAGCAAAACAGGGGGCAGAGAGAATACCAATGCATCTTTCAACTTTTACCAGCAAGGCTTCTTCATGCAATTGATGGTGATTAACACAGAAGGTCACATCTGGTCAAAATGTAGAAACTAAGAGACTTCAGAGTGCATGTCTCTGGATAGGACTCCTAGGGACCATTGCAGAAGAGGTGGCAGAAAGACTGTAAAAGTCAGGGGTGATGGATGACCACAAGGAAGCAAGAGTGTTCCAGGTGACTGGGAACTTGCTCACGTGAACTTACAGCAATGGTGACAGCATTCACAAGACCCATACAAACTCACAGTGGACAAAAACCTAGCATAAAAGCAGGGGACTAGGTAAGAAGTCCCAATCTTAGCTGAGTAACTTTTGGCAGCTGATCACCGCTATATGAGGGAGAGTTGGTTTTCTTTAAAAGAGTGACTCTAGATAGACTGGCCAGCTTCTAGTGAATGAACTTATACTGAGGAACATCTGGGCCCACAAACTTAACTTAGGCCTTAAGATATATGATAAAATGCATGAAATCTTGTGGGGGGCTATGGAAGGATGCAAATAGGGGTGGAAGTCTAAATATAATTAAGATGTATGACATGTACAAAAATTCAGTAAAAAATATAAAAAAGATATTAATGAGTACAAATACACAAAACTGTTGTATATTAAAAGAATATGTAATGACTTGCCTCTGGCATACTGTTTTACAACTTATGCAAATACAGGTAGATTTTAAAGTGTTGGTTCAATGTGGCCTCCCTGCACAATTTGCATCTGCTTAACTGATAGCTCCTAAGAATACATGATGTTGGGGGCTGGAGAGATGGTTCAGCAGTTAAGAGCACTGGTTGCTCTTGCAGAAGACCCAGGTTCAATTCTCAGTGTCCACATGACAGCTAACAACCATCTATAACTTTAGTTCCAGGCAAATCCAATGTCCTCTTCTGACCTTCATGGGCACTGCACAACACTAGTGAACTTATACAAATGCAGGCAATACACTTATACACATTAAATAAAAATAATAAATTTTTTTTAAATACATCATGTTAAAAATATTTGGTTGTACAACACTAATCATTTGTGTATATATGTATGATATATTAAAAAGTCATTAGGAAATTTCATACCTGGTAATCTAATCAAAAAACATTTTTTTAAGTCAAAAGATAACTTAAAAAAAAAAAAAGAGTTTAGAGGCTAGAGAGATGGGTCAGCAGGTAAGAGCACTTGCTGCTCTTCCAGAGGATCCAAGCTCATTTCCCAGCACCCATCAGACAACTCACAATTGCCTACTCCAGCTCCAGAAGATCTAATGCCCTCTTCTGGCCTCTGTGGGCACCAGCACACACTTGACATTCACTCACACAAAGAAACACACAGCTATGCATAAATAAAAATTAAAAATCTTAAAAAATAAATGAAAAAGTTTGAAAGGCGGGACCCTGTGAGTAGATAAAGCTCTTCCCAGTAATTACAGGTTATTAAGCACAAATCCCAGTGGCAGGAATGGGCTACCTGCCTATGAGTTGTTGGCCAAGGATGTCCCTGAAGCCTCCAAAATAAAAGAGCAATTGCTCTTGCTTTGGGGTGCACACCAACTATATAGTTAAGACCCTACTGCTGAAAGCCAGATGTGTTGGTTGTAAGACATAGAGAAATCAAGCTAGAACTCAGCTGGAAGCTTCCTCCCTGATAACTAGCCCTCACAGTGCTGGAAAGTACTATTTATGCTGCTAGGGGAGAATTGTCATCAATAGTCTTATTTATCCGTGGACACTGTATACAACAGTACCAGCTGGCCAAGCCTACGCATATAACAGTAGCAAGTCTATAATGGGGATAACCAATGACTTTCTGATTAGATTTTATGTCTACCAAACAGGAGAGAATTCTGGTGAATTCTGGTACTGGAAAAAGCCATGATTAGAAGGCAAGAAATGGGAGAGAGACTAAAGAGAATAATGGGATAGAAGTGAATAATAAAATTAATTATGTACAAGTATGAAACCCATTATGAATAATTAATATATGCAATATATGCTAATAAAAACATTAACAATTTCTAGTTACAGAAATTGGTAACTGTTAATAGGCATGAAGGAAGTTTCTAAGGCATGAACATCTTTTGTATAATAATTTCATAGCTGTAAAACGAATAAAAATGTATTAAACTGGACACTAAAGATCTGTGCATTTTGTATGTATAAATTGTATCTCAATACGAACAGAGTCTTCTGAACTCCAAATATCTGGGAATCACTACTCCCAGAATCCAAGTCATCATGTAATTTTTCCCATCTGTGGCCAGTGGAAACAAACAGGACTACTAAAGTACGTTTTTCATAAAGCTGAATTTCTGTAGCATAAAGGGATAGTCTTTATCCTGAGTAACATCTCCTGCCTTTTTGTGGTGTCTACCCTACTCACTGTCATTTCAGTGTCACTCCTTTAAGAAATAAGCGATAACAAATGGCAGTGGTTTTTTTCCTTTTTGGTTTTTATTTTTGTGATTTTCTTTGGGCATCATTCAGTATAACTCTGTATTTTTATATGACAAAATAAAAAGCTGATATTTCTTTCCTTTTTTTTTTCTTTAAGCATTCTACAAGCATTAAATGTGTCCTAGACTCTCTGTCAGCCAACCATTCTTTAGGATTGACTTTGAACCTTCTTATTTACTCTAATAACAGCTCTGAGAGGTAGACAATTTTGCATCTTTCCACCCTATACTGTGGTCTAAGAGGAGACTCATTCTCCCTTGGAGGGACTGAGCAGCTTTGAGCCATGAGCCTCTCAATAGTACTTCCATTCACTGTAAATGTAGAACAAGGTCTCTAATGTGGAGCCATATATTTCTTGAAGTCCTCAGTGCAATGTACATCTAAGAAAATATTATAAAATATCACATCTCAAGGGACTCAAAACAGAGATGACGCTAAGTGGCGGGAACTTTATACCCTGTCAGACCCAGAAGCCTAACCATGACACAAGCAAACACACAGCTAAGTTTAACAGGTCACCACCATAGTACCCAGCAGACAGAACACATCAGCCTCTACCACTGAGAACAGAGATGGCCAGCCTCTCTATGCTCAAGGTTACAATTATAAACAGGTTGGTTGAAATTTTTTTCCCCCCATCAAGCAGAATTTTTGACACAGTGCTAAGAAACTGTGTTACCTGTAAAACCCCTTGAGGTTCACTCTATCCTTTACCAGGTCAGCTGCTTGAACAATAATAATATTTCTCAACGCTCTTCCTGCACAAGAAGAATTCTCTCCATAAATCTAAAGGGAAAAGACAAACATTCACTATAAATGTGAAACAATAAAATGACAATCTGTGAGCTCTCAACAACATGTTGTATATAATAAATCATGATGAAATTCCTAAGCTTCAGACACATTTGAGCCTGTGGAGCTATGAGTCTATAATTACCTTATTTTATTTTAGCTGCTGGGTCCACTTATGCTATTAAGCTATAATAACTATTTTCCAAATACTAAAGTGTTTTTACTTAACTATAATTATATGCAATGTCCTTTTAAAACAAAGATTTCAGTGTAAAATATCTACTATTTTTAAAATAGTGTTTCTATCACTGCAGCCAAATGAAGAATCTTTATACTATGTACTAACTTTGCCATACTGATAATCTATGCATTTAAAGATCTTGGAAGATGGGGAAATATTTTTAGTGTGCATCTTGAACCATAATATAATGTATCAAGAGCTGAGCTACACTGTAGAGTTCAGAGCAAATTCCAACATGCTGGCTCCATCTACAGTACTTTCTAATTCTACCTAGCACCTCTCAATTCTCCCCAGAGAAGCTTCTTTATGCATCAGATGTTAATTAATACAGAAACCTACAACTGGCCAAGGTGCAAATAACAAGAGGCTGCAGAGTGCTTATCCCTATATCAAACTTCTTCCCCACCAAGGCTCAGGGATCATTACAGAAGAGGGGGCAGAAAGTTTGTAAGGGCCTGAGGTGGTAGATGACCAAGGGGAAATGGGGTTTTCCAGACAGCTGGGAGTTACTCTTAGGAACACACAGTAATGGTGACAGCATCCACAAGTTCCATGCAAGATCAAACCAGGAAAAAAAAAAAAGTCAGCATAGACATGAAGGAATAGGGTAAGAAGCTCCAACCCCACCTAAGATAGAGGGTTTTTTTTTCTTTTGAACTTCTCTTCTTAATCTTCTAATCCCTCCACCTGAGTCTCTGATTCCTAAAGATGAAGAGGGGCTCTTTTAGAAAATCTAGACCTTCTCTACAAAACTACTTCCTTCTCTCCAATTGCACTTTCTTCCATTTCACAAGTCAAGGAGGCTAAATGCAAATGTTATTTTCACAAGGTAAATGCTCATGAAAATTAATGCATATTAGTGCATGTTTACATTTTTTCATTTGTTTCTTGGTAAACTTTTTCCTTTTTTTTTTTCCTGATTATGACAGGATTTGAACCTAGGACCATGCGCATGCAAGCTAGGCAGGTAGGTGCTCTATAACTGAGCGTGTACACCCCTGGTGTTCTCAGTAAATTATACCTGCATCTACAAATATTTTATGTTGTCTCCTAAATCAAGCAAATTGTAATATACTGATAATGACTTGACAGAGAACAGGTCAACCCTATTTTTATGCTTCTTTAATTCTCCCATTATCATCACCTAAATACATCTTATAAGCAAGTGAAAAAGGTCAGAAATCATTTCGTGTTAACATGTTAAAGAAATCAAATCTTAAATAAGCCAGATGACAGAAAGTTATCAAAACTCTAGAGATATAAGTCAGCTGACACTTGACTGGTTCTGACATCAATGTTCACTCACTAAGTCATTCAAGAGGTATTTAATGAGCAACTGACAAATGCAGGCTCTGTTCCAGGTACAGGTCACAAAGTGGCAGCCAGGCATAAAAGATCTTTACCTTCAATCTCCCATTATTCTAAAGAATGGATAAGTGTGCTGAATGACTGATTCTTCAATACAACATGGTAAAACCCATCTCTTCATGTCAGTGAGCACATGGAATGACACCCTAACAAATAACAATACACATATACCTCCTCATTAAAATTCTATGTGAAATATAATCTATTTGTAAACTCTTGTGGTTTTATCAGTACAAAAATTGCAAAATACAGGGCTGGAGAGATGGCTTACTGATTAAGACCACTGGCTGTCCTGGCATAATTCCCAGTACCCACATGGCAGCTAACAATCATCCATAACTCCAGTTCCAGGGGATCTGACTCCTTCTTCTGACCTCCACAGGCATCGCACGACATGGATGCACTTACATACATGCAGACAATATACTTAAATACACATAAAATAAAAATAATAAATATTTTTTAAACTGGAAAACACATGTTTATTCTATCACATTGATGATGCATTCATTGTAAATGAATCACTATTTCCCATCTCATGAACACCATGAATAATGACAATGATCAGGGCATCTCAAACACCTTCACTAGTGTTCTGGGGGATGGGGGAGCAGACGCTGAGATCATTACAGCATTCCTGCAAAACTCAAGATCAGGAACAGCTATAACACAAGAATTCTCCACTAGTGTTTATAAACCACTGTTACAGAAAATGCAGATGGGGGTGGAGAGAAAGAGAGAGAGGGAGACAGACAGACAGACAATATCATACCTGGGAAGGAGTATGTTCAAGGTAAGGATTGGAAATTCTTCTTGAGAGAGTCTGTTTTAAAATATAAAAAAAAAAAGAGAGAGAAGAAATTAGACCACAACAGAAACCTTTGCGTCAAAAAATGCAAAACACATGTGACAGTATTAGAAGATGACTTTAAACTTCAAGTCACAGGCCACATGGGATTAACCTCCTGATGCTCACTAAGAGCATAGATCAACCTCCTCACCAACCACACGGGACTTCTACTTGAACTGCTGCTAACTCGGAGTCCAATCAGCAGCAGCAGAAAACTGCATCTTTATTTTGATGTGTTTTAGATTTCATTTCCCGTTCCCTTTTTTCCTTTTAAAAATATTTTATTATTTCTATTTTATATGTATAATGGTATTGCCTGCATGTAGACAGGCGCACCCATGTCATATGATGTCTGTGGAAGGCAGAAAAGGGCACTGGATCCACTGGAAATTCAGTTACAGATGGTTGTTAGTCGCCATGTGGGTGCTGGGAATCAAACCCAGGTCCTCTGTAAGAGCAACCAGTGCTCTTACCTACTGAGCCGCCCCTCCAGCCTTCCCCTTTTCATCTTTACTTTCACAACTATCACTCAGGCCTCCTTCACTATCCACCAAAGAAGCCTATTTCAGCCTCTTAGTGGATTTCTCTGCCCTCTAGTCACCCCCTCTTACCCACCCTGCAAACCTCAACTAACAAATCTCCCCGAATCGTATCATTCCACTTAGAATAGGTCCTCGGGAACTTATGTGGGCCAGCCTAAAGCCCTCAGCCCCATCACAATCTGTCTCCCACAGTTTGCCGCATTCTCTCTCTACATCCCCACAAACCTTCTTTCACTGAGATCTAAATGCCCTGGGCCTTGACAGGGTATTACAGATTATGACTACAAGGTATTGTATGCATGTATGAAACTAACAAAAATAAATAATTTTTAAAAAATATCTAAGTGTCAGGATACTAAGAACACAACTCAGTGGGTAAAGTCCTGGCCTTGCAAGTATAAGGATCTGAGTTTGACCCCCACAATCCAGGTAGGAAAAAAAAAAAAAGATGAGCATGATGACAGATTGTAATCCCATAACCAGGGAGGCAGAATCAGAGGGATTCCTGAGACTGACTAATCAGCGAGGCTAGCCTTCTTGACAAGTTCCAAGTCAATGAGAGATCCTGTTTCAAAAAATAAAATAGATGACATCTAATAACTATGCCCAAGGCTGTCTTCTGGTCTCCACACACACATGCCCATATACCTTCACACAGCTATACCTATAAGCATACTACACACGCACACACACACACACACACACACACACACACACACATAATTTGTGAGTCAAAAAAAACCTGTCACATCTCTGTAGAGACACACCATCTTCTATTCAAATCCTCTATCTTCCTCGATGTTTCCCTGAATACTACTGGACCTCAAAGTCCAGGACTTAAGCAGTCTTGATCCTGCTTAGCCTAGGAGATCAGATGAGATGGGCGTGTTCAAGGCATTATAGCTGTAGACCAGAGTCACTTTGTGAGTGTTCCTCCAATGGGAATGGAGTCACTCATCTTGGG
Organism: Eospalax fontanierii; assembly: GCA_035773235.1. Classification (NCBI taxonomy): domain Eukaryota; kingdom Metazoa; phylum Chordata; class Mammalia; order Rodentia; family Spalacidae; genus Eospalax; species Eospalax fontanierii. Next base: position 32,843,413 of record CM069528.1, on the reverse strand, counting down.
AGCGCTTTGCTTTTGTTGTTATTCATGCAACATAACCAAGGTGCCCTGCACTGCGGCACACAAAAAATCCATGCTGGCACCTTACATTGCTTTGCTTTCATGGCATCTAGCAAACAACCTTACAAAAGATGGGGGTTTTAATTCATTTATTTAGCTATTTATATATCCATATCAACTAAGTACAAATTTACTGAATGGCTCGAATTGTAGGTGCTAATTTTTCCTACCTAACAATCTGGGAAGCAGCACTATCACCCACAGATGCTTAAGCACAATGGAGAACGATTATCACTTCCCCCTGCGGTACAGGAAAAAGAACAGAGAAACTAACATTTACTGAGCTCCAACCTATGTTTAAATGCTGTTTACACCTCTGCTCTAAGATTCACTGTTTTTGAGAACCCAGTTTTTAGCCTGCCACCTCCACAGCTTAGAATAATGTGCTACATTTACCAAACACACCCTGCCAGTCATCACTTTGTGGTAAAGTGAACCTTCTACCGAACTTTAACCTAAAAAGAGAATTTCTATTCTGCACAACTCCCACACTACTTACTTGTTAATTTAACAAATAAAATTATTGACTCTATCCATAAATGCTAATTAATAATCTGCTGAAGATCTGAAACTTGCTTCAAAGAAAAGAACTTTTATAGGATAGACAGGCAGCTCATTTTTCATTTATACTATTTCAGCCTATGCACACTATTATAATCTATGCACAATCCCAATCAGCCCTTTCCAGGCCCTGTGCCATCTGAGTCTGTTACATATTCAATTACTGTGATGGATAACTTCAGTTGTCAATTTGACACACCTAGGAAGAGAGAACCTCAATTGGAGACGTGCCTCTGTTGAACTGACCTGCGGCCATATCTGTGAGGCCTTTTTCTTAACTGTTGACTGATGTAGAAGGGCACAGCCTACTACTGTAAGTGGTACCATCCCTGGGCAGGTAGATCAGGGTTGTAAGAGCATAGGCGAGAGGAACAAGCCAGTAAGCAGCACCCTCCATGGTCTCTGCTTCAGTTCCTGCTTCCAGGTCTCTGTCCTGCTTAAGATCCTGCCTTGGCTTCCCTTGAGGATGGCCTGTAAATGGTAAGCCAAATAAACCCTTTCTTCTCCAAATAGGTTTTGGTCATTACTTTATCATAGTAATAGAAAACTAACTAGAACTACTGAAATATCAAACAATTTAAAACTTACATATACACCAAAGCTTTCCTATGAAGATGAGTCATCTCCATCTCCTAAACATGGAGAATGGAGTTGTGGGGGTGGGGGGCTGACCTTTAGCTCCTGCTGGCCTGGAACTTGCTATGGAGACCAGGCTGGCCTCAGTCTCACAAGATTCACCTGCCTCTGCCTCATAAGTGCCAGAACTAAAGGTGAACAGCACCATGCCCAGCTTCAACATAGAGAACTTTTTATTTATTATTTTATTTTATGTGTATGAGTGTATTGCCTGAAGGTATGTAAGTGCACCTGACCCCAGAGGTCAGAAGAGAGCATCAGATTCCCCTGGGACCGGAGTTATGGACGCTTGTTAGCCACCATGTAGGTGCTGAAAATCAAACCCAGGTCCTCTGCAAGAGCAGCTAGTGCTCTTAACCACTAAGCCATCACTCCAGCCCTGAACACGGACAATTTTTTATAATCAATATAACAGACCAAAACTGACAATCTTCATTCATTCTTCTAACTGAATCAGTTCAAGAACACAAGTTTTCACATGATCTAGTTCAAGAAAAATCCTTCTTAAAAATTCTTAAAAAAAAAAAAAAAAAAAACTGGGCAGGAACATTTTCATCAAAGGAAACAAACCACTTGCTTGTCTGCCCTCTTTTCACTTAAACCTAGTTGTCTCCAGGTTACAGTTACACAATAAAGAGGATTGCCACCCCACCCCCTACTCCCACTCCCACATACCGTATGGCTCCTTTCTAAAGGAAAGGGGAACAATTAGAGCAATGGGACTCTTCAACCCTTAAAAGATTCTGGTGTTAGATCGGCTGCTAGTCCCAGGGGAATGCACAAGTGCCACGTAATATGACTCACAGGACACAATCTTTTTGTCAGAAACTCCTGTGGAGCCCTCTCTTCACTAATCCCAGAGGAACTTTGTTTCATTAACACTCAGGCAAGCGGTTCTCCAACCTGTTCACCGAACTGGGGGAAGCCACAGAATTCTTCAAGTATCTCAGTCAAGTATTGCCCATTAAATTTAAATTAACTTTTCTATGTACTTCATTAGAGATAATTTCATGTTAGTTTTCAGTACTAACCAGAAATAGCAAGCGTCAAAGACGTAAGGTAAAAAGAACACAAGAGAGCCTGGGAAGGTGGCATATGCCTTTAATTCCACCACTCAGGAAGCAGAAGTCCACAGATCTCTGCGAGATTGAGGCCAGCAAACTCTACAAAGCAAGTTCCAGACAAGCTGGGGCTACAGGGAGACCCTGTCTCAAAAATGAGAAAAAAAGAAGGAACACATGAATGTGGGGACTATTTCATCTATCACCTGATGCTTACTAGAAGGCACTGTTAATTATATGAGATGATCACTATATGCCAACTGACTGTTTCACTAAGTCTCCTAACAGAGGCTTACTCTTCAGGATCTACCTACAGGATAGTCATAAGAACATGCTAGAATACTCTCTCATTTTAACATTTTTCCCTAATCTATTGCTCGGCTGCCATCATCGCACCTTTGAATCCCCTGGCTTTACTTCTCAACACTCCATGGCTTCATCTCTTCACACCTTGGGGCTGTTTCCTTCCATTTATTTCACACTTATGAAGCACTTACTGAGCTCCTTTGTCAGGTACTGTGAGAACTTCTAGAAACGGATACAAGAACAAGAAGTGCCCTTGACTTACCGAACTCCTTTATCAGAAGACACAGGATATAAACATTTTAAACTCATGAACTCTTTCTTGACCCTCCTTTCCCTATGAGTTTGTTCCATGCTTCAGGTGGCTAGTCTATCAATGCCAAATGTCCTTTGTTTTTGGTTCTGAATGGGGTATGAGATAGGGATGTTGAGACAGGGTCTCGCTATGTAGCCCAGGTTGGCTCCAGACTCATGATTCTCCTGCCTCAACCTCTCAAATGCTAGAATTATAAGAATGTACCACCCAAGTGTCCTCTCTTAAAAAGGCTCTCACAATTATTATCTCACAAACACAATGAAAAAAATGGTAATGGCTTTTTTTCCTCTTTATTTCCAAGTACCCAGAATTACTGAGTGTGGTTGCACTGATTCAAGAAAGACACATGCATCCCGCATGGAGATCAACAACATAAATGAAAATAAACTTTAATTCAAAATTTTGTCTTTTTTCATTTTAATGAATCATGGAAAATGGTTCTTTAAATGAATTCAGAGAAATCTAATGTTTTAAGCATGTATTAGAAAACTGCCATCCTCTCTTATTCACAAGTAGACATCCCAGGGAAATAAAGGAATGCAAGAACACAAAAGGATGACTGATTGACAAGCATATGCTATTTTTTTTCCAGTTGGGTGTCCACTAAAATTAAGCTATAATTGTCCATGAGCCAAGCATGGAACTCATCCAACAGTTGCTAAAAATACCTTACAGAACTATAGACATGAGGCTCATGTTTCATCAGCTCCTACAGGAGATATCTTAATCCTATCCTTAGTTTCAGTTTAGGCTGCTAAGGAGAAAAAAAATGAAAGAAGAAAAACTAAATCATTACAGTCACCACAGAAGTAGGATTTGACCTATCATTAAAATGAACCAAGAACTATCAGATTTACTGACAATGCAGGAGCTTGCTTTGTGCCTCCACTTTCTGTCACCAGCAGCCACTGTCTCACTCTCCATTCCAAGTGATCAAGCAGCAGATGAAGGTGGAATAATACCATACCATGGAATAAATACACTTTAACTTCTTACTGGCCTAGGAATCCAGAAAGCATCATAAGTAACTGGTGGGCACATATGGTAAGAAATAACAGACTACAACATTAAGGGCTGTGATCTATTTATTACACTATCTGGCAGTTTTTAAGACTGTGAGTCCTTTTTACATTCCAGGATAAACTGACTTCTCAATCAAAGGTTGGTCAAGACTTAAAGGACAGAATCCCACAGAATTTGTAGGCTTGAGGATTACATAGTCATCTGAAGTTTAATATAATGAAAATAGGTGACAAGAGTTCACTGAGGTGGGCGGGGAACTACTCTCTGTCCCTTCAGAGAGCTCCAGCTGCAACTGAGGCCCACAACTCCTCCACTGGGGCTCCAAGGCACATGCCCATAGCAACAGTCAATCACAGCCACAGAGGTCACTTGTAATATTTTCTCAATAGTGCCACCACATCCAAGTCAATGATGTTCTCAGAATTACATTTTTTCATTGCCCTGTGATGTGTTTAAGAAAGTAAGAGAGCCAGTGAGATTGCTCAGAGAGCAAAGCATTTGCCACGTAAAGGTAGAAGAAATGATCCAACAAAGTTGTCCTCTGACCACCAATGTCCATCATGGCATATGTGTCCACACACATTGTTTTAAAGTAGAATGGCTAAGGAAACGACTCACTTGGTAAAATGTGGCCGCATGTAAAAAAGTTGGGCATAGTGATACATGCTTGTAATCACAGCACTAGGGAAGCAAAGACAAGCAGGCCATGGTCTAATCAGAGGGTTTCAGCCTCAACAAGAGACCTTATCTCAAAAAGGATTGTTGACTCCTTGAAGAAGACACACAAGGTTGACCTATGACCTCCAAGTGTGCATATATGCAGGTACATGCACCAGTATACATGTTCTGACATAAACATGCACGCACACAAAAGTAGAAAGGAAGGTCCACTGTGCACCTCCTTTGCCTTAAGCACCTCTTGATATTAGTAACTGAAACTACTTATTCTTGTTTGTGCAGATAAGAAGCCAGCAGGTCAGAGGAATACTTTATTACAAGCCCCAGAGCAGTAAGTGAGCACTACCAGAAAGACCAAAGCCAACAATATCCTACCAAGTAACAGAAACTGAGCTTCTTCTGTGCCAGTATTTGACATGCATCAAATAATTTAATCCTTGAAAGACTCTGAGGTACATACTATTAATTCTATTTTTCAGCTGTCAAAACCAGACTTAAAGAAGAAATCTCCCCACATTTACAATCCAAGCTTACCCTTAATTGTTGTTCCATGTTGACTAATTGATAGACAACTGATATATAGATATAGATATAGATAGATATATATAGGTACAGACACAGATAAATAAAACATCATGGTTTAGCGAATGTAACAAATGCATCTGTTGCATGACTTTTCCTGAGAAAATGTAAACCAATTGTCTACTTACCACAGATATGGCACCAAAAGACAAACCAAAGAACTATTCCACCTAAGTCTAGCTTGGCGAACCAGTGAGTTCAGTGGGGTTACTTAACAGTAGTGGGGACAACTTAACAGCAGCTATACAACCAGAGTCTCCTCCCAGAGCAATTGTTAATTGCTTATTTCTCCTTGGGGAGGGGCAAAGCCTGGTGTGCCTGCACCTACCTTGTACTGCACCATCTAGTGAACCTTTTATCACTTCCTCAAGGAAACATTAATAGTTCCAATCTTGTGAGGGCTTCCTGCTGGTAAGCATTACTGCTCCGATTTCAAGACAGGCCTGGAGGACAGAGTTTTACAATAGCATCTAACTATAGTAGTATGTCAACTAAGGGGCTGAGAGATGTAGCTGGGAGGTAGAGCACTTGCCTAACATGCAGGGGGCCCTGGATTTTATCTCCAGAGCTGGAAAAAAGAAGTTATAAACAGTAACCTGCCTGATTCAGTGGTTCCCCAGCCTGGTTGTCATAAAATTCCTTCAGAAACTGAAGAAAAACATGACACCAAGGTCCCATGGTAGACATACTGAATTAGAATCCCTAAGAGTGGGATCTAGAGTATTTCCTCCAAAGCCTCCAGTTAGTTCTAATGTGATGTCAGATTTAAGTAAAGCTGTAAAAACAAATGACTTAGGTCTGGAGAGATGGCTCAACAGTCATGAGTACTTACTGCTCTTCCAGAGGACCCTAGTTTGGCTCTAAGCACCTAACAAACACCTCTAACTTCAGTTCCAGGAGCACTGATGCCCTCTTCTGGACTCCACAAGCACCTGCACTCACATGTCCATTCACACACATAGTCAATACAATTAATATTTAAAAAGAAGCCTTTTACAGTATTTTATTATTTTTATGTGTATGAGTGTATTGCCTGCATGTGTGTAAGTGTACTCATTTTGTACAATGCCCTCAAAGGGCAAAAGAGTGTGGGATCCCCTGGAACAGGAGTTATGGATGGCTGTTAATAGCCATGTGGGCTCTGAGAACCAAACCTGGGTCCTCTGAAAGAGCAGCCAGTGCTCTTAAGTACTGAGTCATCTCTCAAGCCCCATAAATCTTAAACTGTATAAATAAATGACTATGACTGGACATTTGAATCTCTCCTCGCCCCCTCCAGTTCTGGGGCTGGGAGCACTCTTCAAACATTACCTCCCACATATGCTCCACTAAAGGAAAGAGACAAGGGACACTGAACTCTGAGTCTCAGAAAGACTAGGACAGACCAAAGTTACTGCTCAGCAAATCCCACTCTGCACCTACTCACATGATATGTGTTTTCTGTAGATCTCATCCTAGACATCACCCTAAGCCAGTTTCTCCATGTCTGCATGGAGCACACGGTGCCCACAGACCTTCTGAAAGGGATTCCCTCTTCCTGGTATCCACAGCCAAGAACTTTGACTACTAGTATAAACATGCTTCCCTACTTAAAGGCTGACACAGAAAAGAAAAGTGGGTTCTGCTAAGAATTACAAACATTCCGTAGTCTTGCCTACTTAGGGAGATAAAACTGTAAGAACCCTTTCTACAACAGCTAACATGAAACAGCTCCCTGGTAGCTCCACCCAGGACTCTCTGAACAGCAAAACAAATTAAGTGCCAAATTATAACTTATATAACAAATATCCAGGAGTCCATACTGATATAAATAAATAATTTAATGAACAAGTGGCTATGAGGAGAAAGGATATGCCTTCCCCTTAGAACAATTCCAATTACTAAGTGTTATCAAAAGAGTAAAACAGAATATCAAAGCAACAACAAAGGCTGCACACAAAAGCTAGGAGTGGATGCTAAAATGAGTAGATGGCAGTGTGATGTGCTACAGGATATTTGCCACTGTGCACACACACACACACACACACACACAAATAAACAGTTTGCAACAGGGCTCAAGCATGTGATGACATCATTTGCCTCTTAATATCTGAACTGAGAAAAACATCCACAGTGCTGCCATCAAAATGCATACCTGAATTTCATGAGAAAATATCAGATAACTTCAAATTGAGGTGTGTTCTTTAAAATAACTCCTCTGAGCTCTGATAAAAATTTTTAAGTTTATGAGAAACCAACATAAATTAATAAACTTGGTCTCAAATTCTCCATCCTCTTGCCTCAGCCTTCCAAGTGCTATGATTACAGCTATCACCATACCCAGTATGAAACATTTCACAAGTCTAAAATTATTTCAAAATGAAAAGTCAGCAGTCTTCTGTCTACAAATACAGTCTCAAGAAAATATTAAAATATTATTTCCAAATAAAGCATTTATTCTTTTGCTAAAAGTTGCACTTTCTTCAGGATGATTCCTCCAGGCTTTCCTATCCACTCTGGCCTGTGGCATCTAAATATACATCCTATTAAACCCTAGAACATCTCCTTGCATGCTATCTTTAACAAAAAAAGAAAGCAAATGTACAAGTTTTTAAGCTTACCCCACCCTATGCATTCCTGAACCACGTTTCATGGGATCTAGCACTACTCTCCGTACCTGTCTACACTAGGGCTTCTCAGACTTTTAATACCTCTTTTCACCCAAAACATTTTGATACAACCCCAGGTATATAGAGATATTAAATTGCAATACAAATCAAGCATTTATTGATAGTAAATCATAAAGAAATCTATTTTAAAAGTTTTATTGTATCCAAATAATTTTACCACTTTTTAAAGATGAAAGCCAATGTCCATACTAATGAGATGGATGTTTCTGTTCATTTTTATATAAAGAATAAGGCACTGGAAAGATGATTCAGCAGTTAAGAGTACTTGAAGCTCTTCCAAAGGACCTGAGTTTGGTTCCCAGCACCCACATCAGGTGGTTCATAACAGCCTATAACTCCATTCTACGGGATACCAAGACTTCTTTTGGCTTCTGTGGACACACACACTTTTTTTTTTTAATTTAAGAATGAAACTTTGACTACATATTTGATATTTCAGGATGTAGCACAACTTAAATGTTTTTCATAGTTGACTGATATTTTTATTTTATTATAGCATCTAAACTGAGAACACTGATTCATATAAATACATCATATAAAATGGCGTTAGTATGTTGATGACCATTTCAGAAATTGTTGGAAATTCTGTCCTAATCCTGAGCCAAAATTCACTGAACAATTTTTTATAAAACTCAAATCAGCAACTCAACAGTCACTTTTAAAATTAAACATTCAAATACAATATAATCCAACCCAATGATAAAGTAATTTGATATATGCCCAAGAACGACAGTAAGAAAATAGTAAGTCTTTGTTTTCCAGAGTTAAGCCATTATATTTCTGTAAGAGTAGGAAATTTTGCATGTACAGTAAAAACACTTCAGTTCATAATATGCAATAGTCTTGAATCAAGGCAAGGTGTTTCAGAAATTCACTGGAATTGCTTGATATAATGGCACTCTTTTCTTTTTCCTGGTCTTTTTGAGACAGGGTCTCAAAACTATGTAGACCAGGCTGGCATGAATGCACAGAGAGCCACCTGCCTCTACCTCCCGAGAGCTGTGATTAAAGGCATGTGCCACCATGCCTGGCTTCATGCCTGGCTTTTTATATGGGTGCTGGGATCCATCCAATTCAGGTTCTCATGCTTGTGTGGTAAACAGCTCACTGATGATTTGAGTTTGAACTAATTTTTGGTTGTTGCACATTCAGAAACCTTTTACTGTTGCCAACTTATTTATGACTCTTTCACATGCAGTTATATGATTCAATAAGAGTAACAACCCACAGTTTAAGCTTGCCATGGTAATTCAGGCTTATCCTAGCACTTGGGAACTGGAGGCAGGAGGAACAGGAGCCCAAGACCAATCTCAGTTACATAGCAAGTTCAAGAGTACCCTGTCTAAAAAAACAAAAGAAAACAAAAAAGAAGCTGGGGTACAGATTACAGAAAACTGATGCACAGGGCTAAATGCATGAAAATACTAGTGAATTGAAGGAACAATACACTATTTCAAATGTCAGAGTCTTACGATATTCACAATGCCTTAAATGATAGTCATATATTTAAATTTTCATGGAGTCTATGTACAGTACATTTATATATGCTTAAATCTTCTTTCAGATTTTTTTTATGTGCTTCCAAAGCATTTTAGACTTCGGATACTCATTTGCATTTGGACTTCCCCGTACTCACTATAGTAAATTTAAAGACATGGTCTAGCTTGTACTCATGCTACTAATGTTCAGTGCCTAATATGGTGTATTGTACATAGTTAATTCTCATTACATGTTTATGTTTAAGGCCCACTCCACAGGAGGAGACACATATCTGGTACTGCAAATCTCACCAAGAACCCATGGTTAGAGAGCTCAGAGCACCTAGAGGTGAATGAATCTACTACCATTATTTTGCTAAATGGACATAGTATTAAACTGCCCTGTAAAATTGTATCTACCTGTAGATTAATGCTGCTTTCAAATTTTTAACAGAGAAGTTTCCTTATGCAGTAGGTAGCAGATGGTGTTTATCTCAGAAACACACAATTGGTCAAAGTGCAGAGACCAAGTGTCAGTGGAGTACTCAGCCACAAATGGGACATCTATATCACACCCTTTCCCAAGGCTCATGGGCCATCACAGAATGAGGAGCAGTAATATTCTAAGAGCCAGAGGTTGAAGAAGACAGGAACAAAGTCCTCTTTTCTGGACATGGCAGAGCCTTTGCACTCATGGTTGTCGCACTAGACCAAATCCAGTCAACATTCTAACATGGAGCAGGAAGCGGTTCATGAGGTCCCATCTCTAACTGAGGAGCTGTTGATAGCTGATGGTTTCAGGCGATGAGGGAGGCATTTTCTTTAAGGGTGTGGTTGTTGGTGGGTGGAGCATGCTCCAGTGGAAGAACTCACACCCAGAAGTATATGGACAGCATAAATTGGACTGGAAGGATTAAGAGAGAAAGAGAAAAGATACAGGAAGAGCTGAGGGTGAATATCATCAAAATACATTGTATAAATTTTTCAAAGAATTTTAAAACACTTTAAGCTGTGTCCTAGGCAAGCTATTTAACCTTTTTATGTCACTGGGTCTACACTTTTCAGCAAGTGAGATTAAAAAAAAAAAAAAAAACCCTACTTGCATGGTTGTTACAAAGAATAAATTACTTAAAACAGTGATTTTTTTTTTCAAACTTCATTATGTCCTAGAGAATATATGAAACAGATCCCTGGATCCCATCCCCACTCCCACCAGTGGGTCTAGGGTGGAACCTAAGAATCTTCATCTCAACAAGTTCAAAGAGGATGTTGATGTTGAAGACCCTGGGACCACAAGCTTAAAATTAGGCAAAGGGCTTAGTGACTGCTTTATAAAAAATGTTTTAAACTACCACCATGGCACAGCATTTGGCAAATGTTCCCATGAGGAGGCACCAGAATGTGGGTATTCCCTACCAGCTCACAAGCTATTCAAGGGACAGGACCTTATCTTTTTTACCCACATCCCTAGGACATGGCAGAAGGTCTGTCACAAAACCAGGCCTGTGGAACACTTTAACAGAATTCTCTGCATACCAAGATAGAATCTTCTCACCTAAGGTCCATCCTGGTCAGAGAGAAAACAGGGTGTACAAGGGAAAAAAATTCTCCTCCTGGCACCATCTCCAGGGTCTGATATCAAGCATCATTTAGACATGGCTGTTTCACCCTTCTGATCCGTCAGGGTTAGTCACATTTCCCATCATTGGGAGTTCTAGAAGAGCTAATGTGGAATCCTCCCATGTCTGTTAGAGGGTTGAAACCATGGTCTTTTATCATTTGAGTACAGAATTTCTATGGACTTCTGTCACCTACCACTACCACTATCTGAAGTCTAAGTACAGCTGATTTTGAAATAAACAAAAATTTTACCTGGAAGCTGACAGAAGAAAAACCTTGTCATCCCCCCATCTATCTCCTAGTTACGACTAGGTCTCTTCCATGGTGCTCACTAAATACTTTGTTTTTGATTTATTATTTTCCATTTTATACATATGAGTATATTGCCTGCGTGTACATAAATGCACCCCATGTCGTGCAATGCCCACGGAAGTCAGAAGAGGACATCAAATTCCCCTGAAAATGAAGTTACGGATGGTTGTTTGGTGCCATGTGGGTGCTGGGAATCAAACCCAGGTCTTCTGCAAGAGCAGCCAGTGCTCTTAACCACTGAGCCATCTCTCCAGTCCAAATAATTTGCTTTTTAATTCAAAAGGATCAGAGCCAGGAATGATGGTATATAACTGTAATTCCAGCACAACAGGAGGCTGAAGCAAGAAGAACCTTAGTTCAAAACCAGCCTGGGCTATATAGAGAGGTCTTGTCTCAAAATAAATCATGTACATATAGATATATATAATATCTATCAGAAGGTTCAAATTTAAACTTAGCAGCCTTCAGTGTATACTCAGCATTTTGACACAGATCCTCTACAACAGTACTTGTGACTCCACATGCAGACTCTCAATATCACACAACTTCCGTTCTCCGGCTCCCTGATGTCTTTTAGGAACTGTTTCTGCCAACTTTGGGCAATTTCAGTCTAAAAAAAAATTGTCTTCACAGAGACATGAACAGTAAACCTTTCTGGTCAGTACCTTAATACCAGCAATATTTAATAGGCCTTCCTTCATGTGCACTGGCTACTGATAGAACTGTTGGCTAGGCTGGGCATGGTGAAACACACCTTTAATCCCAGTCCTCAGGAGGCAGAGGCAGGTGGATCTCCATGAGTTCAAGGCCAGCCTGGTCTACACAGTGAGTTCTAGAACAGCTGGGGCTAAAGGGAGACCCTATCTCCAAAAGAAAAAATAAAAATAAAAAATAAACAAAAACTGTTAGCTGGGTCATCCTTCACTTACTTCACAGTCCTTGATTAGCTGCACTTGAGTCTTACAGGCCTGTGAAACTTTCCTCTGGGTCACATGACCCTCCTTCCTCTTGTACATGTCCCCTTAAAAGCCAAAGTCCTTCAGAAGCTCACATTATACCCACATCAGCCTGTTTCACTTCCTTCTGTTTTCCTAAGTATGAGTCAGAATGTCATCCCCATCCTGTCCTGTATTTCCTTTTCATGTTTCCAGGTATGGCACCTGAACTGTCTTTATTTGCTTAAATCAAGATTCTACAATGTACAGAGTCACATTTTGTGGAGCTCCCTCTTTACACTAGGAAGATCCTAATCTTCCTAATCTATATTGGACTGTTTTTATGCTCATGAATTTTTCACTCTGACTACAGATGCTTCTCAAGACCCACAGTAAACAGGAAATGCATTCAAATGAATCACCTAACTTAGAAACACAGCATGCTGCAGAAGGGTATCCTTTCAGTTTTGTGGCTGGCTGGGAGCTGCCATGGACCAGCATCTTAAGAAAGTATTATACTACCACATAAAGCTAGCCCAGGAAAAGATTTAAACTCCGAATTCAAAGTATGGCATCTGCTGAATGGGTACTGCCTTCAAATGATGAATAAGTCAAACAATTTTAAGTTGAACCATAGAAGGTGGACTGTCTATATCTTTACCCTTCCCAACTCCCTGATGCTAGTTTAGATCTTCTGCCTCTACCAAATTCCCTCCCCTCTAAATCCAGGTACCATACTATTTCTTCTGCCTAGACATCCTTTATTTTCTCTAGTAAATCATAGCCAAGGTATGTGCATGGCAAATGTCACCTTCTTTGGGTTCATCTCAATCTCCAGATGACAGTTGTTAGTACTCACCTACAGCCTTCCTCCAAGTGTGGCCTGGGGACCAGCAACACCAGCCTCACCCAAGTGCTTCTGTGTCATGCTGATTCTCAGTCTCCACCCTAGCTAGACATGTTCCTTCTGAGGATGAAGGTAACCAGAGCCCCAGGTGACTCATAACACGATAAAATTTGAGAAGATGGAGCCGTGCCACCTAGATATTAATCATGCTTCCCACTGTAAATGTTTCTAAATCCAAAAGCCCCTCTTAAGATCAAGCCCTCCTAGCAAGAATTACATGGTCAAAGTCAGTGTGGAAGATGTCCTTTACTGGACTCTCCCTCCTTAAAAATGAAAACTGAAGATATGGCAGGAATGTGATGGGGGTACCCAACCATTTTCTGGTTAGATTTTAAGACCTGTTCCACAGGAGGAAACAACATACCTGGTACTGCAAATCTGGCCAAGAACCCATGGTTAGGGAACTCATAGGACCCAGAGGTGAACCTACTAATGTTTTGCTAAATGAACAGAGTATCAAAGTGCCCTCTAAATTCCCATCTATCTATCCATAGATTAGCTCTAGTGCAGTGGATGGTGTTTAATGCAGAAACTCATTAATTGGTCAAAGTGCAGAGAATGAACATCAGTGGAGTGTTCAGTCACAAATGGGACATCTGGATCACACACCTTTCCCCTCAAGGCTCAGGGACCATCTCAGAATAGGGGCCAGAAAGACCATAAGAGCCAGAGGTTGGGAAGGAATGGAACAAAACCCTGTCTTCTGGACATGGCAGGACGATTGCACTCATGAGCTCACAGAAGCTGTGGTTGCCTGCACAAGATCTGCACAAGATCAAGCCATTACACATTCTAGCAGTGGAGGAGTGACTTCTGGAGGAGAAAGAGTCAGTTTTCTTTAAGGGTGTGCTCCTGGTAGGTGCACCACACTCCAGTGGATGGACTCACACCCAGAAGTATATGCACAGCAGAAACTGGAGTTGTTTAGGTTATTAATTAAAAATAAAAGAAAACACAAAGTTGTTTGAGGGGTACGGAGTTGGGGATGGATCAAAGCTAATGTGACTATGATCAAAATATACTATAATATATGTAATTCTCAGACATAATAAAATATCTATTAAAAATGCAAATTTCACATAAGCACATTGAAATTCCTATAGTAAATAAACCTGTTTAATCCAACATTCTCAAAAATATCTGACTATGGCATCTGGAACTTTTTATCTATTTATCATTTACCATTTCAAAGCATATTTATTGCTGTTAACAGAAAACAACTAATGAAAAGCTATCTCAGTGTTACATTGTCTTAATTTGACAATTCCAAAACCTTCTACCTCTCTAACCCGCTCTTCTTAATTGCTGACTGATGGCTTGTTGGCAGCATACAAATCAGGTTCAAACATGAGCTTGCTTCTCACTTTCCTGGTTGGAGAAGCTAAGCAAAGCAAGGTGCCCAGAACAGAACATCCTAGAGAGGGGAGCAGTGACAGGAAAAGGATAACACCAGAACAAAGCTCTTCAGACTGAAGCAGTCTGCAGTCACCTCAGACTTCTAGACAGCCTTGGCTCTTCTCCTTTCTTTCTTTCTACCATGTAATAGGAAAGCCACGTTCTTATTCCAGTTTGCATGAGCTCTGGCGTAGGACCCAGAAGCAACTGTTTTTTGTTGTTGTTGTTGTTGTTCACCCCTTCTCTCTAAGCCCAAATATGTATGATAAGATACTCAAGGGAGTCTGGTTTTAAATCTCTAAATTTTTACTTGCATTTAAATTTCATTTTGAATACCTACAATTGTATTCTTTTCAATTTGCATTAAATTAGGAGACAAACTTAATTTCTCCTCCAAGCTTCCAAGCTATTCAGACAGCTAGAGTAAATCACAATGCCTACTCTTCAAAAGAGCCCCCTTTCAAACATGTTAACAGAAGACCCGAAGTTAATAAAGTTCCCTGCATTACAAATAGTAGAAACACAATGTGTGCAAACCATGTGGGGAAAGATTTTGGCTAGATGATGTTTACTCCATGAAGATTCCAAAAGCTCTCACTGTCCTCCTAGTCTCCTTCCCCTCCTACCTAATCCAGGCACATGGGGAAATACCATGTAGTCATCACTGAAGACCTCGCAACATAGAGGGCCATTTAGGTAAAAAGTGAAGAAGATAAAAATAAAAATAAAAGGACAGTGTAAGCTCAACTGCACTTGAA
The DNA here is from genome assembly GCA_035773235.1 of Eospalax fontanierii. NCBI lineage: Eukaryota > Metazoa > Chordata > Mammalia > Rodentia > Spalacidae > Eospalax > Eospalax fontanierii. Next base: position 32,828,122 of record CM069528.1, on the reverse strand, counting down.
GCAGTAGGATCACTTGAGCCCAAGAGTACTAAGACTAGTTGACAGCATGTTGAAATATTAATACAATGTTTATATAATGGGATTTCTGTGAAAGACTATTGACAGATTCTTGTTTTTTCATTCTAAACTTCCAAATTTCCTTTATAACCCAAGAATGAAAATCTATAAAATAAAATCTTCACTCACACTACTCTCCCACCTCCAACCCTATGAGGTTCACAAATTAAAATGGCAATTCTTTATGCACAAAGGATCACACAAAAAGAACAAGTCACCAGTCAAGGAACCCCAAATTTAAGAATTCTGGAGTATTCATGGGCAGGGGAAGAGATGATACACCTCGGGGTGAAGAACCAAGAACATCAGACAAGGCCGAAGGCACTTCTGGAAGGATATGCTTATTTACTGTCCCTCCTACTCTGCACTGTCATTCAAACTCCCTGTTGTCCATTCAAACACCCTGCATTGTTGACCATACAGCCATGGAAAGAGCCCTCCAGTAAAGGAAAGAGATATGAGGAACCTGGTAGAGACATTCAAACCACAGAGCAGGAAGACACAAGGCAGCCTTCCCGTGAGTGGCTGATCATGGGTGAAGGACACAAGCCAGGGTTCTGCCAAAGTTCCTGTTCTAATAACCTCAAGGTCCAGAGTGTCTGCTCTGTGGCCTATTTGCTGCACCACTTAAGAGTCACTTTCTGCTGTCACCATCCAGCAACCAGTGAGGTCTAACATCTAAAGAAAACAATTTAGAAAATGTATACTACCAAGCTAAATATCAATAATTGACATTTTAGGTTTCAAATGTGTGAATGTAATTTCACTTGTACACAACCAAGTTCTGCATAAGTTTCAAATGGAAAGTAGGAGGGTGGACTGTGTGATAAGGGAACTATGTTTCACACAAGATGCAATGGCACTAGGTCAGGGTCATTTCCAGTGCAATCTAAATCCTCATCCACCCAGCTGCTACATTCACTACTCACTCTTAGATATTCAAACTGCACATCTTTTTAAAAAATTAATCATTAGCCTTATGTATAGAACACCATATCTTTCTGACACATAAGCAGGAGCTTAATCTTCTTCCCTGCTTCTCGGCCCTATGCTGTCCGTCATGGTCCTTTCTGAGTCCTGAATGCCAGCTCTCCAATTTGATACAAGAGAACACCAGTGTCCTGGCCTTAGCATGCAGACAGGGACAGGGTTAGCAGCCCATGATGGGGAAAGCAGTTGTAAAGAACTGTGAAATACACATACAGCTGACAACTTCTCCACACAAATCTGTTATCGAGAATAAGATTAAATCACCAGGACAGTTGCTTTTAAAGCAGTTCTTAAGCTAGACTGGAAACTCTTAAGATTCATAGATGGAACATAAAGCTAAAGGACTTAGGTTTTTCCTTTTCTCTGAGAGATACGCAGCTCTCCAAGTACATGAGCCCTATGGAAGCTGGTTTCTATAACTCTTGAGTTTGATATGATGCGTGTTCCTTGAAATAAAAGGTCTTAAAATAAAAATATAGCTTCAGGAAGTACTAGGTTGACCAAGAACTTTCAAGAAGTAAGAAAGTATACTCAGAAAAGGAGACAGCAGTAAGCAGGTGACCAAGGATTTCTTCCTGTTCCTATTAAATATTACAAAAGTCATGAACTGGAAGACACTTGTTGTAAGTGGTGGGAAAACACAGAACAGTAAACTACTGTTAAGCTCCTAGGCATACTTATAATAAGGCTTTTATATCCTGCTGGCTTTAAATATATGATGCTAGAGACTGGTTGCACAACAGTGAGAATGTACATGCTACAGAACTGCACACTGAAAAACAGTTGACGCTGGTAACATATACGCTATGCATATTTTACACCACAATTACAGACAAAGTCATAATGGATTCTGAAATCCCTAACTTACCTGCAAATAAGAGTCTCCAAAATGGCCCATGGCTAAGCCCATGGCAAACATGTCAGGATGAGGGTTCTCTCCTGAGGTGTTATCTAGCTGCCTATGGGTTACTATGCTTTATGTCACACCAGCCAAAGCCTCCTTGTCACTGTAGGCCGGTTTCAATGGCAATGCTAGAAATATCCTCAAAATCCAATGAAGCTCCAGGAGTTCTCACTTGTGTGCCCAAATTTATCTCTTACAGATGTATACCAAAGGCAGCACACAAGTCACTGACATAAATGAAGCCTTAGATACAAATATGAAAATGAGGACCATTCCAATTACAGAAAACAGAACTTGCCTCTTGCTCCCTCCTCTTTCACCCACATTTTCCAGTAAAGATTCAATGCTAACAAAAGGTTTAACAGCCAGGCCTACGTCTTATTACTGAGAAGATTTGACACACATGGGGAAACTTGTTTTTGAAAGTGTTCCAGTGATAAATTAATTCCATGACTCATGGCAGGCAATTCCTTTCACAAGGCCCTCAGTTAAGTCCTGTGTATCTCCAGCTGGATGACAGCTGCTTCTGCACAATCACAGCCCTATTAGCCAGCAGGCAATACTTTAGACCTCTAACCACCCTCACACTAGCTTTCTCACGCTCTTCTGTACCCGAGAGCACAACTCACCGAAAGGTATGCAGAGGTGCATTAGAAGATGTGGTGGCTGTCTTAAGGCATGCATTTTATGTGGTTACCAAGGTCACACAATCATTTGTTGAAAGGTATACATGTATGCAGTAGAAACAAATGCTCTTCTTGTCATATGTGCTAGGTAACTGAGCCCACCAAGTTCTGCAATATAGATATACACTCATGTCAAATGCTAACATTTCATTATAATAATTCTGCTGTTCTCATCCTATCAATGAAAAACTTCTTTTTAAAGTTCCTTGGAATGTTTAATACATTCAACAGATATGTATACAGATATATATATATAGATATATAGATATAGATATATGTAAATATGAAAGAAATTAGACAGAGTTAAAACCAGGGTGCTATGCATTATCTTAATATGCCCAGGCATTATATTTGTGTCAGTATGTCTGGAAAGAAGGGATGGAAGGAAGGAAGGGGAAAGGAGAGAAGGAGGGAGGGACAGAGAGAGGGAAGCAGGCAATGAATAAGTGGGGAGATGGGAAGGAAGCAAGTCAGGAGCAGGGGAACAATCTAACTTAGGATACCGACAGCATGTACATATACACAGTCATCACTGATTTTTAAATAAAACCTCTATAAACAGATTGTATTCTGGATTTTCCAGAGCAGTCAATACTCTTTAACAGCCTTACCTGAAAGGAAAGACTAATTCAACAAAAGAATAGATAGCAGTCTAGGGATGGAGCTCAGTGGTAGAGCACTTGACCTGCATGTACAAGACCACGGGTTCTATCCCCAGTACTGCAAAAACAAGAATGAATAGATGTAATTTTCAAAAGAAAAGGATCTGCTTGCTATTGTTCATTTCTAAACATTAATGTTGTCATTTCAGTGACAGATATTTCTAAAAACCTTCAGAGGGGAAAGATAATTGATCTATGAGTTTTCATTTTGGCTGGTTCTCATTTTACAAAGTATCAGAAGAAAAGGGGAGATGTCAGTAATCATGAAAATACAGTGTGTGTATACAAATATGTATACACACACACACACACACACACACACACACACACACATACACACCAGCAAAAACGCTGACTACACTATCCAAAAGGCAAGAGAAAAAGACTAGAGCCTAATTGCAGAGATCCGGGTCTTATGAGCCCTCTATTACTAGCGTTGAGAACTGATGGCAATGGAAGAACCATAAAGGACTAACTCGAACTCCTTGGACAAAGATGTGCAATTGGCAATTAAGGGAAAGACAGGAAGATAGCATCCACCTGGCATGCATTTGGCAGCACTGACAACACACACACCATGTACAGGGGCTTTTCAACTAACCATAGCTCTGTCCCAAGTGATAAAACCATCATAAGTTGAAAATATCTTAAATCCAACTGCATTCAATGTACCTAGCCTTCTGGTTCTCCCAACTTAGCCACACGGAACTCTGAGGAGTGTGGGCTGACTCCCTTGGTGATCACATGACCAACCAGGTGCCACAAAACTGCTGCCCAGCAGCATGAGAATTTTACACTGCATTGCTAGCCCAGAAGAGATTCAGATTCAGAATGTGAACTTCGCTTTCTGCTGAATGTGGTTCCCTTTCACATGATTATACAGTTGAAAAATCTTAAATTGAACCATCCTCCCTTGGGGACTCTGTATACACACAAACTCACTTAGTAATATACACTTAACCAAACAATGATGTACCACTTACTCTTTACCAGTCACTGTCCTAAGCACTTTTTACAAGTACTAACTTATTTATTATTCATAGCTATCTTTGGAAGCACAGAGAAGTTAAGTCATTTGTCCCCAGTCACTCGGTTGGGAAGTAGAAGAGAAGACCTGGTTGGCTAGTTTCTGTATTTGTGCTCAACATTTCTCCACCTATGTCTTCTTCCCTGGAGAATGCCCTTAGTTCCCGCCCCACTGGAAGCCTCCAGCCCTCCAATCATTCCGCAGGCTGACCTACATCCCAACGTCCTTCCAGTATTTCAGAGTTGGTTTCTCCTGTTTGAAATCAAGACTCTCCCTGACTGACTCACCACAGACCCAATTATAAAGAAGAGAGTGTGCACACACAAAAGCCCCCACTGTACCAAGCCCAGAACAAGCCGGTCACCTGAAGGAAAGAGGGGAGGGTGGGCAGGTGAATGTGTGTTGGCACTGCAAGAACAGAGCTGGTGTTCTTTTCAATTAAAGAAGATGGAGAAGGTCAGCCACAAAGCCACAGTGTTCCATCAGAGCCTCGGGTGCAAAGCAGGTACAAAGCTCTGCACACCACAATTCCCTGCACTCAACACATAGAAATCTAAGAGGTGGAGGGTCCGAGTGAACGGAGGGAATAACACCCCCTTTCTACGTGGCCAGCTGTCTCTCTTTACAGGCTGCTTCCCACCTTACCTCCTTCGCCTGACCCAAGGCAGGCCTGGAGATCAGCTGGCACTGGGCTGATCCGGCCAGCAGGGAAGCCTGACACTGAGCAGATGCAGTGTAAGGACAAGGGGGGATCTATTCCCATCTGCCTGGAGCCACAAAGCAGGTTGGTGAGGGCACCGGGACAGTCATATACTGATAACTACTTCTTCATCTGAGCTAAAAAACTGAAATTTAAAAGTATGTCATTTAGAAGTTATTTTAAAAGCATCTTTTTCTGTCTTACATGTTATAAACAACTATGATGGTTATACAGGCACGTATACAATCTTGCTCATAAGCTCTTAAGAATCTTGGGAATCTTAGACTTTCTGTAGAGAACATTTGTGGCAATTATATCCTCTCAAGAGGAATTTAGAGGTTGACTTTCAGTTCCTGATGAAAACAGAAGCCAACTGCTAAGTCCTAGCATCCCATTCTTCCTGAAGTCTAACTTCTCCACCTGGTGCCTCCCTACAGAACAGGCCCAGCCCTGCCACCAGGTCCTCAGCCTTGAGTGACTGCTCAGGTTTCCATTTCTTTCACCATTAAGCATGCCACCTAGTCACACTGGGCTTTCTAGAAAAGCGTTTTTGTCAACTGACAGTGACTACAACATTACATGTGCTGGATTATGAGACTATACAGTTCATGAAGTGGTTCCCAAAAGCTCACTTGAGACACAATAAAGACCACGTAACAAGCTTTTTATAAAACTAAATTTATTCAACTACAAAAGCTACTAAATTGTTAAGAGTACAATTCTTTATTCAGTGGTACACAAATAGATTATATACTAGTGGTAGAAGGCGACTAGTCCTAAACAAACAAACAAAGAAAAAGCTAATTCTCAATTATTTATGTTTGAAGGAAAACGTCTACAGGGTAGCCAAGAAGCCATCCCAAGAGACTGACCTTTGGGCAAAGACCCATAGTGATGAATTTTATCCCTCAGTAACCATAAGCCAAAAGAACCCCTTTCTTCTTTAAATTGCTTTTGATCATGCTATATTATCACAACAGAAAAGTAACTAATACTGAAATTAGTACCAAGATGTTGCTGTGAAGGACCTGATCATGTTGCTTTTTGGAGAAATGTCGAAGACTTTAGATGGTTTGGACTAGAAAAGCTGGCCTGGAACTCACTATGTAGACAAGGTTGGCCTTGAACCCACAGAGATCCGCCTGCCCCTGCCTCCCAAGAGCTGGGATTACAAGCATGCATCACCACACCCAGGCTGTAATTTGCTTTTTAAATTTTTTTACTTATTATTTTTATTTTATGCGTATGAGTATATTGCCCGCATGTATGTAAGTGCACTCATGTCATGCAATGCCCACAACGGTCAGAAGAGAGCATCTGAAACCCTGGAACTGCAGTTACAGATGGCTGTTAGCTACTATATGGGTGCTGGGAACCGAAGCCAGGTCATCTGCAAGAGCAGCCAGTGCTCTTAACCTCTGAGTCATCTCTCCAGCCCCATAATTTGCTTTTTATTTAACAAGAAGTCATATTTAAGAGATGGCCTTGAGTCTCAGATTTTGAACTTTCAAACGGTGTTGAGACTGGTAAAGATTATGGAGACTTTTGAAGTTGGACTAAATGCATTTTGAATCATGAGAAAACCATGAGACTACAGGAGCCTTGAGGTGGAATTTGGTGGTTTGAATGAGAAATGTTCCCCCACAGGCTTATAATGTATTTGAACATAATGGTCCTCCCTTGCTGGTGCTATTTGGGGAGGTTTTGTAACCTAGGAGGTGGAATCTTGTTGGAGGAAATACGTAATTGGGATGGGCCTGGAGGTTTTATAGCTTACAGCTTCACCCTGTTTCCTCTATTCTCATATTCCCCCTCTCTCTTTCTCTCTTTCTCTCTCTCTCTCTCTCTCTCTCTCTCTCTCTCTCCTTCCTTTATAAGGCTGATTAGCCAGCTTCCTAAGTCAAAATTAACCCTTCCTTAGGATGCGTTTTAGTCATGGTTCTTTATCATAACAGAAAAGTACCCGATACAAAGTAGAAGAGGTTCTTTTCAATAGGGTGGCCAAGAAACCTTCCTGAGAGAATGGCCTTTGGGCAAAGACCCACAAGTGAAGAAAGAGGGGGTAAAACTAGGAAACTACAAAGCAAAGGCCCTGAGGTGGAAGCATGCCCAGCATAATGGGCCAGAAAACCAGCAAGGGGACAAGAATGTGGTTATGTTTGACCCAAGAAGAACAATCTCCTTTGTTTATAAAGAGCATTCTCCATGAAGTTAAAACACACTTGCCTTCATGCCCACTGTAAATTATCAGACTCTCTGGGCAAGTCAGAGAGTTGCCTCTGCAACCTGTGTTGCCTAATAACTAACTCTGATTGCTATTTTATAAGTGGCTTTGTTCTTTTCATACTGTAACAGCAAGTCTCATTTTTTAGATCAAAGAACTGTCAGTAGCATAATTGCTCAGTAAAGTATTTTTAGCAAGACTTCATTAAAATGATAGTGTGCTACATTTCATTTGAACTAGAAGACTGGTTCTATAGCTGACAGGTTACTTCTATTTCTTGAGGTCTCATAGAACAGGTAAGCTTGTTTCTTAGAGCTGTATCACAAATTATTAGTTGAGGTATTCTATAATGTATAAATGAAACAAGTCAGACACTATCCTCACCAAAGTGACACAAACCCAGACCTGCTGAAAAGACATACCCACTTCTCTTGTCTCCTCCACATTGCAGTTTTCCTGTTGTCCTGAACACAGAGAGGTAGATTTCATAACTTCAGGTTTGTGAAGTACCCTTTATCCTCTCACTGGGATTGTTACAATTGGTTGTGCAATGTGCACCATTTTGCAAAACTGGCTTATTAACTATCAATACTTTCTTTCCCCCACTGGGCTCTGAGCCCCTGAAAACTGGGATCATGCCTTAACCATTTCTGTAACCTGAGGTAGATAGTTCGAATACTTTTGCTTTTCTTATCCTTCATGTCCCTGAAAGGATGGCACACATAATGTCCTAAATGACTGCCACCATGCAACTGGCTCTGGCCAATGAAATACAAACAAAAGTTACCTTCGGCAGAGCATGTAAAAGCCATGTGCAATTCTCTGTTCTTTTTACATGCTGTAATCTGTGGATGATGCAGATATGGAAATGTCTTAAGACAGAGGCCAAGGCTGACACATAGAAGACAACTAGCCTCAAGAGCATCCAGATAAAAAATGCTCAGTTAGACACAAGAAGTAAATGTTGTATAAAATTTGGTGGTTTTGATGGACAAAGCAATCTGTAGGCACCCAGTAAAAATTTTAGGAAGAAGAAAAGATACCAGGAGAGGCCAAAGCAAGAATCTGCACTGGACAGCAGAGTGGGATGAGGGACAGGTGCTGTGTCAGACTGCCACCTGGAGTGAAGAAACAATGAACAAAATAATCTACTTCTTCTTATGTCTGGCTTTTATTCCCAAAGCTAATTGCTTAAATAAAAGCTTCTATGTTTACTACAGTCATTAAGAAGCAAAACTGGTTTTGAATTTCACAATCTTCTCAATGGGGCAAACTTTCTTGTACATATCCAGTGTCTGGGGGAGTAGTGCCTGTATGAACCATGGAGCCTTGAAATTTAATGCTAATAAGCAGTCTACATCTCCATTCCCTAGCATACCTCAGAGAGAGTGGCTCCTCAAGGCACTGCAAGTTCCCTTCAGGACTTAAGTCTGAAAATTTTCGGAGACACCAGGTTGAGTAGAGCCTTCTCTAATAATCTTTTTTCTATAAATTTTTTTATTGAATTTTTCTGTATTTCATACAGAACATCTCAATCAGTCTTAATCATCTTTGTACCCCTCTTCCCCAGAGGCACCCTCCCACACTCCCACAGCCCCCCCACTGGAATTCATACATTCTGTCATTTGTGTTAAGGCCCATTGTATCGTTAGTGTCCCCAGATGTTCCTCAGTGCAAGTTCATCTGAAGGGGCCCAGGCAGCCTATCTAGAGTCCTTCCTTTAAGATCAGCTCTTCCTCACCCAGCAGTAATCAGCTGCCAATAACTCTTTGACTAACACTGGGGCTTCTTGCCCATTTCCACAACACATTTCTGTGCTGAGGTTTTGTCTCCTTGAATTTGCATAGGCCTTGTGCATGCTGATATCGATATCACTGCTGAGCATGAACAAGGTCCCAGGAGCATTATTTCCATATGGTCATACACCTCCTCCCTGACTCTTAGAATCTTTCCACCCCCTCTTCTGCGGTGGTCCTTAAGCCCTAGGTAGGTGAAGTTTAATATAAGTAATATGGGGAATAAAGGGGAAGGAGTTCAAGAGAGGTAGGGACATAGGACACTGGTATTATCAATGGGAAAATTAGGATACTTTAAATGGGAAGGATATAGAGGGAGGGTTAGACAGGGAGAGAAAGAGGAGAGATACATAATACCCAGCTAGAGTAAAAAAAAAAAACAGAGGGAATCATATTAGTCCAACAACTTACTGACAAATTACACATACAATTTCTTAATAATCTTAACATGGAAAGGTAAGCTTCAATCATCCCAATTCCTGAAAAGGGCATCCAGCATTATCTCCTGGATGACAGACAGCCCAGGCAAACTGACAACCCATGCAAGGGTGAAGAAAGAGCAATGCTGTACAGGGAAACAATGAGTACAAACAATAGAGCTGAGCTGATTCAGAAGAGGTGCTGGGAAAACAGCCCACCAGAAAAGCCTTCAGGGAAAAGCTCAGAGGAGGAGGAGGAGGAGGAGGAGGAGGACAGGTAAACAGGAACGGCAAAGCAGAGGAAGCCAAGCTCAGAAGAGTAGCTCATACAAGGGTAGTGAGCAAGGGGATGAGTCTTCTGACATCAGAGAAAAGCTAGAGATTCCTCAGGGTCAAACCAGATAAGGAGATGCAAGATCAGAAAGCCAACCTGGGTCTCCACAGAACAGGCCCCTTTCCCAAATGGAGAAGCAGGGGAAAATCCTCACTCCAGGCTGGAGGTAGAAACGAGGTAGATCAGCAAGAACTCTCTTTACCCAGGGTTTGAGACTGGAAAAGAAGCCCCTCAAAGTCCCTCACAGCCCTTCAGCCACACAGAGGAACAAATGGGCTTTCACCTGGCTTTTTGCACTAGAGCCCCATCCTCTTCCACCAGACCCTCTGCATTAGCAGATATGGCCACCTCCTGGAAGACTGGATCTAGAAGGACCTCATTCCAGTCCCAGGAGAGTCCTCTCTCCTCAGTGCCAACAATGCCTGGTCTTCTCTGGACATTCAGCAACCAAGTTCCACTGGAGAAATGACAAGGAAGCAGGTAAAACAGAGCAAACTACAGGGGTCGTTCGTTTTAAAGCTGGATGAGCCATCATGATTTGCCTCAACTGTATGAGTCCGACCTTGAACTCATTCACACATCCACTTTTTTGACATATAAACACACAGAGATTTAGAAAGAGAGAAAAAATATTCTAGAGTTGGTATTCCTCATAGAAAACTGTTGTTTTAAAAATTGTAGCAACAAGCCAGGTACAGTAGTGCTCGCCTACAATCTAGGCACTTGGGAACCAGAAGCAAATCACAGGGTTCACAGCCAGCCTTGGCTATACTGTGAATTCTGAGCCAGCTTGGACTACATAATAAGACCCTCTCTCAAAAAAAAAAAAAAAAAAGAAAGAAACAAATATTGTAGCAACAGAGGTCAACATGGTAGCATACACCTAAACCCGATCCCGGTACCAAGACTGAGGCAAGAAAATCATGAGTTGAAGAGCAGCATGGGCTTCATAGTGAGACCTTGTCTCAAACAAATAAAAACAACAGAAAGTTCTGGCACCTGAAAATTTGGGATTGAGAACTTATTTTCTCTGTTAAAACTGCATTTATTAGGACAGGATATTCAGATATTTATATCTGGCCTTTGCTTTCTCAATATTATTTATAAAATCTGAGAAGTAGTTTCAACCTGGCATGACATTTCAATACAAAAGAGCTGATAAACACATAGAATTGGTAATTGTGGTCCTGTCTCATGATGAGGTTAGTAGAGAAGATGATGTGGCTGAGTGCCAAAACCCTAAAAGATGTTTTTCATCTCAAAGACACACCCATCACCAGAACCCATGGGCAAAGGAACCAAAGGTGTAATTATTCTATTCAACTGCTTGTTACCTTGTGAATGTAGTTTTGGCAGGCATTTCAGAACATGTTCAATACACTGTGACAAAATTCAGCAAGATCAAAGCCCCACAATGCAAGTTTTAGAGCTCCTGTACATCAGTTGACAGTGCTGAGGTGTCTGGAAAAAAGGCAGGGGCAGAACAAGAGGCCAGTGGGAAGGAGTGCAAATGTCCCTCAGAGCAGCGTTTCCCATCCTGAGCCCCAGCCATGTGTCAGCCCACACACAGGAATGACATGGGAATGCGCATGGGTCTCAATTTAGCACAGCCAGGACCTCTGGTCAGACGTCCAAAGACCTCTCATAACCCAACAGGGATCAGCCCCCTTCCTTCCCTTTATCATGGCCAATGCCCATTAGTTCATGAGCATCTTCAAGCCTTGGCTGTCACATTTCCCAACAGCTGAGGTTCAAAGAGGAGCACAAAGTTCTCACATAAAAGAGTCTGTCAAAGATATGTGAGCAAGTTGAAAATGGTGGCATATGCCTTATCTACCAACACTTTGGAGGAGAGGCAGGCAGATCTCTGTGAGTTCAAGTCCAGCCTGGTCCACTTAGTGAGTTCCAAGCCAGCTGGGGCTACAGGGAGACCCTGTCTCAAAAAGACCAAAAAAAAAAAAAGAAAAAGAAAAAGATATGTGAGCCAGATTCAGATACCAGAACACTCTGCGGCCCACAGGCGCTAGACTGAGGGGCCTGTAGAGACACAGCTTTCCTGGAGGCTGGAATGAGTCAAAGCAGTTGAGGGCATTGGCTCGGTGGGAGCTGCTACCACAGACAATCAGTCACTAGAGCACCAAGGTAAGGACTGAGAGAAAGAAATACCCAGACCCCTCCCTCACTGGTCTACTGACAGAAACTTGAGCAAAGCCAGAGGCAAGGCAGGTCTAATAAGCAGAGTCCACAGAGAGCAACAACCTCCAGGGCTCAGACTAGACTGGAGAAAAATGGAGTCCATGCATGGAGTGAGCCAGCAAGATCATCAGAACCACCACAGAGTTTATGTTCCAAATGTTCATCACAGGATGTTGGTTTTATGATTCTGTGTTTGTCATTGTGCTCCTTGTTATTTTAACTGTCAGCTACTCTGGAGAAACCAATAAAGTGGTGTTTCAGTATTATATTAATCCAATAGTGACCATCTTGGTGCAGCCTTCAAGTGTGGAGTTAACAGAAAGCCAGGTGGACTCGTGGCCTTAGCCACTTTGTGATGAAAGTCACCAGACTACTGGATCCTTGTAGACCAGCTTTATTACTTTTCTTTGTCATGGTGACAAAATATGTGAAGAAAATAATGGTGGAAAGATCTGCTGTGGCTCTTGGCATCAGAGTTGCCATCATGCAGGGGAGGTGTGGTAAAGCAGAAAGCTCACATCATACAGCCAAGAATCGGAGAGACAGAATGCCTGTGTTAGACAGCTTCCTCTTTATCTTCCCCTTTCACTCCTCTGGGCCCCCAGCCTATTGGATGGTGCTGGCCACGGTCACTGAAGGTTCCTCCCTTGGTTAATCTTCTCTGCAAACACCTTTCTTTATACTTTTACTCATCTCCTCAGAGCTTCTCAGTCCAAATAACCTGACAGTCAGGAGGAACCATCCCTCAGTGCTCCTGAGCCTGGCCCTGGATGAGCAATACCAAGTCACCTGAAACTTGACAAAACACCCATTCCAGGGCCCTATCCACCAGCTGATGACTCAAAGCCTCAGCTTTCTTATATAATTTCCACCAATATAACCATTAAGATCCCTTTCAGCTTTTCAAAGGTACTGAGTTCAGAATCCCTCAGTCCTATAGTTTTGGGCAGCAACAGTGCTGACAGCAATCACAGAAGCAGCAGCTCACACTCACTGACTAGTCTACAGAACTAGTTTGTACCCCCTCTGCTCAGACACTGTGGCATGCAGTGGCTCAGAAGCCCACTGTTGTACCTATAAAAGAAATACCTGATTCCAAAGTTACAAACAAACTAAGAACTCACAAGAAAGAGCTCTGTAAGCAGAAAGTACTAAAGACTTGATTGAGCAAAGCAAGCACTCAACCACTGATGGACTGAATGTGCTGGCTGCTTTCTAAGTGTTCATTTCTTTTAAGATATCAAGATAAAGGCAAGTGTGGTGGTCCTGTGATCCAGCACCCAAAAGGCAGAAGCAAGAAGACTGAGATAGCAAGGTGGACTGGAATACAGCTAGGAGGCTTCTTCTTTAAGGGGTTATATGCCAAGAACAGTGGGAATGCTTCAACCAGTGCTGCCTGAAATAATGCTAAGCTCCAAAGAGAACACTGATGCTGAGTTAAGGCTGAGAAAAAGCAACAAGAACCTTCTCCAAAAGAAGAGAATACTGAAGCCAAGGAGATGGTTCAGGGAGTTGGAGCACTTAAGTACAAACATAAAGACCTGAGTTCAAATCTCCACCACCCCCTCATGAAGAGTCAGGCAAGATTACGAAAGCCTGTAACCCCAGAGCTGTAGGATGCAGACAGGAGGATCACGGGACTTACTGGCTGCCAGCCTAACTCCAGGTTCAGTGAGAGACCCTGTCTCAGAAGAATAAGGTAGAAAATAGATAGATCAGGACACCTGATGTCTTCCTCTAGCTTCTATGCGCAAACACAGGTGGCACTCACTCACATATGTATATATACACCACACATACACATACATACACACACCAAACAGAAACAGAAGAGAAAGCCACCTGGAAGACCCCATCAGACACAGAAAGGGGCTGCCACCCTGTCCTCTTTGGACACCTCTCCTAAGCATGTGTGATAACCAAAATGCAATTTAATCTTTGACATAACTGGTTCATGATTTAGTCAAATACCCTTTGCATGTTCAATTGTTTCCTTTGCTAGTGCTTTATCTTCACCTTCTAAAATTTTTCAAGTGGTGGTGAATATTAGACATTCATCTTTCCATCTGTCTAAGATGTGCCCAAAGGTCTCTCTATAAGCAGAGATGCTATGTCAATATAGAAAGATCACTGCTCCAGCTTCAGTCAGATAAGAAGCAAAAATAAAAATGAATCCCCTTCCTATCATTGGTCCCCGAATAGAAAATAGGTATGCTTCTAAAAACAGACAGAGAGGTCGTGTGACCTACGCAAGGCAACAGTCACTAAGTGAAAAACTCACAGAAAAATGTTCCCTACCCTACCACAGCCAACCTGTATTTTAATGAACTGATATCAGAATCACACTTCTAGTTTCTAAAAGTCACTATCACACAGCTCTCCTCTCATTTTTGTACACAATTCCATACCTGTGCATGAATTCACAGCACAATATGTAAACTACTTCCAGTGTTTGTTCATTAAAGTCAACATCTAGAACAGAAGTGATAAGCTGTTTGCTTCCCTCAATCGTAACAAGAGAGTAAAACAAATTTAGTCAGCACGGAAGCTATAGGTGTTAGGCAACCACAAGTATTTGCATGTACACCTTATAACAGCTGCAGGTAAATGATTTGACAAGGTCAAGTTCAACTGAGTAGCAAATCCACCAATGGAGTTAGAGTGTATGTTGCTAGACCAGTTAGGAAAAGGTACAGGAAGATAACTGCTAGGATATAAAAATCCTCAGATTTTAGAACCTTTTAACTTTACAAAAGATCTAGTTTGCCTCACCAGGAATCCTGAATCATGTTTTCTCTCCAGACAATGTCGAATCCTACAAAGAGAGCACAGCAAACACACAATGGATTCTCTGAGCCACCTGAGGAAAGGCCTGTCAACATAGTCACACAGATTACAGGAAGACAAGGACAGCTCTAAAACTCCTGTCACTTTCATATTCGTGGATCAGTTTTAAAAGTTATTTAGGAAGTTTATCTTTTAAATTTTCTTTAACCTCTTGTTTTAAAACCCTACAAAGAAGTCTATAATGCTTATACCCACACATAAAAACAGATATACACAATATTCAAGCACACATGCATATACACTTACACACAACTTTTTATCCCCCCACCCTGCCCCATGCACCATTAAAGATTGATTTCTTCACCTTCAGGATTAAGGCTATTCTTGGTTTTTATACAAAAATTTCTATTTATTCCTCAAGGAAGTTTAAATCATTACCCAAAGCAATAGTTCAATGTTCATATGTATGTTAACAGAATCTTAATTTACATATTTCATACTTCTGCAAATAGGGATTTGATTTTAATGTGGTGATTTATGTTATTTCTACAAACTATGCAGCTATGGCTTTTAAAAAATGAAAACATGGCTTTCTGAAGCTCTTTCATTTTTAATACACTGTATCGGTTTAGTAATGTGAGGCAATAGTACTCTTTGAAATGATGACATCAAAGGTAGGCAGTAGTATTAAAGTGGAAAAGAGGGACAGATTAACCAAAAAATAAATTACTCAGAGTATACAGAAAACTGCAGGTTATCTGTTTCATACGGAGCTAGGCTTCTTTGGTGCAAATTTTGGCTCCCCTACTTTCCGAGTGATCTCAGACAAGCTACTTAGCTTCTCCCTGTGCAATGAGACAGTTCGTCCCATGAGGCTATAACTAAGAGTGAGTTACTGTTCTTAAAGTACTTGGAACAACTCTATGAGAGGAATGTTTCAGAGGATTTGTTAAATAACAGCTATGATTATCATTAATACCACCTTCCAGGGCTTACTAAAGCCCTTGCTACAAAGGGGAATTAATTACCAGTCAACAAACTTATAAGATATGTTAATTCCAGAAAATATTTGTTCACAACTGAATGATGACTTAGGTCAAATAGTCAGAGAAGGGTTAGATAAAAAGGTAAAACAAATATAAAACCACAGTCCTGAAATTCGGAAGGAGGTTAGAGAAAATCTTTCAAACCAGGGCTGTGAGTGACTGAGATTTGAAATAGGATGCACACTTAGGTCTGCACTTGCATTTATCCACAGTGCTTCTATTATTTTTAAAGTTTTTTGAGACAATAATTCATGTAGCTCAGGCTGTCTATGAACTCTGGATCCTCCTGTTTCTACCTCCCAATGCTGGGCTGGCAGGCATGGGCCGCCACACCCCTAGCATAGCTCTCTGGATTTTTAAAAATCCCTAGATCTACCTCCCCTCACAAAGCGCCTTTCACTAGGAGTGATGGTTTGAAAAAGAATGTCTCCCTTAGGATCTCAGGCATTTGAACACTTTGTCACCAGTTGGCGGTGATGCTGTTTGTGGAGGTTTAGGGGGTATGGCCTTGCTAGAGGAAGCATGTCATTGGGGGCAAGCTTTTCCATTTCACTGTCTGGCCTCATTTCCAGTCTGTTTCCTACATGTGCTTGAAGATGTGAACACTCAGCTTTCTACTTCCAGTTGCCTCCTGCAGCCACACCTCCCTACCATGAAGGAACCATATACCCTCCGGAGCCATAAGCCCAATAAACTCTTCCTTATATAAACTGCCTTAGTCATGATGTTTTACCACAGCAACATAAAGTAACTAATATACTAGGTAATCAACCATATTAAAAAGTAAACATAAGAAAGTTTCATTTTGTTAAAGCATATTTATATATTCTCAACTATTTTAATTTTAAACGGGTTCACTAACTTTCTATACATACTTCTGGTTTCCTAATCCGTTATCTTCTTTTTTTCTGTCTCCTTATTTTTAAAGAGATGAGGGTCTTGCCATATTGGCCAGGCTACCTCCAATTCTAAGTCCTGGGCTCAAACAATTCCCATCTTGGCCTTACCAGCAGCTGGGACTACAGATACATGCTACCACACCTATCATAAAGTTTTTTAAGTCTCAAGCTTGTTTATTATCAACATAAATTCTAGTTTGTAAGAAGCTCATTTTCTCTCTTCCAGTTTTTCAAACAGGCCAGAAAAGGAACTTGACTACCTTCTAAATCTCTATTGGGAGAATGTGACATGAAGTTAAGAAAACAACAGCTTCTCAGATGCAGCACCCAGGCATTCATATTCCACCATAATAGCTGGTCTGAGCAGGAGATGCCTGACTGCTATCCAGCTCAGAGTGTGGCCAGAGCCTCAGGAAATCAGTGCCCAGTGATGCATCACTGAAGTCACTGGAAAGACACTGCACCAGACTTGAAATGTTTCATGCACGTACTGATTCAATATGCCTCGTGTTATGATACCCAAGTCCTAAACTACATAGCACTAGGAAAAGGCCACTCTGGAGTCAGTCAGCCATAAACTCTATTCCATTCCTCTACTTCCTGTGTGGTCACAGCAAAGTTCTTAACCTCTCTGGTCATCATTTCTTCATAAATGAACATGCCCCTTCCTTTCTGGGACTACTGAGGTTGCAATCTGCATACTCATTGATGAACCATTTACCATAATATTATTGGCCACACACACACACAGGAAAAGCCAAGTCATTAACTTTAATTATTCACATAAAATCTTCTGACTTCTCACAAATAGCTTTAACATCTCATATCATCATGGAATTTTCAGTATTCACAATAAGGGTTATTATGCAATATCAAGTCAAAAATAAATTTAAAAATAAGTCATAAGTACTCCAAGCCTTCACCAAGGACTTAGCTCCCACCTTCCCATCTATTTTTAGCTACACAAGTTGCCAATTACTGCCAAGTCAATTTAAGAGACAAGGCAAGTGTGAAATTTTGTTATGCTACCAGGACTTAGACACCATCTAAAATAGTCACTATATGTTACGATATCACTTTTTTAAAAAAAATGTAATTTGACATTGCATACAAAATAACATTTTTGTGCCTAGATTTCCATAAACGTTTATGAGAATCCATTTGCATACAACAAGCATCTGGCCACAAAAGAAAAAAAAAAATCCAAACTTAAATGTATCTAGCACTTCAACTACATGGTCTCTGCTCTTTGAAAGCCTGGCCTGTGGTGTCTTCTGGCTAAGGAAGAACCAGAGGTTCCAGGAACTCGGGGCACAGCTCCTATAAGAAGACAGGATGGACTGGATGTGGTGGTGCAAGCCTTTAAGCCTAGCATTCAGGAGGCAGAGGCAGGCAGATCTCTGACATCAAAGCCAGCCTGGTCTACATAGGAAGTTACAGATCAGCTGGGATTACAGGAAGACCCTGTCTCAAAAACAAAACAAAACAGGGTGGTGGCACTAAGCAGCAAGCCCAGGCTCTGAAGCTGCTATTAGATTCTCCTTCTACAAATAAAGTGTATTGCAGAGATTAGAGGAATAGAAAAGACAGAAAGAAAAAGAAAGAAGGAGGGAAGGAAGGAAGGAAGGAAGGGAGGAAGGAAGGGAGGGAGGGAAGAAATTGAGTACCTGTGCTAAAATTAAAATTAGGAAAAAATGAATCTAGTTCCTTTCTTCCCAGATAAGTATTTTGTGGTTGATAGCTATAGAAGATTTTGTTGTGGTGTTTGGTTTTTGGTTTTTAATGTTTTTGACATAGGGTCTCACTCTAGCCCAGGCTAGCCTAGAACTTTATGGCTCAGGCTGGCCTTGAACTTTCATTAATCTTCTTGCCTCAGTGTCCCAAGCACTGAGATTCTAGGTATTAGTCACTTTGCCCAGCTGTGACCTCAGAGTTTTATAATTGGTCCTCTGTATCCATGGGTTTGGCATCTACAAATTCACCAACCACAAATCAAAACCATTCAGGAGAGGGAAAACCCCACACAAACCATCTTTTTATCCTCCTGGTCATGATTTTCTAAACAATAAAACATCATTAAATCATATTAGAGACTATAAACAACCTAAAAGTGATCAGAAGTATATGAAAAGATGTATGTGGGATATATTCAAGTACTGTGCTGTTTTATATAAGGTACTTGGGCATCTGTAATTTGGGTACCAATGGGAAGCCCTGGAACCAGTGTCCCTTGGTAAGCCTAGTTTTAAAGCACCAGGTTCGAGTTGATAATCTTGGGATGCCATGTCTATCAAATAAGTTTATCACATGTTCCTCCTCATCTGTTCTGACTCATCCTGTCCACAACATGCATTTCTGCTGATGATTTTATCTTCTCATGAGCTACCATGATCAGATAAAGAAGTAAGCTGACCACTGCACCAGGCTTCAAGGTGAGCCTGGTGATTTATGCTCAGGGCATTCTGAGTACTATTTTTTTTCCTTTTTTTTTCTTTTTGAGACAGAATCTTAGTATGGAGCCCCAACTGACATGGAACTTACTATGTAGATCATCCCAGACTGGCCTTGATCTCACAGAGAACTGTTGCCTCTGCCTCCTGAATGCTGATGTTAAAAGTGTATACCACCACACTTGGCTCTCATTGTTATTTTTAATTTTGCCAAGTATTAGCTACCATTCACCCATATCCATAATGTTTTCCCTATTCTCCTGCCCACTCCCACCAGGTCATGACAGTCTGTGTTTACTAAAATGAAAGAAAAGTTAGTCTGGCCTTGTCGCCAAATTTATTGACTGCTCTCAGGGTGACATGGTGACATAGCTGCAGCAGCAGCTTACAGTAAACAGAGCCTTTGCCCTTTCAGTACTGGAGGAGAACTAGATAATCAACTCAAAGCAGAGACTATCTTCTGAGGACAGAGCTGCATAAATTCAAACCTCCCTCTTCCTGCCCACATACTCTGAGACCTCGGGAAACCTACTTTGGTGTTTCAGTTTCCACATCTATACAATGCACATGGCCACATCTAACTTGCAAGCTTGTTCTAAGAATTGAATGAAGTTTCTGCCAGCACATATACGGTATGCAAGCTATTGATTTCAATATAAGTACAAAATGCAAATCACATGCTTAGCCTATAAAGTGAATATTTAAAACAAGAATAAGTAGACATGCTGGTGTAACGCAGAACAGTGTGTATATTTCTCAATCAGCAAAGACATGTTTCTGGCAGAGGTGGATATTGCATCATACCCCCCGTGCTCCAGCTTGGACAAAGGGAAAGGGTTATTTCATTTCTCTTCAAGAGGGTGTCAGCCCAATGGGATGGCTCATACCTGTAAATCTCAACACTTGGAAGGTTAATGTAGGAAGACTGTCTCAAGTTCTGGACAACAAAAAGTAAATGTCTTACTCTGAGGGCCACCAGCAGTCCTTCCCGATTTCCAATTTCTATTCTGAAGAACACCTGTCACAGGGCCACTATCTATTAAAGGGTGGTAAAGAGAAGGGGTCATGGGATAAAAGACAGCCATACATGAGGTCTAAGCCAAAGACTGCACTTGACTAGTGCATTGTGGTGAGAGTTCATTTGGTACAATTGAATCACCTGCCTACTGCAAATAAAGCATGCTAAGATGATTAAGACAGTAACAGAGCACAGCAGGAAATATCCCAGCAGAGACCAAAAATACTTCATTGGAGAAAGTCCCTCATGGACAGTATTCCAATTAATAAATGCAAGAAGAATGATGGATTTAGACTGTCATCACATCTGCACTCCAAATGAAGTGGGCATACTTCGGCCATCAATGAGAATTGAATCATTAGATGAAAGGTAAAAGGTAAAGTGACACGACCTGACCCCACTAATCAATCTTCATTTCTCAAAAGGACATTCTGACATTATGTCTCGTGTTATAATATGACAGATTTTACATAGTACCACCCAAACAGGATAGCTGCATTTAAACTGAATTTAATCAAGACTTCATATCAAACTGCCAGATATAGGAACAGAAGACCAAGTTAACTGACACTCAAGAGAAATCAGCCCAGAAAGCAAGATACTGACACACTGACCTAAGTCTGTCAATACCATGAAAAAACAACAACAAAAGTGGAGTCTGTTATAAAATAAAATAGGTTTGAAAGCCTAATAAGCAAAAGCAACATGTGAGTGCCATTTAGCTACTGATTCTAATAATTGTAACAAGAAAGATATTTTTGAGAAAATTTAAATACAGGAATTATATTAAGGAATGTTAATAATCATAGACAGGAAAAGTTTCTTGTTTTGTTTTGTCTTGAGATAGGCGCTCAGGAGCTCACTCTGTAGCCCAGGCTGGCAATCCTCCTGATTCAGCCTTCTGAGTCCAGGGACTACAAGTGTAAGTCACTAGCATGGCTCATGGTTCAAAGAAGTTTTGTTGTGTTGTTCTCACTTTATCAGAGATATAAACTGAAACTTTTATGAGATGACTTAGGATTTTTGCTTTAAATTATACCAGATACTCCTACCTCCGAAAAAAGGGAAGGGGCAAATAAATGAAACAAGACAGGCAAAACTGTTGGTAACTGTTGAAATCTGAGGGTTTACTATACCATTCTCTTTTTTAAAAATATACTTAAAGTATTGTGGGAATTCAAATACCTTACTTTGCCACTAATATTTAAGAGATGGTTATGGTCCTCCTAAAAAAAGCAAATCTTAATTTCTGCCCTACTTGTCAAGAAGTTCAGGGTCTTTTCTTAATCACTATGCACAGTGAATTCAATACTATTAGAAGTGACTGAACCACAGAACCAAGTAACTCTGCTGTACTAATCAAATGACAAGTTAATTTGTCCCAGTATGAGATAGTCTGCAATGCACCTGGGTTGAGGAACACAGCCCACAAAGAACTGAGTCAGTGTCAGATTGTCCGGATTTGTGAGAATCTAAGGCAGCACAAACAAGGGCTATACTCATTCCTAAATCAGATCTCAGTCAATATGAGTGGAACACTTCACCAACTGTGCAACACACTGAACTGCTTCTTTCCCAGTGAATTTCTGTTAACTGAGATCACTCAGCTCCAATCTGGAGGTATGGCCCACAGAACACAAACCTCAGGGTCCACAAGAGGCTCTAAGCCATGACGGCTTTACATTAGCACCAATGTCCTAACAAGGGAGGCACACAGTCAACCTCTGATGCCCATTAATCCCTAGCCAACCAGCCTGGTGATATATTTTACTACTTGTCTATCTAAAATCTCTTCTCTTACCAGGCATGGTGGCTCACACCTTTAATCCCTGCAGAGGTAGGTGGATCTCTGTGAGTTCAAGGCCAGCCTGGTCTCCATAGTAAGTTCCAGGTCAGCTGGGGCTGCAGGGAGACCCTGTCTCAAGAAGACCAAAAAATAAAAAATAAAATAAAATCCCTTCTCTTATGGACTGTTCATGTCTTCCACAAAATTCTTTAATTGAAGCCCAAACCCTCAGTGTGACGGTATTTGGAAAGGGAGACTTCAGCAGTATTCGGGATTAGATTAGGTTTTAAGGGTGGGGACCTCATGATAGAATTAGTGGCATTACAAGGGTAAAAGAAATACCATTCTCCCTTTGATTAAAGAAAGATCATAGAAATGCCCCAGAACCAGAACCTGCCTGAACACTGATCTTGGATTTGCCAGCTTGCAGAACTGGGTGAAAACAAAAATGTCTTTCGGTCACCCAGGCTAGGGCATTTTGTTGCAGTGGCCTGAGCTGCCTAATACAAGAACATATTATTGCATTTGGTTCTTCTCCCCTTTCAAACTCCTTTTACCCCTTTGATGATGACAGTTCCAAAATCACAACTGTAATTCCAAAGCAGGAGGGTGAAATTATTGAAAATTATGGGTTTCCAACACTGAAAAACTTGATGGTCAATCTTCTTCCAATTAAGGGGGAGGGGGGGAGACATACATTTAAGCTCCCAAAAGAACTAATACAGTATATAAAAAATCAAAGAAAAGTTAGACCATATGTTACCTGAAAAAACCACATTCAGAGTAATTTGGAAAATACGGGTCATCATGTACATTGACAAGGTATGCAATATCATCTCAGGAAGCAAGAAACTGGAATCCCTATGCAGATGAATAAGACAGATATATTTATGAAGAAACTTGGGCAATTCTTTTCACAGACTGCCTGGTTGCCCTCATGTCCTCAGTATTCTGTGCCATGAAAAAGTAACTGTCAAGGATAATCGGAGCACGATTTGACCTACTTTCCCCTAGACTCTTACAAAGTCTTTAACTCTGGATCTTGAGTTTATTTAGCCACAGCACCTTAAGGACACATTTCCTGGCTTTCTTTATGAGTAATCCTATATTCCACACACGAAGATTACTTGTGGGCAATTCTGAAACCTCTCTGGTGGCTGGTTTTAAGACCATCGAATTGCACCAGGGAATTCCTCAGACCTTCCCTCTGAGGAGGCCCAAGGACAAACCTACACAAGAAAAAACCCAGACAAGTGGGGACGCAGCCAGGAAAAGCCGAAGACATCCATCTATTTACATCCTTCCCCATCTACACAAAACTACACCAAAACAAGAGTCTCCACATCCCTCAAGGTTCTTCAAACCCACGTTCCAAGAGCTACAACTCTTTCCTTTGATGGCAGACAACCAAGATTTCATCTCTTAAACTACAGTCAAATTATCTACATTGTCGCCACTTCTCAGTAAGGGCTACATAATGATAAAGAACTATTAAAAAATTGATCAGGATGCACCAAAGGAGACCCCAAGCTCTGGGGAGCAGGTTAGTCCGAATGAGCCTGCGGACGTCCTGAAGTCCTGCCAGGTCCTCCTGAGTGGTTTAAAGATACCAGGGGACAACAGGCAGGCCGTTCCCCCTTTATTAACATACAAAACATGCCTGGCCTGCTCAGGTCATGAGATGCACTTAGAACGCCACCAGGAAAGTTCTTTACCAGGAAATCATAAATGAACACATCGTCAGGAAGTCAGTATTTGAGATTCCCGGGGGGCATTCTCCTGCTCAAGGGGGCGTCCCGGAGTACTAAATGCTGTGGGCGCCAGAACTCAGTTAGCTAGAAGCCTTCTTTCAACGGCCTTGTCTCCCTGAGTGCTCGCTGCCAGAGCGATCGGCAAATCCGGGACCTACTGGGGGCCCGAGGCTCGCGACGGGACAGGACTGCGGACCGTGCGTCACCCGGACACCTGCAGCTTCCCCTCAAGGGCTAACAGCCGTTCTTCCGGCGATGCCCCGGCGCCCCTAGCTCAGGCGCCTCTGTGGGGAAGAGAAGTGGTGGCTCCCCGAGCGCGCCCCGTAACCCCGCCGTCCCGGGCCCCTCTAAGCGAGTCCCGCAGAAAGGGCGCCCCTCCCGTCACCTCCCCAACTTCCAGACGCCCGGCGTCGCGGCCCCGCAGGGCGGCCGCGGGCTCCACGTGCGCTCCGGGCCACTCACCCGGGCCCCCGCGGCGCTCCGCTTCCTCCGCAGCGTGAGCCCGCTCCGCAGCAGCGCCGGCAGGTCCCGCAACCGCGGCCGCAGCGACGCCGAGGGAGGCTCGCGCTCGGGCTCGCGGGAGCTCGGGCTGCGGCGCAGAGGGCCGTCGGCAGGAGTCCCCGCGGCCGCCGAGGCCAGGGCCGGGCTCTCGCACGGCGGCTGCATCTTGACAGAGCCCACGGCCATCCTCATGCCCTGACGGCGGCTGCGGCGCCCGCGGCTCCTCTCCGCGCTCGCCTCCGCGCGCGCCGTCCGCGCCTTCGCCAGGCAGCGAGAGGGCGCGACTGCGGCTCCGGCTCGGGCGCGGGGCGCGCAGCCAGCCGCTGCCCATTGGCGCGCGCCGGGCCCCCGCCGCCTCAGCCCCGCGCGACGCCCGGGCCCCGCCCAGGTGCGCCCGCCCCGCCCCGCCGCCGCTCACCTCTGCGCAGCCGGACCCTCCCACTCCGGGCGGAAGAGGCTCCCCGGGAGCGCATCTAGGACCGGCGCCTGCACAGGTGCGCCACTCCCAGAATCCTCCGCCCAGTCTTCGTCTCGGCCCGGCCGGTGAGACGGAAAAGTCCCCTTTCCCAACAGCCGGGCCACACGTGGACTTCGACCCAGAGGGCTGAGACATCCTTCGCCCTCCCGCGCTTTCTGCACAGCCTAGCCCCACAGCAGAATCCTTATCCTAGAAACGGTTCAAAATGCGCTCATTGGGATAGAATTGCATCCCGCGCTGGTCCCTGTTGGCACACTGCTCATGGAAGGGTGAGCGGAGAAAACTAGTTGGTTGTGATGGGTGTTCGGCAAAGTAGGTGCATGCCTGGTGACCTGAAGGTGAATCTCTTCTAACATGTTGGAACCTGACCTTCCCTGAAAGCCTACTGCAAGTGATGAATGTGCTTGGTGAACTGTAAAGATGCACGGTGTGAATCACCGCTTATACCAGTCCAGGAGGTAGGAATGATTAGAGCACTGAGAGGAAAACCATTCCAGGAGGGCCTGCCACTTGGAGGGGCACTAAATCTCCACGTCCTGGCTCCATCTGTCTTCAGCAAGGGCCAGCTGGGACTATGGCTCCTCATCCCTAGGACCCTGGGGCCCTATTTTTGCTTATGATCAGAAAGAGTCGACTAATTTACGTCTTTTTTTTTAATGATATGAAATATGAAGTCCGAGCCTTGAGCTGGTTTATCATTACACCCCGCATACAGTAGATGTTTGGCCAAGTTTGTGTGGAAATGTGGCCAGGTAAGGAAAGAGGGTCATCAATGATCTCTACCCTCAAGAAATAGGAGATTCAACCAGTTATAGATAAATATATGGGAAAACAAAGGTACTGTCCACACTGTTGCTAATTGCCAAGTGAGTATGGATACTGAACACTCCTGGGAATAAACCAATGGCAGAGATAAACCAATGGAGAAGATAGTTTGCACTGTGCCTTAAGGCTGAGTGGAGAAGATTCAACTAGGCAGAGGGAAAGAAGGGGCCTAAGAAGGGAAACACGGGGTGTTATCACACACAGCCTGCTGGACATTGAGACTCTTGTCATTTTCTGGAAGGATATAGAATGAAGAAGTAAGAGAGAAAAAAAAAATCAGAACAGGTGCTGGTGGTGTACTGCGAAGGCCTTAAATCTTGTCATGTTAAGTCATGTATATTTACTAGAAAGGACTTGAAAATGAACTGTGTTGTCTGTTAGAGTTTCCTAATGGCTATCATATATACTTACCCAAAGTCCCCTTTTATGTAGCATATCAGGCTCTTAGTTTTTATAGTGCTAAAACACTTCAGCTCCAAGGGATCATTGTCTTGAGTACTGGGATAGCACCTGCTTCAAACTCCCCATCATATGCCACCTGAAGTGTTGGCACTTGATTGACAGACAGCCTCCAGGACACTTTCAGGTGAACATTCACTCTGACCTGTAAGTGTCCTGCCTGAGAATTAACATTTGAATATCCCTGAACTTTCTCCGCTCCAAAGGAGAACTCATATATTCTGTCTCCTAATCCAGGTTCTTGGTCTTCATACACTTTCATGTAGGTTTTCTTCTGTTGGGTTTTTTGAGACAGTTTCATGTAGCCCAGGCTGACCTGGAACCACTTATGTAGCTAAGGATAACCTTGAACTCTTATTCTACTGTCCACGTGCTAGGATTTCAGGCATGTACCACAATGCCCAGCTTCACACAGTTTTTCAGTGTTAGACCAAGAAGTTTGAATTTTGCACCATAGATTCTATGGAATACAAAATGACAAGTGTTTAAAATGTAATGTCAATAAGAATCTTTGAAAATTTGGTTTAAGTAATAAATAGTAAAGACCATGTATTCTCGTAATAAAAAATAGGGGAGATAGCTCAGTTGGTAAAGTGCTTCCCCAAGGACCCCAGTTAGACCCTCAAAACCTACGTTTAAATAAGAAAAGCAAGTAATAAAGCCGGGCATGGTGGGTGGCATGTGCCTTTAGTCCCAGCACTCAGAAGGCAGAGGCAGGCAGATCTCTGTAAGTTCTGCTCTATATAGTGAATTCCAGGCCAGCTGAGGCTACAAGGAGACTCTGTCTCAAAAAGACCAAAAGAACAACAATAAAAAGCAAGGAATAGTGGCACCCTCTTGTAATTCCAGCACTGGAGAGGTGGAGACACATAGATCCCTGGGGCTTGCTGGCCTTCCAATTGAGCCTAAGTGGAAAACCCCAGGCCAATAAGAGACCCTGTCTCAAAAGAAAACAATGATGAATCATACCTCAGAACCAATACTGGAGGTTGTCCTCTGACTCCCACATGCATGCACACACACATGAGTGTACACCCACACACATGGATTTGCACACATATGAACAAATACTTCACAAAACAAGCAACAGGCAAAGTAGGAGCCTGTAAATAAGACAAGTCACTCTGTGCAGTTGCGCCACATCCCACCCTAGCGCCCCCTGCTCTTACTGTCCCCTCTGTCTAGAGCACCCTCTGCAATGACATCCCACAGCATTTTTCCCACTGTTGGGAATACTCTGTTTCTCAGCCTTTGCAATATGCAGCTACTGAGCACTTGAAATATGGCAAGTGTGCCTGGAGAACTGAATTTTTAGCTTTATTTAATTTTAATTATATAAATTTAGATAGCAGCATATGGCTAGTGGCTATCCGACATGGTGCAGCACAGTTCTAGAAATCCACATTTCTCTTACCCAGCTCATATCTTATATCAAATGTCGCCATTTCAGTGAGGCCTTCTATGATCACGTGATATAAATTCCCATGCTGAGCCCTTGCCCAGCCCTTCACAAAGCTAGTCACCATCCAACAGTCTATATATTCATTCTATATGTGGTACTGATTTTGTCTCTTGACTGCCTCTCTGCAACTATAATTTCACTCCATAAGGACAGGTTTTTGTTGTTGTTCAGTATGTAGAACACACTCATTGAATAAATGAGACAAATGCTTCCATATATGAGAGCTCAGTTTTTCAGGGTTTTTAATGTTAAACCCCCTGATTTTGCAACATTGAACGCTTAAAAGTTTTTAATATCTGTGTGTACAAACCCCACAAAGGTCAAACAAGACCACTGGCCAGCAGTGGTCATTTTAGGTCTTTTCCTAAAGGCTGAGGTATCAAAGACCATGACATCGTCAAGTCTGTGTTTGTGGAAATAGCTGTAGTGAGAAAAGACAAATGACTTTTGGCAGTGAAGGTGTAGAGCAGAAAGATGGCACTGACATTGAGCTAGCTGCTAAGTGATAAGGGATGAGCTGTAGCAGTGAAACAGAAATGAGTCAGACATTAGGACAAAAGAAAGCTAAGCTGTAAAACAACTTCACATGGTGTTGTAGGTTACATGTTCCAAAGATGACCATCACATTGTCTCTTGTTCCCCAAGCTGTGTATTATGACATTGGTGCTCTCTGTGAAAATGAGAAGTCTATTTCTCCAATTCCTTCCATTGGAACTGGTCTTGTGGATGTTTGGCCCATTGAGTACAGAGATTTCTCCAGATCTATAAAAAGCCCTTAATTGGCCTGGCAGCTTCCACTTCCTGCTATCTTGGAACACTTGTTCTTAGGCTGCATCCATTCAGAAGCCAACCTGCCTACTGTGGGGAGCCCAAGCCACACAGAGAAGCCTCAAGGGAGGCCGGGGGCGGTGTTCTGGCTACTGAGTTCCTATTACAGCAGTATCGATTGCTGGCCATCCATAAGCCATTTGGGATGCCAGCCTGGACCTGGCCCAGTCTAGTCTTCAGCCAGCTTCTATACAGGACAACATCTGAGGGCAACCAAACTTGAGAGGCCTGAGCAAGTACCATCCAGCAGAGCCCCATCAACCATCAACCACTGAACTGTGGGGAACAATAAGCTATTGTTTTAAGTTCTAACTTTAAAAGTATTTATTTCATAGCAATAAATGATCAGAACACACAGTCAACAAAAGCATGTGAGTAAAAAGGGAGAAAATTACTTTTTTTTTTGGTATATGCATAAAGAAACTCTTAAAATTTCTTGCCTGGTGTGGTAGCACATGTCTGTAATCCCAGCCAACAGCATAGGCGGGAAGACTGCAAATATCAGGATAGACGGAACTATATAGTGAGAGTCTGTCTAAAAACCAAAAGCCTAAGGACACAGCTCAGGGGCCCAGTACTAACGTGTATGTGCAAGGCCCTGGGTTCGAGTCCTAACACCAAGGGATCACCCACCTCTTTCTTGGAATTAATTGGAATTAACCACATGAGAAAAAAAAAGACAGAATTGTTTTTTCATGTGGGTTTGTATACATACATTGTGAATGTGTTACCTGATCAAACAAAAATTTAATGGCACCAGATTTAGAGAAGTCAGAGAGGTTGGGCAATTGGGTTTTGTGGGGTTTAATTTATATAACAGTTACACTGACTAAATTAGAGGGCACATAAGTGAAAGCCCAGCCAGTGAGAGGAGAGATGAGCTGGAGCTCCTGAGAAAGGACTAGACACTCAAAATGTGATGGCCAAGAACCACCCTAGGCTAGTGAACAAGGAAGAGCACAGTCTGGCATTAGAGAACATTCCATACATGACTGTCCATCCCTGGTTTCATGAAATTCAGGGTAGTGATTCCTCAAATGAGGAAAAGTCGTGTGTGATCACCAAGGACACCAAGAATGCTTGCGCTTTTCTCTGTGTCCCACTCCTGCCTGTCTACTTGCTTGTCCTCTAATTGGACACAATACATAAAAGACTCATGACTGCCACCATCACAGCTATCAAGACTTTTATATGTCTTCTTTAGGGTACAGCCCCTCTCATATGTCACATTTTTAATAGAGCCCCCATTGAAGATATTTTTTCCAGCTCTCAAAAATAAACATACGTGCCGAGCATGGTGGCACATGCCTCTAATCCCAGCACTCAGGAGACAGAGGCAGGTAAGATCAACGCCAGCCTGGAATGGTCCACGTAGTGAGTTCCAGACCAAACTGAGGCTACATAGTAAGACCCTGCTCCCCGCCCCCAAAAAAACCCCAAAATTAAATTAAATTTAAAAAATTAAAAATATACAATTTCTGTTTTTATTCAACTCTGCCAATATCCCAGTATGTAATAACCAAAATTAATAAATCAGAGGCTGACCTTCTGCAAGACAAAGGTGTGGCAGGCAGGTGATCAGAAGACAGATGGCTGCACAAGAAACCTAAGTCTTCCCATCCTTCCTCTCCTGAGAATGCCCGGGAGAACCATTTGTGTACTTGATACTGTTGCTATTTTTGTTTTCTTGTGGAATGAATATGCAGTTGAGAGAAATGTAGCAAGATAATGAAACGTATTTCTGATCTAAAAGTGTTAAGGCTTACTTTATTTAAGTTTCCAAGAGTCATAAATAGAACTATCTGCCATCATACTGCTCATGGCAAACCTGTGTGATACGGTGCTAGTATGTTTGTCATGTGTCACGCACTATGCCTCATGCAAATGTTCCCCTGGGGGTGATAAACTTCCCTTGTCCTATATGCATCGGTGGCTCCAGCCAAGACAGTAGATGATGAGGAGGGGTGTCAGGATGGACGCTCTTTCATCTTGGTTTGTCTTCTATTCATTGCACAGATCACTCTGAAACAAAAGCTCTTCGTGCCTTTTCACGCACTATTTACTACTGTCACCCTGGAAACTGTCTTTAAGGTAGGTATTCAAAGTTACTAGGTCCTCCTAGGTATATAGGAATTTTTACAAAACTCAATCAATTAATCAAATAAACAAATAAAGGAACAAAAGTTCTGCATGAGCGAATGCCCAGAGTGACAAAAGAAGAGAAGAATGAACTCACATAGCCGATAGGCAGCAAAGGCCAAGCCCATCTTGTCCCACTCTCCCCTCTCTGCTTAAAAAATCAATTATGCATCCTCATAGAGACCAAAGAACGCCTCTTCTCAGAAGCTGTCTCTGTTTTTCCCATGTGGGATTAATCTTTCCTCTGGTAAATCTTGATATTTACCTACAACTGTAATTCTCTTTTTACCACCTTTCTTATCACAATCTGTACTGTGCTTGAATTAAAGAAGCACTTGCTTGGTCTATTTGAAGTTATAAACCCCTTGAAGACAGAAGTGCTTCATCTTCATAGTCTTCTCTAGCATCTAGTCCAGTGCATAGCACCAAGTATGTGCTGGTAAATAAGGGTATCTGGAAATCCATGGTGGATGGATGAACAAATGAATGAATATTCGACTGTTTAAACATTGCCATCCTAAGTTAAGGAAGGCAGTACAGAGAGGTCCTGGCAGATGCAGAGTCTCTAAGGTTATAAGAAATACATTACCCCAAGGGTGATGGGAGGCTATAAATGGACTCCAGATGGTGGCATGTTCAGATCAGCATGGAAGAAGGATGATTTTAGCATCAGTATGTAAAGTGCCTTAGAATAGGGAGACGCTGAACACTGGGCAGCCAACAAAGCAGGCTGTAGGATCCCAGGCATGCAGCTTTACAAAAGTAATCCCTAGGACCACATATAGAAGCAGTTCTATTTGTTTGTATTAGTGTACAATTTCTGTGCTAGTTAAGGGAGGTATTATTTTTAAGACTGTACTGCACATAGAGCACTGCCTCTCTGCTAGGGGGAAATGGGAAGAGGCGGAAGCCATGCTACCTTGGAGAAGCAGAGATTTGTCTAGGTTGAGAAAAGAAAATGGAAAAGGAAACAGAAAGTCTAGATTCATGACCACCCAGAAATTCAATACCATTTTATTCTGTATTACTTGCTTTGATTTGCTTTTTAAACAGGATTTTTTTTCCTTATTTTTATTTTAGGTGTATGAGTGTTTTACCTGCATGTATATAAGTGTGCCAGATGTGTGCAATGCCCATGGAGGCCAGAAGAGGATATTGGAACCCCTGGAACAGTAGTTATGGACAGTTATTAGCTGGCAAGTGGATGCTGGGATCCAGACCTGGGTCTTCTGCAAGAGCAGTCAATGCACTTAACTGCTGAGCCAACTCTCCAGCCCCTAATTTGGTTGTTTCTGAGACAGGGTTTCTCTCTGTAGTCAGGATATCCTTGAACTCTTCACATAACCCAGGCTAGCCTGAAGTTTGCAGCCATCCTCCTTCCTCAGTCTCCCAAATGCTAGGAGTACAGATGAATACCACCCCACCTTCCTCCCAAAATTATAGATCACCTTTAAGAATACAGTAGTATAAGCTGGGCATGATGTTGTACATCTATAATCCCTGCATTCAGGAGACGGTGGCAGGAGAATCATGAGTCTGAGGCCAGCCTGGGCTACATAGCAAGACCCTGTCTTAATAAAACTAAGGACTGGAGTGCTCAATGATAGAGCATTTGCCGAGTGTGTGTGTGCAAAGCCCTGGGTTTGATTGCCAGCACTGCAAAAAATAATACTTTTAGTAATAGCACAATAGTCTCATTTATTGCAGTTTGACTTTCCATGGTCCAAAGAGATTAAATGGAAAATTCCAGAAGAAACTATTTTAAAATGGTAAATTATGCACTGAATTATGCACCAGAGGAAATCTCATGCCATCCTGCCGTGTTCCCACTTCCTTGCAGAACACACTGTTCACCCAGTAGTCACCTAGCAGCCACAAGGCATGAATGTTGAAGGTTTGCTCCCCAGTTAACACTGTAAAGAGATGAATGAATGGACTGTGAGGGCGGTAACGTCGTCATCATTGAACAGTTCATTATTAAATGGGCTGTCAGGAGGTGGGGGCTGGTGGGAGGAAGTAGGTCACTGGGAGCATGTCTTTGAGGTCTGTCTTATTCTTGGTCCCAGGCCTCCTGCTTCCTCTGCTTCCTGGCCACGATGAGGTCAGCAGCCTCTGGGTTTTTTGACATTCTCCTTATCATGATCTTCTGCCTCATCATGGCCAGATACAATGGAACCACTGACTGAAACCACTACACCATGATCCAAAACAAATCTCTCTTCCTTTAAGCTGATTTGTTCAAGTGTTTTGTCACAGTGATGAAGAGTGATTGACGCAGGTAGGAGTCTTGGATTTCAAATAGACCTTTATCCCATCACAGTGCTTGTGTTCAAGTATTCCCTATTTTATATAACAGGTTAACTGTTCTGTTTTGTGATTTGGTTGTTCTTGATCACTTACTCTTCATTACACCCAATTAAATTTATCATAGATTTTAAGTATAGGAACAAAAAATAGTACACATAGGGTTCAATAATGTCCAAAGTTTCAGACTTACATTACAGATCCTGGAACATATTGCCCACAGATAAGGTGGCATCACTGAATCCATCTTCCTGTTTGTTAATGTTGAGCATCTGTAAAAACTGACCAAAGCTAAGCACAGAATAAGCCATGAGCAAACCTGTCCTAGAGGCTACTAGGATCTTGAATGAGCTCATGTGGCTTCTGAAGAGCTTTATAAAAAGTTGTAAATTTGGATCAGAGAACACTGGGAACAGTAGGTCCCCAAGTTCTTTAGCTGGAGAAAATGACAGCACCCAAGGGATGGCAAAGGAGTTATTTTCAAAAACTCTCAGTAAGTTGAAGGGGAATTGGACTGACCCTATGCAGAGTTAAGACCAGAGGATACTACAGAGAAAAGCTTCTTCTCAACATAATAAAGGCTTTTCTGTTTGTTAAATGCTACTGGAATCAAGAATGGCTGCTGTCCTTGTCAAGTGGGGAGCTTAGATTGGACTAGATAGGATTGTGTTTCATCAACAGGAGGATTGAACTGAATAACCTGTGACATCATTTCTAATCAAAGATGCGGTTATTTCACTAGCCTTAGTGTACATTGAAATACCCATAGGGCAGGAATTTTTGTGTAGTCTAGGGACCCTATATTTGTTCAAGATCCTTTGAGGGGTTCTGAGTGTATCTTTTAAAAAAGAACACCATCAGCCAATCAAGATGGCTCATTAAGTAAAGGCGCTTGCTACCAAG
The DNA here is from genome assembly GCA_035773235.1 of Eospalax fontanierii. NCBI lineage: Eukaryota > Metazoa > Chordata > Mammalia > Rodentia > Spalacidae > Eospalax > Eospalax fontanierii. The sequence goes on along the minus strand of CM069528.1, from coordinate 32,794,491 downwards.
CCAGATGACCTGAGTTTGATCCCAGGAGTTCACATTGTGGAGGGAGAGAACAGATTCCTGCAAGTTGTCTTTTGACCTCCACAGGTGCACTATGGCATGTGTAATACCCACCCCCCAACACAAATAAATGTAAATAACTACACAATTCCTTTTCTTCTTTCTTTTTTCTTCTTTTTTTTTCCTTTTGCAGTGCTGGAGAACAAAACCAAGGCCTCATACAATCAAGGGCAAATGCTCTACCTAACTCTCAGCTGTATCCCCAGCCCTAAACTATTTTCTGAATATTAAAATGTCATCTTCTCCCTTTGCTCTCATTCTCGTGAGTATATGTGGTGTTTTCCAGTGACTATAGCCATGAGGTATTGCAACAGACAGAACACAGAAAAAGATATGAAAAGCTAGCTCCTTCTATTAAGTTAGACATTAGAAAAATTAACAAAATGGAAAACAGTGCCTCTCTGCTCACTGAACTGGTTTTGTTTGGGAAAACATGGGATTTTTTCCATAAAATGTGTTTTTTTAAATATTACCATATAATTAAATTGTTAAATTAACAAGTAAATTTTTTTAATTCTCAGTTTTAAACTTTAATATCGTAAGTGTCCCAGCTAGAAACCACATAAACTTTGGAGTCTTTGGAGTCCTATATAATTTAAAAATGTAAAGGGTTCCTGACCCCCAAATAATTGAAAACTACCATGTATCGTGAAAATAAGACTGAAAGAAGATATGAATTCACTGAACAATCCTTCCACATCATCCATGCTCAGCCACCTCCATGGAACTAACATCACTTTTATCCCAACACAGAACATGGAGCTTCTACAAAGCTAGAGGAGTTAAACACCATCAGATGGGCCTAGGTTCAAGTCTAGGGATTTCTGCTTTCTAGTTGTGTGCCTTTAAATTACATTGACTCTATTCTGTACTGGTTGTACTGATTTCTCTTCTGTGTGATGTTCTGTGTAATACTAACACTGTTAGGTTGTTGAAAAGATTAGACAAAATGTCTGCAAGGAATCTACCTAATGTGGTGGCTCTTGAGCTGCAGCTGTGGCTGTAATTGGTCTGCATGTGGCTGGAGCTGTTGTTCTGTTTTAATCCCCAGTGACCTGGGGGAAGCTGCATAATCTGATGAGCAAACTATGGTGGAGATAGACTTTTCACCAACTTCCTTTCCTTGCATACTTTCCACTCTAGCAAACTCCAAACCCGCAGACAGACTATTCCTGAAATACCTTCTTTACTGCCAACCACCCAGGAAGAACGTTCTCATCCTTATATTCTAAACCCAATTGTGAGCAGTAAAACATATGGAACATGGAGTCACCAAGAAATCTTGGTCAAGGCTCACATGGGTGATTTATTAGCTCTTTGACCTTAGCCCAGCACTTCACCTCTCTGTGCCTGTTTCCTGTTCTATAAAATCAGGATAATAAAAGGCCATGTGCAGATGGTTTTAAAGGCTAAAGTCAACAATACTGTGAAAATAGCCTGTAAACTGGAAGAATGTACCTGAATGCCAGCTGCTAATAACTCTCACCTTACCTTTGTTCAGAAACAATGGAGACACACACATACACACAAAATCCCACAGTGGCTATTTAATCAAAATGATTAAATACATTTTACATACATATAAGCACACTCCTGTGTATTACTGGTATTGGCTGTTCACATTAAATTTGCATATATTTTTACAAGCACATAAACTTTGTAAATGTGTTTTCATTAATCTCCCCAATTTATTTTCTTTTTCCAAAGCTTTATATCTAGCCCAGTAAATAATAAGGCTCATATCAAGACTTTATTTCTAAATAAACCTTCTTTAATGAGGTTATGTTGATAAGAGCAGCAATAAAGAATTTTCCTTAAAACTTTTAAAGTGGCACTCATCTGGACATCCTGATCCCTTGAGAGGCAAGGCCATTGGAATAAACATTCAAAGGGGTGACCATTTCTAACTGCTGCTTAACAAACTACTAAATAGATCTTTTAATCTGCAGGCATTCTGTTTCTGTCTGTTTGTTTAGAACTGGGAAGAACTGTTAGTCATAAAGTTTCTGCTTATTCCTGGCAAGATGTCAGAACCATCACTGACAAGGTCAAGAGACTCTGACTCAGTTTGCCAGGTTGGGGCAAGCCAGTATTGGCCAGAGCCTACTGGGATGTCAATATGTGTGTTATTGTTGATTCCTCTTAGGCAGTGAACTTCCTAGGGCATTCCTTCTGTTTATTATGAAAATTTCCTATTATTTACAGAGTGGCTCCCTGCATTGTGAGCATTTACACAGAATTCCAATTCTATAATCCAGACCAAAATAGATAGTGTTTAACTTTTTTAATACCTAGATATGAAAAATTCAGATATCTTTTGTAATCACAACAATAGGGTTTTATACTTATTTAAACAGGAGACTAAGAAGATCAACAAGGCTTATTGTTTGTAAAGTTTTAACTGTCTTCCTCAAGATATACAGACAAGATAATTTTTAGGGCTCTATTTACAATGTTGACATTAGGAAAACAACATGAAGTAAAAAGCAGGGAACAACAGGAAGGGTTGGGAAACAGGTTGTGTGTTCTCTGACCTACCTTAGTGCCTTCTCTCATGCTTTCTAATCCTAAATAAGTGGACCATTAGGGCCAGGCTGGCTGGAGTCAGTTCTCCCTTTGCCTTTAACCAGGACTGTGCTGTTGAACCAATCATATCTTTGACTTCAGTGTCCCTGTTTGCAAAATAATAGGAGCTGCCTCAGAGGATATTTAGGAATACATGGGAAGTGCGTGTGTGTGTGTGTGTGTGTGTGTGTGTGTGTGTGTGTGTGTGTGTGTATTAGAGATTATTATCCATATTCATTCCATCCTGAGGTCCATGGACTTCATGGGGCTGTGATCTCCTGAAATTATATTTTTAAAAATACTTGTGTATATTTTTCTAGTGGAAGAGACATGGGTTTCATCAGATTTTCAAAGTAGGCTATCAAATAAAGAAATCTCCTAAGACTTACAACACTGAGAGCACAGCCTCACTCCCTAAATGGAGTGTGTAGAGACAGACTAGAAACCAATAGCTATAAGTTGCCCCATTTACATGGGGTCGTTCATTATGGATTTGTACACAGTTTAAAGGGTTGCTCCTTATCTTGGTGGGTGTGTAAGGAGGTGTCCTACCACTGCCAGGGAGAGGTCAAACCTGAAAACAATGGAGGATACTCGCTGTGCTCCTGTTGGTGCTGGCAAAGTGATTCGGGGAAGGGTTGGAGGCAGGTGTCCAGGAAGGGGCCAAGCCTGGAAACTGAACAGATTATTTTATACTCTCTACACTCTAAAGTGACAGTCAGCACGGGACTGTGTAGAGGCCACTTCATTTTCTGATTCAGTGCTGCCTTTGTTGACGTAAGGCAGAGCAGGTCTTCCAGGGGAGAAAAGCGATAGATGGGAGGGCTGTCCCAGTAGTGAGGACTCAGCTGCTGGTAGGCGTGCACTTGGAATCATTTTCTGCCACGACAACAGGCAACCCTCAGAAAATCTCAATCCTTACAAGAGGGCAGAGCTGTTTCTTTTCTGCCTTGTCATTTGCATATTAATAATTCTCAGAAGTCTAAATAATTGAAGCAACCTTCCTTGAAATTCACTTTATTACCCTCAATTTTTTAAAATGACTGATTCTTTCTTCTCCCTGGACAGTTTTTATAATTTCCTGGAATGAGGCAGAGATCCACTACTGCTTCGCATTGCAAATCTTCAGAATCAAACTAGACACCATGTTGATTTGGCCTTAAGAATGATAGCAACACTTGTTTCTGGTTTAACCACAGATAGTGTCCAATAATCAATCAATATGGGCAGAATCTCAACCCTGTCTGTGTTCAGCACCCTGGTACCTACAGATGTGGATGATAAAGTTCATTCTCTAAAGAAGCTTAAGATCTAATTGAGAGACACCGAATAATTATAAGTGAAAAAGGTGAAAACTAGGGCTGTGGGAATGTAGCTCAGTTGGTGGAGTGCTTTTCTAGCAGGCACTAAGCCCAGGCCTGGATCCGTAGAATGGCATGGTGTTGCACACCTGTAATCCCAGCACTCAGAAGGTAAGAGCATCAGAAGTTCAAGGTCCTCCTTGAATACACAATGAGTTAAAGACCAACCTAGGATACATGAGACCCTGTTTAAAAAAGCAGGGAGGGAGAACCAAATAGTGGCAGTGTGGGAAGATTGGGGAGATGAGTCAGTGGGTAAAGTACTTGCTGAACAAGCATAAATACTTGAGTTTGTATCCACATAAAAAGTTAGGTATGATGGCATACATCTATAACCCCAGTGCTAGGAATGCAGATAGAGACAGGTGGGTCCTGATGGCTCACTGGCCAGTCAGTATGGGTGAAACATCAAGCTCCAGGTTCAGTGAAGAGACTGTCTCAAAAAACAAGATGGAGAACAATAAGGAAAAGACCTCTGGTGTTGACTTCTGGCTCCATATATGCACGTAACCACGCCCCCCCCAACACACACACGACACCACACATATGCATACGCCACACATGTGAGAAGAAGAAAGAGGAGAAGCCAAAGAAAGGGGGGAGGAAAGAAGGAAGGAAGGAAGTAGGGAGGGAGGGAGAGAGGAAGGAAAAAAGAGGAGAAAGCTTTAATTGTAACTAAGTTCCATTTACTCTGATGTGTGATGGGAAGATGGAGTTGTTGAGGATTTAGACCCTCTGCAGCAAGGGAGTGAGAGTTTGTATGATTTAGAACTTAAGTGAGAAGGAAAACAATGGGAGTTGTCACAGACAAGAAAGCCGTAAGAGCTGAGTTACATCTGAAAGACAAGGATTTAGACAAGGAATGAAAAGAAATTACAGGAGAAGCAATGACCAGGCTATCTCTTCTCTTACACAATGCCAGGGGTTGTCAAGTCGGTAAAATTTATGTGAGTGATGCTCTTTGGTGTTTGGCAGAACACATTCTACTGATCTTAGCAACCACTGGGGCTTATTCATGGTACATGGAAAAAATAAACCAGAGTGGTTAAGGAAAATATACTGGGATGTGTAGGACAGGTTAGATTCTGGAGGGTCTTAGAAGTCAGGCAGAAGACTCTAAAAGACGGGAGGGAAGCTGCAGAGAGCAAACCAATTTGGAGCTGGGGAGGGATCTGTGGGGAGTAGGTGTTAGGGTAAGTAACCAAGAAACAAGAGGCAGAGTTGCCTGGAATATCAAGAATTGGTATCAGGGAGGTCGGCTTAGAGGTACCACAGTGATGCAGGGGAGGCAATGTAAGCTATGGAACAGGAAGGGAGGGCCAAGAAAGAATTGAGACATTCTGACATCCTCATCCGCTGCCCAAGATGGTGATGGGAGATACAGTGAGATGAAGCAGAGAGGCAGGCAACGGTGGAAGCTGCCCAGTGCGCGGCACCCTAGCTGGGAAGGGTGAGACAATGGCAGATTTCTACCCTAACAAGTTCATTTACTATTATTGAAACAAAAATAAACATTAAAACCTCCAGGAAGCAAATTTTAGAAGACCAAATAAGGCATTTTGTGTCTCATAGTTCATTGCTAATTCCTTCTGCATCTGAACTAATTCCCTAATAGGTTGCTAGGAGAAATTATCTTACTAAACACGTTCAAACTACAGACAGGATTAGGACCCTTGTCGGTCTATAGAATGACCAATTTCAAAGGAAAGCCATTCAAATGTAATTGTGGATATACACAGGATAGTAGATGTACCCAGCCTGATTTGAAATCTTCCCTCCATCAGACTTTAATCAATCATAGGGAAGATTCTTCTAAATCATCAGAGGGAACTAAGAAAGTAGGACGCATATTTTTTTCTTTTTTCCTGGTGAATGAGCTGGCTATTAAGTGGCTGCGAGGTATAGTAAGGATGCAAAGTAAACCTTTTGCTTTCTTATGTTTATGTTCTAGTTTTTGTGGTGCTGAGAGTAGACTCCAGGGCCTGTGCGTGTTTGGCAAAACTCTTCTGCTGAGCTACACTCCAGCTGTAAGGCACAGACCTTTAAAGTTGCAGGTCTGGTCTAGAGCCTAACTGCTAATTCAGAACTATGATGGTGAACTCCTGAATGTTGCCTATAAATGCCCTAAATCTGTGATATCTCTTAAAGTTTATGCACTAATACAAGGATTCAAGATTCACAAAGGACACGACAGAGGCAGCTTCCATTGACTGAACCTTTCCAGAAAGGACGAGAAGAATGTTTGCATTGACAAAGCATGAAGAGGTTGAATATGTGGTCAGGTGAGATTTTTACTAACGGACTCATCTGGAGACTTAACCCAGTGCTGTCTCACTCCCCAACTACAGGGCTTAGGTATAAACTGTAAGCAGAGGGTTAAGATAGCCCATAACACTGAAAGTTCTTTAACACTGACTGTCCTTCGCTCTGAGTATCTGCCCTGAGTGTCTCTGAGTAGACATGTATCCTGTCACACAGTTTCTGAAGGAGAACCAGCATAAAGCAGTGCATCTCAGTTGATACTTTGGCAGACAAGTAGTGTAGCTCACTCTTCCTAAAAAATTGAGTCCGTCTCTCAGACTCTTATTCAGAATCAAGCTCTACTACAAATAAACCAAGCTTCACAACAGATCTTGTAGAACACAAAGACCTGTCTGGCTCAGACTGTTAAAAACATGCAGTGTGGACGCAAGCGCACTTATCCCACATATAAACACGTTGCAAGAATACAAGTTAATAAAAGACCTTAGCACTGAAAGAATTGGTGGTTCATATTTATGGAGCAAAAAATGCAATGTAGGTGAGTCAAGGCAAAGGTACTTGTATGAGGCAAAGTATGGAACAATGAGAGCACCCTTCTTTGTAGGGAGAGGCCACAAGGGTTCCCCTGAAAAGGGACTGCCTGCTTAAGAAATAATTTGGTGTGTGAATGCTTACTGGATTAGAAATAGTGGTAGCAATGATGGACATGGTGTCACACATTTGCAATCCTAGTATTTAATAGGCTAAAGCAGTAGGATTGATGCAAGTTCCAGGCTAGCATAAGCTACATAGTGAGATTCTGTGTCAAAAAAAAAAAAAAGACAAAACAACAAAAGAATTTTTTAAGATAAAGAAATATATGAATGGCAGCAGCAATAGTAGCAACAGTTATGAAGGTGTTTCTGTTACACACAGACACGGGGTCAGGGTAGGAGCCCCGAGGCATGTTTCATAGTTCTAGCTTCCCTCTGAAGTTAGAATTCAACAGCTACTAGTTTACATTCTTTGCCCCTGGGAAGACCAGTAGAAGAACACCAAGGTAAGAACAAAGCATATCAGGGTGCATCATCAGAAGATATTCCTGGGGTGAAGGGAGCTTAACCTTGCTGGAGACTCTGGAAGCCAGTGCAAGGCTGCCACAGTGATCCCACTTGAAGGTGATCGAGCTGAGGCACTCATACACAACTCCTGCCCATCTGATGAGGCCTCAATTCTCCAGCACACACAGCCTATCTTAAGAAATGACAAGGTAGGCAAAGCTCTCCACACATGGGACTGTCTCTGTTCTCCATCTCACCTTAGGAACACTGGGTTTGCAGGCATGTGTATTATCATGTCTGGCTTTATGTGGATTCTGGAGATTCAAACTCAGGTCCTCATGCTTGCTGAGTGAGCACTTTACCCACTGAACCAGTTATCTCCCTAGCCCCATATAAGGACTGTTTTGAACTAAAGGCGCTTCAAAAGCCAGCAGATAGAAGAAGGATCCTCTGTTCTCTCCTATTGTCTTCCTGAAAGCCAGAAATAGAACTCTACCTGGAAGATGTCTTCACTATAGCAAGATGAAAGGGACATTCTTATCATCAGTGTTGGGAAAGATAAAACCAGAAGTAATCCACAAACAGTCCTTGGAAAGTTAACCCTTATCCTCCCGGCCATTTCTCCATGGTTAATTGCCCTAGCCCAAGCCCTAGTCTATTAGGATGACACATAGACTTATTCTTGATATCCTTACAGGCCATAGGCTATACAAAGGGTATTTGAAATTGACATTTCTAATGGAAATTTTATAAAATTTGGCCCTTAGAATAACAGAAATATACTGGACAAAATAATCTTCCCTGAAACTATAAAAAAGTTCTTATTTTCTCTAGTCTTCCTACAAAAGCAAAAATACTGTTGCCTCAAACATCTGTTAAAAGCAGAGAACCTCTCAGGAAAAAGAGGATAAAGATTCTAGAAATAAGTATCCAAAAGTGGACACTTCAAAATGTCCACAAAGATACATATGCCAGTAAAAGAAAAAAGTCAGAATATACATAATATATTAACTACTTCCTTAAAAGCACTGTCTCAGTACACTCACATTCAAAAGTACTGGGGATTAAGACTCAGCATATGAATTTGGGGAGGAAACAAAATTCAACTCATAACAGATCATTATTATCTGCATTCTTCATTTAAATGTGTGTATGTTTCTACTATGGAGGAAAATATGTATTAACTAGGTCCAACAGTTAATTATAGTTGGCAATAAAAGTATATACTCAACTGTTGTCTAAAACTGAAAGCAACATTTGTTGAGTCCCTCACAACCCCAATCTATGATGTAAGGGCCCCCTTACATTGTTGGTTGGTACCTCTCAACACTACTTTATTAAATCTGAGTGATTTGCAATAAAAACTGGCCTCTAAGGGCTGTCTCCTATACATCAGGGGCTATACTAGGCACTGACTGATTCCTGTAGTTAGGTAATGATTCCCACTTAATGGATGAGAAAACTGAAGCTTGGAAAGGCAAAGCAATGATACTTTTAACTTCGTATTAAAGCAACCAAACCCATCCTAACAGAAACACAAAATCCAGCTTGCCTGTACTGCAAATTTTATATTTAACTCAATTATTTGAAAGGTAAACCTACAAAAGAACTGAGTTTAGTCTTGTAGGAATAAGGGAAGAGAAGGATAATTAATAAACTTTTGAAGATCTGTTCCTAAGAACCCAAATAAGCATGAGATGGGGGAAGGAGGGAGGACTGAGGGAGAAAAAAGAGAGAGAGGTACCAGGAAAAAGAAAGAGGTAATATGACCACTCCAACCTTCTAAGACTCTTGAAGACCCAGACAAAGAACGCATCAGTCCCAGGAGGATTCAAGGGTCGAAAGGTAATTTGGTACTCAAGAGAAATAAACTGAAGTTTGAAGTACCGATCCCCCATTCTTTACATCATGTTCCTAATAGTGGAATCAGAGAATAAGAACGGGAATCCCGTTCTTTAATACAGAAGTACTTTAATACGGACGATGACCAGAGAGTGAGAAAGTGTGTGGAGGAGCCAGGCCAGGAGGCGTGGCCAAAGGCAATGCACAGGCTTCAGGTGTGCCCTGCCCACATACAGGCCATTTATAAAACCATTTCTCACTGAGCTCCAGATCTTGAAGATCCGCCCACATGAGCCTGCGTATTTCCTCTTTCCTATGGTTCCATTCCCTCTGTTTGTTACAGCCAGTCACTTCCTGTTGTCTCACACCAGCTGACCTCACTCATTTACATTACTGCCAGGTTCCTGGAACAGCTGGGGGCTTGTGTCACCGGGCTGGGCATAAGGTGATTCAGAAGACTAAAACCTCAATAGGATCTGTGTGTAAATGTTGGTTCCATTGTTTTACTGACCATTTGATTTCCTTCATTATTTCAGTCTTCTCATCTGTTAAGGGGGCAGATCATTGTGCCCAATCTTCAGAACCACTTACTACGTATAAATTACTTAGAACAGCACCTGACCCACAAAAACTTCTAAACTCTTATTATTGCTGTTTTCTAGGGTTTTGTCAATGTGTGTACTTGTCTTTTTTTTTCGCTGTCTGTATATGTTTGTGTGTGTGTGTGTGCGTGTGTGTGTGTGTTATATGTGTGTACATGTATGCATGTGCCTGTGGAAGGCAGATGGTGGTGTGTATCCTCCTGTATAACCCTCCACCTTTATTTTTTAAGACAGGGTCTCACGCTGCCTGGAACTCACCATTTAGGTTAGTCTGGCTCATCACTGAACTCCAGAGATCTGCTTCTTTCTATTCCCCAAAACCCCCAATGCTGGAATTATAGGTGCGCACCACCTGCCTTTTTACATGTAGGCCAGGTATCTGATTAGACTCAAGTCTTCATGCTGCAGCAGCAGGCAACTGTTAAAGAGCAAATAGCTATTTAGCTGGGATAGACTATAAATTCTCTAGTTTATCTGCTGAAAGACCCACATTTCCAGTTTCAATAGTCAAGCACCTGATTACAGGACCATACTTAGGAAGGTGGATTCACCTTAAGTTATTCTAAATAGATGAGCAGAATGCTGAGTGTATTAATGAGACAGTGAGCTTTTCCTGCCTGCAATCCTGCCTCCCAGTAAAGTTCTTCTGGACCTGGCCACAGACATGTAGCTCTCCATAAGCCTGCCTGCTTTTCTGAAGAATTCAGAAAAGCTAATCTTTCCTTCTCTTCTTCATATCCCTTTTCTATACATGCTTCTCTAAGGCTTTGGGCTCTCCTAACATCTTGTATTTCTCTACTTTTTCTCTAAAGCTTCTTCTCCCAGCCATGTGGCTGCCAGTCTACCATGTGTCTGACCCCCATGAAGGCTCTAAACCTGCATGACTTTTTGGCTTCTTTTCTTCTCCCTCCATTCTCTTCCTCCAGGCAGCTGCTGAGATCCCCAGCTTGCCTGCCTTGAGGATTTTTCTTTAGATTCCAATAAAATTGTCCTAAAGCTTCCGATTGGGTCTATTTTTAAATTCTTTTATGAATGAGACTAAGAACCCACGAGGGGATGTTACCTTTCACCCCATTTCAGCACTTTACTAACTGAGCCATCTCCCTCCACATCCTGTCCCTGGCAACACAGAACAGTGCCAGAGGAGGCAATGTCTTCGGGTTGGGGCTTAGATGTAGGACAGTGAGTAGTGCATTGTTAGAAGCAGTCTCCCACTCTAGCTCAGCCTGCCCATTTCATGCATATCAGAGACACCAAGAAATTATTCTAGAACAGCAGCCCAGTGACAGAGAAGTTGGTGGCATCTTTTTTAGCAAACCAAGCAAAACTTTTCTCTTTTTAAAAAATCAGAAATACACTCAATCTTTATTAGATTATTTTGTGCCACAAGCACAATAAATCCAAACCTCTTTCTAAGAGGTTAAACTGTGAACATCAAAATGCCTCTTTATCATAACACTTTAGAAAAAACTACAGAGATGAGAAATGTATTAATTCTGTTATTTACATACATGAATTCTGAATATTCAGAATTATTCCTCAGCTAATAATAACCTGAATTTTCATTACCTGAGAAGACAGGGAGTGATTACATGATAAGGAGAGCAGGGGATGATAGCGTGCTAGATTATTAATCAACTAAGCATTTTAAATTTGCACTAAGTAAATCCCACTTGGGATGATGGAGACTGAGAAGTTGCATAAGGAGTCACAATGGGGATAGAAACTCCTGCTTCCTTCCCCTGCTGTAGGGTCAAGGCTCACCAGGCCTCCTGCTTTAAATTCCACATCTACTATCAGCGGTCTGTCCTTGAAGAAGTCATTGATTTCTACCTCAGTTTCCCCATCTAAAGGATAAAGCCAATTAATAGATCTTGTAGGCAGTTGTGAGGATCAAATATTCATAAAGGAATTATCACAGTGAGAGATATGACAGAAGCATCCAGTAGTATTGGTTAGTGGTAAGGGGGTAGTTCAGATGGTAAAGTGCTTGTCGAGTATGTGTGAAGCCTTGGGTTCGAACCCCAGCACTCCATAAAACGAGGCATGGCCATCCTTGGTTACACAGAGAATTCAAAGCCAGTCTGTGATACATGAAACCCTGTTTTAAATTTGAAAAAATGCCAGTTGATCAGCCCTTTAAACACAATGTCCAGGGTATTCATAGGAACTAGAAGGAATCTGTCATTCTTGATTTCTCTGTCACCTTTGTGCCTAAAAGGGGGAAGGAACACTGTTGTGCCTCCTCCACTAACACACAGACTTATAAAGAGGAAGAAAGTGATACGAGGGTACCCTGGGGTGTGCAGATAGGGAACTGCAAAAAAGCCAGGAAGTACAAGTTGCACCGAAAGCAATAACAAGGGTTGATCTGGGCAGAAATGAAGAAGACACAGGGTCCTCAGCAACTGGCTGGCCCTATATCCCTGCTTCCCCACATCCCTGTCTGCTGTCTGAGCCAAGATCCTTCCTTCTTTACCTACCTGGTAAGCCTTTTCTTTCATCCCAGCAAAACAAAGAAAATGCAATCATTGTTACTAAGTGTGAAAGAAAGGAAAGTTCCCAGAAAAATCTCCTGTATGCTGAGCTGAATTCCCTGCAAGACTGACCAACTGATTAACACTTCAATGACTGTGTTGATTTTGGAATGTTGCAGATCCAGAACCTATTCACAAATTATCTGGGGACATCTTTAACCCCATAAGTAGCCACATCTTACCCTACCTCTGTCTCTGAATTTAACATTCTTCCGACTAATAAAATGTATTAACTTAGCAGACCACGAGGTCCCACCAATCAAAAAACGAAGAACGTTATCAGATAACATCTGAGACCTATGGTAGAACCCCCGGCCCCATTTTGCTGTGACCCGCCTACTGAATGTATCCACCAGTGTATGTGAAAAAGTGTCTTGATTTATGACTTTTCTTTGTTCTGTTACTATAAAATCATAATGCAGCTGTTAACACACTGGAACATAGAATTGAGGGTAACCTGAATCTGTGTTCCCAGGACATGATCACTCACAGTTGGCTCTAGAATAAACTATCTCTTATCCCCTTTGAGGTGAGAGCTATGCTTTTGCGTCAGCATGAGTAACCAGTATATGGAGTATTTTCAGGTTTTCCATAGTGAGCTTCATGAAGGTACACTAAGAGGAGCATCTTCAGTGTTATTGTTATCATAGAAACATTTTCTTATGTGGAAATACCCAGTTGGATTAACATTTCAGCAAGCTCATCTAACAATAAACTTTGTAAACAGGTATAGGCTAATTCTACTGAGGGTAATTTCCCCTGACTTAGAGAGAAATTAACAAAATGTATCTCATTCAGGAACAAGTTTCAATATTCCAATATTTTCAATTTATAGCCAGACATGGGAATAATACGTCCGTGGAGGTATTAAGTATTAATAACTTGCTTATGTCTCTTTAGAGAACTCTCTCCCAGCCTCGCAGGGGTGAACAGAGCCTGGAGTTGAAATCTTAATGGGTTTCCTCAGATGTGCCTATTTATTTAATAATTCTCCTCGCCTCTCTTTTAACCCGTAGACTCCTGGGCAAATCTGTAGGTGAATTTTATGACTGATGCTAATTTTTATAAGCTTAAAAGGGTCTTTTGATGCCTCATAGCCTCTGCTTGAGAGAGAAAGGCATTGGAGCAATGCTGATAAAGTCGATTTGAGTGAAATGCAGGTGAGCGTGCCTTGGGAAATCTAGCTTAAAACAAATGGATGGTACTGGAAAAGAGCATTATTACAGGCTGGAATTAAGCTGTCAGCCACATCAGGCTGTCTGTTCTATGCTATAGGAAGCTGGGAAAGCCTGGGACTCAGTGACCAGAGAGAGGCTGAGATGTTTGAAGGCAGGAGCAAGTGCCTCCAGAGACAATAACCAGCAATTAGCAACTGTAAGCAAGTGGGCAGGGCAGAGGTGAAAGTATTCAGGACTTTATTTATTTCCTTCCATAGCTGAGCACTACGCTAATGATTTCTGTGCTTGAATCTGCAGAGCTTGATTGGTCTATTCATATAGAGATAATCTTGGGGGTGGAGAGGCCTGATACTTCTCTCCTACTATGAAGAGCAGGTATGGTTTAGCTGTTGTATTGGCTGTCCCCTATCATGCAGCAAGGCAGTTTTCAGGAGCCACCCAGGACTTGAGCAGGATAACTGAGAAAGACAGAGAGGGAATTTCTTACACAGCTCTGCTAGGAGAATCAGTATAAATTCATGCCACTTGCAACAAACTCTAAAAAGTATGTGAGCATTTGCTTGTGAACATGCTCTTGAGGGAATGAAAAATGATATAAACCTTGCTTGCCAGTTATTTATTGAATGCTTAGAACACCTAAGATTCTGTTACCATGAACCCCCTGTGGAACTTGGGCTCTTTTTCTCTTAATTTAAATAAACCTGATTGCAGGGCATAGAGAAATCAGTCTCAGAGCGACCAGGAAACTTCCTCCCTGTGACTAGCTGTCATAGTCATGGAAGGTGCTATGCAGGCTACTGAGGCAGAAAAGACATCAACCATCTTACCCACTGCTGGACCTTGCATGCTACAGTCCTGTCCTGCCAAACAAGATGTGCCTCTGGTGCAATAATGGTACGAGTGTTATGGCTCAACCAGTCACTTTCTGATTGGATCTGAGGCCTGCTCAGTAGAAAGGAATTCATGCCTGGTGCAGATACAGTGGAAAAACAGCCGCCCCACCTCCACCCCAAGGGATCCTATTCTCATTCATAAGAGAATTTAAGAAAGGACTTAAGCTGAAGGTTTAGGACAGTTTTATTAGAATTTAAGGAAAAATTCTCAGGGCAGACCAGTTGTAAATCTCAGCAGCTGCTTTGAAGAGGAAAATGGAGGAGAGAAAGAAAACAGCCACAAAGCCGTGCTGGTTTAAAGCCTGCGCGGAGGTCAGACAGATACCATGTGGTGGACTAACAGCCACATGATGGGGAGGGGAAAGGAGCCTTAGAGAAAAAGCAAAGAAACCAAAAATGCTGCTTAGGGCAGCCTAAAGTGTTAGGGAAAGCACAGTTAGAAAAGAGACGTGAAGAAGAAAAGGAGAGGTTGTACTCTTCTGAAGAATTCAGACAAGCACGCAAGACTCACAAGGCCTCCTCTCTGTAACTTGATCCATAAAATTTGCACTAAGAATTGGGGATTCCAGGCAGAAAAAGCTCACCCTCTGATTAACACATTAAGTATTCTGCCCATCTCTTTAGCATAATGGAAGGTGAACGAGCCCTCCTCAGAGTGGTCCCATGACCAGAGGATCTGGCAAAACTGGAAAAGTGGGTCTTCATCCAGACCAGAGATTGTTGTGTCTTTGACCAGGTTTTTGCTACCATAATATTCTCTTACTTGCTTCTTGCCCATAAGCATTGTGCTCTAAAGCATTTGGGAATGTGTGCATTCTATGAAATGAGGGGTGTTACTGGGTATATGTTTGTATTTTTTATGTATTCTGCAGTTTGAAAGTTGAATGCCAGCTAAAGACCTATGTATAAAAAGCCTGGTCCCTGGACACTCTTGGGTGCCTAGTGGGAGATCTTAGGTCTTTTACTTTTTGGCCACAAAACAGTGTCCAAGCAGTGAAGCTAACCCATCATGGAGTGGAGTTCCAAAACTGTGAGCCAAAATAAACTTGTTCTCTGTATAAATTGATTGTATCAAGTGTATTGTTGTAGTGCTAGAAAGCTAACACAGTGTGCATACATTTTATGATATGGTAAATGTTTCCGTCCATGCTTTTTGCACTGAAAACTATGCTTTAATTTGTAGCCAAATGTACTGTCTTATGCCTGTAATCCCAATACATAGGAGACTGAGGCAGGAGGATTACTTCAAGTTCAAGATCAGTTCTAAAGAGTATGATTTTATTGTAAAAACACCAAAAGAAAAAAAAGGATGTATCTATGATGCTTTATATAACTTTCTCATGACTTCTAATTCTTCTTCAAAGCTCAGAAAAAAGTACACAAGGTAGTTCTCCCCGAAGGTGGGTCCTCCAGTGTGTGAGCTGTCCATAATGAATATGACACAATGGGTCCCAGGGGAAGAAGGGGCATTTTTCCAACTTTCACAGTTGGACTTGTATCAATCAGTAGGGGCCCCTAATTCTCTCTAAGCCCTTGTATCAAGCTTAGTCGTGAGGCAGAATTTCTGTCTCTGCTGTCCACCTCCCATTATATTCCTACAAGTTAGTCTCGACTGGCCATTCCCAACTCTTCATTGTCTCTGTTGGGTTCTCAGTGAAGAGAGGCCTTGGGCTTTCTTAGATGGTGGAGATTCATGTAGGTTATCTATAAAAAGACAAGAAAAAGAACCAGGGAGTGTTAACTGTTGCTGGCTTGACTCCACTGGATCCAGCTGAAAGACTGGATAGGTTGTGAATCCCACTTCTTACAGGAAGGTAAGTTTGGTTCAATTCAACTTTCTAGCCCCCAGGCTCCATGAGCTCCCAGAAATCCAAGAGCAGATGAGCCAGTCAATGGACTTGCATTAGACTTAAGGGAAGCTTACCCAACTTTGACTGTCCGTTATTTCCACAAAATACTGTCAACATTCTCCTGGTTAAAGCCTTTAATCTTAGGTCTTTTGAGAATTCATGCTTTCCATGTTACCTTTTATATTGTTAAAAAAAAAGAACAATGCCTTTTGACACTTGATACTTTGCCAAATGAGGATAGGCAATAAATCATACACTAAAGTAGACATTTGTATGCTTACATATACTACTGCTTAAATTTTAATGATGTTGATAATGTCAAGGTCTTAATAGGGATTTAGAAAGTTTAAACTATTCCTGTGTCCTCCCCTCCTTTTAAAACTTTAAGGTATTTCTGATTTACATTTAAGGCAGTGGTAAATTAAAAGGGGGTCTGGTGGAATGGAATAATCATATTTACTGTTTTATAGGTAAATGTTTATCCTCATTAAGATAGTAACTATCTTAACTATTTCAACTAGACAGAGCCTGGAGTTACCTGAGAAGGGAGTCTCAGGGATTTCCTTGATCAGATTGACCTGTATGTATGTGGGGGGATTGTGTCAATTCTTAGTTGATACAGGAGGGCCCAAGCTACTGTGAACAGCACTGTTCCCTGGGCAGGTGGTCTGTGACTAGTTCAGAAAGCTAGTTGAGTGTGAGCCTACGAGAGAGCCAGCAATGTTCCTCAGTTTCCTTCTTGAATTCCTGCTCTGACTTTCCCTCAGTGATAAACTGAAACCTGGAAGTACAAACCAGCTAAACCCTTTCCTCCCCTAAATTGCTTTTGATCAGTGTTTTATCACAGCGACAGAAAGAAAGCTAGGAAAAGGTCCTACTGAGGATGGTGGTAAGAGATTTCAGTGTGGAAAGCCCTGTCTCCAAAATTGTCCCTATGAATTCAGGCCAAGACTGGTAGCAGTTCTCAGGATGTTCTTGACTACATAATTCACTACTTTGGTTTCCAATGAACACTTCCTTCAATTTAATTTCCAAAACTTTTAAATGAAACAGCTCATGACTGTTTTTTAAAAATATATTTTATTATTTTTATTTTATGTGTATGAGAATACCACCTGCATGTGTGTAAATGCACCCATGTTGTGAGATGGCCACAGAGGTCAGAAAAGGGTATCAGATTCCCTGAAACTGGAGTTATGGACAGTTATTAGCCATCATATGGATGCTGAGTGCTCTTTAGCATCTCTCTAGCCCCTCATCACAGTTTTTTTTTTAAACCCTAGTGATGTCTCCTCACCCAGATTTACAAAGACAGATCAAGCCTATGAGAATCAGCTAACTGTTTCATGAATTTCTTTCTCACGGTGAGGCTGGGCCTTCAGCCCCACCCCACTCCCAGGTTTGAACCGACAGAGTGGACAGAGAATGCTCTTTGGAAAAGCTGATTTATTCCAGGGTACTTACAAAGGATTCATCCCCGGGGGGAGAGGGAGACGAAACTGTTGTAAGGGGGGGGGGCTGCATTCTCATAAGGACCTCCCCAGACCCCCTGGAACACACACACACACACACACACACACACACACACACACACACACACGAAAATGGCGCCCTTGCTCTGTGCCCACCTCTCTCCTTCCCAGCCTTCCCTGTGTTTCTGCTAAACCTCCCTCGTTAAGTTATTGGTTAGTTGGCTGTCAATCACATTTGAAAGCCCATCCCTCGTAGCAGACAGAGAGAAAACTGCTTTTCTATGCAACACTAAGGCTAGCAATTTATTTACCTTACTGTTCTGAGTCACTTTTAGCTAGCCACCTGAGCAATGCAGGTTGACAAACAAGTTTTCCAATTTACATTTGATAAAGGTTAAGAAAATCTCTCTGAAATTTAATCTGGGGAAAGCTATTCTTTCAGTTTATAGTTAAAAACATTGCACACTAATTACATTGAAGTGCCAGTCATGACTAAATCAATAAGTTTCATGAAAGGAAGAGTGTTTAGTAATGCAGAAAGCACAAAATATGTTATCATTCATTAAGAATATTTTAGGATAAACTGTTGGAGCAATGAAGATTCTTCATATGGGGGTCATTTTGTAAATCCCAATTAGGCATCTTAACAACCACAGCAGCAGCAACTACAATAAACTGAACTGAATAGGGAGAGCTTCAAACCCACTGCAAAATCAGACACTTTTCAAGCACCTCAGCAGCCAGCAAATGACCTTTCTGCTTACAGTTAGCCCATTGAAATCTTCCCTTTCTGCCTCTCTACTCAGCACACCATTTAATCTAACTTCTGTATAGTTCTCTGGGATGTTTAACCAACTACGTTAATTCTTCACTTGCATTCAAAAGTCGCAAAATGTCAGGTGTCATTTGTTCTAGCAAACCAATAAAATCATAACTCTTCATGACAGGTAGGCCTAAGGAACACCTTTTTTTTTCTTCCATGCTTGAATCTAGGACCTCACACATGCTAAGCAAGCGCTCTATCACTGAGTTACATCCCCAGTCATCTCCCTCCACCCCCAGCCTTTTATTTTGAGAAAAGATTTCATTAAGTTGCTAAAGTTGGCCTTGACCTGCCAACCTTCTGTCCCAGCATCCTGAGTAGCTGTGATTACAGGCTAGGACCACTGGTTCAGGTAGAACAGCAAACTTTCCATACTTTAAATGATGGGCACAGGGAAGTGCCCAATGGCATTTTCTTTTCTGAACAAACCTCCCAGGAAATATGCCAAATTTTAAAATTAAGGAATGCATGAAATCTATAGTTTTATCTCAATAAAACTATTTTAATTAAGAAATAAAGGCCTATGTAGCTAGTCAGAACTTTCATGACTGTAAAGCTCCACATTTTTCACATTTGTTTTCTTGAATGTACTTACTGAATTTACATCTATACTGTTTATCATTAGTGTATATTGGACAAAATAATAGGTTTCATGATGACCTTTCATCTGTGTATCCTGCCATTTGATCACATTGGCTTTCCCCTCCCTTTACCCTCTATGTCTAACATTTACACCTTATCTGAGGGAAACCATAATCTATGCTGCTCAGGTTTTGCTTCCCTTGTGCTGGCTTGAATGTGCATAGCCCTTAGGCTCATGTACTTGAGCCCTTGATCCCCAGTTGGTGGCAGTGTTGTGGGAGGTTACAAAACCTTTAGGATGCATATGTAGCCTTGCTTGAGGAAGTACATCACTGGAAGCAGGCTTTGGAAGTTGATAGTCTCAAACACTTCCTGTTCTTTCTCTCTCTGCTTCCTGTGTGTGGTTGAGGTGTGATCTCTCAGACTCCTGTCCCTGCTGCCATGCCTTCTGTGCCATCATGGACATCTAACCATGGACCCGTAAGTTAAAATAAACTCTAAAGTTGCTTTGGGTCATGGCATTTTATTACAGCAACATGAAAGTTGCAAGAACATGTTAGTTTCTAAAGGACTGGTCAAGATTAGCAGGCAGCAAGTGAGACAATGAATAGAGACATCTCTATTTCTGTGCTTGTTGATACTTCTCAGGGGTCAAGCCACTAAGCTATTCTGTCCTTTCCTCTCCCGCCCCATTCTGCTGTATTGAAGAAAAGTAAAATAACATCCTTTTGAGGAAAATGGAAGGAACTGGTGATCATCATGTTAAGTGATGTTAAGTCTCAGAAAGACACATTGCAGATTTTCTGTATTGATAGAAAACCCTTTGTTTCTCTATCTTTCTGAGCTCTGTGTAGAAAGATGAAGTCTGCATCAGAAGTTCAGAGGCAATGAATGGTTAGTATAATTCTTAAAATAAGGGGGCGGGAGATTTTCTTTAAATGAACTTCTGTGAAGAAATATCTGCCCCAACCATAGAAAGATTGTGTGCTTCATTCAGGATTATTATCTAGCAAATTCTCTAAAGGTTCCCACCATCCTGCCTGAGGGAAGGTGCAAATAGAACAATTCAAAGCGTGTGTTGAGTTTAGAGGATTATTTTCTTTTGATGTTCTCTGCCAAGATTCTGTGTCATTCGAATACATATGAAAAATTCAACATCTGAGATATCAGAGGAATACAAATTAAAACTAAAGATTCCATGTCACTCTTGTCAAATGGCTGTCATCAGGTAAACAAACAGCAAGAAATGTTGACGAGGACACAAGGAGAAAAAGAAACACTCATACACTGCTGGAAGGAATCTAACTGGTGAGGCCACTATGGAAACCAGTGTGGACGTTCCCCCGAAAAAACTAAACACAGAGCTATCATATGACCCAGAATTACCACCCCTGAGTATATTGCTGAAGGACTGTAACCTAGCACACCGCAGAGACACTAGCACGCTTGTTATTGCAGCACCGTATAGTAGATACATATTTCTCTCTGAATTTTTACTATTGGTTCATTCAGCTGTGAGTCCTGTCCTCTGACCAATAAGGGGTCAGGAAGGCGGGGAGACTGGGGGAAAACATGGTGGCTAGTCACAGCGAGGGGCACTGAATGGTTGGTAAAGATTATTCAAAGCCATGGGGGGCGGGGGAGTGCCATGGCCCCAGGCCCACGGAGGGCCAGGACTCAGACAGCAGCGTTCCAGGTCCCCAAAGTCCCAGAATAGTGTGGGTGGAAACAGAATTCAAGCCAGGAACGGGACTTTGCCAAAGCAGTGGCGGCTGGTCACAGGCAGTATGTTCAAACAGTAACTTTGTGAGTTGCCTTAAATAAATTAATCTCTCTAAATGGAAGACCAGTTTCATTTTATTCTGCTGGATTGACCAGACCCTGCCCGCTAAGGCATGGAAAATGAATTTCATAAGACAAGCACTGTTCATAAGAGACAAGACATGGAACCGTCTAGATGCCCATCATAGATGAATGAGCAGAGAAAATGTGGAAACATACACAATGCAATTTTATTCGACCCTAAAGAAAAACGAAGCAGAGTGTGGTGGCACCCCTAAAATCCTAGCACTTGGGAGATAAAAGCACGAGGTTCAGGAGTTCAAGGGCATCTTCACATGCATAAGGAATCTGAGGCCAGCCTGACCTATATAATTCTCTCTTTAAAAAAATTTTTAGAAGCACAAAATAACGTCAGTTTGAGGAAAATGGAAGGAACCGGGGATCATCAGGTTAAGCAAGTTAAGACAGTTTCAGAAAGAAGACACATCACAGGTTTTCCCTCACATGAAGAATCTAGTCTGAATATATACAATGACATGAAAGAAGAGGAAAACAATTTGAGAGTAGAAGAAAACAAGTGGGACAGAGAAGAGGGTTAGGAAAGTGGTGGGGGCAAGGGTTAGCAAAGCACAGTGATGAATATGAATCCCACTACTTTTTACACAAAAATAAGTTGATTAAAAAAAGCTTGTGAGCCACCAAATGATCATTTAGAGGTCAGAAATGAGAGCTACCTCAAAATACTGCAATGAATGCCCCTTTGCTTGGAAATCATTGCGTTTTATGCCACTGATAGTTAAATGCTAAATTGCCTTCAAGGTTGCTAGAATCTAACCTTCAGTTGAACAGAGATTATTTGATTGTTTACCAACGTGTCCCCAGAGACCAAGATAGTGCTGTATGTGTCAGGTGCTCAGTACTCATTGTTGGATGAGTAAGAGAAGATCGAGCTATGCATACCAGACATATGTGTGTGGGACGTGGGAATAAAGAGGCAATTAGAATCAACTGTGTAAAGAGGTGCAACTGGCCTCTACCAGATATTAATATCTTTCAAGAGGGTTAGATTTTTCTCTTAGGTATAGCTGACTCACAGAAATGCTGGCTGGCAGAGAAGACAGGATAGAAGCAAAAGCAGGAACATTTTAATTGGCATGCTTGAACTTTACTAATTCTAAAATTCGCTTAATGATGATGGCCTTTTCCCTAACTACAGACAAAGTTAGTGGAGACTATATTTTCAGCGTTCAGTTGTCCTTCAAAACATTTTAAACTGTTGTTTTAAACTACAACTTGTTAACATGAAACACTAGTTTGAAGTGGGTTGGGTTTTGTTCACTGTGTTCACATAGACTAGTGTTCTAATCATGCCTAAGGACTAGAGGTAAGATCCTAAGAAAGTGCCAATTCATATGAACCATTAACTATGACCATTGGAAGTCAGGGTCTCTTTGATTCTCAGTTTAATTGAACCTACACTATGAGGTCAAGTCCATAGTCTATCTACTCCCTGGGGTTCTAGGAGAATCAGTGGGTTGCAGTGGTTGTGCTATGAAAACCTTTAAAATTATAAGGCAAACAGAAACTAGAAGCATGAAAAGAATAGTGTTTTGGACTATGTGTGAGCACAGTGCTTCACTCTCATTCTAGCCCTGAGAACAAAAGCAAGCAAACAACAACAACAAAAAACCTTAGAGAAAGTAAAACATTATGATCATGTCTTCTGGAAAATTCATGTGTATAACCATCTGTTGTGATGGAACCCAAAGTGCTCTCTTATTAGAAGAGAAGGTTCTGGTTCTGTACTGTTCTGCTAATTAGTAGCAACTGCTCTTTGTAAAAGCTCTCTTCTCAGCTCCACTGTCTCTACCTGTGTAACATTGGAACAGCAAACACAGATGCCTGCTATAAATAAACAAGAACAACATGTAAGCGATTTCTAATCAGAATATTAACAATGAATATTTACTTTTTTTTTCAGATATTCAAACTCAGGTCTAGTCTCTTTTCCATTGTTAGAGTTAGACTTGCTATTAGATAAATTTGAAGCTAATTCCTTGTGTATGGAGAAAATATCTGTGCTATTTTGGCATGCTAAGTCGCATGTACCTCGTTAAAATAACCTGAAGACCTCATCCTTAAGACAGTCATAACTGAAAGGACAAATTACAGAATTTTTGTATGCTCAGATCTCTTTACACTATTAAGTAGCCAGTGTTACAGACAGGCATTGTCCCCAGGTCTCTATCCGTACACATGCGATGTAACGTGGACGTAAAGGCCAAGGTCTCCACAATGAGATGCCTGTCCTGCCTTTTCCATCTTTCTTTGTTCTCTGCTCTGGCTCTCTGCAGAAGCTATCTCAGTATTGCTAGCTTCTGGGATTTTGCACTTCTCCTTGTAGGCCATATCTATATACACAGAAGCTTGAAAATGAAGAATAATTTTTTTAGAAGTTAGTACTAGGCGGATGAGTAGGGGCAAGAAGCTTATTTTAGTCCTGTCCTTGCCACTGCACCATTCTCCCGAATGCTTTCATAGCTGTGCTTGTGGGTGAGGGTACAGTCTACTTTTGCTATAAAAAATATGTAGTAAGAGATAACGTAACAAAACTTTACCATTTTAACTATTTTTAGGTATAGAATTCAGTGGCACTTACCACACTTATATTGTTGTGAAGTTGCCACCACTGTCCATCTTCAGAATTTTATAATGTTCCCAAATTGAAACTCCACACCTATTAAAAGTGAATTAATTCTCCATCCCCCTTCTTCACAGCCCTGGTCATCTGTTATCTATTTTCTGTCTCTGAATTTACTATTGCAGGTATCTCATGTAAGTGGAGTGATACAGTATTTTTTTCCTTTATGCCTGACTTATTAATTTTGAAAAATATCTTCAAGATTCATACTTGTTACAACATGTGTCAGAATTTCATTCCTTCCTAATGCTGAATAATATTCCATTGTATGTTTGCAGTATTATACATTTTGTTTTGTTTATCTAGTCATCTCTCAGGTTTTCTATTTCAGGTGTCAGATTTTTTACTTTTAGGCTACTGTGAATAATTTTTTGGTCTCTTTGAGACAGGGTCTCCCTATAGCCCCAGCTGGCCCAGAACTCAGTATGTTGGCCTTGAACTCACAGAGATCCACCTGCCTCTGCTTCCGGAGTGCTGGGATTAAAGGTGTGTGCCACCACGCCCAGCTTACTGTGAGTAATTTTGCTATGAACCTTGGTATATAAATATCCCTTAGATGGGCTGTGGATGTAATTCAGCTGGTAGACTGCTTGCCCAGTACACACTAAACCCTGGGTTTGATCCCAGCACTACAAAAACTGAATATGTTGGTGCGGGGCTATGGTCTCTGCACTCAGAAGGTGGAGGCAAGAAGATCAGATGATTAGGGGCCATCCTCAGCTACACAGTGAATTTGAGAGGAGCCTGGGCTATTGAAGATCCTGTCTCAAGTAAAACAAATTTAAACTTTCCTACACACAAATAGATTCTAGAGTTTCTGCTTTCAATTCTTTGAGGTATAAAAGCAGTAGCATAATTGCTGAATCATATGGTAATTTTATGTTTAATTAACTAATTGTTCATTTTTTAAATATACAATACATAAGTTTTCCTTCCAGTTTCTCTGTTCTCACAAACACTCCTGTGGTTTTGATAATAGTGACCATAGTGGATCTGAAGTACTCTCTTACTATATGGCTTTGATTTGCATTTCCCTAATGATTAATGACTTTGTGTATCCTAGTTGTTTTTTGACTCAACTAAAGTTCCTTGGCTGGATAGTCAGGGTGCTATAGCCACGCCTCACCATTTCTATGAGCCTGTATGCACCCTCTCTACCTAGCTCCCTGCTCTCTCTGCAACTTTCTGCTGGCATCCTCCCTGTGATTATAGGTCTGGCCCAACAGAAGCCAGAGGGTAGAAGGACTTTGGTATAGAGCAGATCAGGGTACAGGGCAGGGTAGATTAACAGAGAAGCTACATCTGGAAGATGAAAAGAAAAGGATCTACCATCCCAATATTCTATTCATCTATATCCATCACAATATTCAGGAACATCACTGGGCCATAGTAAATAATAAATACTTATCTGTTGACCTTATTTTTGTTTTGAAGCGAAAGTTGAGGTTAAACCTATGAATATTCGCTTACTGCTCCAAATATCAGTATGGGTAACCAGTTGTAGACCAGTCCCTACCGTAGACGATTAATTTGTCTTTCCAAGACCTATATGATCACATCTCTCCTTCACTCTCAGTATACAGGGTCCACAGTGGATAAATGCTGAAGCCTACTTTTCTGTATTTAGTTTTTGGTACTGGCAGTTGAATCCAGAGCCTGTTGCACACCAAGCAATTGCTTCACGATTGAGCTACACCTTCAGCCTAGTTTGTGTATATATGAAACTTTTCATAATAAAATGTTTATTCAAATAACAAAACTCAGCCCCTGCCACTGGTCATGTGACTGAAGGGACCACCCACAGATCTATTTTTTTGCATTAAGAAATTAATTTGGGGTCATTTAGTAATTATTATTGGATTTAAATTTTTTAGTTGTATAATAAAATCCATAATGACCAAATGCTTAAGGCATTTTCTATGTCTATGATATATAAACAAATTATATTACAGGTCACTTTAGAGTCATTTCAACTTATGTTTATTTATGATCATACAAGATAACATTTAAATAGCATTTAAATTCCTTCTATAATTGCACTGAACATTTTCCCCCCAGTATTACTGAAATTGGTTGCAATTTTTACTTCCAGATACATAAAGTACCAGAAAAGTAGCCAAAAAAGAGACATGGACTCAACATGCTGCCAAAAATAATAATAGAACTTGAAATGTTAAACAGTTTTCTCAAAGCTCTTCTCAGCAACCAAATGCATTGACTCAAGTTGTTTCCTTCTGCCTGCTTCTCCTTGGAGATGAGCCGTTCTGGCTGGCCTCCTAGATGGTTGGTGGGCCTGTCCCATTGAGTCAGAGGTGGCAGCTGTTTGGGACGGATGTGTGGGGTTGATAGGAGCAGCACTGGGGAGTGGAAAGAGGACTGAGCAGAGTCTAAACTGGAAAAAGAAAATGTTCAAAAGTCCTGTGTTGCTGCTATGAAGACAAGTTCATTTTTCTTCATGTCTCTGCAGGCCTCATAAGTACTTGACTGAATACCAATTGGCCTATTTGCTTTGTTTCCTTGGTGGAAAATGAGAGGACCAATGACAAGCCCCTGATTTGGCACCAAGACCCTCAGAAACAAGTCATTTCTTGCTATGGAGGGTTAAAAGTCATGGAAAAGAGTGTGAATGGGTGAGTTAATCATTTCTCCATTATCTCTTTGGGAAGTACATCAAGATGTTTAATCCCAGGCTGGCTCTCTAAGTCTCGAAAAGAACTGGCACAGGGACCCAAATAAAAAGTGTAATTGAATGAGACAATGTACATGTAGCTTTCATCTAGTACACTGCTAACCCTTATCTTTTATTTGTAATTATCATGGCCAAGAGTATGGCAAACTTGATTCACACAGCAAATGGTTATTAAGCATTGTCTTCGTTTCTTTTTCTGTTGCTGTGAAAAACAACAAGATGAAGAACACTGAAATCAACTGCATCCCAACAAAAGCAACTCAAGAGAGAAAGGACTTTTCTCAGGTCACAGTTCAAGACCCTCATGGCAGAGTAATCAAGACAGTAGGAGCTTGAAGCAGCTGTCATGTCACATGCACATTCAGGGGCCGGTGGTAAATGCCTATGTTAACCTACCTTTCTCCAGTTTATACAGTCCAAGATCCAACCCCAGAGAATGGTGCTACTACCCACTACAATTAACCTAATTAGCATAATCCCTGATAGGCATGCCCAGAGGCTAAATAATTCCTCCCAGTGTGCCTGGAGGCTTTTCTCTTAGGTGATTACAGATCCTTTCGAATTGATGGTTAACAGTACCCAGGACCATCACCTACCACAGGTGGAACCCTGATTTTGGTCAATAGGGATGCCGCAGGGTGCGAACGAGTGGACTCCTGTTCTCACAGAGTGCATTAGGATATACAACAGATTGTTAAGCTGAAAAATTCTACTTAATTACTAGAAATAAAACAAAGCCAGATCATGGGGATGGACTATGACTGAGGGAAATCAAATGGGTGAGAACTTGAGTCTAGATAGTAATCAGAAGCTTCAAGGATAGGCAGGTGACACGCTGGGACCTGCCTGTAAAGACTGAAGCAGGGAGAGGTATCCAAGGCTCCAAAGCAGCAGAAGCAAAAACCTCGAGGCAATCTCAACACTGAACTGCATGGCCACATACAGTCACTGTCAGTTAATAGCTTGCGTTTTCAAGGCGGCTCCTCCAACAGCCAATCACGCTAAACTGCCATCAGGTGACTTGCACTACTTTGGTAAGAACAAATCCATTTATGTAAGTAGTGTTGAAATTTTAGTGTAACGAAGCAAGAGAATAAATTCCTTGTGTCTGCCTGCTTGCATGTTTCACCTGGAGGCTTCACCTTAGGTTGGGGGTGAGGTCCCTAACTCAGTTACTCAAAGACCCAGTGTACAAGCTTCAAAAGCTTATGCTCCAACACTAACTGGTATTTGCTCCTAAAGAATTTATTTAGATTTGCTATGACTTTGTTCATTCATAAAACACAAAGAATGATTGAAATCAGTACATCCTGACCTTGAATGTGCTTCCCATGTCCTGAGGCTGTTGCTACAGTCAGTCTCTGGGGCTGTGATGCTGGATTTCTGTCCAGGTCTCAGGTGAGGTTGCGACCATCCCCACCCCCAGCCTATGTTTTTGAGTGGCAAGAGTTTGAATGATCTATTCTGTGCCTTCTGGCTCTCAACCCTGGAACTTTGAGTTCCAAACTTATGAAGACTTGAACTTCGAGTCCTTGATCTAATCTGAATCACAGAAGATCTGTGATCAGAAAGATGAATGTGACCTTCTTGCAACACCAGCCTGTATTGCCTTCTGGGCTGTCCAACTCTTACAAATCAAGGTCATGGCCTCACTTCAGCTACCTGCTGCTAACACCTATGCATCCTAGGGCAGGACTGGTGAAACTCCTTATCACATATCAAATGTGATAAGATAGAACAGGGAACCTTAAACTTATATGTGTGAACACTCCAACTGGAATGGAGTGATAAGCAATAATAAAGGAGCACAGCCTCTTAATTCGCATTGTTTGACTACTGTAATCATTAGGCAAGATCTTTGCTAAACTATGCAAAATTCCCTACAATTCTTGAAGTTCAGATTTTACCTTCATTATTGGTGCTGGGATTCACCTGGTATGGTTACTAGGCAGATGACAGACTTAGATTCCTCCAAATAGAAAGTTCTTCAACCCAGTCTTTTTATAGACTTTCCTCAGCTCACTGAACACAGCAGAGAGAAGGAATAGAAGAATCTATCCTGTTTTGTTGACTCAGATTGACATCTTCTGATGCCAACCCCAGGCCCTGTGATTACTCTTGTCTGGTTGTTAGGACCACACAATCTATATTTCCCATCAAATGTGCTCTCCTATAGAGAGTCCTCTGGGGACACATTGAGCCCAGCCAGGATGTCAATAAATGGCATAACAGAATTAACTGACATTTCATTTATCCTTCAATATATTTTCTCCCAGACATTATTCCAAAGGATCATAGTGTCATGGGGCATTCATCAAAGGGGAAGAAATAAATGAAATAGAAGTCATTCTCTTTCATCCTTTATAGGCTATGCAGGGTAGTCCCTGGTGTAAAGCTGGCCATTTCAGAAAAGATAGCACAAATGTGTGTCAGTGTTCAATCATCTTATTTTAAATGTTTGCTATTAAGGAAGATTCTCTAACTGGCTTATGTGAACATACATTTCCAAACACGTAATACTGCTGAACAGTACTTACTGAGAAGACAACTCTTTCATAGAGTGCTACTAGAGGCAAATACCAAAGCATATTAAAAATGCTTCTGGCCAAGACATGAAATCAGTCTAAGGAAATAACAAGGAAGAGAAGTGATTCGATGTGGTTTTCCCCCGTCGTGGGCTCTCTATTGTTTCACAGGAACCATAACAAACATTTAAAGGTGATCTTGATACACAGATAGGCAGCAATATTAATAGAGCGCAAAGCCTGAGCTAGCTTGACTTTATTAGCATCCCAGACCCAGCAGGGATTTGTAACTTCCTAT
The DNA here is from genome assembly GCA_035773235.1 of Eospalax fontanierii. Classification (NCBI taxonomy): domain Eukaryota; kingdom Metazoa; phylum Chordata; class Mammalia; order Rodentia; family Spalacidae; genus Eospalax; species Eospalax fontanierii. Next base: position 32,765,432 of record CM069528.1, on the reverse strand, counting down.
CTTGCCCATAGGTGGGAGTCTCTTAGTGTTCTCATACAAGACATTCACAAAATTAATTCCAACTTAAATAAGCCAGAGCAAATCACAGGCTAGTACCTAGCACATTAACAATAAAGGTACACACCTCTGATCTGAGCATAAGGAAAAGCCAAATGTCAATAGAAACATTCGTGATTTCTTTTTTTTTTTTAATTTCCCTTTTCATTTTTAGCTTGCCCCTTGTTCTTGGTAAGGAAACAATGGCTTTTATAATAGGCATGCCAAACTGAACAATGGCTTTGGCAAAAATTAAACTGGCCTTGTCCACCCATCCCTTCTTCCCTGCTGTCCTGATGACAGGGGGAGAGGTCACGTCCTGGCAAGGTAGCAAATTGTGAACAAAAAGCTAGAGAACACACCATTTGGACCAGGCACTGTGTTAGCCACTTTTTATGTCACTATGACAAAATACCTGACAGACACAACTTGATGGAAGAACTAAGAACATTGTGGTTCATAGCGTGGGTACAGTTCATCATGGCAGGAAAGGCAGGGTTTCTGCTGTCACTCCGTTCATTTGTAGTGGTGGGACTATTAGGTGACAGTGCTTTCCATCTTGCCGTACCAGGAAGCAGAGAGCTAGACCAGAACTGGAGGTGAGTGGAACCTTCAGAGGCCTTCCCCTAGCAGCCTATATCTATCTGCCAGCTAGTCTCCACATCCTGAAAGTTCTGTAACTTCCCCAAATGGCATTACTAGCTGGGGACCAAGTACACAAAACATGGACCTGTGGGGATGCAGATGCAAATCCTTGTCCTCCCACAGCTTTCTTCTCATTCCTTCAGAGGCTCTCAATTACTTCCTGAACCTCCAGTGCCATTCACTCTCCAGATGACCAGTGCATATCCATGGCCACAGCAGAAAGGCCTGCAGGAAGGCATTTCTGCTACGAGGGGAATGAGCTCCCAGAGGCAGGACTTGGATTCCATTTCTTGTCCTTCTAGTCTGTATCAGCCCATCTGCCCTGGCTGTCTGTGAAAACTCTTTCCCATAGTAGGTGCAGCCATCGGAGGGATGCTGCTCAACACTTGGCCTTGCTGTCTGGGTTAGAACAATGGACAAAGGGCTATACCTCAACAGATGCTCCTCTATGACCTGCCTCTGTCGCCCAGAATAGATCTAGGTTGGCCAAAAGGGTTTTTCCCCCGGAAGTCACATGAGAATTGGGCAGTCCTGAGCTCTTCCTAGAAACTCTAGACAAGAGACGAAATGTGCCTGGAAACACCTGCAGGCAGACCTGCCAGAAACAAGCCATGTGAGGAATTCCTGCTGAGATGTTTCATGTGGCTTGGCTACTGGCTGGTGGCTCGAGAGCAAATCAGAAAGACTCGACTCTTGGCCTAGTGAGATCTGATAACCCAATTGACTTTGTACAGACAACACTTGGCTCTTATGCCCTATTTTTTACTCTCTCCCTTGCTTATCCGGGGTAACCTAGAAGAGAGCTGAGAGATGTAAATATTGTTTCCAACAGCGGAGATCTGGAATTCCATCAGCAAGGAGGGGCAGAGTTAAATCCAAGCTGACTCAGAGATGGCGGGCATGGGTAGCAGGAGAACCCAGACATCTGCAAGGGCTTGGGGAACTCATTAGGGAGGAATTTTAGAAACAGGAGAGGGAGAGGCTGTGGCGCAAACTGGCACCAAGGAAGGATCGCTCTCCACACCCACCAATCTTTTCCTGCACGTAGCTTCCCATTAGAGGCACGCGATTAGAGATAGCCCATTCCTGGGTGACTGAAGAAACAAAACAAAACACTGTGTACTGGAATCTCTGTGCTTGAGGAAAAAAGATCTACATTTGATTACCAGTTAAGCATCAGCATTGACTGCTCACCTATGAGATCCCAAGCATCAAAATCAAGGATGACAGAAATGAGAGAGAAGCACCCTCTGCTCCCAGCCTGGAAAGGGAATTTGAGATGAGTTAGCGCCAGATCCCACTACAAGTTCCTAACACTAGTCAGTGTCCTTCCCTCAGATGAGAAGGGAGAGGAGCGGTATGGCTGCTGAATGGATAGCCATGCTCAGGAGCTGCCCAGAGCCTCTTCAGTAAAAAATCAACTTGGTCCCCATTGAGCATCACCCAGGGATTTCAGGCACTAAACTGGAGCTATACGTAGAGTTCTTCTGCCAGCCAGAAACAAATGAGTACTTGGGATAGATACATCAGTGGACAAAATAGTGAAGCCATCAGGCAAGAATCCATTTTGGGGAAAGATACTGTGAATTAGATGTTAGAAACATATATGGGAACGAAAAGGGAAAGGGAACGGAGGATACTGCAGTCTCAAAGCAGGGTGCTCGCAGTAGGCTTCTGGAAAAGGAAGCTCTGGGGCAAAGACTTGATAGGATGAGGTCCACCTCCACGGGAGCCCTCCTGGTAAAGTGACCATTCCCAGGTCCCGGAAGCAGGTTCAGTGTGCACTTCCGCGCCCTCCTGTTATGCTGTGCCTAGTGTTTAGTCCGTTATGCTGTTCTGGTAAATGTCTGAGGTTGGGTAGTTTTTATTTCTATTTCTTTTTAGATTTGTTTATTTTTATTTTATGAATGTGTGCACCTGAGAGAATGTATGTGTGCCATGTGCATGCAAGCACCCACAGAGGCCAGAAAAGGGCTCCAAATCCCCTGGCACTAGAATTACAGGCAGCTGTGAACTGCCTGATGTGAGAGCTGGTAACTGAACCTGGGTCTTCTATAAGAGTAGTATGTATATGTGCTCTTAACTGTTTAGCCACCTCTCTAGCCCCCACTGGGTAGTTTTAAAAGAAAGATTCATTTAGATCACAGTCTTGGAGGTTCAAGGGTATAACACCAACATACTATCTGCTTGGCATTTGGTGAAAGCTTCATGGTAGAAAAACAGAAAGTCAAGTGAGTATATTGAGAGAGATCACATGATGTATGAAGAAAGAAAGTCAACCAGAGAAGCCAAATTTCCTTTATACCAATTTGAACTCATAATGATTAATCTACTATCCTGGGAACTACATTAATCCTTTTATGAGAGTGGAGCCCCCATAAACTATCTCCTATAAGTCCTACCATCTCTCAATACCATTGTTTTGGAGATCAAACCTCAGCATGAGTTTTGCCAAGGACCAAACACATCCAAACCGTAGCACTTAGTAAGTGTTCAGTTAAAACCCCATGGTGACATATGGACTAGAACAGTTTCAGGCCTACTTAGAGATCCTTTGTTAGACTGAACAAGAGCCTAGTTGAGTTTTAGACATAGAGAATCTGATGGTGCAGCATGATGACAAGAGAGGACACTGAATAGACCTTAAAAATGATGATTGATCTTCATACTCTGGGATTACGACACTTGAATAAAAGTTAAAATGGGACAATGTATCTGGAACCCAGCCAGCTAAGAGAAACACTGCAGTGTTCTATCCTGCCTAAGGTGCCATGCAACCTGACCAGAAGAACATATCTCTCTGGTAACCCCTGTGGTCATCTTTGTTCCTCACTCATCAGACCCCTTCTCACTTCTCAGATACCCTGTGCTTCACCCATTTCCCTGCCCTGAGTTTCTTGCTCAGCTGCAGCAGATATTTCTGAGATTGAACCATGTGATCAGCTCAGCCTTGCCACTTGAGCTTTAGCTGTGGTTTAGGTGGTTAGTATCTCCACCACTTCTGGATTCCATGAAGCCCTGGACCAGTGGATGCAAGATCTATATCAATTGGCCAGGAGTTGGGACTGGATGTGCAAGGGGTTATGGAATAAGCAAATGAGTCTCCCCTCGGTTTCAGTTCCCATGGTCTATTCCAAAACAGGCAGCGCACAGAAGAAAACGATAAAACAGAAGAATTGCTGCATTATCCTGGAACCCCTCAAATATATTTCCCATATCTTTGTTCTGTATACAAGATGTAGCCATAAAAATGCAAGGTTGCTTCGTACCTAAAAGAATCAAGCTTGAACGTTTTAAAAAATAACAAACTCTAGGGATGAGTTTCCTTCAGTACAAAAGACCATCCTATCTTCTTTCACTCCTAAAATCTGATTTAAAATTCATACCCTCCTCTTCCCTCTCTTGTACAAATGAATAGTAAATGATTACTCCCTAGATCAGTGGCACTCTTTTATAGAGACACTATTAAGACACAAATCATCATTGCCCATGCATGCCCTTGTGTGTGACTATGTGTGCTTTTCCCTAACTTACAAAAAAATAGCTAAATGCTTTTAAGCTCTGCTTTGAAAGCTCTTAACCTCAAATAATTTCCCAGAATTTTATTTAGCTGCAATCATCAAATATGCTTTTATTTTTCTTCATCCTGGATCATAAAAGGCAATTTTCACCCTAACTCTGGAGGGATTGTTTCTAATGTGTTTCTTCCTCAAGACCAACTCACCTGTCTGCTTTCTTTTTAGCTGCTCTATTGACTATGATAGATAGTAAATAATGTGTCTTTGTCCCAAAAAACTAAAAGGAAATCTACTCTATATCTATTTCTTTTGATAGTGGCAGCTCCTGGGTTCGTGTTCAGATGGTGCATGATTTGTAGTGAAGCTTCGATGTCTGGAGGCTTAGCAAGGCACTCCTGCAGCTCTGCCTAGACTCAGTATTTATTCATAGAGCAGAAGATGTGGGAAGCTCTCTATGCTGGAAGTCATATCTTGAAGGCTCCTGCAGGCTGATTCTGAAGCCCTGGCACATGCGTCTCATTTCCTGGCTTGCTCTGGGCCAGCTGATTAGTGGACGGATCTGAGAACAGATCTGTTCCACAGAGGGCCTCAGAGATATCTGGGTTCCTTTTCAGCATATAATCCATAGGTACTGCATCCTTAATTATATTGTACAGTTATTGCCACTGTACAACAAATACACTTAAAACTCCTAAGGCTGACAATCAAGACCCCTGCAGAAGAGCTGCCAATCATTCCTCTCATAAGGCTCTCCCATGAGCTTCACTATCTCAGCAGACTTCAAATTCACCTTTCCTTTACTTACCTCTGGGCCTTCCTTTACGGACACCAGAAAGCCCTGCTCTCTCCTTATGAAAGCCCACCCACCTTCCCAGGTCCAGATTCAAGACCATCTCCTAAGAGAGCCTCCTCGGGTACTCCTTCCCAACTGGAATGCACTTCTTCCTCCTCACTTCCCCGGGCTCTGCCCTCTATTCTGTGTGGCTGATTAGAAGGATGGACAAAGGAGGGTTAGCACCAGATTAGGAAAACTGAGAAAGGTTCTGTAAATTGCATTCCCTCTTTGCTAGGAGGGAAGAACAATGTTGTGACATAGAAACCTAGTGGGGATGGTGGATTTTCTAGAATATCCCAGGGTAAGGTCCCCCCAGAGGAAGCAGGGGATGGTGGTGAAGTCTGAAAACCCAGGGCACGAAACAAGAGCTGTAATCTAATCTGTGTCTATGGTGATCACTCATGGTGGTGTTCAATGAATAGCAACAATAGCAAGCTGACTTCCCTCAGAAGTCAAATTCTCCATGTCTCTGGGGTTAAGGCCGTCAGATTGGGTGGTAAGAGTTACCAGGGCTAGAGAGCTTGTCACAGCTTGCTGGCCTGCTACCACATTCACTTGCCTTTGAGCATCTTGAGGACAGGGATCAGGTATTACTCATCCCACATCCTAGTGCTCAATTCATGATGGTTGTAGAATTCAATTGAGCTCAACTGAACGAGTCCTTGTAAAGGTTTTGCTTCTAATAGTCTTTTAATAGCATCTATAATAAAACAAGACTCAATTTCATGTGGCTTTAAAGCATTTTATTTAGACAGAATCACTTCAAGAAGGAAAATTCTTCTTTCAAATAGATCTATTTATCAGGAAATATAAACTCATCCTGTAGAAAATGTCTTCTGAAACATTGTATAAGCTGTAAGTCACTTAGTCCAGCTTTGATCCAACAGTGTCGAGGTGTTTTCTCTATACTCTTTGCTTTGAAAAGTACAACCTTTTTGAAATATTGGAAAAAAAAAGTGCCATTATAGATACTTCATGCCAATTTTGGAATTGGGGAGAAATAAAAGTATTTATCAAAAAGTAAATCCATGTATTCATGGCACCTGAAAATCAATGCTTTTTTTTTTCCCTTTTCCCGACCCTTCTCATGTACTTGTAAATTTCCCTTAGGATTCAGTAGCTATATGAGCCCAGAAATCTGCTTCGGATCTATGGGTGGCATCTTTTTTATTTTATCATTATACCGTAACTTGTTATCACTCTATGCCCTCTTTTCTGAGTTCTTGCTTCTTCATTCAAACGTCCTCCCACATCATGCTTTTTTCCATTTCTACACTGCTAGGTCCTACTGTGAGGAAAAGTTCTAGCTCATTCAGACCAAAGTAGTAATATCAGATAAGCCTTCATGTGCCATCCATGCCAGAAGTGTTTGCTTTTAGCTAGAGATGAAAGTCTTAACTTACTCCCAATTCTAAGATATGGAGCCCTAATAAAATATTCCTTTACTTGTTATCTCCAGAAGCAGATTCAGAGCCCCAAGACTCTTCTTGTGCAAAAAATTAAAAAATTCTGAATGTAAAATGCAGTACACAAAATACTGATTTAGAAGAAAGTCATGCAGAATGAGGTATGATCAAATTCAGTTGTTAAGGTCTTGACTAAAAACCCACTCTTGATTTTGTTTTTGTTTTTTACCATTTAGTGAAATGCACAAGGTAGGAACCATTAGCCCACTCCATAGAAAAGGAAATTAAGACCCAGAGGAGCCACACATCAAAAGGTAAAATCAGATATTGGCTGACATTGGAAGTGTCCACCTTAATGAGTCAAGCCAAGGATAGTTGAAAGATGGGTTTTAACAAAGAAAACAAAAGTCTAAGAAATCCATGCCCTAATGGATTCCAAACCTATAGTTCTTTGTTTCTTTGTTTGTTTTTTGAGACAGAGTCTTCTTAATAGCTCCAGCTAGGCTGGAATTCACTATATAGACCAGGCTGATCTTGATTTCACAGATATCTGCCTGACCCCAGCTCTAGAGTGCTGGGATTAAAAGTGTGTGCCATCAAGCCTGGCTTTTTGTTATTGTTGTTCTATAGTTCTTTTTCTAGAACCTTCCATCTCTCAAGTGGAAGTGACAACTCATAGCCACTGACCCCTTGCCCAACATTTATCCCCACACCCTCATGTGGACTGACTCTCTAAAAAGAACAAAGAAGGCACTCTTGCTGCAGATTTGGTCTTTTTTACATATATAAACACAGTGAAAAACAAAACTAGGAGTGTTCTTTTAACACCCCAGGAGTCCACAGAGCAAAAGGGATGTATCATGTTTCACATGATAGGAGTGGCCAGAAATTTTTCATGTCAAATTTGTATGAAGTAAATTACACGGTGAATATAGAGCTCACTGTTTCAAGGAACTTCACAATAAAACCTCTGTTAAAAACCAAAAGAATTCTTGCCAATCAAAGAATAACATCCTAATTTTCTTTTGACAGTTTTAATGTTCACCCAGAGCTTCTAGAACACAAGACACAATAGCACATACGTGGAAAAATGATGGAAACTGGGTAGGCTGGAGATGGACAGAAGCAAAACCTGGGATGTGGTCTGAGCTCACTCACTAAGGGCAGACTCCACACTGTGCACATCCGCATCAGTCCTGCTGGCAGTCTGTTCACCTCAGTCACTGAATGAAGTCAGTCATCAGTCGGGTTTCCTGTCCTGCCCTGGAAGTTATTTTGCCTGTTCTCTTAGAATCTGTGGCAGGTGGATTGCAGCACTGGCCATGTCTGTCTATACCTTGCATTCTTCCCAGAAGGAAGTGCAATCTGTTTCCTTACCTTGAAATTCTGAGCTGTTCTTAGTGCCTGCTTGTTCTCACAGTGCTTGTGATGGGTTCTAGTCATAAGCCTAGGCTGCAGAAGTGCTCTAGTCCCCTGAAGGTTGATCTCTTGGTTTCCTGGTATTGTAGTGCAAACACTGCCAGGTTGATTTGCTGCAGAATGAGAGCCATGAGACGAGATTCATAGTCCTCTCTGGTTGTCATTGCCTTAACTGGTGGCCATTTGCTGGGAAAAGCCACCCTACTGTATCAGTTTCCAACCCGGCCAGTTGACTGCAGACCCTGAACAAGTCTATCTATTATCAAAGCCTGGTCTAGCTGGAGGAGTCTGATCTTTGAACCCATGAACTGTGTTTTTACCTATGTGGAGGAAAGAGGCCAACATTAGATGTCTTTCTCAATTGCTCTCCACTTAATAATTATTTATTTATTTATTTATTTTTGAGACAGGGTCTCCCTGTAGCCCCAGCTGGCCTGAAACTCCCTAAGTAGGCCAAACTGACCTTGATCTCACAGAGGTCTGCCTGCTTCTGCCTCCCAGTGCTGGGATTACAGGCGCGCATCACCATGCCCTGTTACTCCACTTTATTTATTTTTATTTTTATTTTTTTTGTCTTTTTGAGACAGGATCTCCTTGGATTTTTTGTTGTTGATTTTTTGAAACAAAGCTTCTCACTGAACCTGGAGTTCACTAATTGGTTTAAACGGGCCAGCCAGCCCCAGGTTTCTGCCTGTCTTTACCTCTCAGTGCTAGAGTTACAGACGTGGCCATCAAGTGCTTGCTAGTGAGCCAAACTCAGGTTCTTGGATTTACACAGCAAGTACTTTGTCTACAGAGCCATTGTTGTTTGTTTGTTGAAACTGATAAAGAAAACAACTGCAAATCCCCCTACAAAGAACTGGACACTCCAAAGCACGCTGTGCTTTTAGAAAGGCCAAAGTCTTAGCATTTATGGATGGTATTTTATCCTTCATCTGTTTGAATTTATGAGGTTTAATCTGAGCTTGAATGATCCTGCCTATGGTTGCTCTCTTGTGGAGTCACTGATGTAAACATCTGGCGAGAATGTTATCCGACCAACTGAATTCTTTGATGAGTAGACCTGACTTCACACTCACTTTTGAGAGTTACTGAGTTCTCTTTCAATGTTTTATCAAATGTTTAAGAGTTTTAAGAAAATCCATGATTATTGGATAGAACCGGGGTCTGGCAAGCTGGTTGTCTATTGCTATAAATAAAGTTTTATTGGAACAGTCATGCTCATTCATTTACAGTATTGCCTACAATTTCTTTTTTTCACGCATACAACTTTAAATTTTTAAAAATTATTTTTATTTATTGTGTGAGTGCTTGAGTTTGTGCATACAACACTCAAGCAGAGATCAAAGGACAACTTTTGGAAGTTGGTTCTTTCATTCCACTATGTGGATCCTGGGCATCAAAGTCAGGCTGTGAGACTTGGTGGCAAGTGCCTTACCTGCCAATCTATCTCTCCAGCCTCGACTATGGCTTCTTTTGTGTGTTAAAGGCAAAATTTAGCAGTTGCAATAGATACTATATGGCTCATAAAACTCAAACCTAGTATCTGACTTTTAAGAAAAGTTTCCCTATAGTATACCACATATATATTTATTAAAATAACCACTGTATTCCAAATTATAAGCTCAAACTTAACCAAATCTAGCCAGCCACACTGTAGAGGAGATAGTAGAAAAGAGAGAAAAGGCATGTGGGGTGATGTTACATGAAGAAGACAGCCATTGCTGGTCCCTGGTTAGGCTATAGGAGCAGGTCAGCCAGGTGTCATGAAGGAATTACAGCAAGTCAGATACTACTGAGTCTGCTCATCTGCTTTCCCATGACCTATTCATTAATCATGTCCCTTATGAATCATTTGGTCCTTTTGCCAGGGCCACAGTTAAGTTTCTGAGATATCAGAACTCACCACCAAGGAAGAGGGACAGGTGGATGGGCTTGGCATTCACCTTTCTGTGCTGCAGTCTCCTTCATCATTCAGTTAAGACCATGAGATTCCCAAGTTCCTTGCAGGATGGACACTGTGATTCTAAGCTCAGGCCAATGGCTATGACATAGCTACTGGGACAGTAATTGCGGCAGCTAGTACCATAGCTCCACCAAACCAAATCTGCAGACTCCAGTCCTGCTCACAGTAGGCCACAGTTCTGGCAACCCCACATCACTGGAAGAGTGAGGCACCTTGGCTGGTGCTTCTCTGGGTAAGGCCACAGGCACACAGGTGGCAAAAACGACACGCCACTAGCTCGTCCTAAAAAGAGACAGGACATTTCTCTTGTAGGAGGTAATTCCTCACACCCAAGTGTTAGCAGAGGGATGCCAGTGTTTAAATTTTCTTCTTTTATGGATAGGCATCTTCTCTAATGGTGTGTGTTAAGTTAAAAAAAAAAAAAGGAAACAATAAAGGGTATTCTCAGAAGACCTCAGTTCCATCGCTAGGGATACAGAAGACTCATAAGCATATTCTTCTTTGAACCCCAGTGTTTCCCCTTGATGCCCAACTACACTGCCTGTTCCTAACATGCCTCTACTGCACACAGTCCTGGGCCATTTGCCTTGGGCTACCCTCTTCCCCACAGCCATCAGTAGCTTATCTGTGTGCTAGTGAACACTTTGAGTCTGCTACGGCATGGACTGCAAAGCCTAGCTGCCCACTGGAAACATTTGAGGGAGTTCACTGCAATGTGATTTCCTGGCACTTCTCAAAGCACTGCAGATGCACTGCGGGAACCTGTGTCTGATCTCTCTGTCAAGGCAACCTCAGTTTCCTCTGGACCCTACAAAAGATAATATGGCAAACACAGCAAAGGGATGAATAGAGCACTGCTTGTTAATAATTTACATGCCTGCTCTTTGTTTTCTTCATTGGTTGCCAGATCAAACTCTTTCACCACTCTACCAATGCCTAAATGTTCATTCTGTCACTCTCTTGCTAGAAGGCTCTGGGACAGGTTGCTCTACCTTCTTGTGCTTCAAGATACTGCATCATAAATGAAGATGTAGTGGAACCTACTCCAGAGTCATGGGAAGACTCAAGGAATTGATCTATAGACCCGAGGGGAATACCTGTACACAGGAAATCTCATTGAAGGCAGCTATTTTTGCCATTGTTGTTTTTCTCTGGTCCAGTGTGCCATCCTGTCCTAGGTTCTCTTGAAGTGGCCTCCTGACAGAATCAGCTTCTTGGAGTATTGTCACAGGGCCAGAGAGGTAAGAGCAAGATGAATTTGCCAGTATTCATGCAGATGTGCCTTTTAACCGAGCATTCCGGTTGTATAGAACGTTGTGAGCACCTCCCAGTGCACAGGGTGAAGATATTACAGACCCTACATGTGGGGCCTTCAGGTGCTACCGATGGGTTCTTGCAGGGGCTGGAATAAAGCAACTCTACATCCAGGCAAACACAAGTAGAGCCTTCCCATCCCAGGCACGTTCATCTTTCCATCAGTCTATCTGGCTTAAAACAAATATAATTTATTTCTCAAAGTTTTGGGAAGTGAGCAGTTCAAAGTCAAATCACCATCATATTCAGTAGTGACAGCACACTTTCTGGGTCATAGACAGGGTCTCCAGCCTGTGTCCTCAGATGGTAGAAGGTGTGGGCCACCTCTCTTGGAGCTTTTCCATATAAGCAAGATTCTTATTCTTGAGGGTTTTGCTTTATTTATTTGATTACTTATTTATTTATTTATGTGTGTGTGCATGTATATGTCTATGTACAAGTTCCACAGTGTGTGTGCATGTGTGTGTGTATGTGTGTAGGACATTTGAGAGTTGCTTCTCTCCTTCTACATGTGGATCCTTGGATGGAACTCAGGTGTTCAAGCTTGGTGGCAAGCATCCTTACCTGAGAGCCATCTCACCATCCTATAGATATTGGTAATTAAACTTCAATATATAAACTTTAAGACTATAAACATTCAGACCATAATGATAGCAAATCATAAGAATGACCATTTGGACAATACCCAGTATTTTATGATACAGCTAAAAAGAGGGGAGAAAAAGTGGACGCAAAGCAGTTGTCTGATTTGAGAAAAATCACTTGACAAGTTTCACTAACAACCGTGAGTTTTGAGTTTGGTGAGCTCCTTAATAACAGGTGCATGCTGTGGGTTAATAAACAGCTTACAGGCAGGCTGATCACAGAGAGAGGGAAAGGAGAAATGTAGCATGCCTCCAGCCTGTCAACTCCATACCTGGAGTGATGGCAGAGTTCCAGAAACTGCAAAAAGCTGCCATTAACAGTGTAAATGTGGTCTTTCACAGGTTCATGAGCTGTGCTACTTGGTGGATACTTAAAAAACAAACACACACATTTTTAGCCACACACAATGTATCATCAGGCCTCTGTTTTAGGCATAAAGCATGATTCTTTCTATTCCCAAGATGGCATTAGATACTTCACCCAGTGATTTAATAAGCACACCTCATAAAAACAGTGCAATTATCTCCATTTACAATTTGGAGATTCCTGATGTTGCATTATGTTTGGTGTTGCTGTTTAGCATTTAGCAGATGCCCTCCAGGGTAAATAAATGCTAAATGGTGCACAGCACACGCCTCTACTGCTTACAGTCATTCACAGATGAGGTGGAAAGTGCCTAAGAATTCCAGTGGGAATCGCCTGAATCTTAGGCCCACCTTAAAAAGTGCCTGTGTTGGCGCATTGCTTAATCCCTATGAGACGGCGGCTCGAACCAGGAATAAGAGCCACTTCACGGACAGTGGTAAAGGACTGAATGCTTATGAGTATTTCATTACGCCCCAAGTTTCCCAACTGTTCCCAGCTAGGCAGAGCTGTGTGGCTAGTCGGGCCACAGATATGCTGAAATGCCATGTGTCAGGCACTTCTGGCTGAAGTAGTGAACAGTTCACATGCAACCCTCCCACCTCTCTCTTCCCAGGGATATGCTGTGTCAGATGTTACAGTTTACAAAATGCTGAAACCTTCTTCATCTGGGCCCCTGAATGACTGTATGAACCTGAATGTCACTCTCACCCTCAGCCTACCATTCTCTCGCGGTTCCTAATACTCTTCCTATGTGAAGAGATGCCCAAATCACTTCCTCCACTTACTATAGTCCCACTAGTGGCCAGGGTTTTAGAAGGTGGTAAGATGCAGGTGCAGCGAGCATGAGTTCTGGAGATCTCCATCACATTACCTTTGGGACCGTGCCTCAGTTTCTTCATTTGCAGTATGGAAATCACTTCTCAGAAAACTGTTACAAAGATGAAATTAATCAATGCATAGATGACTTTCTCTCTCTTTCTCTCTCTAATGCTGGGAATCAAATTCAGGACCTTATGATGCTATGGCAAGCACTTTACCAAAAACTACGCCACCAGCTTACATAGAAAATTCTTACAACAGTATCTTACACATGGTAAGAATAATGGGCCAAATTAAATGCCCACCCTCCCCATTAAATTCATATTAAGTCTTAACTCTTAGGACTTCAAAATGTGACTATATTTCAAGATAGGGCCTTTAAAGAGGTGATGAACACCAAACGAAGTCACACGGGTGAGCCCTAATCCAACATGTCTAGTGTCCTTTAAGAAGAGGTGATTCGAACACAGACAAGCACTGAGAAGGGAGTGCATGACAACTCAGGGACACGATGCCATATAGAATCCAAAGAGGGAGGCTTTAGAAGAACCAACTCTGTCAACACTGTGTCTTGGACCTGGGGCCTCCAGAAGCAAGGTTCTGTTGTGTTAGCCTTCAGTCTACAGCATTTGTACTGGCAGTCCTAGCAAATTAACACAGGAAGCACTCATTGATGCGAGCTGCTATTAGATAAATTGGCAAGCATATAATAGATACTGGAAGATAGGAAATGTCTTTTATCTGATACTCCCTCCTTTTCCCTGGCAGCATGTTAAAGCAAGTTGGGGGGAATCTGGGAAAGTACCCAACCTGAGCTCCACCCTCACTTTGGGATTTAATTGGCTTGGGTGGGACCCAGCACTGATAGATTTAGAAGCTTGTCAGGTGAGTCTGCTGCATGCAGCCAGGGTGACACCCCTCTTCTGCACTTGTCAGCAAATTGCTGCTTATCTGCTTAAAAGGTAAAGTTTGCCTGAAACTTGATAAGTCACAACCAAACATAGATAAACTGACCCCAAATTTGATAAGTCACAACCAAAAGTAGTCGGGGACTTCCTGTGAGGCAATATTCTTTCCCAGCTTCAGGAGGCTGGCATTCAAACCACAAAGAAGAAAACCAAGCTTGTGTGGTGCTGACCTGGTAGTTGGGCTGACAGTGTGTATTATTCATTCTAGCTGTGGTATAGAAGAGCCGATCTGCTGAAGTGTTTACTTCCTCTGCTGGGGGAGGAGATACTGAAAAGAAAGGCTTACAGTTTTTTAGGTAAGACACCAGTTGCCTCCTGGGGTGGTTGGTAAGTTTGGGTACAAAAAGTAGAAGCTTGCTTATAGTGGTCCAAGCAAGCATGGGACAGGAAGATGTAGTAGGCAAGATCATGGGTATGGTAGGGCCAGAAACCAACCTCAGATGGCCACAGGAAGATTACCATCCCAGTCAGGAACTGAGAGAACTTCTTGCTTCTTTCTGCCTGATTCCAAGAGGCCTCCATCCTTTGTGCTCTTTGAATCTAATCTGCATTGTCCCTTTCTACTGTTCATGTAATTGTTCCTTTGGATTGCTTCCCCTTATAAGGCTGTGAGTTCCTTTGGCTTTGGGACTCCCTGGCTTGAATTCCTGCTACAAACTGAAGACAGTGCGTTACTTAGTTCAGATTTGCTCACTCAAATTTGATCATCTCCGTTGGTTTATTTGGCCAGGAACACTCAAATCATAGGACTTTGGTCAACTTATAAATTAGCTTACCTTGGATTAGGAGTTCATTCCTGGCCATCATCTACAGAGGAGGAAAAAAGGCCATAACTATAAGTTTCAATCAAGACTCAAAGGTAGTACAAATTTTGTTAGTTATTGTGAGTTATAAGACACATTTGCACAGATACTTACAAGATATGAGTAACCATCATCCCAACATGACATTCAAAAGTCAAAAGAGGATTTTTGAAGTTCATTTCTTTGAAGACAGTCAAACTCCCTGAACTACACCAAATCCTAGCTTGAACAGTGTTACCAGAAAGACTAGCATGTGGCTTGTGGCAACAGGGTGGACAACTGCATCTAGGAAGTGACTATCCCTGGAAAAGTCAAGGTGTGTGAGTCCTAGGGGATGAGATATGGAAACCACAGTAGGAATGTGAGCTTGTGGATCTTGTCTAAGAATGTGGGGGTTCGGGCTAAGAGATTAGGGGTATAATGCTAATGGCAGACATGATGGAAGATGGGGTGAGAGGACGGTGAGGGACAGTTGCCAAGGCTGTAAGGCCATATTAGGAAGGGCCCAATGAGGGGTCTGCAGCACCTACAGGAAAGATCTTGAACATGTGTCTTATGACAAAGCCAGTCATGAATGAGCCTACTGTCCACTGGTCATCCCTGTACTTTAAACCTAAAGACAAGAATTGTGGTTCAGGAGGTGCAGTCAGCCTGAGGAGGTGTAGAAACGTCAGACACAAAAGAAAGAGAAAGAAAGAGAGAAAGAAAGAAGGGAAGAGAGAAAGAGAGAGAAAGGAAGGAAGGAAGGAAGGAAGGAGGGAGGGAGGGAGGGAGGGAGGGAGGGAGGGAGGGAAAAAAAGAAGAAAGGAAGGAAGGACAACGCTCTGTTCCTTTCAGGACCATTAGGGGGAAATACACATCCAAACTGAGACTTCTTGTAGCAATGTAACTGGAAGGTTTTGTTGTGGTATTGTGATGGCTAGCATTAATTATTGACCTGACAGAATGTAGAATTACCTGGGAGACAGACTCACATGCCTGTGAGGGAATTATCTTGATTATGCTAACTGAGGTGAGAAGGCCTGCCCACTGTGGGGTGCCTTCCCTATCTGGGATCCTGGACCATACAAGTAGGTGCAGGGAGCTGAACCATCAACATGCATCCACTACTCTCTGCTTCTTGATTGAGGATGCAATGTGGCCAGGCGGTTCAAGCTCCTATCACTGTGACTTCTCTGCTACGATGAACAGTACTACAAATAAAGAGTCAGTAAGCCCTTCCTTCTTTACATTGTTCCTTTTGTCAGGGTACTTTATCACTGCAACAGGAAAAGTAGCTGAGGCAGATGTTGTCCTGACTTTTCATCCGGAAATAGAGAAAAACAGCCCCCATGAAACATATTTTAGGGGATAGGGGAAACAAAAATAAAATTGTTATGTTTCCCTCAGCTGACTCTTATGTCCCAGTTCTATACAGATGGGGCATGGGACTGTGGACAAGATAAATTAAGTTAGAAGATACCCAGTAAGTTAGGAGGCAATCAGCTTTTCCTTCTCTTAAAATCAACTCCTAGCTCCTCATGGCTACCTCCAAAGAATTTACTTTCTTCCAACCTAAATGCCTACCTGGACAGATGGTGTTGAGTGATTGAAATTCAGTTTTATTTCATTCACTCACCTACCCACCAAACTGACTGGCCTAAATCTGCTTAATAGAAGTGTTTGTGCAATGATCTTCCTAGAATTTCAGGTGGTTGAAGTGGCAAGATACATTCCTTCATGATCACTCATGGGTGAGGCTTGAGCACCATGTTGCTATTCTGTTTGCAGTCACTAACTTCCAAGTGCAGTCAAGGGAGCTACCAAAGCTTGCATAAACCCCCAGCAACTCGCCTGGTGGCAGGGCTCTAGCTGAGGGGCTGTTCCTTATAGCTCATGGATTGTAGGAGGATGGAACCATTGAGTGGCCACAGAATGATTCATTTCTAAATTTAAAATCTGAACCGCAGCAATAAAACTATTTCCTTCTAGGGAGTGGGCAGTAAGGCTGGGTTATAGAACACACAAAGACAAGAAGATGTCCCCTGATAGTGTTTTACCTTATAGTAGAGGGAAAAATTCATCACGTTTTTAACAAAGTGAGAATTTACAACAGGAGGCTCTTTCTGAGAGAATGGACAGACCGGCATACAGAGAGGGATGCGTGACTCCGGGAAGGTGTGACGTCTGAGCTGGCTTTTAAAAATTTATTTTATTTTATTTTATGCCTATGGGTTTCTTTTGTACGCAGGTATCTAAGTACACCCATGTGTGCAATGCTCGTGGAAGCTGGAAGAGGGCATTGGATCCCTTGGAACTGGAGTTAAGTGCGATGTTAGCCATCGTGTGGGTGCTGGGAACCAAACCTGGGCCCTCTCTAACAGCAGTCAGTGCTCCTAACCTCTGACCCATGTCTTCAACCCCTTGAGCTGATATTGAATGAGAATTTCAAAGAATGGGTAAAGCGGGAGGGGGGAGGAAAGACAAGGGAAGGCCGCTCCAAGCCCAGCGGACTTGCTCCACTGCCTGGTCTACTACAGGACGTTCTCCTCCACACTAAGATAGAGGAAGTTTGCCAGAGAGATGGATCCGTGGGTAAAATCTTAGCCATGCTTGCAAAGCATCGAATCTGACAGCCTCGGTTCATCCCTGGAAACCACAAAAGGCTAGGTATGGTACCATACATCTGTAATCCCAGTAGTTCTACCTGGAGCTGGGAGGCAGAGACAAGGAGAATCACCAAGAAGCTCAGGTTCTAGTTAGCCTGGAGCACACAGCAGCAGACAAGGAGGGAGATTCTGCCTCAAGAAGGTGGAGGCAACAACTCTTGAAAGTTGTCTGATGTCCACATGTATACCATGGTACATGCCTATGCGAGCACACACATATATACATGTGCATACATCCAAGAGGGGAGGTAAAAACTTCATCTTTTTTTTGTTGTTGTTGTTTTGTTTTTGAGACAGGGTCTCCCTGTAGTTTCAGTAGGTCTGGAACTCACTATTTAGACCAGGTTGGCTCCAGACTCACAGAGATCCACCTGCCTCTGCCTCCTGAGTGCTGAAATTAAAGACATGTGCCACCATGCCCAGCAAAACCTCATGCTTTTGTTGTTGTTGCCTATAGCACTCTAAACAGAGGCAGGCAAATACAAGGAGTGCTCTGGATGCAGAATGGTCTGTGGTCTAGTGGGGATCTCTGCTTTTCTCTCTGGGAGCTCTTAGGTCCATCCTTGAAGGATCATGAGTTTGAAAAATTGAAGAGAGGCCAACAAGAAGGGCTGTAAAGGCACTGACTGCCAAATCAGACAACTTGAGTTTGATCTATGTGGGATCCACATGGTGACAGGAGAGGTGACTCCCAGAAGTGTTCTGATCTGTATGCTGGTGCTTTTTCACACGTGCAGGCATGTGTTTATGTACACGGATGCACATACATACACACACACAAATAAATGTAAAAACACTGAATACAGAAACTCTATTTTGGTGAATTTTTCTGAGGTTCTGGGCCAGATGTATCACTATATTCTCAAAGAAATGTATGACTAGGAAAGGCTCAGATCACATGACTAAGAGAAAGAAGAAAGGTTAATGAATTGAATCAGGTTGTCTTGAATAAAAGGTTATAATAGTGAAGTGTGGTAGTGCATACCTTTAATCCTAGTATCTGGGAGGCAGAGGCAAGTAGACCTCTATGAGATAGGGGTCAGCCCAGTCTACATAATGAGTTCCAGGTCAGCTGGGGCTACAGAGAAACCTTGTCTCAAAAAGACCCCCTCACCCAAAAAGGTTATAATAAAGGAGGGACTGTTAGGTCATTTTTGACTTGTGAATATAGCATACTCAGAGCATTTCCAGCATGAAATTCAGAGTGAATGGTCTACAAAAGAAGGAACTTTTCTGAACTCTGAGCGAGAAGTAGGAAAAATAATCCAAAGTAATTTTCTGGCCTTTGGTATGGTCATTGCTAAACCAAGTTTTAACTTTACTTTCTTATAGAGGAGGCAGGGCTGTGTTTACAGGTGGGTATAGAAGGAAGCCATTTAAATTGCCTTCCATTGTTCTGACTGTGCTCACTGGATCCACCAGAAGACATTTTGCTTTATTCTGAAGCAAGGATGACAGAAAAAGACTTCGACTCCCACACATGCTATTTTTAGTGGTTGTCTGTAGTGCCAAGTATAGAAGAATCCCAGACCAAGACTGACTCTAAAGGAAGCATTTGCCTTGTCTAGTTGAAAGAATTCCTTCCAAAAGGCTCATACTAAAAATCTAAGTGTTCTCTGGAGAAAGTTGCTCAGATTCACTTAGCCCTGTAAATAAGGATTGAGGGATTATTATGGCAGGTTCCCCACCCAAGGTCCACCCAAGGTCCAGGTCAGAGTTCTGGAAGACCTGAAAAAGGGTAGGAGTTGCTAGGCACACCCAGGAAGGCTCTGGGCATATATCCAAAACAAAGGCAAGGCCCAGGATTGGGAAGCAGAAATTCTAGCACAGGACTGGTGGCCATTCCAGACCAGTTCTCCATGGAGCAAATCCTCACCATGCGTGTCTTCTATAGCAAAAAGCTCTAGGAATTCCCAACTGCTCAGAGCACACTTTCTGTTATTTCTGTACATTAGAATCACCTGGAAGTTTTGCAAAGATCTCAATGCCTGTTGCTCCCAGGCAAATCAACTCAGGATATCTTAACCTGGGCTGTACATGGAAGCCATCCGGGAGCTCTGGACACTGGCAATGCATGGAACTTCCCCCACCCACACCCAGCTAGAGATACCAAATTAATTGGTGAGGGTGCCTGGACTATGGCACAGCTCCCCAAGTTAATCCTAACATGTGGGATTGAGAGATTGCAAGCCGCTGCTTAGAGAACTTGGGGAACAGAGATTCAGACCTGGAAGTCGAGGGCAGGAACCTAGAGATCTCTACTGAAACAGCCTTTCCTCCAAACCAGTGACTCTGTCTATGCAGAAGGAAAATAGCATGAATTTTATTATGCCAATTCTGGAAAGTCATGTTCATCTGATCTTCTAGCTTTGTGTAAACATAACTCTTGGTTGACTGATTGACTTTCAAGCAAACACCTCAATAGCCTTTTAAAAGAACTTCACACACTATTATTTTGGATTTTGGGTTTTGTTGACTGGTCTACCCACCTTCATTGTGTATCCTGTGAACCCATCACAATGCCTGGTACATAAAGAATGATGCAATATCGAGTGGAATGAAACCAGTGGCCTACCTTGAGGCCCTTTAACAGCTACCAGTTCATACCCTTGACTAAGTAAACTAAAAAACTTGGTATGGGGCCCATTTAGTCTTATCAACTGGGGATGAATGGGCCTATTATTTTACGACAAAATAAACAAGCAGCTGTGTGTGTGTGTGTGTCTATGCCCATGTGTACAAGTATGTGTAATCGGTATCTCAGTGATTCTATGGTGCCAGTCTCTTTTTCTCTCCAGGTTGGGGAAGCCTCTGGCAGCCTGGAGAATGTGCAAACCTCTCTCCTCAGTCTCTTCTCTTGCTGAATTTCCACTTAGATAAGTCACACCACAGAGCTTTTGTGCTCTTTGGAAAATCCTCTTCCCTCCATCACCAGTGGGCTCCTCAGGAGAAGACATTCTCCCATTAGCATGTCCAGTGCTTGGCTGAATGGCACTCTAGAAAAGCAAGAGCCTGATTAATCTAATATGGCAGCAGTGGTCAATGAGGCCCAGCACATTCGTAATTGAATTTAGTGACTGGGAATGGGCCATCAGCAAGTACTTTCTGCCAGTCTTGATCATGGGTTTAGGCAGCCACACTGCTCTTTGAGATGGCCAGCCCACATTTGGCCCTTCCACCAGACCTCCATGGGTGTTTATGTTGTAGTTCCCGGGTGCACTCGCTCAGTCCTATAGTGCTTGCTTACAAGTATGTGAATGAGAAAGCAATAATTTAAGTTATGGTTTTTCACCCACTTGAAACACTCCATCCAGAAATTTGATACCTGAGGTTTTATTTTATGCAAGTTGTATATTGTTTTGTTAACTTTCCAGACATCCTTCACAAAGAAATTGGTCATTTCTATTTAAACAAACCCTCCCCTTTCTAAGAGGACACTGCCTGCCAGCAGTCTCTTCTCTGTCTGCCTCCCTTCCCTCCACTAGCGTAGATAACAGGACCTAACGAAATACTTCTGGATCACTTAAGAAAAAGCTGGGGATCTTCCAAGCCCTCCCACAACTGCTCTATACACCCTTAATCCTCCCAATGATCTTAAACATAGAAAGGTAACAGAGACTTTAGCAAGCTGTCCCCAAGGCCTCACTCTAGGTCACATGGACCCTTCCGTAAGCGAGTGCTCGTAAGTCAGATTGTTAAGTATTATGAGTCTTCTTGCCTGCCTTGTCTTTCCATTCTCACCTGGAGCCATCTGACTACCACCTTGGGTGCTTGAAAAGAGTCCCATTCAACAGAATAGAGATGTCCAAGATTTTGCCTGATTTTTCCCAATGTGAGCCCAGTGTCGGCTTCCATTTGCTCCTAGCCTGGCTCTGATCTGGTGGTACAGCTCTACGTCTTGTTTCTGAGGCCCAGGGCTACTGTGCTCCCACTCAGCTGGATTCTAGATCTGAGACAGAGCCAGTGAATGTGCTGCCTGAGGAGTGTCTGAAGTGGGCACTTCAAGCACTTTGGTACACCTAACAGAGATGTTCTCTTGTCAGTAAGGGTTAGGATGGGGTGAAGGGGATGCATCTCAGTGAGTAAATGAGGAGAGCTGGGGTGCAGATGAACAAGGGGAAAGGATAGGCTGGGGGATCTGTGCCGCGGGGCTCTGAGCAGGAACCCGGAGTGGGGCCGAGGACACAGAAAGTGCTGCTCTCTGCATTTGGCTCTATATTAGGCACAAACATTTGGGGGAATAAAGGAAGTCTAGTCTTGGTTCCTCAATCTTCACCTAAGTCCTGATGCCAACTTCCTGCTTGACTGAGCTGCGCTTGGCACTGGTCCCTGCCAGAGTTCAGGTTCATCTCCTTCCTGTCAGCAAACCCGGTGCCACAGACAGACATCCTGCACATAGCTGCCTGCCAAGGGTCTCCACATGGCGCTCAGAGAAGGTGACACTGGAGCAGAGACCTGAGGAGGAGGCAAGCAGTGTGGAAATGTGCGAGAGGGCATTCCCACCAAAAGAAGCAGCAGGTTGCAAAAAGCCCCGGGCAGGCATGCTCTTGTTATATTCAAGGAAATCTGGGATAGAACGGTCCAGGGAGGCGGCATCAGAGAAAGCGGTGGCGATGCAGGGCTTGGCCAGCCAGATGAAGGATCTGGATTTCACTCAATGAAATAAGCCAGGTAACCAGCGTTTTCAAAAACTCTCAGAACTAAAAAGAAGAGGTCATAGAGACAGGCAGAGAGAATCTGTGGCCAGAAGAACCAGGATGTAGCTTGGTTGTGTCTGTGCATGGTGGCAAGGCATGCTGGGAAGTTCTTTCTTTCCTCTTGTAGCTGGTTCCTTCCGTTCAGAAGCAGATGCTCCAGGAAGGACGCCGCGGTTCTCCCCGCTCTGTATGCATTGCCCACATAGAATTGGTTCTATTTTGGCCTACATCTCCAAATAGGAAAAGTGCCCATGTTCCCACTTTTCCAAGGCCCAGAGGAGGGGGAAAAAAGAAAGCAAAAATGGCCATGTTAGTCAAGTCTCTTAGTACAGGCCCCTTATGCTGGACACTAGGAAGGCAGCCAACAAAGAGCAGGAAGTTGCTGCCACTTTCAAATGGAGGGAAGCAAAGGACTGGCCTGAAGGACCATCTTCCCCGCCCTCCCTCTGGCCTCTTTTCTCCCTCTCTCCCCCACATATGCTCCAGGGGTCACTGTCCAGTTATCAGTCAAGTGGCTCTTACCTTGTTCAGTGACAAAAAAAAAATCTTAATGTGATTCCATAGCACAGGCACTGGCCACATTTTCATATTCCTGGTCACCTGTAATCTTCCCTGTTCATCTTGTGATTATCCCTGAGGCTTTGTTGCATTTCTCCAGCTTCCAGAAGATCATCAGAGTCTAAATATACCAATTCAATCCAAAGAGTAATCTCTAAAGCAGACATCTGTCCAACACATCCAAAATTAATACAGTTAAAAGACTGTAACACACACACAGAGGGAGAGAGAGAGGGAGAGAGAGAGAGAGAGAAAGAGTACTGTGTATGCCAAGGTCCTCAATAGAGAAATGGATAAAGGACACTAAAGGCAAATAATCAATGAAAGATAAATGATAGTAAACTTCAACTTTTCTAGGACTCAAAGAAATGTTTATTGAAAATAGCCAGAGAATGTGGAGAGAAAGCAGTGTTACTTAGAAAACGAGGAAACACGCTCTCTCCAACATCCCCGATGGTAATGTAAATTGCTGACCTTTCTGGAAGAGAATCTAGCAAGAAGGAGAAAACCTTTCAAAAGGTATGTGCCACCAAAGTCATTTTATACCCGATGATGAGTTCCTAAGAAATTATCAGACAGCTCCATAAAGACACATATATAAGGATTTACAGGGAAAACACATCAAACCTTCCATAGACCAAAATTGGTAGAATAAGTTGTGTTACATGCATGCCAGGGGACATTTTTTCAGCTACCATAAGTAATGGACTCATTGGCACAGAAATAGGCTCCTAGGACAGTAAGATTAGAGAAGCATTCAGTGTTGGATACAAGTTTGGGGGACTAGTTCTGTGCATATATAGAGAGACCTGGGAATTTTATATGCTAGAAGTAAACAATTTCCTTTTCCCCATAGATTAAAAGATTTTGTTTGGGGCTGAAAAGATGGCTCATGGGTTATGAGCACTGGCTGCTATTGCAAAGGACCTGGTCAGATTCCCACCATCCACCAACAACCATCCATGACTCCAATTCCAGGGGATCTGAAACCCTCTTCTCGCCGCCACGGGCATTTTAGACACATGACGTACTTACATACATATAGGCAAAATATTCATATAGCTAAATTTTTAAAAATAAACAATATTTTTAAGAAGAAAAAATACTTTGTTTGTTTTTTGACTTTTCATATTCTCCATATTCTCCAGATTTTAAACGCCGAACATTAGTGATTTTTAAATCACTAATTTAAAATTGCCGGACACAAGTGGCAATGCTGAAATGCTCTGAGAAGTGAATGGCATGCCCGGTCTGTAGATCTCACCCGACAAGACCTCTGCTTGCCTCTCCTCCTGCTGCCTCCCATCACACCATCTCCACCCAGGATTATGCTCCAGCTCTCAGGCAGATGAGCATCTACCCTATTTTCAAAAGCTTCCAAAGAGTCTTCAAATTTCCCCTTGACAATCCATTCCTGGGTTTGTCAAACCCATCTGAAAAAGAAATTTCTCTTTCTTGTCTCAAATCTGAAACACCTGTTCTGCTATTTGAACCATTGCTTTTCTGCTTCAAAGAGCACTGAAAGTAGGAAATGGTGACTTGACTGTCATTTGTCCTAATCAAGAGTGATTATTTTCTGGAGCACCTAAATGTCCACATGCACTGCAAGTTAAATGCGCATGTGCACGTGCACATAGGCACACACACACAGTCAAAGAATAAATCCTAAATTCTGGGCCTGAGGTTCCGTGGAAGGGACCATTTAGAAAGCCCCACCTTGTCCTTGCCTGCTCAGAATTGCATCCCAAAGTCCCCCAACTTGTTTTTTTCAGTAAAAGTACCTTTGGGAACGTGTCTGTACAGGAAGGAGGACTGAAGACATGCAGGAAGCTGCCTTGGACTATTCTGGTGGATCATGGAGCATCCCTCCCCAGGCCTTGACAGAATGAGAGAGAACGACAGCTGCCTGAGGCCCACTGCTCGTGTGAAGGGCACAGGGGAGTGCCCGAGTCTTGGATCCCTCCTACCTCTCTCTCACTGTTTCTCCCTCTCAATGCGCCTTCCCTCCATCCTTCATGTTCCTTCTCTCCATCCTCTCAGGCTCACTTTGTTGTTTTCAGCACCTTCATGTCTGACTCTATTTGTTTCTTATGTGCTAGACACTGTCTCAAGAACACCATTTAGTTCTCAAGGCAACCCTATGAGATGTGTACCATGATCCCTGTGAGAAATGGCCTTATGTAAGACCTTGCCTCTCTACTTTGTGGGCACCAATGGCCTATTTATGCCACCTTGCCACTCAGGTCACAATAGGGGTTTTATTCTCATAGAGAACTGGAGAGCTGGTTGTCTGACAGGTACCAACACAGGCAGATTTCCCACTCAGCTACTCACATACAGTTAGCTTTGCTCTCATCCTCTGGGTGCCTTATGGACATGCCCCAATCCTGGAGGACACGAGAGTTTCTTTAAAGAGACCTGCTGTACCTTAATCTGTTGGGAAGTTCTTCCCTTTCCTGACATAAACATGACATTTACTATTTGCCCGGCATTGTTCTCATTGCTTACATGATCAAATTCTCATCCTTACAATAAGAACAAGAGGACAGCACTGCGATTTTACAGGGGATGATAATGAGGCAGTGAGAGCGGCGACTTATCCCACGTCACGAGGCAGTTAGAAGTGCTGGAGAGATGGCTCAAGCGTTAAGAGCACCAGCTGTTCTTGCAGAGGACCCGGGTTTGATTCCGAGCACCCATATGGCTGCTAACAACCACCTGTAACTGTAGTCCCAGGGAATCCAACGCCCTCTTCTGACCTTGGCAGGCATTGCACAAGACAGGCGCACTTACATACATGCAGATTTACATACATGCAGGCAACACACTCATACACATAAAATAAATATAACAAATGAAATACCTTTAGAAAAAGAAGTGTACGTGGAATCTGAACCCAGCACTATGTGCACTTGTAACACACACCGTACTGCTTCTCTTTCAGAGTACATAATAGAAGGATAGGAAACGTTTAATGATTGAAATATAGGCTGGGGAGATGGCTCACTTGGTAGAGTGTCTTCGGTGCAAGCATGAGAACTTGAATTCAGATCCCCAGCACCCATATAAAAATCTGGATGTTGTGGAGTATACCTGTAATCCCAGTGCTGGAGGAGAGGGAGGCAGAGGCGGCACTCAGCAAGCATCACCAATCTGAGCTCTAAGTTTGAGAGCTACCCTGTCTCAAAAATAATTCAGAGAGTAATCAAGGAAGGTACCTGACATCAACCTCTGGCCTGTGCTTGTTCACATATGAATGTATACCTACACACATATATGCACACACACACACACACACGTATATATAACACACATGCACAAGAACCACCATATTTTCATTTTTCAGAATATTCAGAGTCAATTATGCCTGTCAACCATGCTGATAAGGTTCTTTACTGTTTTAACATTCATATATTGAGCGCTGGCTAGATGCCATGATTTGTTGAGTGAGGAGAGACAAGGATGATGCTGATGTGAAATAATATGTGCTGTGCTCTTCTGAATCAGACTCTGTGGTAGATGCTGAGGGTCTATCCAGATGGTGATGGTGGTGGTGGTGATAATGCTGATGACGATGATGATTATATTATGTGACTGCTGTTTGAATGCTTAATATGTGACCCATGCTATGCATAGCACCAGGTACTTCAACTTCATCACACCCTGAAAGATGAATATTTTTCATTGTGCACCTGTTTTATGTTTGAGGAAGCAACATAGCAGGCCAAAGAACTCACAATCAAGGCTACATTGTCTGTACTCTGTCTACAAGGCTCTTGTAAGAGTAAGGCTCTTGGGTTTGTCTCTGTTACCTTTGGATCACAGCTAAGCTCCATCTTTGTTCTTGTTTTGTGTTGTTGTTGTTGTTGGAGACAAGGTCTCCTTGTGGCTCCAGATGGCCTGGAACTCTCTATGTAGACCAGGCTGGCCTCCATCTCACAGAGATCTGCCTGCCTCTGTCTCTTGAGTGCTGGGATTAATGGTGTATGCATGCCACTGTGCCCGCTTCCAGCTATGTTCTAATACAGTTCTGCAAGTTACTGTCAGCCTCAGAGCAGAGCTTTGGTAGTGAGAATCCAACATGTATTTTGAACCAGACATAGTGAGGGCATTTAATAAATTAAAAGAAAAAAGATTTTTTTCAAGCATTTTTGTGAGAAACATGACTCATTAACATTCTGAGGATGTTTCCAACAAGCATGATAGGCTTGATACTCATCAAGTTCAACATGCAGTGCCAGTGAGACAGGAATCTCATTATGTACTCAGCAGGAAGCTTAATGCTGAAGCAAGGACCTATTCTTTCAATATGAGAACCTCCCATGGGGGCATCATGAGTGAGAATTATCAAAGTTAACTTTGAAATTAACTCTATCAAATGGCTAGGTAAACTTTAAAACAAGTATGCTAGAACCTGCACATCTTTGAATGTTTTTATCTTTAAAGATGTTACCATAGAAGGTTGTTTTCTTTTTTCAGGGATTAATGGTTTAACCATTTAAAAATATCGATAAATTGGTCCATCAAGATGACTCAGTGGGTGTTTGACACCAAACCTCATGACCTGAGTTTAAGACCCAGGACACAAATATTAGAGAGAGAGAACTGACTCCTGCAAGTTGTCTTCTGACCTTCATGTGCACACTGCGGCATGCATACATACACATATGCACACAATAAATAAATTAAAGTTAGATAAAAATAAATTAAAATATTGATAGGAACCCAGGCTGTAGTTTAGTGGTAGAGCACAGATTAGCATGTGTAAGGCCCTGGGTTCAATCGCCAGTAACCCTAAAAATCGACAACATTTTTTATTTTGTTTTTTGAGACAGGGTTTCCTTATACCCCCGGCTAGCTTGAAACTTGCTGTGTAGACCTAGCTGGCCTTGATC
The DNA here is from genome assembly GCA_035773235.1 of Eospalax fontanierii. Lineage (NCBI taxonomy): Eukaryota > Metazoa > Chordata > Mammalia > Rodentia > Spalacidae > Eospalax > Eospalax fontanierii. Next base: position 32,737,894 of record CM069528.1, on the reverse strand, counting down.
TCAAAGAGATCTTCCTGCCTCTGCTCCAGTCTGCTAGGATTAAAGGTGTACCCCACTGTGCCTAAGAACAAATATTTTTTAAATGCTTGTGGTTTGATCTAGAGACACTCAGAAAGAGGAACCCAGTGTGTGCTCAAGTATGTACATGTATATACATGTATGTGCATGTGGGGTATTATGAGGCAGTGTATATTTCTGGTTCATTTCAATCAGCCACATTAATGAGTAGGTTTGGTTTCAAATTACTTCATGTTCTTCCTAAAAATAAGATTCACCTGCTATAAACATTGTTACTACAAAGAGAGCCAAAATAATATGGCACAGGATCAGCAGCCTGATTCCAAAAGAATAGTTCTCCAAATGGCTTGAGCAATAGCTAGACTACCCAAAATACAAACTTGCAGGTAAACATACTCACTTGGGTGATTATTTTCTCAAGGACTTTATTCTACTGTTTCCAAAAAGGTCTGAAGTAGTCACCGATCATTTAAATCAGTCACACTAGTTTGTCACAGCATTTCAGGTGACAAAAATCTCTATGAAATCATTATTTTTTGCTTAGATGTGAAGGAAAATATAAGGCTTTATGTTGAAGCATGTGAAAAGGAAATAGTTGGCTTAAGACACATATTTTATTCAAATGAGCTTAATATAATAAAAAGACATCACAAGCAATGGGACAAAGAGAAATTGCTTTAAATCCTTGCAGAACAAAAGAGCCAAGTGAAGGGGTTTGGTAAAGAGTTGCAATTTCGGTGAAGAATGCTGACCAGGATGTGGAGAAAACGCATCCAGAGAGTGAGAAAGGCTGCAGCTGTGTTGGAGAACAGTTGGCTCGAAAAGTGAAACATAACTTTACCTTATGACCCAGCGATTCTTCTAGGTGTTTTCTCACGAGAAATAATAATATATGTCTACACAAAGACTTGTACATGACTGTCCAAAGAAGCCCTGTATTCCTAACAGTAGAGGGTGAAAACAACTCAATTCCATGTCTGTCAGTGAATGAATGGATTAAAAATGTGGTACAGCCATCAACAGATTATTATTTCACAATTTAAGAGATATGAAGCACTGAAACAGACTATAACCAGGAGAAACCTTGAAAACATTATACTGAAAGGCACTAATAGGAATTATAGGAATTCATGTAAATATGGAATGTCCAGAATACCGAAATCCATGGAGAGTGAAAGCAACTCAGTGTTCACCTGAGGCATAGAAATGGAAAGGATCTGAAAATAGGCAGAGGACTGATTGGAGATGATAAAATGCTCTACAGATTGTTCTGAAGTCTGGGCATGATGGAGCATGCCTACAATCCCAGGACTATAATCTCAGAAGGGCAGGAGGATTATGAGTGTGAGGCTCTTGAGACCCTGTTTCGAAAAGCTAAATAATAAGGCTGGGTGTGGTGGTATAAACCTTTGATTTCAGCACTCAGGATGCAGAGGCAGGCAGATCTCTGTGAGTTTGAGGCTGGTCAGAGCTACATAGTGAGACCCTGTCTCAACCCCCACAACCTAAAAGAACCTAAACAACAAACATAGATAATAGTAAGTTCTGCCCAACTCTGTAAATTCACTAAAACTCATTACATTGTATACATAGAATAAATGAATATATGGTATGTATATTATACTTCAACAATACTGCTAAAAACAAATAAGATGGGCTGCCTAGATGTCTCAGTGGATAAAGGTACTTTGCCACCAAGTCTGAGGACCTCAGTTCTATCTCCAGGTCCCAGATGGTAGAAGGAGAGGACTGACTTTTGAAAACTGTCTTCTGACCACCACACACATACCATAGTGTACTTGGGCACATATACACAGACACACACACACACACACACACACAAATACACAAATACACACACACATCACAGTATATTGATTTAATTTAAAAATTAAAAACCAAGGTAGATGGACTATACCCTCAAACTCTGAGTCAACATAATTAGGTTGCTTTTATCAGGTGCTTTGTCACAGCAGTGAGAAAAGGAAGTGGTATTTGCCTATAATATTAGACTAAATAATTCTGCTAGAGTTATAAAATAGTAGTTTAAGGAAATAATGTAAGATATTAAAAAATAAGCATAGAGAGCCATTTCTGGAGTAGTATTTATAATTAAACTAGTCCACACTCACCAATGGAATGCCATAGATTCATTAAAAACATTTATGAAGAGCTGGTAGTAAAGATCTTGGATTATCATATCTAGTGGGGGGGTGCACAAGATATTAGGCTGTAAATTGCTAAATGAAAAAAAATCACATTGGGATTCAGTATCATCTTAACTAGTAAAATGTAGAAAAGAGACTGGAAGAAATTATATATTATATATAGTATACATGAAACTATTGCATGTATACTATATGCACTATTATGATCTTTGTATAAGAAGGGTTTTCATTGTAATAAATCAGATGTAATCATAAAACACAGTCTAATCCATCCTTAAAAGGCAACTTTCAAAGCAAAAGACCAAACATAAATACTGCAGATATTTACAACACAAATACTTGCTCTTAGACTGCTACAATCTTACCTATCAGATGCTTCTACTAACTTAAGGGACACAATGATTTGGGATGATACTTTAAAATCTTGACTCACTGAATAGAATGCTGTTCTATGTATGGCTTCAGTGCTTTTTAAATCAGTTAACTGCTAGGTTGGCAGCAGTAACTTACTTTTTCAAATAAAAAGTTAGCGAGCCATCTACTAATGGGCTGGTCACTGTTATCCCTGTTACCATGGGCTATTTGTTACACTTGATCATAGCCCAACAGAGCAGTTCTTGTCTGCCATATATCAAAAGAAGCCATGCAATTAAGCCAATTCAATTCAGGCCCAAAGTCAGTCAATTCAATGAGACAAATAGGTTTTTAAAAATATCAGTTGGCATAGCATGAAGTAAAATTGATTGATTGACTGAGCTTTGCTGCTTTCAACTGTTTTGCATAGTATTCTAAACACTCTAACCTACAGCCATGTTGCTTAAAATGCAGCCTGTTTCCAACCACACCATCTGATCAGAGCCAATAATAATTTTAAGACCTCTGATAACTATCAAGAGACCAGTGTTTATAAACCCACTGACAATCACCCAAAATGCAACCTAAGTGAGCTACAGGAATGAAAGGCAGATGACCTGGGGATGGAGCAAAAATCCTCAGGAAGATGGTTCTCAACTTCACTTCTGGATACACAGAAAAGGGGCCGCTTCTGACAAAGGCTGCTGCATGCATCAGCCATGGCCCCCAGAGCTGCTGCCATTACACATTTATAAACTGCTACTTCGGCACAACTCTGAAGATGCCTTGCTGTGCTGATGGTGACTATTGTTTGCCTTCACTTCTGTTCGGCCTGCCTGGGGATGCTGAACAAGCCAAGGAAATCTATACCATTAGACCAGCCTAACATGACAGTGAAATCCTGCCCTGGTGGCCAGGAATCTCAGGATCTGCTTTCAACAACTTCGTTTACCGTAAGATCTAGGCCAGTCAGTCCTTTGGGCTTCAGGGCACTGAATGTAAGATGGAAAGTCTGAAGAATTCCTAATTTATAACATGGCTGACCAGATCATCTGAAATCGTTCCTAATATGCAAAAGAAAATAAAGCAATAATTGGACATTTTATGTAGCTAAGCTCCCTAGGAAGCTGATGGGAAATCTTCAGAAGAAATGAACCAAGAGTATGAATTCTGAATTCTAAGAGTGGTAAAGCTGAAGTTTCCCTGCGGACCTTTGTCAGTATTCACTCAAGAAAGACATGATGCTAAGGGGGAAACAGACCAGGGTTAAGATGTTACTGAGCGAGTAAGTGGCTGGAGGGGTGAAAGTTTACATAGTTTAGTTAAGGAAAGGCTCTGTGGCAATGTACCATCTACACAAGAACAGAAAGAAGTGAGTCATGCAGATATTTAGGGGATGGAGGTACAAAACTCCTGAAATCAGGCCTGTCTGAGAAACAGGAGGCACCTGAAACAGTGAGCCAAAGAATACAGAAGAGAGGGTCGGAGAGACAGTAAAGGCCAGACCTCTGAGGACTCTGAGAGCCATAAGATGACTTGAAATTTATTCTCAAGACATAGGAAAGCACTGAAGGCTGAGCGCACTTTAGAAGGCCACCCAGTGCTTTGCGGAGAAGAAACCTCAGGGAGCAAGAGCGGATGCTAAACACCTGTCCTGAACAGCAAACTTAGTAAGAGGTAACGAGGCCAGACTATGTGGTGGACTGGTTGACTGCAAAAGAAAGAGACGCTCAGAGGTGATGTCAAGATTGTGGTCTGGTCACCAAGAAGAACTGAGTTAGTGGGGAGGGTGGGGAGGAACAGATAGGGGGATACTGGAGGTCTGAGTTTAGCTGTGGGCAGAGTCACATGACACATCATGGACCTACCTGAAGACAGTTGATAGGAGAACATTTAAAACCTTCAAAGGTTCACTTTAGAATACAAGAAAGGCTGAAAAGCAGGAGAGCTGCACATTCAACTTCAGGGCCAGTGAGATGGCTCAGCAGGTAGAGGTGATTGCTGCCAAGCCTGACCTGAGTTTTATCCCCCAGACTCACACGGAGAGGGAAAGAAGCAGTTCCACAAGTTGCCCTCTAATTTCTACAAGCATGCAGTGGCATGTACACACACACACACACACACACACACACACACACACACACACTCCAACACAGACACAAACACAATTAAATAAATGTAATTTAAAAAATAAAATAAAAAACCATTCCACTCAGAGACTAGAGCAAGAGAAGAAAGCTAATGGAAATAAATTGAAAACAATAATTTTTTTTTTACAAAGCAATGAAGTAAGTAATAAAGGCACCTTCCAGAGGACCAATAAAGCTAATGTTGATTCTTTGGGGGAGGGGACTGATAAAATGAAAAAACATTTAGCAAGACGGCTTAGGTAACAGGGAAAGTCAAAGCACAATTAGACAACTATTAACATGAAGGACCACAATGCAAATGAGGTTTGGAAGCCCCACGAGGTGTTGCTGATCTACTTCCAGTGAGGCAGAGTCTGAGATGTTTACTGGTATCTGCTGAAGACACTGAACCAGACAGCAACCTCTGCCAGTCCCACAAGGTGTGGCCGAGGGGTTGGCACAGCCCTACAGAACTGCTTAGAATAGAAGTGAAGTCTAGATCTTTACACCAAGATGGGCCATCCCCGATATGAGGACTTGATCTTAGTAGAGAGAAGGGTTCGTTAACAACGGCTGGTCACCAACACTCCAGCACCAGCAGTAACATGTTCTTCCTATCTGGGAGTATGAGGAGAATATTTCAGTGGCACACCCCACAATTCAGTACAAATGATATTGTGCCAAGAAGTTTTGGGGGAAAAAAATGAGATTTCTAAAACAAATTAACTTTACAATACTAATTTGAGGCTAGGAAACTCAAATATTCTTGCTGGTTTTTTTTTTTTTTTTTTTTTCTGTTGTTTGTTCCTTTATGTTTTGTTTGCTTTTGAGACAGGAGCTCAGTATGTAGCCTAGGCTAGCCTCAAATTCACAATCCTTCCGCATCTGCCTCCAGAGTACTGTGACTACAGGAATGTGAGACTGTATCCTGCTGTGTCCTATTCTTATAACCTTAAAGAATAAATCCACTCGGTAGTTATAGATTCTGTCTTTTCACAAAGAGAGCATCAGTAAGTGCTAGCAAACATTCAGGGATCATACAGTCTCACAAGAGAAAGAACAAAACTTAGGACAGGAAGAGGAATGGGAAGGTGGAGGGAAAGAAGAAAAGGTAGAATCCCAACTAATCTCATAAAGATAATGAATTAAAATGAGGTAAGAACTGTAAAAGAAAAATGATAAAACACTCTCACTCAAGAACACAAGTACAATAACCTTGAAAAATAAGCCAGTATACAACAAAATTTTTACCTACCAAACTGATGAAAAGGATTTTTATAAATCAGACAATATCAAGGGTAACCAAGACTGTAATGTAATAAGAACATTTATATGCTACTTTAGGAAGTATAAATTGACAGTCCTTTTGATAAACAGCTAGTCACGATCCAGGAACTCCAAGCAGGAGACATCTATGACTGTGTGCTTCAATTATAGGTTTAGATCTAGGAGATCTTCTTGCCCATGGGCTGCAAATATAGAAATATTCATACAGACAAAATCTTTAATAATAGGAACCATCATCCCAATGTCTACCACCACCACAACAAGAGAGTGTGGACCCTTGGAAAAAGAGATAACATATTTCAGTGAAAAATGGCTAAACAAGAGGAACTTGAAACAAAATGGATGAATTTTCACGATGCATATTTCAGGAGAATGTGAACAGAGTGATGCCATTTACATAAAGTTAAGAGAACTCAGTCCAAACGCCTTGGTACATGCCTTTAATCTCCGAACTTGGGAGACAGAAGCAGGCAGATCCCTGTGAGATCAAGGCCCGTCTGGTCTATATATTGAATTCCAGGCCAGCTAGGGCTAGTAGCTGCAGTAAATACAGGTGTGGGCAGCTACAGCTGCAGCGAAAACATAAAATAATGAAGGAAGGGTAAGAACAAATTCACCCACTGGTTTACTTGAGGGCAGATGCCCTAGGGACCATACTGGGAACCACACATGGATGTCTTCAGCCACTTGTGTGCCACTTCCTAAGCTGGTTATACATCTATGGGCATTCATTACATTATCATATATAATGCATGCATATATATTTATATTATACAGAATATAGTATACAGTATTTCAGGGGTTTGGGAGTTTAGTGGGATTTTTAAAAATATCTTTTCTTTATTCTTGAGAATTTCATATATGTATACAATGAAATATGATCATATCCAACCTCTGTTTCCCCCTCTAGTTTCCTTTATGGCCCCCACACGACCCCTCTTCTTCCTCTTTCCGTCCTCCTCCATCTTCTCCTTCTTCTCTTATATTTAATGGGCTTTTCATGTTTGTTTGATTTCTGGTTTTATGAGATAGGCTCTCGCTATGTAACCCACCCTGGCCTAGAACTCTCAATCCTCCTGCCTCTACCTTCTGAGTGATGGGATTACTGGTGTGTACCACCTTGTGGGCTGTTTTTAAAAGAAAGTAGGGAAATCAATGACTGAATCCTTCCTTGTGCTTATAATTCAGCCTGTGAGACCCCTCATTTCCTTCACCTATTGGGAGAAACAACTTTCTCTGAGATTTTAATAAAGTTGAAATGAATGGGCACACACAGACTGCCTGGTTTAGTACCATAGATGTGTTAAGTGCTCAAAAAACCAGAACTAACTGTTATAATCTCTTTCTTCATTAACATCATCACTGTCAGGAGAACAACTTCAATTTTATGATCAAAGAGAAGACTTATTAAAATTCCTAACAAAGGGAAAAGTTGTCAACGAATATCTTCTGTTGTTGGACCTTCGTCTGCATACCGAGACAGCAATGCTCTTCGAATGCTGGAAGCAAACCAAATACCTCACCCTCTTTGTCCTGTCCTGTGGCTGGCTTGGCTCTGACTGAAACTGGGCTGAGTCTCAAGGCTTCTCCACAGTCATGCTGGGCAATGCTGAGGACGCAACACAGCTGTGTTGTATTCCACGTCTTCTCAAGAAACATGGAGAAAGCTGGATCTTGATGCCTAAAGAATGAGATTACCTCATCCAAATCTGTCTGTGTAACCTGTTCCAGTCCTTCCTTGGCCATGAGACAGACACTGACTCAGTCTTCCTCATCTGCTGTTGACTGGCATTTTCCCATTCTCATCTGCACCAAAACTCTTTGCCCTGTAACTTCAGTCTTCATGCTCCTCCCCCTGGCCATTTTGAATTTGATCTTTTTCATAGTATCCTTACCATTGATATCATAATCATTTCATCCAATTTTAGCTTTTCCCATCCTCTGGCACTCCATCTTCTGGGGGACAGGGATTACAGTGTTACTTGGTTAGGTCCACTCTAGTGGCTTTATAAAGATGGTTTTGGTTGTAACAGAAATTCCAAATGATATTTGACATAAATAATATAAAGATGACATTGGCACAATAATGAAAAACTATAGTGATAATAAGACTTTCAGTTGGCCAATATTTGCATACCCCCCCCCCGCCGCCGCCCACCTGTCTCTGTAGTGAATGTATCTAGGGCTTTGTACCTGCTAGATAAGCATGTACCCTGAGCTGCCTCCCTAGCTTTCAGTTTCTTTTCATCTTCCCGTTTAGGGTACCTGTTTTATCCTAGAACTGACTCCCTTTGCTTTTGAAAAGATGATGGAAGCAGCTTTAAGATTGTGTATTTCTGAATCATTTATGTTCTACAAGGATCAAAAAAAAAAAAAAAAACCCTTGCTCTCAAAAGTGAGACATCTTCCCCTTGGCACAATGGCCTGAATTGGGTCACGTGTTTTGCAAAAAGCAAGTGATAGAATGTGCTGACTGGGATTATTCAGAACTCTGGTAGTGCTTTCTGAAGGGTTCACATCCCACAGAGCATACTGGCTGGAAGAGGAGGCTTGCGGGCTCCGAGCCTCACCTCTGCTCTGCTCTGCTCTGGGTCTGAGGACAGCTCTTTAGAATGCATCACCCTATCTCCCTTGCTCTTTGGCTTCTAGTTGATTTGCTCGTGGGAACACCAGGGTCAGAAGGCACCCTGCTACAGTCCTCACAGCGGTTGTGTTACTCCATGGGGACAACTGGTACAACGACTCCAAGCCCTTCCAACTCCGACTCTTGCCAGGTTCCCCTCATTCCTACCAGGCCCAGAGGCAGCAACAGCCCCCTCCCTTGCCAGTCCCTCGGCACACCATCATTCTTGGCTGGCCCTTGCTATGGCCAGAAGGCCAGAATGTTTATGCCCCATTCCTAATTTCAGATGTTGAAATCTTCCCTCCATGGAGGAAGTATTAGGCGGGGCTTTGGGAGATGAACAGATCATGGTGGAGGAGGAGGTGGCAGGCAGGGCCACCATGAACAGATTGGCATCATTTTTTAAAAAAAAAGAAAGGCCGGCAAGAAACCCCTTGCCTTTCTGTCAGGTGAAGTCAGAGTGAGAAGTTGCTTATCTATGAGAAATCAGGCTCTCGCCAGACACAGAATCTCCTTGATTTTGGCTATCCGGCCTCCAGAACAGGAAGGGAAAATTTTCTGTTGTTTCTAAGCCACCTTGTATATAGCATTTTGTTACAGTAGCCTAAATGGACTAAGTGGGCCTCACAGCCACACTTCTGTAAGAAGTTCCTTGCTAACCTCTGTGCTTGTGCCCACAGACTCCTTCCTGGTCCTTGACTTTCCCATGTGGGCCCCAAAACTGAAGAAGAAAGAGTAGATAAAATGCATCCAAACTGGCCAATGCCTGCTGTTATCCACTGTTACCTCTCGCTCTCCTCCCTGACTCATCCATGGAAAGTGAGAGAGAGACATTCCCTGGTTGGTTTCAAATAGACAGTTTCCCACTCCAGCTTGCTCTTCTGTGTAGATTATATACACGAACAATATTCTCAAAGCATGTGCATTAGAAGTCTTATTTCCCACACAGCAAAAGAGCTAGTTGCTTTACTAGCTCATCCTCAGGGAGACATGTGTGAAGCCCCACAGACCTGTGATACCAGCAAACACTGGACATGTCAGTGATCAACAGGAAAAGTGGAAGACATGAGGTGGGAGAAAGTAAACTCACAAAATCCCTGAACAGCCTAGAGCGTGAATGAGGTGTGCGAGGAATGTACATTTCACAAATCTCCTGTTGATTTGAGCAGACTGAACAGTGGCCTAGGGATCGCCTCACTACTGCCTACTCCGCTCCATCCTCCACATAATCCCTCTTTGCAGCATCAGAGAGAGGCTGGCGTTTTGTCGTTTGGTTTCTCACAGAGGCACAAGGACAGGTTTAGCCAAATCAATTTTAAGGGAAGGAGCTTTGTACAGGAAACTGGACCCAAATTATGGATACCAGGGCCTGTCACACAAAGTCCCTATAGGGCAGAAAATACTGCACGATGTAGAGGTACAACTGGGGAGCATATGCTGGAAGACATGAGGAGATGGATTTAGGATTGTGGTGAAATTCCATGTCAAAGTATCACTCATTTCTACCCCTTCAGGAGAGTGAGCTCTTGGGACTGGTAAAACTGGTTGCCATCGAAGACTAATTGGAGACAAAAAATGTGTGGGTTTTGTCATGATAAATGTGTGTGTCTACTGTGTGTGCGTGTGGCAGAGACAGAGGTGTGAGGGGCGGGGTCCCCACCATTGGCAAAGTTCTTTCTTCTCTCACCAGCACTACAGCTGAACCTTTGGGACAGATGTTAGAACACATCTCTAACCACTGGCCTCGTCCTGGCTGCTGAGGAAGGATGTGTGCATCCACACAGGGGCTTGCACCTGGCAATTTGCCTCACAGCAGCTGTTCTAACCGTGTAGGAAGCATGAGGGCCACTAGTCATTCTCCACAAGAACAAAAGGCCAAGGATGCAGAGATAATTTTATCAAAGGGATTCAACTTCCTAGATGACCTCATTCCAAAGATCTGCAGAGCCCAGATAAGTATCTCAGGGCTCTGGCAGAAGGCCCAACAGGGAGAGGAAAGGGGCAGGAAACTGACCTTTCCTAAGTCTACAGCTTCCTTAGGCTGAAGGGCAGGACACCTGTAGTTATCAAAAGTCATGATGCCCCAGGCAAATTCCTGTCAACACCATGAAAAAGTCAAGTGAGAGCCTTATCACACCCAAAGTAAGGTCCACAAATCTCAAATGGACGCCTTGTGGGATGCCCCTTCCAAGTCCCCACATAGCTTTCTCTATTTTCATTCATATTGATTCAGAGGTCATTCTTGGACATTTTCTTCCTTTTAAATTCTCAAGAAATATAATATCAGAAATAGTAAGAATGTGTAAAAACTACTGGTAGATCTCAAAGTATAACTTATGAGATTAATTGTTAGAATTAGCAGCAAAGAAAATTAAAAGGAGGGGCTGGAGAGATGGCTCAGCAGTTAAGAGCACTGACTGCTCTTGCAGAGGACCTGGGTTTGAATCACAGCACCCACATGGTAGCTAATAACTATTTATAACTTCAGTTCCAGACATCATTTTCTGACCTCTGAGGGTACTGCACAACACGGGTGCACTTACATACATGCAGGCATAACACTCATACACATAAAATATTAAGTAAAATATTTTTTTTTAATTAAAGGAGGTTTCTAAGTATTTTTGCAGTTTGGGGTCTATTCTGTATCAGACAAAGCTTAGGTCCCAGAGTTTCTTATTCTGGAAGAGCTATAGAATTGTCAGAAGTCATAGATCCCGAAGCAAATGATTTTATGGTAAGTGCTATGAGGTAATTTTGTCCTTGGGAAGCCTAATATTATAATGAATAATAAATAAGCCAAAATAAAAGTCATTCCTCAAAATTTCATTATATAATACATGACTTTGACCCTAGATTTTTTTTTTTTTTACGTTATTCAATATTATCATCCCAAATCATTTGCCCTGTTCCAAAAGAACTTTGGGCAGTAATGGAAACTTCTATCTGATGGCTTGATTCTAAAATTGGGTTGTCTAGTCTTGGTGAGCTTCTACCTCCATGGGGCTACTGAACCCTTGAAATGTTGCAAGCATGACTGAGGAACTTTATTTTAAATTTTGTTTACTTTCAGATCATTTAAATAGGACACACGGCCAGTAGTTTCCACAGAGTAAATAAACATAGTTCTAGGGTCTACTAAAATGAATGTGATCAGCTCTATCAAAAACAGTGAAATTGAATGAGCTGCACTTACAACCAATAATACCCATGAGAATGGCCAATAAGGCATTAAAGAAAGAGTCTCTTGCCTGACCACTGGACTCATTCAGCTTTGAATGTCTGCAGGAAAATGAGTCTGTTAGATGCAGCAGGACAGAAGGCAGGAAGTGCAGCTCAAATGCAAGATTAAGCAGCTAAACAGGGCTCACCAGGCATGAATGAACCAAAGAGCAGGGGGTGGGAAAAGACAGAACAACACTTCTGAGTGTCAAAAAAGGAAACTTAAAGCAGGTTCAAAGTCAAATCCTAATTTTTAAACATCTGAGAAAGTAGAAAATCCATTAAGTCCAATCCAAAAGCTGTTGATTGACATCAACAAATCTCTTCCTGAATGTTTCCCATATTCTTAGCACCAGCTGGGTGATATTAAGAAATTTAGAATGATCTCAGTTTTTACAAAGGAGCTTAAAGCTTTGCTTTATAGGCCAAATGCACCCGTGTATGACAGTAGGAAGCCTAGGTTAGACAGTACATAATAAAACACTCAACTTGCTTATATTTAACTTCATGGAAAGCTCACTTGTATACCTAAAGCTCCAGAGTGGAGAGTTGAGAAGAGGCCAGTGTAGGCTGCTCACTAGGGAGATCTTCAGAGAGAACAGAAGTTGTGGAGTCAGCACTCTGTAAGTGTCAGGGCGGTTAACCAGGCTTCCACCCACTTCTGGCAACATCCTTCATGAGATCTGCGCTGATGCATTTGCCGGAATGCTGTCAGTGTCATGGTGGTGCTCATCAGCTCCCACTCTGTCTACGGTTTTCACCAGGATTAAGTCAGATAAACAAAAGACTTACACAGAGCAATCATTGTCTTTTTAAAATAACTGCTTTTTATACTTTAAAAAACTACTTTATTGAAATATGCTACACATATTTCACACGTGCAACTTGGTGAGTTTGGAGGTAATTATACATCTGTGAAGGCATAACTACAGTCTATGCCACGGACATATCCATCATGTCCAGAGTATATTCCCAGTCCTATAAAAACAGTTAAAGTAATAGCTACTCCTCTGAAGCTTTTAAGTCACTATGCTGTGCAGCAGATCTCTGGGACTTATTTGTGTAGCATAACTGAAAGTCTCTTAATATCTTTAACTGACACGTTTTCATTTCTCCCTCTTCTAGCCTCTGGCAACTAGCACTGAATTCTCTGTTCCTGTGTGTGACTATTTTAGATTCTTACAGTATGTGGGAACATACGGTATTTGTCCTTCTGTGACTGGTTTGTTTCACTTAGCATACATCCTCTGGGTTCATCCATGTTGCCATATATTACAGGATTTCCTTCTTCCCTATGTCAGATAGTACTGCATTATATGTATACAGCACGTTCACTGTGTCCATGTACACACTGGTGGGCACTATTATGTCTTGGTAATCAAGAATCATGCTGTAACACGGGAGTGCAGGCATCTCTTGGACATACGGATTTCATCTGCTTTGGATATAAAGCCAGAAGTGGGTTTGCTGGATCATATGGTAGTTCTATTTTTAATTCAGGGAGTCAAGCATACTCTTCTCCATAATGGCTGTGCTAATTTACATTCCTACCAACAATGCAGAAGAGCTCTCTTTTCTCCAGCATTCTTATCTTTTGCTTCTCTGATAATGTTCCTCCTAACTGGTGATAACTGCTGTTTTCTCCTCCAGGGTTTTAATTTGCATTTATCTGATTAGTGACACTGAGCACATTTTCATATACCCCTTAGTCACTTGTAGGTTTTCTTTGTAGGTTCTTCTTTGGAAAATGTCTATTTTTCTCTTTTGCCCATTTTAAAATCAGACCCTTTGTTCTTTTGCATTTAGGTAAATAGGTGTTTATTATAGGTTTCATATGTTAACCCTTTTTCACATAACATGACTTGCAAATATTTTCTATCTTTCTGTAAGTTGCCTTTTTGTTGATTTCCCTTCATTGTGTAGAGCCTTTTCTTTGACCTGTCCATCCTTAGCCTATCTTGTGTCTATGTGTGTATGTATGTCTGTGTAGATGTGTGCATGCAGTGCACTTGCATTTGTTTGTGCATGTATGTGGAAGATGGGGCAATGTTGGGTCTCTTCCTCAATCATTTACCACCTTAGGTTTTTATTTATTTATTTTTTTTGGGACATGGTCTCTCACTGAACCTGGAGCAAACCAATTCTCCTAGACCTGGGACCAGAAAACTGCAGGGATCCTCTTGTGGCCCCCTCAACATGGCTGGGATTAGAGGTACGTGCTGCCATGCCTGGCTTTTATGTGCTGGGGCTTGAACTCTGGTCCTTATGGTTGTAGGGCAAGCACTTTACTAATTAAGCCATCTCTCTAACTCCTTAAACTTAACTTGTATGGTTCTGCACAGGCATTCCCTATCCTAAAAATCCCACCAAATCTTTCTTCTCTTATTGGGTGCCCTTCCTGAGGAGTGGTGTGCTCCTTCCTTTGTAGCCAGTCAGAGTACACACCTTGCTCCTCCAAAACCCTTCAGCTTATGCTTGCAGTTTTTAGTACCTGTTCCAGATATTTTTTCTTTTTTAAAAAATTGTATTTATTTATTTTTATTTTATGTGTATGAGTGGTATGCCTACATGTATATGATTGTACCCATGTCATGCAGTGCCTGTGGAGACTAGAAAAGGGCATCAGGTCCCTTGGAACTGGAATTGTAGATGGTTGTTAACCACCCCGTGGGTGCTAAGAACTAAACCCAGGTCTTCCGCAAGAGCAGCCGGTGCTCTGAACTGCTGAGCCATCTCTCCAGTCCCCAGATGTTTTATTTTTTTCTATAGAATACTGCTAGTGCTGAATGCATCAAAATAAATAAATCTGGCAAATTTATACTTTGTACTTCCAGCTGCTACTGTGGTCTGATCTGTAGGTTTGTAAGATCTGTGGGCAGGAAGGACACGAGGCTTGCTATCACTCAAACACATGCTTAAATCTGAAAGATGACTAGCAGCAGCTCAACTCTTTTACTGAGTTTTTCTTGATGAAAACTGGAATATGTGATAATTATCATTATCTTGCTGCTGATATAGAAAGAACTTCTAACTCCTGACACTGGAAGGCGGCAAGAGGTGGATTCCACACCATTATTTCTGCCAGATAGCTGTGTTTTGTCAAGTAAAGATGTACAATTCACCATGGCCAGTAGTCATTGGAAATAAATAAGTTACTGGAAGTAAGTAAATGGAAGTCAGAGATTGAGCAGCCCTGTGATAATACGAGTAATGGGTAATCTGAATTCTGCTGCAGTTTCTCATTTATAATATGGCACAAGTTTACAATGGCTTGTATGTGACAATAAAAATTTCAGCAGCAACTAAATGAAACAAAGCATGCATATTAAATGAGCAACTAAGCGCTGAATGTCTGCATACCAAGAAACCTGAATACTGGGGCAGGAGAGATGGCTCAGCAGTCAAGAGCACTGGCTGTTCTTGAAGAGGACCTGGGTTTGGTCCAATGCCCTCTTCTGCCCTCCACATGAATTTCACAACACAGGTATACTTACATAGATGTAGGCAATACGCACATACACATAAAATAAAAATAATGACTAAAATATTTGAAAAAAAGAAAGCTGAATATATAGTTTATACAACTATTTACTGTCCATCCCTTAAGTTATTTTGTTTTTAAGTCAAAATGTTTGTAATTTTTTACAATTACAGTTATTTTCTGGAGGGGCCTGGTGACATCTATGGCCACATGAAAATCAGACACAGGTCTGAAGAAGTACCGACCTCTACTTGAAATATTAGGACAAGTTTAAGAAGGCTGTGGAATGAATGGTTTTACATGAGTAGCTACTGAAGGTATGTTTTACACATCATACCACAAATCATGACTCATCATTTAAATCAGACATTCTTCTAAATTAATATTGCCCATGTCATGTTCCACATCTGTAAATACACAGAGTGAAATATAGTTTTACATTGTGGTCTGCACTAGCAAAAGGAAGTGAGGACTACAGTTGCATGAAGGCCTTTGTGTAGCAGAGTCCTCAGGTATTTGAAATAGAAAATTGGTTAGTTCCACTGATAATTTGTTATGTTTCCATATAATTCATGAGATCAAAGGAAAAATTTGGGGAATTTATTCTCAGAAAAAAAAAATCTGATGTTGGTTGGCCACTATCTTAAATTCAGTACAAAAGTTCAACACTGAAGAAAAGATGTGCTTTGTAATAATCATTGGAACACAACAAATTTGGGGTTGGGGAGCATAGGTTCATGGAAAAATAATGTTCTTACTAAATTAAGAAAACTACAAAACAAAATGTACTTGGAATTGGTTGGAGTGCACATAATTTATAATTGTGCCCAAACCATTGTGGTATGCTACTAAAAAAAATAATAACTGTCATTGTAAAAAATTACAAACATTTTTATATAAAAGCAAAATAACTTAAGCACATAATTCTTGTGACAGACTTTATATTAATTATAAAACAACACTTCCCAAGATAAAACAAAAACCAGCCGTCAAGCAACATTGCAACCCCCAACCCACTCCCCTACCCCAAGCCCCACCCCCACCCTTAGTCACAGGCGCACACTGAAAATAACGAAAACTTCAATTTGATAGTACATTGGATCCCTTGGAACTAGAGTTATAGATGACTGTTAGCTGCCATGTGGGTACTGGGAACCCAACCCAGGCCCCCTCCAAAAGAAGCTAGAGTTCTTAACTGCTGAGCCATCATCTCTTCAGCCCCTCATTCAGTGCATCTTTAGTCAACAAACATTTTATAAGGCACAACTTGTCAAATGATTTCTATTTATCATGATTCTTTTGAGAGCTTCACCAAAGCCAAATGTTGGAAAATTGCAGACTCTTTCAATTATATTGCGTTTCAGTGTAGAATATAAATGTTCTAATTAAAAAGAGGAGCTTCACCAAAGATCCTTTCCACAAGCCAAGGTGTTCTGTACTTCTGAGCACCCACAGTTTAATTCATCTCTTCCCTTGATTTGATAGAGACAGTTTTAACATATCTCTCTGTGAGCTTGTTATAATTACAATTCACAAAAAGCTTCCCAACCTGAAATCTTTTGTATTCTGCTTATTGAATAATTAAAATATTCCAACTCATTTTCATCAAAATGCAAGAAACACTAAAGAAATTATTCCAAAATTATTCAAGAGTATTCTAGGATTTGTAGATTTAAAAAGTAGTTATTTGAAGGCCCCTTCATTTCTTCTGGCCGCCCTGAGCAATGCATGCATATGAGTGCACATACATACATGCAGACAAAACACTCATACACATAACAAAAATAAAGATAAATAACACTTTTCTCCTTTGGTACTGAAACCAATCTACATTAGGCAGAACAGTTTTTTTTTAAAGATGCACTGACTGGCAATAAAATGCATACCTTGCAAAGTTACCTGTCTCTGAAGAAAAAAAAAAAAAAAGAAAGAAAGAAAAGAAAAGAAGCTAGCTGCTCTTTCTGAATTTACTAAATAATTCAGCACTTATACAGAGAGTATCTAAAAAATTTTTGGCTCACAGAGAAGGATCATATTTAAAAATTTATTAATCATAGGGTACAATTACAATTGTAAATAGTATAGTAGTCAATTTTATATAAAAGCTACAAATGAGAAAGCACTGAAATAAATATATTCTTCAAATAACTATGGCCTTGATGCAGTACAGGCAGACATGATCGAGATGTAGCTAAGAAACTGATCAATTTTTAAAAAGGAATACAATTCTGTGACTATGTACAAATAATTATTCTGCTTATATATTCTTAATCAATCAGAATAATTTTTAAATTATGCATCTGCATGTGAAAATATTTTATATTAAAAAAAATTTTTTTTCTTTTTTCTTTGTTTTGTTTTGAGACAGGTCTCAGTAGCTCTGGTTGGCCTGGAACTCCTCTACAGCCAAGGCCGTCCTAGAACTCCAGATCTTCCTGCTGCTACCAAGTGCTGGATCACAGGAATACATACACCACTCATGCTTGGTGCTGGGATCACAGGTGTGCACCTGGCTTTTATGTTCATTGTAAGTAGAACTGTCAATAGATTCCTATGCTGAAACTAAGTGGTTAGTCAATAAATAATTTCAAAAATGATGTATGTTAGTTATTTTGGATACAGAGTAGATTACCCAGCCATAGCCCACCAGCCTGTGTTGCAATTATTCATGCTGGATCTTTCCTGAATACAAGGATTTGATGTTACTGACTCCAACCCCTTTCATTGCCAAATGCAGTTTATTTCAGTTCCCATTCACTTCTAATTATCCCCATTTGCAGAAGAGGAAACGGAGGTGGAGAAGAGGTTGAGTGACTCGAGGGCAGTCCCACCATCTAGAGAGGCCCAAGCTTGGATCTGAGGCCAGACAGCCTGGCTGCAGACTCTGTCCTCCTAACCCTTTCCCTGAGTGACTCTCCCTGGATAAATGTCCTCAGATAACGTTTGCTGAATGAATGAAACCAAGTGAAAGGATGAACAAACAGAAAGGTAATGACAGGAAACACCATTGTGATGGTGAAAAGATGGCAGCCGAAGAAGTGCCTACCACACCCTCATGCTCATGCTCCTGGAGTCGGGCTCTGAGCTGGAGCCAGGACTTCCCAAGGGAAAGTGACTTAAGTAAACAGTTTTGTTTACACAGCACACAGCTGCCAGAAGCCGGGAATCAAAAACAAAGGTGTTTTCCCAGCCCTGCTGATAAGAGAGGCTTCTCTTCAGTAGTTTACTCAAACTCCAAGTGGCATAGGGGATGAGAAAAGGTCCTGTCAGGACTCAGAGTAGAGTAGGTGGGCTGTAGCTGGTGCCTAAAGAATGGAGTCAAGTCTTGAAAACTCTTACCCAATACCAGTGGGGGATAGTTGTGTCTGAGCTCTCCGCAGAGGAGTCAGGCTAGATTGATCTACAGGACCTGATGAGAGCCCAGATTTTAGGAGCGAAAACTGTCCTGAGAAGTTTGGGCTTACTGAGTTTGAGAGATTTGGAAAGAGAGTGTCATTGTGTCTTCAGCTGCCTCCCATTGAAAACGAATCAACACTGTTTCTGGAAGGAAGAGAGGGAGGGAGACAATGGTCCTCCACATTGAAAGAACATAAGATGAATGTGTTGTGTGGAGAAGGAAAAGCATGACCACATTATCACATACAATGACTCTTTCCTGGAAACTGTGATACCTACAGCTCTATCTTAAATCCATCCCATGGAGCCCTGACTGTCCTTGCTCGTTCCTGCCTTTCATACAGTAGGTTGAGTTCTACCTGCTGAATTCACAATCCTGTTTCTTCTGCTGATGTCTTCTGTTTCAGTGCCTGCTTCTGGCAGAAACTGAACTGATACTTTCCATCTCTCCAAAAGTGACATTGCTTTTGAAGGAGCCAGAAAAAGTCTCAGTGTCCTGTTCTCTGGTGTCTTCAGGAACCCAGCACCCAAGGTGAAATGGTTGATCGACTCAATTATTGGGTTAGGCATCCATTTAACTGCTTACTTCCACAAGCACACACTTGCATCTTGGGGATCTAGCAGTGAACGAGGAAAACATAAGTGAAAATCCTGAGCAAACTGGGAAATGAGACGGAGGAGTTTAGGGAGGAGCGTGGGAGTAGCTGGTTCTGAAAGTCATGCATTCCACCCGACACAAAGATCTAACAGTGATGGCTCCAGCCTGCTACAGAGGTCCTCAGCTCCAGGCAGAATAACTTCCATTCCAGCACTTCTGTGGCTAAGTCCCTTCCATGCTCTACACATCAGCAACGACCAAGGACAGCAGCCCCCATGTCAAGGCACCATGGGCTCCCATGGGTTGGTAGAGACTGGCTACCTCTCATCAGTCTCAGGTCAGCTTGGGAGGTTTACCCTATCCACCAGCTCACAGGAGGTGCTGAAACCCCTTTCTCTAGTAACGCAAGGAAGCCAGAGTCCAGCGCATTGGGCCTGCAGTCAAAAAAGACCAGCAGAGAGGCAGGGGCCTATGTGACATAACAGAGCCCAGGGGACAGCCATGAGTAAAGGGGGAGTGGGAGGCCTCTGGAGAGTCTAGGGCTCCAGTCAAAGGCTTACCTCTGTCGGTCTAGGGTTCTTCTGCTAGAGAGGGGAGGGCACCTGTACCCAGCCCATTCTCTGCACTGTTCAGTGGGCAACATAGCTGGTAATCACTGTTTTTACTTGTCTGCTCTGCCACGAGCCTTACTTTTGCCCTACTTTGAAAAAAAAAAGAAAAAGAAAAAGAAAGCAAAGATAAGTCATATACTTCCTTCTGCTTTCAGGATTGGAAATCACGCTCTCCCCCGCCCCCCAGGCTTGCTGGCTGCGAGTCTCGGCACACTGAAGCCAGATGAGACAAGGTCCCATCGGCCCAGGAGTCTCTGCCACAGCAACCCAAGAAGAGGGCCCCAGGCAGAACAATAGGAAAGATTGTGCTTCTCACAGGAAGTTCCCTTCTGACTCGGTGTAACAGGTTTTGATCTCTGGCTCACTGCCAGCTAGGAAGTGAAACCTTTCAGAAACGCTTGCTGTTTTGTGAGATTTCCCCTGGAGATTTGAGGATTTCACCTAGAAACTTAGTGCCCATGAGCTGTGCTGTGTATGGAATATTATTGTCCCTGTAAAAATGTCCACGAAAATGTATGGTCCTGAATGGGGACACTGTGGCCCCTCCCACTAAGTCAACAATTGAACACCCCTCAAGGCTTGCATTTCCTGTTGAGTGGACTCGCTGGCCATCCATTCGATCAGTCTCTGTAACCCACAGGCCCAACGCAGAAAGGAAAAGAGGCCCTTGTGTCTGCTGGCAGGTTCACCTGAGGAATCTCAGGAACAGGAGCTACCTTCAGTTTGAGGGTTTCTGGGCAGGGCTGAGGGAGCTTCTAGACTTTTCCATTTTGATTTCAAGCACAGTGATCTCCTCGGTTCTGCAGATGGCAGCACAGACCTCCTGTGGTGAGGGCTTCTTGAGAAAACAGAGTCGACCTGTGCAAGGACACAGGAAGACTCTTTGTGGCAAGACCTTCATTTCTCCTCATTTAATCCCGACTGTTTGGAACTTCAGGTCCGGCACTGATTTCTGCAATTCTTCCAGGAGGACAGCTGGGCCATTTCCATTGCAGCCATCCACCCTTCCTTGCCTACTAACGGGATCGCTAGGTCCCTGCATGAGATCCTGGCAGGAGCCAGCAGGCAAAGGAAACTATAAATACTACCCCCACAGCTGGCGTCCCTGGGGGCCCACAGCTGAGGGACGCGCAGGGAAACACCTGCATCTTTTTGGGGTGCCTCCCAGGCTGGCTTCCTGCCCTCAGCCTTTGAATGCTGTTTCACGTGACCTTCTCCACCTCTGAGGAAGCTAAGGCTGTCCAGCCTCCCAGCTGCGTTGGGGCACAGGTTCCAGCCGCCAGGCCCCTGGCTTCTCAGAGCAGGCGCCTCCCATTCACGAGGGCTGGAACCAAATGAGGGAGGGGTGAGGAGGAAGCAGGCATGGCACTTTCATAGAGTTTTTTTCCCCCTCCTGATTTCACTTGTTTGGGACAGAATGGAGCAGCCACTAATCAATCAGGCTTCTTTCTCCCTGATGAGCCAGAGTCTTGATAATTGGAGAGTTTTCCAAAAATCAATCAATGAATAAATAGTTCCCCCTTTTTTTTTTCCTGTCTTTATTTATGAAGCATGGGCTGAGACATCCCTTGTGGGCATTTTAAATACAGAAGCAAGTCATAACAGCAGCTAATGGTCAATTGTAAACGGAGTTCTGCTGTGTAGCTGTCATTCAGAATGAGGTACCCTTTAAAAATGAGGCTGCACATGAGATGAAGGAGAATGTAAAGGCCCATTGGATGACAGCATTCACACTTGGTTGAGCAGAACAGCCTGAAACTTATTTAAAAGACCCCTTCCAGGTGTAGTAGCTAAAGCCTGTAATCCTAGCACTCCAGAAACTAAGGCAGGAGGATCTACTAAAGTTCAAGGCCCGCCTAGGCTACATAAGTATCTCTGGACCAGTCTGGACTACAGAGTGAGACTCTATCTCCAAACAAACAAGCAACCTACCCACAAAACCATAAATGCCTGGGTCCTGTCTCCTAAAATCTTAAGAATCTGCCTTAGAGTCTCTAATTCCAGGCCAGATTGCTCTGTCGGGACTCTATTTTGGAAATAGTGCTGTCAGGCAGTAGTTGAGATTCTTAACCGGTAGTAACAAAGGCATGAGGAAGTTATTAGAAGTGGATGTTCTCAGGGGCTAGGGAGATGGTTCAGGGGTTAAGGATATTTGCTGCTCTCGCAGAGGACTAAAGTTCAATTCCCAGCACACACCTTGGATGGTTAACAGCCACCTGTAACTCCAACTTCAAGGGATCTCTTATCCGTGTCTGGCCTCTTTGGGTACCTGTTCTCACATTCAGATACTCACACACAGACACACATACACATAAATACAAATTTAAATTTAAAAACAAGTGTAAATTCTCAGATTCTAAATACATGAATCACGCTTTGGGAACAAGGACCCAATAATCCATTTCCCAAACCTCCAGCTGATTGTGATGTGCACTGAAGGTAGAGAAACACTGTGCTGACTCCCGACAGGCAAGATGTCCACATCCAAGGTGCTGATCTAATGTGCAGTCCAGGCTGGGTCATTCTGTGGAAACTGAAATGCTAACCTCATCTCTAGAGCCCCCCTTTTTCTTATCATACACCTTTTTGGGCCAAGGTTAGAGTTAAGATAAAAGAGGCAGGGACACAGGTCACATTTCAAATAGACAATGGTTCACGTGCAGCCCCCAAATCGAAGTTCCCCAAAGTCCAGTGTTCCTGTCTGTGGAATGGAAGAATGCTGCCCACTTTACAGTGGTGCTGTGGGGAGTGAAGAGACCCCACCTGGGGAAGGCCTTAGCTGGTGTCTGATGCTCAGCAGAGACTTCGTTTTCCTATGTCTCTGCAATTATTATTCCTTAGTTTAATGGGATTCTGAAATGAGATTTTTTTTTTTTTGAGACAAGGTTTCATGTAGCATAGACTGGCCTCAAACTTATTTCCTGAGGCTTAAACCAGAATGAGATTCTTTATCTTGCTAGGCAAGATTTGTGACTTTACACTTCAGAGAGTATCCCAAGGCTTATTTTAAAGTCCATCCCTTGTTTTAAGGTAAATGTATGAAGAACAGTCCTGGATTTAAAAATGGCTGCTGGCTTGAGAGCAGACATAGCTCCAATTCATCTTCGCCTGATTCTGTCTGCAATATGTCTCCATAATGGTCAAAACTGTAAAGTATTCTTAAGCACTTCAAACAGTATTTTATGTTCTCAGTTGATCTCTGTTGCTTATAAAATTCCAGGCCAACTTCCACCACAGTTAGATGACAAAGTTCTGATGTCAAGTGGTCTAAGGAAATCCGTTCTGTGTGTGGGTGCTGGTCAGCTTGCAATTCAATTGACTGGAAGATCAGTTAACACTGTAATGCACATAAGCAAGCAGTTTTAGCAAGCTGCTTTGACAAGAAGCTCTGTTATGTATGCTTTGTATTTTAGATAATTCATAGTAGTGTTATTGACCCTGGAAAAACATGAGACAGTGACTACTGCAATCCATTCTAAAGATGAAACAAGTTTCCCTGAGAAAAATAACAAAATGTGTGCCATTTGAACAGTTTACACGGACCACATCTACAGGAGTGATGTGGGAACTTGGCCATGAGCAAGGATCAAAGGTTCCACATACCTGCATGAGTAAGATCAAGACTGGTGGTGGTGTAACCATCGAGGCCACCTAGTTCAATTCATGGTAATCAGTAGACTCAAGGCATGGAATGATGGATGTACCCAAAGTACTTTGCCAAACATTTACTGAAGCTTGTCAGGTGTTAAGCTCTTTGACATGTGTGACCTCATCTAAGGCTCAGAAACATTCTTCGCTATCTCCTTGTCACAGATGGGAAGTAGAGGTGCGGAGACACGGAGGTACTGGGTCAACATGCAGCCAGCTGTAAGCAAATCCCGGACATCCACCCAAGGTTTCTGACTCCAAGTCCAAGGTTGTTCTGCAAGACAGCTGCTTCCCTCCAAAAGGTAACACGAATATTATTCCAACTATCACTGATGTAGAATTTCTACATCAGGTGACAAAATGAAGGTAAGACATAGAGCTTAAAGGGATGAGTTCTACAAGCCACTCATTCAGCCATTGGTCATTCTGAAACAAAGTTGAAGGGGAGACTTAGGTTGGCCTGGCCCATGAGCTGGGTATTCTGGTGTCTGGTATTGCTCCAAAATGAGGTTTCCTTAAGCAAGGAAACAGAGCTGTGTCACTGATCCTAGGAGGCCTTTCTAGTTGCTTCTTCACTGGCTCATGTGTTCACTCGCTCATTCAGCTGTCTATCCATTCAGCCTTCATCACTTCGTGGTTTCTCGTGAGGCAACTTTGTTCAATTACGTATCTCCTAAGATTATTTTGGAAAACTAGACAGCCTCTTGAAATTTTTGAAAATGAGATCTAAAGTTTCTCTGCGTGTGTTTCAGTAGCTATGCAGACTGTTATTCTGTCATGTTTTAATATTAACAATCTAAAATAAAAGTGTTGGGTTGGGGAGAGGGCTCGATGGTTAAGAGCACTGGCTGCTCATGCAGAGGACCTGAGTTCAATTCCCAGCACCCACATGGCAGCTTGCAATCATCAGTAACTCCAGTTCCAAGAGATCCAACACTCTCTTCTGGCCTCTGTGGGTCCTGCACACACATGGTGTACCCACATACATACAGCAAAACACTCATGCACATAAAATAAAAATAAACAAAATTTAAAAGAAAATGGAAGTGTTGATGCATGCTTTTATATGAGTCCGAAGAAACAGACATATCATAGCATTAATATATTCATCATCACCCAAAACATAAATATGTGAAAACCCTGTTAATAGTAAAAGCATTATTCCTTTTCTTCCTTGAATTCATATTTCCACTCCATTTTTTATATTGTATGACATTTTAGGCTTGAACATCTTTAGTTAATTACCCTATCATAATTCTATATAACAATAATTAATATAAATTAAATTGATTATATTCAAATATTTAATTTCATCTGTGTGTGTGTTTATGAATACAGGTGTGAACTCTAATGCATACATATACAGGGGCCAGAGGCTGATGTCAGGTGTCTTCTTCTATTGTTCTCCACTTTATTTTGCTAGGCAGGGCCTAATCCTGGTACTTGCTGTTTCGGCTAGATTGCTGGCTGGCAAGGCCCAGCTTTATCAATTCAGTCAATTGAGAGAAACAGGATTTCTTTTTGACCATGCAAGGCAAGCTGGAGAGGAAAGTCCAGTCTTATCAGACCAATCTTATTAATACATGTTGAAGACTAGGATCGGGAAATTAATTCCCTGAAATATGTCCAGGATAGCTTATCGCAGCTGGCAGTCTGCTGCTAAAGCCAAAAGCCAAAGTGCCACACAGGGCAGCCACACCACGAGGGCAGAGGCTGTAGGCGTTGCATCTGTAAGGACCAGTGAGGAGACAAGCCCATTTGTGAACAAAGTAAGGGGAACTCTAGAATGAAGAAGTGCTAATAAAACAGAACTGTTGGGTGCAGTAGAGGATGAAGCTGGTGAGAAGCTCTTACCCGGAAGGTGGAAGAGGAAGTGGGAAAGCTTAGTAACTTCCAGGAGGGTCCAGCAAGGCTGGCTGGCAGATACACAAAAAGGCATGGTTGCTAAGAAAGAAGTAACTGGCCGCGGGGGATCGCTGGTCACAGTTCCATGACATCTGTCCTCACTGAGAGGAACAGGGAGCTCCAACTTGCTCCTGGCTGTGGAGCTATAGCAAGGGAAATAAAATGGCCCATTCTTTGCAGTTTGGCATCTCTCGGCTGCTCCCTCTAGTGGCAGATCCCAATATTGCTGTCAAAGGAACACCAAAGAGACCAGCTCCAGAACTACAAAGCAAGACCAAAAAAGGTGTATCGGAGCGGTGAGGCTAGAAATCTACAACAGGAACCAATGTCAAAGGGATAAAGGGTTAGGTAAGTACAGAAAAAAGATGAGTGACTTTTATTCTTCTCTCCGAATTAAGAGACATGGAGACTCTACACTGGATCCTGCTCTGACTCCTTGAGGCTCTGTGTGAAAAGTGTAGAACCAGCAGAAGCTAAATGGCTCCTCTGCAGGGATGCTGAAACCTCAGCCCAACTACCAAGTCCTGGCCGCCTCTGTTGCATGCCTGGGAGCTGCTGCTCAGGTGCTTACAAAGGAGGCTCCTCAGGGCTGGGGGCCGCTTTCCCTGACTCCAGTCCTTAGCAACAGCGTCGCTGCTGAGCTCTTCTTTCTTCTCTCTCTAAGCAAAGTAGGAAGGCAGGGAACCGGGAACGATCTATTCTGACTTTTCATATTTCGACTCTATTTCAAAGTGCAGCAATTTCATACAGCCGCCCAGTTGGCGCACATGCTCCTTCTCACCACAACCCCCCCACATCCCCACACCCCCGTCTTCATCACTGCAGTGAAGAAGCTATTAAAAGGAGAAATGTGTGTCAGTGCCAACCAACTGTGACAGGATTATTTCAGAATCATTCTCTGTTGGCTTTGCTCAAATGAAACTCTCTGCTCTGTTCTATAAAACACCCTATTACTTATCTTAGACATGTTTGGAAGTAGCCTCTGAAAGATAGTTTCCTTGCTGGGAAGAGGTGGCTGAGGTGTGTCCATCAGCACTACTAACTGCATACGTGAAGAATCACTTGTGTTTCATCATCTCCTGCAGCAGTTCCCCCGACCCCCGCATACACAATGCAAGTTACCAGTCACCAGTCACCAATCACAGGGGAAAACTGTAAAATCCTGTGTCCATCTTGTTGAACATGGTTGGTATGGCTGGGACTAGAGAATTAGCTAGTAGGATCTTGGCTGTGCAGCTCACACCCACAGCCCTTTTCTATGATCTTTCATTTATATTACCTATTAAAGTTGATTTTCTATTAGAATAGCATATCCATATAGCCAAAATGTACACATTGATCACTTTATGTATGTGCACATGTGTATGCACATGTGGGGACCAGGCACTGATTTCAAGTATCTTCTACCATTTCTCCTCACCTTATTTTTGAGACACGGTCTCTTACCGAACCCAAGGCTTACTATTTTGGCTAAAGTAGCTGGTCAACAGACTTCAGAGATCCACCTATCCCGGCCCCCATGTCCCACTCCCTCACCTGGAGTGCTGGGGTTGTAGGTATGCATTGTTGTATTAGTTACTTTTCTGTTGCTGTGATACAACATCATGACCAAGGCAACTTACAGAGGAGTTTATTTGGGTTTATGGTTCCAGAGAATTAAGAGTCCATCATGGTGGGGAAGCATGGAGTCAGTTTCAGGCATAGCAGCTGGAGCAGGAAGTTACCAGCTCACATCTCCAATGGCAGACAGGAAGCAGAGAGAATGGGCTGGAAGTGGAGTGAGGCTGGAAACCCTCAAAGCCTGCCCCCAGTGACACACTTCCTCCTGAAGACTCTATAACTTCCCAAACAGCGCCACCAACTGGGGAAAAACTGTTCAGATACAATAACCTATGGGGGCCATTCTCATTCAAAGCACCACAGCTGCCACACCTGGCTTTGGGCTTTTATGTAGGAGTTGGGAATCTGGGCTCAGGTCTTCATGCTTGCACAGCAAGTACATTACCCACTGAACCATCTGCCTGGCCCCACTCCTTACATAAATATATTCCAATGTACTCACCTTGATCAAAACATCTCAAATATCCTCCAAAAGATCCCCTGAGCCCATCTTAATATCTATCTCTGCCCTTACATATAACAGTCATTCTGACAACATGAACAGTTGTCTGTTCATGTACTTCATGTCAATGAAATCTTGTAGGAAATACTCGATTGCACCTCACATCTTTCTTTTTTTATGCTTCTTTCATTTAATACTCTGTGAGACTCATCCCCAGGCAATGCCCTCCTTTTTCTTGTTGAGTAGTGTTCTACTGAACAATTTGGGTGCTTTCTAGTTTGGGCTGTTATTAATATTGATTATCACTTTGACAGGATCTAGGAGGCAGGTTTCTGGGTATGTCTGTGAGAGAGTTTCTAGATTAGGTTGACTGAAATGAAAAGACCCATCCTAAATGTGAGTGCATGGGATAGGGT
Organism: Eospalax fontanierii; assembly: GCA_035773235.1. Lineage (NCBI taxonomy): Eukaryota > Metazoa > Chordata > Mammalia > Rodentia > Spalacidae > Eospalax > Eospalax fontanierii. The sequence continues at coordinate 32,709,976 of CM069528.1, read as the reverse complement.
CCTGGACTAAACAGAAAAGAAGAAAGTGAGCTGAGCACTGTGTTTCTCTTCCTCTGCTTCTTGACTCTGGATGTATGTGAGCAGCTGCTTCAAACAACTCAGGCCATGAGGGACTGAATCAAAATAAGCCCTTCCTTCCTCAAGTTGCTTTTGTCGGTTATACTGTCACAGCAATTATTATATTATATAATTATTATTATATATGAAGCATCTATGAACATTCTTGTATATATTTTTGGTAGATATATATATATATATATATACATATATATATATATATTACTTTTGATATTATATGACCTAAAATAGAAGATCAAAGGTACAAAATAGTAGGAAAAGTTTGATACGGAGAATATTTATAATAGGAGAAATAAATAATAACTAGTAGGAAGTAGAGAGAAATCTGAAGCATTCAGAACACACACACAGGCAGGCACCAAGAGCGGGAAGCCCAGGAGTGAGAAAGAACGAACAAGGAAACTCATTTCAGTGCCTGCCTTGGGCTGAAAGACAGATTTTAATGGGAAGGATCTCGCCATAATTCATGGAACACAGAGAGTCACTGTAGTGCTTCACTGGTGGAACCTTCTTGAAATCTGCCATCCAGAGTGCTCAAGAAAGCTGTTCATAGGACAGCATCCTATCAGATGCACTTACTATAAGACTGAATAACAGGATTGACCAGGAAGCTGTAAGGCACTAAAGTGTTACTGGTGGTCAGGCCCTACAGTGTTGAGAGCTGTGGAGGCTGCGTGAGTTGCCGTAACTGGGCCCCAAGAGAGCCACTCCTGCCACAGGCTGCACGCTGTAGAAGCACGCCTGAAGGACCTGGCACCTGAGCGCACTAGAACTGGGAAGGAAGTCTCTTCCTCCACGGTATTTTAGTAGCAGTCCCTACTGACCAGGTGTTTAAGGGACTGAGACCCATCCTCACAAAGCAGTCAAAAGAACCAGCTTGCTGCAGAGCAGTATTAATAGCTGGTGCAGGTGTGTGCACAGGGGTAGAATTGCTTGGTCTCAGAGTTGCCGCAGAGTTGGCTTTGGTGGATTTTCCATAGGGTTGTACCAACTTATAGATATATAGAGCTGCATGTAAGGATTCCAGGTGCTTCATCTGCTTGCTAACAGAACTGACAGTTTTTCTCATTTTAGACATTCTGGCATTGTGTGTTTATTTGACATTTCCTTGATGAGCAGAGATGGTAAGCACCATCTCATAGGCTTAGTGGACATTTGGCTATCCCTTTTAGTAAAGAGCCTGCTGTTAATTGTTTTTTAAAGTTATCTTTTGATCTTACTTATCCATAGTAGTGTGGGAAGAGAAAGGGGAGATACTTGCTGGCTGTGAATTATTTGTCAAATATAATGTTGTAAGTATCTTTTCCAAATATGTGCCTTGCCGACATTACTTTAACAAATGTGGAGATGGAAAACCATAAAGCTGTTTTCCTATATGCTGTCTCTCCTAGGCTAAGTGTCAAGGCTAAATTGTCAAGATAATATATGTATAACTAGAATAGAGTAAATTAATCTTTTGGAATGAGCCTGTGCACTGGCCTTAGAAAGTAGGCAGCTTGAGAATCATGTGATCATTCTTCTTTAGCTCGGCCAGCTCAGTTACTGAAGACTAGGAAAAGATGGAGGTTCTATTTAGATTATGGAAATCTCTCGTAGAGTGAATCAGATTGTCATCCTCAGTCTCTGACAGGGAGACCGTGCCACTGTCAGCACACCATGGCACCTGTCTTTCCCAGGCATGAGCTTTTTTTCCTTAAGTTCCTTGAAAGCAGGAACAGGTGAACCCTGTGTGCACCCAAAGATGTTTCTAGGATGTTTCTTGACTGAATCACAGTATTTAGTTCAGAAGTGAGTTAGGTGAAAGAAACAGAAAAGGGGAGCACTTGTGCCACGTTCGACTGATCCTGGTGTTGATGAAGACATAAAGGTCTAGTTCTCCGAAGCGTGAGAACTCCTGTGAGACAGAAGCCCAGACTGTCCTTTGGAGTGGAGACTGATGAGATGGAGCATAGTCTGACTTAACCAAGAAGGGGACAGAGGGCTCTCACCAAACAGAGAAGGAGTGACAACAGGTGCAGGGTAGAAGCAGGGGCCCCTCAGCAGCTCTGGTCACTCCCTTGAGGCACGTGAAACTCATCCAGGGAGGCTGAAGTCACGCATGTCCAGGAGTCACGCATGTCCAGGTGTCACCACAGACCAGCGGGCGTAGGACAGGCAGCTATACTATATTTTTTTCATAAATATGTAGGTGATTCTGATGTATGATGGAGATTCAGAGCATATGATCTAAACCAAAGTTAGGCTGAGGGTCTTTTCCCAAGCTGATCCTGACGTGTATGTGAAGGAAACCCTGATTCACATGAATTCTCTTGGGGGAATCAGAAGGTCCACCAGTGGAGGTTCCAGTGCTATGGAGAGGGTAGCTTGACTTAGACATGAGGGTGGGTTTTGGGTTCTCATGCTGAGAACTTTCTTCCAATGTAGATAGAAAATCAGTAGCATGGAGTTACATTGTTGAAGTAATGATAAAAGTAAGCAAGCAATTAGGAAACAGAAGACTGACCCTAAGTAAAAATCATAACGTGCCACTGTGCACCTGTCTGCAATAGTTGCTACAATTAACAGATGGATTTCTGTGTTCTGTGAGTACCACACTAAAAGGCTAAGATTGGAATAGAGTGTCCAGGTTAGAAGGTGAATCACTAGGCATAACCTTATAGACTAGAAAATTCATTCCCGGAGTAGGTGATTTCACTAGTTAATCCATCTCAACCCTGTTTTTTTTTTTTTTTCTTTATTACAATTATTTATTTATTTAGTGTGTGTATGCACCTGTGTGTGCATGAACATATGCAATGGTTCTCATGTGGAGGTCAGAGGGCAACTTGAGGGAATTGGTTCCCCCCATCTACCAGGTGGGTTCTGGGGATCAAACTCAGGTCATCAGACTTGGTGGCAGGCAAGCACTTTACCAGGGAGCCACGTCACTGGCCCCACCTCAACTCTAAAGTTTCACAATTCTCTGATCTCCACCATTTTCAAGATTTGAAGGAAGAGTTATTTTTAAAGCTAAGTTCTCTTCTCATCTATCTGGTTGATGCCAACATGCTTGAGTAAGTCATGTGTTTCGCGTGAGTAACAGTTGGTAGCAAGGCTTGAGTTTAGGAAGATGGGAAAGTTTTAAGCCGGTAAACCTGAGGCTTCCATACAAAGTGCAAAGTCAATTGCAAGGTCTCCGTCTGCCCGGATAATTACATGGTAGTAGAAAAAGAAAACAGATGAGGTTAAAAGACATGTAATTATTGGTATTGTTCTCCACTAATGTCTAGAGGTTCTGTGCTCCAAAGAGTAGCTGGAGAAACCAGCTCGCCAGCCTTTTCCCAGCCCAGACAAAGTCATCCAGACAAGCATTCAGCAGCTCAATTTGTATCAAGTCTGGAGGAGCTATCCCAGTGGATTGTTTGGAGAAGGCTTACTTCTAAGAACATAAGACAGCATAGTCTAACTGAAGAATATAAAAATGACATCATTTTGGCAAGAGAGAGTTAGACTTATTCATCTAATAAATATATATCAAGTGACAGCCACGTACCAGGCTAAGCTAGACATAGCCTAGGTGCCAAAAATCACAAAACATGATCCTGTCTTCATGGAGCTGAGTATAAGAAACAGAGAGAAACAGGAAAGACCACGTTAGGATTCTAAAGTGCCGTGGCAGAGAAATACATATGACATCATGCATACATAGGCGCCCCCAGACTCTCAAGAGGGCTTCCTGGAGAGCTTGACACTTCAGTGCAATTTTAAAGGTGAAGTGGAGTCAAGGGCAAAGGAGCCATGGACACTGGCATATAGGAGGCAATTATGTACATTTCTTCCCAGCTCTGTATTCACTGCCTAGTTTGATAGCTTAACATCGGCAAACCTGAAAATCAGGGCTTTCTCTTTTTGAGAGCCCATTCTTGAGCATTTACCAGCACATCACTAGGAAGGCATAGTTAAGACAGAGGAAAAAACATTTCAGGCAGAATGCACACTGTGCATACTGTGAGCAGACAGAGGTCAGGAGAACAGAGTCCTAGAGTTGGGGGGACTTTGGAACTTTAATAGTCTAGGTTATAACGTGCACAACAGGGACTGGGTATATAGATCAGTTGGTAAAGTGCTTTACACCCAAGCATGAGGACCAGTTTGATTCTCCAACCCCCATGTTAAAAAGTGAGCACAGTGGTATGTACTTGTAGTCTCTGCACTGCGGAAGTGGAGACAGACAGATCCCTGGAACTCGCTGGCTAGCCAGCTTAGCCTACTTGGAGAGTTCCAGGCCAGCAAGAGATCCTGTCTCAAAAAAATAAAACACAAAAAACCAAAATGAGGTGGATGGCTCTGGAGGAACAACAGATTGTCTTCTGGCCTCCACATGCATGGATATATACATGCACAAAGCAGATCACCTGCAGACATACAAGCTTTCACACACTAGAATAAAACAAGCAAGTATTAAGCAGTGACGGAAAGAGATAAAGAAAGGTAGTCAGAAGCTCAGTTGTGGAGACCATTGCATGTCTTGCATACCGTTTCAACTGCTATTCTGCAGGCAATGCATAAGAAAAGGTATGTTGAGCTAGGGTGTGATTGGTTGAGATTTCTCTCTTGGAAATATCTTAATTTACAACCAGTGGAACCTCCTCTAAATATATAAACAGAGGGAAGTAGAGTGATAGCTCAGCAGTTAAGAGCACTGTTCTTGCTGCGGACCCAGGTTTGAATCCCAGCACCCACATGGCTGTAACTCCCATTTCAGGGGATCTGGTGCCCTCTTCTGGCCTCCAGGAGCATTGTACGCATGTGTACTTAGTGCAAGAAAAGGACTCATATACATAAAACAAACAAACAAATAAACAAATAAAATTCTGGGGTTGGAGAGATGGATGAGTGGTTATAAGAGTATTGGTTGCTCTTCCAGAGTACCTGGATTTGGTTCCCAGCACCCATGTGGCAGCTAACAATGGTTCTTAACCTCAGCTCCAGATCCAATGTCCTCTTCTAGCATTTACAGGCACAGCATGAATACAGTACACTTATATACCTGCAGGCAAAATAATCACACACATACAAATAATACATTTAAAAATATTTTTTAGAAACTATAGATTTCTAAACAACTAAAATTGAGATTAAAGAGAATGTGTTTCTAATACCACCCTTAAAGTAAAAAATAAAACAGAAAACAACTTAGAGAAGGCACACCTGCAGCAGCTGCCTCTGGCTGCTCTGCTTGTCCAGCCCTGGTGGCTTACCATTCGTTCTAGGTGTCAGCTCTGGGCACAGCCTGGGAATTGCAGCCCTAAAGAGGGTCACTTCAGTTCCCAGTGCAGTTTCATTGTGTTTTGTTTCAGCAGCCCTGGGATTTAAGCTAGGGCCTCATGCATGCCAGGCAAGCACTCTCCCACTAAGTGACAGCCCAGCCCTTCAAGACAGTCTTGAGGTGAGGATGCTCTGTGCTGTAATTCCTTGCTTCTGGTAACTCTGACAGGAATTGTCTAGCTTTTGACAGGCCTTCACAGTTCAGTCACTTGGTTCATTATCCCAGGATGCTCTTCCTCTCCACAGGTCCAGACCACTGGGTTATAGCACATGCTCTACTTACCACTGTGAAAGCAGAAGGCTGTGCCACAGGCTCTCTGCTGCAGGCTCTGATGCAGTGGCATTCCATTATCTTGATGATGCAAACAAGCTCTTATCATCAGAGACCATAGTTAACAGCATAGGTTCCCAAACAAGAAGAACCTTATTTCCAACAGTTAGTTATATCATTTGTTCAGTGTTGGGACCTCAGTCTTTTTAGTAGTTAAAAATAAAAGGGATAGAGTTCACCTGCTCCTGTGACCTTTGGAAGTATTAAATGAGACAACCTATGTAAAGTACTGGAATGTACCAGGTGTATGATAAACATTTATTAATAGTTATCATGGCTATGCTATGTTAATGGTCCAAGCTCAAACTCCTAGGGAAACTGCAAACTCAACTGTTGTCTTCCTCATAACAGTAACATTTTGGAGCCCTTTATATCTACTACCGTTTTGAGTGTCATTATTGCCAACTTAAAAGAGAAATGAGTGTTGATGGAATATTTTTTCACTCTTTTCTGGATCCACTCCTTGAGCTGAGAATTCACAAGGATTTGCCTATGATTTTTCTTTTTCTCTTTTTAAGTTAGCAGAGGGTGGTATTCATTATCCACTTGAGGTAGCATTAGAATAAATTAATATTAAAATATTTAAATGTAGAACAATATATTTGAAATGCCATTAGGAAGATTTATCACCTGCAACGAGAATTCAGTGCTCCATTAGCTCCAAAGCCTCCCCAGGAAGTTTGGAGACCCCAGTTCAGATCATTAACCTGGCCCCTCTTCCCCTTTCTGTCCCTAGGCTGCTGTCTGGACATCTGTTCTTGGGCTTACCAAGGCCTCACTCTACTAACTCACGTTTCAACTCGGACACCTGCATAGGACTATGTGCTCTTTAACAACATCAGGCACTGGGCTGTGCTGATGAACAGTACAGGTGCTGTGTCCTGTGCTGGACTGTGTCCGCCTCCAAGCTCACATGGCAATGTCCTAACTCCCAGTGCCTCAAAGTGCTGCTGGACTTGGAGATGGGACCTTTAAAATCGTGACTGAGGTAATATGAAGTCAGTGAAGTAGATTCCAATCCAATTGATTGGTATTCTTATAAGAAGGGAAATTGGGCACAGAGACACAGGTCTGGGATGTATAAGTCATAAAGAGGCAGAAAAGGGCGGCCATCTGCAAGCCTGGCCGAGGTCCCTCCCTGACGGCCCTCTGCGGAAGCTAAACCTGCCCACACATTGATATTGGACTTCTAATCTGTGAAAGAAACCTGTTGTTTAGGTTTCTTAGCTTGTCATTTTTGTTATGGCAGCCCCAGCAAGCGAATACTGTCTAGCAAAACTAGGTTTCCAACTTAGAGGGCAGAGCCATGGAGGGAAGCCCACTAGATCTCGGGTTCTGTGGTGTGTTGATTAAAAGCACAGATTTAGGGTTAGATGGCTCAGCAATTGAGTGCACACACTGCTTTTGTAGAGAACCCAAGTTCAGCTGACAACCACCTGTAACTCTAGGAGATTCTCTCTCTCTCTCTCTCTCTCTCTCTCTCTCTCTCTCTCTCTCTCTCTCTCTCCCACACACACACACACAATTTAAAACAAAGTAAATGTATAAAACATTTTGAGAAAAGAAGGATCAACTCTGGAACCACCTGCCTGGGCTTGTGTCCCTGCCCTGTACTCACTGGCCATGAGATCTTTAGTAACTTGCTTCACCTTTATGTGACCGATTCCCTCCCCACCCTCAGCTGGAAAATGGACACAAAACAACACCTCCTTCACAAGGCTGCAATAAGATCATAAAAGATAATGCAGGTAAAAGCCTCCAGTATCCAGAACATGGCAATGCTGAGGAAGAACTTGCTGTTACCTGGTCTCTGCAAAGGACATAAGAGGAGGTATAATTACAGGTTCTTCCAATCAATTAAGATTGTGCCAGCATTCCAGAAGACTCCTTATTTACAAGATCCCTTTTTTTGGTTCAGACTTGCCTCTCTGCCAATTTTATCCACTCCTAAGTAGAATGCACTCAGGAAGCCATTATGAAAGGAAAGTTCTCGGGAAATTCCCAAGTAATCTGCTAAGGAAACATCAGTATCTTAAATCTTCCCAAAGGCCAGCCAGCTCCCAGAGAGCCATTGTAGTGCAAGTCAGGAGGGTTAGTGCAGGGTGTAGTGGACTGGGTATGGTCTGGCATTATATTCTGCCTGTGCTCTTAGAACTTATATTTAAAATGGGCATTCTTTGTTCTAAATCCAAATTTCAGCCAAACTTTTATAGTGTACGCCCCCAAATAGTACATGAAATGTGCTTACATTGAAAATTTGTTAATCTGAAATTCAAATTTAACTAGACGCCTTATATTTTATCTGACTATTCTGAGTACTTTATAGGTATGGCCTCATTCCCAGCACACATAACTCAGTGAGGAAGCACTCTTATTACTTTCATTTCATGGAATAGGAAACTGAGGAAAGGGAGCTAAGTAATTTATCCACAAAGTTGACACTATCAAGTGCTGATAAAAATGTAGAGCAACTGGAACACTCACACACTGTTGGTGGCACCACAAATGGGTGCAACCACTTTGGAAGACCATTTGCAGCATGTTAAAAAGTGAAACACACACCTAACATTCGCTCTGTGTGCCAATATCCTGTATCCCACATCGGTTGCTGAAACACTTTGGACAAGTGGAAGCCAAAGACAAAGAACTACATATGAAGGCCATACCTAAATTGATGAAGGCAGGTTTTTCAGGGGTGCAGATTAGAAGTTCAAAAATAATTTGTACACTAGAGTGGAACAAGTAAATGTAATGCAGAGCCAGGTCTCACAGTGGGAAGAAAGAAGTCACTAATAAAGAGATCTAGAATGAGCTCTTGGGTGATATGGATTGGAGTCAGAGATGTCAAGGTTGATTCGTGTTTCATAAAAGATGCACACTCACAGACAAATTCAGAAATGACAGGAGAGCTGGCCCAATGTATGAGTTAGCACATGTGCACACACACGCACACACACACACACACACACACACACACACACACACTACCCAATTCCCAATTTTACCAAATGGGAGAAGCTAGAAGTATGGCACTACAGCTGTGATGACATCTAACACCCAAACCCTGGCTTCCACATACTACGCTCCACTGGAAGGAAGAGAGGATTTAGTCAAGCGGCTGCTTCTAGAACTCGAACATAGGAGCCACAGAATGAACATCAAATATCTTATAAAGCCATAAAGCGAAGGAGTGATTTAAAAATATATGCAGGCACATCACAAGGACATGGAAATTACCTGAAGATGTTATCAAAGGCCAGGGCTGGAGCAACTTGAGTGACAAGACAGATGATTAGATTGATTATAATAAAAAAATAAGACAAATATTCATGAGTCCATACTGATACACATGAAGAAATAAATGAGAAAGAGTTGACAAGTGTTGCTTACAGAAGAATTCCAATGAACAGAGAGAGAAGGAACGAGGGAAGCAGAAAGCCACCATTAGAATACATAGCAATGATGGCCTTAAACCAGAGTGTCCATAAGAAAGCTAGAGATCAGGGATTAAGCAGAAACAAGGACTTCAACTCTCTCTGCAATGTTTAATAATTACAGGGCAAATAGCATGTTTCTGGGAGAGAATCCTGGCATCTTTGTCATGTGATCAATGGCAATGTCACTGATAAGACAATGAAATCCCAGTAGGATATATACTGAGAAGACAAGTTTCTTTTAGGCCCTTCCCGAACTACCTATCCCCACCAGTCTAGTGAGGCCATATCAGTTAAACCCAGAATAAGGGACACTGTACACATAACTGCCCGGTAATGTGCAAACGTGTCCAGGTCATTAAGACAAGGGGAGACTGAGGCATGTCATCAGGTGGAAGGAACTGAGGAACCAGAACCACTATGGAATTCATGATCCTACAATAGAAAAGGAATACTAGTAGAAAAAGGTGGAATCCAAATAAATCCATAGATTATATAGTGTTGTGCCAAGGCTGATTTTCCTAATTTTCTCTGTGTGTGTGATGTGTATGCAGGAATGTATACAGGTACACATGCATGTATGTGAGTGTGCTCAAGGTTGATGTTACTCTCTACCTTATTTTTCAGGACAGGGTCTCTCACTGAACCTGGCGTTCTCTAATTGGGTAGAATGACTGGTCTGCTAGGCTCAGGAATCCTTCTGTCTCTACTTCCCCAAGGCCTGGATTATGGTTTTTATGTGGGTGTGGTGATGTACACTCAGGAACTCATGCTTGCAGGGCAAGAACTCTGCCAACTGTGCCATCTCCCCAGCCAGTAGTATTCCTAGATATTCTATGGTCCTGTAAGCTATTGACATAACTGGGAAGTAAGTAAAAGTTAAATGTGAATTCTCTCTATCAGGCTTTGCAATTCCTGATTCTAAAGGTATCTGAAAAAAAAAAAAAAACTCAATAAAATGCTGACCATACAACATCTCCCATTCCATTCTCCTAATGTCTTGTTTTAGCAGAGGGAAAAATGTGCCCAAGAGCCAATTTGGGCCTGTAAAAATAGGGTCAGGCTTTCACAGTTTGGATTGATAGATTAATCCTTGGTTTTCCTTTGATATCTAAGTTGGAACAGGATTCCTAAAGCACCTAGTTCCCTCCATGCCTTCTTTGAATTTCTAAGTCAGGATTCACACTGAGTGCTGTGGTGTTCTCCCTCTCATAGCGACTGAGCTGTGAACCCAACAGAGCCACAGGGCTCAGCTGGGCTGTGCTGTTCCTCAGTTCTGAACTTACCTTTTCTGCACCTGGTCTTGAGAAAATGAGCTCCTAGAGGACCCGCCTGCTGTGAGAACATCTCCAAGGCCTCCTAAAGCATCTTGAGCAAAGTGCTGCTGAGGATTCTACCCAGTGTGAGAGCCATGAGATCTGGTCTTAGGGTCCCCGTTCACCATATTGTTTGAGGAAGTAACTCCATCTCTAAATACAGAAATAAACTATTACTGGATAACAAACACCTGCTATCTAAGTGCTAAACTGCAACATTTCATAGGACGGTCGACGTCTTCCATCTTTCTACAAGCAGAGTTTCTTCTTTTAAAAAATTGGGGCTGGAGAGATGGTTTAGTGGTTAAGAGCACTGACTGCTCTTGAAGAGGTCCTGGATTCAGTTCCCAGCACCCACATGGTAGCTAACAATCATCGGTGACTCCAGTTCCAGGGGATCCAATGTCATTTTCTGACCATTGCATGACATGGGTGCACTTACGTACATGTAGGCAACATATTCAAACACATAAAATAAAAATAGTAAATAGAATATGTTTTTAAAATTGTGTGTGTTTGCATGTCTTTTAACACTAGCACTGAGGGACAGAGACAGACAGATTCCCAGAGCTCATTGGCCAGTCAACCTAGACAATTGCTGAGCTCTGGGTTCAGTGGAAGACCCTCTCAAAAGATAAGGTAGAGAATGATGAAGGAAGAGCCCTGACCTCCACATGCAGCACACATGCATGTGTACCAGCAAATGCAAGTGCACAAATATGCACACATATACACTACAGACACAAAAAATACTTCCTTTTTTTCAGTGCTCAAAACTAGTGTTCTGTGATTAATTAAAATTTTAAAAAATTAAATTATTAAAAAAATATGTGTATATGTGTGTGTCTTTGTGTGGAGATAGATATAGATATAGATATATCTGCAGGTGCCCATGGAGTCCAAAAGAGGGCATTAGGTCTCCTGGAGTTGGAGCTATAAGTGATCGTGAGCCACTATGAATGTCTGGGAATCCATCTCAGGTCCTCTGCAGGAGCAGCCAGTGTGCATAACTCCCGAGCCACCTCTCCAGCCTTGCGGCTTGACTTGCGTGTGGAGTGTCTGCCCTTTTTCTTTCCGTACACTCTTTCTCCTTTTCCTAGACATCTTTATGCCTAAACTTCTCCCTGCAACACTCACATATGGACACCCTAACATGCTTCCTTCCTTCATCCTTGTCATGGCCGTTCCAAAGCTGGACAGGAGAAGGCACTCGTAATGTGGGGCAGCAGTTGGTAGACACAGTGACCGGACGCGTCACTTCCTTCCATCTCCCTCTTCGTACAATGGAGATAATGATGGTGATGGGCTACCTCCGAAGCCTGCTGGAAGAATGAAATGGTTCGTGAAAATGAAGCCCTCTATATACTGCAGGGTGGACTACCACTAGAGCTGTGGTCTTTGCTCGGGTCCTACAGAAAGCGGGTCCTGAAGCACCGCAGGGCAGCGAGGGCACAGAATTGGGGGGAAAGGCAGGAGAGAAGATACGTGATGTGAGTGGTTACGGTGCCCGTCAGCACCTGGAACACAGCTCTGCGGATACAGTGGGTTTTTCTCTGGAAGATTTGCAAAGATAAAACACACTCAGAGCAGGGGCTGGAGAGATGGCTCCGTGGTTAAGAGCATTGACTGCTCTTGCAGAGTACCAGGGTTCAAATCCTAGCACCCACATGGTGGCCAACTGTAACCTGAGTTCCAGAGGATCCGATGCCCTCTTCTGTCCTCCGTGGGCATTGCACAACATGGGTGCACTTACATACTTGCAGACGTAACACTCATGCATATAAAATAATTAATTAATTAAAACTCAACAATACTCAGCAGTCTTCAGAGGGCAGAGGAAGGGTTCTGCCTCCTGTTTCTGGCCAAGGAGTGCTGTGTCCTCTATCTCTTGACTGATTATTCAAAAGGCCAGAGGCTATGCCCTAAGTTTTTATATTTCATTTGAACCTATATCCAAAAGGATCACGAGACAGGAAGAAAGAGGCCATGAAGGAAATCAGATGGTGCACAGCACTTGTATTTAGCATGGCCATTTCCAGTGTCACCTCTGTCATCCACCACTCATAAAAACGAGCAAAGGAGAAGGAGACTGCTTGGAATCGATAGCTTGAACACAGTGATAGTGGTGAAGCAACTGTAAAATTTCTGTGCAGAAGGTAGGTAGGTGTTTAAGTTTTTTTTCCAAAACCCAACTGTCCTTTATTCTTCTACCTGGTTTCCAGCCCTCGAGATGACCACTCAGGAGCTCTGGGACAAAAACTGGGTTCTGCAGGTTTAGGATGGTTTTACTCTACAGATCTGTTATAAAGCAAAGTCAGGGCTGGGACCCTTGGGAAGGGTCTCACTCCAGGATGGGGGTTCTGCAGATTCCCAGTACCTATGTACACCTGCATCCTGAGTTCAAGGGTGGAATTATGACGGTGGTGAGAGCAAACAGGCAATGGTGAGAACGCAGAGATTGCTCCACTCCTAAAAACCCAGGTAGTGCACGCCCTTAATCCCAGCACCCGAGAGACAGGGGCAGGAAGATCTCTGTGAGATCAAGCCTACCCTGGTCTACATAGTAAGTTCCAAGTCAGTGGAGGCTATAAGGAGACCTTGTCTCAAAAACCAATAAGAACAATAACAGACATCCTATCTAGAACCTACTAGAAAGCACCCATGCCCAGAATCAATTCCAAAGGGAGAAGACAAGTGGATCAACTCATTGATCACTGATCACCAGAGTGGTTTGCTTTAGTATTTGGGGGTTACTGAAATTCATGCACTCTTTGGTGATGCAGTTCCAGCTCTATACCTCACATAGTATCTATGACTTTGAAGAGACAGATATAAATATATGTCCCTATAACTATAAAGGATAGACATCAACATAAAGACATGTAGCTAGCCCTTTAGTCTTAGTTCATTTAATTTATATGGATATTCAGGGATCTGCCAACAATGTTAGGCCTGCATGCTAGAGATGACCAAACAGTAAAGCCCCTTCACTTCAGTGGGTCTCAGTTTTGGCTATTCCTTAGAATTACCTGAATTTAAAAATCAACCCTTACGACTGATGCCCACACCCAGAGATTCGGATATTACTCACCTAAGATGTTGGCAAGATATTGTAATGTACCACCCAGGCTGAATATCAGATTCATCTATAAATTTCCCTAGGAAACCAGAAAGAACCAGCTTTGTGTGTGGCAAGGGCAACATAGAGATTAACATGGTCTATTGACAGTTTGTAAGAAGTGCACTGAGGCTTACCTCACCCTGGTACTCATCAAAAACAGCTGAGACTGTGTTCAGTGCAGATCAGTTGTAGCTGGACTTCTCCGATGAGATTCTGGGCCAGGGCTTGAGTTTTGCCACCCGAGCTCAAACAAGGTAGCTTAGTTGGTGGAACAAACCAAGAACTTTATGTCACAGCATTTGAGCCTCCTCATCTAGGCCAGAGAGTGCTCAACACCTCTGCCTAGCCTTCTGCTTCCATGTGGGCCTTGGATAGCTGAATCTTCATGTCCCCTTTATCCAGCTGGTGGAAAAGGGTCTCCCTCAAGCCTCTGTGTATATCTCTATTGCTATGAAATAAATTACCAGAAATAATGGCATAAGAAACACTCATTTCTTATCTCAGCGTTCAGAGACAGGAATCCAGACACAGCCCAGCTGGGTCCTCTGTTCTGAGAGGCCATCCTTAAGGCCAGCTGGACCATATTCTCACTGTAGACTTGACAAAGGAGGACTCTGCCCACTTGAGGTGCTGGCAGAACTCCCCTCCTGGTGCCCCTGTTTGTGACGACTCTGCATTTTTAATATCTGTTGGCACTCAGCATTTAGAGGTCACTCACATTATCTGCCATGGGGTCCCCTCCACATACCAGCTTCTCTCTTCAAATTCACACAGGGAGACTCTCTTTCTCCTCCTGGTAAGTAGCCTCATTCAGGGAGTGACACCTGTGAACTTTGCCATACTGAGAGGGGGTGTAAGTAGCCTTTGTCACATAATGCGACCTAATCAAGGGAGTGACATAGCAGCTCTGGCTATCTTCTGTTGATCAGAGGCAGATCACAGGCTCCGCCTGTGTTCACAGGGAGGGCACTGTGCCAGTTGTGAGACCTGGGGATCACATCTGGACTTGTCTGCCACACTCAGCCACTTCCTTTTTGTATGGGACAGAGGTCAGATTTTCCTTTTTTCTGCTTCTTGCCAGGCCTGAGCTGGGCTTAAACTTTTGTCACTGGTCCCACATTGCTTCCCTTTGTCGCCTCTGCTCTGTCTCCCTGTAGATGATCTTGAATATAAATTTGCTGGTGGCATACAGCCTTGATAAGGAGTTACCTTCTAACCTTTGAGGAACTGACACCTACAAGGTTAGATGTCTTGCCCAGGGTCTCAGATATGGAGTCTGCTCAGCTGGTCTAGTCCTGCTGATTATCCCACCCACCAATCAGACTCTTAATGAAAACAGTCCTTGGAAAAGCACTTTGTAAACTGAAAATCACTGTGCAAATATTAAGCATTTTGCTCATTAAAATCATGGATTTGGGGTTTTCCAGCAAATAGATTTTCACTTGCATCTGCCCTTTGAAAGCCTCATATTGAGGCAAAATTCTATTTACATAGCTTTGTGCCACATTACCAAGAACTAAATCTTTTAAAATGTTCCTTTGCAATCCAATGTGTAGCACATAGGCATAAATGAGGAGAAGTAACCAGTGAAAAATATCTTCGGTTTCTCTTTGCTCTTTTCTGCTTTCTCCGCACAGTTCCTATTCAGCCCTGTGAGTTCCGTGGTTTGGGAGAAGCAAGCTCTCCTCAGACTCCATCTTGCTAGTCAAACAATACAAGGAAAAACAGTCTTCTTTCCCACTCCACCTCAGGGTCTCACCTGAACCCAGAGCCCTCTCCAACTTTAGTACTGGGAGCCCCTGGGTGAGTGGGGAGATTGCTGGGGCTTGGGTCCCCACAGACCCCTGCTGTAGCAGCCACAAGACCTGAACCAGGTCACTAACAGACTTCCACTTGCTGAAAAGTCAGCGCTATTATCAAGAGCAGAGATGAACAATCACGGCATTGTTGAGAAACCTGGGGTTTATCTCTGGTTACTTAAGGCGATGAGAACAGACTCAGAGATTCCCACATCCCTCTGGCACTGAGATTTGGTGCTAACAAAGCAGGAGATTCCTGCTCACTCCCACAGCCTACCACTTAAGATAAGCAGCCCTTCCTGCAGTCATTAAATCCTGCCTCTCGGCTCTAATCGCAGAGTTCTCACAGGATCTTCTGCACATGGATGCAGTGATAGGCATGTACAGTTGCAGAAGGGCTCCGCTTCTCAAAGAAAGGCCACCCGATCAAATTTCAGAGAACTGGACTGGAAATCTAATTGACTCCTGGGCTCCGTGTTAACCTGGAACTTTCTGGGCTTGTCTCCTCTTTAAAAATGAGCGGGATATGACTGCTTACCTCACTGGTGCCTTTTAAAGCTTAAATGAACAAGTGCATGTAAAAAGGGCCTTGTCTAGGCAGCACTGACCAGCAGGACATCCTGGAAGGATAATGGTCTGGCTAGGCTGTCCTGTACAGCAGTACCAGCCATGCGTCCTTTAAGTACTAAGAACTTGGCTAACTTGGATCTTGCTCTCTGAATATTTTTCTCTCCCAGTTCTAAAGGATCAGAGGCCTTGTATCAAGATACAGAGATCACCTCACTTTCTATCTGTGGGTTCAGGAACCTGATGCTCACTGGAGTCACTCTGCACAGACAGAAGAGGATGTCACCCTGGGAGGAGAATGTCAGCAAGAAGGCCATTCCTGGCAAAAGGAGGCTGCTTCCTGCTGCCTGCAAAGCCGCCTGAGACCAAGCTTCCCACCAGTGTGACAGTTTGATTTAAAGAAAATAAAGACGGCTTTACCCACACTCAGGGGGATTAAGAATCATTCATGTTACGTTATCACCATCATTCCCACCAAAAATGGAACAGCTTCAAGGTGGGACTGTATCGTAGACTGGGGCTGGGAGCAAGGGAGTGGGTGGGTGGGAGACCCGTCGGGTGACAGAAGACTGGAATGAAACAAAAGAACGAGTGGAAGGGAACAAAACCAGCGCTGTTAGAGAGAGATACCCCAGTTGCTCACACCGAGAATTCTCTCTGCCCTTCCTTAAGAGAATCATTACACTGTACAGTGGTTTACAATTTGCAGCCTTGCTCATTAGTAGCCTTTGAACTATAATAACTAATTCTTTCTGCTGGGTAAGTAGAAAGGAAGACAGATTTTATTCATTACATTATTACCCTTGTAGATAACCTCCCATGGAGCAGGCAAGGAAGGGAAACAACTTGCTAGCTGGCCAATATTTTATATTTAACTTGCTGACTTCAGACTCCCCCGGTCTTCCATATGCTAAGCATAAACCTCCCGAGGACCAGATGCATAAAGCTCTCTCTCCAGAACTATGCTGTGCAAGTTAACAGCCACTAGCCACGTGTGGCTGCTTAAACTTAAGTTAAAAAATAATTCGAATTAAAACTAAAAATTCTGTACCAAGTCACACCTGGAATACGGGGCTAGCGCTGGGCCTAAGGGACAGACAGCACCTGCAGAGAGCTTGTCTGTCCCCAGAACGTATTCCTTCATATAGCATGCTCTAGAACAAAGGGTTAGTATACACAGATCTAGAAAAGTGCTTTAAATGACCACTTTGAGTGTTACAACTTATACTTAAAAAATAAAAACAGCTTATCCCATTTCAATTCTAAACAAACATAGGCATTGTAATGTTCTGTATCACTCACAGCTAAATATGAAAAGAGAAGTCTTCCCGCACACCCAGCACTTACATCTCTTTTGAGAACATTAAGTGTTCCTCTCCCTGGGCACTGGTGATATCCTCAGACCCTAGTCACAGCCCAGAGTGGCAATGCCTTTTGTGTGCTGAGACTTAGTTGTGGCCCAGAGGTGACAAGAATACGGGGATCTGTGCTCAAGGTGAGGACTGGCAATGTCCTGTTGCTGAAATGAATTAAATTTAGGGCAGTTACCACTTGCCCCAGGGAGACTCAGTCTGAAGAAGGTGAGTGGCAAGGGGAGTCCGCTGTAAGGATGCAGGTAATGGAGGCGTTTAACTCAACTGAGGAAAAATGAGCTCGGGGCTGGATCACCTGGTTAGTCTGCGCCAGTGGATTAGCCTGATAATGGGTTGTTGCTCCTCTTCATTTTCCCAGCAATGGCACCCTTTTAGGTGGCATGGGGGGGTGTCGCTACATTTGAGCTTTGAGTATGATGCCACCTCCATTAGAAGCCATTATCCATCTTAATAGAAGCCAGCTGCAGCATGCCCACACAGACTTCTGGAAGCAGCAGGACCAGAAATGAATCATTTCAGTTCCACCCTAAAGAAACAGAAGCTGCCATGTGACAATGGGTAAAAGCAGACAGGAAGAGGGAAGGACCCTGTTCCCATTCTGACCTGGCCCAGGGCCAGCTGCCAGTCCATGTGATACAGCAAGTCCTTCACAGTGTGTTGCCTTGTTATGTAAGGACAATTGTCCCTGAGGTCACATTAGTGATGGTTCCTAATTGTCAGGTGTTTCCTGACAGGCTTGCTGTTAAGCACTTGCCATGCTTGACAAAGTGGTTTCATGAGGGGGTGACTGCCATGACCTCAGCCATCTCACAGTAATGTAAAAGTGAGGTGACATCCCAAACTGCATGAGGTAGTGGCCTGCCTTAAAGCCAGGTGATCCGACTATGACTGCAGATTTCTGTGAGTCTCCTGGCTCAGTATCTTGTTAATTCAAGTAGTTCCCTGCCCAGCCCCCAGTCACTTACTCAGTATCACTACTCACCTGACTTAGCACTGAAAGCCCTGGGCAGCAGCCCTGTGGCTCACTGCTACATGCCTTCATAAAACCTTCCTCTCTAATTTGTAAAGGAGATTATTTAGATGCTTGGTATCTCCTGAGAGCTATCAGAAGTACAGAACACCAGGTCCTGCTACACACCAAGTCAGAACCTACATTTTACAAGATTCCAGGTTTCTGGGCACTCTCTCCTATGCTAGAAAATAGTGTGCTGTGATGAATTCTTTGTGAGATGCCTAAGCTGCTTATGTGGGTTTGTTTTGTAAGGCCGGCCAAACCATACACCATGTTCTACTGCTTCTCTATTGCTGTGATAAAACACTGACCAAGACCAACTTTGGGAGGAATGGGGTTTTTCATCTCACTCTTCCAACTGGCAGTCCATCAGTGAGGAAAGCCAAGGCAGGAACTTGAGCAGAACAGGAACCTGGAGGCAGAAACTGTAGCACACACCACAGAGGAATGTGGCAGAAAATGTCTCACAGGCATGTCTACAGGCCAATCCGCTGGAGGTAATTCCCCAGCTGAGGTTCCTTCTTCCCAGGTGTGTCAGGTTGACAACTGAAGCTATCCAGAACATACCACAAGTTGGGGTACACTTCACATATGAACTTACAGACTATGCCATAGGCAGCAAACACTCCTCAGATGAACACAACTAGGCAAAGCAAGAGAGTTGTGTAAGACTAGGGGATGCTGGGAAATAAACTGCTACTGTTTTGGACCAGAGTCCACAAGGGCATTTACAATGTGGTTTCCCAGAGGGCTGGGAGGAAGCGCTTGTTTTAAGTCATACAAAATCCATGCCCAGGGAAGCCAGGATCCTGCTAGGGGAGACTGGGCACTGTGTTCTCTCAAGGTCAGGCAGAGTCTCATGAGGTCCTCAGAGTTTCAGAGTTCTGCTTGCCAGGGAAGCTGCTTGCGAGCATCTCATCAATCAGCTTTAAATAGAGGATCTCAGATGGTCCAAACTGTTTATTCCTTTTCTGCCCTCACACTGGACTTTCTGAGGAGTTTTCCACTCTACAGCTTGAGATAGGAACCTTATTCATACAATTTACTGGGGCATGCTCCAAGAGCAGGGGTGCAAGTAGATTTGCCAGTTAAGGCAGAGGAGGTCCAGTTAAACTTAGATTTCAGATAGCTGATGAATAATTTTGGTACAGGAATTACATACCCCAAAGGAAGAGCCTGACTTTCATATGAGCCCATGGGAGCCCAGTGGCACAGAGCATGTGATGGAAAGAATCCCACAGACTTCCACTCCACGGAGTCAGAGGGCCAGCGGCCCATGCTCTTGTGCCTTTCAGTCATTGGCCAGTGTGCCCTGTGCTAGGGAAAGGGAGCTGATTATAGGCCAGGGGGTGAGATGAGCCCCACTAGGCCAAGGGGAGTTTTCTGTAGGAGAGACTGGGGGCTGCAGACAGCCAGTTCTGCATAGCATCCATAACACACTCCTCAAACACCTCCCCACCCTCAGGCCTCTGGGAGGTCAGAGATGCCCCATGGTGGTTTTGAATTGTGGGGCATCCCTGAGTCACTTATCCCCATTGGCCCCATTTCACCAGGCATGATCCCTGAGGACTTCCAGAAATACAACCAAATCTACCTTGTCCATGAGCTGCCAGATCTACATTACCAACACAGTGTGCTGCCAGCTCTGTCCACTGTGGGTGCTCGCAGGAGCTCTAGGTCTACTAGTACTTCTCTTCCACAGGGCTTTCAGAGTCACTTTCACCAGAATGGGGAGGGGTGGGGGAGTTCCCAGCTCATTTCTCTGCCGTCCAAGCAGTGAGGACTTGGCAGCCTCCTCTCTGGGCTGGTTCAGGTGATGCCACTTTAGGACTATAAAATGCCCATGACGGTTTATAGATAGATCCCAAGGTGCATATGAGCAGTTAAAGGCATTCCAGTGATGTTTCATTTGCACTTGCCTGACTAAGATCCAGTAGAAAAACAGAAATAAACAGAAGTATGCTGGATTGTATTAATCCCTCTGTGTGGCTATGGCAAAATACCTGAGACAAACAATTTAAAGGAGAACGAGTTATTTGGGTTTATGGTTTCATTTCAGAGTGGTCAGCCCATGGTCACCTGGCTCCATTGTTCTTGGGCCTTGATAGGCAGATCATTATGGCAGAGAGCATGAGGAAGAACAGAGCTGCTCGCTTCATGGTGACCAGGAAGCAGAGTGAGGCGGGACCAGGGACAGGGGATACACTCCTTCCCCTAGCTTCAGTTTATATATTTCTTTGTTGATCAATCCACTGATTAGGTCAGAGCTTATATGATCCAGTTATGCTAAAGCTCCATCTCTGAACATGGGGATGAAAACTTCAACACGTGTTTTAGGGAACATTTCATATTTACACCACAAAGAACAAAGAACCAGGATTAAAAAAAAATTTCGTGTGTGCGCGTGTGTGTGTGTGTGTGTGTGTGTGTGTGTAGGTGCATGTGTGCCATGGTGACCACATGGAGGTGTCTGTCCCTTCCCACTCCTGCCCTGCATGGCTCTCGGGAAGTCATTGCACACCAGCTCCCACCATGGGGACCCAGATGTTGGGAAGGCGATGGGAAAGAAGACCCAGGAGACTATGTCAGCAGACAGCTCGTTTATTGTAGGGAGGAAGAACACTTATATAAGGGTTTCTGGTGGGCAAAATTGAGGTATTTTAAGCAATGTGGCATTTCGGGCAGAGGTTTTCTTTCTCTGCAGTTGTAGGGACATGTGGTTTACAAAAAGCCTCTAGCAGAGATGAGGAAACAGAAACTTATTATCTACAGGGCTCAAAGCCTGGGGTAAATGCTGCAGGGGTAGAGGTCAGGGAGGACGATGATGTAGCCTG
Source organism: Eospalax fontanierii (assembly GCA_035773235.1). Taxonomy (NCBI): domain Eukaryota; kingdom Metazoa; phylum Chordata; class Mammalia; order Rodentia; family Spalacidae; genus Eospalax; species Eospalax fontanierii. The sequence goes on along the minus strand of CM069528.1, from coordinate 32,688,804 downwards.
GAGTGGAGCGGGCCAGACTCCTGCCGTCCTCATGGGGGGATTTCCAGGTTTCATGGCCATTCTCAATGCTGGTCCAGGCCACCAATCATCTCTCCACAGATCTCTCCTTCTACCCTATGGATTCTGGGGATTGGAGTCAGGCTGTCAAGCTTGGTGGTGAGTGCCCTTACCTGCTCAGCCATCTTGCTGGCCTAGGAACATAGTGTAAGATGTCACTGAAGAGAAACGCCCCCAGTAGTTCCAGGACTCTGCCATCTGGTAGACACCTTGGCAATTCCAGCTAAACTTCTAGTATTCACAAGCATCTGTGACAAGGGACTGACTGCAGCTTCTTCACACAGATGATCGATAAGCTTCCTGACACCAATTATCTGCTGGTTTTTGTTACTTACCTCCTCCTGATTCGGCTTCCTCCCTTAAAAACTGTAGCAAACAGCCAGCAACTGCTGGTTGCTCCACTCCTGAGTTTGGAGGCTAGCCCTGTGCTCCTTAATAAGCTGGTCCCTGCCACACCCATGCTGAAGTCTCTCGTTTGTTTCTTCTGGGTTTCACGGTGAACCAAACCAAACCTTACACATAGGTTTTAGAATGTGAAGTTGGCAGGAAAAGGATGGTTTTGCTCACGTGATGTAATTGACGATGACTGTACCATGTGATGGAACAATATTCTTTTCTAATATTTTTATTTACGTGTATGAGTACATTGCTTATAAGTAAGTGCACCTGTGTCCTGCAATGCCCACAGAGGCCAGAAGAGGCATCGGATCCCCTGGAACTGGAGTTACTGATGGTTGTCAGCCACCATGTAGGTGATGGGAACCAAACCCAAGTCCTCTACAAGAACAGTCTGTGATCTTAACCACTGAGCCATCTCTCAGGCTGCCAGAACAATATTCTTAAGTCTTAGAATCCCATGGCCCTTCACTAGTTCCTCTCAAACCATAATGAGAGCATTTCTCCCGAGTTTGGCTCCTTCATCTTGTGTTATGTCCCTTGGGAGTTATCTTCTGGGATTTAAAAGGTTTGAACAATGAGGCAATCTGTAGCTATTTCTTTGGCGCTTCTAGGGAACTAATTTGTATTACAAAGCCCCCCGAGGAAGTCCTGCAGTGAAAAAAACAGCTTTTTGCAAATCAACTTGCTTGTAAAACACCAGAAATTCTGCAGGAAGTGCCACAAGGCCCATCATGCATAGCAGATTGGTCAGGGCAGAAGCAATCACTTGAGCAGAGCCCTCTCCAGCACCTGCACCAGCCAGCCCCCCTTGGTTCTTCTCAGTCCTGTCACCAGTTTCTGTCAGATAAAAAACTAGAAGCGGCTGAAGGATAAACTGTAATCAGAGGGGTTACTCTCACCGCTTTCAGCCAGTTACCAGCATATGGCTTTCACCACCCCTCACCTTGTGCCTGATAACCATGGGAGAATACATTTTGAGTAAACAAGAGCACCATGTTATCCTGGAAGCCATCACATGGGGGAGCTCATGGAAAGATGAGGAAACAGGTCAGAGGGACCCTACAGGCTCAGGCCTTAGGGTCTAACATGGCTCTACCATCTGTAAGAAGAAGTGTCAACCAACTCCACAGCTCACATGGTGGAGAAAAGTCACAGTGAGCCCCATCACCCTGGCATCTGGAGAAAAGTCATCTCCCAAGAAAGCAATCACTAATGCCATGTATCTGACCATATTCTCAGTCTGTGACAATGAGGGGTACGAACAGAACCCCTTCACTCTACCCCGGCTATGAGAGCACCAAAGGGGTAGAACTGCCTCTGGGCATTATTTGAGGGGCGCCGAGTGAGCCTTCCTGTGTTCGATATATTTTTAAACATAATTAGTAGCTATGTTCCCCCTCGTGAGCACTGTTTCCGTCACCTTTGTGGTCCTCACCTGGAGGTGACTCACCAGCCACTGACCCTTGTGGAAAGACAGCTTTGCTCTGCCCCCAGGTTTCTGATTCAAAAGGGATTGGAGAATCACATTTTTAATAATTTCCCATGGGACCCTGGAGCTGTTGGTAGCAGACCCTACTTTGAGGGCCAGGGTTCAAAAAGTCTGAATGAGATGGAGGGTTCTGGAGAGAGTGCTTTGGAGCGGACATGGCTGGACTCAAGTTTCTCAAGCTCAGGTTACAATTACCTGGGAATCTGTAAAAACCTCAAGGCCTGGGCTGGAGAGATGGCTCAGCGGTGAAGAGCATGGGCTGCTCTTGCAGAAGACCTGGGTTCAAATCCCAGCACCCACATGGCCGCTAACAACAGTCTGTAATTCCAGTTCCAGTGGATCTGATACCCTCTCTGCCCTTGTTGGGCCAGTGGATCTGATACCCTCTCTGCCCTTGTTGGGTACTGCTTGACACGGGTGCACTTACATGCAGACATAACACTCACACACATTAAAAAAAAAACAAAACAAAAAAAACCTTAAGGCTCAGTCTACACCCCGGACCAATTAGAGCACAGTCCCAGGGAGCAGGTCCCTCATCTCTGATTCATGAAGCTGGTTCTCTGCTAGTCATAGTCTGGATGCAGCTTAGAGAGACACTCAGCTTCACAGAACATTCTAATTTCTAAAGGTCGCTGAAGGAAACTGACCAGGAGTACCTGTGCCACTGTGGGGTGGTTCTGCAGCTAGAGGGCTGGAGAAAGCATCCCTGGCCTTGCAGGAGGGGGACGGGGGTGGGGACGGGGATGGGGGCGGGGACGGGGACAGGGACAGGGGAGGCACATAGCTGAAGAGGTGTGTCCCAAACCAGGCCCCAAGACCCTTGCTTCCAGCTGGTCTTCACCATCCCTCTGGTGGCCAAGGGTAGTTAGTTCTCCTGGCCTCATTTCTACCTCTCACAGTCTGCAGCTTCCCCTCAGCCCAGTCCTCTCATCTCTGTTCCAAGGGTGGCTTGCCAGCCCTGATGCTGGATCCCTAGGGTGTCCTCCCCTTCAATCTTTCAGACATCCAGTGACCTCTTTTCAATCCAGTACACTCCCATGGTCAAGTCCTAGTCATTTTTTACCTGACCCTATGACTTCTCCTACCTTTGTGCCCTGCCTTGAATAATGATCGTATGTGCTCTGTCTACCCTCACTGGCCCAGAGCTCAGCCTGTTAAACAAGCAGTGGACACTCTTACACAGGCCCTTTCTGTCTAGCTGCTGGCCATGTTCCCTTTCCCAGTGGGTCCCTGTTCTCAGCCTCACATAGGCTCCTAGGTGAAATGGGAAAGCAAGGTCCCCTTTTAGGGTCTCATTCATAAAACTCATTCGTAAAAGTATTTAAGAATGGGGGACTGGAGAGATGGCTCAGGAGTTGAGCACTGGCTACTCCTGCAGAGGACATGAGTTTGGTTCCCAGGGCCATATGTTGGCTAACCCATCATCCATAACTCCAGTTCCAGGGGATCTGACATCCTCTTCTGACCTCTGCAGGCATTGTATGACATGGGTGCACTTACATAGATGCAGGCAATACACTCATTCACATAAAATAAAAATAATATGAAATATATTTTTTACGTTTTTAAAAGAATTTAAATGGACTCAAATAGAAAGACAATTTTACTAGAGTTTGAAAGAAAAATCCTCAGGGCAGGAAAACTGTAAGTTTCAGCAGCTGCCGTGAAGAGGGGAATGGAGGAGAGAAAGAAAAAAAGCCAAAAGCCATTCCCATTTAGAACCAGCTCAGAGTCCAGACCGTTGGCGGACTGGCAGACACAGGTAGGATGGGGAGCTTTAGAGAAAGTAAAGAAACCCAGAAAGTTCTGGGGCAGCCCAAAGTGTTAGGGAAAGCATGGTTAGAAAAGAAACAGAAAGAAGAAAAGGAGAAGTTAGGCTTTTCTGAATTCTTCAGAAAAGTAGAGACTTCCAAGGCACTGCATGTCTGTACGCCTGTCCATAAGTGCTGCACTAAGCAGGAGGATTCCAAGAGAAGCTCACCTCTCTTTAGTGCAGTAGGTATTCCACCTATCTCTTCAGCATGCCTTAAGGTGACCTGGCCTTCCTAGGGATGGTCCTCTAATCAGGTGATTGACCCAGCCAAACTGGAAAGCTGGATCTTCATCTAGGCCAGAGATCCCCGCTCTCCTGACCAGTTTTCTCCCAAGGAAGCTTTCTTGCTGTTAGAATGAAAATCCAAGATCCAAGGATCCCATCAACACTACACAAAGAACACACAGACAAAGCAAAAGTAACTCAGCAAGGCAGATTTTACTTTTGCAAAAAGTCGTGATGCAAGTTGGATCCAGCAAGCACCAAGCACCCAGAAGCTTGGTAGGTTTTTATGACTAAATCAAGAGAGCTGCATGTTTTCCCATTTGCTGGGGTCCAACCTCATGCTTTTTCCCATTTGAGTGGTTTAAAAGAATCAGCGAGAAGAGAGAAGAGCTCCACAATCCTAGGCCTCAGGTTCATGGATGCATCAGGGCCTTTCCTGAAACAAAAACCTTATAGGGTGTGGTGGGATTAAAAGATGAGAATTCCTTGTCATAAACCAAATTGCATATTTTACAGGATTTGAAAGAAAAGACTAATATTTAATGTTTCTTACCTTGCTACTGTAAAGCCAGAACAGAAAGCACCTGATCAGCTTTTGCCAAGCAGATGCCCACCCCAAAGACTACATGAAGCCTGGATGAGAGTCACCTCACCACTTGTAGGCTTGTCTTTCCACACAGACGAGGCTGGAGGAGATCAGGGGGTGGAAATTCTCACAGATAATAAGAACTATCTATCAGCGGCCCGTTCCTTGCTTCTCAGTCAGGTGGACACAAACATGAGGCCATCCCTGCTCCAAAGAACTATCTAAATTTACACGTAGTGCTTCCTTCTTATCACAGTGCCATGGTGGCAGGTCTGACCCTTAATAACCTGTTGTCCCTTCCCACACTATTGTCCCTGACCTCTGCTTCCCTCTGTCAGGCCCTTCCTCCATCCCCTCCAGGTGCTGCCTGTCTATGGCCTTCAGAATCCTGCCCCTCAGTCAAGCTTTTTTTTTCTGATCCTCTTTTTTCTGATCTTACCCATCCTTCCAGAAGCCGAGGATGCTTTCTCAGATTTCCGGTGGTGTCATGCATGGCTATCTTTGTGTTTAAGATGGGAGAAAAGAAAGGAAGAACTTTTTTATCTGAGTCACGACCTTCAGGGGTGTTGACTCCTCCCCATCTGTCAGTCCTCAAGTCAGACAAAGACAAGCACCCCATCTCACCGCCCGGGTTCCCCAACACCTGCCAACCCAGCAGGCGGCAGGGTGGATACACTGGGAACAGGGAGATTTGAATAAACGTACCTTCCTTTCTTCCTCTCCTTGTGTCACTGGATGCTTTCACGAAAAGAGAGAATTCAACCTTGAAATGTAGACCCATTGAAACGAACCTAACAAAAAGAGATTGGATACTCATGTTCTCTATAAGCTTGGCCATGATCTCACTGAAGCTGCATCCTTAAAGACGGTGGTTCCAACAGCACCCCCAAGAGAAGACCAGTGCTGACCGCAGGGACCTGGGTATACGGAAATGCAGGCTGCCCCGCACAGGCCAATCACAGGTCCTCAGTTTGTTATCCCCTCAGCACACACGGTGGACAGGGGAGGCTGAGAAAGGACCAGAGACCAGCAACATGCCTTTGCCACGGATAGATAGATGCCAGATGGACCAGAGTTGAGTGAAGGGAATAAGCGGTTGTCAAGTCTGGGCTTAGATGAGTTTTCTGTTTCTTAGATTCCAGTTTCTTTGCCTCAGGGTGTTTTTGTTGAGGACGAACAATTGGAGCAGGCAACAGTGACATCTGCTGTTCAATCAACTTCAAACCAGACAAGGAAAATCAGGAGCAGAAGCTCTTCCGGGCAGCAGCTTCTCTGCTGACTGCACAGAAACAAGCTCTGAGATGGCTTACCTTCCTGGTGCTGTTTGGGGGTTTTATTTCTAACAAGTAGCTAAGGCACCTTCTTCGCTAATAACATACGATGGGTTAGAAGTTTTTTTAACCTGCTTGGCCCACTATGAGACAGATTAGAGGGCAGAAGCAAGACCTTGTCTCAAAAAAGAGCTGTGCACTTTCTCCATGCATATGAAACTCTGTACCAACACCCCTGCTGAAGCAATAACAGGTAGATGGACCAAGTGGCTAATTCGTTCTACGTTTGTTACACTTGTCTCTATCTCTGTACTTGAATTTGTATGCTAGGCATCTGTTATTATGATAAAGACAATAAAGTTGTTGCTTTAAAAAACAAAACACTGTCATAATTGAGGCATACTGGGAAAGCAGTGGGATCTAAAGGAAAGGATTGGAACAATGATGGGTTAGGTTGAGAGCTCTGAAACCTCTAGTTTCCCTTGACTCAGCCTTGTCCCCCAGAGGCAGATCCTGCCCCAGGAAGAACCACCTGTGCCAACACAGACCCATTCACTGTCTGTCCATCAGGTGGTGACTCAAAAGGAGGGGCCTGCCTTCTTCCCAGCCCACCACCACCTTTAACAAGAATTAGATCACAAGGCAGCCCAGATACACATCTGGCCATCTGACCTCATCTGCCTGTGTGGCAGTTTGTAAATGAGAATACCTTCTAAGGGTGACGGACAGAAGAGGAGGCGATGTTAGTGTGGTGTGATGCAGATGGCCTGGACCAGCTAGTAAGAACCGACTGACACACTTTTAAGACATTTACAAGATAGTTATTAAAAAGCCTTTACTAAAATATAAATCATGCAAATTTACAATTCAGTTTATTACAGATAAAAGTAATGACTAACAGATTCTCAGTTCTCTTCACTATGTTTGACTTTTTTTTTTTTTTTGAGGTTATTTACCTCTGTGTGTCTACATAGGACAAAAACTATGTCCTGGTGGGCTACTGAGGACTGTTTTCAATGCTGTGCTCAGCTGTGTTTATAGCCTGAAGTGAGCCAAGGTGAGAGTATTTGTAAATCAGAAATCAGCAAATGCTGTAGATCAGGGATTTTTCTTTTCTGATAGCTGACTATTAAACACTTGTCAGTGTCCACTGACTATAACACTTCATAAAGCTAAATTTATTTTCATGAGTAAATCCATCTGAGATTCAGAGAGGCCTAAAGCCTGCAGTGACACTGATTTGATCTGGACTTGATCGTTGGTCTGCTGCCTATCACCTCCCTATTGCTGCTGTGACAAATAATCACAAAGTGACTTAAAACAAATAAATTTTATTTACATCTCTGGAAATCAGAATCCAAAAAATGGGTCTTACTAAGTTAAAATCAAGGAGCTGGCAAGACTGCATCCCTTTTGGAGGCCTTAGAGGAAAATGTTTTCTTACCTCTTCCTGCATCTAGCAGCCGTCCACATTCCTTCACTTAGGCCCCTTCCTTCAGCTAGTGTTGGCAATGGCTAGTTGAAACCTGGAATGACAACACTGTGGCCCTGACTCTTCTATCTCCATCTTCTCTATTTAAAGAGTCTTCAATTACATCGGGACTTTTTGTATATCTCAGGATAATCACCCTCAGGTCAACTGATTAACAGCCATATTCTATGGTGACTGTTCTGCTAATCACAGTAACCTACAGAGTGAGCCTCCCTGCAAAGACACAGGGGACTAGGAATGGAGGAATGAATTAACTGTTCCGGGTTTCTTAGCCCCTTTAGTGCTCCTTAGCCCATTCACAAACACCTATGGTTATTCTGGAATAATTGTCATGCACAAAAGCTTTGAAATACACATTGGGGACAAGTCAAGTACACAGAGCTCATTGAGTTAGGGGTCCTGGTCTCAGGAAGAGTAATTTAGTATTGGCGTGGTAGAGCCCAGGTGGTATCACTTATCCAGGAGAAGCAAGGTGACCAGAATCAGTGGATAGTACTTCCACTAATTGTGGCTCTAAGTAACTGACTAGGCTGTTCTTCAAAGTGAAATAAATCGGTAGCCAACTAAGAAGCCATGTGGCACATTTAAGGAGGAAAAACATGTAAATCTGTGTAGAAATCTCAATCAAATTGCTGTGGGAAAATTAGTCAAACAGCTGAAAGATTAAGTACATCACCCAATAGTGTGTCAGAGAGTTCATTTTTCATGTGCATGCGGTCCCAGCATAAATAAAAAAGGCTTTAAGATCTTCTGAGACCAGAACAAAGTACATATGGGATATATAGGACTTTCTGAGTCATTGTTTTCAGTGGTTGCCACCTAATGTGGCAACCTTTTCTTCCACTGATGTACCACGTTATCTCAGGAAAATCCTATCCTGAGTTCACCTGGACATCATAGTTTACAAAGTAGATATCCAGGCCTGGGTTAGGACATCTGCCACTGTTTGATCTATAGCTAGGCTAGGCTACGTAGGCTAAGAGTTTAGATATTTGTCACGTTTGAGCTACACGTTTGTCAGAATAATTGGACCAGATGCATTATTGGACCATTTGGTGAACTCTACATTTTCTTAGCTTTACATCTTTATCAGTAGTCAGATATGGTTAGCTGGAAAGCCTCGTAGAGCTTCAAGATATTACAGAGTAAGAAAACGTTTCAGTACAGTAAAGACATCGCAGAGCAATAAAACATCACTGAGTAGTAAAATATTTTCAAGGTATCTACCCAGTAAGTAAAACAAGAGGAAACTGCAAATGGCCTAAGCTTACAAAAACATTATACAAGAATGCAATTTGGTTATGAGAATATAACTTCTCCTTATCAAACTCATCAGCATAGGGAGATGCACGATATCTCACATAGACCTACAGCCGGAGAATGACTTCTTTAAAAAAATTTATATTGAATTTTTCTGTATTTAATACACAACATCTTAGTCCTCTAAGTTCTCTTCCTAATTGGCACCCTTCCATCGATCCTTTCATTGGGTTTCGTGCATTCTGTCATTTATGTTAAGGTCTATCAAGTCAAGTTAATATCTTCTGATGTTCCTTAGTGCAAGTGCATCCACTGGGGTCTTGTCAGCCTACTACTATCACTCCCTTAAAGATCAGCTCTTCCTCACTCAGTAGTAATCAGCTGCTCAATAGTTCTTCGACTGAGATTGAGGCCTGCCGCCCATCTCCACAGTTCTGTGCTAGGTTTTTGTCTGCTTGATTTTGCATGGGTCTTGCAGAAGAGGGGTCAGAAAGACTGTAAGAGCTGGGGAAAAGGTGCGTGACCACATGGAAGTAGAGTTACAGGCTCCTGGGACCTTGCTCATACAACTTACAGCAATGATGACAGCATGTACAGGAGAATGACTTTTCAAAGCAACTCTAGTGTATAAGAATTTTCTCTAGTCTTCCTCAGAATGAACGGTGGTTATTTACCGTGGTAACTATGATGGGAGGAAATACGGAACTCTGCAGAGTTAGCTGATTGCTGCCTTTAACTGACATGAATCCTCAAAGACATAAAATACCTATCACCATTCTTCTGGCTGAAGGGAAATTTCTGGAGATCAAAGATGGAGTACCCTCACCCAGGTCCCTCTACCACTGGGTCTAACATGGACACTCACAGCAGTTAGTACCCCCAGCTCAGGGTGTGTAGGTAGAATAAATCAACTTCTCAGTTAGCAAATTGTTCATATTGGTATTAGATTGGTGGAATAGGGCCTATTATGACTGAAAGGACCATGTGGATTCGTTGTTCTGACCTCTCTGCTAAAATGGAAAACTAGCAATGCCACACCCCCGGGCATACACCGTCTTGCCGTTGCCGGCATTATAGGCATGGACTGCATCCAGTTTTTTAATGTGAGTTTTTGGGACCTCAGGTTCTCATACTGCAGAGGCAAGCACTTCAGTAACTGAGCCGTCTCCCTGGCCCTCACTACTGTCATCTCTAAATTTCCATTTTATGACTTTAATCCTGAACATGCACAGGGTATATTCTGGATGTGAACAGATCAGTGATTATAATCTGCACAAAATTACTGTACCATCCTCTCTTGTCCCAGTTCTCACTCCTGGGACAACGTGAGGAAAGCCAGATGGAAAACGCCTATTGCTATGCTAAACACTCATTGCTCCCAGGGGACAATGGATCTTCTCTGTGTAGTAGACAGTAGAGTCAGCTGTCCCTGAAATGAAGGAGAAAGAGCCTGCCTCTTTGGAGATGGAGTAGAAAGGATTTTGGGTTCTTTACTCTAGCCCTTTGGAAAACACATACAATTCCTTCAGTGACCAAATCACCTTGTATAGTTCCTTACAGATTAGGGATGCCTCTAAGGTCTCTTCCAACTCAACCTTGAAAAGAACATATCTGGGGAATCACAGTTCCACTTCTCATGGAACCTTGGGGTTAACCTAGAGCAACAGTCTGCCTTCTTGGTGGGATAGAAGATTTATTATCCATTTAGAGCAGAGCAGTAAACTAGCTAAATGACTGCAGAGCTACTCTTTGCAGTCTATGAAAAGTAAAGTACTGTTTGACCGATGACAAAATTTATGTCATTGTATCATATACATTTCTGTGTCTTGGGAGGCTAGAACTTTTTACAGCAGCACTGAGAACTCTAGAAAATTATACACAGACACAAGTGAACTTCCTCTGATCAAAACTGCAAACTGAGAATAAGAAAGGAAAGAGCACATCCAAAGCAAGATCTGGGGACGACTGACAAGAAAACAGACACTAAAGAGGCCAACAGCAAATGCTCATGATTTAAAATAATCACTCAAAACAAACCCATGATCATGTTGAGTGGCAAACACTAGATGCATAGTCAGAGCCTGTCCAAAGTGTCCTATCATCATCATTATTAAACTCTTCCTAGAGGGACTTCCAATACAACCAGACAAAAGAGAAAAAAAAGGCTTACATATTGGAAAGAAAAAACAATGTTATTATGGATGGTTCTCACTGAACTTCAAAAGCATCAACTGAGAAAAAATTAAGAGCATTAAGCAATATAGTTGAATTACAATAAATGATGAATTTCCTACATACAAAAAGCAGTCAGATGGGGCTGAAGAGATGGCTCAGAGCACTTGCTACTCTGACAGAGGACCTGAGTCACCCACACTGGGAGACTCACAACCACCTGTCATTCCAGCTCCAGCAGATCTGATGTCCTCTTCTGACTTCTATGGGCATCAGCACTCATGTGCACATACCCACACACAGGCACACATCCACATAATTAAAAACAACATGAATCTATATTTTAAAAAGCAGGTAGAAGGTGGGGGTGGAGTTGGGGGGATGTGGAGGAGTATAAACTGTAAATAGCCACAACAAAACTCATATAAAATGTGTAAACCTTTAACAAAGAAAAATGTAGGATTTTTCTGAGAGGTATAAAAGCAGTTTTGAATAAAGAAGAAAGAAAGAAAGCATGTTGTTTTTGGACAAGGAAGCAACACTATAAAGATGTCAATTCTTTCTCACTTAATATCCTATGCTCACAAGAAAAAATATAAATGCAATAACAAATTATAAAGCAAAATGATAATGTACAAAACTAGCTTTATTTCATATTTAAATAAATTTAAGAGCTAAAGTAACTGGACAGTTTGGCGGTTAATAAGACAATGTTGCAACAATGAGAAAAAAAATACAATATTGGAGAGTAGGCTGGAAACCAGATCTGAATTTACTGTTTGATAAAGATGACATTTCGCACCAGTGACTGGAGAGTAATTGCTTAACGACAATTGAAAAAAAAAAACTACTTCCATTAGTTTAGTGTTTTGTATTTGTATGCAAAAAAAAATCACCAATGAGTGTGGCAAGCCACACTCCCAGCTCCTGTTCTGGTGTATTTGCATTACTGCACTTGCATGCTGTAGGAGTATATTTGCATTACTGCACTTGCATGCTGTAGGAACAATAGTGATGCAGCCTCCTCCTTCCCAGGGTTCAACCTGGCAGGCAGCTGTGAAAGCGCCACCTTACCCCTTGCTTGAAAACTGATTGACTAAAAACTTAAATGAATAAATATTTAAAATAATAAGTGAAGTTGCCAAACATTCAATTAAAATAAAAAGGAATCTTATTAACTGAGCATTTACTCTGTATCAGGCTCCATGTCACAATATCCTTATCATTTGATAGCTCAGATGATGATTATGGATCCAGAGAGGCTGAGTAATTTAGCCAAGATCACACAGCAGGTGTGATTTGTGCGTAGTTCACCTAACTCTAAAGTCCACTCACTTAATCATTATGTCATGTAGTCTCTCAATTCCAGGAGAATACATGGGTGAAGTTTTCTACATGAATGTGCTATGCTTTGAATATGGTTGGTGCCTTCCTATCCCTAACTTTCATGTTTAGAAATCTTATGTTATTGTGAGGTGTTAAGAGAGTTGACTTCAACCATGTACTTTGACCATGGTGCTTTGAGACAGGCTTTGGGAATTAATATTGAACAAAGTCATTAAAATGGACCTTCTAAGACTGCTTCCCAGTGGCCTCACGGGTGGGGGCTTCTTGTCTCTTAGTATGTGACTCTCTACACTGCTTTAATACTCTGCCAACAGGAAACTCACTACCACTATGTAGCCCTTCAACTTTTGGTCTCCAGGGCCATGAGCCATAATAAACCTCTTTTCACTGTAACTCACTCAATGTGTGGTATTGTGTTATTAGACTAATAAAAGAGACTAATAAATTCAAGGTTAGGAAAGGTTTTATCAAAGGATGACCTAAAACCTAATAGTCATTGGCAAAAGACTGATCAGTCTGACCACATACAAGTTAAATTTTTCTGGCTGGAAAAGACAAATGAACAGATTCAACAACCAAGAAAAAACTGTTTGCAACACAGGTGTCAGAGAACTCATTTGCCTAACCTACCATTAATAAGGAACACTTGCAATTAGCAAAGGAAATCGGCAAACCAATAGAAGGTGGGTAAGAAGCTTACACAGAAAGATATCCAAATGACTCATAAAGAAATGAAATTATAACAATGGGAAATCACTCTGCATGGTGCCTTGGCAGAGTATTTTAAAGTTTTAAATATCATCTTTAAAGGTGTGTGTTAGGCTAGCTCAATGGTTCAGTAAGTGGAGGTGTGGTAGAGAGATGCCACTTTATAGCAGTGCCTGAGCGAAGACAGTCTGAACCCTTGGTATTCTTTAAAACCAGGAGTGGGCCCGGTCTCTTTGGAGAACTTGTTCCTTCTGGGGTCTCTTGGAACTGTCTCTCAACCAAAGGTCTTGCTCCATATTTATTGAAACAGTACATCCAGCATGATATGGGAAATGAAGAACCTGTCTCATCAGAAGATTTTCCCTTTCTGACTCCTACTGACCTAGAATAGTACATACAACCACAAACAGATATTATCAGTCTAATCCCACCTGATGTTTGAAACACAAATTTATGGCTTTCAATGATATTCCCTGCTTTCATGCTGATAATTTCACAACATACACACATGTATACATTACTCCAGGTTGGAGAAGGGGAGAGTCTTAAGGATTAAAGTTATACGTTTAGGTTACAAGAGAAGCCCAAGGCCTAGTAAGCTTCTTTATATCATAAACAAGCTGAGATAGTGTTAAATGATCTCAAAACTTAAGATTAACTTTGGTTACAAGGTTTAGGTAGAATTCCTGTTTGTAACAGAAGGCATTCCCCCAAAAGTCATTCCTACATAAATGCGCTTGCCACCAAGCCTGATAATCTGAGTTTGATCCCCGGGACCCTTATTGTGAAGGACAGAACCAACTTCATAAATTGTCCTCTGACCTACACAGGCTCACAGTGCCACAGCATGCTTACTTCCCCGCTCCCCCAAACAAAATATTAAAAAAAAATGTTAGTAAGGCCAGGGATGATGGTGCATGCCTTTAATCTCAGCACTTGAGAGGCAGAGGCAAGTGGATCTGTGAGTTCAAGGTCAACCTGGTTTACATAGTGAGTTCCAAGGCAGCTGGGACTATAGGGAGACCCTGTCTCAAAAAGACAAAAAAAGGGGGTGGGCAGTTAGTAGGTCAGCAAAATGGCTCAGTGGGTAAAAGCCATGCACACCTGATAATTTGAGTTTGATCCCTGGAACCCATAGTGAAAGTGTGTCAGGGTAGAAAGACCTGGAAATGATGGGACATGAGAGAGAGAGAGAAAGGAGCCTCTCATCCTGGAGTATGATAAAAGCCTCTCAAAAGTGAGAAGCAAGAATTCCAGCACAATTAACAACATTTGCTGTAAAGGCTGCTGACATAGTTAATGTTCTTCCTATATATAGGTACTTTATGTTAATATAGTAATGACCCAGGCTAAGACCTTGGTTAGTGCCCATTTCTGCCCCCAGAGAAAACTGCTGAAAGATATTGACCTTTCTGTATCCTTCTGGGCTAGACTTTCACCTCATGGATTGTAGGCCTGGCAGGTGCCCTTAGGAACCACCCCGTGATAACACAGTAACTCCACCAGGACTTAAGTATGCCTATTTTAAAAACAGTGAGCTGCAACTCATCTCTGAGAAGCCCACACACATGCTCTTGGGAGCCTTACTTCTGAGCACCTCTGTCTCTCCTAATCTTCATGTTTAAGCTCACATTAAAATGTCTTTAATGAATTGCCAACTCGGCTTCACAAACTGGCTAGTCTTGAATTCTTTTCAATGTCAAAGCCACGAATTCTGGTTTAGCCTAAGTTGAGGTCCCTAAATATCTAGAGGAGTTACTAAGACTTCTGGGGGGTGTTAGTGGGGCGCTGTACCTCCATCACTTGTATCCCAAAACAGTGGGAAGCTATGCCTTGTACGCCTTACCCCCAAATGCTGACAAGAGAACTGAATCATGAAAGTTGTCCTCTGACCTCCACATATGCACTGTGACACACACATGCCTGCACTCACACATTACATATACACACAGATACATTATACACACACAATGACAGTAAATAAAACATTCTAAAGGTGTTAACAAGTTTATGAAAAATGTACATTTTAACATACCATGCAAGTTGCAAAAAGCTTCTTTATTAAACAATTTGGCAATCATATTGATCATATGTAAATACATACAACCTTTGACATAGCCGTTCCACTTCCAAGAGTCCAACCCTGTGCAATAATTGTGCGTGTGTTAGAAGCAATGACATAACTAGACAAAAGGCTTGAAGTAGTCCAAATACTCATTATGCAGAGGACTAAGATGACAATTGTAAACTCAATAACTCATTCAATTTGGGTTAAAATTATCACTTAAAACTACAGAGCACAAGTGGCAATGGTATCGTTAAAGCTTTGAAAGAAGCTGATAGAAGGACTTTTGACACAGGAAGCCTGAGGCTAGCTATTTTCAAAGGAAAGTTCTGAGGAGATGGCTGGGTGGGTAAGAGGCCTTGCTGTGCCTGAGTTTGGACCCCAGGACCCATGTAAAAAGCGTGCCTGTAACCCAGCTCTAGGAGGGATGGAAACAGGAGGATAGGGGCTTATTGGGCACCAGCCTAGGCCCAGGTTCTGTGAGAGACTGTTTCAAGGGAACAAGGCAAAGCATGATGGAGCAGAGCACCTGATGTCCTCCTCTAGCCTCCAAGTGTGCAAAGGCATGCATATTCACACACAGGCACACACACTCAACACAGAAACAGGAACTGATAAAAAGAAGGAAACATTTGAGACTATTTACCAACTAATTGCTATCACATTAAAATAGGCCTATGTTTGCTTTGTAATTGTCTTAAGAGTTCTCCTCTTGCAGTGAGGCACTGTGGTTGGCCCCGCCCCTCTGGTTCCAAATCGGCTGAGCAAACAGAGTATACTCTCTGATTAGACACATCAGGCTTTATTGGGGTTACTTACAAAGGATTTATCACCGGGAGAGGGGACAGCAATCTCATATGGGGGGGGCAGCGTTTTGATCAGAAGTGCCGTGGACTTCTGGAGTGCCCTGCCAAGATGGTGACTTGCTCCGGCTGCTGCCAGCCCAGTGCCTCTCCTCCCAGCATTTATTGCTTTTCCCCCTTGGCTCTCCTCCTTAAGTCACTAGTTGGTTGGTTGGAAAATGGTCAAATCTGTTGACTCCATTTCCATCAATAAAATTGTTAGAGGCATGTCTTGCTGCTGAGGGCGCCTACAGCTGCATCTGGATTCAGCAAGAACCTCTGTGGGTGTGTTTATCCATTGAGTCAGAGGGAAATTCCATGTAAATTTACTTTACAGTAACATATACAGATGAAGCTAAGTTTCTGTCAACAACAGTTTATTAAAGAGTGCCAGAAGCTTTCCCAGTATTTGTAGCTTATTTTATAAGTAACTACCAAGACTGCAGATTTGAACTTTGAAACCATGTTGTTGAAAACTTCACTTAAGTGTGTATTTTAAAAGATCGTATTTACTCTCCTGTAAACTATATATACAGATGAGATTTAACTTCTCATTATTTTGAAACCCTTAATCACTATAGCCTTGTGGGGCTTGTAGGAATAAAAAACATGCATTTTATTTTCTTTGAAGTTAAGATGGTATCTATTGGCTTTCTCTTCCTTGGTATATGTAAATCAATCCTCAAATACTCTTCTGTAAGATTCATTACTTAAAGCCCAATTCAAATTCATGTTATCTTCTTAAAGTTGCTAATTAAAGAGTTCTCAACCAAACAACAGAATAAGAACTAGAACAGACCCACCTCACCCCACATGCCAGAGTGGAAACTGTAAGATCTCACTGGCAAGCCTCACACCCAAGTTTCTGACATAATCAGGCTGCAGCCTAAAAATGGAGCTTTCTAACACAAGTGTGTGCCTGAGGCCACACTTAGGAAAATCCTGCTTCAAAGCCTGAAATAG
Source organism: Eospalax fontanierii (assembly GCA_035773235.1). Taxonomy (NCBI): domain Eukaryota; kingdom Metazoa; phylum Chordata; class Mammalia; order Rodentia; family Spalacidae; genus Eospalax; species Eospalax fontanierii. The sequence continues at coordinate 32,672,112 of CM069528.1, read as the reverse complement.
CTTTTTCTGTACCGAGGTAGAAAGATTTCCCAACACACCAGAAACAGGAAACGCTGACTAGACTCAAGAGTGGGAACTTGTAGGCTGTTTAGGAGAAGGGACCCCGGACAGCCCCATTCCTGATCAAGGTGGTGGTGGGGAACACCATTGCGGGCCTCAGAGTGGGGGGAGGAGGGAATCGTGGCGCAGCAGCTACGTGAGTTTGTGTGGACAGCCAGACACCGTGCACCTGAGTGAGTGCGTCACCCCAGGAGCCTACGAGGGACAGAGGAGAGAGCGTTGCCCTTCAGCGGTCAGAAAGCCCGCTCCCGGTCTTAGGCAGCAGGAAGAGCCGGTCGGAGGAGACGAGTCTCAGGAGTCCAGGGGCCTGGAAGTTTCTTTTCAGCTTCCTCACAGCGGCTGCCCGAGTTCTAGTACACAGGAATGGGCATGCCCCACGAGAGGAGCGCAGATGCGTGCCCTCAGTGCCCTGGGGAGGGCCAGGGAGAGCTGTCCGTGGCCTCACCCGGCAGAGAGCCCTCTGTGAGGTTCTTTCTTTCCTCCTTTGCTTCCCTTGCTTCCCCTCCTTCCTCCCTGCTCTTCTTCCTCCCTGTTAGATCACAGATCCTCCAGCCCGTTCTTCCCCACTCCCTGAAACAGGCCAGGACCCTCATAGCTCTCTCTCTGGAGAGACCCGATGAAGAAGCCTGGGGTGCCTTGCCATCTCTCTCCCCATCGCAGCTGCAAGTCCAGCCTCATCACCCATCCCCAAGCCCAAGACAACCTTGAATTGTAACTTTGCTTTTCTCTAGTGCCTTCTTGCCCTGTGCGTCCTGGGACACAGGCTGAGTCACATGGTGCGGAACGCCCTCCCCCCGAAAAAAACCTTATAAAATAAGAGGATTCTCTTTGTTTCTCTGGAACTGGAGGGTCTGTCTGTCTGTCTGTCCCTCCATGACCCCCGCTGTGTATCCATGCCTGCCGTCCCTCCTAATGAAACTTCTCTTTGTACCTAAAGGTTTGCTCTGTCTGTGGCCACGATGTTGCAACTCTTCTGATAAAGCTCTTCTGAAGGGTAATTGGTGTCAATTCCTTTTACTAACCTAGAACATCGCTTTAAAACCTAACACTTCTTCCTTTCTTTTTGACAGATTATTTCTTAGTACCCCTGGCTGGCCTAGAACTCTATGTAGCATCAGCTGGCCTTGGAACTTGCTGTGATCCTCCTGCCCCTGCCCCTGCCTGGGTGCTGAGATTCCAGTAAAGGACCACCACACAGGGGCCTGTCAGTATCTTTCAGTTGATAAGCCTCAGAAGTTACTTTTGTTCTGCCAAATGTTGTTAGGAGCTTGTCATAGTACAGAGTTAGGAGAGGGAAGTCAGACCACATAGTGACTTCGAGGCAGTCTGGGATGAAGGAGACCCTGTCAGAAAAACAAAAAACACAAAACAAAAGATAACAAAAAGAGGTCCTGCAGTTAGTCTTTGATTCATTGAGGTCTGAGAACTAGTCTAAGGAGTGATGGGCTTGTACAGTCTTAGCTGGGGCTTCTGAGAAGCACACAGAGAGGGACTAGACCAGGTGGAATCAGCTCCCGAGAGCATCTGCTTACCATCACCGATCCTAGGTCTAAGATTTCTCCTGATTCAAGATGAGTCTGACTTTGAATGAGAAATGATTCTAACCCACTTGGCTAAGCTCTTAGACGACTGATTTGGGCCCCTAAACACTGAGAGGAGCAAGGTTGCCTAGAAATAGGGAGACTAGTGCATTGACAATCAGCTTAGGAGGAGGGGTTAAAATCAACTACTCAGTCAACTCTTTGGCCGTAGACCTAGGCACACTGAACCAATTTCAGTAGGAAAACCCCTGTTCCTAGCTATAATCACACAGAGGAAACACTAGAGTGACAAGAGAAAGGCTTGCAGACCAGCTTGGTGGGGATGGCTCATGGAAAGGCAGGTGAGTAAAGAGGAAGTGCCTTGTAGCCCTGAGCTATGTTACATACGTGCTGGGGCATGTAGGTGGACAGTCAGGATATAATCAGCTAGATGCTGGGCTGTCAGAAAATGCTGAAGCTGGACACGTTTTGTTTAGGAAAAGCAAAAGTATGTTTTCAGATCTATTATGTTACTTTTGATTTCTTCATAACCTACAATCTCTCATCCATTGTTAGAAGCTTAAATTCATTCTGAGAAACTCCTTGTGAAACTCTATGTGAGCCCCTTAATCTCTGCCCTTTCTCGGTCTGCGTAAATGAAAGTGCTAGTTCCTGTGGGCTCACTCAGCCCTGCAGTCTGGGATCTGGGAGTCAGTGTTTCTGCTTCCCCATCCTTGGTGACAGCAAGAGCCCAGGACTGTGATAACCTTTGCCCCCAGGTCAGGAAAGGGTAATATCAGACTCTCATCCCAGCTACATCTTGTGCCAGCTTTACCCTCTCACACCTTGAAGGGCCAGGAGATATTCCTGCAAGCTTTGCTAAAGGGGTAGCAAGTATCCTTCAAATATCCCGATACTGGGAACTATGGCATTCCTGAGAAACCCAAGGAATGTTCTAGCAGGTGTGCCATGAAACTGGCACTATCCAACCTGAAAGAACTGAGTGACCGAGTGTCTTCTTGTAAGTCCTGAATGTTTCTTTTCTTGTCCTCTGAAAAAACAAAGAAGTGTTTGCCAGAGGCTTGCCGCACGTGTCCAGTGCACAGCCCTGAGTCAGTTAGCCATGTGTTATCTCAGAGCTCCAAATCCCACTCCTCTCTGCTATATCGAGGGATGCTGAAGCCCTGCTCTGTGAATGTCTCCTTGCCAGAAGGCACAGTGCTAAACCTGATTGGAGGACTCTAGAAGAGCAAGGGGTTTCTCTACCTCTTTCTAGGATACCCCTGACTTTCCTTTTTCTATCAGAGCCCCTGGCTCTGGGTTCAGTCACTCTCTTGCATCAAGAGAAAACAATATAAGAGATGAGGCTCAGTTGACACAAAGTTCAATCCTCAGCATTGCAGAACCAGGTGCACTTGGGAGGTGGAGGCAAGAGAATCAGAATTCAAGTTCATTCTCGGCTACACATACAAGTTGAGTCAGCCTAGGATATACATGAAACCCATCTCAAAGAAGAGTCGTATACTAAACTGGGTGTGGTGGCGCATGCCTATAATCCCGACACTTGGGAGATGGAAGAACTGGAGTTAAAGGCCAGCCTTGACTACATGGTAAATTCCAGACCAACCTGGGCTACATGAGACCCTGTTTCAAAATTGAGAGTGAGAGTGAAAGCGAGAGCGAGTAAGAGAGAAAGCATGAGCGAGTGAGTGAGAGAGACCCCCAAATTATTGATTTATTTGCAGTTTTGGCCCAAACTGAAGAGGGAGCCATTCAATCCCAGTGCGTCTCCTCTCTCCTTACAACAGTGTCAAAGTGTATTGAAGAACTGGAACAAAACCCAGGACATATGCAAAACAGATTCAGCTGTGGGTTCCAGTGAGCTGAGCTGGGAGGTAAGAGGCACAACATCACAATTCTGGCCTTTGGTTCTTGTTGCTCCTTTTGCTGCCAGGGTCTGAGGAGTGTCTCCGCCCTCGGCATGGCATTACCCATATGGAGGTGAGACCCAAAAGGACAATTATTTTTTAAAGTTCCAGTTTTGAGGGATCCCATTACCACACCCCCTTTCCTCGTCCATTACTCAGTCTTGAGGAATTTGGCACACTGCTTCATCTAGTCTCCTGCTGTGTTGGTGCACAGATTCCATGCAGGAGACAGAAACTTACACCAAAAATCTTTCAGCCAGCACAGAGGCACAGAGACCAGATGAGATCCAGTAGCTCCATCTAGTGGAAGGACTTTGACTCTTAGGAAATCATGCCTAAGAGCATCCCTTCTGGGCTGGCTGGGGAGGTTTTCAGTAGCTCGAGTGTGTGCCTACTGGGTCATTTAGGCTTTTGTCAGTATGACAAAATACATGATAGAGCATCTTAGAGAAAAGATTTATTCCAGCCCAGGATTTCAGAGGCTTCAACCCATAGCTCTTGTCTGATTCTGCAGTGAGGCAAAATTTTTGTGGCAGAAGCTGCCCAGAAACTGACAGATGGAGAGAGAGAGACCACGGACCTTAAAACACATGTCCCAGTTACCTACTTCCTCCAGCTTAGCCCGACCTCCTAATATACTCATCACTTCCCAAAATAGTCCAAGGGTTCTACATATGAACCTGTGGGGAAGATTACATATTTAAATCAAAGCACCCAGTTGCATAACAGAAAACTGAGAAGATTTTGAATGCAGATTATAGGATTATATTGCTTATTTACCAATTTGGAACACACATACCTATCTTTATAGAGGTATTTTCTGCTATGACTTAGTTTTTAGGTGTTTACAGACAGTACAGCTGATAGCCTCTTATATCTTACATTGATACTGTTAATTCTAAATTTGTTTCGGAATGAGTAAAGCAATATTGCCCCTACTGACTAGAGAGGCATGACTCAAGTTATTTAAAATAACCATAAACAATACATATAGAGTTTAGTAGTTTAGCAACCCGATTAGTTTTCTTTTTACAGCATATTAATACAACAGTCATGATAGTCAGCATTGTATTATGACCCTTAGACATAAAGTTTACAAAATTTGTATCAATGAGACATTAAATACGATTGTTAAACAGCAGTAGTTCATTTAACCAGCATTGTAAACCAAACTTCATTCTAAAGACCTTAAAACAAACAGATATGTAAAAAAACTTTAAGTCTAAGATTTAACCCCCCAAATCATAAAAAAAAAAATCTAATAGTAGAAACACAGGAAACTATGTTGATACATTTTAAAAAGTTCTTTGTAGTCACTTCTTTTATACTTTCTTCTAGGAGCATGCAAGTATTTTATAGAAGTCTTGTTGTGCTAGAAATAAACAACTAGATTCTGGTTTTATAATCTGTACGTTAAATTTAATCTTAAAACACCCAAGAATAACTTTTTGCTTAATTATATGTTAATCTTTTCCCTTAATCTTTTATAAATCCCCTACAATGGGCCAGCACTTCTATAGTTTATTTAGCTCTTCAGTAACAACAAAAATATAATTCTAAAATTTTTATAAAATACTGTCATTCAAGAATTCAGAATACACACTAACAAAACTTCTTAAAATTATTTGTTACGGGGATGGAGATACAGGTCAGTGATGGGGAGATTGCCTAACATTCGTAAGACCCTAGATTTGATATTCACTGCTACCCCCAAAACTCCATGATTTCTCCAGGCCAAACCTAGGTTTAGGATAAATAAAGACCAAACAAAACTAGATATCTTGGGTTTTAAGAATTCTGATAATATGAGGCTAGAGAGATGGCTCAGTGGTTAAGAGCACTGACTTTTCTTGCAGAGGACCCAGCTTTGAATCTCAGCACCCACATGGTGGCTAACAAGTGTTTGTAACTCCAGTTCCAGGGGATACAGCACCCTCTTCTGTCTTCCGCAGGCACTGCATGACCCAGGTGTACTTACATACATGCAAACATAAAACAAAACATAAGCAAATAAATAAGACATATACATAAAATAAAAACAAAACAACATAATAAGAAAGAATTCTGGTAACATGTCTTAAATAACAGTTATAAGCATTGTAGAATTTAGTCTTGCTTACATTTAGCATATAATTTATTTGTAGATTTACAAGTATTTATCAACCAGCTAATATTTATTATATTTACAGTTACATCCCAGACCAACTGTGACTGTCATTAAAGACATAAACATTGCACATTCATTAAAAAACAGAAAATATGAGGCATGAAAGATCAAGATTTTTGCTTTTGAAACTTGTAAAGTTTCCTTCCCTGCTTCTCACTGAAAACAAAGAAAGAACTACATCTCTGAGAATTTAATGTAAACAAGAACTAGCTAGGGAAGAGTTGCTCACCTATTGCAGAGAAGTAGTTTTACTTATGACAAGTCTCTATGTTCTATACTGAGTATTGCTACAAAACACAAATAAAAACATTTCAGGCTAGCTGATTTCAGTTATTAACTCTACTTAGAATAGTCTTCTATTAATCCTATTAATTCTATTAGCAGAGACCTTTAAAGAAAAATAGGAGAATATTTTTTTTCTAAAATTGACTTCTACCTAAAATAAATGATGGTCATAACTTAAATATAAATGAGCTGTCCTTATATAACTAATTAAGTCAAAAGAATGATGAACAAATACAATTTAGTCAGCTTTAAACTGTATTGCAAAAAGATCCATTTATCCAAATTATTGACCTATATTAGATAAAAAGATACTTAAGTAATACCTTTATTTCTAGATACATATTGTTGCTCTAGGAGAGCTGTTCATAAGCTACTGAAAGACTGGATATTTCTTGACGGTTTATCACAAAGTGTTTTATATGCCAGCAGTTTATGAAACACAGCAAACCTAAATGATTATTTTCTCGTAGATTTTAAGAAGTTAAGAGTATTTGAGCTGATACTCAGCAAATGATGGTTTTATCTCTATTACATACATTTATAAACATTTATCATATTTTGTATTTATCTAATTTACTTTTAACAGTTGACATTTCTTATCAGACAAATTTAACCTATCCATTTATCAGATTTTCTTAAGTTTAAGTTTTATTCCTAAAACAAAGCAACATAGTAATAAATTTACTAGTCTATAAGCAGGTAATTAAATCCAAATTATATTTATAACAAAGCTAAACAACCCTTAAATCAATTTTTATACAGACATAATTTGACTTAAGAAAAACAAACAACTTTTCCCCCTCCTTTCTTTAGTCCCAGACAGTCTGAGTTCTTCTTTGGATGTTTGCATTCCAGCCAGGACTGACTGTTTAACAGTCACAACGTGACTGAATAACAGGTTATCATAGCAGAAACGAACAAACAAACAAACAAACAGAAAACAGCTATAGAATCAAAACTCCCAATCAAACAAAACAAATTACATATATAAATATGTGCTGGGTAATATGTTAATAGAGAACAGATATGTTAAATGTATCTCATATTTATGCATACATAAATTCAGGGCATAGAACTAAAAAGTTCACCAGGAAAAACCCTTAAGCTCAAAAAGGCAGAAACAGGAGCGGCTCCTCCGTCCCGCCAGCTGCTTCTTGGAAAGCAGTGCGGTCATCAGAGTGTACTCTCATCAGACTGATGCGTCTTGCTGCTCTGCAGTAGTCAAGTCTTTAAGGCAGAAGCCACCCAGATTTCCCTAGGGAGCTTTAAAATAGAATTAGTGTTTTCCACTCTCATGAGAACCACAGCAGAAACCTCCAAACCTATCCCATTCCTTACTCCTTTAAAGCCTCAGATGCACAAAACAGCATAAAGCACTGGTAATCCAAACTTCCTTTCAGACAAATTGTTCAAGAAGAACCCAAACTGGCTGATGAGAAATCACAATCAATCAATCAGTCAGTCAATCAATCAAGGAGAACAAGGCCTGACATACCCACTACAGAGAAGACACCTGCGAACAAAGTTTCGGCCTGTAGTTTCCAAAGCATTCATTTTTTTCTGTTTTATCACAAACCACAAAGGGCCTTTAATGCTGGCTCACAGGGAAAGAATGCAGAGTCTCAAAACAAAACCAGTTCAAAGCTTCAGGAAAGTGCCTCTCTTCTCCCTTTTTGTTCAGAGCCAATGACTCATGAGTAAAAACCCTGGGGTTGTGGCATCCAAGCGATGCCACCCTTAAGTGACAAAATCTGTTAACAGAGTCCCCGAGGGGTCACCTGATTCTGGGTCCAACCATTCACTTGCATCAAATGAAATCAACACAAAACACGTACAATGAAGAAATGGCTTTGTTAAGAGTTTTGGTCAGAACCACTACCTTTCCCAAGGCAATGTTACAATGTATTGGTACAAGGAAGTAAAGCCAGGAAACACTCATCTGTAGATCAGCTGTGGCTTATGGTGGCTGAACTGGGAGACCAGCCACAAGTCACAGTTCTGGCTCTTTGGGCTCTTGTTGTATGTTCCTGGCGTCAGGGGCCAGGGTTTGGTAGTACAACTTTGTCTCTGGTCCAGGCATGTTGTTTCTTGTAAGAGCTAGGACTAAAAAAGACAATTTTAAGAAAATTTTAAATCATTTTTTGTGTTTGAGTTCCTTGCATACATGTAAGTGCACCAAGTGCATGCAGTACCCTCAGAAGCCAGAAGAGGGCCTCACAGCTTCTGCAACTGGAGTTATGGAAGACTGTAAGCTATGGAGTGTGTGTTGGAACCAAACCCAGGTCCTCTGCAAGAGTAGTGAGTGCTCTTAACTGCTGAGACATCCCTCCAGCTCCAGAAGAGGTAATTTTTAAACCCCTGATTTTGATGGCGCACTGCTACACTCCATCGACTAGTGCTGGCCAGTGGCGTGAGGAACGGCCAGGAACATTCACCCAGCAAGCCTCCGCAGTAGATCTATGGGCAGTTTCCCATTGATTTCTATTGGCAGGCCAGCACATGGCTCTGGGCTTTGAGGACTTTCTCTACCATGTGTGAGTCACCACCATGTCCACCAGAGGTTCTCTGCCAACGTGCTTTCTTCCCCTGAGTTCTGCCTCATCTCTGAGGACAGGCTGCTATATGTTCTACTGGGCTTTTCTCCAGGAGCTGTGCTGTAGGTGGGACCTAGGGTCTGAACTACATCCCAGCTCTTCTGTTCTTTAAAGTCATTCTTCCTATTCAACTTTGCTGGTTCAGATTGCTTTGTAGTTTCTGTTTCCCACTGTCCACTAGCTACCTGAATGCTACAAGGAAGACTTTACTGTATTTTCCTGTTACAGATCAATACATCTTTTACCAGAACCTTTGCTGTTTGGGTCAGAATAAAGCTAACCCCAGTGATGGAGGTGTATTTGTTTGTAGGGCCTCCAAAAGAAAGTACCACAAACCAGATGGAGTAACAGTGCACATTTGTTTTCTCACAGCTCTGGAGGATAGAAGTCCAAAATCAAGGACATATCTTTTGTTGACTGGTAGATAGCCATCCTCATGTCCCCCTGACATCCTCTATATCTGTACCCAAATTTCCTTTTGAGAACAACAGTTATATTGGATTAGGGCCCATTCTATTGACATAAGTGCAGCTTAACTTCCCGATACAATTACCTCCTGAAGTGCTAGCATATAAATGTAGGGGACACGACTCACTGTATAACAGAAGGAATCTAAAGAAAAGTGTTACTATGCTCTAGGCTCTCTGAAAATAGAGGTGATTTGCCTATACCTTCCAGGAGACTTAAGCCTGCTGAACAGGGTGTGATGAAGGGGGAAGCCAAAGGATGAGAGGGAGGAGAGAGGAGAGGAGACACCACAGAGTTGCTGTGCTTTTACAGAAGACAGGAGTTTCTGGTAACACCAGGACAGGGGGACACTTAGAGTAACCCAGAGGATAAGAGACTGCCTGGACTGCTGAGCAAGCCAGTGAAAAGCTGGGCCAGCTGTGCGGGACAGAACCTGCTGAATGGCCTTGCAGTGAAGGAGTAGTGTCTGGAATATGATGAAGCTACAAATGTGAATACAAACTATACCAAACAAGACTGGGTTGCAGAAACTGCCATCTGCTAGCCCAGGCTTCTTAAACTATTCCATTCTCAATTCCTTTTCACCGGAGAAGTGATTTATTCATGCATTCATTCATTTTCTTATATATTTATTCTTTGAGAATTTTATATATGCATAAATGTACAATGATTATATCCACCCTTAACTCCCTTTGGAGCCCATCCCAACTTACATATATATATACATATACACATACACATCCCACTATGCCTAATTAGTGCTGCTGTATGTACAGGGGTGTGGAGTCATCCAGTGGAGCATAAGCAACCTACAAGAGACCACACCCCCAAAGAAAAAAATGGCCATCACTCTCCAAGTTGCCATCAACTATCAATAGCTCTTCAGCAAGGGGTGGGACTTTATGAGCTCTCCCCGTCCATGCTGGAATTTTGGCCAACTTGACCTCGTATAGGTCTTTGTGCAGGTAATTACAGCTGCTGTGAGTTCATGAGTATAATAACCATGTCAAGTCCAGAAGCACTTCTGCCCATCCTCTGGCTCTTACATTCTTTCTGCCTCCTCTTTCAAGATGTTCTCTGAGACTTGGTGGTGGGTGGGTGGGGAGAAAGAGTTGATAAGATGTCCTGTTTAGGGCTGACGCTTGAGCCATAGGTTTTTGACTAGGTTTACAGTACCAGACATGAATTCCTTCCTGTGGAGCTGGCTTCAAGTTCAAACAGAAAGCAGTTGGTTACCCCATTATAGTCATGCCACAATTGTACCAATGGGCGCAGCTTGCTTGACAGGTTGGTATTGTGCTATGCAGGGTCCAGTGTTGGTTAAAATCATTGATGACTTTTCTCTCCCATCAGTCTGTATAGTGCCTTCCAGGACTGTGAAATTGAGGGAGGAAGTTTCCTGCTTGGTTCAGATAGATTTTTCTATGTCCTACAACCAAAGTGTGGGGTATTTTCAGAACAGGATCGTATCATGTAGTTACAGTGAGCAGCCAAGAGTAATAGCAATAGCCAGTGTTGTTTTGAAGATCTTTAAAGCCTCCTTGACCAATCATATAGGGAGATATCCCATGCTGGGCACTGTGATTCTTGTTTAATAACCCATGTCTTCTGGGAGAAGCACGGTCACTTATGTGGAATACCTCTGTTCAAACTCTTTTTGGAATTAATTTACTAAGCAATGGGTTTTCATAAAACTTTTCACACATCCTTAGCTCTGGTTAAACAACTCCTAACCCCTTCTCTCCCATCCCCCACCCCATCCCTGTTTTACTTTTAACACTTAGTATTCCTTCTCATCCTTTGTATCTGGGAAATGTTTATGTGATCAAGGGTATATAGGCAATAGGTATACAAATCAAACATTTTGTGATAATAAATCATAAAGAAATTTATTTTTAACAATTATTTGGTGTACATGTCATTTACCATTTATTCAAGATGAAAGAAAATTTGGACATTAATGAGATAGTTGCACTTATTTATTTTTTCATAAAGAATTAAATCTTGGCTGAATATCTGATACTACCAGACTCAGAGTACCTTCAGTAGCCTGCAGAGTTGATCAATGTTTAATTTTATACTCTTAACGCTGAGGACTCTGCTTCACATACATAGGACAAAATGGCAGAAGTATGTTTCTGGCCATTTTGCAAGTTGTTGGAAGTTCTGTCCTAATTCCAAGCCCAAATTATTGAATTATACATTAATTTGATAAAGAGTGACAGTAGGAAAACATTAAAAATCTTTGTTTTCCATAGTTGAACTGGCATGTTTTTGTAAGTATGTACAGTAAAAACAATGCAGTTTATAACATGCAATGGTCTTGAGTTTGAGCTGAGGTGTTTCAGGCGGTGTCATGTGGTGTTGTGTGAGGTGATGGCATGTAGAGTGCAGGTACACATGTTGTGTGCTCAGAAACAAGGTTATAGTGAGTTCCCAATGTAACATGGGTGAGCACTTCCAGAAATACTTTGTACTTAGCATACATTTGATTTTGGTTCACTTCCTGTCATTGCGAGTTCACAAACCTTTTCTTGTTGCCAAATTTCTCACAACCCCCACAGTTACATAACTTGAAATGTAGTTCCTTAGATTACAATGAACTTTCGAAAAGATCCGTTACAGGACAGAAAGGCTATTAGGCAATTGTGGGACTTTGGGAATGACCAAGCAGGCGTTGGTGTTGCTTTTCCCCTCTTATATGAACAGTTCTGGGAACGGTTATATGGCCATGTTTTTGTGTGTGTGTGTAAAAATAAGTGGATAAGAGTAAAAAGCAAGGGAAGGATATTGAGTCTCCCTGGTAATGGCTCCAACTCTGCATATTTCAGAGACCCCAGCACAAGAAGAGCAGAGCTTGCTTTGGGAACAAATCTGTCTTTTGCTAGACTATACATAAGGAGAGAAAGAGAGAGAGAGAAAGAGAGACAGACAGAGAGAGACAGAGAGACAGAGAACAATGAGGAGAGCAGGAACCCTGGCCTAGTCCTCCTTCTGCATAGCTCATGAGCTCTCTATTCAGCCTCTTTCTGGGGTCTAGGGATGGTTGTAGGAATGACTTTTACAATATGAACTTATTCTGGACAAATAACTTTTTCTTAACCTTGCAACCAAAAAGTTCATCTTATTTTAGTTTATGAAATGTAGACAAATTCACCAAACTTTGAGCCCCAAGTGTAACCTAAACATAACTTTAATTCTCTGTGACCATTCCTTGCCCTGGACCTAGAATGGTATGTTTATGGGTGTGTGAATATGCAGAATATCAAAAGCAATGCAAGCAGCCATTATTCATTGGAAACAACAAAGTATGAAGATTATCCCATTTGTGTTGCAAACAATGGATGGGATTTGACTGATAACACATTTATGATTGTGTGCATGTTGGTCTGGGTCTAGGGTCAAAAAGGGCAAAATTCTTCTGATAAGATAAGGGTCCAACTTTTACTTCCCCACTTCATTCTGGATAGACTGTTTCAATAAAAGAGTGGGTTAAGCACTCATTGGGGAATACAGTTCTGAGAGAATTCTGAAGGAACTGGCTCTCAGAAGTCTGGGTCCACTCTTAACCTTAAAGTGGATGCTAAGAGTCAGGCTCTTTTATTTAAGCATCACAGTAGTGTTCTTTAAATAGCCTAAATAGCTTCCCATAGTAAATGCCACAGATGGTCATTAAATCGCCTGCTATCAGGGGTAGGTTGGGGCCAGCACTGGGAAGCCATTCTAGGATGCTTGACAAGGAGATCTGTTGTAAGGACAGAAAGGGCCACCAGAACTGAGTCTTCACTGAAGTCCTTAACTCATTTCCTACAACTTTCTCACTTAACCCCTGTAGTTTCAGGTTTCAGAAATAAGCAACCTGAGATTTCATGGGCTACCTGGCAGGTTTCCCTCATAGTCATCTTTGTGTTTGTATCCAGACACATGTGTGTGCATGTGCATGTGGAGGACAGAAGCTGACAGCAGGAGTCCTCGCCACCTTATTTTTTAAGACAAGGTCTTTCACTGACCCTGGGGCTCACTGATTCAGCTAGACTGGCCATCCTGGGATACCTTCCCAGAGCTGGATTACAGGTACGCCTGGGCCCCACCTGAGTTCTTACATACGTACTGGGGATTGAATGAAGTCTTCATGCTTGTACGGCAACCATTTTACCAACTGAGCCATCTTCCCAGCCCAAGTACATTAAAAAAAAATGAAAGTGCAGCCGTATTTCCCGTCACACATTCACTTCACCAATGCAGTTCCATCCTGACGCCACACTCTCTGCAAGCAATGAACTCCTCAGAGTGATCTGACACCTGGTGTATTTATAAGGAAACCACAGGGACTGGCAGCATACCCTCTAATTTGCATAATATTTAAATGATTTTCATTTACCTTTTTGATTGGACTTGAGAATAAATCTAGAAAAAGCTCTTCTCTAATAAAGATACAAATCAAAGACCTGTACCGTATGAAGTACTAAAGTCAAGTACAGTTGCTCAGTCATGCATTGTACAAGAGGTCATTTCACAGAGAATATTGCACATATCAAAGACTATTTTAAATATATTCTTCATTGCCTACAAAAGTAAGCAATCTGTACATATTTTGGAATAATTTTCAAGGCAATCCCATGCCTTTGCTGCTGTTTCATGAGCCTCATGCATGCTGGACAAGCTCTCCACTACTTGGCCCCATCTCTAGCTCTAAAATGTCATGTTTTAACTAAATCATTGTATTATGACAGATGAAAATGAAGTGTCCTACTCTGATAGGCTTGTTTCATATTGTTCTGTTTCAATGACAAGACTATAATAATTACTTTTGACATTAAAGGACTTTGTTGTTTTAACATCGATTATTTTAATTGGGTATTGCTTTCAGTGTGCTGCTTCCAGTAACCATGATTGGTGAGTATATTAATTTTTGAAAGACTCCTCTTTGGTACTAAAGCCCTGCCAAATTTTCTCTTCACTTATGCTACTGATATTTAACATTTTACAAAATAAAGCATTAACTTAGCAGCTGAAATCTATATGGCTCTCACTATGAAATTCGCCAATGGATAAAAATAATTTTTCATTAATAATCCATTAAGTATTCTGAAGATATTTTCTAGGGATTTAATAATGATCCACTAGATATATTAAAGCAATTCTGTTATAAAAGTTTTCTTGGTATGAATATTAACCTGTTAATATATGTATGGTGGTAGTCATGGTTTGCCAGGGAAACAGTCCAATGAGGTAGAGAGATAGGGATAGATATAGATATGTAAGAGAGGATTTATTATGGGGTGGTCTCACTTAAGAAATCTCATGAGACACTGTCATGGAAACCAGTGGTGTGATTCATCTGAGCCTAAAGGCTTGAGAACCTGGTGACGGAGGGGGCGGGGAGGGGTGGGGGGGTTAGAGGAAGTATGAAGGTGGGCAGGGTTGGAGGGTTGCAGGAGGCAGTGAAGGTGGGTAGCGTGGTAGGGTGGTGATGCCTGATACACATGCGCATCTCTTCAAGAAACACCTCCACATACACAGAAATGTTTTACCAGCTGTATTAAGTGCTTTCTAGTCACTTTGGCAAAATACCTGACAGAAACAACTTAAGGTAGGTGAGGCTTATTTTGGCTTACAGTTTAGAGGATACAGTCCGTCATGGCTGGAGAGGCTTGGCAGTTGGAGCAGTCAGTCTGTTGCAGTGAGGGCTTGCTGCTGCTGCTTCTTACAGCTTGGTGGATCAGCAGAAACAGAGCATGGGCTGGAAGAAGAAGCTAGACATCACCTTCATGGCTATGTATAGTGGCCCATTTCTGCCAGTCAGGCCACAATCCCAAAGGTTTCACAACCTCCTCAAACAGTACCATGGGCTTCAGTTCAGGTGTTTTAGCCCATGGGCCTGTGGGGGACAATGCAGATTCAAACCAACAGCTGCTATCTGAGCATTCACTAACTTAGTTCCATCAGCTGTTGTATAATTGATCATCGTACAAACCAATGTTAAATGATTCAAATTCCAAGTTAAAGCACCAAGCTATGCAATTACTTTTCCCTAGGTATTGGCAATATTTTTATGATTAGAAGACAGAAATTGGAAAACTGTTAGGAAAGTAAATTATTTGAATGCTTGAATATATTTTTGCAGAAGATGCAAAGCATGCCAGAGGAAAAAGGAAGGGACTTGAAAGACTGATTGCTATGGAATGTGGCAGGAGTGTGCCACCAAAAGATACCTTCAGCCTTTGTGTCAGTCACACTGAGTAACAGTGAAAGCGCCCTTCTAGCTTATGCAAAGATTGTGGATTGAGTCCCCAGCACACAAAAGTCTCAGTGCTGCAGAGGATACATGCAAATAATAATAATAATAATAATAATAATGATAAATCACATTATGCTTCCTCTGTTGAATGCATGAGGAACATTCTTTTAAAAAATTGGTGAAATGGTATCTAAAAATCAGGGAATAATCACAACTTTGCAATTCTGATAAGCTGCAGTAGCTTCCATTTGGCAAAAGCTGTAGCTATTGTTAACTATGGAAGCACATTTAAGCAGAATACAAACATCAACTCGAGTAATGGTTTATTTTATTTAAGAGACAAAACCCAGAACTGAATAATATAAAGAATAGCAAATGATAAATTAGTGTAGTCCCCATTTCCCTTATTCATGGGAGATTTGTGTCAAGATCCTCAGTGGGGCCTGAGACTGGGCAGCGTTGAGCCTGCACATTGTTTTTTTCTGTATGTATACACCTTGGATAGTTTAAATTAGTGATACTCAGAGATTAACAGCAACAACTAATAGCAATGTGCTGTAATGAAAGTATGCAAAGCACTCTGTCTTTCAAAACTAAAAAACAAAACAAAAAACTGATAAATCTGTGAACTTTTTACTTCTGGATTTCTTCATTTAGTATTCTCACACCAGTTAATTGTGGGTCACTGAAAAACTACACAATAGAGGGTCTACTCTAGACCATTCTGTATAAGACACAAAGTTTTTAAAAACTGTTATTGTGAATACAGTTCCTGATGCAAATTTTACAGAACAGGTAATAACTATCATCAGGTCCTTTATTTCTCAAATGCAGCTGTTCCCATATGTGCACATTTGGGTGGGGTGGCTACTTTACAAAAGGAAATTGTATGTTTTCAGCAGGCTAACTATAAAAAACTGTTTTAAAGCAGCTTGAAAGCCAGAGGTAGCATATGCTGTACATATATATAGAAAACAGCGAATTACAGAGGGAGCTCTTCTACATAGTCTGTGTTTCCTTTTTTTAATTTATTATTTTTATTTTCACTATATTTTTATTGAATTTTTATGTATGTCAGACACAACATCTTAGTCCTTTTTATACTCCTTCCCCACTGGCACCCTCCCACACCCTCCCCACAACAGGATTTTGTGCATGTTGTCATTTATGTTAAGGTCTATCAAGTCAAGTTAGTGTCCCCTGTCATCCGTCAGTGCGAGTTCATCCACTGGGGTCCAGGCACTCCCTTAACAAGGATCAGCTCTTCCTCACGCAGTAGTAATCAGCTGCATGATAGTTCTTCAGCTAAGATCGGGGCCTGCTGCCCATTTACACAGTTCTATGCTAGGTTTTTGTCTGTTTGAGTATGCATGGGTCTTATGCATGCTATCATCATTCATGTAAATTCATATGAGCAAAGTCCCAAGAGCATGTAAGACTCTCTTTCCATGTGGGTCGCCCACCTTCTCACTCCATGTTTTTTATTGCCTTCCCCTGATAGTGGTTTATGCAGAAAAGAATCCTTTAGTTGCCTGTTTTTGAAAATGATTGCTGTCTACAGCTACGTGAAATACTGAAATATGCTACAAAATACTTACCCAACTTAAATCAGAGGTCATTTCAAGGGCATAATAGCAAAACTGAGTTAAAAGAACAATATGCAATACTTATTTAGAAACAATGATTTTGTGAATATAGATTTTAAACTGAAAGCCTTCTGAAAATAAGCTTTAGTTATTTTTTTACTCAGTCCTGATTCTAGGTGACCTATTAAATAAAATTAACAACAGAAGATGAATGATACAGGGACAAATTCAATGGCTAGAATGTTCTTTTTTTGTGTGTGTACACACGTGTGAGCAAGCGTGCCGTCCTGTGCAGGTATGTGTGTAGGCCAGAGGTTATATTGACCTCCACTCTATTTTTTAAGTCCGATCTCTCACTGAATCTGGAGCTTGCCAGTTCAGCTAAATTGATTCCTTAACAAGCCCTGGATCTGTCTGTCTCTGCTCCCCAGCGCTTGGGTTACAGGCACAGGCTTCCATACCTGCATCATTTCTTATGAAGGGTCCTGAGGATCCAAACTCGGGTCCTCATGCTTATCCAGCAGACACTTCAGCCTCTGAGCCACCTTCTCAGCCTGACAAGTTACTATGCCTATGCTTCCAAAGAATCTGGAGTTGAGAGATTCTCTGAGGAAGACCAGTGGTGATTTATCAAACATCTGTTACCCATGCTAGGCAAATCACAGCTCCTATTGATTTTTATCATCAGCTTCTCCAACATTCAAAATAAATAAATAAGGAAGTCCTTCAACTGAAAAAAGTCTCATCATCAGCTCTTCCATGACTCCACACTAGGTTTTAAAAATCAAATTTTCAGCGTTCATTTATAATGCTGAAAGATCATCATAGCCACCCCCATTTTCTTAACGGCATATATAGTTGAAAATTTTATGGTAAACAACAACTTACAAACATAGGGTGAGATGTCCTATCGCTGATATATGGGGAGCTAAAAACTTTAAAGTGTTTTTTTGAATTCTAACATGAGCCAAGCATGGTGGTACCTGAGGAAGCAAGGCAGGAGGACTGTGACTTTGAGACCAGTCTAAGCTACAAAGCAAAACCCTGTTTCAAAAAAAACAAAATCAATCCCGAGTCTCTTACAGGCATCACAGTATATTTGCAGCAGTAATTCGCCAAACATTTCCAAGTACTTTTATAACTTCTCAGAATATATGTATCTTAGCCAGTGAGGAATACAGTTAGTATGAAATAGCCTCTTAAATTTGAATTTAAAACCATTTTATTTTATTATTGAATCGTTGTGCATTTCATGCAGAATATCTCAATAGATCTTAATCATCTTTATACCCTCTTTCCCACCAGCACATCCTCATAGTCCCCCACACATTCCTTCATCTGTCTTAAGGTCTGCTGTGTCAAGTTAGTGTCACCAAATGTTCCTCAGTGCAGGTTCACCCACTGATGTCAAGTCAGCCTATCCGGAGACCCTCGCTTTAGGAAGATCAGCTCATCCTCACCCAACAGTATAAATTGTCAATATTTCTTCAGTAAAGACTGGGGTCTGCTGCCCATTTCCCCAGTTCCAAGCTGGGTTTTTGTCTGCTTAAGTTTGCGTGGGTCTTGATCATGCCGAAACAGTTGCTGTAGGTCCACATGAGCAGAGTCCCAGGAGCTGGCAGGAGTCTATTTCCATGTGGTCACGCACCTCCTCACTGGCTTACAATCTTTCCACCTCTTCTTCCACAGTGGTCTCTGGGCCCTGGGTGAGTGAAACTGAACGTAAGAGTCTTGTCCAGGGACCCACACTCTGCAGATTCCTAATCTCCATTCTTTGGTCATTTGTGACCTTTTGTGTTCCTGGCCCTCTGTTGTAAGAGAGAGCTTCATTAATGAGATTTGGGAGATTCATTAGTGTCTTCTTTACCTCCTGTTCCATGTTGCGAGAGCCTTGGGTGTAGAAGATGCGTTGTAGATGTGTCACTTAGGCATGGGCAGTTCACAGACAATGTCTGTGTGTGACCAGCTGTGGTACTCTGTATTAGTCTCCGTCTAGTGCAACAAAAGCTTCTTTGATGAGTGGTGACTGGGATACTTGACAGGGAAGACGCTTACAGGAGTCCAGGGGAGGTCGGGGGAGAGGGCAACCTGGGTAGACGGCTGGTCTAGGGCAGGCAGAGGGCAGTTGGGGGTGGGAATAGTCTGTGAAGGCTCTAACAAACCAGACTGAAAAATTGAGCAGTCTGAGTACAGGGAATCAGGTTGCAGTGGGTGGGTCTGGGCTAAGAGGGCAGTCCAGAGATCTGGGGTGCTAAGAGCAAGAGCAAGTCTGTGCCTGAGGCTAGAAGGAGAGCAGGGTGTGGGGCAGGGAGAATGGACTTGCTGGGTGGTAGGCAAGTGGAAAGGCAGTGCTAAAAAACTATTTTAAATTTATACTAAATATGAGGATTGTACTAACATAGGAAAGATTGTTAAGTACAGTGATAATCTATTCAGAAAATGACATATTGAGCAAGTAGACTTTGAAACTCACAGATACTGTTTCTGTGAAGACAAGAGAATGAATTATTTTACAACCAAATATCACATTACAGGGGTATTGAATTCCTCATTATTCAGGTGAGCATTTCTCTATTATTTTATCACCAAAAATTTGATTTTCTTAATCCGTACAAAACTAATTTGTTATTGTACGGTGATTATTGAAAGATTAAAATATGCCGTTTTAACAATGTGATTTTACTTGAGTAAAGGGACCTGCTTTGGGGGGCTAGCAAGATGGCTCAGTGGGTAAAAATGCTTGTCAGACAAGCCTGATGAACTCAGTTTGATCTCTGTAACCCACGTGGTGGAGGGAGGACTCTCAAAGTTGTCTACTAATGTCCACATGTGTGCCATGTGCTTATGTATACCCACAATACACACACACACACACACACACACACATGAGATTGTTCACATGGTCACAGGTTACGTGCCCTGGAAAGACCAAGAGCTGTTATTTTTATCAAGAGCCATTATTTTAGGTTGTAGCTGCAGTTCTCAAATTATATCCCGTTAGAACCTCCTGGAGGGTTTGGAGGGCTGGTTAACATACAACATCAGGATTCTCCATGAAGATCTGGAAATCACATTTCTAATAAGGTCCAACTAGTACTGTTACTCCTGGTCTGGGGACCACATTTGGAGAATTCTTGCTTTAAAATGTCACCCTCCGCTTCCACCAGTAGGCCCCACCCGCTTATTGGAGCTAGCCTTTATCTGTTGCTGGCGAGGCCTTATTCTTTCCCACAGGTGTCAGTAGTCTCTTCCATCACTAGATGGCAGCACCAGTATACAAATCTCTATGTCCAAGTCTCCCATAAATTAAAAAAAACCAGCCACGAAGAGATGAGGAAGCTATGTGAACCGTGTTTATTTTGCAAACTGAATGATACCCTAAACCTAATAAATAATCAGAATATACCTCAGAAATACATACCCTTGTAAACCAGGCTAAAAGGCTGAGTAAAGTGAGCTTCAGGGGACCAGGGGGAGCTGGGGAGCTGGACACTGTGGCTTTGGGCCTCTATCCTGACACACCTGCATGGAATTTCATTCCTCCACCTGGTGGTTCAGAAGTATCTGCCCGTGAAAAGTCTTGGTGCGGATGCGGGAAAATTGCTCAAGGAGCCTGCTGCAATTGCCGGTTCTTCTCCCCCTACCCATTCTAATGAGGTAGGCCTGGGGCTAGGAGCAGATGGTTCTGCTTTTAGCAGGGGTTCCCAGTGAACTCAAAGACACGGAGCATGTTTTGCTACCTGCAGATATCAATAGGCTTAAGAAACGTAAATGTGTTGAGATATTTAGGCCTTTTACAAAGTGGTTTATTGCAGAAGAGCCGCCCTGGCTGTCTGGTCGCCATGCTGTAGCAAGCTTCAGAGCATCAGCAGTATAGCTGGTCTGAACTGACATCTTCTGTCAGCATGAAATAACACTATTTTTCAAAGATTTCTATGGAGAGAAATAATGTAAAAATATCCCATTAATAACTTCGTATGTTGATTCATTACTGGATTAAATAAAAATTCTTAAATCACTTTGACTTTTTTTTTCAAGAAAAGGTCTCAGGTACCCCCAAGCCGGTTTTGTATACACCATAATCCTCTTGCCTCAGCCTCCTGAGTGCTCTGATTACAGGTGTGTGCCTCCATGCCCAGCTGTTTTTATAGTTTTAATGTGGCTACTGGAAAAATTAAACAATGTACTCTCAGAATATATTGCTATTGGACAGGTGCTTGTTAGAGGATCAAATAAGGGTGGGAAGAATGGGAAAAAAACTGGAAATCAGAGGAGAGAGTACCAGGGTTTAGAAGGAAGTCGTGACTGTGCAGCATTCTGACAGCATTCCTTCACCAAGGCCTACCATCATGGCAGGCAGGCCGGAAAAGCCTGCAGGGCTCACCATGGGTAGGATCCAACCTCAGTACAAGCCAACCAAGGAGACTCAGGAAACACTGGCCCTCTGAGAGGCTGTGTCCTAAAATAGACCAGGTGCTAGGAGATTATAACAATGCATGACTACAGCAAATTGCTGACGTATGGGCCATCCACCTGGACCTATTGACCCTGTACAATTACAACAAACTCTTTTACAACAGAGAAGAAATTTGACTGCCACCAATCACCACACTAAACTATATTGTTTATATGTTGATAATTTACTAGAATAAGAAAGTGTCTTAAAGTACTACACTCCTACAAAGGCAAGTTTATCCTCAGCTACAGCACAGTGGAGTCCCATCACTAGCTTTATTCAGGAATGGGTTTAGAGTACTCCCAGGCCCCAGACCCTAACTTAAGACCAGAAACTCTGGCAGAGGGGCCCAGGCACCCATCTAGACAGCCCTGCAGAAGATCATGAGGTCACAGCCTCAGATCAGGAGACTACAGGGAGGCCCAGGGTGTGGAGTTGATGACTGGTGGTGTGGCTTTCTCTTATGTCTACTGTCACTGGGATGCTGTGGGGCCAGTTAGTGAAGAGCAGATTCGAGTCAGGATTGCTGGGGTTCACAGAGGAGCTTCAGTCTCTACCGGATGGCCAGGGTCCATTCCAAACTTCTTCGAACATGTTCTGCCCTCTTGAAAATGAAGAAAATAATGCATTTTGTGCTTGATTGTTACAGAGGAGAAAATGAAGAAATGTGTGGAAGTGACTACTCATGGTTCTCCATACAAAGACATCCTAGCACCTGCGAGGAAGAGGTCCCTGCGCCTCTCCACAGCAGTGCTCTGGACAGTTCCTATCTCTGCTCAGAATGCACTTAGTTTTTTCATGTAACTTACTTTTAATGATTAGCTAGTTGAAACCAGTTTTTTCTAACCTCATTCTTGCCATGAACTCATTAGAGGTACTTTGTTTTGAGACAGGTTTTCATGTAGCCCAGACTGGCCTTGAGTTCTCTGTGAAGCAGGGGTGACCTTGAATTTCTGGTCCTTTCCTTTTGCTTCTGGAGTGCAGGAATTACTGGCATGAGCCACTACTCCTGGTGTTTGTGGTGCTGAGGATGCAACCCAGGACCTCTCGCAAGCCAGGCATACATTTTGCCCCATGAACTGCCATTCAAGTTTTGTCTCTGTGGACGTACTGATTCAGGCTTGAATTCAGTAAACTCCCTGAGTGGTTTTTGTGGTTCCACCTTGTCCTCCCCCTCACCAGAGATTGGTCTGCCCTGTGTGTTAATCCTGTGGTGGACCCTGTGCCCACTCCTAGACTCAGTACACTTCTCAGTGTCTTTCCAAGTGCGGGCTGCTTGTTGTTCATCTTTGGTCTTTTAGCCCTTGTCTTGTGCACTAAATCTTCAGCTTTCTTCCTTTTCCTGCCTGCTACTTTGCATCTTCTGACCTGTGCCTGCACCATCCCCTTAAGTATATTGGATGTCTATGAGCCTGAGTGTGGGACTGGGTTACGAGAGGTGCCGAGATCATGACGTATTGTTTTTATTTCCTGGGTCTTTGAAGTGTTGCTGGAGAAAAGTGCAGGTACCGGGAAAGATCTTTTAAAAGACCCGAAATGAGCTGAGTCATCTGCAAATAGGCCCAACACCACCACCACCCCGCCCCCGCCCCGGTCCCCTACTCTACCAGTTGGGGCAGGGACCTGATTGTCTAGCATGCAGCAGAACTGCTCAGGATGAGGCCAAATTAGGAATTTGAAACCAATAATCCCCTGGCTCTCCCCACTCCCAGGTTTGCCCATCATTGTATTTACTCGTTATTAACGATCTTTCAAGAGCTTGCACCACTTTGTAGCTTACAGAGATCGCCACTCAGTGCTAAAATCTGGGCCTCTCCTTGGGTAGGGGCAGGCCCTACCCCAGAGCCTCCCATTTCCTCATTGGCAGCTCTGATTAGGGCAGGGCTGGGGTGGTTGAGGAAGCTGAGCTCTGAGCTTCCTTCCTGGCCCCACAGGCTGAGCAAGGCCTGGCTTTGATGATGGACGGGGAGAGCAAGGAAGCTGGGTCGGGTACCAAGACAGGGAAGTGGGCAAAGCCCTTGGCCGGAAGTCCTAGACCTGAAGAGACCGGCCTGGAGGCGAGCCCACAGCTGCATCTGCCCCTCTGGGTGTGGATAGTTGGGAGAGTCAGTTTATAAGAACTGAGAAGAGAATCCAGCCACTGTGGAACTTCTTAAATGTGCTCCTCACTTAGATGGCCTTCCGCAGCTCAGTGCTGCCAAGGAGGCTTAACTTCTCAGTCTTCGTTGTTGGAGGCTGTCCTTGAGTGAAATTCCTTCTCTCACTAAAATATGCTCTCAGAGTGCCTCCCTGGGCCTTCCTGAGTGACTGGTAGATGGGTTACACAGCACAAGCACCAATGAGTGGTACTGGCCTGCAGTGGGTCCCGGCTTGAGGGAAGGAGCTAGACGATTCATGAAGAGCCACGTGAATGTGGTGCAGTTACCACCATCTTCTACAGCAATAATTCTTTCCCTCAACTCCACATGGGAAAACTCATTTAGACTATGTATTTCGTCCATTCCGTACTGCAACAAACAAAGTAAAAATGCCCTCACAATGTAGGGAGTCCTGACAGAAATATCTGGAACTATGGCCCACTACAGTGTCAGCTGTTCTCCACAGCTCACGGGGAATCTTCATCGCATCTCCACCAGTATCATTGTGTGGAGTGTATCTGTCACCATGACTCTGTGAGGTTCCAAGGAAGTGAAGCATATCTCAGAGGAAAATTGGCCAAAGCTAGGACTGAAGCCCAGCCAGCCTGACTCAACGACAAGTGCTATACATCCATTCCCAGACGTCCCGTTATTAGATTATGTCTGGTTTCTTTGGTATAGTAAACATATTATTAACTCATGAAAACAAAATCCATGAGACAGCGAGTGATGCAGTAGGTGGATGCTCAGTGGATGAAAGGGCTGAAGCTGTTACTGGCTCTCTCCCACCACTCACAGGCTTGGCATTGCAGAGCTGGCCCCAGGAGGTCCTTAGCTCACACTCAGAGCCTGGCTCCTGCTCACTCATCCATCTCATTGTGGCCAGACCTTGTAGCCCAGTGGATGAGGTCTTCAGATGCTTTCCTGTCTCCTGCCAGTGTCAACGCAGAACTCAGACTTTGGTTTTCCTTTGTCTCATGTCCATGCCATGACACAACCAGACCTGATTCCTCCGGATTCCATTCCAAAGCAGAGAGCCTGGCCAGAATGAGTGAAAAAAACTGGATTCTTTTAAGCAGAGACCGTGTTAGTTCCTAGGGAGGCCTAAGAGCTGCAATGTTGGAGAACATACTTTGGATGTATAAGAAGGTGAAGATATTGGTATATACAGGAGAACTTCAGATTCAACTGCAAATCTTTTCATCAAAGCTTCATATATCTGCCTCTACGAAATTAGGAAAATAAAAACCAAGATAGTACGGACTACACTATAGCAAGGACTAACGTTTCAAAATCATTCTTTTGCTTCAAGGTTGATTTCAGGGGAATGGAGGCTAGGATTGTTTTGTTAAACAAATTCCAGCCTGGTTGGAAACCACATGCATTCAGGAGGTGAAGTGGGTTAATGACTAATATCTTCTTCATTTTTCATAGGACTCAGAGAGGGACATTATTCTCTCAGGACTTACTTATTCAAATTGTCAAAGAAAGCTGCATGGGGAGATTAAAAAGCTGTTTCTGGCCCTTAAAACTGTCTGACTCCTAACATGACTCCCGGCTTCTGGAGAAGCCTGGGGCATGACTTTCACTTGGGTGTGCCCATCCCAGAGATGAGTCGGCAGCTCGGGACCCTCTTCACTGTCGCACGTCCCATCTTGGGTTCTTCTTCTGCAGAAGTTGCTCTTCAGCTCTCTGACTACTGCCTCCCTTCCTCTTCCACTGAAGGGCCAACACTCAGCCCGCCCCTCCCGCTTCCCCTCTTTCCCAGACCCTTCATCGTTTCATCCTTTCTTGTGACTTTTCATATCACCCATGTTCTAAGGATCTGGGACAAGATCTCTGTTCTGCACATCAGCCCACATGTCCAAGTTCTGACTACTTTTCCATCTTAGTGTCTAACGACCTTTTTTAACTTTCTAAATTGAAACCATTCCATAGGAAGTCTTCTGATTGCATTTCTACCTGCTCATAGATCATGGAGTTGCCTTGGTGCCTGTGCTTTAGCATCCACCCACTCATCCATCAGCACATCTGTGGACTGAGATATCCACACTCTATCTCCTTCTCAGTGCCTTTGGTACAACCCTCCCTGTTTCAACGTCTCCACGGTTTTCCACCATGTGCCACTTCAGGAATTTTCTCTGATCTCTCCTCCTGCTCCTCTCCTCTCTGTGTTCCAGCTGCTCTGGCTCCCAACATACAAGATAGCCTCCTGACACACAAGGTACCCTTTTGCCTTAGGACTTTAGCCCTAGCTAGTCCCATCTCCTTCAGGACTGTGTTCAACTATTCCTCCTATCGTTTTTATAACACTTACCATCTTCTAGCTTATTTTTGTTACTGTGGTGTTGAGACAGGATTTTGTTATGTTGCTCAGGCTGGCCTTAAACTCAAGGTTCTCCTGCCTCATCCTCAAGCTGACTTACTTTGTTTTGTTTTAATATGTTATCTATCCATTTTTAAATTTTATGCGTATGACTGTATTGCCTGCATTTACATCAACTGTACCTGTGTCCCGCAGTGTCCACAGAGATCCGAAAAGGATGTTGGAACTGGAACTAGAGTTTCTGATGGTTGTTACCTGCCACGTGGGTGTTTAGAACCAAACCTGAGTCCTCTACAGTGCTCTTAACCACTGAGCCATCTCTCCAGCCCTATGCTGATTTACTTTGTAATACTCTTATTTATCATGCTTTTTTATTGCTTGTGTCACCTTCATGAACATAGCCTCCAGTATAACAATATTTTCTGTTTTAGTCACTTTGCATCCTGAATGTCTAGGGCAGTCAGGCATATAGTGGTACTTATCAGATATTTACCAAATGAATAAATGAATACTTCATAAACAGCTTGAATTTAAATCCTAAGAGAAATAAGCATTCCGCGATCCCTGCTCGCAGTACACTCCCACCACCCTGCTGTCCCTTTTCAAACACATTCTGGGTCATCTCTTCCATGTAACTGAATGCATCCGTTGCAGCTGAGAAACAGTCCTAGTTATCTGAAACGGCTCTGAGAGAAGGTACAAGTATTTAATTTCTGCCTCTCAGAGTTTACCACACTGGGCCAAGTCTGCTAGCTTGCCAAGAGTCACTCACACATACTTAAAAGACAAGACACGTTCCCTGAGCCCAAGGCCTTGGCATATGTGATTCCCTTTGACATTGATGACTGTGGGCTGTCCTCAAGCCTCACTCATTCACTGCATTCTGAACATATTTTGTTGTTATTTTTGCTTCCTACATTGATGTTGGGCTTTCAATCTGGCTGTGTCTGAGTCTTGGCTCTGTCACGAGTTTCTTAATATTTTCTGCCTCAGCTTCCTCCTCTGCTTAATAGTCCTCAGCTCACAGGTTTGTGGTGAAGATTGGCAGTTAATAGATACGTAATATTTAGAATAGTAAATGCCATGGAGTAAGTACTCAGAAAATGTTAGCCATTATAATCAGTACCTTTATTTTCATTACTAATATTAAACACGGTACCTTATTTGGCTTTTTAGTCCCAGAGCTTCACAAGGTATGGTGGCATACAGGAATATCCAGCCTTTTGTCATCTGCAAAGTTCACATTTGAGAATATAATTGAGCTGCAAAAAATAATTGTAAAAAAAAAAAAACTTGAAATGTTTTAATTAAATCCATGATTTTATTTTTTAATGTATATTTTTTTGAGTTTTTGTGCATCTCATACAATAAATTTTAATCATATTTAGTCCTCCATCCTGCATGCACCCTCCACAGTCATTCCCCTCCCACCCCCACAGAATTTTGTGTATTCTGTCAGATGTTAAGGCCTATCTGGTCAAGTTTTTGTACACAGATATTCCTTGGTGCAAGTTCATCCACTGGAGTCTAGTCAGTCTATCTAGAGCCTCTCTCTTAAAAAATATCTACTGTCCCTCATCCAGTAGCAACCAGCTGCCGATAGTTCTTCCACAAAGGCTGGAACCTGCTGTCCTTTTTCCCAGTTCTATGCTGGGTTTCTGTCTGATTGAGTTTGCTGGGTCTTTTGCGTGCTGACACCATTGCTCATATGAAGAAGCAAGTTCACAGAGGCCAATGATTTTGTGTTGGACTGCATTCTTAGTTGTTCTGGGGCACATACAGCCCAAGGGATGCAGGTTATACACATGTGACAGGAAGTGTTTAGGAAAAGTTTACTGGACAAAGGACTGGATGGATGGATGGATGGATGAATGAATGAATGAAGAGCCACTCCACTGCAGAGGTGATATGTTTTCATCTCCACTTAGAAGAAGCCTAGCATATAATACTCTGTAGGAAATGTTTGCTGATAATAGGCAGGAAATGTTTCGCTTTTATTTCTCAGAGAAAAATTTGGAAGAGTATTAAAATAAACCTCCCCTAAATAGCATTGAGAGAGTTGGGGTGAAATTTAAAGAGCTCTAGGAGACGGAAAGACCAAGTCTGTGACTTGGGGAAACTTTTAAAACTTTCTTTCTGGGCCTCAGTGGGGCTAAGATCTTATTGTCCTCTGACTAAGCCAATTCCCACAAAGCACACCTAGGTATCTGGGAAGTGTTCATTCAGTTATCGTAGGTTTTCAAGCCACTTGCCAAGTATGACTGGCAAGTGCATCCTGTACAGGAGGCCTCAGGGCTCAGCATGAAGGTGGGTACCTGGCTCTATGACACAAGAGCCAAGTGTTCAGAGACCTGTCTTTATATCTGTATTTCTCTTCATCTTTGTACACACACAGACACAGAGAGAGAAAGCCACACAGAGAGCCACACATAGACACTGACACATGAACAGACACACACACAGACATACACAGAGAGACACACAAAGACACACATAGAGACATGCACACAGACACACACATATCTTCCACCCCCAATCAAAGCTTCTTTCTTGTTCTCTCTTGCTCATGACCCCAGATCAGTCTAGAGAAGTTCCGGCTTCTATAGCTAACACTTCATTTGTCATGTGCAAGGTATTTCTCCAAAATGATGCAAACAAGTCCAGACTATTGCATGTCTTCAGGAGACCTGAGGGTGAACACTGAGCACTTTCCACCAGCTTCCTCTCCCCAACTTCTACCCCTAAACCCTCTGCAAGTCTATGCAAGCCAGTGGAGACCAGGCACAATGAACTGAGAGCCTGGGTATAGATGGCCTGTGCTTTAGTTGACTTAATCCAGAACACTTCACAGTTTATACCTCATCATCCCTAAACTTCCATGCCACAGTCATTTTTAAAAACTCTATTACAATTAATATAATTATCACACTTTTAACAGATTGATCCTTCAACAATAAATCCCTTTTGACTTATCTTTCCAAAGACAAGTAATTGAGAAAGACGGAGACAATAGCTAAACTCTCTGCCTGTCCATGTCAAAGCCTGGAAGCTGCTTTATATTCCACACTAAAGAGTTAGAAGAGCCATAGTTTGTTCCCCACATGTGAGCTTCAAAAGTTCAGTTTAAAAGTTCTGAAGCTGAGCGAGTGTGAGGACCGGAGATCTGATCCCCAGAGCTGATGTAAACATTACAGGGACATGGCAACCTGCTGTGATCCCAGCAGGAGGGAGACTGAGGTAGGGTATCCCTGGAGCAAACTGGACTAGACTAGCCAAAAGGGCAAGCTCTGGGTCTACTATCAATGTAGAAAGTGGAGAATGATGGAAACAAACACCAGATGTCAGGCCCCCACACATTCATGTACACATATATACCTATACACACAGGTATGCCCACACACATACAAATCCATATATATGCATAGGCACACACCACACACACAAATATCTCAAGCTTAACATTGGAAGGCAGAAAACAACAAATGTGCAACACGGCAAAGGGAACAATTCCTATGTCTTAGAAAATGGTTTGTATTAGTCAGAGTTCTCTAAAGAAACAGAGCTGATAAAGCGAACACATACATACACATGTATATGCATATAGATGTGCCTATGTACTTATACAGATTTGTTAGATTAGCTTACAGGATAGAGTCTCAGTAGTCCAACAATGGCCGCGCCACACTGGAGAGGCTGAGAACCCGGTGGTTGCTCAGCCCATGAGGATGGATATCTCAGCGGTCCCAATCTGGTGCCGAAGGCCTGGGGTGTTCTTGGAGATCTGCTGGCCTCTCAGGGTACAAAGCCTCAGATTTTTTCTATGACCTCTTCAGTCATAGGGATCTTCACTGCAACTGAGGCCCCATCTTCACCAATGGCCTTTCCGGGTCTCTCATGTGCCAAGCCTCAGCTGCTCGTGAAGGGAAGCCAAGGCAGGAACTTGGGGCAGGAGCCTGGAGCACAGGTCATGGAGAAATGCTGCTTACTGGCTTGCTCTCCTGGCCTGTGCTCAGCCTGCTTTCTTATACAACACAGGACCTCCTGCCCAGGGGAGCACTGCCCACGGTGGGCTGGGCCCTCCCACATCACTCAACAATCAAGAAAGTGCTTCACAGACATGGCCCAGGCCAGTCCAATGGAGAAAATTCAACTGACGTTCCCTCTAACCAGGTGTCAAGTTGACGACTACAGCTATCCAACACATCATCCCACATTTTCCCTATTTCAGTCCATAATTGAAGAGTGATCAGAGGAAAATTCTACTGCTTGAACAGTGATCATCTCAGCAATAATCCAGCACCCTTGAGTGTCTTCATTTTAATTATAGTATTAGTTAGAAATCTATGTCTGGTTAAATTGCTATATGTACACCCATGTATATACACAAACATTTAGTGATTTACTCTAAGAATTGACTGTAAATATCATTAAAAGGAGGAGTTGTTGGAGAAGATGGTAGCAAAATATGAAGTAAGTGGCCAGTCTTGTTTCCTGTGAAATCTCAATATCAAGAAGTACCTTCAGGGCGGGAGAGATGGCTTAGTGGTTAGGAACACTGGCTGCTCTCACAGAGGACCCTGGTTTGGTTCCCAGCATCCATATGGTGGCTAACAACCACCCCTAACTGCAGTTCCAGGGGATCTATGCTCTCTCCTGACCTCTGTAGGTATTGCACAACATGGGTGCCTTACATACATGTAGGCAAAACATTTGTACAGATAAAATATTAAAAAACAAAATAATTTTTAAGAAGAAGTGTACTCAGTAAACCTTTGCTGATCACATGAATAAATGAAATGATGCATTTAGTCAGAATGACACGTGAAATTCAGGTATACAATATTAGAGAAAGGAAATCCAAGCAAGTAGGAGACTTCTGCAATAGTCAATGATGTTCTGATATTGCTATTTTGTGGTAGTTTTGACATTTTGACATTCACATCAATCTTTAACCGCCCCCAAATACTGAATTTTAATTTCTTTTCAGTCCCATGAAAGATGTGAAATAGATGTCTTTACCCCATTCCTATGTCCTTTCCTAGCCTTTCCTGCTTCCTAATCCAAAGCTCCATTCTTCATCCTCACCCCATCCCTCCTTGACTTCTCTATATGCTTTACCTTACCCTTCCAATTACCCAACATTAAAATTTCCTAGTGTCTGAGCAGTGTCATCTAATGGCCTGGGCAAGAATGGTGGCAGTGGGGAGACAAGGAAAGGTCGTGTGAGAGGAAATCAAAAAGAGGAATCCACAGATTGGCAAGAGCTAAGGTAACAGATGGGAGCATTGAGAATGGTCAAAGAGGACTTTGATTAGCCAGAGTCAGAGGTGCAAAGGGAAACACTGAGATGCTTAAAAAGGGCCCTGGTTGCCAGTGGTGAGAAGGACTGAAGGCATTTGGAGAGTGGGAGAAGAAGAGAGCGTGGGCACAGAACGAGAGGATGACTGTTGACTGCTTGCCAAGGTCAGAAGCAACATCAAAGTCCTCATAAGCTTCACATTGTTCTTCATTAGATGGTATAAGATGTACAGGACAGATAGACATGGGGACCATGTTCTGGCAGTCCTGAGTATCAGAGGGAACAGTCCCTGAGGAGACCCTAAAATGAGTGTTGTATCCAGAGAGTTGGAGTCCAGGTTTCATGTGTGCCAGGCTACATTCCAGGTTTCCAGCATTGAGGGGCCATACGTCACTTGTTTCTGATGAAAACTCTTCAGTCTTAGGTGGAAGAAAGAAGACAATTTCATGAGCCACGTGTGCCTGGGGCAGTTTTCTGAGATGAACTGGATGCTTATTATGCTTCTGAACCTCACTTATCAAAGTAAGGGATTCCTTGGATTTTTTTTTTTCCTCTTAGAGAAAGCTTTCTCCTCTGAGGGAAAATTCAGCTGTATTTGGAAACCTGAAGGCAAATTTCCTAAGGCTGTTATGATAGGGCTGAGAGGCTTAACCAATAGGAAATCACTGTCTCACAATTCTGAGGGAGAGAAATCTGAAATTACGGTATCTGCAGGCCTGCTTTTTTTTTTCTCAGAGATGTGAGGGAAGGATGTGTTCTAGGTCTCTCTCCTTGGCTGGCAGATGTCTGTCTTGATTTCCCATCTGTTTGTCCTATATCGTCACACTGTCTTTCTCCGTATATACTGCTGTCGGAATTTCCCCTTTCTATAAAGACACTGGTCTTCTTGAGTTGGTGCCTACCCTCACTTTAACTTGATACCTCTGTAAAGATTTTGTTTCCAAATAAGATCATAGTTTGAAGTAGTGGGGTTATCACTTCAACATCAGAGTGAAGAAGGGGGATATACAATTTCATTCATAAAAGGAAGAAGGAACGAACAAAGGCATGATGAGCCACCCATTCCTGGAGAACACGATCAAAGTGTGCAGAGTTGGCACTCATTTGCTTAGCCTCAGATCCTCGGAAATTCCCTGC
Organism: Eospalax fontanierii; assembly: GCA_035773235.1. NCBI lineage: Eukaryota > Metazoa > Chordata > Mammalia > Rodentia > Spalacidae > Eospalax > Eospalax fontanierii. The sequence continues at coordinate 32,639,907 of CM069528.1, read as the reverse complement.
ATCTAGCTTCCCTAATTCTCAGAATTTCATCCCACTGAAAAAGACATCTAAGAACATTCCATGCCTTTCTGATGACACATTCATTAGCAATGTGCTAACCAGGTCTTATTTAAGCTAATTTGGCTGGTTTGGTTAAAATCAGATCTCTGAGGCCTTTCACCTATTTCTTAAGCTTAAATGAATCTGATCCTGGTATTCAAGACAGTGGGCAATATCAGAATATTGGAAGTATCATCTTCTAGTGGCAAGTTAGATTAGTAACCTTTTGACTTCTTTCTGCTACAATAGAATCTTCTTCCAAGTCTTTGAGGAATGAATACTGATACCCGAGGCCAAGAACTTGTGCTTAGAATAGCTGATGGGTGCAGATTTATGAGCCCCTAAATGCACCAGGTGCTGAGCTAGGATTCACCTGTGAGCAGAATAGACTCTTGTGTAAGAGAGGAAATTCTCATATATTCAAGGTAGACAGTTTACAAGTAGGGAGGAAAGACCTAGAAGCTCAGAGATGGTGGCGATAAATCTGTTATTTTCAGACAGAATCTTTGCTTATGGTTGGAAAAACATTGTGATTGGTTGCTTTCCACATCATGCCAATTGCTAAATCTTTTTTTTTTAAATATTACCCTTGCATATGAACATACTGTTGGGAGGTGGAAAGAGAGTAGAAGCAATAAGAAATCTAAGCCAAAGAAATGGTCTTTAGATGTTGTATTAGTCCGTTTCCCACTACTATAAGGAAATGCCCAAGACGCCTAGCTTTATGGCAAAAAGAGGTCTGCTTAGCTTATAGTTTTGGAAGAAGCTAAAGATCCAGGAAGCGTGATATTAGGCTCTTGTGAGGGTCCCTTTTGGCTATGTCCCTCCCATAATGAATGACAGTGGTGAGAGCACATGTGTAAGAAAAAAGGTTATATCTCTAAATAGGAAGCTGGAGAGAAAGTCAGGGGTCATCCTTGCTCTCATAACTGATTCCTGTAAAAGCTCAGGGGGTTCCATGGCAGATTCCTTTCAAGGACAGCATCCCTAATGACATAAGGTCGTTTCACTAGGATCCATCACCTGCCACAGACATACTGAGGACCAAACTTTTAATACATGAATCCTTAAGCTATGTCAAAGCCATAGCAGATGGCTATAAAGTTAAATAATTAATTTAAGGAAAGTGAACCAAAGATTTACGCAGTGATTCCCAAACATTTCTGTATAAAAAGACCCTTTTATAATCTTTGAAAATATTGTGTACCTTAAAGATCATGTTTAATGTGGTTTATATTTACTAAAATTTGCTATGTTAGAAATTAAAACCGAAAAGCTTCTGTGCTGTATGTTCAATTCATTGAAAGTAACAATAGCAAACTCTTTATACTTTAATGTAAATAATAGTTTTCATGAAAATGGAGTACATTTTCTCTTAAGAATGTAATGATAAGGGAATTATGTTCTGTTTTTGGAAATTTACTTAGCGTTGGCAAAAAGTTGACTAGAATCTTCCATCTATGTCTGCATTGAATCTACAACATTTTTTTGGCAGAAGAAATATAAGAAGCAACTTCAAGCTTACCTGGAGCAGTAGTTGAAAGAAGTAGGATCTTGCGAATCTTATGAGAAGAACCCAGAGTCCTCCAGGGATCCTCTTACCCCTAGTTTGAGAATTGCTGATTTCAAACTTTTGTCATATTCTGATGGATTTCTTTTTCTAACTATGCTTTTTGAAAAGATACTTAATGGATAAGGGTATGGTTCAGTAGGTAGGTGGTTGCCATGCAAGTGCAAGGACCCAGGTGAAGATCTCCAGAACTCACATAAAGCTGGATGCAGTAGCAGATATCTGTAATCCCAGCTCTCTGACAGCAAGATGGCAAGCAGACACAGGAGAATCCCAGGAAGCCCACAGCCCACCTGGCCAGGCACAGGTAGCAGCAAAAAATCAAGACATCCTCTCTCAATAAACAGCAAGAGACCCTATCTCAAATAAGGTGGAAGATAAGGACCAACACTCAAGATCATCTTCTGACGTCTACATGTGTGCATGCATGCATATGCCTACACTCGTGCACATGAAAACACAGAAACAAGATTTAGAAAAATACTTCAACATCAGGATTTTGATCCAGAATCTACCACTGAAAAGATTGATCCTGAGTGATGAAAACTCTTTTTCCTCTACATTTTAGAAGTCAGATTTGTTATAAAAGCCACTGCTTTTTAAGTTTTTTAAGGAGAAACAAACACTGTTACTCAGTATTTATTTAATCACCAGTAATAACAATTCTTCTAGTCCCAACAACTTGACATATTGTGCACTTATAAATAATATTAAAACATGTCTATGAGCCATAGACAATAGAAAGTATTCTTAGTGTTCTGTGAATTTGGTTTGTGTCTTTTTCTTGGTCTTTCGAGGAACTTTTGTCATGTGAATCATGATGATTGTTGAAAATGCATAGGAAGATAAAAGAAACTGACTTGTTGCTCAACTGTCCCCCACCCAGCTGTGTTTAACAAAGTGGGGCCCTAAACCAAGGGCACATAGCCCTAATAAAGCTCTTGGTGTAGCCACATGAGATTGACCCTGGAAAAATCTTGACACCATTTCATATTGAAAACAGCCATGAGCCAATAGTTTGCAGAATGGAGAAAGCATGCAGAACAGCGACTTAAGAGGGTGACTGAGTTTGTTGAGACATGCCCATAGATACCCAAAATGCTGAGGAATCCCATCATGGTGTGAATTCCAGAGTCAATGGTTCTAGCCTAATCCTGGACCCTGAGGACAGAAAGAACAATCCCTCATGCATGTGAGGTTAACCCAGACCATAGTCACTTTTGAAAGTTTCTCTAACTCCCATTCTCTGGAACCCTTTTGCCATCTATGAAAGTCTCATTTTAGCCTTCTTCCACTGCCCTTTGTCCTGTCTCACTCTGGGCCATGACTCCACCCCCCTCCCTTCCCCCGCCAGTCTCTAACAAGACCACTCTCCCATATGCATCCAGCCTTCAAACTTTAAATACATATTTCCTGGATCCTGCTTTCTCCCTATCCTCTGTTCTGAATCCTGACTTCAAATCAGTTCCTGCCCTACCCCAACTCCTTTGCCAGGGACATTTGCATCTTCAGAAGGAGGGACAATTGGTGGTCCTTTTGCAAGCATCAGAAGGAGAAGTGAGAACACTCAGGTGCTGTGAGGGGAAATGCTGGGGACTAGGGGGATGTCACAAGGACGTCTCTCACAGCCCCGAAGCTACTTTAAGCTACTTCTGTTAAGAAAAGAGGGTCACATACAGGACACTCAGCTCTGCATCACTGACTTAATGTGAATTCCCCTGCCCCTTTGTCATAAAACAATATGAGCTGAGGTTTTTTTTCTATATTTATTGAAGTAAAAACAATAGTGACTTTCTTGCTTCCAATGGAGATTTGTGGTGTGTAGCCTATGGCATTTGGCCTTGTTTATGCTGGGCCTGCTCCTGGGAGCCAGAAAAAGGCCAGGAGGTCTTAGAAGTGGGTTGCTTATCCAATGTTTATCAATGTACCTTTGCAGGAATAACGGTGACAATGGACTTTTGTACTTGCTGGAGAAGAGTCCCTTTCTTTCTACCTCCAGCAAACCACTGGATTCATGATAACAGGCTGAACTGTCCCCAAACCACACTCTTCTTTGTGGTTTGCCTTTTCTTGGTAATGGTATCTTTGCACAGTTTTCTTTCTAGGTCTGTCTCTTGGGTATTGAACAGCAATCCAAACCTAAGTGGGGCACTCCTCTGAATTCTAGGAAGGAAGATACTGCCTTCCCTCTCACCCATCAGTAGACTGATGTGGGGGTTGATTCCACACGTGCTACAGTAGACTGGTTTGTCTGCATATTCTGGCTTGGTAGATTAATTTGTATCATCACTTGGGGAAGGTGTAATAACCCAGTTAGTTCCTGCAGAAGGCCTCATGTGCAGGTCAATGGCTGCAAAAGACATTTTAATCTCAGTTTTCGGGACTCATCAAGAAGCTGTGCAGGTCACAGAGGAGAAAGCACTATGTTGACTTTCAAAGAGAGGTTGGAGTAAATATAATCATGGGAGTGCATCTATGAATTTAGGTGTGGAATTGGAATAACAGGAACCAATAACATCATGTGGTTTACTTTAACGTACATACACACATACACTCATATTTCATGGAGCAATAGAGGAAAAAAAATTTCAAAAGACCATATAAGTTTAGGAAAACCAGACTCATGAATTCCTGCACATTCCTAGCTTTATAACTCTGATGTTTATTTGGTCAGTGTTCTCTTTCCACACTTGGCTTCCAAAATAGCTTTCAACTCCCAAGCTGTAACTGTAAAGTAGCTGGTTTCCTCCTTACACCTCACCACTTAGTAATTTTTGATGTCCTTGCCCTCCCATTTGCAATGTGCCTGGTGTTCGTACTTCCTATTGAGAAACTGCTCACACTGAGGATATCCTGCTGGGTCAGCAGGTCAGCTGTTCTGAGTGGCAATTCTCAGGAGAGTGGGATGGGTCTGTGCCCAGGAAGCTCTGAGATTCGTCAGATCCCTTTCACTAATTATAGTCTTGAACAAGTCACCAAAGGTGACTGCTTAAGGATTGCCATGGCTAGGCAAGAAGGAGCATGAGACACTGTTGGATGTGACTCTGTCTGTAGCTTTGAGCTTTACACTAGGTTATGTAGCTGAGCATCTTTTGGGAACCTTCAATATTCAGTGGCACAATGTGGCACTGGGTAGAAACAGTTGTTCATGAGTTGATTTGAGGAAATGATCCTGGCAGGACTTGTTGTTAAACTGTAACTTCCTGCAGAATATCACTGGTTGTTTGTTCAGGAAATCTGATATGGGAAAAGCAAGAACAATTTCTCCAAGGCTCATGTTATTGGAGATTATTTCTTTATTTAAAGGACAGAGTTTGTTCCAAACTGGAAGAAATTTAGAGAAGAGCTTATAGCAGTCAAACTCTAACTGTAGGTGTCTCATTTATTATGGCATAACAAACTACCTTAAAATTCAATATCTTAAAATAAAATCATTGTATTGTTCTCAGTTTTGAGCACTGGAAATTCACACTGGGCGGCTGTGTGGGTGACTCAGCTTAGTTTCACATAGTGTTGTCGCAGCCAGGTCAGCTGGGGCTGGAAGACATGGGATAGCCTCACTTCTCCATGTGCTTCTCTCCTGTGGCATTTCTCACACTTAAGAGTTGTTTTTACCTTGGGGTGGCAGATCTCTAAAGGTCCAAGAAGTCATACTGTAGTCTCTATTCACATTCTATTAATCAAAGTAAAGCTCAGGAACAACCTAGAATCACAGAGCAAAAACAGACTCCACTGCTTAATAGTAACAGATGTACAGCTGCTAAAGGAAGAATTGCTGGTCACCATGTTTTGTCTTGTTTTTCTGAGAAGCTACAATAGTAGTAGTACATCTCAGCACTCGGGACTCTACCAGGTCCTTCAGTTCACTTAGAGAATGCTTTTCATTGAATAAGTTCTCAGCGCTTTCTTAAGGGCTTCCTAGTTGATAAGTTATCTAGTATTCACTAAGTTAGAAAAGCAGAGATTACCATATTTTCAAAGTTAACCAGTGTTTAAAAGGTGTCTGTTATGTGCCACCTCGTGTTCTAGATGCCGAGAATATAGTGGTCGAAAGCATGCATGTGGGGATGGAGGTGTAGTTCAGAGGGACAGTGCTTCCCTAGTATGCCTGAGGCCGAGGTTTGCTCACCAACTCTGCAAAATGAAAACAAAACAAACAAAATGATGGATGTAGAACATGTCTTCCTACACCTTATAGTCTGATGAAAGAGGTAGGTATTCAACAAGTAAAACAAACATTTTGAGAGATTCTTCAAGGGTTGTGATGGAGAAATAAAGGAGACAGTGAGGGATGTTTCTATAGAGACATGTCTGAAAGGATGAGTCATTTGAAAAGTCAGGGTCAGGTGTTCTGAAAAAGAGGTCAGAGTAGCTGCCAGTATAAAGACCCTGAAGGAGAAAGGACTTGGAGTGTTTTTAGAACTAAAAGGAGATTGGTAACACCATAAAAATGCATGCATTAATTCAGACAAAATGAACCATAAAACAATCTTTAAAAAGTGAAAACGAGGTAACAATGACAAAAACAACTGGACTCAGAATTTTACAAAAATAGCAGCATTTTAATTTTGTTTTTGTTTTGTTAAGACACGGTCTGCCTGTAGCCCTGACTGGCCTGGAACTCACTAAGCTGGCCTTAATCTCACAGAGATCCATCTGCCTCTGCTTCCCTTAAAAAAAAAAAGAGACTATTTTTTTCTTAATGTGTATGTGTGAGTGTCTGACTATAAGCATCCATATCTCGTGTTCACCTGGTACCTGCAGAGGCCAGAAGATGACACCAAATTCCCTGGAACTGGACTTATATGAATGTGAGCTACCATGTTAATGCTGGGAACTGAACCTGGGTTCTCTGCAAGATTAAATACAAATACTCTTAATTGCTGAGCCATCTCTCCAGCCCCAACAACATCTCTGAATGGAAAACAGTGCAACAATGTGTGTGTGCATGTGTGTGTGTTTATGTGAGTGAATGCCACATGTGTACAAGTGCCTGCAGAGGCCAGAAGAGGAAGTCAGATCCCCTGGAATTGGAGTTACAGGCCATTGTGAGTTGCCCTACATGGGTTCTGAGAACTGAACTCAGGGCCTTGGAAGAACAGTAAATTTTCTTCACCTCTGAACCATCTCTCAAGTCCCAGCATAATGATTCTTTAAAGTAAAGTAAGTACAAATCCCTATACTTTCAGCTCTCATGGAGAACTAAAATTAAATCAAGTGTATAAATTAAATGCAAAATAAGCATATAGATCAATAAAATAAAAATTATAATTAGAGTAATTGAATGATAATATTTGCTGCCACTAAGTTGTTGGTGTTGGATTTGATTGAAAAAAATGTACCAATGTATTTGGTACTTGTCCCAAATGCAGCCCTTCATTTGAACCATTATTGTTAATATCATCGTTGCTTTTCTTCTTTAAAAATTTTTCCTTTAGCAATAGATCCATCTTGAAAAGCCACATAGCAAAATTCCAATACAATATTGAAAATTTAAAGTACTATTTAATAAAAAGTTATTGTGTTTTTGTTTTGTTACTAACTTCCTAATTAACTTGAATGTTTATATTACATACAATCACTGGGGACAGATTTGTATGCAGTCTTCGTAGTTCACATGTGATGTGCTGGCCATTCATTATACTACCATTGTCTATGAAAGGATTACAAACCTCAGAGTGTATGTTCCAGGGGAATTTGGCTTTCCTTGGTACCAATGTAATCATAGACTCAGTGTATGTGTCCCTCTAAAGATGTATGAAGTACTTTAATGAAAAGAGATGGCACAGGGATTCTACAATGTGCTTTTGTGGTTTTACTAGTATCATAAACATGAAACAAGAAAAATGCCTATTAGCAGTTTCCTTCCTCCTTCCTCCTTAAATCAAGAGGTGAACGTGAGCTTAAATAGTTACCCAATAAAATACAGACACAACCTTGGGTACTTGTAAGGCTAAATCAAAAAGACTTGTGGAGCTTCTGCCTGACTCTTGGAATGCAGCTTCTTAGAATACTTCCTGGGAAGGACAAGCAACATGTCCTGGCACTGCCATAAACCACTCCTGCTGGGCTCAAGTGCCAGCCATATGAGCAAACCTCAGATTCCTCTCTTAGACCGTAAGAAAAAAGCATCTAAGAATTACCCGGCTGAACCCAGGAAACACGCAGAACATGAGAGAACGGTAAGCTGAAGCTTTCTGTCACCAAGCCTGGGGCAGTTTGTTATGCAGCGGCAGAACTGGGTAAGAGGTTGATGATCAGTGCTTCTTGTCCTTCACCAGGCCTGCTCTTCCTTCAGTGCATGGCACCTGAGGGACAAACTTCACCTGTCAAGTAAAAAATACGGGAGTCCTCCTTGACCTTTTTCTCAAATGTTGCATCCAACGCATTAATAGACCGTCTTGGCCCAATCTCCAAATCATAACCCAGATTTATTCATTTATGACTTCTCTTGCCCCTCCTGTCCTTGTCCAAGAAGGAGTTACCTCTTTGCAGAGCTTCTGCAGTAGAGACCTGCCCAATCTTGCGTCCACCTTGCTTCCTGGTTCTCCTCCACAGGCAGTCACAATGATACTTTAAAAGCCCAAATCATTCCTCTGCTCAAGCCTCTCTTCAGACTGAGAATCGACCCACAGTCCTTACCTTGCCCTGAACCTTCCTCCAGATCCGTAACTACTTCTTTTCCCACCAGTCTCCTCTTTGCACACCTTTGCCATATAGGCCCTCTTGCTGTTTCCTGAACATGACAAGTAAACCCTCCCCATGGCCTTTACACTCACTCAATACCCCTTAGATACACTTAGATAGTATTATGATCCCTTTATTCATGTCTTAGTATAAATCTGTTCCGCTCAAGGAAGTCCTTCCCTGACTGCCCAAGCTAAAACAGGAGCCCTTGCCTTCATCCACCTCTCCAGAGTCTTTTGACTTCCTCACCATGCTGCACCACCCACCTTTGCTCTTCATCTTTGTTGCAGTTTCACCTGAAATGTTCCCCCAAAACTTGGTTGCCAGTTGATGGGATCTGGGGAAGCGGCTTGTTTTTGAAGACTTAGTCGATGGCATAATCCCTTCACATGTAATCTAGAAATGGTCTAGAACTGGCTACTGGGAGCATGTTGGAATAAGAAGGTCTCCAAAGATATGCCCTAGAATGACTACGTTGTCTCCAGTCCCTCCCAAACTCTTTTTGCTTCCTGTCCTTCATGAAGTGAGAGCTGTGTTTTGCCCACATGATGCTCTGCCTTACCGCAAGTTCAGAAACAACAGAGCCAAACTAACTTGGATGGAAACCTCTGAAATGGTGAGCCAAAATAAACTTTTCTTTCTTTAAATTGTTTCTCTCAGGTATTTGTCACAGCTCCCCTCCCCCCAAATCCAACAAATATAATGTCATTTGTTTACTGTCTATTCCCCCCGCCACTAAACTGTAAGCCCTAAGATAGGGTCTTGTCTGTTTTGTTCACTGACCTGTGCCCAGTCCCAGAATAATGGCTATTTGTAGTACTCTCTCAGTGAGTAGTTGAAGGAGTGAAGGGTCTTTGGACCTGTTTCCCAAAGGGCTAGTAAGTACTGATGCATATCTACCTTTCTTAAGGTTAAGCTAATGGATGTCACATTTCCTTCCACTTTAAACATCTACACACATGCACCTGTCAAGCTGGAACGGGCCTTTGCAGAAGGGAGGCTGCATCACCTTTACTTATTCCCACCCTCAGAACTGTCCGAAGTGGCTTCCTGAACCTATGACCCCACATCCTCATTCCAATTCTAACTTCTTCCAGATTCAGACCGGATTTTGTACAGAAACATATGTAAATCAAAATGTTGTGTCTTGGTCAATCATCTAATTAATAAATGTTGACAGGTCCTCTAGTTGTCCAGGTGCAGTATGAAGGCCGGTGGGACACTGGGGAACAGAGTAGACTGGGCTTTGTCTAATCAAATCCGATATTTTTAAATGTGCCTGAAAGATAAGAGCAGGAAACAATGGTCAAAGATATCAATGAGGTGCCTAGAACCACAGCCTTAGGTAAGAAATGGAGTTTTACCAGTTGATTCCCAAATGAACTCTGTTGGATTCCTCAGAACTCCCCTGGGCCCTCAGGTGTCCTTTTTCTTTCCATTAACCTGAGACTGGATTTCCTGCCGTGATTTCCCTTTGTACATAATAAAGCCACAAGTTTGTATAAGGCGCGGAGGAAAGGTAAGGGCATGTTACTGGTGCCAGGTGGGTGTCGAGCTCCATGAAGAGCATACAAGAGCGGTACTGTCACTTCTCTCCACAAACTCGGGAAATGGGACCATTATACTACTGTATGGTTGAAAAGCTAGCACCTTACAGAGATCTGATAATTTGGCACACAGCTATTATACAGCAGATAGAATTCACATCTACCTGACTCCAAAATATATATTGTTTCCTTGATACTGCATTGTTATTAAAATTTATAGTATCATACCCTGATGTCATCACGTTCATATATATTTCGTTCTTTATATCCCTCAGAGCCAGCAAGGTCAAGTGTTGCTATCCCCATCTTCCAGAAGAGCAAATGCAGTGCAGTTAGACAAGGGGAACGGAAGTCATTTAGCAGCAGCAGGCAGCTGTGTGGGCAGACTGTTCTCACATTGATTGCCATTATACCCAATGCTCTACCACAAAACATTTATTTCTTTGGCTAATAATCTATTTATATATACAATTGCTTCTTATTAAAATGTGAGCAATAACTGTCCAGTACCATCTTGTCAGGATCTGTCTGAGAGTCCACAGGCTGAACTACAGCTTCAAATTGGGGAATCCATAGGGAGGGGTCCAGGCAGGCACAAGTTCCTTTTGAGATTTGACTGGTGACAGTCATGTGACTAGATCAGCATGTTAGCCAGCCAGACCCGAAACTCCTGGTATCCTGACTTCTACAGTTCTTTTCTTAGTGAGACTGGCCTCTACACTGAGCTCACTCTGCTTTGAACCAACATTTGGCTCTCATAGGTGAGCCATGGAGAGCCCAAGAATATGCCTCTGACCCATACATATCCATGCAAATGATTCAAAGAGCTCTCAATCTCTCTCAGGTACAAGGACTTGTAATCCTTTGAAGAGGTATGTCACTGGGATATTGTCATTTGCACTACACAAGGAGAACACCCACAGAGGCCAAGCAGCATGAAACATGTGCTCTAAAACTTTCATGCAGATGCTGTAGTCACTGGAGAATCATTTCTCAGTAGGGATCTGTCCTTGACAGTAGAACAGCCAGCACACTTGCTGAGTGGCATAGTAACTAAGACAGCTTTGCCCACACGCAAAGGGTCTGGGAAATGGTATGGTAGTTTTAGCTCTTAAGACCGTTCAAAGTGTTTCAAGATCCCCCAAACACAGTGTGTTAGCACAAACCACACTCTGATAGTACTGACATTGCAAAGCACATAAAGGAATACATTTAGGCAGCTTCCTCTGTCATTGAGCAGACTCTGTTTTAGTTTTGATTTTGTTTTTAATTCCTGTTTCCTTCTGAGCAGTCATATAGAAAGAAAGAAGCATCCCATTCTGTCACGAGTTATTTTGGAATTTTTCCTATGTCTGGTTTCTCTAGGATTCTTAGAGTAGTATAGAACATGTCCCTAGGGAGAATTTCAGTTCAGGAGGATCTTCTATGAAGATTCAGAGGTGTGGGCCACCAGCCCCCGACCCCCGAAAATGTGGATGCACTTTCTTACAGCCACGATGGTCCCCTGTTGGACCTGTGGACTCAAGTGTTTCTTTTTTAAAAAGTAAGAGGATTATTTAATAAAGGTATTTCAGGAGCAAATTACAAATAGCAATGTCTAACATATATTAAATGTTCAGAGTAATAGGCTCTCTGACACACATTATCTCAGGATTCTCAGACCACACTAGTCAAGAAAACTCCATTATCATTGTTATATGGGAGAAACAAATTCTAATTTCTCTATATTGTCACTCGTACCTTTGTGACCAGGTTTATGGCTTTCTTCCCACATAGTCAATCCTTGCCTGAACATTGCCTTTCAGGTCAAATTGATTCTGTCAGTAGCCAGAGTTGGTGTTGAACTCCATATTTTAAGGAAAGTTCCACGAGTCTGTACCTCCACTCCAGACCACAATCACAAGTCCCAGGTTGTCACACCTCTAACTGACTGGCTACAAATCAAAGTTCCCATGAGCCCTTTTCTGAGCTGCATAGCTTGCTGGAACAGCTTTCAGAACTTAAAGGTATAGTTATGCTTACCGTTGGTTTGCTATGAAATAAGGGACATGATAAGACTGGCCATGGTGGCACACACATATATAATCTCAGCACTTGAGAGGCTGAGGCAGGAGGATTGTGAATTTGAGGCCAGCCTACTGCAGAGTGGTGACCCTGTTTCGTTTTCTTTTATAAGGGCATAGAAAACCCTAACTGAAGTGATGTCTAGAGTGAGGTCTAAAGGGCCTTGGGCACAGGTGCCTCTGCTCCATGGAGCTGAAATGTGTCACCTTAACAGCACGGCCATATGCTCCTCAGCATAGAACGCCTTCAAATCTTGTACTTCAGGAATTGTTTTTGTGGAATTTATCATACAGGTAATTTCAACAGTTCACTCAGTCATGCTCCTCTCCCTTTCCAGAGGGTGAGGGTGGGACTGAAAGTCATAATCTTCAAAAGGAAATCGTCTTGCCCTGGTGTGTGTGTAGGTGTGGTGTGTAAAGGCCAAAGGAGGTCATCAGATGTCCTCCTCCTTTGCTCTCCCCTCATTCCCCTTTGGAGTCTGCAGTTTTTCAGCGTGGCTGGCGTCCAGCAAGGCCCAGGAATCCTCCTTCTCTACCTTACCAGCACAGCTGACATTATAAGCAAGTGTGTGACAATGCCCAGCTTCTCACATGGGTGTTGAAGAAACAGAAATCAGGTCCTCACACTGGCACAGCAAGCACTGTATCTTTTCAGCTTCCTATATGTCCTCATCTTCCAGTCATCACTTGGCCTTCCTGGTAACCAGCTCCTCTCTAAGGTCCACCAAGAGTCACCTCAGTAGAATAAAAGATGCTCCTATCACCCAAGAAATACCAAGGGATTAGGAGCTCTGGTCCCTGTCATGGCAGGAAGACCAAATATTAGAACAAAGCGTGAACCTACTACTTCTCCCCCTCGGAGTTTAACAGCCTTGTACCAGTAACCAGTGGCAAAGACCAAACGCATTTTTATTATGTCACTTTATGATCTCTGTTTTACAGATAAGGAAGTCAGGACACAGTGTGTTTTGATAAATAACCAAGGTCTTTCAGCAGATAACTGCTAGAATGGGGTTGAACCCCAGGATCCATCTGATGGTTGAGCTGAAGTTAAGAGGTCCGCTCTGAGACAGAACAAGGCCACCGCAGTCCGTGGCAAAGAGAGGCATTCCCCAACGTTTGATTTTCCAATTTACTAATATACATTTGGTCACCAGATGTGATGATTTATAATAAGAAATCTATACCTGGTCTCTCCTCTATTTCCTGACAGTTCTCCAAATGTTGGGGATCTCAGAAGACATGAGATTCCTTTTTGTGTGCTAATGAGATGACTAATGGTCGGAGCTATTGGGTCGCCTGGGATGGGGACTAGCGACCAAAGGGACCAGTCATTCATCAAGTGACTGGAGGATTGGAACTCGCAATTGGATCTCTGCCGAGAGGCTGCAGATTGACTTAATTACCAGTGGTCAATGGTTTAATCAATGATGCATACATAATGAAGCCACTATATAAACAGGACAGGGTTCAGAGAGCTTGTTGAGGAACACATTCAGGAAGCAAGACAGTGGCACACGCCAGCTGTGAGGCGGGAAGCTCCTGCTCAGGGTCCTTCCAGACCACATGCTGCTTTTCTGCTTCTTCTGGCTGCTCCACCATTGCTGTGTTTCTTTGTTTTCTTTTCTTTTTGAGACAGGATCTTATTATGTAGGCCCGGTTGGCCTAGAAGTAACTATGCAGACTAGGTTGGCCTCAAATTCAGAGATCCACCTGCCTCTGCCTCCTGAGTGCTGGGATCTTTTAAAGACCTGTGGTATGCATGGTTCTCCACCAAACCCTTTGTAATGAACCAGAAAAGGTAAGTAGGTGTTTCTAATCAGGGAGTGGTTTTAATAATTGACCAAATCTGAGTCGGGGGTGTAGGGGATCCTCTATTTATAGTCCATTGGTGACAGCACAAGTCGCAACCTGAGGTATTTGACTGGAGGGTGGGTCAGGTCTTGTTGGGTTGAGTACCTCCCTGTGAGATCTGGGCTAACTCTGTGCTAGTGTTCTCGAACAAGCACACCAATTGCTATTGATGTCTGCGGAGAACCGCAGGATTGCTTGGTGTGGGGACACTCCCCGCCTCTTTTGATGAGTGAAGGGAAGTCTGAGTGTGATCATGGAGAAAAGCGGCTTTTCTCATCCAGCCATGCCCGCAGAATCTCTCCACTAGTTTCTCTGCTGTTGAGTTCCTTTCAGCCCCACTCTTCCTGGGTTCCCCTTCCTCTACGGCCTCTCTCTCCTCAGCCCAGGGACTGCCACCTGCCCGGTGAAGGAACTGTTGAAATGCAGCCATCTCCTGTGTGCCTGGCAGGGGCTGCAGGATTCCCAGCATTCTGTCCACTTATTCCAAGGACTGCGATTTGCATTCTAGCAGCAACATGGTAGTATTCTCTCTCTCTCTCTCTCTCTCTCTCTCTCTCTCTCTCTCTCTCTCATCTGTCTGTCTTCCCCACCTCCCACTTATCCCAGATCTAGCCTCTAAGTTGCTGTGTTCAATTAAGACTAATGTGTATGTTAGTTTCAAACAACGACTCAGGCATGAGCCCACTCCATGGGAACTGCCTGCTTAATCGCATTTTGTAGTGAAAATTCCTATTTAACCACATGACTCAAAACCCAGCAGTGAAAACTGGGCTTTGATATACGTCAGGATGAAGTTAAGTCAGTTTCCTGTTTCACTTTTTACTGTACTTATGTAAATCAATTTTTAGTGGACTCTAAACTGTTTTTCTAGTGCCAGAATTTATGAGTCATTTCGATGTTTAGTGTCACATTTTGTGAAATCCTGTCCACTGCAAAACCACACAGCCTCTGAGCCATCTGTTCTGAATTTCCTCCGGCCTTCCGTGTTTTGAAATGGTCTGGTGCTTGTTTTCCATTGCTGTTCATTTTTTGGCAGTATTTTTGTTCTTCACACTTTTCCTTGTATTCTTTTAGGCTAGTTTTTGGACTGTCAGTCTAAAATTTTATAAAAGGAAATTTGTTGTATTTCAAATGGCAAAAGTAATACATTTGATGTCTGTATATGTGCATATGGGATGGGTGTGTGCACACATTCAGGTGTTGTGTACTTGTGTGTGGGGACGTGTTACTTGTGTATAAACAAGCATACGGAGGTTGTCCTCAGGTGTCTTCCTCAGTCTCTCTCCATTGTATCTTCTGAGATAGAGTCTCTCACTGACCCTAGAGCTCACAGATTGTAGGCTGGCTTTCCATGGATTCTGGGGATCCTCCCATCTCTGCATCTCCAGTTCTGGGGATACAGATTCACAAGACCATGGCCAACTTTTATGTAGGAGCTGGGGATTCAAACTCAGGTCCTCATACTTGTACAACAGGCACTGTACTGATTGAGCCATCTCCCTAGCCCCTAGAGTTTATTTTTTAATTTAATTTTTAATAAATTAAAATGATACTTTGGTTTTCATATAATAAATGTGCCATAAAATAAACTTGTACCAGTATGAATATGCCTTTCTTGCATAAAATGCCCCCTTGGAATAGTAATGCAAATGTTTTCTCAGATATGAGCAGGAATCACAATCACACGGAAGGCATGTAATATACAAATTGCTAGGCCCACCCCTAGAGTTCCTGACTGAATGGGTCTGTGATGGGGTCCAAGTTGGTATTTCTAAGTGTCCAGATGTCACTGATACTTCTGGTGAGACGCTCACTTAGAGAACTATTGGTGTAAGGTCAGAGTTCCAAAAGGCCTTGGGGACTGTTTCTGCCTCACTTAATGTGCTGCTGACTGAAGTTTACAAAATCTCACTTAGACTGACCTGCAAACAAAAGAGCATCTCTCTCTCTCTCTCTCTCTCTCTCTCTCTCTCTCTCTCTCTGTCCTTCACTCCAAAATCCAGCCTCCAGGTTGCTTTGCTCAAATAATCAAGAGAAAGATATGATTGCTATTGACAAGACCATGACTTGACTCCCCCCCACACCCCCCACTAGCATCTACATCTACATCACCCCTGATTTAATCAGCCAAAGGAAGTGGCAAGGAGAGTGTTCACCCACCTCTTCCCGTGGGAAATTAGCCATAGTTAGAACATATACAATATGTACATCATGAAAACTGGCTATCATTATAAACCAGGACATTTTTCCCCTCTTCCTTTTCAAAACACTGGAATATAGGTACATCCTTGCTGAATTCCACATGGAGGGAACTTGCAGACAACTGAAATACCATATTCCAGATGAGAGATGACCCCTGTTTATATTTTCTAGCAGTAACAACCCCAGCCTTATTATTGGTGGATTGCCCTGGGGCTGCCAGCTATACCCAAGTTTGCATATCCCACTGGGGCTGCGCATTCTCTTAGACACACTTCCACTGTTCTTGTGCCTGCTCTGGTCCCCAGATCCAAAGTCGTAATTGTTGAATCACAGATCTTGACGATTACAAGAATATGACAAATCTGAGCAAGTACAGGGGAGAGCAAGAGAGAAGTGTTTGTAAGAAATTTCCTTCAAAAGAGAATAAGGAAGGCAATAAACAAACCCCTCCCGGGGATCGGACTTCCTGGGTAGTTATTCAACAAAAACTCATGGGCAAATTTCCCAAGACAGCTTTCTCCAGGGTCCAGTGGTGTAGCTTGGCTGTCAACTACCTCATTCCCATCAACGGACAATGGCTGGGAGAGAAAGGAATCTCTGTGACTGTAAGTGATTCCCCAGGCCTTGGCCTCTGTCACCTGTCACAGAGCCCACTGACGTACCTCCACTGTCACATGGGCAGTGCTCCACCCGGCCTCTCGCCCCATATTTCTTAAGAGACACAAACTGCATGTTCTTCACTGACCACAAGACAGCACTGGGAGCTGGGGCTGGTGGGTGGGGGAAAACGGAGTGTTTCCATCCAATACTGCTTTCTGGGCCAGAAAGCTTAAAATAACAAAAAGCTGTGTCCAGCCTTTCCAGAGGAATGTTGGGGCAGTGATTGCTGCAGCCACTGCTTCTGCTGAGACTCTAGCATAATTTCCTGTAACATGGCATCAGCATGAGGATTCTAGGCATCCTTTCCCATGACAGACAGACCTGGCGTTGATGGGTACACTCATCTGGGATGCTGAGAAATGAAGACGCAAAACAAATGAAGCCTTGGCACTTTCCGCTGTGGAGATGAGTTTGATATACTATCTTCTTCCTTCTCTTTTTCCTTTCTTCTTCTTCCTCTCCCCTGACCCACAACCCGATCTAACAGCCCTTGAACTTCCAGCACATACTGAGCTAGGTGCTCTGAGAAGCACAGCTATGTGCGTTGAGGTAAAAAGAGCACAGGCTAAGGATGCGGTTGCCTCTTTCTCAAAGAAGACCTGCCTTCACTTTATTGGTTGTTCCCTTAACAATTCATGTTGCGGGTAGCCATATGGGTTGGGGGTGATGGTGGATGGAACATAGTTCCTGTAGTCTCCTGGAAGAGGTAAACACTGGGAAGAAGAATGAAAGCCTGGAAAACTACCTTCTGTAAAATAGTAGATGCAGTGAACTGAGATTACATTTAGTTTTATTGCAGCACAAAGTGCTGTCCATAGAGTAGCATGTTATATAATACAATCTCTGCAGCAACCCTGTGAGGTGGGAAGGGGAACAGTTTTGTTAGTCTGAGGTCTATCTGTGTCTCCTGGAACAGGAGTTCCCGAGAGAGCACTGGTTGTAAAGTCAGACATCATTACAGGAGTGAAGGAACCATAGAAGAAAGACAACTAATCTAGAGCCTTCTTTTCTTATGTTTTATTTATTATTTTTATTTTATGTGTATGAATGTATTGCTTGCATGTATATAAGTGCACCCGTGTCATGCAATGCCCATGGAGATCAGAAGAGGGTGCTGGATACTCTGAACTGGAGTTATAGGCAGTTGTTAGCCACCATGTAGGTGCTGAGAATCGAACCTGGGTCCTCTGCAAGAGCAGCCAATGCTCTTAACCACTGAGCCATCTCTCCTGCTCCATCTAGAACCTTCTTAAGCAAATGAGGGAACTGAGGTAGGAAAGCAACATTAGACAGTAGGAAAAGTGATTGGACTTGACTACCTGGGCTCTCACCCCAGTCTCAGCCATACTCTAGACACGTGATTTTGCACATGGCATCTTTATTCCTTGATAGCTCTTCTCTAACACAGGATTCACACTTTTTTTTTCTGCCCATTTTATTGGGGTAGTAAGAAATTTTTGTTTGTTTTTTTGAGACAGGATCTTGCTCTCCAGCCTAGGCTACTCTAGAACTCAGACTGGCCTCAAACTCATAGCAATCCTTCTGCTTTTCTGCCTTTCAAGTACTATGAATATTAAATATAGTAATGGATATGAAAATTCATTGTAAACATTATAGACTCTATCAAATACAATACTGCTTTGTACCAATCTCTTTTAAGACCAGCTAATTCTAAGCAATACTTGATTTAACACATGATTTGTGGATACCAGACTGTGGCCTCTTAGGAGGAAGGGGACAAATCTTATTTGGCGTTTGTGTCCCTAGTACTTAGCACAGCATCTGCTAAAAGTTACTTTAAGCATCCTAAATAGTGCTTACTGGATGAGTGGATGGAAGAAACGTAACTGAGACTTACCGTAGGCTCAGGACCTCCCAGAGCTTTTCTTGGATGACTCATGAACTTGCCTTCAGAGAAAGTCTCCTTCCATCTCCGATTCAGTTCCTGTGATATGACAGCATCGAGGCAGGACTGTGTCCCTCCACAGCAGAGAGGTCACTGCATCTTCTGCTGTAGCGTCAGGAAAGGAGTGAGGTCCTGCCACTTTCTCTCAAGGGGCATTTCCCATTTTTCTTTCAAACTCTATTCCAGTTATGTTGAGGGTCAGCCAGAGACCTTAGGCTGGCAACCTGTAGGCAAGACCCAGTAGAACCATAGGAGTGGTCTCCCACTCCAGGCTGGCCTTTCCCTGATCCTATCCAGGTGCAGATTCTCCCAGAAACTCCATCTCGCCATCTACTCTGAGGCACTCCTTGGACACGATGTGCCCATTCTCATCTATTACTTGATTCATGGAATCAAGTGTGCGTGTGTGAGTGTGTGTGTGTACATACATGTAGCACCTGTCTGATGTGGAAGTTGTCCTTGAAGGTGAGAAATGAAACCTTCCAAAAGGGAGTGTGAGTAGACTGTTTTCAAGAATACTTGTCATGGGTAAGTAGAATGGGAAAAAAGCTAAAAGAGTGAGGACATGCAGAGCAAGTGAGAAAGTGAAGTAAGGACACTTGAAAGTGACATCTCACAAAGAGCGAGAGAGATGGAGTAATAGCGTCATCTCCAATGGCTTGTGAAAAGGAACTCTGCTGAAAGACCATTCCATGTGGCAAGAAAGGGATTATTAGTAAGATGTGCATCTCAGACATGCAGTGAGTCAGAAGAAGAAAGCTGGGAGAGATGGGATTGCTTGGGAAGATGAGGCTGTTGTGGTTTCTCACACATTCCAGGGTATGGACAGGAAAGAACTGTTGACCTGCGGTGAGAAGCACCAGGATCACACGAAGAGCTTGTCACTGTGGGCAAGTGCAGCACATCTGACATAGGAGGAAGGAGCTGGAGGTAAGGGAAAGGGTGTTCCAGAGAAGATAATGGCTCAGGACTAGGATGTTTAGGGAAGGATGGGACACATATAAGCAAGGTCGGAGTCCTAGCCTAAGGCTGTAAAAAGAAGGCCAGTGGCATGATATTATCAAAAGCCAACTCTTAACCAACAGAGTATTTACAGAGTTTGAAGGTCTGGGTTCAAGTAGTTTAAAGTAACATTTTATTTTATTTAGTTTTTGCAATGCCGGGGGTTGAACTCAGGACCTCGCGCATGCTGACCAAGCACTCTACCACCGCACAACAATCTCAGCTCAAGGAAATTTCTTTAAAGGGAACTTGTTTGACTTTGGGCAAAGTTCATGGTGGGATAGTTTAGTATTGGTGAACATAGCAAAGTGAAAGTCAAATCTTGGATAAGGAAACAGTTGTTTGATAAGTAAACTGTTTGCTCAGGCAAACAATCTATTGTCTTGAGGAGAGCTGTTTGCACAGATGAGCAAATGATTTGCCTAGATAAAAGCAAATAGGGAAATTACTTCTTGGTTTATAGTCTTTTTCTTAGATAATAATTTCCTGGAAAGAAGAAGTCATGTTGGCAGAGATCGTCTTAATGGTCAGTGTTGAGGTGTAAATTCTGTGGATCCATGTACGTGACCTCAAGTCTCAACCTTGAGGGTGCCCTCAAGCATAAGCATAAACCACATAAACCATGGAAGCCATTCGAAACTTGGCTAACACTGGAATCACCCAACTGTTTTAAAAAATACCCATGCCTAGTTACCATCCCAAACATCCCGATTTAGGTCGTGTGGAATGTGATCTGGCCGTCAGGATTTTTGTTTCTTAGATGTATTAGTTTTCCATTACTGTGACAAAATACCGAGTTAAACAACTTAATGGAGGAAAGCTTTACTTTGGCTCACAGTTCAGAAACTTCAGTGCCTGGTTACTTGGTTCCATTATTTCTGGGCCATGGTGAAGCAGAACATCATGGTGGAGCGGTTGCAGTGGAGCAAAGATAAGTGCCTCATGGTGGCCAGGAAAAGAGAGCAACAAAGCACCTAAGGACACCATAACCCTTCCAGGGCAATTGCCCAGTGACCTACTTTGTCCATCTGGGAATCACCTCCTCAAGTTTCACTGTCTGCCATCAATGCATTAATAAAGGCAGAGAATCTGATTATCTTCTCAAATCCCCACCTCTGAACACTGTTACAGTGGGGACCAAGGCTTTAACATGTGCACATTTGGGGGACACTTCAGATCTAAACCACAGGTCCAATTACAAAGCTTGGTCATTACTTCACCAGAGTTAAAAGAAAAATAGGGTTGAAAAGTTTGGATGCTGTCCTAGAAACATAAGGGCAAACATTTGACAAGCCACAGCAGATTATAGGTTCAAATCAGAGAACAAACCCACAGACAGGTGTGTGGTACAGCCTCCTCCATGGAAGACAGAGGGAGATGGGTACTGGTCAGGAAATGCCACAGTGGGATGGCCGGGGGCCAAGAATGGCTATGGCGGCTCCATGGGAGGTTAGACAGAGGGATCTGGAGCCCTGAGAACATTCACTATGGTAGCCGAAGAGCAGAGAAGAGATTTGAACAGGGGAAGTTCAGACAACTGAGCAATGTGCTCTCAAAGGGACAGGACAGCAATTGTTTCAGAAGTGGAGGGTTTCTCCCAGGGGACTAAGGATGAGGAAGCCAGAACAGGAGGGTGGTGGCCTAAGGGGTCATGAAAGAGGAGAAAGACGTGGGTGATGGTGGGTGGCCTGCGTGGAGGAAGAACACTAACGGCATGTAAAGGCCATGAGTAGATGGGGCGGTGAGGTTCTGTTGAAGGGGGACAGCGTGTATCGGTCAGATAGAGTCCAAAAGATGAATCAGAAAGGAAAACTCCTGTTTTCTACAGCCCTGAGATGACCCTGGGGCGCAGGGAATCCTGCCCAATCCCCTCTTCTGCTGGAAAGACAGGAGGCCTGAGGAGTCGGGTAGAGGGAAGGGTCTGAAGCAGATCAATGAGTAACTGAAGGAATCACCTGGGAATACTTTTCCATTAAAAAAATAATTTAATTTTCAGCTCCCAGCACTTGGGAGGCAGAGACAGGTGAATCTCTGTGTGATGGAGGCCAACCTGATCTACATAGGGAGTTATAGGCTAGCTGGGGCTACAGGGAGACACTGTCTCAAAAACCCCCAGATGAGTAGGTCATATATTTAATGATTTAAATCAAAACCTTCCCATCCCTCTCGGTCCTGCTCCTCCTGCTCCATCGGGCAATGGCTACTTTATGTTTCTTGTGTAACATTCACAGAGCTACAGTTATGTGTGTTTAAGTCATGCACATGTGCATTCTTCTTCTATTTACATACAGGGAGAATATCATTGGAGAAGTTGCTATACAACTTTGACAGCTTTTCTTTGCACAGTAGCCAAACAGTAGTTTTATCATCTAACAGTATGTCTCAGATACCTTTCCATGTTAGTTTTAAAAACACATCTTTGTCCTTTTAATAGCCACTCCTATGCCATGGTGTGTCTCATACTTTATTAAATGTCCTATAATGGACATTGTTGTTGTTGTTCCCAATTGGATGTTTTATAAACAGTGCTGGGAATTTCCTTTTGTGTATGTGCAAGCATACAAAATTTCTCAAGATATAGATACTGGTCAAAACAGTGCTGTTAGAGTAGGTTGTCAAATGTTTTCTGTACAGGTCCAGATAGTGAGTGGTTTAGGGCTCTCTTGACGCAACCATAATGTAGCAGGTAACATGAAAGTGAGTATGGCCGAGTTCCAAAGAAAGTTAAAAAAAGTGAGGCTGAATTTCATACTATTTTCATGTGTCACAAGATCTCTTGCGGGGAGAGGCTCATGAGGTCCCATCCCTCCCCAAGGATTTATAGGCAGTTAATGATTGCTGAAGAAAGATAAAACATTTTCTTTAGTGATATAGTTACTGATAAGTTGCCTTTACTCAAGTAAATAGCCCCCAATCCCTGATCATGAAAGCAACCCTAATTAAATGTAATGGAGAGGACATAAAATGTAAGAACAGGACTTCAGAAGGAGTGGTTTGGTGGAGGGGAGAGAGGTAAGAGAGGATAATGGCAGAATATGATCAAAATACATTATGTATCTATGAAAGTATCAAAGAATAATTTTTAAAATTTTATTTTATGTGTACAAATGTTTTGCCTGCATGTATGTTAAGTGTACCACATGTGTACAATGCCTGTAGAGGCCAGCATAGGGCATTAGATTTCCTGGAACTCAAGTTACAGTTGACTGTTAGCTGCAATGTGAGTCCTGGGAACCAAAGCTGAGTCTTCTGCATGAGCAACCAGTGCTCTTAATTACTGAGCCATCTCTCTAGCTCCCAAAAGAATAAAATGTAAAATCACAATAAATTATACTAAAATATTTTAATTAAAAAATAATAATTTCCTGATTTTTTTTTTCTTTTTTGAGGGAAGATCTTATTATGTAGTCTTGGCTGACCCAGAACTTGCTATGTAGACAAGACTGGCCTAGAACTCACAGAGATCTGGCTCTGCCTCCCAAATGCTGGGATTAAAGATGTGTGCCCCAACACTCAGATCTCTCTCTTTTATTTATTCAACCATTTTAAAAGCATGAAAACTATTCTTACCTTATGGTCTATGTAGTTGCCAATCCACAACTTGTGCAACAGAAATTTTGGTATTACTAAATTTGAACTCTGAATAACTCATATCACTTCCAACAGCAATATTTAAGTTGTTATTTTCCCTCAGTCTTGCCAACAGTGTACTATGGAGCTTCTGGAGCTTTGTTAAACAAACAGGTAAACACACTATCTCAGATCAGTTTTAAATTGCACTTCTTTAAACATAAATGCATCTTCTTTTTTTTTCACATTTAGCGTGAGCTCAGTGAAGGAGACAGAGAATAGGCAAGATCATCTCAGCATGGATATGGCATTACAAAGAAAATAAAAGCAGGGCCAGATGTGTTAGTGGACACCTTTAATGCTAACACTCAGGAGGGAGAGTCAGGCAGATCTTTGTGAGTTCCAGGCCAGTTGGGGATACATAGTGAGACCATCTCAACAAAACAAACACAACAGAACAAAACAAAACAAAATACCAACAAAACAATAGCAACAAAAAACAAAGAAAGAAAATGAAACTGATGGGACAAAGGGTTGCAAAAGAACCGCCTCAGAGTGGGTGGACAGAGAAGATCTGGTTAAGAGGAGACACATGATGAACAAAAAGAAGCCAGGCGGGCAATGACCTGAAGAAGGGAATTGTAGGCTGAGGAAGGTCAGGTCAGCCCTTGGAAGCCTGGACAGGCTCTGAAGAGTTCGACTTTTATTTACAAAGCAATGGGATGTCATTAGAACATTGATCTGATCTGATCTGCACTTCTGAAGAGATTCTTCTAGCTTAAAGAAAGTTGCTTGATGAAACTTCAGGATGTCCAGTTTAAACTTGAACTTGAAATAATTACTAAAGAAAAAAATATTCAATAGCTTTAGTCAGAAGGTTTGAAGATCGAATTGATTCTTATTACATGAAGGAGGACCAAGCTAATGAAAGATCAAATGAACAGAGAGAAGGAGTTGGTGTCACGGAAAGGAAAGGGCTGAAGAAACAAGGAACAAGTAACAGACGGGTTGTCTTAAGGATCCTTTCGTTACCGGGTTAAGACAGTAGACATTCTTATCATGTCTGCTCAGGTGAACAGGGCTCCTGCTCATGAACTGCTGTGGTTCTCTTGTTTTGGAGGAAAAGTGAACCATTTTAAAGTTCAGCCCATCACATGGCCAAATCCAGAAGACCATTCTGACTGTTTTCGAGACATTTCAAGGGTTGGGGGCACATAGGAGCTGAGACACTCAGTGGCATTTTGAGAAATCTGGGATGATGGTGATCCTAGACAAGGAGGAAGAGATTGTCACAAATGTATGTTGGATGGAGAGCCAAAGGAATGAGCTGATGGGCTGCTGTGGACTAGGACAGAAGGTGAGGCACTAAATTCTTTTAAAAATATTTTATTATTTTATTTGTATGAGTGTGCTGCCTACATGTATGTAACTGCATCTGTGTCATGCAATGCCCGAGGAGGCCAGAAGAGGGCACTGAATCCCCTGGAACTGGAGTTAGGGCTGGAGTTAGGAACATGGAGTTAGTCTCCATGTGGGTGGTGGGATTCAAATATGGATCCTATGCAAGAGCAGCCAGTGCTCTTAGCCACTGAGTCATCTTTCCAAGCCCAGACTCCTGAATTCCTGACACCTAGCTGGAGATCACAGAGCAACTGTGGTTTTTCCCTGTTCATTTATTCTATAGTCTGCATCTGCTCTGCGGCTATCGAACAAATAATGATAAACAAAAATAAGAGACAACATAGTGTATGGCAAAGGGAAGGAACCTCTCTCACGGAGAGCCAGCAACTCTCCCCTTTTACCTTTCAGAATGAACTGAGATCAATATACTTAAAACCAGTTTATTTATTCAGTCACATTTTTTTTCTTTTAAAACCCCTTTCAAATATTTACTTAGATTAAGAGAAAAGCAATATAAGCTGTTTGCTAATTAGTACAAGCATTGGTCATATTTTGACTTTATTGTCAGTTTCTCACTTTTCAGCAAACAGTAAATGACAGTGCAGAGAAAGGGAGCTGGGGATGGGAGAGATGTTCTAGGGAACAAGACCAGAGGAAAAGTGAGAGGTCCAAGGAACCAGGTGTCTAACTCACCTAATGGACCATTCTCTTGCTTGGTTAAGCCTCAAGTATTTAAGGCAGCCCTTCACGTGGGCTAATGAAGTTTACTAGTCTGAGATCTCAGTGTCTATTGTACTCTTTCTAGATACTGAGAGTTTATAGAAGCTTTCTCAGTTTTCGTAACAACCTGAGATATAAACCAATTTTTTCCTGCTTCATCGGTTACAGATTTGTCCAAGTATACAGAATAAATGCTAGATCTGGATTTGAATGCAGGTCTGTCATCCGTCTGAACCCTGGAGTGGGGAGCTTGCAACACACCAGCTTCCTTCACATGGCTGTATAGAGTGTGAATACTTTCTTGCTTGATAGTTCTAGTGAATTTCCTTGTTGGGTTTTTCTCCTTCCCAGTTTCTCTAATCTCTAATCTCAGAAATAGCTTCTGTTCCACCCCTGCGCGCGTGTGTGTGTGTGTGTGTGCGCGTGTGTGTGTGTGTATGTGTGCCCATTGTTTATAAATAAGGAAAGCAGCATCAGAGAAGTGAATATGCCAGAATGTTTGGGTTGTAGGAACAACACTCTACCACAGATTGAGGTTGTTGCTAAGTGGGGGTGGTTGATTGATCTTTAGAGGAAACTGTCTCTTTTGCTCAGATGGTTCTAAAGGACCACTTGATTGCCTTAAGATAAAGCCCAAGCTAATTTGAAATGGGAAAATTGTTGAAAAAAGAAAGGAACTCTCTCTCTCTCTCTCTCATTGAGACAAGGTCTCCATGTAGCTCCAGTTGGCCTGGAACTGGCTATGTAGACCAGGCTGTCTTTGACTTCATAGAGATCTGCCTGCTTTTACCTGCAGATGTTGGGATTAAAGGCGGGCACCGCCATGCCCAGCAGGACTTTCATCTCAATTAACTGCAAAGGAATCTTCCTTCAGTAGAAAACTGTCAGTTTGGTTTCTGGGGAGAAGAGTTTTGCTAGCTTGCTTTAATGAATGCATTCTTGTTTTCCTCCTTGGGTACTGGGACTTGGGCCTTTGGGAAGAAGAGCAAAGATGGCCTTGGTGGAAGAGTGTGAAACAGTGGGTGCTGGAGACTAGCCAGACCTGGGAGAAGAAAGGCCTCCTTGGAAGTGGTAGTTGCAGAGAATCCTGAATGCAGGAGGCTTTCCTGTGTTTCTGTGCTTTGTAATTTTCTTTGCTGTCTTCATTTTTAGGAAGCTGGTTTGTGTTAGCGATGCCTTAGAGATGGTGGAGGGGCTGTTTTAATCTTTGGAGCAAAGCCAGGAGAAGACAAGCTATTGTGAGGTAGTAACAAATCTCTCTGGAATCTTCTAGAAGTGAATGCATTTCCTGCAGTTGTGCAAGAGGAGGGTTTGAGTAATTTAATTTGAATGTCAGATGAAGGCTGGGGGACGGGGGAGGAGTTAAATTACGGTGGGCTGAAAGATCTCCCAGCACTATGATGGCAGGAAATTAGAAACAAGATGAAATGCAAGAAGGTCCCGTGGTTGGGTTTCTCCAACAGAAGAAGAAAAATCCCTGCATCTTTTCTTATGGAAATAATATGCAAATTAGAATAATTACATATTTGCTTAGAAAAGTGTGATTACCTCATTTTGGCTTCAAGAGGAATTGGGACAACAAAAGGGAATGTTTGTCAACAGCCCGGAGTTGTTACATTTCTTCTAGGGGAAACAAAGGGTAAATTTTCTATCAACCAAATGCCAGGATGTTATTCTTTTCAAATGCCTTAATGTCTCCCTTCCACAGAGTGTACCAAAACTAAAAGAAACAATGAATGACCAAATTACGATCCATAGACAAAATGAAACCCACATGTAAAATTCCTTTATTTTTCCCCTTAATTTTACCATCAGGTACCTTTTCTTCCTCTTTCTTGGTCTAACAGTGAAAAGGAAGGCTTTGAATTTTTCCCTGCAGATGGTTTTCGCTATCATTTCCAGCCATTTCTCCAAGTTTGGGCTTTGAATCTGTCACTTGGGGGTGATACAGAACACCTGCCTGAGGCTGGTGAGCTATGGGACAAAGCATTGAGCAGACGGACCAGCCACTTCCACGGCTGCATCTGTACGTCTTCCAGAGTACCTGGGCAGCCCAGCAGACACCTGCCCAGGGACTGCTGGCAAGAAAAGATGGATGCCACTGAACTAGGGGCTGAATTAGAATACTGTGGTCTCTCCAAGAGCAATTTAAAATTTGGACAAAATCTGCCCCAGGTTGAATTGAAAATCTTATCCGAACATTAGCTGACTTGATTAGAATAACCATCCCTCCCTCTCTCAGCAGAAGACTGCAGAATACGTCTCCTAGCAACAGATGTTGCTTACAACACCTTACAATGGAATTGTTCATAAAAGACACTTGTTCTGGTGCCCACAGTTCTTTCCAATGACAACCTGAAAAAGGCCAGAGTCAGAACAAACAGTGCATGGACCGAAGGAGGTAACAGTTCTAAGACCCAGATGATTGACCTGAACGGACTTTGGAGAGATTATTCTGACATTTCCCAGTGCTAGCTGTCATCTTCAGATCCTTGGGATAGTCTGTGTCTTCCTTTTCATTCCTCCCTGCCCTCCCTTTTTCTACTTGTTTTGTGACAGGGTCTCACTTTACAGAACGTACTCGCCTTGAATTTAGTGTGATCCTTTCGCCTCTACCTCCCAAATGCTAGGACTATAGGTGTGGGCCACTATACCTGGTTCCCTTTCTAGAAAATGTCTGTCTGTCTGTCTGTCTCTCTCCCCCTCCTGATTCTCCTTTCTCCCCCGTCTCTTGCTCCTTTCCTTCCTTGCTTCCCTGACCATGAATCTCCTCAACATCTATCTTCTAGCCGATTCTCTTGGCCCTCTTCATTCCTATCTCTGAACCCATCCATGGAAAGTACAAATCAGTTCTATGTAAATCCCCTCCCTTCTCCTTTCTAACCTTCATTGCAGGCCTGATCCTCTTTCATGGATAAGGTTGATATTCTTGGCTCTAAACTCTTGTCAAAACACTTTATGTGTCATAGCAAAATTATTTTCCCATTGACAATCTAATTAGAATACTGCCCTGCTAAGAAAAATCTTCCAGAAGTTCTCCATTTCATACAAAAGTTCTAACCCTGATATTCCAGGGCTGACATGGGCTGTCTCACTATTTTCCTTCAGACCCATACTGTGCCTACCAAAATGTCCCTGAGTGTAGAGTGGAGTGAAAAGGTGGACAAACACCCCTCCCAGAGTGGTATCACCTTGAGCAGAAAGGCGAGGAGCTGGGAAAGTCCTATGCCCCACCTACCCTGTTTATTGGCCTTGGATGTTGGAAGAGGAGGGGCTAAAAGTATTTAAACTGGGGGCGCCAGGAGGCCAGTCCTTTTCTCCCCTCCCCCATGGGCCATTTGGATCTGTTCACCATGAAGTTGCAAGATCCCAGCCAGGTGGATTTACTAATGTAACTTGCCGAGGGGAGGGTGGGCGCCCTTACCCATCGCTCTGTTAGTAAACCCAAGTAAACTAGCTAGAATCTGTTGAACTGTGAGTGGAGAAATCTGTGTGTTTGTTGCGAGGCCTGGGGAGACTTTTTTGGGTTGCAAGGCAGGGAGAGAGAGGCAGGTTAAGTTGGTCTGCCTCTCCCAAAGAGAAATTTTAATAACACTGACCCACCTTGGAGGTTTCCTTTACCTGAAGTATCCCATTTCTGCTCTAATACAGTCACCTCTACATGTTCAAAACTAGCAGGCTTAGCTCAGGTTTGGCCTGCTCCATGTAGCCTTTCATTCTACCTCTTCCATATCTTCTGTACACCTGTTGAACACCCACATAGTGAGTCACGCTGACAAATAATAAAGCACATGCTGCTGGCTCTGTGTTTTACATTTATATGGATCTCAGTCCCCACCTAAATACCACTGTACAGAGGTTTCTAGAAGTTCGCTGAACAAAGGCATGAGTTTTAGCCCTTGCTGCTTTCCCATTTCCCCTAAGCACCTGCTGACATTGCTGCTCCCATACTATATGAAGGCTGTACACTATTCTAGAATAACCTGAAGGGAGAACACAGTACTCGTTACCGAGGATTCAAAGCCCGTTTTACTATAAAGGTCATAAAAGAATGCTGTTGATGTGTTGATCCTCAGATGTGAGACATCTTTCTTACCACCTCCATCTCCTGCTTGTCTTCTTGAATCCACGGGATTCAAATGTTAGATGTAGACAGGACATAATCTGCACTTGAACTTGAATCTCCTACCCAAAATATAGCATTATCCTTAATCAAGTGTGTATACCTATTTCATCACCGGCCTATCCAAAAAATGAATGAGAGGCTGGTTGACTTACGCATTTTTTTTCAGAAAAGGTAGCTCTAGTGAGTCATTATCATGGCCAGGAATTATCATATTCTTTGGATGTGTTGTGACAGAAAAGTGGTCAGCACATTAGAGTCTATGATATCCTACAAGGGCATTACTCGATAGAGAAGCTTGTGCCACTCAGACATAAATGCAAGTCTTCATGTAACTTTACACTAGGTTTGAATTCATGGATCACATTAAATCTCTGTTGCACGGTGCTGGAGTAGTGATTGTCTATAGCACTTGCTAGACCTGCTAATCCTTACTTCCCTCTCAGACTGAAAGAGTCTAGTCAGAAAGTTTGGTAGAGCCTGAGTCTGGGTTTAGTCAGCCCTGGAGCTCCCCTGGTTCTCATTGACAGTGTGTTTTTCTCCTGAAGAAAGAGAAAATGCTTGCTGAGGAAGGAAGATGAGATCTGGAGCATAAGAGGATATCAAAAGACCTGATTAGTGATTCAACCTTGCTGGATCCTTTGGAGGTCAAAATTCTTCTGTCAGTCACTCAGTCAGTGAAGTGTAAAATAAACAGTTGTCTATGCTCCCAGCCATGGAGGAATAGCTTACTGAGAACTTCAAGTTGCCGCTTTTAGGCAGAACTGGAAGTCATTATCAGAACATATTTCTAAGTTCTCAACAGAAAGGTAATGAATACAAGGTCTATGTCAAAAGAAAAGATAACAGATATGTAATCAGTATAGAGAAAAGTAAAACAATGCTGTTAAAATAGAAAACAAGTCTGGGTGCCAGGCCAGGCTGAGCTGAGGTAATCTGCGGCCGAGTTGGCTCTGGAGCTGCCTGGACCCCTTTGACAAGGAAATCACAGCCTCAGCCTCTTGCACAGCCACCAAAAAAGGTCTTGGCTAGCTAGACTTTCCCTAACACAGCCTAGAGACTGTCTACAGTCTGTATATCTCAACTTCACCCCTCCCGGCATTCTAAAATTCAACCCAGGATTTCATTCCTGTGTCAGCATGTACTGTCACCAAGACCATTAATTCAGAGCGGAGCTTGAAGAACACTGCCACAAAGTGCGCTAGGCATGTGCCGAACCAAGTGTCTTC
This sequence comes from Eospalax fontanierii, assembly GCA_035773235.1. Classification (NCBI taxonomy): domain Eukaryota; kingdom Metazoa; phylum Chordata; class Mammalia; order Rodentia; family Spalacidae; genus Eospalax; species Eospalax fontanierii. The sequence goes on along the minus strand of CM069528.1, from coordinate 32,609,334 downwards.
TTTGAGTGTGGGTGATGAGAAATATGGAACAGCAGAAATGTCTGTGGCTGACTCGATTTGCATGCTCCCTAAGTGAAATAATGTTATCCACACAGCCGTCTCCCAGGAACCATTTACATGTTCATCAAGCTTAGAGGTTTCAAAGCATCATCCAGGTACTTAGTAAAGCAAATTCATGCATACTGTAAGAAAAGGCCTGAGCAATAGAGAAGTGGCTAAGACAGAAAAAGTTCTCATCTAATTCCAGTCTCTAGTCTATCCTGGGCTTGAAAATACAGATATTAGGGGCCATCAGTTAAGAGCACTTGCAGAGGATCTGCATTTAATTCTCACACAAGGCAGCTCACAACTGCCTATAACTCCAGCTCCAGGGGATCTGACACCTTCTTCCAGCTTCTGCAGGTACTCAACACATGGTACACGCTCACATACACATAGACACATAAATAAGAATAAATCTTTAATGAACTATAGATATCAGTGTCGTATAGAGAAATAAATGAATATTTTTAAATGAGATCTTATGTGCATTCAGTTTTGTAATCCGCCCTTCTCACTTGTCAGCATGCTGAAGACAACTTTCGATGATTTTGATGTAGAGTTGCCTTTCTCGTCATAATGGCTGATCAGTACTCTGTGCAAGAATAGTTTATTTAACTGCAGTTTACTTCAACAACACTATGACATAGAAAGCTCTCAACAAACACCGGCTACTTTTATGTCCCACAAATACTGTATGTCTTCATACATTCTATATGTCTTTAGACTTTCTCATTACTAAAATTATATTTTCTCTTATGCACAAATTTTTATTTTTTGTACATTTTATTTTTTAAAGTCATTTTTAAGTGTCTCGTGTTTTCCTCCATGTAGGTATGTGAATCACATGTGTACAGTGCCCACTGAGGCTAGAAAAGGGCATTAGATCCCTTGGACCTGAAGATACAGACAGTTGTGAGCTACCATGTGGGTGCTGGAAACAGAACCTAAACCCTCAGCAAAAGCAGCAAGTGCTTTTAACCACTCAGTCAAGGATGGTGTTGCCTGTAATCCCAGCACTTAAGATGTTACGTAGGAAGTCAAGCATGGTGTTGCAAGCCTGTAATCCCAGCACTTGAGATGTGACATATGAAGATTAAGAATCTGGCTATATATTGAATTTGAGGTTAGCCTGGGCTACTTGAGATTTTGTCTCTAGCTGGGGATGTAGATTAGTGGTAGAGTGCTTGCCCAGAATGCACAAGGTCTTGGATTTAATGGCCAGCACTGAAAATAAATAAGAAAAAGCAGGCTCTAGTCTTTATTAATCAATTCTATACTTGTCTGTTTCTGTCTTTATTACTGTGTTCTGTTTTCTTTGGTTTAATTTTGCTTTTTTTCTTCTTTTAAAGTTGATTATGTTTGGCTTTTAAAGCTTCATTTGTTTTTTTTCTCCTGTTTTATAAAAAGGCATTTTGAAGTTATATAAGAAAATATTTTAATATGGCTTTGGCTGAGTCTTTTGTTTTTAATATCTAATAGTTATGCTGTCAGTTTGTCTAAATACACAGTAAGTTCCATTTTGAGTCTTTTTGATCCAAGAATTATTCTGAGTAGTATTTTCATATCTCTAAGTGCTGCAAATAGTTTTGTTATCACTGATAAGCCCTCATTGCCTTGTCTTTGGGAATATGGCCCATGTGCTTTTGATTTTTAAGAAATCACCGAGGTTTCTGGGTCACAGAGAGGGCATTTCTCCCGCCATGTTTTCATAACAGCAACGAGTTGTGACCCAGTCCATTAAACAGAGGGCGTGATGCAGTGCATGTGTGTGTCATGGTTGTTCCTAACACGGTTGCCATCTGGAGGAGGCCCCATGCCTACGGGAAAGCAGCGTGATGCTCGCTCCATGCTGGAATGCACACCGACTTTGTGTGGGCGGCTGGCTAGACTCATAAACTCGTGTACCACGGGCAAACTGAAAGCTCAGCGCTGAAGACGTTAGCTGGCCCTGCCATGTGCCTCAGAAGGCATGAGAATAGACCATGCCCTTTCTCATCAGTTTTGATCGATTTATTCTTTTAAGCTAGCAATAATATACTCGACTGATGACTCAATATTATACTTCAGGACTGATTTAAATTAAGATTAAATAAAATTCAAAATTTAGTTATTCAGTTGTACTGTTCATTCTCCTCAACAGCCTTGAGTGGCTAATAAATTATACCACATGATACAAATAGAAAACATTCCCATCACTGAACAGTTCTCTTTAAAATTTTAAAAATATCATTCTATTTCTCTCACTCCTCCCCCCACGTGTGTGTTAGTGTGTGTGTGTGTGTGTGTGTGTGTAGCGAGGATGTAGCACTCATTATTCAATCAGCACTAACTAGGGGTCGTTGCATAGGCATGTAGCAGGTATTACTAAAATCTGTAACCAACATTGTATGAAATTCTCAAAGAACTAATAAAATATTATACAAAAATCCATCTATAATCAGTTGGCTTTTAGTAAGGGAAATTAGGCTAGAAATTTGGTCAGCCTTGTCCAGTCAGTTGAAGGGCTTTAAGATCAGGACTGAGTGTCACGAATGAGATATTGTCTGTGGAAGTTCCAGCGTATACTTGGGAATTCTGGTCTGCCTTTCCTCACCAGCTGCTCTATGGTTCTGGATTTTCCCTCACAATTATATAAGACAATTCCTTGCAACCAAGTTCCCCAATAAGCACAGATAGCAATGCAAATATTCAGAAGAGATATTCCATCGCTTCTCTGGTTGAATCCAAACTAAAGCAAGCAGGCGTTCTCTCATTGGTGTAGATCTAAGACTCCAAATAGACATGTCCCGGATGCATCTTACCTACTCTTCTGTGTCACAGCAAAGGAAATATCCTCTCTTCCTCACAAGTTGCCTTCCTAGGTTTCTCCCACCTTTTGAAAGGCCTGGCTGCACCAGCCACTCCTTCCATCCCCGTCCTGCCTTTTCTATGTTTGGTCATGCCTCACTGTGTCTCAAATACTGGTGGGCCAATAAGTGTCCACCTAGGAGAAACCAACCTCAGGGTGCAGAAAGGAGAGCAAAACAAGAAAAAGATGATTAAAAACACCTACTTTAACAGACACCTGATCCTTATTCTCTCCCCAGCAGACTCGAGAAATATATATCTCCAACTTGTCCACCCAACAGACGGAAGGAGGGGAAATGTTGATCTTTCAGCGCCTCCTGTTCTGACTAAGGATCCCCTTTTGATGGAACTCTCCTGGCATAGGCATGAATGATAAAAAGGCATGAATCCCTCAGGCATTCTCAGACACAGAGCAAAGAGCCAGGGTAGATGGTCAAAGGCAGCAGCTCAAAGCAAGGCATTGCTAAATTAAGCCTAAGGGAGCTCAGAGCTTAACAAGTGACTAGGAAGGGAAGAAAAGTCCCAGGGAGCTGAAAAGGCCTACAGGTGTTCAGTGAAGTTCCTCTTATGTGTGGTGTGTGTATGTGTGTGTGATCACACATGCATGCACACGTGTTTGCATGACTGTGTATATGTACATGCATGTGGAGACTGGAGGGCAACCTCATCGGGTCCATCCACTTTTTTTTTAGATAGGGTCTATGACTTGGTTAGAGTTGGCCAAGTAGGTTAGGCTGGTTGGTAAATGAGTCCACGTCTCCCAGCTCTGGTATTACAAGAGTACGCCACCATGTTGAGGATTTTTTTTATGGGTTCCAGGGATCAAACTCAGGTTCTCGTGCTAACAATGCAATCACTTTACTGACTGAGCTATCTCTCAGCTACCCACCCCATTTTTTTTGTGTGTGTGTATGTGGCAAGACTTCATGTAGCCCAGGCTGGCTTCCAACTTGTTATGTAGCAAGAATGGTCTTGAACTTCTGACCTTCCTGTCTCCACCTCCCAAATGCTGGCATTGCAAACATATTCTACCACACCTGGGCAGCCAGCATTTTGTTGATATTTAAGACTCATTTCATATGAAGTACAGTTTGGGAGTGGGGCAGTGTGTGGATTGAACCTAAGGCCTCAGGAATATCAGACAAGCACTTACCACTAAGCTACAGCTCTAGCCCCTCTCATTGTGTGTTAACTTGTTTCCTTCACTCCTTCACAATCTCTCTCTCTCTCTCTCTCTCTCTCTCTCTCTCTCTCTCTCTGTTTAACCTCAAGGATAGTTTATTAGATTTAAAGGAAAAAAATCTCAGGGCAGACAAGCTGTGAATTTCACAGCTGCCTGGAGGAGGAGAATGGCAAAGAAAAGAAAAGCACGCAGACAAACAGACGACGCCATGTGGAAGGAGCCGGCAGGACAAGTAGCAAGCACTCCTGCTGGAAGGAGTGTGTCCTCCCTGCACTTTTACCTCTTTAAAATTTTTTTATTTATTTACTTAATTTCATGTGTTTGAATGTTTGCCTGCATGCATGTAAGTGTACCTGTGTTGCACAATGCCTGAAGACGTCAGAAGAGGGCATTGGATCCCCACAACTGGAGTTACAAACATTTGCTAGCTGCCACATGGATCCTGGGAACCAAACCCATGTCCTCTGCAAGAACAGGTGATGTCTTAGTCTCTGAGTCATCTCTCCAGAGACTTTTTGTCTCTTTTTCACAAATGATTTAGCAGCAAATCGCTTTTGCCTCTGCACGCCTTCTCTATTACCCGAGCTGTTCTTCCCCAAGTTTCTTATCATCTCCAAGTGGCCAAAGACAGCAAACCTTTTGCAGTCACAGTTTTCCCCATACCTTAGCACATTCAAGGGAACAGGTAACCACTTTCTTCTTCCAATATTCTCTCTCTCTCTTTCTCTTTCTCTCTCTCTCTCCCCCCCCCATGTGTATGATTATGGATATATACATATACATACATATATATATATATATATGGATGGATGGATGTGAGTGTACATGTATATGTATACATGTGTATGTGTAGAAGCCTGAGGACAATGTTGGATGTCTTTCCTTAATTGCTCTCAACTTATATTATTGTTATTATTATCGTGTGTGTGTGTATAATGTTTGTGGGGACATATGTGGAAGTCAGAGAACAACTTTGTAGTGTCCATTCTCTCCTTTTATCTTGCATGGGTTCCCAGTATATTTCTGGGACAGAGTCTCTCAGTGAACCTGAGAGACTATCTGGCTAATGATCTTCCTGTCTCCACGCTCTGCCTCTCAAGACTGGGATTATAGACACACGCTACTGTGCCTGTTTTTTTTATGTAGGTTCTAGGAATCTGAGCTCAGGTCTTCACTTGTAGGCAGCAGGCATTTTACTGACTGAACCATCTCCCCAGTTCCCCCAAATTCTCCTGAACTTTAATGGTGCTGCAGCTCTAGGATTTTCTCTTGGGTCTCAGTGCCCTTTCTGGCTCTTTCTCTTCTAATATCAGGTGTCCATGGGAACCTATCCTGGGCCTCTTCTCTTCCACCATATGCTCTCTCTTTTGGTTAATCCATGAATTTCATTGACTTTAAATATGTTTTCTGTTCTTTAGAGATACAATTTTCACATTTATTTATCTGATCTTGATTGTTTTTTCAACTCTAGAATCATACAACCTACTGGCACAGGAATCTTGACATTTCCAAAATGGGAACACCTGGTTCTTTCCTAAGAGCATCCTCTGGCGTGTCCCACTCAGCAAATGACGTCAACATTTGCCTAACTGCTAAGGCCAGAGACCTGTGTGTCATTCTTGGTCCCATCACTCTTGCCGTCATATACAATGTGACGTGTGGTCCTGCTTCCCCCGTTAGAATAGTGCTGAAACCATCCAGTGTGTCTGCAGCCTCACCGCCACCCGTGTCTAAACTCTCTCCCCTCACTGCTCAGACACCGCCTCATGCTCCTTCTTGCATACATTCTTGATCCAATTCCCAACCTTTCTCCTTAGAGCAAAGACAGTGTTATAATGTTGATAAATTAGTTTTAAATCACAGCTCAAAACCCTTTAATAGATAATAACTGTCTGATCTTTAAGTGTCTAAGACTGGTAACAAGACTGAGAGGCTAGTGATGGCCTGGCTTCCATGTATTTCTCTAGTATCCCACGCCATTCAGGGACCCTTCCCTCATACACGCGGTCACATCAGCCTCCTTTCAACTGCTTCTTGACATCAGGCCTTTCCCTGCTTATGCTGCACGTGATATTCCTGATAACTGAATGCTCCTCTCCCAGCTTGTCCTGGGGAAATTCCAGCCATCAGTTCAACTGTCACTTATTTAAAGATGCCTACTCTAGTCTTCTTCTCCCAAACTGTCCATTTTCTTCTAAGAATTTGTGATAGTGTGTAACAGTATTTATGTGATTGTTTTTCAACTTCAGGAATAACATCGACGCCATGTCTTATAGTCTCCTAGCCAAGCACAATCCTCGGCACCTAAAAACACTAACTGCGTAAATCAAAAGGAGGAGGACAAGAAGAAAGAAAGAAATTGCTTAACCTCATATGGAAAATTAGATTTTATGCCACTGTGAGTTTGCAATACCAGAACCATAACTCCATGTTTCCTGTTGAAATAATCACACACTGAACACAGCTCTGTGTTAACAAGATCTGTCCTTGTGCTGTGTGGGCATCTGGTGTGTTCCTTCTAATCACTGCATTCATCGCGTTTTGCCTTCCTATTCTCCAGAAATTGATATTCAGATAGTTCCCAGTTCTCCCACAATCACAAACAATAGCCATGGTTTAAAATGCCTGTTTTAAAATGTCTGAGTATGTTTTGAGTTAGAGTGAGTCATAATCTGCCAGGGAGTTTTGAAGGATAGCTTTCATAATGACTTAGTACCTAAATTTGGTATTTCCTGCAGTCCCCCAGATAGAATATTTACAGGCTTTTATGAGGAAAAAGCATGAAAAAGGCAGAGTAACTCCAATTTGATGGAGATGTACTAAATAAGTACATTGAGTTTAGGAACAGGACCAACTAGGGAAAAGGCAAAACCAAGATGGCCCCTTCTCAGTGGATAACCTATCCAGGAAGGGATGTAAAGGACACAGCTTACGCACTCACTCCCAGGGTCACATGCTTACTTGGTTCAGGGGGAAACTTGGAGTTCTCCTTGTTTCATAACTGACATCATGGTTTTATCATCTGGGGCAAATCCCAGCATTCCTGCCTTGACATCCTTACTACTTCATTCACATGACCTCTGAACTAGGATGACTGGCAGGTTCAAAATGAAAATAGCCATGAAATTATCAGAAGATGTTGACTTTCTGCCAAGTCTTTGGCTAGATGGGCGTTTCACCACAGTTGTTTCAAGATTTCATTCAATGCATCCCTAGGTCGCCCATATCTTCTGTCAGTCTCTCCCCAATCATTCTCTACACAGCAGCCAGAAAGATCATTTTAGAACTTGGATTAGATCTTCCTACATGGTTGCTTAGAAATCAGTCAGTGACTTCTCAGCAAAGTCTGTCACCTGTTCATACAGCAGGCCCTTCCTCCTGGCTCATCTGCCTTCTGCCCTGCGCTTCTTAATTCTGCACTCCGGCTACACATTGAACTCCCAGTTCCTCAAATACATAAGGCTCCTTCGAGTACCAGAGCCCACACCCAGCCTATTCATTCTGTCTGGAAGGAGCATCTCAGTTTCCCCTCCCAGACACCCTGTGTTGCTGATTTCAACACAAGCCTCACTTCAGGAAGCCCCTGATGACTTCCCATTAAATGTGGTCATAGACCCTGGGGTCTCTTGCTTGGAGCACATGTGACAGTTGCATTATTCATTTCTGCTAGACCAGAAGATTCAAAGTCAGAGACTTGGCTAATCCCATTTCATGAATGGTCCTCAGTAGAAAACAGCACACACCCTGTGCCCAGAAAAATGTTTTCCATGGAAAAAAATTAATAGGCAATTCTCCTTTTAAATAAACTGTTCTGTTTACTGTGATCAAAGATCAATTCCAGTTGAAAAATTGCATGAATTATTTATAACTATCCTTGAACTTTCTTTTTTTCTGATTGGTTAGGTTTCTTTTTCACTTGTACATAGATTTGGACTTGTGAGATCATTACTTGATGTGCAGCATGGGGTGAAGATAGTGAGTGATTAGCAACAATAATCAAGCTGGATCACCAGGCAGGAGACTGTAGATTGTGTGTAGGAAAACTCTGAGGACCCAAACCCACAGTGTGCAACTCCGGGAACGGTCCAGTAGAAACGGGCATACAAAAATAGTCTCGTGTATTTACCACAGCCCTGCCCTGCTGCTGTACACGTGGAGGGATCCAGGGGTTAGAGACCAGGAAGGGAGACAGGGAAATTAGGAATCACCAGCATTGAGTTCAAATAATCACAGTGAGCTCCTGACCAGATCTGTTGATTGTTCCACCCTTGATTCTGTGAGACACTCTGTCACCTTCTAATAAATTTCCCCTTCTTTTTTGCCACCAGTCAGAGCTGAATTCTGTTGCTAGCAACTCAAAAGTGCCCACGATTACAAATACAGAGAAGACACCTCTATGCAGGGATAGCTGAGACCAGAAAGGTAAGGAGGAGGCATTTCAGAAATTACAGAGGAGAGAGGCAAACTGAGAGCCAGAGAGAAAACCAAACAAGAGTGTCAGAGAGATAGATGGTGTACAGGTGTGAGAGCGAACAGCAGGGAGAAAACGTAGGCGAGGGAAGGCGAGAGAGCACAGCAGAGGTGGAGTCAGCAGGACTTGGGACACCCAGCCAGGTCCAGGCACTGTGAAGTGAACTTCTGCCAGAGCTAAAGACACTTCAAGGCTGAAACAAAGAAATAAGTCAGGCTAGAGAAAAAAGAAAAAAAGATGACTGAGGTTGCCAACAATTAATAGGAAAAAAAAATCAAAGTGAGAATAGGAGAAATAGCCTCCAGTCACTCTGACAGAGTTGCCAGAGCAGAGGACTGCGCATGACGTGAGCTTCCTGAAGGGCTCAGTTTGAATTCAGCCAAGAAGAAGGGCGATGAGAGTAAAGGAGAGATGAGATAAATAACTAAGACTGGAGGAGTAGCTCAGTTTGTGGGATTCTTGCCTAGCTTACTGAAGTCCTGGCCTTGATACCCAACAGCACACAAACTGGGAACAACAGCACACGCCTGCCATCCCAGTACTCAAGAGGTAGAAGCAGGAGGATCAGAAGTTCACAGGCAGCCCACCTACGTAACAAGTTCACGGCCAGACTGGGATACGAGGTCCTGTCTCAAAAAATGAATGAATGAATGAATGAATGAATAAATTAATGAACTGTAAAATTGTAACACACACTGATGACAATAAGGAACAAAATTGACATTTTAGGAAATAGTGTGGTTGGCAAACTTGAGGATTTCTCATTTGAAACAGCTCTGGTGTGCAGCAGAAACCCTCCATTCAGAAATCCTGATTTATTGATGAAGGGTAAGATCTTGATATATTTGGGGGGTTTTGTTATTGTGTGGCTTGTTTTTGATTCTGATGACCCAACCGCATTCTATACTTCTTCACTCAGAAGGGCTGGGGATAAGCATAGATGTTCTTTAAAGCTCTCTGGGAACTCCCAGTGTATATTCAAAGTAGAGAACCACTCACTGTTGTAGAGTTTTGGGAACAGAAGTTTGTAGCTAGAGGATTTTGAGGTTACTTTTCATGAAGACAATTGGAAACTTGGCCAGGCATTCAAACACGTATAATACATACCAATATAACTTTTAAAAGAAGTAAAATTAAAGACACCCTTCAATTGACCAAAACATAACGAAGAACTAAAAACTTATAAAGTCACAGTATAAAAGGTATGTGGTTCTGGTTTAAAATGCTGATATTGCCCTTGAAAAATAATGTATATAGTGAAAAAGCATGACTGAATAAAGCAAGAAATCTCCATATTATGTAGCAATGCTTGTCAAGGAGAGTAGGGTGAAAATGTGTCATGTACATGCATGTATACATATATATGAAAAATTATAAGCAAAATGAACATAAGATAGGCATAAAAGTTCAGATGACTCACAATTCTGCATCAATTTTGTAACCAGTTACTTGGTCATACCATTAGGAATAACTATGTAACAAATATTTGTCTCTGTGAAACTTAGAGGTCAAATTTATTTAATTTTCTGAATAAAATGTAATTTTGCATAAACATCATCCATAGATTGTGGGAGAACTCCTTTCCCATTTCTGGATCACATGAAAACTTATATCAAGGAAAATGGAGGGCTCCATTTTCAGCTTTGATTGCTGCTGTGACAGTAAGCACACACAGCCTTTCTCCTTACACAGAACAGTAGTTCCCAAGGCTGTGCTATTTATTTCCTCAGAGCTATTGCAACTGAGGACCAAAGTCTGGACCACAAATATCACCTCACCCCTCCTAGAATCTAGTACTGGAGGTAGGCCATGCGCTCTCAATGTTTGAAGTTATTAACGTGTTAACAGGCCTTGAAGTATAAATGTCAGTGTACTTTCTATTCCTGAATAAAGTGTAATAGATCATGGTCAACTAGTATTCCCTTTGCAATAATTAGAAAGAACCAGATACATTGTAAGAGACCATTTGAAAGATATCAGGAGATGAGTTATTTTCTTCTTTGGGGCTGTTTTACAATTCTGGGCTTGAATGAGAGAAGTATTAGAGTTTTCTTATAAAAAAAAAAAAAGAATCTGCTTTGAGAAAGAGAAACTTGACAGTCATATGAGACTGGTGAGAGAAATTAGAAACTTGAGGCATGCTAAACTTGGCTGGTTTTCCCCATGGGACATCTGAGTTCAGGGACTATGCAAAGAAGGCTGGGACATTTGACTGAGGATTCCAAAAGGCACGACAGAAGTTCTTTTAGTTTCATGATACTAAGATGAAAAATTCTAACTAGAGAAAGAGGTTCTGTCATCAAAAACATAGCCAAGCACTCCTTAGGACATATTCCACATTTTGAAATTATAATAGGGCAAAGGATGCAAAGCTAAAGAGATACTCTCAAAACCTATGAAAGTGCAACAACAAATTCCCTGTGATCTTTCAGAACTGAGAAGACAGAGTTCCCACAGGTTCTAGTCCAAAGACCTGAAGAACTATGGTTGAGGAACAAAAAATAATCAGAGACAGTCTAAGACTTATCAAAGCTTCAACTTCAGCTCTAACCCCTTCTCTGCTCACAGACAAGCTCTTCATCTTATCTGTCTTTTAGAAGAAAAATGTGGAAACCCTCTTCTAAGCATGCATCAAATGGAACCTCTGCAGTGCTTCCATGCACAAAGTCTATCACACAATAAAACAACTACTAGACATTCAAAGAAGCACAGAACTAGGACTGTTAATCATAATCAAGAGAAAAGATAAACAATAGAAGCAGACCCAGAGATAACCCAGGTATTAAGCACAGCAGGCAGGGGCTTTAAATAACTGATTGATATGCACGTTAAATAGAAGAAAAGAGGGGCAAACAGATGAAAAGATAAAGAGCACCAACAGATGTTTAAATTTTGTGCAAAAGAAGCATGAGCATCTTCTAATGGATAAAGATGATATCTAAGGTGAAGAACATACTAGATGTAATTAAGAACAGGCTGGACATAGAAGAAGATATGATGATTACATTCTAAGACAGGACAATGAAAAGCAGACCACATGAGACAGATGGGAAGAACGTTCACAACAAAACACAAGAGAAATGTGAAACAAAGCAAAAGGTCTATTATATCTCATTAGAGTCCAGTAAGAAGAGGAGAAATAGATAGGAACAGAAGCAATATCTGAAGAAAGAATAGATAAAAGTTTTCCAAAAACTGATAAGCAATCATTTCACAGACTCAAGAACCTTGACACAGGCAGCATAAGGAAAAAGAAAATAATACTTGAATGTATCTTAGTGAAACTTCTAATAATCTTAGAAACATCTTAGAAACATATGGGAGAAAAATACACTAACCTCAAAGAAGCAACAGTGATACCAATAGTGAGTTGTTCAGCATAAATTATGGAAATCAAAAATGAAAGATTACCAATCTATAATTTCACACTTATTTACAATAGCATTAAAATGAAAACAAAAGAAAGTTTCAGATGACTAGAAGGAAAGGAAATTTTCACCAATATTCAATACCTGACCAGGTAGAGGAAAAAAATAATAAATATAAAAGAAATGATCATATAAAGCTTCTGCTAAGGTTTGTATGTTGAATGCTTCCCAAAAGTTCATGTGCTACAAACTTGGTCTCTGGGATACTGAGATTAGGGGATAGGAGAACCTTTACGAGGCAGAGCAGTGTGGGAGGTCATTGGGGCCATGCTCTCAAAACGGGCTATGAAATCCTGCTGCCTCTCTCTCTTTGCCTCTCTCTCTTCCTGAAGTGTGAGAGAAGCAGATTACACTCTCTGATCATGATATGAGATCCTCACCAGATGACCACAGCTGCTCATCTTAAGAATCTCCAGAATCATGAGCCAAAACAAACTTTTTATATATAAGCTAATTTCCTCACGTATTTCAAAAGCTGATCAAAACATTGTGGAACTAAAAGAAAGAGGGAAGTCCACAGAAAGTGTAAATATATGGGTAAATATGTAATTTGATTATTTCTTGTATCAACAGTGTCATAATAATAGCCTGTGGGAATTATAACATATATAAAATAAAAATTTTAACAACAACACAAAGGTTGGGCTGGATTATATTAAGTCAAGTGAATTATACTATGATCTCCAGATAAATCCTAAAAGAATAATATAAAAATTTAAAACTAATAACTAATAATTATATAGAGAAATAAAACCACCAAGCATACTTGATTAATCAAAAAGAAATCTAGAAATCCATAGTACATGAACAGATAAATGAACAAATAAAAAATAAATAGCAGCAAAAAAAAAATGGTGGGCTTAACTCAACTACATTAGTAATTCTATACAATAAAAATGAACCAGACAATGAAATTCCTAAAAGACTGTTAGACTGAATAAATTGTAAAAACCCAGCATCTATATGGTGTTAAAATTAATCATCATACATATAGAGCTACAGAAAAAGTGAGAATGAAGAGATCCCAAAAGATGGAGGTGAGGGACTAGAGAGATGTCTCGGTAATTAAGCACCATGCATAGCTCTCACAGAAGACACTCCATGGCTCAAAACCATCTGTAATTCCAGCTCACATCTGACACCCACGTCTGGCCTTTGCAAATACTTGCATTCACATGTACACACAGACACACACATATAAAATTACAATTTTTAACAAGATATAGGTAGACACGAACAGAACAATGAATTGTGCTAATAGTAGACATTACCAAATATAGTCTATGCTGGTCTTACAGGAAGTCTTAACTTTTTTTTCCAGAGGAGTCAAATTATATGTAATATAGACTCTAACTATAGTGGAATTAAAGTATAAATCAGTGAAAGAAAGACAATTAAAAAATGTTCTGAAACATTTGAAAGTAGGCAATATACTTCTAAATCACTCCATAATAAGATACAACTGGAAAATATTATGACCGGAACAATAACGAAAGTGATATATTATACACAGATGTCAAAAAAGAAATTTATAGTTTTAAACATGAATTCATACTTGAGGGATAAGAGAGAAAGATAAAAACCAAACCAAAACAAAACAAAAAACCCTAACAGGCAAATAAAATCCAAAGAAAAGAAATACTAATGAACAAAATAAATAGGTAAGAAACATGATAGAGAAAAGAAAGATGTGTTGCATCCAGTTGATTAGTCCTTGGTAGACATTAATTATCAGGAACAAGGGGACACTGCCAGAGTGGTATGCAGGTAAGATCCCACACCTCAGTCCTGGAGGATGGAAATATCTCGGGTCCTCAACTCCAGTGGCTTCTCCCTGCTTCCCAAGTCTCAGTCTCACTCTGTTGGTATTGGCCAAGGAGCTGGAGCCAGATTAGGAGCTTCCCATGCCACACCAGAACGAGCTACAGTTCCTCTGTTGTCCCTCTAACCAGACTGAGCTAGCAACTTGGCTGCCTGAGAAGGAAGAACTTAAGGGAGCTCAAAGAACAAGCCTTACACAGCATCTGCCCAAAGTGTAACTCTTGGTAGAAGGGAAAATAATCCAAAGTAACATTTGTAGTGTTCCTTTGGCTTTCAGACTTTAAATAACGGTCCCCCAGTAACTGGAATTTCCCCAGGAGTCTCAAGCTGGCAGAAGAAAAAGACTGAAACTTGGTGCCAGTCAGAGGGGGAAATGTCTCAGGAAAGAGATTTCATACAGTTCACTTTTAACAGTTGCCAGTCCACCTTGCAAGGCAGACTGGAGCTGAGACAATGATTGATCGTTGATGGGCAGGACCACACCTTGACCCAAAGCTGCTTAGTTACACGTATTTACTATTTAAACCTCCACCTCCTGTCAAAACCCTCCAGATGGACTTGGAGTGGGAGAGGGAGTCCCTGTATCTCTTTGGTTTGCCTTCTCAATGTGGCTACATTGATTAAATGGCTTTTGCATACTCATGCAGAATTCATATAACCACACGATTTCATAGTTGTAATTTCAAAAAAGGAATTGCTCCTTTAATTTTTCTTATAGTTAACATATGAATGCTACCTCTAAGCTCTTAAAGTGTTAGTCCTATAAAGAGGCAGTGTGCTCTGCTCATCTAGCATGTGTTTATTTTTCTTTAATGTTCTCAGAAGTGACTTATTTTCTTAACTCAGTGTTATCACAGCTAAAAGTCACTCATTAGCAAAAGGAGAAGCAGTCATCTCGTAAAGGAATCAGAAATATTTCTTATTATTGTATATTGAGTTGAATATTTGCCTTCTAATAAATTTTTATATGTATAAAACACATGTTTCTTGAAGGTTCTTTGTAACCACATCATATAGGAATGTAGCATATTATAGGTACTTCATGAGACATTCAACTCGGGAATCCGTGTGTTAGTTAATTTTCTTATGAACTGTCTGATGGAAAGACTTACAGATGAATTTGTGGAAAATTGAAAGAAATCAGACTATGAGGTCTGTTAACTGTTACATACATCTGCACTAACTGCTAAGTGTCCAGCTTGCAGAGGGGTGTGTGTGTGTGTGTGTATGTGTATGTATACAGAGCTCTCTCATCTTCTCAAGGATGTCAATCTGCAGTTGTCTCCTTCCTCTTGGGCACTACTGACCTTTAAAGGAAACCCAGCACCATCTAAGACTGACGTTTGCGTACTCAGCTTACTCTGTTCCCTGTCTCCCTTCACAGTAAAATCATTCCGTATAAAAGTCACCTAAGCGCACAGTCTACATCTCTTTCTCCCCCTAGTCCACCGAGTAGGCTTTCCTTTCCCCCACATCACTGAACAGACACTTCCAAGCTTCTGCCCTGATTCCTCAGTTATACTAGGCAAGAGCGGCTGCTTCCTCTCCCTCGGCACTCGGGCTTCTCTGACCTTCTGTGTTCCTCTTTCTGCCCTGCCCGGCATTCTCTTATTTATTCTCTCTCTCTCATCCACTAGACATCTGTCCTTGGCCTCTTCTCATATCAGTCAACATTCTCGTTCTAGTTGACTTTATCCAGTCTAAGGATCCCATTGGACAGTGTATATGGTACTTTCTTCATCCCTGAAGAAAGTTTTCCTGCTTATTACTGATAAAGTGGAAAAATTAAGTAAAGAAAGTTTAAATTGTTTGGTAGCATGTACCTGTAATCCTTGAATGTGGGAGGTAGTGAGAAGATCAGGAGTTCAACAAGATCAGTTAACCTTGGTTATATACTGAGTTCAAGGCCAGCTTGGCCACATGAGGCCCTGTCTCAAAAAAATTGTTTTTAAATTAAACTCCATAAAAGAGGAGATATCAAGAGCATCCCTGTGGTGTGAGCTCTTTAAGAAAAATATTCTTTTGATTATAAGTGGCAGAAAAATCAAACCCAACTATAATGGGAAAAAGAAATGTATTGGTTAATGAGGTTCAAGCATGCTTCTGGTGCAATTAACTGAGCCTTAGCCAAGGTCTCCAGGATCCTTATCCTTCTCGGTCTCTATCCTTTGAGCCTGCTCTGCTTTTGACTCCTCATGGATAAAATGTACAAAGAAGTTTATTTAAAAGAATTGGCTCACATGATTTGGAGCCAAGGTCTCACCTACAGGGCAGGGTGGCAACCTGGAGACCCAGGCACCTGTGAGTCTCCATATCATCCTTGAGAAGATGAGAGAGCTCTGCACACACACACACACACACACACACACACACACACACACACACCTCTGCAAGCTGGATACTTGGCAGTTAGTGCAGAATGGATTTGGTGACTAAATGAAATTTGAGGAGATGGGAACAGAAAACAACCATGATTTTTCCTACCATGAAACTAGTTCTCTCAACTTGTCCTTTCTGCTCCTGTATGAAAGCGCCAGAGCATCTCATGGCTCACACAGCTTTGTTCGGGCAGGGGCAGGAATGAGGAACCCACTGGTTATGTTTGGCATGCTGTATCTTATTCAAACTCCAAAATGTATTCAGTTGTAAGTTTTGTCCCCTCCTCCAGCTCTGTCTTATTTTGCCTTCCATGGTTGGGAGGAAAAGTAAGGGGGAGAAAGGTCTTACTTGATTGGAGAGTTATAGTTTGCATTAATGTTTTTTCAGGATACAGATTTAAATATTATTTGTCTCTTCTGAAGCATTTTTTTCAGATTCATCAAAGATTTCCCATAGCCAAGAATCTCTCAAAGGGAGCAACTGGGCGCCTGTCCCAAGGTTTCAGACTGTTCATTCTTATCTTTTGGGGTCACTGTCAACACGGTCTTCTTAATTTGAGGTCATCACAAAATGATACAGTCTGGTCCCTTTGAGGGGGCTCTCATCCAATTAAAAGGAAGCACATTTACCCCACCAAATTCTAAAGTTCAACTCATGACCTAGAGCATGCCCTGGAGCAGCAAGCTAGTGACAATCTTTCCTTGGATTTTTTTATGTGTTCCTTCATACTCCAGGGGACATATGCCAACTTCTCTTAAAAAGAAACATTTCCACTCACTCTCAATTCTGTCTCACGTACTGAAAACTCTAAGATGCTCTCGAAGCTGCATCTATGACTTTGCCTGGAGGAGGGCAATGGACTGATGCCAGCAAAAAAAAATCTACAGTTTCTAAGCATTTCCTGAATGGATGGCCACACCTCTCTGGGATACTGGAGGGTTCTCCAGCACAGGGCTCTACTTCTAGGCCCTGTCCTCGGGTTCAGTACTATAGTCTGAATTCACCTCCCTCCTTTTTCCTTGAGATTAGCCAAAAGATCCAGCTCAGGAGGTGGCTGAGAAGAGACAGGGCTGTGCGTACATGGTGGCGAGGGGATGTAAAATTTTGGAAGGGGGTTTCTGGTTGTGTAATAATGCAAACTACTACGCTTTGTTTTCTGAGTATTTGGTGTATGTAGACATGTGTATGTGTGAGACAGACAGAGAGAGAGGCACAGAATGTTGCAGTATTTGTTCTCTGTGAAACTTTTAGCTATGTGGGGCTTCTCTTGGCTATAGTACAAAATAAACCACTATTCCAAGTAAATAGGGAACTTTAAATTTTTTTTAGATGAGGTCTCATATAGCCCAGGTTGGCCTGGAACTCCCTATGTAGTCCAAGGTGACTTGAAATTTGTGATCCTCCTGACTCTGCCTCCTGAGTGTTGGGATTATAAGCACATGCCATCATTCCTAGTATTTTAGCTTCTTTTACTGTTGCTCTGATAAAATACTCTGACAAAACCAACTTAGGGAAAGGTTTGTTTAGCTCACAGTTCCAGGTCACAGGCTACTGAGGTAGGTGAGCCAGAGCCGCAGGAACAGAAGGGAGCTGCTCTCGTTGTCCCTACTATCAAGAAACAGAGAGCTCCGGATGCTTACGCTCAGGTTTTCTCCATTTAATACAGTCCAGGTCCTACCCACAGTTAAGATGGGTCTTCCCATATCAGTCAGTCTAATCAGCATAATCCCTCACAGGCAGGCCCATCTCACAGGTGATTCTTGATCCTGTCGCTGACCAATTAACACTGACCATCACACTCAGCAACAAAGAAGTTTTAAGAGTTATAATCCATTAGAGGGTAACCGAAAGTACCATGATGAATTATCCTGTTTACTGATAGCAGGTATAGTAGCTTTAAGCTCTCTTGAAAGATGTAACTCTGATAATGGGTATATTCTTCCCTGGCTCAAATGGCACTTAGTGTTCAGGATAGTCCACCATTTATAAATTACCAGTGATATCTCTTCAGTAACCAAATTGCTCAGACATAGCATCACTTTCCTAGAAATATGCTAAGCTGCTTCAAGCACTTGCCCTGTCAGCAGAGGCAGGAAGATGCCGCTCCAGCCAATTCCAGTAAACACAAGTCATGCTTCACCCTTCCAAGTTTCATCTATTTGGATTCTCCCTGGGATTCTGGCAGCTGAGGATGAAACAAGACACTGTGCCCCTGAGCAGACTCTTGATGGGCTTGTCACTAAAAATCATATCAATTATATAGAAACAAATCAATGGTTTCAGGGGGAGAGATCTGCCTCACACTGGAAAACACGGCCTTCTCCATCTTTGTCTTGCTGTCTCAGCAGCAAAGGGACATCAACACAAGTGTGTCGGACTTCTTACGTGATGTGAGAATTGCTCTGCAGTATCCCTGTCAAATCCTCGTCTATCGGTAAAAGCATTGCTGGGCAGAAGGAAAACGTGTCACTGTCTCTACAGACACCTTCTGTTCACCCTTGAAAAAGGACGCGACGACTCGTACTCCTGTCAGTGAAGCTTTCTATGGTTTCCCATTTTGACTATGTCATCTATTGTCAAATCGAATTGCAAGAAGTATGTTTTTATATATGTGTTTCTATCCATTTAGATCAAATTGTAGTTTTAATTTGTAATTTTTACATTGCTTCTTAGTATTACTTCTCTAACTGGGGTTTTCTTTTCCTCGTGTTTTATATACTGAAATACAAGCTTCTCACATCTGCAACATGTGCTGTAAGATTTCTTCCCATCTTTCACTTGTTCTTTAACTTTGTTACATTTTTTCACATAGATTTTTAATTTTCATGTGGTCATAAAAGAGTCTTTTGTTCTTTCAGAACTTCTTGACTTTGTGTTATGCTTAGAAACCCTTTTCTCTCTCACAATGACAAAAACTCATCTTTCTGTGAAATTGCTCATTCACCTAGAATTTACTACAATGCAATCTGAATACAGGGAACTATCTCATACCTCATTTCTTTCCAAATATTTGAAAAAAAGTTTTTATACAAAGATTTTCCAATCCGAATTGCTGAGTGACTGAGAATATGGTATTGGCCGTCAGTTACGGGCTCAGTCTTCACTGTTACTGCAGACCCTGGGCAAACAGAAGGGACTGGGTCTCCATTTCCCGAGTTCCTCTTCTCTCCGTGTAAGGTCATTTCTTCCCCGAGTCCAAAGAATAATTCATAATATAGTCTCTCTGAAGCAGGTGGGTGATTACTCAATCATGTATAAAGGTCTTGCCATAATTTGTTTCCAGGATTTTTTCATATGTATGTATGTATGTGTTCATGTGCATCCTAGCACATGTCATGGCAGGTCAGAGATATGGTGTGGAGGTCAGAGGACAACTTGCAGGAGTCAGTTCTCCCCCTCCACCTTTTGGGTTCCAGGGCTCAACCTCAGGCTGTCAGGCCTGTGGCAAGCACTTTCACCTACCAAGTCATCTTACTAGGCCTCATGATTTCTTTAAGGAGCAGCTCATTTCCAATCTTGAATTCCAGAGTTAAGATAATCTGCCAGATCTACTCAGGAAGAAATGAAGCAGCAGTCCATGCATTCTTGGCATGTTTGGATGAAGAAGGGTTTATGGACTGTGGGTGTATTTTCCTGCAGAGCACTGATAACAAGGAAGGCTGGCCACATAACAACTTTATCTGTTTAAAAACTGACACTCATGAAATTTCTGTAGATTCCAGGAACCGCTAAAGAAAGCTGAAAAGTCACAAAATCATTCTGTCTGCCTGCTCCAAATACTCTACCCTGCCTGCTACAGCTCCCAGAGCTTTGTAGACCAAAGTGTCCAGAGGGCTATGTCCTAAAAATTCTGATGAAACTTTGGATAAATTCAAAGACCAAGGAAATATTGAAGTGATATTTTTTATGAGGAAAAAGAGAAATTTGAAGTAAAAATATAGTCAATAGGCATTTATAAACTGAAGATACTTGTATGTCAATACTCAGTTTGGGAAAAAAAGAATCCTTCTTTTTCTAACATATAAATAGCAGCCTGTTTTTATGGGCATCACTGGGCAGAGTTAGGGGACCCTGCACTGCACTGCTAAAAACTAGGTGAGCTACTGAATGAAAAGAAAGACATCTCTCACCAAATGGCACTTTTTTACTTGACAAAGCAAGTACTCATGCTCTTTATTGTTACTATAGCAATGTTAATTATTTCTAAGGTTAAAACAACATGAATTGAATTGAATTGATCTGGAGTCTCAGGTAAGAATGAGAATTCCAAAATTCTAATTCATCAGAGAAATGTCTCAGTATCAACTCAACTTTTACCTCTGAGAGGACAGTATTGTATTATGGTGAAAAAATTAGAGCTCTTGTGTTATTCTGAGCACAGAGAAAAAAAGTGGCTACACACAAAATATATTAATTGACAGATTATCTTAACTTGTTTTTTAGCAACAACTGTGTATGTGTATACAAACACACATGTACACACATGTCCTTACATTTATTTGGACACAGTGGTGCTTACTTAAAATCCTAGCGCTCAGGCAACTAGGTCAAGAGGATTGCTCTGAGTCTGAGGCTAGCCTGACCTGCATAGAGAGGGTCAGGCTGATCTGGACTATAGTGTCAGACATTGTCCCCCAAAACTAACAAACAAAAATATATTTCCTCAGAGTACTCAGATTTCCCCAGTGCTAGAGATCCAATCCAGAGCTTCATGCACAGCAGGCAAGTGTTCTACCACTGAGCTACACTTCCAAACTCAAGTATTTAAATTCTTAAAAATTTTATTCTCAAATTTTGTTTTAAAAAAAAAGAAAGAAGAAGAGAAAAAACCTACAGAAGACAGTTTGGTTTATAATGGTGGTGGGGGAGGCGACTTAAAGAATAAAACTGGAAACAACAGTTGGAGTAAAACAAGCAAAAGAAGCAAAAAGCAATGTCTGAAGTTACCAAGCCACTGTACAGGCAGACTGCCGTGCTGAAGGAAGAGTCTGTGTAGGCTGCGACTTTAAAATCAGCAGCATTTACCATCTAAAAATAGACTCCAAGCAAAAGAACAACGCTGTATTCTAGAGTCATCATCTACTCTAAACATTCATTGTCACAGAAGATTAGTGGTTCCCAACCATGGATAGGTTCCATTCATTGGAACTTGTGAATAGATTACTTTATATAGCAAAATGGACTTTGCAAATGTGAGCAAGTTGAGAAGAGTGATTATTTTACTAACGACTATCTCGTTATTTGAGTGGGCCCAATATAATAAGAAGAGTCCATGGAAGAGGAGGCTGGAAGTCCCAAGGGAAAGGAAAAAATGCAATGAACATGCCAGAGAGGGTCAGAGAGAGATCTAAAGATGTTCTCTCTTACTGGCTTTGAAAATGCAAGAAAGGGCTATGAGCCAGGGAATGCAAGTTGTCTCCAGGGGCCAGAAAGGTCAGGAAATGGATTTGGCTATGGACCTTCCAGAGAGAATACAGCCCTAATACTCCAATTTGACTTTAGTCCAGTGGAACTGATTCCAGACTTCTGATCTTCCGAACTAGAAGATAATAGCATTGTATTGGCATAAGCCATTCCATTTGTGGTCAATCCTTTCAGCACCACAGGACACTAATTATCAATGTATTCCAAAGCAGCTGTGAAGGGCTCACCTCTACTCTTAATTACAGAAGAGATCTCCAGCGGGCTTCCCATCTTTCCTTGTGGAGAGCTTTGTGTCATCGTAGACTGTGTGCTCAGGGATAGAAACCATTAATAAATGCAGAGGAAGAAGAGTTGAGGAAGAATTGAGAGTATTTGAAATCAATTTGTAGTAGAAAAGACCCACGGCAAAGGGCCGAGGGTCACTGGGGGCCACCATCACCTGCAGTGAGTTTCAAGGTTAAGGCTAGCTCCACAGATGACTGATAGAAATCCTGATCCCTGATTCATTTTTAAATGTTTGCCTCTTCTAACCAGCCAATGAAAAAATGCATTTTTCTTCACATACAGACGTCTTTAGAAATATGTACTAAGTGGCTTCAAATGTGCTTGGGGGTGGTTTTCTTCTGGGAAAGACAAGCTCTATTAGACCCTCTCCCATTTCCTGGACCCGCTGAAGAGAGCCTGGGAGCAAAAGAGCTATTCTCAGAAGTTATTTAACATTCAGCGGGGAGGTAATCCAACCACCTGGAGATCACATGGAACCCGGGCCACCAGGGAAGACTGGAATGACAGTTGTCTAGGTTAGGAGACACATGCCTGTTTCCCTCCTGAATTGCTCCAGACTGTGGAACTCAGCTCCCCAGATCTCTCCCTGCTCCTGCCTCCACGTTCATCCTTGCTGCCTCTGAGGTCACTCAGGCCTCTAGGTAGCTGGACCTTGGCTTCTCTGACTTGGCCCTGAGTAGAACCACAGAAGCTGCTCCTTGGCCAAGGGTCATGGATGCCACAGTCCAGTCTCTGGTTTTCCTTGATTAGATTTTCCTGAAATTCCCTTGTTGGCAGAGCTTGATAACAATAGCAAACTGGAGCCCACTGGGGTATATTACATGTGGTCTACTGTATTCAGAGACTTTAAAAAAGTATTTGTAAACCTTTTCAAATATTAAAAAAGCCTACAGGAAACTATAATAAGTGTATATCTAGAATCCAGATGATATTATTGTCAATAGTTCAATGTGTGTGTGTTTGAAGAGTGGGAACCTTAATTACGGATATTATATAGCATACCTAAGTATCTCCACATGCATCTTTACAATTTATAAGAACTTTCCTTACATGTCTATAGTACCATGATCATGCACCAATAAACGAAAACTCACCATAGCATCTAATACTTGACTCATACTCATTTCTACAACTGTCCTCAAAATGTCTATTTTAGATGATCTGTTTCAAATCAGACTCCCAAAACATACACTGCACCTGATTATTCCTGTTAAGTCCTCTATAAACCTCCAAACCTACAACAGTCTCTTAGCCTTTGTCTTCTTATTTTTCTTTTATTTTTTAAATAATCACTTTGGCATTTTTTAAAGACTAAGTCAATGTGCTCTTATAAAACAGCCTGTACTCTGGACATGCTTGGTTTTTCTTCTTAAAACATTCTTGAATTAGTAACCTGGATTTAGAAATCAGGTCGTTTTATTTAAAATTCTGGATGTCTGGCTTCTTTTGGAAAGAGGCCTGCAGTCCTGGCTGGTTGCAGTTTGTAGCGGTGTATGAACCACTCCCCGCTGTGGAGAGCACACTGCAGCCTGTGGCCAGGTTCTGCTCCTCACTTTCCTCAGGGTGATCCCGGTACTCCTCCTCCAGCTGTGTGGTCTCCAAGGGCAACTATCTTATGACTGTATACCTCAGGTCTCTCCAGAGAAACTCAACCAAAAGGCTATATTTGAAGAGATATATTTTAAAGAAATTGACTTATGAGATTGTGGGGCTGGAAAGTCCAACCCACAGGGAAGGCTGGCACGTTGGAAACACAGGCAGGATTTTGATGTTACCATCTTTCAGAATCCCTTCTGGTTTCATTCTTAAAAATCTCCAGCTGATGGCTAAGGCCCAACCACATGGTGAAGGGAAATCTCTTTTACTGATTATAGATGTCCATCAAATCTATAGAATAGCTACAAGGCAACATTTATACTAGGTTTGAGCAAACCCACCATGCTCCATAGCCCAGCAAAGTTGGCACATAAAATTGACCATCACAATGATTTTGTTTTAATACCAAATGTAGAAGTTGGTTTTCACTTAGCTTTCTTCTCCCTAAGAATTCTGCTTGCTTCTTACTGGTTTTTCACTAGTGTGTAGTTATTTGGCATAAATTTAGGGACTTAAAAGCACAGAATCTCAGTTTATATAGTTTAGAAATCTGGACATCGTGTGACTAGATTCTCTTTTCAACTCTCCCTCGGCTAAAATCTATGTACCAAGTGGGACCACACTCCCTTTAAGAGTCGGGGCTCCTTTCCAAACTCCATTCATGTCCCCGCAGCTGTACTCGGCTCCTAGGCTTGTTCCCTTAGCCCGTTGTCCCTTCCATTTCCAAGACCAGTAACTACAGCAAATTCTCCTACTTCAAATCTCTGTCCTCCTTGCTTGTCACAAACTGAAGAAAGCTCTGATTTCACAGGACGTGTGTGATTTGATCAGTCCATCAGATCATCTCCCATTCTTCAGGTCGATTGAGTCATACAACAGAACCTAGTCACAGGAGTGGATGTAATCACATTCATAGCCTGCATATCATTATGTAAGGCATGTATATGGACAGGAGTTGAACCATATCTTTCTATATTAGAACTAGGTCTCTCAAATAGAATCTTGCTAAATAGCACAGTCTCGTGAAGTGTCAAGGGGATCTCCCTTTCTCCTTTCCACGAGCCCCACCTCGAGAGTAAGAGTTTACTCAGCTTTTCCCACTCTGAGCTTTACTGGTAGTTTCTTATTAAAACCAGCCTCATTTGCACTCAGCCAAGTGAGCATAAAAGACCTAAGAAAGCAAAACCAGAGATAAAATAAAGAGATTCCATGCCTTGCATTTTGAAGTAATCAAAGAAAAGTAGAAAAAATTCCAAGTGGAGGCCCACCAATGCATGTCCTGTTCTCTAAGGGGTTTACGGTGGTAGCTCAGCTTTCTTACACTCAGTTTTGTGTGTCCTGCTATTTGGTGTGAGAGAAACAGGTAAAGGGTAGCAAGGCAGCCTTGAAGAATGGGGGTCAAAATAAAGTGCCATGCTAGCAGAACCGACCATGGGACCACAAAGGAGCAGAACATTCTAACGCCTTCCTATATCCTTTCCAGGGCCTCTACTAAGAGAATCTATGTGTTAATTTGCCAAATAAGAAAGCAGCAGAAGATACACTTAATCTGTCAAATTTATTTTATGTATCAAATTATTTTATGTGTGGATCATTGCCTTCCCCCAGAATATTATCCCCCCCTCTAAACCTCTATAGCGATGTTTAAAAAACACCAAGGTCCTTCAATTCTTCTGTTCAACGTTTCTAGAAAATCTGGAAACATACCGCAGATACAACTGAGATTCATTTATAATTCCATGCAACAGAAAAGAATCTAAATAATAAAAACATGTTTCTTCAGTATTTCTCATCCCTATTTCAGCCTGATTCCCTGCACTGCACTTGATCATGGACTCCAGGATCTCCTGAAATGAACTGTTGGAAGTTCCCTCAGGAGAACTTTTCCTCCGTGATGAGTCCCAAGTAATACTTCACTTGAAGTAATTGTGATTAGAAGAGTTTACAAGGAACTGAAATAGTCTAATGAATTTTCAGTGTTCAACTTCAGGATTAATTCCCCAAAGAAATCAAAGCAGAAACCTTGTTCCATAGCTCTGATAGGGGGGCTAGTGATGGATCCTCCTATGAAATGTTCAGAGAGGTTAAGGATGATGATGTCCATCTCAACAGGGTTTTGGGTCATGTCTATTGCCTTCAGTTCCAACTTTCTGAGGCTTTTTCTAGGTTATTTGTTACTATTAAATATCTATTAAGTATTATTATACTATTAACTATCATTGTATCTATTAAATTATAGAAGAGGAATGGTGGATTGCATGTTGCAACCTAAGGAGGAAGACAGACATAGCCAGATGAGAGAGAACCAGGGGAGCATAGTCATGGCAAAGGCTGGGAGAGTCACTGACAGTCCTTGTCACACATCACCTCCATTCCCAGAAGGCTCTGGGTAGGGAACTGGAAAGAGTGCCTGGGGTTTGTTTTGTGGAGGTAGAGACCATGGAACCAATTTCCTTTCTTCATCTGTGAATGAAAACCACTTCCATCACTCAGAAGCTACTTCAAGGGAAACTATGAATAAGGATCTTGCAAATATGAGACTTCTTGACAACATGAATTATAGTTCCCAGAACTCTCTTTTAGGTGTTCCAGTATTATCATGACAAATACTTATCACAACTATACAGATATCTGAAAGATGCATCTAATTTAAATCAATACCTCCTACAAAGCAAACAGTTTCTGTTTTCAATTTTGGCCCATCTACCATTTCCTTCCTTACTATTCTCCCTTTTCTCTCTGTTGACTAAGAAAAAGGAGATTCTCCTGTCTGGTTTAGCATTAGTCTTGCTTGAGTACTCGCCTCTTTTTCTGTCCCCGCATAACTGCTCACTCCAATAGTATACGCTATGAGAACAAAGCTCTTTGAAGGATGAGTTTGTTCATTTGTTGCTTTCTATGGGTCTATGATATTGGGTCAGAGATTAAGGCAAGGTGTCTTCAGTTAGCCATTATGACATTTTGAACTGAAAAATTCCTTTTGTGAGAGGTTGTCTTGTGCTTTGTAGACTGTCTAATATCATCCATTGCCCCTATTCATGAAATTCCACTAACACCTACTTTCCCAAGTTGTGACAACCCAGTGCTGTTAATGTTCTCTGGGGAGCAAAATTGCTTCAGGTGAGAACTACTAAACTAAGGGAATTGAAAAAGAAATAGAAGAGCTTCCTTGCCTGAGGAGCTCAAAATTTTCAGGAGTCATAGACTATTAGATATAGACGCATCCTTAGAAATGATATTGACTAACCCTCACATATATTTAGCAAAAGAATTGAATGAGGCACCAGGGCACTAAGTGACTTGCTTAGTCAGTTGTATAAATTTCAGCATATAATTCAGCCTAAATTGTGTCTGTGTAGACCACAGATAGTGTGGAAAGCTAAGGAAGGGAGAGAGTAATGATAGTTAGCAGTGGTGTGAAGGAGCTAGGGCTGAGCTTCGAGGGCTGAGCACTTGAAGAACCAGATGGGCAGCAATAAGAGAGAAGTGGGCAACGTCATGCATGACCACAGTGTGGGCAAAGGCTCGAAGCAGAAGACGAAACACAAGAAATGAGAGAGACACTAACCCAGAGTCTCAAAAGATGAGACAGAAGGGGATGAGAGGATCCAAATTCTGGGGATCTCTGACCATCTTGATGGAGACTCTGGTTAAGAACGTTTCAAAGTCTGACTTCTGACATACTCTTGAAGAAGGCAAACAACAAAAGACTACATGGGAATCAAAAAATCTGGGTTATAGCCCAGCAACAGTTCACTAGCAGCTGTGTGACTTGGACAAGCCCCTTTATTTCCCTTGATCTCAGTTCCTACATCTGTGAAATGAGGGGGTAGAACTGGATGATCCCCGAGGTCCTTTCCAGCTCTCATATTGTATGATTCAGTGAGCACTAACCCCCCGAAATACCCCCACACCTGCCGTCACTAGCATTGCTGGCCAGTGAGCTGCTGCTGCTTTTCCTGAGGCAACAGTAGGTTTCCAATGTGGGTTACAACTTCTAGGCCAGCCATACCTTATCACATGCACTTGTGAACAGCATGATTAAAAGGAAACGTGCTGAAGCCAAGTATTTCTAGTAAGTTGCAGCATTTTCTTTTATACAATGAGGTCTGCCATTTTTGGCCCTGACTTCTACTAAACACATGATTACATAGTTTCCTGGGTTCAGAAACAAAAAGTACAATAGTTTAAAGACAAACGAACAGAAACAATTCATCTAACATGACATTGTCATACCATTTAGTAAAGCCCATCAAGTCTAGTAGGTATAGGTTAGTATGGATGATATGACAGCTAACCTTTATTTTCTGCTTGCCTAGATTTAGAATCACCTAAAAGATCATTAAGGCACACCTCTGGGGTATCTGTGAGAATGTTTTCCAGAGACTGTTAACTGACAGGGAAAATCTACTTTGAATATGAACAGAAGCATCCCATGGACCGGGGGCCTGGATGGAATAAAAGAAGAAAAAGGAGAGAACGGCTGAGCACCAACATTCACCTTAATATTAGCTGCCATGTCCTACCTGCCATGATGGGCTGAGGCCTCAAAACTGCGAGCTGAAATAAGTCCTTCTTCCCTTAAGTTATTCTGTCAAATACCTTTGTCATGCCAATTAGAAGCTAACTAATATAGACAGAAGCAAAGAAAAAGGAAATAAATTAGATTGTTTAATGATGCACCAGAGGAAATATTAAAAGGCAGCTGAAAAAAATAGGGGAAATATTTGCCATGTCAATAACCAATGAGAGATTTTATGTGTAACCCCCCACCCTACCCCCACTTCCTGCAGAGTTACTACTAACTAGATTATAACTAAAGGAATTCTGTGATGTTGCTCTAAAGTAAAGAGTTAAAAAGCCAGGGGTCACAGGTGCAAATTTCTACATTCTGTTGGTAGGAGTGCAAACTAGTGCAGCTATTATGAACTGAATTCTTGGTAGGTGTTTATTTAATAAAATACACTCATATTTCTGATTTTTCTCAAGTAAGCATCTAAACTGGATTCCTAGGGCTATCTTAATAAAGTGTCATGAATCTGATTGATAAGAAACAACAAGTATTTATTCTTTCATAGTTCTGAAGGTCAAAAGTTTAGAACTGAGGTCACAGCAGAACTTCAGCATCCGACAGCTCGAGGGAAGAATCATTCCTTATCTCTTCCAAGAGACTCCTGGTATTCCCTGGGTTACTGCGTAATTCCAACCTCTTCCTCTGCCCTCAGATGACCTCCTGGGTTGCTGTGTCTCCCCTATTCTCTCGTGGATAAGGACAGAAGCACAACCTCGTCTTAACTTGATTACATTTACATAAGTTCCATTCCCACATGTTGGCTCTCCGGTTAAAAAGTACCTCCTGCCCTGTTGTCTCGGCAGAGCCCTCAGCCCGTCACCACTGCCTCATACTCAGCACTTAAGACATACTCTCCAGGCTCATGTCTTCTCCCTCCAGGCTCATGTCTTCTCCTTGCACATCAAGCTTCACTTCACTATCCTCTTTTTAATGCCTTACATCTACAAAGAGCTTCCCTGCTTTAAATTCTTTGTGTTTCCTTTCTCCTAGCAATTGAATGAATGAGAAAATAAATGAATTCATGAATAACCCAAGTTCTCTATTTTCCCAAACAGCTTCTCTTCTAGATCTTTATCACCATCGTGTATTTCACATTCTTCCAGTCCCTGGACACGTGATTACTCAGCACACACAACAGATCCTCCTGTGCAGTCACTCGCCTCACACGCAGTCATTCATTCCTTTATGACTGGCTCCAGAACTGGGCGTTTCTTTCAGGAATTTTCTAAGTGAACTTTTGCCAACATATCTTTTGACCGTTCTCTCATTACTCACTTGTACTGAACAGAATATGACCTCACGTTACACACTGTCTAGGTTTACTGATGATGGAAAAGATACACACAGTCTCAGCTTATATACTATTGGCAGATTAATTTTAGATTCCTCTTTTGTACAAGTTGCCACCTCCTCTGGTTTCTTGATTTCTGGAGAAAACAGTTGGGCTTTTCCATTTGCTCTTCTGATTCCTGCACTTCCATCTTTTCTTATTCCTTAAATGTCCCGTTTAATGTAGCTAGCCTTGTTTCCTTGGAAAGACATCATGAAATTTCTACCTAGTATTTTTTCCTGATCTGTTTCCCTTAACTTTTATTTAGATCTTACTTTTCCCTCCAGCTTTACTGATGTATAATTGACAAATGAAATGTTTGTATACCTAAGGTATAAGACACACCTTGACATAACATACATTATGGAGCTATTACTACAACTAAGCTAATTAGCACCTCCATCACCACACCTGAAACAGATACCTGCTCTTTCAAAAGCATTTCAGGTCTACTTTCCACAAATTTCAAGTCTACAACATAGTATTGTTAAATGCATTCACCATGCTGAACATTAGATCCCCAGAACTTAGTTTATAACCCAACCTCTGTATCCTTTGACCAAAATTCCCTCATTCCTTCCCTGCCTCTGGCAAACAGCACCTTGCTCTCAGCATCCACGGGGTCAGCTTCTGCGACCATTCAGCGTTTGTCTCTGTTTGGCTTATTTTACTTATCACGATGTCCTCCATGTTTATCTACATTTCTGAAAATGACAAGGTTTCTTTCTTTTTTAAGGTTGACTAATATCTTGGAACATGACACACAACATGTGTGTGTGCATGTCTGTGCATGAGTGTCTGTGTTTTCTTGATTCGGTTTCTGTATCTTGGCTATGGTAGATAATTGGATGAACATGGAAATGCAGATATTTCTTTGAGACAATGACTTCATTTACTTTGTATTATACCCAGGATGCCTGCTGAGTCATATGCTGTTCTCTAGGCCTCTTCTAGGATGTAATTTATAGTTTCAGGTCTCATGTTTAACTCTTTAATCTATTTTGAGTCTATTTCTGCATAAGCATTTAGCTTGTTTCTTTTCATGTGTGTGTGGGTGTGCATGCATGTTCAAGCTGTAAGCCTGTGCCGTGTGTACATATACATATTGAAGCAAAAGGAGCTCAGGTGTTGTTCCTCAAGAGCTGCCCATCTTATTTTATTTCTTTGTTTAAACGTTTATTTTATTTAAAATTTTTATGTGATGTTTGAGTGCCTGCATGTATGTATGTGTGTCAGTTGGGTGTCTAGTGCCCATGGAGGCCAAAAGAAGGAATCAGATCACATACAACTAGAGTTACAGGTAATTGTAAGCCACCATTTAGGGGCTGGAAATGATCCTGGGTTCTCTGCAAGAGAAGCAAGTGCTCTTAACCCTGAGTCATCTCTCCAGTTCCTAACCTTGGTTTTTGAGACAGGGTCTCTCACTAGCCTGGAGATAGATTGGTTGGCCAGTGAACCAGGGATTCAACGGCCCTGGCCTCCTCAGGGCTAGGATTATAAGCATGCGACACCATGCCTGGTTTTTTTATTATTATTGTTACATAGAGTCTGGGGATTGAACTCAGGTCTTCATGCTTCACAGGAAGTGCGTTACCCACTGAGATATACTATTTTTCTTCTCCCATCTCTCTCCTCCTTTCCTTCTTCTCTTCTCCTCTGTCTCTCTTTTTTCCTTTAAAATGGTGCTATCTGTCCTAGAACCATTTACATACATCAAGGATGTTCCCATTAAGTGTGTTGGCACTAACCTTTAATTCCAGCACTTGGGAGGGAGAGACAGACTGATCTCTGTGAGTTCAAGGCCAGCCTGATCTACATAGAAAGTTGCAGACCAGCCAGGGCTGCATAGTGAGATCTTGTCTCAAAAAAATAAAATAACTTTTTAAACAGAAATGTTCGAGCTGGGTATGGTGGCACATTCCTTTAATCCCAGCACCAAGGAGGCAGAGGCAGGCAGATCTCTGTGAGATCTAGGCCAGCCTGGTCTACATAGCAAGTTCCAGGCCAGCTGCCAGGAGAGTCTGTCTCAAACAGAGCAAATAAACAAACAAACAAATAAGAAGAAGAATGCAATTTTCTTTTCTAGCAGTACACTTGCTTTGCTCTGGCATCAAGGGAATACTGGCATCATGAATTTGGCAGTGCGTCTTCTTTAATGTTTTGGAAGAGTTGAGAAGGATTGGTACTCATTTTTCTTTAAAAGTTTGGTAGAATCCATACATCTCTTGGTAGGATATCTTCATAACTGGTTTGATTTCATTATTTGTTACTTGTTCATTTATATTTTCTACTTCCTCATGATTTAGTCTTGGTAGATTGTATGTGTCTCAGAATTGACTATTTCTTCTAGGCTAGACAACGGTTGGTGCATAATTGTTCCTCATAGTGTCTTGTGTTCCTCTGTATCTAAGTAGTAACCACTGCAATGTCTCCTTATGCATTTTAACTTTCATTTTTTTCTTTTTTAAAATCTTGGTCTAATTAAGAGTTCTTGGTTTTGCTTATCTTTAAAGTAATAGCTTTTGATTTTGTTCTTGTTTGTTTTCCTGTGCTTTATTTCTGCTATGGCTTTTATTTCTTCCCTTCACTTAATATGGAAAGTTCTTTTTCTTCACATTTTATGAGGCATGAAGTTGTCTATTAAGACATTTCCTTTTAAAAAATTCACTATTGAGCCAGGCAAAGTGGCAAACATAAACATCTTTAGTCCCAGCACTTGGAAGGCAGAGGCAGGTCCATCTCTATGAGATCAAGGCCAGCCTGGTCTACACAGTGAGTTCCAGGCCAACTGGGGCTACAGGAGACTGTCTTTTTTTTAAAGTCACTATTATAAACGTCTTTCTTAGAACTACTCTGGCTATACCTGCTTTATATACTTGCATTCTAGCTTTTCTCTCAAGCAAGTTCTTTTTGTTTCCTTTTGGCTTCTTCTATGACCCATTGGCTGTTCAGCTCTAATGTCAATCTTAACAATGTCAATCCTGAATTGTTAAGACTTGTTTCGTGGCCTGGTGTATGTCCTTGAGAAGCATGTGCATTCTGCTACTGATGGGACAAGTTGCACACCAGGCCCACTGGTCTATAGTATTGTTCACATCCACTAGTTCCTTTATTGATCTTCTATCTGGATGATCTATCCATTGTCAAGAATGAAGCATTAAAGTCTCCTGTTTTCATGTTGCTATCTATTTCTCTTTTTAGTTCTTACACTATGCTTCATATATTTAGGTGTGACAGCATTGGGGATGTAAGCACTAGTGCTTTATCTTCTTGATGAATTGCCTTTTTATTATTCTTTAATGATTTTTCTCAGGACAGTTTTTGACTTGAAGTCTATTTTGCCTGATGTAACTATGACTATGTCCACTTTTTTGGTTACTACTTCCGTAGAACATATTTTTGTATTCTTTCATTTTGAGTCTGTCTGAGATCTAATAGCCAAAGTGAGCTGGGCATCATGGTGCATATCTGTATCTCAGCACTTGGGAGGAGAAGGGACGAGGATCTGGAGTTTGAAGTAAGCCTGGGCTACACAGTAAGAGCCTGTCAAACAAACAAGGGTAAAGTGAACCTCTTGTAAACAACATACAGTTGCAGCTTTTAAAAACAAATCCATTCAAAGGCAGCTGTAGTGGTACATGTTTATAATTCTATCACTTGGGAGGTGGAGACAGGATGATAGGAGTTCAAGGACAGACTTGGCTACATAGCAAGTTCAAGGCCAGTCCGGACTATATGCAACTGGGAGTCAGAAATTTTCATTCAGTCACTTTATGATTTTTGAAGGAAATTTTTCATCTGTTTTGACTTACAGAATCCACAGGTAAACACTACTGTCATGTTTTTGTCATTTCTTTGCTCCTTTATTTCTCTCTTCCTGTTTTCCTCTGTGATCTGACGTGTGTGTGTTTGTGTGTCTCTCTGTGTGTGTGTGTATGTGTATGTTGTATGTCTTGATCTTCTTTCTCTTTTGAACATCTATTAAAAACATATTTGGGGCTTGTTTGTGGGTTTTGTTTGTTTATTTTTCAGACAGCGCATCACTGCAGTCCCAACTGGCCTTGAAATTCTCCATGTAGATGAAATTCTCCATCCCAGGCTGGCCTCTCTCTCAAGAGATCCTCCTGTCTCTGCCTGTCCGGTGCTGGGATTGAAGGCAGTCGACAACATGCCTGGCAAGAGATCTTTTTTAAATTAATTGTTTACATTTACTTATTTTGTGTATGCTTGTATGTATATGTACATGTGGATGCTTCTGCGCCACGGCATACATACGGAGGTCACAGGACAACTCGGAGGAGTTGGCTATGTCCTTTTACTATGTGGGATCCAGGGACTGAATTCAGGTTGTCAGGCTTGGCAGCAAGCACCTTTTGCACTATGCCATCTAACTGGCCCCTTATAAGGCATCTTATAATTAAACCAATCTATTTAGTGCTGATACAGTTTAGCCCCAAATGTATGCAAAAGTTAGATTTTGCTTCTCGTTGCCCTCACATTAAGTGTTTTTATGACAGAATTTGTATTTTTCAGGCTGGAGAGATTCAGTTGAAGTGCTTATAAGCATGAGGACCTGAGTTTGGATCCTCAGCACCCACTTAAAAATCTGGGTGTGATGGCATACATCTGTAATCCCAGCACTAGGAGGTAGAGACAGGAGAGTCTCTAGTGCTTGCTGGCCAGCTAATCTAGTCGAATCGGTGAGCTCTGGATTCAGTGAAAGACCCCACCTCAACAATAAGGCAGAACTCACAGCAGCCATGGCTACCTGCACAAGATCCAGCAGTTAAATATTCTGGCATTGGAGGTAGGAAGGGATCCTGAGTTCCCAGCTAAGGGGAGTGCTGTGAAAGAGCCATTTCTTTTTTGAGGGGTGGCCATTGGTAGGTTGCCCAGGCCCCAGGGGGGCCCACATCCATGTGGGGAGCACTAATTGGACTCAGTGAGTTATTTTAAAAAAAAAAAAAAAAGAGGACATGAAGTGGAGAGGAAGTTGTCTTGGGAGGGTCTCTGAGGAGTTGCAGAGAGTACAGGAGAGAATATGATCAAGATACATTGTATACATGTATGAAATTTCCAAAAAAATAAAGAGTATTTTAAAAGAAAGAAAAAATAATGTGAAGAACAATTGAGGAAGAAGCCTGATGTCAACCTCTGGCTTCCACAGGCCTGCGTGACCTCCCTGCCACACACATGTGCACACACAAATACACCACACACACACGTGCACACACAAATATACCACACACACATACACATACAATTTGTAATTTTATATTGTGTATCACTAATGAGATGTTGTATTTTTAGTTTTAACTTTTATACTAGCATTAAAAGTGATCCACAGCCAGTTGTGGTGCAAACCTTTAATCCCGGTACTCGGACGGCAGCGGAAGGCAGATCTCTGTAAGATCGAGGTCAGCCTGGCCTACATACTGAGTTCCAGGGGTTATCGGGATACTAAACTGTGTATTTATCTTTGCCAATGAATATTGTACTCTCATACTATTTCACCGTGTAGCCCAGGCTGGTAGGATTCACTATGCAGCCCAGATTGGCCAAATTTGTGGCAAGGCTGCTGCCTCTGTCTCCAGAGTGCTAGGATTACAGATGTGAGCCGCCACACAGCTGCTCATACACTTCTAACCCATCAGGGAAGTGCGGCCAGGTGGCGTATGCTTGTAACCCAGCTACTCCAGAGCCTGGGCAGGGCAGGCACATGTTGGAGGTCAGCATAGGCGATTCAGTGAGTTCCAGACCATACCCGGCTGCCCAGCCTGACTTCCGTACACTTTCACGCCAATTATCAGTGCCCTTTCTGAACAATGGACTTTAGTACTCTTTCTATGGCAGGTCTAGCAAGGATGAACTCCTCTGGGTTTTGTTTTGTTTTGTCTAGAAGTCATTCCCTCTCCTTCATTTCTGGAGGAAAGCTTTGGTAGACAAGATATTCTTGGCGAGCAGCTCTTTCAGCACTTGGAATGCCCCATTCTATTCTTTCCTGGCTTATGAGATTTCTGCTGCAAAGCTTCCTGAGAGCCCTTTGGATAGTCTTGTACTGTGGCATGCCACGTCTCTTATCGCTCTCATAATACTTTTGACAATTCCAGCACGTACTTTGTTGGTGAGGATTTCTTTGTGTTGAAACTACTAGGAACCTTTGGGCTTCACTTTTTTAATGTTCCTTTCTCTCCCAAGATTTGAGAAATTTTCATCCATTATATTATAAATAAGTGTTTGTATTAGTCAGCTTTCACTGCTATGACAAATTCCTAACATAAACAGCTTCAAGGAAATGAGGGTTTTTTTGTTTGGTTTTTGATGTGTCAGTCCATTGCCCCAGTGCTGCTCCGTCCCATTGATTTGAGGCCTATGGTGAGGCAGAAGAACGGGAGCAGGAAACTGTTCCCCTCACAGTGGCCAGGAAGCAAAGAACAAGGAAGGGGCCCGGGTTGGGGACCTCTGAGAGTGAACTTTGTATATCATTATTTTTTTAAAATCAGTACAGACGAGTCAAGTGTATAGCCATCGGTTGAAAAAAAAAGGTTTTAGACTATTAAAATATATTGCTGAAAACTTTCTGTTCTTCTTCCCCTTTTATTTCCTGGAAATAAAGAACACAAAAGCAACCCTCAGCATGTTTGTCTTGCCCATGGTCAGGTGTTTCGTCCCTCTGGAAGTGCAGGCCATAAGTGGCAGCCCAGGCCGTCTTCTCTGCCGTTCCCGTGATCCACTGGGAAGGAAGTCCACTGGGGAAATAGCAGGAAGGAGAAGTCGATCTGCCCCAGGGACAGCAGGGTGGTCTTGCTGTGGCTGCTAACTCACTTGTCTGGCGTTTCCCCTTCCTCTTCTTTGCCATGAAATACTCAGTTCCTACACATTAGTGCTGTGAGCAATACAATCCCAGCCTCACTGAAGAACCTTTAGTTAGTAGTGACCATGGAAATAGGGTTGAGTGATGAAGCTGTCCGTCGGTATCCCAGGCATTTTCCATCACATGCTACTTCCTCACCATTCACCCACCCCTTAGAGATACTTTAGGACAAACACACCTGCCCCCTAAGGAATGGAGCCTGGAAAGAAGAAGCTAGAGTAAAGTAGGTGCCTACCATTTAAGGGGTCGGGTCCATAACTCAGTTTTTCCTCTTCAGAACGACACACATATTACAGTGCTAGGAGTAGTGAACAAGATGACCTTAAACACAAATACTGTGCTAAGACATGACTAAATCAAGATATTTGAAGAAGGAAGGAAGGAAGGAAGGAAGGAAGGAGAGAGAGAGAGAGAGAAAGAAAGAAAGAAAGAAAGAAAGAAAGAAAGAAAGAAAGAAAGAAAGAGAAAGAAAGAAAGAAAGAAGAAAGCAGCAGGATTTGACACACTGCTGCTGTGTCCTAAAAACTGCCCTCTTGGAGACAGAGCACATTCCCGGTTGTCCGTCTGCCTTCCTAAATAATGGAAATAAAGGTCTCCTTTCCACAGTAGCCTTCGCTGCTAACACACCAGTCTCACCCTTTTTCGGGGAGAGCGGGTCCCTGAGACTCCCTGAAGAACTAGAAGTACCCTCTAGAGAGCTTGAAACGTCATGCAGCCCTACCCTCTCAAGTTATAGGACTTGAAACCAAGGTCCAAAGAGGGTGAGTAATCTGTCCCAGATGGGGGCACTAATTACCGACAGTAAGGATTAGAACCCAGTTCTGCAAACCTCCAGTTGCAATTCTGCTCAGTTCCCTTACCATGGATGTAGACACAGGAAGAAAAACATCAAAGAGAATTGCCAATCTGCAGGACAGAATTCCTTCCAGTTTTCTAAGTCCTTGATATTCAAAGCACAGCCACGGGACAACAGCAGTCGCCTAGATGCTGATCACAAAGCTCCAGACTTACTGAATGAATCTAGTCTGTATTTAAAAAGACCCCCACCTGATGCTACAAACATTAAAAATTGTGACTTGCTTTCCCAGATAATCACTTAGATACTCGCTTATTCATGGATGCAAGTATTTAACACACACTACGTAGAATGATAAGTTCTGAGAGTGCCTGAGTGGTGGGGGTGCGGGGCACCCAGAACTTGTTTTTAACAATTTTTAAAATTGTTGTAAATAATGTCAAATTAGGGTATTTAAGGGTCTCGTGTTCTACTAACTAAGCTAGCAGGACAAGCAAAAATTAAGGAATTTGAGAGAGATAAATCCATGTAGGTACAGTTGTCCAATTTCCATATCAAAATAACTCTAGATTTAAATATGGTAGAGGCAAGTGTAGGGCATCACCTGAAATCCTGGCACTTGGGAAGTTGAGATAGGATGATTGCAGCTTTGAAGCTAACCTGGTCTACAGAGTGAGACACTGTCTCAACTAAGCAATAAATAAGTAAATATTGTAATTACTTCAGTAAAAGTGTAAACATCAATCATCCTGGTATCAAGTATGTGTGTTAATCTCCAGTGTTCCCAAACCACCCCTGACTGTTCATAGCCAAAGCTTTTGTTTGCAACAAAATTGTGATGTGGGATTGATATGTCCAAGCCAATGCCTGAGCACCAACTCTGTCCTTGTCGTTGTCAAATTCCTTTCATAGAATAATTTTACTGCCCTCATCATTGTTGTGTCCTTCCCAATTTCCTTGCTCTTCTTGGTGGTGTCTTGGTGGTGCTCTACCTGTCTTCTCGAGCAAGTCCATCCTGACCAGTATGAAGAGTAAGATGTTGTCGACCTTTGACACTCTTCTATTCCCCACTCTGGGCCCTTTGGGGGTTTATCTTCTAAAAGATCGACAAATATGGAATTATATAAGTAAGAGCTTATTGTTAAAGTTCAAGCTTCACTATTGCTTTAAGTAAATGAGGTCTGAAGTGACTGTGGGTCATGTTCTAGATCAATTCTGACAGTTTGGTAAAGATATCACAAAACAAACCTGCCAATTTATGTAAATTATATGTTTATTATAGGAAATATATTATAGTCACTTCATCATTTTATGCACTATGCTTTAATAGTCCACATTTCAGTATTATTGCATCAATTACAATAGGGTGCTTTTGTCACAACAGAAAACAACCTAATATAACTTAAGTAATAAATCATTTTGTCATATAGCAAAAGTTCATGATACAGAAGCTCTAGGGTTTGGGATCTCAAAGTGTCATTAAAACTGGTTGTCAGGCTTGTGAGACAGCTCAGCAGGTAAAAGTGTTTGGTGAGAAAACCTGATGACTTGAATTCCATCCCTGGTGGAGGAAACAACTGACTCCAGAAAGGTCCTCTGACCTTCAGTGGCACATACTCAACACTCACACACAACAGCAATAAATTTAATTTAAAAAAAAAACTGGGTGTAGTGGTACACATCTGTAATTCTAGAACTCGGGAGGCTGGGGCAAGAAAATCATGAGTTCAAGGCCAACCAGGATACATTCAAGACTCAAAAAAAAGGTGTTAAGGTCAAGATTCTTTTATCCTTTCCCAAGTGTCATCCTCAGTGTGCTGATCTGATGTATGGACTGGCTTACCTCCAGACTCCAAGATGGCTGTCACCATTCTAAGAATTAAGAACAGACAACAACCACTAAATAATTACTCAGGAGAATAACTTTTTATCATTTTATCAAAATGCAAAATATTTCCCAAAAGCTTCAAACAGACTTCTCCTTACCTTACTGGGCAGAACTGAACCATGTGCCTGTGCTGAAACCAATGGTAAGAAGAATAGGATCACAATATCAGGCTTCAGTCCATTAGAATTCATCTAGGGCTGAGGCAGAGCCACTCTCCTCTGAAGTATTTGTCTAATATACAATATTTTAGCATTCTCTTAGCAAAGTCTGGAGTAAGTAGTGGATGGTGTCTACTCCAACTCCCACTTAAAAAGAAGACTTCAGTCTCGGCAAAGATAGGACCAGAATTTAAAAGTCACTTTTCCTTCGCCCGCTGTCCTGTTCTAGCTGTGTGGGAAATTCAGCTGTGCTGAAATGTACAGTGATCATAAAAGCAGCAGTGACAGTGATGGCAGGCAATTACTAAGCATCCATCATTCTCCAGGCCTAGGCCAAGTGTCTTGCATACTGCAAAGGATGCCGAGCCAGGTGGGACAAGTAAGGCACATTCAAGGAGGCACTCGTCCTGAGGGTTAGATATGTGCAAGGCAGCCCCTGAGAATCTTTTACTCCAGAGTCCTAGTTTGTCTGGCCCTAGTTTCATTCATATCAATCACAACACTCAGAATGAACTCCTCCTCTTTCTTCAGGGAGCACTCTCAGGGAACCTCCCTCAGCTGCCTTGCCCAAATTCTTATCCCCGTCTACTGGCAACCCTCATCCAATGTCTGTTACCAGCAGGGTATGAAGTCCTAGTGTTCCATCAACATAAGGAATGCCTGAACATTACTAAGAATTCCCACAGCAACTATCCTGTTGAGGGCCAGGCCAGCGATAGTAGATGTTATTACAGAGCTGAACTCATTAATAGTGATAGGAATAGAGGGGTCCTGAAAAGAGGCCAGAGAGTCGCACTTACGAGCCAGAAGCAAGGTGATCACAAGTGCCATATACTTCATAGCGACAGTGAAGAAGTATAAGAATCCCAGGGCAAGACAGCAAGGGTGATGTCCAACCACACTGACCAAAGAAATCAAGACTGGGTGATCAAGCCAGAGGCAGCCCAGCGGAAGCTAATGCTAGTGCAGCTGTAAATCTGAGCCAATGCTCTGACCTAGAATCTACTCACAGAAATGGAGGAAGTTCTCTAAGAGGGAGGACCCTGTAACATCATGATGAGTTTATGGTGCTGACCTCAATCCTTCTCTGAAGGGATCTACAATAATTTATTCAGGTAACTATACACAAGGGAATACAGAAATCTTAAGTATTTTGAGAATTGGCCATAGAGAGGAGGCTGACATTGAAATTCATGGATCCAAAGCAATATAATTCCCCCTGCCTCCTCCCCAACTACAGAAAAGGCACATGAAGGCTAATTAATAAATGGAATTCCATCCCACCGCTGGCACTCTGCTCCCTGAATTTGCCTAGTAAGCATTTTTCTTGTTCATAAATTCACAACCAGGATGGATTTACTAAATGGCAGAGTCTTATACATATCATGGGAAAGCCTCTGAAGTGACCTTTCTCAACCAACCATAATAGTAAATAAAAAAAGTGTTGTATTCTTATGAGAAAGACAAATCTAAGGATGCAGGATTTATGATGGTCCCCATTGCATTGCCATGTAATTCATAGGCCTGTCCTCTACAGTTACATGACTGTGGAGGATGACTACTGACTTGTGGAGCCATTGCACATTGGCCCCAGTTTCAACCACTTTGCCACATGGGAGATCTTGTTTGCTTGGTTTTTGTTTGAGATAGAGTCTTTCTATGTAGTCCAAGATGATCTTGAACTTGTGATCCTCCCAATTCAGCCTCTTCAGTATAGTGATTACAGGCATTACCACCATGACCAGCTTCGGACAGAATGTCTTGACTAGAGCAGATTACCAGTGCTTCAGGTATGGTTTTCAGCTATGGATCTAACAAATGCACTCTCTATCACAAGGAAGATCAGAAACGGTTCTTCACTTGGGACAGATGACAATTGCAGTTCATGTCTATGTTCTGCAAACTAGAAGTACAGCAAGTGACAAGTCTGTAGGAGGCCTTACTAAAGCACTTGCCTTTCAAATGACAGGTGATAAGCCTCCACACAGATTCAGTGTGCCACACTACTGTTGGTGCCTGCTTCCACCAGGAGACACAGTGAGTATCTCATTAAATGATAAGATTTGGCTACCACCCAAGTAACTCATATCCTTATACCGAGAGAATAGCAGAGTCAGTGTTGTGGTTTATGCAGACTGTGAGCAGCAGACTACACAATCTAGTTGGGCGTCTCTTAATGAAAATGTGATAACTATAGCAGTTGGAGCCTAATTTTGTATGGACCAGACAAAGGAAGCTAGAATAGGTAGTAAAAGAAAGGCAGTAGCAATTAGTCTTGAAAGCAGATGCTGCAATAAGAGCTCTAATTTATTCCATTCACCTTTCTCTTGCCAGTTTCCTCAGGAAAAGAAGCCTACCAGCATCTGGGAGAGTTACTCCCAGAATTATATAGAAGAAGCAAGTGAATCTGTGGTGCATCACCCAGATTTATCAGTCCCTTCAGGGCCCAAGAATGCATTTCCTCACCTTAGGTGAGTATTGGTGGCTAGCAGCTGTCAACTGACTCCCTCTCCAGGCATCACCCTCTGCTGAAGAGATTCTTTATCCAAGATCATACCTCCTTCCTGGGGATGGCCTATATTCAATGACCAACCAATGTAAGAAGATAAGACTGAGTCTGTGTCTTAGTTCAGGAGTCTGAATGGCTGTTGACACCTGTAGCCACCACGGGATTAGTGAGTCTTTCTCACAGCTGCATCATGATTCATGCTCTCCCTCAGTTCAATAATGCTATCTTGGCTTTCCAAGCAGACAAGTCCCAAGAGGACTACTCAGTAATCTTTCTGCATACAAATTTTTACCTCAAAATCTGTGTTTCAAGAACTCTACCTACATATATAACTTGCTGAACAACTGTCTTCTCTACCACTGAAGCCCCAGTGCAGAATGCATTCTGAGGTGTGCTCACAGCCCTTCCGCTGGGGTCTTCCTGCGGCAATGGGAGGAAAACTTCAGGTGCTGCTGTCCCGTGTCTCTCACGCACATACAACCCCACGCCTGCATTAGTGCATTGTGCCCTCACTAGTTGACTGAAGCCACTAGAGTCCTACAAGCCTTAGTATGCACACACCTTGATTCTAGAATCATCTTCTTAACTAATACTGACTAATTCTGTGCTAGCATTAGTCAAATTTCCTCCTGGGTTGAGACCCTGAGTGCAGCCAGTTGGACACTAACTTGCAGAATGCACCTTTCAATCCTATGTTCCCTGGAAACTACCGGAAGTTTCAGAGGAAGAAGGGGAAGATCTGTTCATGCTGTGGGTCAGGGGCTATCTTAAGAGCTTTCAGTCAGGTTGAGTGTGACTGTGCTTATGACACTGTGCAGAGGAGTAACCTTGACATAACCAGCAGCAGCCCCAGCCGTGATGGCCCCCGATCTTCACTGGGATGATTCAGATGCAAGCAATCTTGGTTTTATAATCAAGTGGGCTAATACATGATTTGGGGCTAGAGAGTTGCATAACTGTAGAGAGCACCAAGTTTTTATTAGGTCTCACTTTTCCCTCCCTTAAGTAAGGTTGGGTCACCTAATCACCCCCAGGTTTTACAGTGTCTATGTTACACACAGGAAAACCTCGATGGGGTTTTAATTAGGTTTAAGCAGTCTGCACTACGACAGGGAGTCAGATCGCCATCAACCACCTACGATCACCTAGAAGCCCTCTCTTATAATAGCTTATTCTCTATTTTTATCCTCTGAACAATTTCTTAGTGCCTGGATTTGCATCAACTTCTGTGTATACACAGAATTTAAAAGTAACACACAGAGCAATGTTATGTTTCGTCATTTTTCATAAGAACTTCCCTTGCACAACATCTATATATAACTTGCCTAGCTGGCAACCCCCGTCTACTGTTGAGGCCCCAGTGCAGGAGGTATACTTAGGAGTGCTCACAGCCCTCTACTGGGGGCTTCCTGAAGCAATGAGAAAAACTCCAGGCACCGCTGTCCCCTGTCTCTGACACCAGGTCCCCCAGTGTCTCTGGGACTTACCTCTCATTGCTTCAGTAGTAATTCTGCATTAGAAGGTCTGTCTCCTTCCTGTGACTCACAGCAGCTTCAGTGTTGCCCTTGTCCTTCCATGGCATTTCCCACTTTTCTCCACATGACAGGAGCTCCTTTGACTGTCTTCAATAATGACTCTTCCTGCATTCCCCACTCAGGTACCATCTGTGAGGACCCCATTCCACCTAGATCATTCATGAAGTCTTGACAAATGCGTTTGTATAGACATTGGACTGGAGCCATCATCCTTCGGTGCAATTTTGGAGACAGAATACTATTTCTTTTCTTTTTCTAAAATGTGTTTATGAGTGTAGTGCCTACATGTAGGTAGGTACACCCTTGTGGTGCAATGCCCGTGGAGGTCAGAAGAAGGCATCAGATTCCCTAGAACTGGAGTTACAGATGGTTGTTAGCTGCTGTGTGGGTGCTGGGACCCAAACCCAGGTCCTCTGCAGGAGCAGTCAGTGCTCTTAACTGCTGAGTCATACCTCCAGCCCTAGAATAGTATTTCTAAGTGTAGACTCTACCATGTACTAGAATATGATTCCAGGGAAATCCCTTATCTTCTCCAAGCTCCGCTGACCTCATTTGATGTAGAGATAGCAGTGCCTGGCCATGCCATGTGCCTGTGGAGAGCTAAAGAGGTGAAGTAGCTGAAACTGACCTTTAAGATTTAAAGAGCAATATGAATGCTGGCTGTCATTCTCGTACGGTTCTACCCCAGTGTCCCCTCTGAGGCCACATGTTTTACTTCCTTTCTCCTTGGGTCACATCTAGTACCAGTAACACTTCAAGCTAATCTTCGATACTAAGCTTAAAATGAACACATGAAACCACTGGTTCACCAGAATTAAGGTGAAATCCTAAATATATGAATCTTCTGTAGACATTGTTCCACAAAGTAAATCTAAAACATCATCTATAGAAAAACATCCTGAAAAGGACATGGAAAGCCACACATAGCCTATCCTTGCAAGGAAAGCCTGTCCTTGCAATCCTATGTGAAAAGGAAGAATGGTAGTATCGAAGCTCACTATTCCCCGTGGGTCAACACTACTATGGGAAAGGCAGACTCTGGAAAACCAACTAGCTCACCCTCCCTGAAAGATGTTACCTTTGGGTAACCCACTTTTAACAACACCTCACTCAAATCATGCTTAATCCATGGTAGGACTAGCTCCTCTTCAATGTCTGATGCAACCCTCAGTGTTTCCCATTGCTTTCTAGCTGTGTCAGAGTTCCCTAGAAGACAGAAATGAGAGTGATGATTAAGAAGGCTGCACTTACATTTCAAATGTTTGACCTAAACATTGATTCCCCCGCCCACCCCTCCCATTCCTGTGCCCTTGCTCTCCAAAGGGGGAAATTACATTTTTGACACAGTGTAAAGCCTCCAGCTTGCGCTGTTACGTGTAAGGTTGCAATCTTTAGGCACAAATTTAGTTCATTTAATTGGAACTACATAAAGCAGAACTTAGAGAATTCAGATTTTTTTTTTCTCTTTCTCTGACTTCTGAAAATATAAGAGGACTTAAATGCTAGGCAGGTTTAGTGTCACTTAAAAATGAGTAGACATGTATCCATCTCATCTGGGTTGATCGGTTTTCTATATCTCAGTCTTCCCTCTAAGTTAAATTATTCCAGCACCATGTCTGGAGTGAGGTAAAGCATTGCGGAAATCTAAAATAGCAAGAAAAGGAAATGAAAACAGCATGGAGTCTTTCTTCAGGCCATGTCACTCTATGCTTGCATTTCCCCCCTGGGAACAGTATGAGCTCTCTCAGCTTAGGTTTTGTCTGCTTGTCTTTGTTTTTTGCAAAGGGCTCAAACTTA
Organism: Eospalax fontanierii; assembly: GCA_035773235.1. Classification (NCBI taxonomy): domain Eukaryota; kingdom Metazoa; phylum Chordata; class Mammalia; order Rodentia; family Spalacidae; genus Eospalax; species Eospalax fontanierii. The sequence continues at coordinate 32,564,398 of CM069528.1, read as the reverse complement.
AGTAATATGGGCAGTACTTGACAGACATCAAGGGAAACAAAATAGACATGGTGACATACTAATGCAGGTCTTTTCGAGGGAAGTCGAGTGCAGATATGATCACTTCAAAACCAGAGTCTGCTAGAGGCTGACAGATAGTTCAGTCTTGCTCTTGCTCAAAAGGTAAATTCTCCATGAGTCTTTTTCTAACAATATATCATTGAATCTTCCGACCTAGCAGAAGGTAGATTATTGGACAATTCAAACCATCATGAAGGGTCTTTTGCCTGGATGAATGGTGCCTCTGGGATAGTAGAAAGCATCATTAGCTCTATACTTCTCGGTATATTCACTGAAAGCCGAGCATTAGAATTAGGAAGCTAAGAAAGATGACTCTCATACATTAGAAATCTGTAGATTACTCAGTAGCATATAGAGTTAATACACATCAGGCAATGAAATACTGGAGAGGGGTGGAATGGGCTTCTGGGAAGAAGTCTTAAAGTATAAGCAGGAACTAGACAATAAAGGAAAGACAAAACAAAAACAAAAAAATCCAAAATGTCCATCTGGCAAGGAAGGCAACATAAACAAAAATCAGAATAAACAAGATAAAAGTCTGTGCAAACAACCAGCAAGCACCTTTCTTGAGAACATGTTTTCATGGAGTGTTTATGCTACTAGGTTCCGCTCTGGCTCTGGGTCCTGGAGAGACTGTTTTTTTGAGGGCCCTGCAGCCTGTGAAACCTACCTCTAACATTCAATGTATAACTTTATCCCAGGCTCCACTGCCTCAGCCATCCCTCCATCACTACTCCCAGAACCTTAGAGTTACCAGAGTTGCCCAGAGGTCTGAGGTGAGCTGAAGAAGGAGCTCTTCCCTCCCCCTCATGACCTGCTGTCATAGAGAGGTTCTGAGTAGTACTCAACCTCTCCAGAAATGTTCAGAGCAACAGCCCTTGTGTACTTTACCCAGGCCTCTGGGTTCCCTCCAAACCAAATGACTTGGGATCTGACAGCTCCAGTTTGTAGGGCAGCCAAGCTCCTTCTCCCTCAGCCATGTCTCTCTTCCAGGCAGCTGCTCCTGCCACACCACCTCTGACTTCTGGCTGGCTGCCCTGCAAGTGTGCCAGAGGCCCCACGTACCTCAGTCCTGACAGGGGACACTGCTGGCTCTGAATTGCTTCCTACTGTAAGCACAGATGAATAGCTTTTCAACACCCGAAGTAACAGCAGGACTGGTGGAGAGAACAGAGCGGAGGAAGGAGGCTGGCTCCCTCGCCCACTCTGTAGTTGTGATGAGTTGTTATTCAAGAAATATAATTTTTTTAAGGGCTGATCACATAAAGCATAGCTCAGCAGGAGAGTATTTGCCAAGCGTGTGTGCAGACTCAGGTTAGATTTCCCCAGCACCAAAATAAATAAATAAATAATAAATAAATAAATAAACAAAATGTACAGATAATAGTGTGATTTTTAAGGAATTAAGAAAAAGAGTAATGCTTCTTAAACCCAGAGCTTTCAGCATATCATCTACAGTGCAACAGTGTATTCAAAAACATACAACTGAAACTAAACTTCTAGGCAAGTTTGATAGGGTTTAGATCAACCTCAGGCACTAACTTTTATTTCCTTACTTCGCTGTGCCTTGAGTTTTATATCTATAAAACTGGAATAATTACAGCATCTCCCTCACAGATTTACTATCAGATTAAGTGAACTAGCGGTCATGAAGTGCTTGGTGTCTGCCACATAGCGATTGCTGCTCACTCTGTCACCTTTCACTACAGCGGGCTGAAAAGCAAAGTTTCGGTAAATAAAACATGCCTCTGCGGAGGCTAGCACAGGGATTCACTATGAAGAGTGAAATTTGGTGTTGGTCAAATGGAACAAATTTTCAATGACAGGACGAATAATTTCTGGTGCTCTGATATGTAACATGTGACTAAGTTAATAATAGCATATTATATGCCAGTTTTTTAAGAGAACCAATCTTTAAGTGCATGGACACAGATTCACAAATCATAACTATATAAAATGATGGCTGGATTAACTTGGTAATCATTTCACAATGTATGTGAATGTTAAATTTTCACATGTATGCCTTGAATACATATACTTTCTGTTTGTTAACTATTCCTTAATAAGGCTGGAAAAAAATTAAGGAATTTCAAAACCTGTTTCCAGTTTGCTGAAGAAATACTTCCTTTTCCACCCTTACCTGGAGTTCCTGGAACAAAAAGCAGGAGCTGAGTTGGGGACCCTAAACCTAAATCCCAGTTCCTCTTCTCACCTGCCAATTGACTCATGGACAAATCACCTTAAGTTATTCAGAAATGCCATCAGGTCAATAACTAACACATGTAGAAGGGATGTGTAACTTTAAAACACTCCAAATTTGAGGTGCATTCAGTCCAAAAATACAGTACTCAATTGATCACTTATTGTACAGAACAGCAAATTCTATAGAGTAAGTGACTACCATCCAGAAGTTTCTAGAATGCCATGAGAAAGTATGCTTTTTGGTAAAACTCAGTTGTGATTAACTCAATTGCTAAGGAAAGTATCCCCTTCTCCCCTCCTGTTGGGGTACCTCCGCTCCGTGCCAGTCCAAGGGGGATGAAGGATCTCTGCCGAAAGGGGGTGAGTAGGCAAGGAGTCAACACACAGACTCCGGGAGTTAGGTGGAAGCATGCAGAGGGTGAGCTGCAGCAAAACTCGTTTATTCAAGGAGGTGCAGGGGGTTTTATGAGTTTGGTTAGCCAACCCCCTGTGGGGTGGATCATCTCAGTGCAGGCTATCTCCAGATGCAGGGCAGAAGCTGGTGTCACCCCTGGCTGGAGTGGAGCACCACACCCACAGGAGCCACTCTCTTAATCTTCATAGCAGGTGACCTGGCTAAGGTCCACAGTGCATTGTGCCCTACATATTCTCCTTTTTGTTTTTATTAATTGAGTGACCCTGGGAGGCATGATTCTTTGCCATGCCATTGTTGGACACAGGCCCTTAGGGATCACCTCATTTGACAGTGCCTGTCTTAGATTGCCCTGGCCACCAGGGTCTTACCCATCTCTGACTACCTGCCATCCTGGTGAAATAACCTAAGGGGTGATGCTTGTCACTCAGGAGGGTAATTAGGATGGCATCGGAGGTTTGCAGGAAGGCTCCTGTGGCATGTGTGAGAGTCTTTGTTGAAGAATGTTTTTGTGACCTGTAGAAGACTCAAGAAGAAGTGAGAATAGTTAAGCATCATGAAGAACGTGGAGTTGTTAAGTGTTCAGTTAAGTGAGATTGTCCTGAATTGCTGACATCCAGGATCAAAGGGAACATTTGGTATTCGGGGAGGAGGTCCGAGGCCTGGATGGAGAATTTAAAGCATCAAATTCTGAGAAGGTCTGCTTTAATGCAGTGCTTTTCCAAAGGCAACAAGAGGTCAGCAGTGCTATCAAAAAGGCCACAGCAAAAATGCCCCAGATTACCAGGTTGAGGGGCGAGAAAAATGCTGAGATCCTATTAAGTAGCTATTGCCCTAAGGTCATAGAAGTTATTGGGTTGACTCCGGTGGAATTAATATGCTCAATCTGGTAATTAAGGGACAGGGAGTAATTAAGAAAAGCCTGTGACCATGGGCCTCTGATGTAATTGGAGAGGTGTGATCTTAATACCAGATAGCACAGAATTGTTAACATAAGGGCAGGTTCTATTTGTAGGAAAAGGGTGCCACAATGTAAGGAGGAGAGAAACCCTCATGGATCTTCATTCAGAGGGAAACAATAGTTGTCACCAGGAGCTAATGCAGACTGGTTAGGAATGTGGGCTTAAAGGTAAAGGACATATAAGCAGATAAGCCCAGAAAGAAACCAGAGGAGCCTTTAAGGCTGGCGATTATGGTGAGAAGGACAGGTAATTTGGCGTGGGGTGTGTGTGTGCCCCTCATGAACTACATGCTTCCTCACAAGAACAAGAACACGAGACCAAATGGAGGTATCCCAAACATTCTCAGGGCTAATCCATGGGGCTAGGAGGAGGGTTTCATCCCCCAAACTGTGAAGATCCTTTCCTTTCACTTTCAAGCCACGCTGCAGTAGAAGAGCCTTAAGGGCCTGCAATTGTGGCACTTTCTGGTGGGAGGGGAGATTGCCCATTATGGCGGGGTGGCATTTGATGAGGGGGTAGATTAAGGTCCCCCTGGAAGTAAAGGCCAATGAAGTGGAAACTCAAAGCCTCCACAATCGCTACATAAGCCAAAATGGCCAACATTGGGGCTTGGAGCCAGAATGCCAGGGCCCAACTGCCCAGCGCCCCAGTGGAGCCTCTGCAGGAGTCCCGCGGCGATACCCAAGAAGCCTCGCAGAAGGTGTGCACCAGCTTCTAAAAGGTAAGAGTTGCACCTAAGAAGCAGTGAAGGACATGCCGCCAGCGTTTAAAAGTTCTGCAGCTTCACAGGAGCCTGGCTTGGTGTCAGAATGCTCCCTGAAGCATCAGCATCCACGCAGGGGCAATTAAAACTTAAAGGGCATGAGCCTGCTTGCCGGCAGGAAGGAGGTTTTTAAATCAAAGATGGAAAAATCAGCCTTCCCCATGGCCTATTGCCCACACAGCTCGGCTGATAAAAGGGAGGGGCCAGCACGGATCTCAGGAGCCGTGCGGTGACACGTGCTTCCTTTGGGGTAGGGAGACTAACACAGGAAAGGCGAACAAAAGGAGGAGTTCTCTCGCTCATTCTAGAGGACCATCAGCACACAGAACACCAGGGGCCTACTCACTGATTACCAGGGGGCGTCTTGCCAATGCTGGGGGAGGGGGGCAGAGTCCCTGTTTGGGTGCCAGATGTCAGGGTCCCTCTGCTCAGTGTCGGCCGGAGGGGAACGCAGGGTCTCCGCTGAAAGGAGGTGAGAGGTGCGGAGTCAACCCAGACCCCGGGAGCTAGGTGGAAGCATGCAGAGGGTGAGCCGCAGCAAACTCATTTATTCAGGGAGGTGGGGGGGGCGGGGGGTATGAGTTTGGTTAGCCAACCCCTTATGGGGTGGATCATCTCAGTGCAGGCTATCTCCAGATGCAGGGCAGAAGCTGGTGTCACCCCTGGCTGGAGTGCAGCACCACACCCACAGGAACCACTCCCTTGATCTCCATAGCAGGTGACCTGCCCAAGGCCCACACTGCATCATACACAGGAGCCATTCCCTTAATCATCATAGTATGTGACCTGGCTAAGGTCCACACTGCATTGTGCTCTATACCCCCACTGCTCTGAGAAGGAAAGTTCTGAGTTTCTGAGGGGTCTCTTTCTCTTGCAGACATTTCTTCTGGGATCTGTTATTGCTTATCTTCTTCATATTCAAGGCACTAAAATATATTCCAGGTTCCTATAGCTCAACCCAGAATTCTTTTGATCAGTTCAAAGAAATCTCAGGGAAATACATATGTCAGTTGTATGGTTTCAAAATAACACATTTAATCTCTCTAGGCCACAGTTTCCTTATCAGAAAAATTAGATCTCAAATTCTAAGTCATAAGAGACTGGAATAAGTGCATAAAGAGTTCCCACTGTTTCCTGTCTTTCTATTCATTCTAGTCAGTTCCCCAAACTTCCACTCTCAGCTTCTTGGTTTTTTTTTTTTTTTTTTAAACTGTACTGTATTATTTGTATTTTATGTATATGAGTGTATTGCCTACATGCATGTAAGTGTACCCATGCTGGCAATGCCTGCGGAGGTCAGAGGAGGGTGGGTGTCAGATCCCCCGAAACTGGAGTTAGCTGCCGTATGGATACTGGAAAATGAATCTGTGTCCTCCTCTGCAAGAGCAGGCAGTACTCTTAAGAGCTGAGCCATCTCTCCAGCCAGGTTCCTTGTGGTTTTAAAGAAAGAGGTGCCTGGTATCTTGGTGTTCTCAGGTGCAGAGGAATGCTGTCCTTCCGTGCTGACCTACTTGGCCAGGCAAAACCCTGCCTCTCAGCTGTTGTTAGGAAATTGTGGCTTAGTGAAGAGACAAAAGAAAGAATGCATGACTGAATGGATTTGTTTGTTCATTCACTCAACAAAAGTTTATCTAATGTCTATTCTATATAACAGATTGCAGTTCATTAAGCACTTAATCATCCTGTTTGTCTGACCCCGTAGAGAGTGAACTCAGTAGAAGAGAAGCCAAGAGAGCTGATCGGGAAAGTTCTGTAGTAGGAGAAAAGGAATACATGAATGAGTGACTGAATGAATGAACAAACAAGAACAATGAATGGGCAACCTAGCATGTTACTGGCACTCTAGCTCTCTTTGAGGTTCTTTATCAACGAGTATAGCCCCACTGCTAAACTCAGGTGGGAACGTTTGCCTAGTCTGGAGTCTGCACTGACAGTGGGAGTCCTTTGGTGGTCTTCTTGAGCTGTTCCTTGTTTTGCTTTGCTCTGTTTATTCATGGCTTTTTTCTTTCTGGGTCAGAGTCTCACTCTGGGTACCAGAGACTGGTATTGAACTCACTGGGGATTGAGCAGGCATGCACCACCATGCCAAGGTGGTACTATGGTATTTCTATAAATATGTTGTTTGCTCCTGAGGCTTAGGTAAGAAATCTCAGATGTTTATAACTTCAAGGAGCCATTCTTTTGGCTTTTCACAAATTTGTTCTTAAATTTCAATTAATAACCTTGACGACATATTACAACAATCAGGGATTTCTTATTTGTTTGTTGTTTTTGTGTGTGCATTGCAATAGAACCATAGAGAATTTAACTACATTTTCTTTCATAAGGTAAAAATCCTCAAGAGAGATAAATTTACTAAGCAGAAAGAAAAAAAAAAAATTTGCCATTCCTGAGAAGGGGAGAGACAGAGGGGAAACCCTGTGGATGTCACCATTGACTAAAGTCATCAATTTTTGGAAGGCCCTGGGGGCTTTCAGAGATTTCCATATAGATTTAAAAGTGGTATTCCTCTGTAAAGAGGTCACACCCCTGAAGCACTTACACGCCTGTAATTAAGGTGGGTAGGAATTCCAGGCACCCACAGAGCAAACTTCCAACTGAACTTCAGGTATTGCATGCTCCTAGCATTGTCTGAAAACAAGAATCAAGTCTGCCCATGTCTGACAGCTTTCCCCAGGCCTCCAAGGACCCGTGGCTTTTCAGCACCTGCCCCTTCTGCTATAAGCTCCATTCACACCTGAGCGGAGAGCTGGCAGGTCAGGTGCCCAGATGCATTGCTATAATCTGCTCGGAGTCCTTTGAAATCAATGACTCCAAAAAGGGGTTTTGCTGTTAAGAAAGAAAAGGGCATTTGTACTGTGCTGGCATTCACTGAAGAAGGAATAGAAAGATGACCTACTGTAGTTTTAACATTCCATCCTATGTGTTAGATTTTTCTTAAACTTGCAAGTTTGGTTTTGCTCATACCAACTTGAAGCCTTTAAACTTAAAATATTTTATGATTAAAAACTAAAAATGGCAAAACAACTTAAATATTTGCAATAGTGGTTCACTGTATAGTCTCTCTGCTTTTGTGGGTGTTTGAAATGATCTGTAATAAACAGTTACAAGAAGAAGAAACTAAATAAGCACACAGGACACATGCTACAAAGGCCGTGCTACTTCGCCCGCCCCCGACTCCCTCCCAGGGAGTCCTGACAGCTTCCTGAACCCCAGCGTTTTCAGTTGCTTTGAAGCGCGTCTCAACTTTTTGCATCTTACATCCCACCAATGCTATTATAAAGGAACTCTTGTTCTTACTATGGTAGAAATGACAGGTTCTTCTGAGAAGGAAAGTACATGTTAGTAGACATTCTGATGTTATTTTTACATTTTGTTTAAAAGGTAAAGTTTCTAAGGACATTAAAAATTGTAATAGTGGGCTGGGGAGAGCACTCGGTGGATAAAGGACTTGCTGTGCAAATATGAGGACCTGAATTAAAATACCCAGAACCCACATAAGACAGGCATGGTAGTGTGTGTCTATAATCCCGGTGCTCTTGCAGAAAAATGGAAGGCAGAAACAGGAGACTGCCCAGAAGTTCCTGTGGCTCGTGCAGCAGCAAACAACAAAAGAATGATTTTGTCTCAGACAAGATAGAGGGTGAGAAGCCACACCAAATATTGTCCTCTGACCGCTACAGGAACACCAAAGCAGGTGCATACCTGCACTCACACACAGGAATGAGCACGCGTGTGTGAGCACACACACACACACACACACACACACACAACTGTAGTCGTGCTATTGGGAGTAAGTTTTATTCCTATGCCTAAAAAATAAATTTATAAATGACGATGTCATAGAAGTTACATTCAGCAATACAATAATTGAGCATTTTTCAACCTTCTGAATCTAAATCACATCATAGATAAATGAAACACAGAAAATGAATTCTTTAAATGCCATTGCTATAGGTAAAAAATTGGTTGAATGTTTACAAAGTTACTAATAAAGCCCAGTGTGCTTCTGGGAATGGCTGAAAGTACACTAGTTTCTGAGGAACTGTGATAGAAACTCCACGTTCGACCTACATGCTTCTGGGCCACGAGGGCTCATCGTGCTTGAAAACTGTTCTCTTAGCAGATGTTTTCTAATTCACCCACGGCCAGAACAAGCTCACCTTCCCTCCATCTTGATCCCCTTATGAAGACTGTGGGATACAGAGAAGAGAAACCAGAGACTTGAGGACTTGGCTTCAACTTTAACCCAATAACTTTCCTGCCCTCCCCGACAGCTCCACATTAAACTATCTTCCTAGGTTCTGGTTCAGAACAAGAAGTAAATTCTTCATGCATGTAAAGCATCTATGGGTCATGAAGAAAACCAACAAAACACTTAGAACCTGCTTAAAAATATGGATCATTCTGAACTAACAGGATGAGAGCCTGAATTCATAAAATCCCTTTATGTTTAATGTGATTTACAAGATAGTTTTCTTTAAAGTAGCTTATATTTATTTCAAAATCATGGTATAACTCTGGATAGTCTAGGAAAGGATTACTTTATGGGTATTTCTTGCTTAATGACTAGGAAGAAAGGATTTTCCACCAATCATCCATCAGTTCTAAAATGTCCCCCCAAAACTTGGAAACCATTTGTCTTTTACCTGTTGTGTTTCTTTTGAAGCATTTCTGTAAAATTCTATTTCTACTCAAACAACAGAGCAACAGCCCTGTCCTGCCTGAATTATCAGAACCAAGGGAACCCATCCTAGGCAAGTACTCTACCCTGAGCTCTATCCCCGGCTCTGTTCTGCCTTAACTCTGCCTTTCTTAATTAGGTGATGACCCCTGGTTACAGCAGGAGTAGTCTATAAGAATGACAGTTGTACTTCCCATGAAAGCGGGGTCCGCAGGGGTGCAAGAACAAATGCAAAATAAGTAAGTCATGGGAACTAATGCAGCTTCCCTGGGTGAACACACAGCCCTGGGACCCCGCTGAGGGTGAGTCTATGCCGCGCTAGCTGGTCTGTGCTCAGCTGAGTCCGCCCCCATCCTGATGCCTGCCCTTCTCTCCACGCATGGTGAGTGTATGCCTATTCTCGATAGGTCTTCGATCTCTTGCCCTAGATACCTGCAGAAGTTGACATATTTATTGATCACCTTCCAGAAGACAGCCTAACCCAACAGCTTGAAAATTAGCACCTAAATACTCTCATTTTTATATTAAATGACAGAAACAAAACACCACTATGCTGTGTGCAATTGAACAGATGCAGGAAACTGGGGTTCGATTTAAATATTTACGGAAGTCCATGGAGGAGACACGTCTTGGCCAGAGTAGGCAAGAATAAAAATGAAAAGGAACTTTCAGTCTCACTTTAACAGTTAGAAATGTGTTTATTTTCTCCCAAGTCACTGACTTGACATTATAAAAACGTTTTTTGAGGGGAAAAAAGTTATACCATACAGCAAAGGGGGTCTGCACAAAGGAAAGACCCCAACCATAAACATGGGCAGAGTGACATGCCAACAGAAAACAGGGCCAGAGGGAGCCACGCTGAGTGTGGAGACACATGTGTGCACACTTGTGCACTGCCTGTGTTGCCAGTCTCCTCTAGGTTCAGGTTCAGAATACTTAGAAGGGAGGTTGATGCTCTTCAGACAGCTCCCCTCCAGAGAAGCTGAATATCCCAAGAAAAGCTCATCCCCCACTCCAGCTTACACTGACATCTAAAATTCTTCCACAGGAAAAGATGAGAGAAGGCCATACCATTCTCCAGAGGAGTCACTAGTTACTAAGCCCCACCCACACCAAACTGCCAGTCAGCATTTCAGTGCCCCTATTTTAAAGGTGGTTGAGAGAAGCCACCTCTTGAAAGAAATAAACCAAAACAAAATAACAAAAGAAGATATTCAGAAGAAATAAACAAATCAAGAGTAGAAAAATATTTTAAACTCAAATTAATTCCCTCAGAGAGATCAAAAAAAGATATGTTTATGCAGTATGCCTCTACAGATGGCTCCTAACTTGCATGGCTCAACTTACAATTCTTTTATTTTAAGATGGTACAAGTGTAATATACAGTTAGTAAAAAAAGAATCATACTTCAGAGTTTGGATATTTCCCTGGTCTGTCTTTTTGCTGCATGATCTTCCCTTGAAATGTGGACATTGAGCCACGCCTTTCAGTCAGTCACCTGAAAACAGAACAAGTATCCATGGCTCTATAGCTTGCTATGTTTGGTGGGTGTGCTGCTTAGTTTTCATTGTCAGCCTGACACAACCTAGAATCACCTGGGAAAAGACCTTCAGTTGAGACATTGTCTAGATAAGGTTGGCCGGGGACATGTCTGCAGGAGATTGTCTTGAGAAGACCCAGCCCCCTGTGGGTGACAGCATTCCCTAGGTAGGAGGTGCTGCACTGTAACAGATGGCAGCTAGCTGAGCATGAGAAAGAAGGAAAGCAGCAAGCCTGGATCCACTTCTCTCTGCTCTCAACTGTGGATGTGATGTGTCTAGCTGCTTCAAGCTCTTGCTACTGTGAATTCCCTGCCATGATGGACTGTAACCCAGGTAAACCCTTTTCCTCCTTGTGAGATATATTGTCACAGTAACAGAAACAAAACTAGTTCACCGATAGTACATGCATCCTTGACAAAATTGCAAGGCTGTAGGGGACTATAACTTCACTGTAATTTGAGGAGCATTATATATTTGTATAAAGATAACTATTGGAAATTCAAAATGCGATAGTTCAGTAAGCACTCAGGAGACTGAGGCAGGATGGATCTCAAGTTTGAAACCCTATCATATCTCAGGAAAAAAATAAGGCCAATAGAAAGGCTAAACAATAAAGTTGAGTAAATCTCTCAAGAAGTTCATATTTAAAAAATCATAACTTGAAAGGAGAAAGAAGAAAAGAAAGGGTGGTGGAAGGCATTGAATATTGGCATGTAATATAACCTGAGAGTGGGCAGTGCCATTACAGAATGGTGAATTCTGAGCCAACAATGTCAAAAATAGAAAACCAGAAATATTTAGAGTACAGAGCAACTCAAATTTGACAGCCTCAGATCCTTCTATGAAGGTGAAATAAACCTAGAAAAGGTGACTTGAGGAGCAGTTGAAGCTTTCTATGCCATCCCTGCTCTACCTTATTGAGCTGTTTTTGGCTCATTCTTTGAAAGAATTCTTTATGAACTGTAAGTCAACTGGCATAGTGATTACTTTGAGAAAAGTGCCACAAGGCAGGGCATTCAATGCCTGTAAAGTGCTAAGACTCCACCTCTTAAATCCCTAGCCTACGTCCACTTAGTTTCCAGAACACTGACAGCAGACTTCTAACTTTGGCAAAAGATAAGAAACATTTCTTTCTGGAGAATCAAATTAGCCCAAGATAAAAGACCAGAAGAGATTGAATCAGAGGTTTCCTAAAATATAATATCCCCCTAGTTCACTTCATGTTTCCACTTAAAGCCAACAAGCAATAACTAAAGATGTGTGTTAGTGGTAGAGTGCTTGCCTGGCATATATAAGACCTTGGGTTTGAGTCCTAGCACTGAAAAATAAAACAAAACAAATAAACAAATAAAAACAGACAAAAAAGCCTTGCATACCAGCCAGGGCTCCCCATTATCTATTTAGTCTTCTGATTCTGAACAGACATCCAAGAGTTCGAAGATATCTAGGAAAGCCTAGAATAAGAAACGATAGAACAAAACAAATTGTTAAGCACAGCTTTGATAAAACAAATACACAGTAACTAGAACTTTCTGAAAGAGACAGAAAGAGAGAAAGAATTCTATGCTCTGGAAACAAGAACAGGAAACTCAAAGAAAGAAAATTTGAGCCAGGGGTGGTGGCACATGCCTTTAATCTCAATACCTGGGAGGTAGAAGCAGGTGGATCTCTGTGAGTTCAAGGCCAGCTTGGTCTATACAGTAAATTCCAGGCCAGTTGGGGCCCTGTCTCAAAACGACCAAAAAAAAAAAAAACAAAACAAAACAACAAAAACAAAACAAAGCAAAACAAAAAAGCAAACCCCAAACCAAAAAACAAAAAGAACATTTAAGTCACATAAAAATAGGGATTCAAGATTAATAAGGACTTGGTAATAATGAAAAATACAAGTAGGATCAAAACCAAAAATTAAAGTCAAGGCCTTACAGAAAGAAGAACAAAATAAGACAGCTGGGGAAAAAGAACAGAAAAACCAAGGAGATGAGAGGACACATCATGCTGGAATTCCAGAACAACAGGGACAAAAGCAAAGTCTTTTTAAACTTCACAACTAGAGGGTTTTTCTATCCAAACAAGAGAGTAAACTAAAGTAGAGAGAGAGAAAGAGAGATGAAGAATTTAACTTGGGAGGAAAGCTGGGAATCCCAAGCCTGATTCAAAGAGAAGTCTCAGCCTGTCCGTTCTCAAAAAAGTGTGAAGGGAGTCTGCTGCAGAGGAAGGAAAGGAATAACAGACTGCCTAATGTTGGCCAGCCAACCTGGAGTCTCTTAGGTGTGTACTAGAAGATAGACAAAAAAAAAAAAAAAACTAAGCAAATGGAAAAGAAAAGTAATGATGTCAGAAAAACAAAAGAACAAAAAGAAGCAATCACAGTCCAAAATATTCACCTTGGAATTGTATTTGCATAGACAAGGTACATAGCAGTTTATTTACTAATTTAAAAAAATCTTAGCAGATAGGGCATGGGAATATAGAAGATGGGTGCAACAGATGGAGGCTCACTGATCACAGTAGATGATCAAGTCTAAAAGTCACAATTCTAAGCAGTATAATCCAGGCATATTATTTAGAAGTATATCCCAGAAGAAATGGCCCAAAGAATTGAAAGTAGCTGCCTCTAAAAAAGCAGAAATGGAAGAATGTAAGAGGTGATAAAGGCAACCACAGTGTTTTATTATAAACTTATATTACTATTTAACTCTTTAAATAATGCACATACATACCTTTGATAAAATAAAAGATGTATTTAAAAACATGCTTTTCAAAATAAAATAAGCATGAAGAATTCCAGTTCCATGCAAATTCAATGAGTTAACGCAGTGGTAACGATTCTCTCCTCTAAGTAGGCATATTTCTTTGACTTCTGCGCATCTAGAACACAATAAATGTTTGACGAATTGTCAATTACTTAAAACAATCTGTCAAAAACATTATTGTGTTTCTGGACTAGGGAGATGGCTCAGTAGGCAATGTACTTGCCATCCAAGAAAGAAGACCCAACTTCAAATCCCTGGAACCACAGCAAGTCAGATATGGTAGTACACGTCTATAAGGCAGCACTCCAGCTAGCCTGGAGAGACCGGCCCAAGCGAGGTGGAGGATGAGCCTGACACCTGACGTTGTCCTCCCTTTTCCACAGGTGTTCCCTCTTTCTAAAAGTCAGTTAAGCATGAACACAATTGTAGGAGTTTAATAGTTTTAAGAGTTCTTAAGAACAGAAATCCCTTACTGGATGGATAGTTTTTTAAAGTGATTAATTGAGAAAGATTTTCTTCTATATTTGTAAGTAATATCCTTATGCTGCTATTGGTTTTCTAGTCTAAGGCATTCTCCATTAACTACCCACAATGTGAGATAAAGGTTTTGTCCTTTCATTTTCCACCCACAATATTTACATACACTCTTGACATCCCTTTATTATCCCAGAATAGACTGTAGGTTTTGCATGTGTCAGTAACTGATGCTCACATCATGATAACTACATAAACTCTATTCAGAGCTGAGTCATGAGATCAGCCATGATTAATTTTTCCTTTCCTACACAACCACATGTTTTTCCCTTTGCTTAGTTTTCTGTACTTATCAGTAATCCAAACCCTCAATTTTCTGCCAAATATCTGCACTTCCTCCCAAGACATTCAGACATATTAGATACTCTGGTCATCTCACCACCTCAAAGACGCCTTTCTCGAGGCCCCCGGCTTACTCTGCTGTGGACTGCTTACCCTCTACATTGGCACTGTTTCCTCTTGGAACTTCCCTCTGCATCACCTGGGGGATCCCTGCTCTCTCCCAGTTCATTTGCCATCTTCTTTCTCTTCTCTGCTTTTCCCTGGTGAGTCATCTCGTCCCACAGTAACTTCTTCAGAACAGTTGTGTGGAGGCAAACTTCTCAGTCTGTTCAAGACTGCATGTCTTTCTGCTACCTCCACTGGATTCAGATTTGTGCTGTAGTTCTTAGGGTTTCTGGGAAGCAGTCTGGGGTTAGATGGCTCTTTGTATGTGAGCTTCTTCGTCCTTAAGGATGAGGTAGGGTATGATTAAGGGACAAATTTCTTCTGCCACCGGTGATATTACTTGTTAATTTTTCTTCTTAACCATTCCAATATGGCCCTCTTACCTTCCATCTTGAATCACAGTTCCTCATGGACTAAAAGTATGCCCCCTCCTCATGTGGCAAAGGAAAAGGATAATTCTGGTTGACTTGGGCACATCAGAATCCAGTTCATGACCAACAGAGAATCTAGATCATGACATGTCAGTCATGTCTCCCTCTGGCCACTGTCGCACGAGAAGGTCCCTATATATTTTCCAATATCTTTGGGAGGGAACTGCCTGAGATTGAAAACTCCTGCTCTCTCCTTCTTCCCCGTCCTCCCTCCCCTCCTCACTGCCCTCATCCTCTACCAACTCTCTCTATTTTTCTCTTTCTGTCTGTGTGTTTCTCTCTGTCTCTCTCTTTTAGTTGACACACTGTGGAGAAAAGAATTTGGGGATACAATTATAATATCCCTTACAGTCCCTATCTTAGAAGTGAGAGACATGAGGCTCAGAAAGTCTGTGTAACTCATCTGAAGTTACTCTGTGATCAAGGGCAAATACTTAACCTCTGCAATCCTCAATTATATTGAGTATGAGAATCTAATAATGTCATTGGGAAGTCTGCAAACTTTTTTATATTTTGTGCTTTATATAAGCTGAACACATGTTTGAACATACATGCATACTTACACAGTAAGCTGCCTCCCATTCTAGAAAAGAACCATGAAAAACATTAGGAATGACATCAAATGGCCTTTTCCAAATATGTCTCAAATTACTGTCATCCACATTCCTTCTCAACTGAAATGCCGTGAACTTGTGAGTTTGTGGGTAAAAATTGTGTGTGTGTGTGTGTGTGTATGAGAGAGAGAGGCGGGGGGGGGTTTACCTGACTTTCTGTCTTAAGTGGTTTTGATGAAAGACAGAAGTCAGATAATTTGCAATAATATAGATTAGCTCCCAAATCTAACAGATGAATTAGATGCAATTCCCCAAGGGTGGACGATCTGAGCACACTTGAAAGAACCCAAGCCAAGTGAGCTCTGGCTCTGTTGATGAGCCCAGAATTATCTCACTCATGATCTCAGTCTTCTCGCTCACCCCCCTTGCGACTGAGGGCTGTGCAGGACACTCCTTTGTAAGTGCCGTACTCGCAGTGGTCTACTCACGCAGCACGGGAGCCACTTCCAAACCCACACCCAATTTCAGGAAAGCCCCTCCCCAGCCTCCAGACAAGCGCCTTCCTTACCACGCCGCCAACAGATCTCCAAGACCCACAAGGCTTCACTGATTAATCAGAAAGAGAAGGTAGTTTCTGGAGTGTTCCCACCAAACCCACCCAAGGCAAATATTTTCTGTTGTTTGATCTAATGCCTTTCCAGCTTTTATCAAGTTTTCCACAGCTAATTCTAAAGAGAGTACAAAGGGTGTACAACTAATTCATAAAATACCCCACCAGAGCTAAACTTTTCATTCATGGATTGATTCATTCATTCAGATGTTTGTTCATTCATTGATTCATTGATTCGTTAGTTTGACATATAGATCTCAAATATCTGCACAAAGCTAGTTAAGAGCTTCTGTCCTCTGGGAGCTCATTAAAGAGGAAAAGCAAGACTGTAGGTGGCAACTGACAGCTGGTCATGGAGTTGCTGTTCTACTCACTCCAAATTGTTTGCAAATTCCTTTCCTCCTGTCTGCAGGACTGGAAGGCCTGTGGATGGCAGGTAGGAGGTCCAAAGACTCCACTAAGGTCAGGCACTGAGGCTGCCCACTCTTCTAGGCAGGCAGGAGGAAGCGCACATTTCAGGAAGAATAGACCGTCGCACAGAGACACAGCACAAAGGCCCACGGGGAGGCTGATGATCCGGCATCATTGAAGCTACACCCCGCTCCAGAACAGAGGAGCAGGGCTGGACAAGTAGGCAGCACCGGGCAAGAAGGCTTGAATGGGGAACCCTGGAAGAATTTATGGCATTTTTTCCATTGTCATTTTTTTGTTTTGTTTGAACAGGGTCTCCCTTCGTAGCACTGGCTGGCCTGGAATTCACTGTTTGACCAGGCTGACCTTGAACTCACAGAGATCTTCCTGCTCTGCCTCTCAAGTGCTGGAATTAAAGGCATGTGCCACCATGCCCAGCTAAGTAATTTATTTATAATTGACAAAAAATTATGTATAGTTATGTACAACATAGTGTTTCCACATACATATGTGTTATAAAATGATTAAATCGAGCTAATCGCATACGCATTACCTCACATACTTTTCATGGTGAAAATAGATTTATTTAATGATTTTTAAGAACACAGCATGTTGCTGTTGACTGTAGTCACCATGCTATACAGTAGACTCCATGACAGCCTGTCTGACCTTGCCCTAAATCCTTCCCTCTCCTTGCCTTCTGTCTAGTCTGCTCCTACTGCCAACAGTGGGAGTACGAAGAGTGATCTCTCTGACACAGGGTCTGATCCTGCCATTTTCTGACAGGGACAGTGTTGGTGAAAGGATACAGAATATCATGGAGTCTATTTGGGCAGTAACCATGCAAAGAACAGATCAAGGAAAATTTGACGAGGCAGAACACACTGGTTAGATGAGGAGAGACTTCACCTAACCAATACATAGACCACAACAGGATGAGGAGATCTGAAGGAATACCTGAGCAGAGTTTGGGACTTCTCGGAGATGCTGCGTGGCAGGGTGGAAGAGTGCACTGTGCTAAGAGCTCAGCCCACGTGTGAGTGGAAATGAAAATCTATGGAAGTCACACTCATAGAGACAGAAGAGCAAACACCACAGCAGATGGTGTTGGGAAATTTCCCCAGAGAGAGTGTATGGGAAAGGGGATGGCTTTCTGGGAACACATGGAGAAGACATCCAGAGACTACAAAAGAACTTTCCAGCCAATGTGGATGCCTCCTGCTTCAGCTCCTACCCTTGTCTCTCCTCACACAACACAGAGGTGGGGAAGTTAGAGTAATACAAATTTATACCTTGCTATATTGAAGGGCCTAAAGGAGTGTGTCAAAGTGACAGCAAGCTGGAAGCTAGCAGTAGGTTTCATAGTTCAGCGTTTGCCTAGCAAGCAGGAGGCTCCGGGTTTGATCCCCAGCACCACAAAACAAAGCCCAAACAGCAAATCAGAGAGCAGCACTTTCCTTAAAGCTACTGTTTGCATAGGTGTCTGCTTGAGCCCTGCTGCGTTAGTTTACAAGGGGAGAGTCAGAGCAAGACATAAAAGGACTATCTCCCTCCTTTGTTGCTGTGTACCGAGGGAGGGGAGAATCTGACATCAAGCTGAATGATATGATATATGATGCTAAGATTCTCCAGGAGAGGTGACTGAGGAAGGATGAAACTCTCAATGACATGTGGGAAGGGCAGTCTTCTCTCTTTGTTGTACTGTGTGTGTGTGTGTGTGTGTGTGTGTGTGTGTGTGTGTGTGTGTGTGTGTGCAGTTAACAGAATACATTTAAAACCCCAGTTCTCACTACGTGATGACCTACAACATATCGGGATATCATCATTTAAATCTTCATTTCTAAGAAGTAAAGACTTTTCCATTTATAGGAAACTCAATAGACAATCCCAGTCTCTGCTGATTGGGGGTCATGATAGTGGTTACATGTGCTTACTGGCTGGAAAGGAGCCGGGCACAGTCCCATGAGTCAATGAGGTCGTTCTGTATCTTGATCTGAGTGGTGGCTACATAGGAGACATACACAAAACTTCTTCCATTTGTCACTGAAGACTTGAACACTTTACTATATATAAATTCCACATCAATAAAAATAGGTAATCCAAAGCAAATTAAATATAGCATACATGCCTACACACATATTCTGGATAGACATTTGATGAAATGTATATTACCCAGGAAGGAAAATGGAATCACTGGAGGACTAATCCCCTTCCAGGCTAGGGAAGAGGAAGCAAATGGAGGACCCATTGAGACCCTAGAGCTGTGGTCATGACAAAAAGAGCAGTAGGGTGGGCCAGTCGGAGCTGTTGTCAAGGAGGTTGTTAGCAGGCTGAAGCAGTCCTGCTGCACCACAATGCCCAGGGTGAGGCCTTTGGTGGGAAAAGCTGAAATGAACGTGGGTGGAGGGGTTAAAGCTCACTGAAGACTGAGGATGCTTCTAAGGGAATGGGATGTTGGAATCATCCCTTAAGTGGCCTTAAGTTTCCTGAGGAAGATGGAAGATGGAAGATTCAAAGTGTCTGGGAAAATGGCCAAGCGATGAGTGACAGCCTGAGATAACAACAAACCACTAAAGGGATCTAGGACTGTTTGTCATTTTTGTTATTACATTTATTTATATATTTGTTCTTCATATATGTATGTATGTGGGTGTTTATATCACAGCATGCCTGTGGAGGTGAGAGGGCTCCTTTGTGAAGTACGTTCTCTTTATCCATCTTTACATAGATCTCTGGGTGACCAGGTTTGTGGGGCAAGGGATTTTATTTGCTGAGCCATCTCTCTGGCTCTTATGACTTCTTTGGAGGATAATAAAGGCAGAGAATGAAGTACATGATGGACAGTAGCGTTATGTTGAGAAATAGATTTTGTAAGAAAAACTGAACATTAAAGGTAGTGATATATTCTTGAAAGGGAAGGCAAAGTTGTTGATGTTGTGTACACTCCTTGTTTTAACAGTTCTCTACTATCCAGCCTTAACAAATGAGCTGAGGCTGTCCCCAACACCCTCCCCCTCCACTAGGAGTTCCTTAGGAACAATGTCTCATAGAGGTACATTAGTTGATGGAAGAAAGAAAGGACGGAAGGAAGATAGCAAGAAAGAATCAGAATTCTAAAGATAACACCAGTTAAAAATTTTTAAAGTACAACTAAACCATGTCATAGCAGGATAAGCAGGGGCCCAGATAGCTTTGTGCTGTGAAATGCAGCTATCATCCTGAATGGTCATTGGGAAATGTTGTCTTAACATTTAAAAGCATTTGTACTTATTACATGGGTAGGCAGTTAACCAATAACTGAACTGACCAATTGTCAAATGATCAGAAGGAAGCAACTTCCTAGCCTCTCCTCAAAAGATAAATACTATAACAAGCCCAACTCTCAAGGAGCAGAATGAAAGGATGAGACCACTTGGCAACTGTATTATACCCAATGCTGTGTTGTTGTAGGTGGAGTGTCCCTAAATCTTACTGTAACAAGTACAATTTGATCCAAAAGTCGTCACCGCCTACATGACCACCATGACCACAGCCACCCCTGTACAAAGAACTTTCCTCAAAGTTGCCACATGAGCCAAGTGGAAACCAAAATCTATCCATGCCCAGGCAAGGAGAAGCTTAAACAACCTGTAAGAATTTCTTATATGAATTCAGATCGTCGCCTCTAAATGACTGTACTGTTCTTGGGGATAGAGTGACAGGACAGAGTGAGGTCCACAGACAAGTGTCAGGAGTCTGACAGGGAGCCGTTCCAGCCCCAGCATGGGCTCACGCTGTTTTTGGCTCTTCCCCTTCTTTAGCTCTTTGTCCTTTGCCACGTCTCCAAATTACCGCAGTAATAAACCAAGAAATTAGAGGTTAATGACACTGCTCATGGAACTGAGAAAGGAGGACGATTCCATCACCAAGAAGTCATCTCTGAGGGTGAATTTTAGGCTCCAAGGCACCATGGGAACCTGGAATCGCATGCTCTGGGTGCTGTAGTATCTGGTCAGCTTGCCAGTAACAAGGGTCTTGTGAATGGTTCTGTATTCTGGCCCCTACAGCTGCGAACTGGACAATGAATGACCTGGTTTCACAGTATCTTTTTCTTTCAGGTCTCTCCTGCTTTTCAGGGTATGAATTAAGATATATGTTGTGTTTGGAGGGTTTTTTTGTTGTTTATTTTACATTATATTGTGCATTTTAAAGATTTTTTGAAGGCGCTGGAGAGATGGCTGAGCAGTTAAGAACACTGGCTGCTCTTGCAGAGGATCCAGGTTCCCAGCACCCATGTGGTGGCTAATAGCTATGCTAACTTTGATTCCAGGGGCCCCCACACCCTCTTCTGACCTCCTCAGGCATTGCACAACATGGGTGCACTTACACACATTCAGGCAACACACTCACACACATAAAAACAAAAATAATAAATATAATGAAAATGAAGATTTTAAACTGTGAGAACTTACATTTAATGTTTAAAACTATGAGGCATGCACAGTATGAAGGAGAAGTTCAACCTATCACAGACATAAAGATGAATTATCTAAAAGGAAAATTAAAATCCAAAATAACACAGGGTAGAGTAAGTAAATAATTTACATCAAGCCATCAATCATTTTCACATGTTTCAGACTGTTTCTGTCTAGTGTCACTAGAGTAAATGAGTCCTAAGTATAAACTCAAAACATTTTGACCTGATTGAACTGAGTATGAGGAACTTTAAATTCTTTATAATATAATCTGATAATAAAAAATACTAATTTTCTTTTTAAAACTCCCAAACTTGTGGACTTAAATCAAGTAGAAGGAAAAGAGTAAATTCCAGGTGAGGACTTGAACACCAGCAAACGGGAGAAACTCCGAATACATTGAGTAAAATGAGGGTCCTAACAAAACATTTAAAACTTCATTTCTACACATCATACCATATAACCAACAAAGTCTTGTTCTATAAAACTATCTTCTAGTTCATGTCAAACACCAGTTTCTTCATAACTCAATAGGCTTGGCAATTAATGTAAGTAGCTAAACCATGTAAGAACAGTAAAAATGAGGTCCAGGCTAGCCTGAACTACATAGCAAAACAAAACAAAAACAACTAACTAAAATAAAAAATAAAATAATGCCTCCGAGCTCCTGGCCAAGGGTGCCTTGTTATGTTAGCCAAGGGCAAAATTTTCTTCTGCCAACTAGTGACAAGACACGAAAAGGTGGTTGTCTGACATAACGACTACCAGTGAGTTGTGTCTTCAAGGAAGATTATAGATCTCTGAGGACCCATGAAGTGGAATTTCTGAAAGAAGCGCTCAAAAATCTACTTTAAAGATGCTCTAAGTGATACATATGAGCATTGTGATTTAGATCTACACAGTCAAGTCTGCATGCATCACTACATATTTCTTTTGGATTTCATAGAGCAATGAAATTTGTTAACTTTCATTATCCAAATCATCCATAAGGCACTAGGAAAAAGCAATATTGGCTCAAATATCGTTTACTGTCATGTGTGACTGGATTTGTATTTTCTAATCTGAGAACAGAATAACAATAACTTCATAGGGTTGTTTGAAGAATTACATCATATAATAAATGCATATTAAGTCATACTGAGCACAGTATGGCAAACAATTCCACCCTTGAGCAAAATAACCACAGAGGATATGGGATGGATTTGCCAGGGAGCTCTCAGGAGTTTGGGCAGTGAAAAATCTGTTCTTGATTATGCCACCAAACTTGGATTAGTTACCTCTGAGCAACTGCCAATATTCCCAGTATAAACCAAAGCAAGACAAGAATGCTCAGAACCACTGCAAGTGTTTGATGTACTAAATGCCTTATTAAAAAAAAAAAAAAAAAGGAGATAAGAAGGGCTGGAGAGATGGCTCAGCAGTTAAAAGCATTGACTGCTCTTGCAGAGGACCCGGGTTCAATTCCCAGCACCCACATGGTGGCTGACAACCATCCATAACTCCAGTTCCAGGAGAGAGGAATACTAGAAAACCTCACTCATTAGGACAAATGTATACTGTGGTGAAGCAGTTATGAAGTATACAGAAAAGCAAAGGCTTTCTTCATTATTATACAAATTTTAATAACAGCACAGGGCTGGGCATGGTGGTGTGTGCCTTTAATCCCAGCACTCAGGAGGCAGAGGCAGGCAGATTTCTGTGAGATTGAGATTATCCTGGACTACATAGTGAGTTCCAGGCCAGTCAAAGCTAAAGGTAGATCCTGTCTCAAAAAGTAAAACAAAACAAAACAAAACAAAAAAACAGAAAAGAAAGCAGCCAAGCAGGCAGTCATGAGGAGCTACAGATAGTTGATGGCTTCTGGACAAGGGACAGTCAGTTTTCTTTAAGGTGTGGCTCCTAGGAGGTCCATCATGCTCCAGCAGATGCCCCATACCCAGAAGTATATGGATAGCAAAAATCAGGGTCGATGGGTTAGTAACTAAATAAAAAAGGACACTACATTGGGGTCGGGGGTGTGGGGTGTAACTGGGAAGAGCTAAAGGGCGGAGTGGGCATGAATGTGATCAAAATACACTGCATGAAATTCTTCAAGGACTGATAAAAATATATATCTTAAAAACTAGCTTTAGGGCTGTAAGATGGCTCAGCAGTTAAGAGCACTTACTGCTCTTGCAGAGGACTCAGGTTCGGGTCCCAACAACCACGTGGCAGCTAACAACCATCTGTAACTCCAGTTCCAGGGGATCTGCCACACTCTCCTGGCCTTCATGGGCATTGTATGACAGGGTGCACCTCCATACATGCAGGCAAAACACTCAAACAAAAATAAATTAACTAAAATTAAAAAAAAAAAAACAATGAACAGAATCCAATGTCAGATTGCCAGATGGAATGAAACAAAGGCACATAGAGCCATTTCTCAGTAACTAGGGAGGAGGCTCATGAAGACTTTTCTGATAGGAGCTCAGTCTCTCGAGCCAGGTGGGTGGCACAAACTGTAGACAGTGGGGAAAAATTATACTGAAATCTGTAAAGTATTTGAAAAAACAGGGATGAACTTGGTAGATGAGAGAATCAACACGGTGAGGAAGTCAATTATTCTACAATACTTTATACATTTCATGCAAACGCCAACTAAAAATTGAAAATGTTTCCTGAAACTCAAAACAGTTATTCCAAAGTTAATGAGATGTGGTGGAAGAAAAATGGGAAAAAGCAGCTACAAATTTGGCACCTTAATTGCCTGACAATAAGGTCAACTTTAAAGCCATGGTACTCTGAACACTGTGGTACTCATGTTAATTAAGAGATTCCATAATTTCAAAGAATGGAATAGAAAGTCCAGAAACTGACAGGGATCCCTGCACAATAAAATCATCACACATAAATAAGAAGATGCATGATTATTCAATAGATAACATTGGGAGGCTAAAATAAGGTGTTCATATTTTAATATCGGTATTTTGCCTCACTCCACCAAAATTATTTCAATGTCCACTGAAGAATCAAGCATTTTTAAATGAAAAAGGAAAAAACCCACCATGGGTGAAAATACAGTAAACACTTATATAATACTGGAATAAGAGAAATACATATTATATCATGGCAGAAATGATAAACATGAATCTTCATTTTACAGAAGAAAAATTGAAGGCACAGAGAGCTATATAACTCATCCAGAGTCACACAGCTTTAGGAGATAGAGTGGGATCTGGGCCCAGACATTCTGGCCCTAGGCTGATAACCAATTCGATATTGCCACTAGGAATGTATGTGACAACACAAAGAAATAAGAAAAAGATGAAGAAAACAGAGCATCAAGAACTTAAAGGAGCAAACCACCAGACAGTCTACCCAGTCATGCAGCACACACAAGCATGTCCACATTCGTGGTTAAGGAGATGCATATCAAACCTTGGAATGCTTTCTATGCCTGTTCACTGACAGAGTCAACAATGCTGTGTCCCAGCGTGCGTCCCAGTGCTGGGAAGTGGACACTTTGACATACTACAGCGGGGGCACAAACTGTGCCACCTCACAAAGGGCAAGATGGCAAAGCTCACCAGAAGTTGTAAGGGGGCCGGCTCTTTGGCTCTGCAATTCCACGTGCAGGGCTTTCTTGGCAAAGTGTGAAATGAGAGCAAACCTATCTGGATGGCCGTGTTCATCATAACATTACAGGTGACAGAAAATGCAAATGTCACCTATATCTATAAAACAGTTACTATGACCATGCAGCCAAAAACGATGCTGTTGGACATATTTTTGCACAAATTAATATGAAAGGATGATGATAGCATGTTGCCAAATTTTAATATGCATATGGCCGGCAGCACAGCGTGATGGTTCTTTTGCAACATAAAGTGCCTAGAAAGATCAGATTCATAGATAGGCCAGATGCTATAAATAGATACTAGCATAATAATAGTGATGACTTCAGAGTAGTAGAATTGTGAATAGTTTTTCCCTTGTGCTTTTTGGTGTTTTCCAAATTTTCTCTATTGGGCATGTTTTATAGAAAGAGAGCCTAGCACTCATTCTGAAGAAGAGGAAAAAAGAAGCCAGAAGCATCTCTCCATCCAAGAACAATGAACAGAATCCAGTGTCAGATTGCCAGATGGAATGAAACAAAGGCACATAGAGCCATTTCTCAGTAACTAGGGAGGAGGCTCATGAAGACTTTTCTGATAGGAGCGCAGTCTCTTGAGCCAGGTGGATGGCACAAACTGTAGAAAGCTTTGAAAGAACTGAGAGAGAGAGAGAGAGAGAGAGAGAGAGAGGGAAAATATGAGAACAAAATTCTTCTCTCAAATGTCCGATTGCTCCACCCTGACTGGCAAAGGCTTGGGCTGTATAAACGTGGCAGCTGCAGAGAAGGGATCTGAACCAGGAGGAAGGAAGGCAGTTCTCACACCCAGCCTCAGATCAGTGCTGATTCACTAATGCCTCAGGCAAGGAGGAGCAGGAAGATGGCACCCTTGTCCTACTGGAAATCATTAATAATGTCTGATGCACAGCAGATTGGAGATAACAGCCTTGTAAGTTATGCCAAGCTCTAAATTCATAATGTGTGCTCCTTCATTCCCAATTGACGGTTCACGTTATCTTTTGAGGTTAGAGACAGAGGTTCCTCCAAGTGTCTAAAGGAACCCTATCAGATTTTACATCAAAATCCTCATGGCTGGATTGGCAAGCCTTCACAGAGTGCAGTAAGAATGGATTGTTTCTACGGTGAAATGTTAAAAAAAAAAAAAAAAAAAAAAAGTTTAAAGATGCTGGCACAATGCCAACACTCCAACATTTTGTTGAATTTATAGTGTTAGTCTGGAATCAGTCTGGAATACTGGTGTCTGGAGATTGGGGATTAGAAATAAGAGAAAAAAGGGAACTACTTCAGCAATGATGAAGACTAAAACAAGATGATCACTTCCAGTGTCGATGACATGCTAGAATGATCAGCTGTAAGTTTCAGCATTGAGGAGAATAGGTTTGTTGTCATAGGGAGAAATAACCAAAAGGAGCTTGAAGTTACTGGAAGAGATAGAGGACAGCACGGCCACAGAAGAGCCTTCTGATCCAAAGAAGCCCGGGAAGATGATGAGTGGCATGCGGTGATCACGTCTCTTTCCCCGTCCATAACAGGATAGAAGAAATGATTTCAGCAAAAATGAAGCAAGAACCGTCTAACCTGGGGGAAAGTTTGACACTCAAAGGTTTTCTGAAGATGGATGCCAACCTCTGCCTGGCGTGGTGAAAGGGAAGGCTTTCTCTGTGTTGATTTATACCCTACAAATGTTCCTTACACTTCTTGGGCACATTTATCTTCTTCACTCTTTTTGAAGATATTTTACTACTAATTTGGGGACAGAAAGTATTTATGTAAATAACTCCTAGATATTGCTATACCAGAAAAACACTTGGCAAACTAATGACTATTAATGCCTACATGCATCCTTAATACATGTGCACAGCCTTCTGTGCACACCTCATCTCTGTACAGCTGCTCTACTTTATCACAGGCTGCTGGAGAGTAAAGAAAGAATGCTGGAAGAGAAACATTATTTCATTGCGTATTTTAAATATAAAATGGGAAAGTCCAGGCATGGATCACAGCTCATGCCTGTAATCTCTGCACTTGAGAGGCTAAAGGAGGGGAGTCACTGTAAATTCAAGGCCAGCCTGGTTACAGTGAGAACCTGTCTCAAAAGAAAAAAAAAACCAAAATGGAGTATGAACCCAAAGCGTTGAACAAATCTCTAATAAGCAATGAAACTGAAGCATTAAGAGCATTGACTGCTCTTGTAGAGGACATAACAACTGTCTGCAACTGCAATTCCAAGGGATCCAACACCCTCTTCTGGCCTCCACAGGCATTACACTCATGGGGTACACTTACATACATACAGGCGAAACACTCATACACAATGATAAATAAAAATAAACAGAACTAACACCAATATTCCTTAAGCTATTTCATGAACTGGAAAGGAACACTACCAAACTCATTCTATGAGGCCAATATTACCCTGTTACCAAAACAAGACAAGGACATACACACACACACACACACACACACACACACACACACACACACACACTGAAAGAAAAGAAGAAAAGAAAGAGAAAGAAAGAAAGCTATCAACAAATTCCCTGATGAGCAAAGATGCAAGAAATGTGTGCATGTGTGTGATGTGGGATAAATCTCTGGACTGGATAAGACAGCCCTTTTGTAAGGTTAGAGTTGAAAAATTATGGAAGTGCAGAATTATGTTAACAAAGAGATCAGGAAGGAAAGAACAAGGATCTAAGAACTAAAAGTTAATTTGTTTCTTGCCACAAAATTGCTCTTTCCTCCAACATAATTTTTCATTGCCCCAGCCATTAACCCATGATTTTAAGAGGGTAGAATGGTCGTGTTATTTTCTGTGACATGTATGTTCTGTTTATTTAAATGATTTTCTAGCCAACTATAAAATGTGGCTGACATAGACATGTTCTTTTGCCCCTTCATCAGACAGTTCTAGTCTCCTCCTCTTCCTCCTACTCTTCCTCCTCCTCCTCCTTCTCCTCCTCTTCCTCCTCTTATTTTTGTTGTTTGTTTCCTGGGACATAATTTTGCTATGTATCAGGCTGGCCTTGAACACACGAGTATCCCAGGATAGCTTCGAACTACATCAGTAGTCCTCCCTCTGTCTCTGGAGTGTGGGATTATGGGCATGCATCACCATTCCTGGCAGAACTGGTCTTTAAGAAGATAAACTTCTTTATATGTACTGCACTGCTCCGAATTCATCAAGAACTTATCTATCTTTTCTTACCAATGATTTAGGAAAAAAAAAATCCTAAGAGGAGACCCTGGACCTCTGGCCCCTTTATCTTGACTTCCAGACTGCAATGGGGTGAACAGCTTTGCTTCACAAGGCACTCAACACCAAGATGTTCTGCCTCACCACAGGCCAGACGTGAAAGGGCCAACCAAGCAACTCATGGACTGAAGCCTCTGGAATCATGATCCAAAATAAATCTTTCTTCCTTCTAAGCTGCCTATCTCAGGTACTTTGTCACAGTAATAGATAGCTGACTTACATGAGTATATCCATAAAAAATAATGCTAATTATAGTGGTTTTATGGTAACTTCATAGAGTGTAACAAACAGTATGCCTTCTATAAAGATTCAGATAAGTCTATATGAACTAATGAGAAATTATCTATAAATATATTTTAATTAAATTGTATGTCATATTCATAGATGTATTATTTTCAAAGTAAAATGCTATTTTAAAGCTTAGAACAAAGCACAGCTAATCCCCCTTCCTCCTTAGTGCCCAGCTGCGTTTCCAGAAACAAGTAGTTTCCAGTCTTGGCTGTTTCTTCTGACAGTTACACGTCACTGTATTTCTAAACCACTGCTATTGTTTCCCAGACACTCGTGGTTTTATTTATTGAAATGGCTTACTTCCCAAATACAAAATATAGAAATAAAATACATGCCACATATATAATTTAAAATTTTCTAGTACCCACATTTTTAAAAATTATAAGAAACAGGTGAAACTTAATATCTTGTATCTAACTCGATATATTAAAAATATATCAAAAGCCAGTGTAGAAGCACTTGAATCCCTTAGAATCCAGGGTCTTGAAGAAGGCCCGGTAGCATTGGTCCACCGGACACCCACCCTTCCCAGCTGGCGACAGCACCAGCCGAGTGTGGCTGTCATCTGCATCAGCTTTTCACTGTTGCCAGCTCTAACCGTGGGTGTAGATGCCTGAGAGACTGGCCTGTGGGATGCTGGCTCCGTTCCCTCCTGTGTTGATTCCAGTTTCCGGTTGTATTTCTCGCAGTTTTTGTCCGTGGCATTTTCGGATTAGTCAAACTCAAGCGTGGGGTGGAGAGGTGCCCCACCCGGCATCTGAGCAGACTTCTGGGCTCTCCCACCGCACGTCAGGCACGGCGGCCTGTTGATAGCTAATCCTGCCTCAGGGGGTGTGTGTGGAGACCTGCCAGTGGCTGTATTCTGCTGCACACAGTCGAGTGCCACTGCGTGGACACAGCCCCCACTGGTGAGAGCAGAACCACCAAATATTCTGTCTGGCCTGGTTACCACAGGGACCTAAGACAGCTCCAGCCTACACCACTTCCTTTTATTTTAGCCTGTGAGGAGGGCAGCATTTTGTATTTGGCCCAGTAATGCAGCTTAGAATCATGTCCAAGATAGTCCTGGCAAATCTTTCACAGCCTGGAAAATGTTGAAAGCAATCATTCTTGTTTTGGGGTTTTTTGTTGTTTTGTTTTGTTTTGTTTTATTAAATCTTGTTTAAAAAAAAAAAAAAAAAAGAGGAGGAGGAGATGATGATGCTCCACCCTTATGAATGAGTGAAGACTATATTCTAGGGAATAAATTTGTTAGCCTCCTGTTTCTCTCCCTGCCCCTCGTTTTCTCTATGTATGATGTGTTCCATCATGACATTGTAAAAAGTCATTTTGCAGTCTCGGATCTTAGATTTCTCGGCCTTCAGACCACAAGATAAATCAACTTCTATTGTATATAACTTACCCAGTCTGTGGTAGTCTGTTAGAGCACCAGAAAATGAACTAAGAGATTCATTTTTAGACATTTGAAACATTCACATCTCCAAAAACCTAATAGCAACAGGGCACTTTCAGTGTTAAGATGATTATCTCAAGACCTAGTGTAAGAGTGCTGGGCCCAAAGCATGCATGGTCGTTAATCAAATGTTCCCTGGTCAATACCAAGTTTGGTGAGCTCCCCAAGGAGGCTGTCATAGGGGTCCACGTGAAGATTCACACTGAAGCAAGGTGATATTGTAGGTTCTCTCCAGGCCTTCCGCCCAGAGTCAGTGTGACATGTAGCCTGTCATCCTCATGAGCCAGGGAGCAGAGTTGAGATGACTGAGGGGAAAAAAGTTTTAGGAACTGATTGGTGGGGAGACAAGAGAGAACTTGTCAAAGATGAAAACAGTGTCCCAGTGGTAAAGTTGTTTCAGGGGCTCCTCAAGAGAAGAACTGGAATAGCTTTTGAAGCATCTGGCATGACTGTGTTGAAGCCTCTCAAAGGCAACTGTCCATCCCAATCTAGACAGAGAAGAAAGGGATCTGTCCAAGCCCAAGGCTTTGATCCTGGATTTGCGTGGCAAGACCAGACAGTGTTTTTCCATTTTAAGTGGCAATTTTTAAAAGATTTATTTTATTATTTTTAATTAGGTGTGTGTGTGTATGTGTGTATGATGTATGTGAACGTGTGGGAGGAGATGTGTACTCTGTGTGTGCACTTGTGGGGCCAGAAGAAGATGTCAGGTATCTTGCTCTATTTCAGAATCCAAGAGAAATACTTCTCCCATGGCAGGCATGGTGACACACCAAATCATCCCAGCGATCAAGGGGCTGAGGCAGAAGGATCATAAGTTTGAAGTCAGTCTTGGCTACAAAGTGAGTTGGAAGGCAGCCTCGCTACACAGGGAGACCCGATAACCGAAAAGTAAAAACAGAGATGAATTAGGAAGTGAAATACTCCTGCTGATGCTGCTTTGCTCTGGGTGGGGGAACAGCCTGAAACTTCACTCCCAATTCAAAAAAAGAGCAATGGCAACAAACAGACCAGGCCAGACCTTGACTCCAGGGGTGGGTCTGATCAGACCTATGCAGTAGGCGAGCTGCATTTCCCCAGACCCCTGCCCACGTCTTCCCCTCTAGCTCAAGCATACCCCTTAACCAGACTCCTCAGCTCACAGAGATCCTAAGTGCATCTGATTCATCTACACATGGCCAAAGCTTCTCCATTTCCCATCCTGTGGAATGTTCATTCTTTTTCAAACATTTATTTGTGACAGAGAAATGAGTGTAATGATTAATCCACTCAAATTGACTAGGTTCAACTTCTGGTTCCACTACTGACTGGTAAATTAGTTCACCTAATTGAACCCCAACTTCCTTATTTAGGAAATGGGAATGACAGTGATGATGCTTTCTAGGCTACAGGGAGGACAGAGTGAATCGATACTTGGACTCATTTGTATATTCGCTCTTTCATTTTGTGTTCATGTGTGCCACAGAACTGTGTGGAGCTCAGAAGATAATTAATAGGAGCTGGTTCTCTCCTTCCATCGTGTGGGTCCTAGGGATTGGACTCAGGTCCTCAGGCTGAGCCATCTAGCCAGCCCGAGAATCCATACTTGTAAATAAATGCTTGCTGAGCACCTACCCTACGCCAAAGATGGCTCTGGGTCTGATGATCACAGAAGGCATCAAAGTACAGTCTCCTGCTCCCATGGGGCTTTAGTCTAGTAGTAATGATATATTCTGTTTTCTAAAAAAAGGCAAGTCAGCTGTGGTATTCTTCACCTGTAATCTTATGTCTGGGAGGCTAAAGGAGGAGGATTGTGGCACTGGGAATTCAAGGCCAATTAGCACTACAGAGTGAGATCTTGTCAATAAAATAGAAATGGATACATAAAAACAAACAAAAACACAAATAGAAAGCAATTATTCATGGTGATAAGTCCCATATGTGAAGAGTTAAAGCATAGTAGAGCTTATATCCGGGGATATGTTTCTCAAAAAATTCTCATAGCGCAGGTAGGAATTCAGAGACTCTGAAAGCAAAGTCACCTGAAAAGTCTCCCCTCTTAACCAACCCTGGGCTAGGAGTATTCATCCAGTTATTCTATTCAGGAATACACCTTAAAAGAAATGCTTCTTTTGAAAAAGTTGGGACAGGAGCTGGAGAAATGGTTCAGTGGTTAAGAGCACTAGCTGCTCTTTCAGAGGATCTGGGTTCGATTCCCAGCACCCAAATGGCAGCTAACAACCATCTGTAACTCCAGTTCCAGGAAATCTGATACCCTCTTCTGACCTTCATGGGCGCTGCACAACACAGGTACACTTACGTGCATGCAGGCAATACACTCATAATATAATAAAAATAAATAAATAAAATATTTTTTAAAAGTTGGGACAGACCTTGAATTATCTTAATAAACACATAATAGATTCTTGTATGGCCATTCTTTGGAGTAAAACAGAGCTGTGCATGTTATCTCTTTTTCCAGACTAAAACACAAATACCATATACTGTCTACAGTAATCAAAGAACTGTTAGCTGAGCACTAAGGGCAGAGGGACTGCATGCCTTGTCTTGGATAGTCCCTAGTTTCACAATGCCCAATTTCTATTTCTTGGGGACACTCCCAGCTGCCCTAGCGAAGACCTCAGAGCCTCCTCACTCCTTCTCAGCCTTTTGCTATTAGTTTGTGGCCTGTCCAATTTTTACCTGGCAAGATGCCCCATTCCACACATCCCAATCATCTCCCAATCTTAGATTCTATATTGTACAGGCTGTAGCTTAAAGAAAAAAATTAACTATGATTTATAGTGGTATGAAATATGTGAGATGAACTATCCAATGGTCACCAAAGCCACTTACTGCTAGGATCTCCCAGGCAGAGAAGCCAATGGACTGTAAATGTCTAGAGGTTTTCAATTTGCTTTCCTGGGTTACTTGGGATTCAAGCTTTAATGAAGACCATGGCAACCCATCACCTCCAGTCTGATTCTGTGCCTGGTTTTTATGGTCAGAGGGATTTCCCCAGAAGTTCAGTAAAAGAGAGAGAGGAAGGGTGGTTTAAGTACTTCCCTTCTTTAAAGTCATGAGGCCCCTGCTATTTCCTGTCTATGATAGATTAGAAAATGTTGATAAAAATTGCCAAGATATAAAGTAGAAGTTACCTTGTGTTAAAGATAACATTAAAAACACATGTTTTAATCTGAGCTCAACTAATTTTAGCTATATGAAAGATTGGCCTTCTGTGCGTCTAAGGAGATTAAAGAAAAACTGAACATAAGCTCATTCATTCATGCCAAGAAGGAAGCTGGAGGAAGGGGAAACAATAGTGAGCAAATGAGTCCTGCCATTTTCTCTTGTGGAACCTAAAATATGATGTGATGAGAAGCACTGAAATTAATGGACTATTTACACAGATGAGCCTTTCAGTTACAGGCTCTGGTAAGCATCCATCTAAGGAGAGAACATTGTAGGAGTACCTGTAACTGAAATCCCTAAAAACTAGAAGCCGTTGGGAAAGGTTTCCTTAAGAAAGTGAGACTTCATCTGTTTGGGAAAGGGAAGGGACCAGGAGAGGGTGCGCAGGCAGACCAAAGCAATGCGGTGAAGACGGCCAAAGAGCACTTTGTGTGTATAAAAATGTCAAACGAACACGTTCTTTTGTATAATTAATATGTACCAAGAAAATAACTAAGAGGAAAGAAACAGAAGTGGAGAAGAGAGAGAACAGAAGAGGGAAGGGAATGGAAGGGGAGACAGGGGACAAGAGGAGGAAAAGAATAAGAAGAGGAAAGAGAAAAGGAAGGAAGGAAAAAGGAAAGAAAGAGGGCAGGGGAGGGGAGGGGAGGGAAGGGAGGAGAAGGCAGAGGAGGGGAGGGACAGGTTGAGCCCAAAGCCAAGGGCTTGCCAGGGCAAAGGAACAAGAAGATAGAGAAGAATGCCCTAAGCAAAGGGGCACCCTGTGAAAGCCCCCTGCCAGCAGGGCACAGACATAGGCTCTGAAAGAAGCAGTACAAAGGGAAGAAGAATGACATGAGATAGGACTGAAGAGTCAGATCTCCATAGGTCAGGCTGCTGGAGGCCTTGTCATGCTGTATTCCCAACCTGAAAGCCACGAGATGCTTTTTAAGGCTCACTGAATGCAGGCACTCTCACATTGCAAGGAGTTCACTCTGCAACCAGACAGAAAGTTATGACCCAGATGAAAGATGATGGAAACGTGGACTGGGGTGTTCACATCAATGTGATGGAGAGAAGATAAATGTGAAAGCTATTTCCAAGGTAAAATGGAGAGAAACTCCATATGAGATTAGGGGAGAAGAAGCAAGGCTTTCACTTGGAACTGAAAGGAGAAAGCTGGAGAGAAGAGCTGGGACCCTGAAGCTGAAGAGGGAGATCTCCCTCTGGTCTGTTTTTTCTAAACAGCATTTGAATTGTTTTATAGCAGGATATAGCAATAGCATTTTCACCTGTTCCTCTCTTCCTCTCTAGTATACTGGCTACTGCTTTTAGGGACAGAATGCCAGACCAGGTGTGGAAATTCTGGATCAACTCTGGACTTTTTGGTGGTTATTGATGGTCTTAAGCAAGTCATTTCACCTCTCTGAATTTCAGTTCCCCAAAAAGCCTCTCACACCTTCCTCCCACATCATAAAATGTGTTAGCCAGGATGTTTATGGACAGTGAAAAGGTATAGATTTAAGAGTTGCTTAATATACAGGTAGCATGAACCAGGACTGAGGGCTCCAATCCAGGTCTGACTGATCCTAAATGTGTAGGGCATGACAAAATAGAGGAAAAGAGTGGCTCCCAAAGTGCATTTCGATTGTATTGCTGGCAATGTCCTGACGGCAGGAAAGTTCAGGGGAAAGCTACAGTTGTCCCACCATCTCCTGGTTGGACAGTGCTCCAGTTTCGTTTCATTATTTCATCATTTCCTCCACTGACGAGGGACACACCACCTCATCCTTGGCCAGAGATACACACGGGACTTGTATTTTACAAAATAAAAAAATCCTGAAAACGAACTTAAAATTTCTCTTTGAAGCCCACTGGAAGCATCAAACCTAACTTCCCTCTACCCTGAATTTGTTTTTTAAACCCAAATAACTTTTTAAAAAGCCAGGATGTTAATTCTTAGAAACCATGATAAACATGTAATGGAACTTTTGAAAAACTTGGATTCATTTATCAATCTGTCATATGACATGGGATGCTTCCAAGAAATACTTGCAAAATTAAAGAAAGATCTTCAAAGGGTCAAAACCCATACCAAAGAAGACATTTCACTGCAAACAGTTTTTGGAAATTATCTAGATATGTAATCTCCAAAGTTGGCCTGGATTTGTAGGACACTTAGAATTTGCGAAGGTCTTTGTTGTTTCCTGGTAGCTCTTATGGGTTTGTTGCATTTTTCCAGGTTTGAAATAAAGTCCCCTACATTCTGTTACATTCTTCTCAGTGCCTAATACTGTTGAAACATCCGTCACAGAAGATAAAGTAGTGCTCAGAACCAACAGCTTCTGAATGCTAAGTAAATGTACTGTCTGATTTAGCTTCACAACAGAGCATGCAAATTAGGAAGCTGAGGTCACAAAGTTAATAAAGAGAACTGGAAGCCCTCCCTGTCTATGTGACGCCCCCCTGCACCCCACGTCACACTGATGTGCATCAAATGCTTCACCCCTTCTTTCCCACTTCTTCCTCTAAGTGTGTTTTTATGTTCTGTTAATGGCCGTAGCTATCAAAATCATCGACTTAGGAGAAAACTGTGGTTCTATATCAGTATACAAGACTGACAAGTGATAAAACTATTTTCTCTTGGGTTGGAGAGGTGGGAATCAGTGTCCTTTTTTCTGACCTATGTAGGCATTGCACAACATATGTGCATCTACATACATTTAGGTAATACATTTATACACAAAAAATAAAACTAATTAAAAATTTTTTAATGAAAAAAACACTTTTTCTCAAATCTTATATCCGCAGACCAAGAAGTTTAATAATTCCATTTCTGGAGATCTGGACAAAGGGAATACGCTCACAAATATGAAAGAGACTGTACATAATAACATACACTACAGCCACATTTGTATATAAAACGATGGAGAATGACAGAAACGGATGCCAATAGAAGACCGGAAGGATAAATCCTGTTATGTTTTACAGAATACCATGCAGCTCTTAAAAAAGAATAAGATATGTGATATGAACATGCCAAGGTCTTCAAGAAATAGTAAATGGAAACAAAAAGAACAAAGCATTGAGTTCACTAAGAGCTCACTCTTGAGTAAGCTAAATATCATTTTTGCAGCATTTACCAATTCATTTATTTATTAGTAAGTTTATTTCTCCCCTGAGCTTGCACTTCTCGGTTAGATCAAGACACAGCACTAAAGCTGAGGCAGGGGGAGAAAAGCCCTAGGAGAAGCCCTAGCATCCAGGAAGAAGCCAGACGGAAGAACCACCCTCAGGCTGTGTGTGCAGAGGCCACAGGCAGGTAAAGGGTCACAGCAATGTCAGGGACACTGCATTTCTGCCTCTTTCCAGACAAAGACTCAGGGAGGAAGGAGAATTGAGGGAAAAGTTGAAAGCCCACAGAATTTATCCTTTTCCCCAGGAGGGAAAGGAAGAACCTGTCCCAGGGTGTAGGGAAAAGCACTCAGTCGGTTGTGATAACGCCAATAAAGGTCCTCAATTAGTGACCCCGCACTCCTCAGGTGACAGGTGACAAAGACGTGTGTACACGTTCCTTCGTTCGATGAAAAGAGGCACAAAAGAGGCTGGCAGTACTAGCTGGCCATTTCACAAAGGTGTAGAGTAAGGGTGTGGTGCAGCGAGATTTGGGAGACGGTTGTGTTGAGCTGTCAGGCCCGCCTGGGAACTGCAGTTGGCCTATGCTGTCCTCTAGCTGTTCTCTAGCTACAGGTTTTGAGGATGGCTACAGGAGGATGGCAAGGGGGCCTCCTGCTGCCAGGACAAGTACCAGTAGGTGCCCAGATCAGTCCCTTGAGGGGTCACTTTTGAACTGAAGGGAGAGAAGTGGATGTGGAAGCCACACTTCTCAGAAGGAGCCATGTCAAAGTGAGAAAGTGATCCAGGTTTCTCTGATAGGACCACCCTTCCTTGCTGTCTAGTAAGAACTGACCTGGGAGAAAACCCATTTTTAAACCAAGACTGAGGCGCTGCAGATTGTATTCAAGTGTGGACAGTAAGCCAGTCAGAAATCTATTCCACAAAAAATAAATTGCATAGAATTTCCAGAACTCTCAGGGTATCTTTGGGGAGTGGTATGTTACCAGAGGCTCCTGCACATGAAGGAGGGACGCTTCAGTACTTTCGTCATTGAAAATGTCACAACATTACAATTTTTTATGTTTATTTATATATGTATGGGTGTGGGTATGTGCTCGTGTGTGTGTGTATGTGTGTATGTGTGTGTGCGTGTATGTATGTGTGTGTGTGTGTGTGTATGTGTGTGTGTGTGTGTGTGTGTAGGTCAGAGTACAACTTACTGGAGTCAGTTCTCTCTTTCCACAGCATAGGTTCTGGGAATTGAACTCAGGTTATCAGGCTTGGCAGCAAACACCTTTACCCAATGAGTCCTCTCTCTGGCCATGTTAAAACATTGTAAATAGTCATGTCTAGAAGCACTGGTGATGCAAAATTAGTTTCATTTCCCATTTACTTCATGCTGACATAAAAACTTAAAATGGAACATTCTTAAAATTCAGTGATGGGGGCTGGAGAGATAGCTCAATGGTTAAGAGCACTGACTGCTCTTGCAGAGGACCTGGGTTCAATTCCCAGCACCCACATAGTGACTAACAACTGTCCAGGGCCTCCAAGGGCCCTGCATGATACAGGTGCACGTACATACATGCAGGCAAATCACTAATACACATAAAATAAAAATAATAAATATTTTGCTTAAGTCAATGATTTTACTACAGATGAATTTTGTGGTCTGAAATACAAACCAAAAAGAACATAAATGCATTGAAAGAACATCAGATTAATTTTTGCACAGCACATATCAGAAACAATTCTTTAAAGGAGGGAACGTGAGTTATTAAAGATTTGTCTGTTCATTAGCTCCATAAACGTATCACTTTTTAACTGAATTCATCCCGTTCTTTTAGTAGATAATTTTTACGTATAAGTGACTTTAGATTTTAGAAAGTAAAGCTATTCCACTCCAGCATGGTCCTGATTTTTTACAAGATGGAAACAGACAGAAAGTGACTGTAAGACTTCTGTTGCTTAAAGGATAAAATAAATCATGAAAAGCTGAGCAAATGGAGCACTTAGCTGAAGCTCCCTTGGAATTCTGCAGTCAAGTGCCACAGAGTCACCACCTTTCAGCCTAACCTAAATTACAGTGTGGTAGGTATTTTTAGGAGCAGTGTTATCTTTTAAGACAAAAAAGAGACAACTATAATATTACATCCAGGGCTCAAACTCAATTTTTTAAAAAAAGATTTATTTTTTAATTTTATTTGTGTGTGTGTATGCACACACGTGTGCAGGTACCTGAAGAGGCAAAAAGAAGACATCAGATTCTCCAGAGCTGGAGTTACTGGCAGTTGTTAGTTGCCTGATGTGAATGTTAGGAATCAAACCCAGGTACTCTAAAAGAGCAGAAAGCACTCTTAACTTCTGCGTCAGCCCTCCAGTCCCAAGTCAGTTTTAAACTCCATATTTGACGGACTTCTATAGGCATGTAAGTCTGAAAGTAAGGCTCACTTGTAATTCACAAATATTAAATGAGGACCGAAGGATGCTCTGTTAATGAATGAATGTCCTTTACTTGTCTAAGACTGGTTTCTTGCTTTGATCCAATCTGGAGACATTGGATCCTAAAAGAATGCTTAATTTTTTAACATCTTCCTAGAATATAAGAGGAAACCCTTTGCAGATATATTTCTGGGCATTCCATATTTGTTATATAAAAGAGACAGTTAGGATAGTTATGCATGGGAGTAAACTCATTCTCAAAGGCAAATTTCTGATTGTCAGAAGAATCTTAACTTCTAGGACCTTTCCTGAAAGCATAGCCTCAGGAATCTGACAGACCTGGGTTTGAATCTTGCTTTGCTACCTTCTAGTTATATGAGTCAATTGATTTTTTTGAACTTTAGAGTACCTGTCTATAAAACATAGATTGCTGATATATGAATAGATTGGTTCAACAAATTTTGTCACCTATGGACTGACTGTGTATCTGGCGCTGATTAGAAATGAAGATGAACAAGAGAAAACTCTTTTTTTTTTTTTTTTTGGTCTTTTTGAGTCAGAATCTCCCTGTATCCACAGCTGGCCTGGAACTTGCTATGTAGATCAGGCTGGTCTCAAGCTCACAGAAATCCACCTTCCTTTGCCTCCCAAGTGCTGGGATTAAAGGCATGTGCCACTACATCCAACTACAAGAGAAAGTTCTTTACACTCACACAGCACTGTCTAGCAGAGGAGACGCACACAACCCATCATTCTAACACCACAAAATAAGTTCTATATAATGACACATAGAAAGCAGTGATATCTCACCTGTGGTAGGGCTTTGAACACTCATCCAAGTCAAGCTCTCTGGTCCTTCTAGCCTCGTGGTATTCTGTCCATTTGCAGCCAGTGACAGTCCTGCTCGGTAGGCCAAGAATGGAAGTAACCAGTCCCTTCTGGATGGGTCTATTGCTAGCACAATGACTTTTGTGCTTTCTTTGTCATATCAACCAAGGAAGCCATGTGTTCTAATGGGACAATCACAGCATGGGAGAGTCTCTATCAGCTCTACTAGGGCAACTCCCCAAGAGTTTGGCCCAGATCTACAGTAGACTAAGCCCTAACTTACAGTAATTGAGATATGCGAGTTGTAAGTACCTACAACATGATATGTCAGCCATCAAAAAGCGTCCTGAGAATGTTAAACACTGAGTGAACCAGGGAAAGAAGTAAGAAAGAACAGTTCGAACTAAGAGCAAAAGGTTTATAGGTTTGGAATGGCCTGACAATATAACTGCAAACAGTTCAGGTGGGCTGGAAAACAAAAAAAACGGACAAAGAGAGACAGAAGCACACAAGGCCAAACTTCAGAGGGTTCCCTAGGTCATGTTAATGGTTTGGCTTTTAATCTAAAGGCGATGAAGACCCTATAGAGATTTTAAACAAAGATGGACACATTCATCTGTAGTTACTTTACAGGAAGGACTGAGACAGTACTACCGACAGGAGAGGAAGATGAAACTGAGCAACTCACGGAAAGTACCTACTGTAGTACCTGGCAAAGAGAAGTACGTGACTTCCCTTTTCCCATTCTCTGCTTATGTATTAATGTAGTTTTAGAAACAAGCCAGCCCTTAGTAGGGTTATAGCCAAGCTCAGTAAATCTACTTTTAGTACTCTCTAGATGTAAATATGTCATAATATTAAAGTATGTGTACAAGATTATCTCACAGGGCCTTGTGTACAGAGGTAAACAATTCAGATGGCCACGAAGAGAAAATTGACTGGATAGTTAATGAGACACACTGTATTACATACTATTTAAAAAATAAAGGCCATGTTAACTAATCAGCATGGAGTATCCATGATAGAAACAAAGTAAAGAAAACAAGTTTTAGAGTAATATTTACATTGTATAATTTCATGGCTACAGATATAAAATAATAAATGAAACCCAACCCCAACCCTATGTATATACTTAGGGTGCCTATTTACAGCCATTCGCATGAGCCTGTAGCAGGATATAAAAGGCAGTACAAAGGGTTCACTGATTACCTCAGAGAGATGGAAGGCTTACCTTAGTTACAATTAGCATGTGTTACTTTTAGACTTTGTTTTATAACTATTAGAAAAAAATTTAAATTCCGTCCTGAAGATCTGTTCTTCCTACAAAGAAATACTCATTACAAAAGCACTAACACCAATCTTTTAGCCATTAGGTTCCTTTTCTGGTTGAAGTTTCCTCTTCCAGAAGGAATGCAATTGTTTTAAAATCTAACGTCTACCTTGAGTTCACTATCATTATTATTTCCAATGGACTGAGCCATAGACTCTCGGGGGATTAAATGGTTTCTAGTCTTCTATGCTAATTGCTCCCTGAAAGGAAGCCTAGTTCACTTTTAGGAAATGAGTGAGCCTTCCCATCAGGATAAGCAAGTTACAGGACTTTGGCCTATGGGAAAAGGCAACCAATCTTCCTAACAGATTTCTTGGCCTTAAAAGAGCAAAAACATACAAATCAAACTGAATCACTAAAAGTTCCCTGAAGTCAGGATTCAGTAAGTGCTGATATTGTGACTCTAAACTAAAGAAACATCACCTAAGACACAGAATACCTGAGTTCATGTGCTCATGTTTCTATTTCTAGCCTTTATCTACCAGGTTCTATGAGTAATAGCCCCTCTTTCAAGACAGACGGTCTTGGGGGATACAGGCTGAATTGAAAGTACCTCTGGAGTATTCAAGTGGAAATGTTCTCTTACCTGTCTGGAACACAGGAGAGAGAGCTAGTGACATAAACTTGGGACTTGCAAGTGTTAAGAGAAGGGTAAGTAGAGTCACTCAAGGAGGACTGGCCCATAGACAGAAGGGTACTTGCTTCAGCACAGTGGTTACAGTCAGAGTCTTAGCCTCACATCTTGGCTCTCCCTTTTCTAGATGGGTGCATTGGGGTGTGCAGTTTAACAGTTCTAATGCTCTGATTTCTCACCTGAAAAACTGCAACACTAGGAGTATTGAAGCACAGTGAGGCCTCCAAAATGTTTCCTCCTAGAAGGGTCAGCTACCACAGTGGCGTGAGCTACATCCAGGAGGAGGAAGCAGAGGCAACAGACACCAGGAAGAGACAGAGGCCAGATTTGGTCAGATTAGGGTGAAAATGCTTTCATTAGACTCAGCAATGAGGAAGTCATTAGCACTGTACCAAAGATGTCAAAAAGAGGAGCCAAACACAAGGTTTCCAAGGCAAGCAGACAACATTACTAGCATTCCAAGATAGCTAGGAATCAAGAGATACCTTCACAGGAGGCTAAAGAATTTAAGACAAGACTGGGACATATGGCAAGACCCATACTCAAAAAAAAAAAAAAAATTAAAAGAGGTTTAAAAAGGTTAAAAGATGCTAAAATAAACTTATACTAACATTTTCTTGGATACCAAATACAAAAGTAATATATAATTAACACCGACCATCTGTGTTTGTCTACCTTGTAAGGAGCTCTACATGCTTTCTGCATATATTTACTTATATCAGGATGGGATGAAAATAGTTCATCTTCTACTATGATGAGCGATCTGCAATTGCCAAGTATCTTAAACCTTATTACCTTAAAGATACCTGAAGAAAATGTGTAAGAGTGTTCCTATGACATCAGAGCAGGCTGAATAAGCCCATTAAGCTAATTAAAATAAGGACTATTAAATTAAAAAATACATGCAAAAACAGAAGTTCACCTTTTGCAGTTAATCAGGAGCTCTGTCAAATCAATGAAAATTTAAGTAAAAAATGGTTCTCAAATATCTGGCAAAAGACTCCATCTTTCTTACAATAAAATAAATGCAAATGAAAACTCCAGTGAAATCTGTTGGGTTGGTTGTGTTTTGTTCTTCATCAGGCTGGTAAAGATCAAGCACAGGATGCTATCATTCTGTGATGATGATAGCATAGGAGACCTCACAGGGAAGAGCATTATACTGCTGCCACCTTTATCTGTCACTATCTGTCAAATATGCCCATATCCTTTGAGTCAGCA
This sequence comes from Eospalax fontanierii, assembly GCA_035773235.1. Taxonomy (NCBI): domain Eukaryota; kingdom Metazoa; phylum Chordata; class Mammalia; order Rodentia; family Spalacidae; genus Eospalax; species Eospalax fontanierii. The sequence goes on along the minus strand of CM069528.1, from coordinate 32,522,242 downwards.
ATTCCATTTCTAGGAAACAATCCCACTGATACACACAAGTGAAATCGTACTTGGACAAGATTATTCATTACAGATTTAGCTGTAATAACAAAAGATTGGAAACAACCTAAAATCCCACCAGTGGGCTACTAGTCAGATAAATGGGATACAAGAGATAAGAAGGAAGGAGCGGACCTGTATCTCCTTTTTTTTTCTTCTTTGTCTTTTTGAGGCAGGGTCTCCCTGTAACCCCAGCTGGCCTGAAACTAGCTACGAGGACCAGAATGGCCTTGAACTCCCAGAGATCCGCCTGCCCCTGCCTCTGGAGTGCTGGGATTAAAGGCGTGCACCACTATGTCCAGTTCTGCATCTCCTGTTAAATGAGGTCTAAAACATATTCAGTAGAGGAAGTTGTGAGAGCAATTAGTTCATCACTCTATACCTAAAAGGATAAAAATAAATAGTGGAAAGAAAATATTTTACTTAGAAGCCCACGGAGTATTTCTAGAAGGGACCATGAAAACCCAGTGGCTACTGGAGTCACTCGGCATGGTGGATGTGACTTGTTTTCACTGAATATCTTTTTCTACTTTTTGAGTTTTGTGCCATTAAGTAGATGTTGCTTATGCAAAAACTATAAGAATAAAATATACTCTTGAACACGATGAATTCTGAGTCACTTTATTGGCATTTTGTTTGTTTGATACTAAATCTAGAAACTTCATTGCTATATAAAAGGGCTCTATCACTAAGACATCCATGCCCCCCGTTTTAAATGTTTTACTTTGTGACAGGGTCTCACTGAATTTCCTAGGCTAGCCTGGAATTGACTTTGTAGCCTACATAAGCCTTCAGTCCTCCTGCTTCAGCTTCTCATGGAGCTGGTATCAGCCTTGATTGTGTGGTGGTCATTTCTGGACATTTATCTGTCCTTGCCATTCTTACTGTGTCCACTTTGATTCTTTTGTTCCCCTTTTCTCTTTTTTTCCTTTGTACCACCTCCGTCTAGTCTAACAACTAAACAATAGTTAGTATCAACTGACAATGTAGTGTATTCTATAACAACTTGATCAATATGACTTCATTTTCACAACTACTCTCAGATGGTAAATTTGTTTGCAAAATTCCAGGAACTCCAGGTGCAGGGAACTGAAGCATCCTGAGAAAGTCACAAAACAATAAAGAGCTGGGAATTAATCCAATTCTATCTCTACAATTTAGTCTTTTCTAGAAAAACATACTACCAGTGACATGGAATAAGCATGTATATTTCAAATCATATACTAGTCACTGTTTATAATTTAAAAGTCAAAGGAACATAATATTTTATATAGTTTTTAAAAATACATAGAATTTTATGAATAAGTCAGATATTAAGCACTTGATACAGGTCCCCACAGCCGTGTGAGGTAAGTTACAATTGCTACTTCCATTTGACAATCAAGAACAATGAAGTCTGGTGTTAAAAATTTCCCAGTGGATCACAGCTTGTAAACTATAGAACAAAGGTGTAAATCTAGGCAGTTTGGCTCCAGATCCTGTACCATCACAACGCTGCCTGAAAACAGATTCATATGGTACATGACCCTATGAGAGAGAGCAGAGAAGAACCTTCACTATTCCTGGAAATGGATCTGCAGAAGCTTCCGGGAGGATCCAGCCAGGACCTGAGTCTCAATGATTAGGGCATAGAGAGACGTCACAACATCCACAAGATGTCATTCTACCCTGCACTGAAACAGTTCTGGAAAGATCAACATGCTTTGGAGGGTTGGAGAGTTGGGGGCAGGGAGATCTTAGCATAGTGCCTCATGTGACCTGCCTGGGAACTGTGCCATGTAACAGAACTAAGTTTCTAACAGGGATTTCATATTTTACTCAATATTCTAAAGTTTTGCTATAATGTGTAAACTAAGTTCCTGTCATCAGTGAGTACGGTCAAAAGCAGTCAGGGGGTTGGATTTAATAGTACTGTTTGTTTTTATAATGCAACATCCTAGAAAAAAGCAACTAGGCAGATTCAGAAGATGTAATGTAAAATGCAATGGCAAGAATATATTAAGACAAGGGATGCCCTGCCATTCTGGTGCAGCTGTGAGCTAAACATGATCCAAGAACTAACAGTTCTTTGGGGACCCCCAACCTCTTCATGATCCTGGTCATTATGTCTCACTTAGGGCCTCCAAGTCAGCCTCTTCATTCATCATCAATCCTGATCAGGGAGGGATAGTGACACATCAGAAAAATCTAGTCTTCTTCATTGCTGCCTTGTGTCAAATACCTTACTGTGTGACTAATCTTCGGTCTTAATTTGACCCACGGCTGAAAAGAACAGGACTCAACCTCTGCCCTAACCCACAAAGGCATGATCCAGTTCCTGGCTAGGAAGAACCCAAGGGCATCTGTCTGTGCAAGTTCTACCCTGTGCACCTCCTGCCTTCCCTTGATTCATCTGGAAACCTTCATTTGTGGTCACAGAAAAGTGGCATGCTTTGACCACAGCAATTTTTAATCAAACAATTTTTAATATGTTGGTTACTTTGTTTTCTTATGTTCCTCAAATAATATCCATATTAGAACAATCTCAAAATTGAGTTGATTTTGCCTTCAAAATATCCCTGGCTTTCCTTGGGCTCACTGGTGTGTGGGAAAGTGTTTAACAACTTGCCGAGAAGAGAAGGAAAGTTAGAGGAAGGCTCTGATTTGTAGCCTTTTTTAGTTTTCATGGTGTGAACATTCTCATTTTATCTAATTTGAAGCTATTATACGGGGGTCACTGAGTGCAGAGTTGGGAAGATAAGAACAGTTTGCTCTCTTAAACCAGTAAGCTCCAGTGGATTCTTGCTGGGCTCCAACTGTTTTTAGACAACTGCAGCAGCCTCCAAGCCCATCTCCCCAATTTCGATCCTGGGATCTTCTCCCTGCGCACTCAAATTAAACACTTAAATATGCTCATCACACCACTCCCTGCTCAAACCATCTTCTTTGACTCCCTGTTCCCTCCACTTTCACTTAGTTTTCAACATCCTCCCCTGATCTTACCAAGCAGAGTTACTAGTGTTAACAAATAAAAATAAAGAGTACCAATTAAACTTGAGTTTCAGATAAAAAGGAATACTGTTATAGCTTGATTATATAATATTTAGAATGTATAAATACTAAAAATTTATTTGTGTGTATCTGAGATTTATGCAGGCACCAGCCTTTATTTGGTCATGCTATGCCTAATCCACCCAAACACTGATCTTAGGTAAATCACTAAGTTCCTTTGATATTCATATTCTTATCCATAACATAATAATAAGTGAACCAGTTCCTGGCAGGGATAATCCAAAGGCATTTAAGTTTATAGACTGAGTTCTGCCTTGTACGCAGCCTAACTCTTGCCTGATTTATCTGTGTTTACCTGTTCATACAGGAAACTATCATTGTACCTACACAAACCTATCTAGCCAGTGGATGTTAGGGGCCTTCCTTGCATTCACAATGGTTGCAGCCCTGAAGAGGATAAAGAAGCTTGACCTTCTCTTAGACTTTACTTATGGAGGCAGAAGGACCTTCTTATTTTCCACATAGCACACTGCAGATTCAGTGCTAACAGGAAAAGTTATCCAGTTCATAGTTTATACTGAATTTATAAACTTCTGATAATATTTTTCTATTTCCACATATCTGCCATCAACCATACGAGACGGATAGGGATAAACTGTATCTCTTCAGGTCCTATCTCCTTAAACAAAGGGAGCTTTATGTATAGGAGCAGAATTGGATCTTCCTCCTCTACTAATCTGACATGGGGCACCTTGCCTGGACAGCTCACAGAATCCAAACAAAAATGAATGTGGGCTGTCCCCTGCCTTCATGGCCTTTCTGTAGCTCTGTCCTGTTTGGGAGCGCCCATGTGCGTGAACAGTAGCTGCCGCTTTCATCGTCATCTCGTGAGGCTGCGCCCCTGCCTCTGCCTTGCCCTGGAACACAGTGGGCAAGAATCGAGTATTCCCGCAATTTTCATATGTAACTTTCAAAACTAATCTCAAGCAATAAAAGTGTGTTGGTTCCATTTAGCAAGGTTTACTCTTTCAAGTAGAAACAACTGGCCATACACACAATAAATTCTTTATTTAGGCTTTTGTGGTGGCTGTTTTGTTTTTTATACGAGCTTTTGTTTTGGTTTTGTAAAGTTTAGAGGGAAAACAACATTGTAGTTACAGGATCCAAAGGCAGGGAGGCCTCTCAAGACTTCACCCAATGTATCAAAATTATCACATCTTGGTACTTAAGGCTGTGTGTTTTTTGTTGCTGTTTTTTAAAGAGATCTAGAAGAGAAATTTCTGCTAAAATATCTGAGTCCTGAGAAATCATGGCTGTCTGCCTCTCTTCCACAGCACCTTCCTGATCATCAGGGAGGATCTGCTTGCTATTTGCTTTGAGATGTATCTTACTTCATCTCCTTTTAAAACATACATTTCAAGATACTGGAGGCAACGAGCCACATGAAATGAAGAGCCATGAGGTCAACACTGCTCATGGAAACTCTCTGTACGTCCTGCCACCACTGAAGAGCAATGACCACTAACACCTACAACTAATGATTTAGAGATATTACTCCCCAGACAACTAATAAGTTAACTCACAAGGAAACCCAATGATCATTTCAATATGTCTTATCCCTATTAAGATATGAACTCTTTCCCTGTGGTATGAACATTGTACATCTATAAACTTAACTTGATGTTTTCCTTCTGAATTCTAATAGTTCTCCTATATTCAGAGAGTTATCCAAAGTGTTATGCCTTCAAAGAAGTATCTAAAAGAAAAGAAAAGAAGTCAGGCCTAATAGTACAAGTTTGTAATGCCAGCTATTCAGGAAGTTGAGGCAGGAGAATTAAAAGTTCAAGGCCAGCCTGGTGAACAGTTAGACCCCGTTTCAAAATAAAAGGTGAAAAGGAGAGGGACACAGTGTAGAGGTAGAGTACTTACTAGCATGCAAAGCTCTTCAATCCCCAGTGTCTCAAAAACAAGAAAGAATTAAAAAGAGAGAGAAGAGAGAGAGAGAAGGAGAAAGAGGAGGAGGAGAAAGGGAGGGAAAAAGGAAGTAAGGGAGAAGGAAGAGAAAGCTTTTCAATACTCTTATTAGGGAATGATAATGTTTCACATGCATATATATGAAATATATAATGAAATAATGAGTATAGCATACATAATGATAACAATTATTATTGTTAGCTGAATAAGATTAATTTTTACTTTTATGTCCTTTTTCCTTTTCTCTATTTTGTCAATTTTCTACATTTAATACATATTATTTGTGCAATTTTTTAAGCTAGAATATTTTATTTTGATATCGATAGCATTACTACTTGCACAGTAACTAAGAAGTGTACAGTCTCATTTCACTGACCCATCTTCAAAAAGATCCTCTGGATTCTCCTGAATCAGTTTACTCTACCTGAAGCTGTCAAGATGCTGGACATGTCAAAATGGACAGCGCCCTAACCAGCCAGATCAAATTTGCTAACTGCTTTTTGGGTGGGAACTAGAAGATAACATCAGACATTGTGACTTTCAAGAACTGTTTCTCAACTTGAAGGACACCTGCCAGAGTAAGTCCTTTAGGGAAAGGCTCCGTGTTGTTTAGCATGGCTAGCAAAGAGGCATGGAATCACAGAACACGGACAGGGTGCTAAGGCAAGGAAGAATTTAGGGATTATCTCTCTGTGGAGTTCTGAGATAGGAGAATATCTTGCCCCTACATCCTCCAGTTAGTCATCATTTCAATGCTCATAACTGCCAACAGCTGCACTCCTAAGACATAAGAAACCATGATTTGGCAATGCTGTAAAAAGACAAGTCCAATTCAGGGAAACCCAACATTCAGCCAAAAGTTTTTGCAACCTCATTCTAAATCCTGAAGTCCAATTTATTCAATAAGGCCACTGGGACCTTCACAAGCCTGCCCAAAAAGAGCAGCTACATAACATCAGACAGAAACAGTCCTGGGCTTGAGTCTCCTCCCAAGGCCATCCTTCACCATACTACACACCTGGCGTCTTCAGTAGCTACATTTCCTGAACCTGCAGTGAACAAACTAATCATAGAAAAGGAGAACACAGTATATGCTGGTTGTTCCAGAGACATGGAGGACTCTGAGGCAGCTAGTGGCCTAACTAAAGCAATTAGGCATCAAGTTCCCAAACAGACCTTTTGGAAAAAGAAGTCATTGCCAGGCATTGTGATCCCTTGTGAAGCTGACTAGTAAAGAAAGTCATGTACTGTCTCCTGCTACCACATCTTAGCCACCTACAGGAATCTTACCTATAGGAAAGTAACACAAAAGAAACATGACTTCCAGGGTAAGAGATCTAGATGTCATGCAACAAGAGTCTTCAGGAAACACAATACTGCCACCCAGACATATGCCACTGTGGAGACCCAATGGCATGGGAGAAGCAGCAGACAAAATGGTGACAGTATACAGATAGCCATGCTTCTGATACTTAGCTCTAAGTCTACCCAGCACAGGGGAGTCAGCGACTCTAGCTGACAAAGAGAGACAGAAGAGAGAAAGAGAAACAGAGAGACAGAGACAGAGAGAGAGAGAGAGAGAGAGAGAGAGAGAGATCATAGAATTCAGTAGTATGAAGGAATCACCTATAATTCTTTGACCTCCTTACCTGGATCTGAATTCTTCTGTAATACTTTAAATCAACCCAGGTGGCCCGTGCCTCAGGAGCAATGAGATCCAATATCTCAAAAGTACATTTTGTAGAAAAATTTCCACTTTGAATTAGAAAGCCTTCTCTACCTTCTTGAATTCAGCTTGCAAAAACATAGAGAAGGCTTTATTCAGAAGAACATTCTCATTTTAGCAAATAACTAGTCAAAAGGCCAGGGGAGGGAGGTGAAATAGATCATAGGCGGGCCAACAGAATCCCCTGGTTTTGACATAACATGATACTTTCAAACGGGTTCTTAGTACCTTCCTTTGAGGGAAGAGTAGAGGGAAACAGTCAATGCTTTGCATGCTTAGTTTCTGCCCATGACACTGAGCTTAGAGAACTGAGATCTTTGGAGAAACCAAAGGTGGTTTAAATGACTCGTGAGAATAAATTAATTTGTTGCTCTGAGCTGAAGTTTCCTAATTTTGAGGCACAGCCATCAGCCAGCAATATAGAAAACTCATCCCACAGATGGAGAAGAGAAAAAGCTCAGAAACTCAGCCTGAGGGATCTCCCTGCCCTGGGGTAGTGTTCAAGATCACACAGTGATTTCTTGTCAGCAAACCAGTTGTGGAAGAACTGACTTTATCAACCTGTTGAAATCACGGCACTCTCTTTCTGGCAAGTCCAGATACCAGACAGCAGACACACAGGGTCCTGTCTTTCTTATCCATAAGAGGCCATTCCTAAGATGCTTAGGAGATACCATTTTTGTACAGAGAAGATAACTCAGTACACAGCAAAACAACGAAGGCACTAGATAGACGAAACAACAGGGCAGATGTGCCCTTCATTGGGTTTTAGGAGAGATCTAGTTCCACTGCCCCTTTTCCATCAGGAAATCTGAGGGCAGATCAAGAAGTTGTCAGGTGCTAAAATGGAACATCGGAGCTGAAGCTGTGAGGCCAGAACTCAACTGAACTGGGCTGGTAGCTGTCAAGAGCTTCAGTCAATTGGCCTGGCTACCCTTCAAAATTGGCCAGCTCTTTCCAAACAGACACACCATATGCTTCCTGATATTATTTCTCCAAGTAACATTAACACTTTTCCCAAACACAAGACATTTCTTAGAGCCTCCCTCCCAGAAGAAGCTGTCAAATTACCCACTGTTTCACTTTGCAAACTTCCTCTGCCTTGGTGACAAACAAAACTACATTCTAACAGCAACTACAAGTTTCCTAGTATCCAGTGACTTCTCTTTTCTCCTTGGGATACTCCCTCTTGTTAGATCACGGGGCCGTAGACTATAGTCAAAGAGCACATTGCTACAGTTAGAGGATGTGGAGAGCATTTCTCCTTTGAAGGCCTTAAGTACCAAATGAAAATTCCTTTCTTCCCCTTACCTTGAATGTACTAATGAACTCTGATTGGAGTCCATCACCATGCAGGAAAGAGATACAGGCAGTCATTCAAGTGAACACAGCCAGTGCTATGTTAGCAAAGAAGAGAACTGCCTTTTCCTCCCACATGTCCTTCCTCTCATGATCCCAGCTGCCAATAGACTATCAATGTGTAAGTCAGTAACATATTAGTAATGGTAGCATTCACTGTCCTTTCCCAGTCACTAATATATACTAAAACGTGAAGGGGATTTGGTGGGCAGGAACAATTTGGGAAATCTATACCTCCTTCAAAGTTTGCTGTGAACTCAAAACTACAGTAAGAAAAAAAGTCTTACCTCCCCAGCCCGCAACACACACACACACACACACACACACACACACACACACACACACACAAAGGGATGAGTTCTCCAAATGGAAAACCCATTGAGATGAAAAGAAAAGAAACTACCGCAGTAGGAAAAGGGTCATTGCAGGAATGTTTTAGTTCTGATAGAGTCATTTCTCCCCCAAGCAAATGCCAATCAAAGGCATTGATACTAATAAAGATCTATCTTGGTGGCATACAAGGGGATGAGATTAAGTCATCTTGCCTTCCAGCCTCAGCACACCTGTCCTTTGCTGTCTACCAGAAGCTCTGGAGTTGTCAGGGTTCCCCATGTTTGTGAACCATGCTCAGAAGCTTGAAGAATGAATCATGCAAGGGCTATGACTTTTTACTGACATAAAAAATACTTAGCAGAAGGCATTGAAAAAGGTAATGGAACATGGCTAGATGATTCTCTAAATCAAGGGACTTAGCTTGAGGATGCTAATCTAAAAAGAAGAGTTCATTTTTTTTTTCCACTGCTTACCATAAGGAATCTTCAACAGAACCTACCATCTCATTCTTCATGGGGGAGTAGTTAGAAGACCAACTCACCACTGCCACTGTGGGCTGACTCTCTCCTAGTAACTTCATAAGCAAGACCCCAGGTGAACTGACAGCCATGCTGGGAAGAGCTCCCTGAGCTCAAAGCTCCAGCTCTTGAAAATTAGAGTCAGCACTTCTTGTGGGATTACTATATCCAGAGATTTTTATAAATATGTATGCTCCATCTCAATCATCTTCACAACAGCCCTATAAGGGATAAACTATTATCATTATGGTGTTATATGGTAAATAAACAAGGACACAGATTCTTGGGGTAACAGCCAGTATCAAACAGCTAGGAAATGACAGAGTTGAGCTTTCAACTCAAATTGTAATTCAAGGACCTGTGAGTTCCACAAGCACTCTCATAAAAGCTGCATAGATCAGTCTCCAGATCATTGTTGTATACATCAATGTGTATATCTGCACATATATGTTTATATAAATACGTATGTATTTATATGTAAATACAATTTACATAAGGCCATGAGCACCTAGGAGCTAAGAAAACGTCTTCCAGACTAGGTTAACAAAGGGCTTCACTAAAATTACTACGAATTCAGCACTACTGTAGGCTGGAGAGGAGCCAGGAGAGAAAGTAGACTTACTTTTTCCTCATGTTTTTGAACATTTTGCTATGGATGCATGCCTCCTATTTAAAAAGCACTTTTTATTGAAAAGATAAATGTGAATATTGACTTGCAGCACTAAGTTCAATAATTTGAAGTTTATTGAGCCACTTTTCTAAAAAGTACATAAGTGAGGGAAGGAAACTCCATGTGAGAGAGGCTGACGGCATTACACTGCAAGGGATCTGGGGAAGTGGCTACATTCAGTCAGTGCAGGAGACAAGACTCAGCTCAGGACTGTCTCAGCTGCCTTTTTAAGGACCAAAAGCACTAAAAGTGAAACCACGCAGCCTTCCTCCCCCTATTTTTATTTTCAAACTAAACCCCCTACTACCTCTAGGCCTCAAATAGTCAAAGAATGGATGACCTCACTTTTTTCAAAAGGAGGCTCTTAACATTTTACACACAAAGCAAAATGAGAGAAAATTCATGCTTGTCTTAAGGGCCCTAGCAAAGGTCATTGTTTTACAAATCTTGAGATCTCAAGCTGATTGTGATGTTAAAGTGTGTTTTGTAAACAGTTTTGTAAACAGATTCTAGTTTCAGCCTACAGTGCTTTCTGAATTTCTGGAGACAGATGGGGCCCGCGTGATCTAAAGACCATATTCAGGAGACAATGACCCTCCTGTAGAAGACATCAACCTAAAGGCAGAAGGAACCTGTTCAATTTTGTCCAGACAAGGAAACCTTGGACATTCAACACACTAATGTGAGTGATCCATGACACCTTCAGATCCAAATCCAGTCATTCAGTCAAAGGTAGCTAAAAACACAGCGAAGACACCACAAGGTCCTTCTTTGATATCTTTATCCTTCATCTACCTTGAACCAAACCAACTGTACAACTTGAGGGCTACAGCAGACCAGTGCCCATCCAGACTCCTTGGGGTGACCCAGGGCAGCAAGATCACACTGCACTGTAATGTGTGGTCAGCATTCAGGCAGCAATGGGGAGATAAGGACAGAGGATGACAACTGTGAAGACAGAGACCAAAGTTCTTACCAGAAGAATCTCCAAGAGACCACTTGGGAGAAAGAAGAATGAACTGGATCAGGAGAGGAGGAAACTGGCAGGTACTGCATGATGGCAAAAAGAAGTTATTCATGCATACGCTGCACACACATTCCACCTGGAGACTCCTAGAAATAACTGCACAAAATTTGGAGGTAGTCAAGCAATTTGGCAGCAGCTGGCTCTGGCAAGAGTAAGGAAATAAAAGCATTGAGATGAGTAGCCATGTTACTGATTGTGGAACCCCAGATTGGGGGTCTGAGGTGTGAGGTGAAAAAACTCAGGCCAGAAGGTCTTAGGTTCTTTACAAATATGAGTAAGCTAAGAAACTAAACTCTAGCCTCTTAGTAATTCAAGCATTGTTTTTAATCACAGTCAGCATTAGCTTCTCTATTTTATCCTTATAAAACATTGTGCATGATTTCAACTTACTTCTTTTTCCTCGAGACATACTAAAGTGCTGAGTCACAAAAAAAAAAAAAGAAGAAGAAGAAGAAGAAAGTAAAAAGTGATCATGCTTCTTAGGGCTAGCCTCAAGGATGACTTAAGCCACACTTTTTTCCCCCGAGCTGTGATTCTTTCGATGCTAACCGACGTCACATTGCACAATCTTAATAAGGTTTCCAATCAGCCCCACCTACTCTGGCCCCACCCCCACCCTCCAACAAAGATTTTATCAAATGTGGGATTTTCCCATGAGTCTCAAAATTAGAGACTCAACTCCCAATAAATATGAGACTGGGGATGTCAGTAGCTCATTCTGCTCACGAGCCCACCAGGAACGAAAGAGAGCTCTATCTGCCCTCCAGGAACAGCTATGAAGTTCCTCTCCACAAGTAAGTGAAGGAGATCCCTCGCCCTCTGGTGGGGCTGCTGAGCGCCTGTGTGAGGGAGGAGGTGTGTGACCGGTTGGGCTGCCGCTGGCCAGCAGCCAGCTCAGGCTCCCAGCTGTGCTGTCAGCTCACTCGCTGCTTTCCTTCCCTCTGCTCAGGAGTCCTCCACCCACTTGCCTTCTTGGGGCTGCTCCTGGTGACAGCCACGGCCTTCCCCACCTCTCAAGTCCTGAAAGAAGATACCACAGATGATACCACCCCCAACAGACCAGCGTATACCACTCCACAAAGGATGGAAGGCCTTATTTCATATGTCCTCGGGGAAATCTTGGAAATAAGAAATGAGGTGGGTAGGCTGCTGAGAGGCTGAAGACCCTGTGTGGGTGTTCATTCATTCTGCTTCCTCCTGAATCTGGAGGTCTCTGCTGGCTTCCAGGGCACTTCAGAAGTGAGGCTAAAGGGCCAGGCTAGACAGTGCTCTGTATTTCTTCTCTGCTGCTGTTTCAGGAGGTTCCTTTCCCATTCTGGAAAATATGAAATGTGGCTCGGTTTCTAGAAAATACACAATGACCCATTCTCAGCTCCACATTTAATCATAGTTTCTTCAGTCGAGCTGCTTTTTCACTTACCCAAGACTAAGGTCTTGTACATTCATTCTGTCCATTGAACTCTGGGAGCACTGGGAAATGCCGCTCGAATTGAATGCTCTGCTTCTTGAGGTTATCTGTGTGGTCAGGACTCTCCAGGGCCAGTCCACCCACGATGCATCCTTCATAGAGCCCAACAAAGTGGCAAAATCATAAGTAGATGGAAGCATCTTCCATCTTGAAATGCAAAGTCATTTGACTGTTTGACAGAAGCAAAGGCACCCTGGAAGAGGAGCCTAGACTCTGGTTCTGTTTGTGTCAAACCAGCTTTGTGATCTGGAGCAAAATTTCTACCATTATGAACTCTCATCAGCAAAATTATGGGGTTAGACCAGATCATTTCACAGATCCTTCTAACTAGAATATTCTGTGCCTTAAATTGTATTTGCCCCAAGTTATCATCAAAATTGTTGTCATTTACAAAGTTCCTATGATATGCCAGGTACTTTATAGAAATATTATATCTAATTCTCAAAACAAATGTATAAGAGAGGTTTTAGTCATTCTCGACTTGAGGATAAGGAATCTGAGGCTCAGGAGTAACACACCTGAAGTCATAGGAGAGCTTGAGCCGGAGGGTGCCTCATTCTACCAGGCTGCTTAGTAGGGTGTCATGGTTTGTAACTTCTTCCTAGCGGCTTTCCTGGCTGTGGCAGAACATGAATTGGCCCTCTAGTGGTGTTTGTTTTAGGGAAGAACTGGTATTCTTTTTCAGTTGTGTGGTTATGATGAGAACTGCATGGAAAACGAAGACGCGATTTTAGCAATCAAGCTGAAGCTTCCGAGGCTAACAATAAAAGATGGATGTTTCCGAACTGGATACAATCGGGTATGAACTTGTTATATTTACTTTCAGCAATTCCTCAATCAAAGTTGTCTCTCATGCATGTGGTGCCTGCATACATATAGACTCAGGCAGGCAGCAGAGGAGATAGACATAAAGAATATTGTGTAAATTTCATGAGGAAACAGACTTCAAGCTTTTATAAAGAGCAGTGTAAAGTCCGGCAATGTTGGGATTCTTCATATCTGTCAAGAGTTAGAAATCACAGCAAGTGTAAGCGGTTTGCCGGATTACAGTGATTCGAGGACCGTTCTCCTCTCGGGCTGCCCTGTCCACTCTCCCTGCTGAGAACGCTCTTCATACCCCCTCTCCCTGCAGACAGTGAGGCAGCCTAGACGAACTGCTGAGTATTCTGTAAAAGGAGATCTCAGGCCAGCCTTTATAGGAGAAAGAGTAGAAGAAGAGCATTGCAGGTGTCAGAAGAGGAACCCCATTCCCACACTCTAACATCTGTTGAGTCTTGGATAAAATATTCAGTGGTGCTACTAGTTGTCTCAGTATTTCAAGTGGGTCATCTGATACTATCTAGTGTCCTAAAACAGGATGCCCAGTTCTCTAGAGGGACACAGGGAAAAGAGGTTGAATTGCAGGAATCTTAAGTTCTCACATTGAATCTGTCTCTTAGAAATCACTGAGTTCCCCACTCTCTCTGCTCATAGCACAACTGCCTTTTGAAAGTGACCTCTGGTCTTCTGGAGTACCAGACCTACCTGGAGTACATTCAGAGCAAGTTGCAAGATAATAAGAAAGAAAAAGTCAAAAACGTGCAGAACAACACCAAGGCCTTAATTCAGATCTTGAAACAAGAGGTGAGTACTTCCCTATGTCTCAAGCAGTGTGGGGAAGAGAGGCTCAGGGAAAGCACCTGACATCTCAGGCTGTTGCACTGTTTTAAAAGAGATGGGTGCCTGGAAGGAGAGGGTCTAAGAAGTAGTTCCTGATTGTAAAACCTTGTTTTGTTTCATTTTGGTTTTGGAGTTTTGGCTCTCTTCTGCAAAGAAAATTAGTAACTACTTATAGCTATATTGAGTGGCAAGGATTTTTAGTATTGATTTCTAATAGTGTAAGAGATAAGAAAAATCTCTCTATAACAGACAAAAGGAAGTATATCCAGCCCTGCCCAGGGAACACTATTGAAGGGCACAGAGCTCTATACAAATGACTTCAATACTTTAATCTCCAGCAAGTAACTTTCTTGTTGCCAGAGTAAGTGGCCAAAGGCTAAAGACTAAGCAGATTATCGTCAACTATTAAATAAGATAGTGGAGGGTTGGTGGCTCAGAGTGTGGATAAGCCAAGCCAATGCAATAGGGCCTGCAATAAATCCTTGATGCTAATCCTGCCACTTGTAGTTGCTTGCCTTAAGCCAGAGCTTTTCATACTTTAATGTCCACAGGAATCACGTAGGGGTATTGTTCCACTATTGGTCTGACTTAGCAGGTCTGGGAAGGGGACTGAGATTCACCGTTTTAAGCCGTTCCTGGTCATGTCAATGCTGCAGAACTTTTAGGCTTACAATCAGAGGGGCAAGCCTTCCACATTGCTTATCACCATGGGGGTGGGTCTGTGGAAAGGTGTTTCTAGCATTCTTGATACCACCAGACCAATAGACTCTCCATGGAATCTGGATGGCTAGTGAAAGGGAAAGATTTGATTTAGAATCCATTAAATTGTAATGGTTTCTTTAGTCATCTATTAGTTGTACTGTGTCAGCTGTGTTTTAAATAACAAAGAAGACAAAGAAGATGGTGGTGCTGATCTCTGGTGCTTACTCACTAATGGGAGGCAGAGCAGAGGGTGGTTAGAATTCAGTTGCTACTGAAAAATTAATAATAGTCACCTTTAAAAGAAAGAATTCAGTTTCTATGTAAGGGTATCTCTCAGGGTGAGCTTGGAGCAAAAGCACCTCCCCTAGTTTGGTGAGTCAAGGCAGATGGACCCAATCAGTCTCATTCATCCCAAATTTGAACATCTTCCCCACAACCCAGAACACTCTACCACAAAGAATTTGTGCAATATTTAAAGTCTTTTCCTCCCCCTTTTAGGTAAAAAGCCCAAACGAAACAGTCTCCCCTAGCCCAACTATCAATGCCGGCCTTCTGGAACAGCTGGAGACACAGAACGAGTGGCAGAAGACCATGACCATCCAGTTCATCCTGCGGGAGATTCAGAACTTCCTACAGATCACCACAAGGGCTATTCGGGAAAACTAGTATGCTGCTTCTAAGAGTATCAGTTCACGGGCATTCCTTCCTGTGGTCAGAAAGCATATTCTGTCACTGGGTACCTACCTGATATTGTTCTCTACGAAGAACTGACAGTATGAACGTTAGGACACTATTTTAATTATTTTTAATTTATTGATAATTTAAATATTAAATTTTAAGTTAATTTATATGATTGATATTTATAATTTTTATGAAGGGTCACTTGAAATAGTCTATGTAATGGTTTTGAAATGATAATATAATATTCTATTTAATTTGAATATGTTGTTACAGAGCCAGATCATTTCTTGGAATGTATAAGCTTACCTCAATAAATTGCTAATTTATACATGTTTTTAAAGAAATATTTGTGCTGTCATTTTATAATGTTAAAATGTCTTCATGGGCTGGGAGTGGTAGTGTGCATGCCTTTAATCCCAGCACTCGGGAAGCAGAGGAAGGTGGATCTCTGTGAGTCCAAGGCCAGCCTGGTCTACATAGTGAGTTCCAGGTCAACTGGGGCTACAGGGAGACCCTGTCTCAAAAAGACAAAAAAAGTGTTTGTGAAAAAAAAAAAAAAAAAAAAATCATCACATTATCTTTAAAAACCAAGAGGGCTGAATGATACAGTTCAGTTGCTAAAGCACTTGCCTAGGATGTACAAGGCTCTGGGTTGGATCATTTGCACCAGAATATAATAATAATATTATTATTATTGTTAATAACAATATAGTAATAGTGAGATGTGTGAAGCTAAATAGAACTAAAAATGTCTGCAAATGGTCAAAAAAAGGAGGAAACTTCCTTTCATGAACTTTAGAGATTTTGCTGACAGGAGAAAGATTGTCACATAGAATCTGCCAGAAGGAACAATATTTAAAGTATCTAACAAGGTTTGAGAAATAGCAGAGTGATAAATGTTATTTCTTGATATGATCAGATACAACTACAATGGACTTACAAAACTTACAGTGACCTTTACCAGATTCCAATTCAATGAGAGCCTGAGCCACTGCTCTTCATGAGAAAGCTCAAGCTGCAGTCCAGCCGAGCCTGTCTTTCCTGACTGTACAGTCACATATTTTTCACTCTAGTAAATTTTCTTCATTTTGTTTTTTAACCCTGTTTATGATTTCTTGTTTACAAAGCTTAATATAAACAAATTTCTTGTTACAACCTATTCCACAAAAAATAGAATCATCTAGAGAAAGGTATGCATAAATAAATACCCACTGCATGCCCAGCGCCACCGTGAGGGGCTGCACCCATCCCAGTAGTTAATCCTAGCATTTGCACATTCTTTGGGGGGGCATGGGACAGTAAATGATTTACCTAAATCACCCTGCTAGAAGATAGAACATAATCTCTGACTTGAAATTCAAATCTACTTGCTCCGGGTCTCTTCTTCTTAGCCTTTAGGTATCACTGAGACTCGGATCTAGAAAATCTTAAACATTTTAATATAAGTAATACATTGAAAGTTGCAGTTACAGACTCTGAGACCACACAACTTAGATAAGACTTACCAATATACAAATTCCCCCTAGAAGTTCTGTCTCCTTATTCTAGATGCTCCATGCACTGCACATAATGTCTCTGTCAGTGTCTGCCATGATATATCACATCTTAAAACTGAAGGAGTTTCTTTCCCAGGTAACTTGTGGGTTCCTCAAAAAAGCAGACTCCAGTGTATCCATCTTTGCATACTGGACCCATGGCCAAAAGCCTAAGCAAAGCAGGCCCCTGTAAACTTTTGATGAAGAAGAAATCATACTTAGGCAATCACAAGTATAGAACAATTCAGTTATTAAGAAACAGAGTATTAGAGGAAATTGCACTGATGTACAATCTTGATCTTAAGGAATAATAGCAAAAAAATTGAAGGACTTCTAAATAACACAACGAATAGTCAGATCATGAAATATGCCTATATTTCTTTTCCCCTGACATTAGTCTTCACCTATCCTCCTTCCAATCTCCATCAAAATTGGTAGTGAGCCAAGTGTAGTGATACACATCTACAGTCTCAGCACTCTGGGAGGCAGATACAAGATTATGGATTTGAGGCCAGCCCAGACTATATAGTAAGCTCCAGGTCACCAGCCTTGGCTGCATGGCGAGACCCTGTCTCAATGCCTCCCAAATTCATTTCATGTGTGTATGTATGAATGCTCGTGAGAGAGACTGTGTATACAACTTAGCATGGCCCTTCTTCCTGTTTCTACACAACACTAGGGATTTGACACAGACTTTCCCTTTCTAAGCAGTCTTCTAAAAAAGGCATTCCCTAGCTTAACCCCGTAGGCTTCCTCCAGGGCAGGACTTCTGCTGGGACGGGGAAAGTCCACAGAGGCCAAAAATGGGGAAGAGCCAAGCAAGAAAATAGATACATACTCTGACTTCTAGAGATTGTGTCACAAGTGGGCTTTCCAAAATTATGGTAAATCTAAGAGCAAAGTAAAATAATAGCTAACTAAAGCCTCCATCCTTTAGGTAAAAACATATTGAGCATCGTACTCAGGAATGTTTATAATGAATAGGTGAACAAATAGACAAGGCCCCTACCTTAATAGGTTCACACTGTGACAGGGAAAACAGACATGGAGCAAGAGATGTAAGGATAATGAGGTTTACAAAAGAGGACTGTCTGGTAGCCTGAAATCCTCTCCTGGGAATACCAATAGCAAGAAATCCAACTAAAGCTGGAGCTTCCTGGAGGAAGAGAAGTTCTGGCTGAGATATGAAAGATGTTTGGGAATTAACCAGGTCAAACTGAAAGAGTGTCCCAAGCAGAGGAAATATCATATACAAAAGTTTGTATCAATGAAAGTATACCGTGACCCTTTCATAGTGCTAGAAGGTACTATTCAGACATTGGAAAAGTCATCAATGGTACTACCCAGTGGTGAACCCCGAATGCTGAAATAGCTGACCTGCCAGGCAACATATGTCCACTGGTGCAACAGAGGCATAAAAATTTGGGGGGTAACCAAGTGCTTTCTGATTGGATCTGAGGCCTGCTCCACAGTAAGAAATTCATTCCTGGTACTGTAAACCTTGTCAAAAGTCCATGGTTTGGGAGGTCATGAGCTCTGGGGGAGAACCACTACTGCTGTTTTACTAAAATAAACATGTTGTCTAACTCCTTTCTAATATTTACACATACACTCATCCATAGGTTATTGCTGCTCAAGCTTGACCAAATGAGCTTTGTCTGCGGTTAATGTAGAGACTCCATCCTAAATGGGATACCTATATTAACCCCCACAAAGCTCAGGGAGCACTGTGGGAGAGGGAACAGAAGGAATGAAAGAGCTGTAGCCTTGGAGGAGTGCAGTGAAATGCCATCTTCTGGACATGGCATAGTTGTTGCACTCACAACCTCACTGCAGTCATTGTTACCTACACAAGATCTGCACCAGATCAAGTCAATAAGAAGAGTCAATATTCCATCAGGCAGCACTAAGTAGACTCAGTGGTCTACTTACACACACAAAAAAGAAGACATAAATGTGGGAGAGAAACATGGGGGTGTCCAGGGAAGGAGGGCGCTGGGGTTGGGTATGAGCTATGTATATAGGTATGATAGTGTCAAAGAATAAAATAAAAGATTAAAGGATACACAAAATGAAAAACATACTGTGGTGAGATACTGAAAACTTCATTATGTAAAGTCCCTAAAGAGCTAGAAGTGGGGAGGCTGAGATGAGCCGGAAAGCAAGGCTGGGAGCAGATCATCGACAGCACTAAAAGCCACATTCAGAAAACCTGGGCCTTATCACATGGTGAGAAGATGGTTGTAAGTGGCAGAATGACACATGAGTTTTACATTTTAATGTAACCCGTAACTCAGATTGCAGTGTGGATAGGAAAACTGCCTGAAGAGGACACTGGAGGAACTCTCCAAAGGCCTTTATTGGAGTCCAAGTAAGAGATGGCAATGTTACGGGTGAGGGAGGCGGTAAAGACAAGGAAAGAGAAGGCAATGGAAATTCTCAGTGTAAGACTGGAACCAACTTAGCAAGTGGCAGGTGCTGAGCAAAGCACCAGATTTTCAGAAGACGCCAGAGGCTTCGAAGGAAAAAGGAAACCCTCAAAGCATGGAGGTCTGGGATCTGAGAGTATACATTTACTCAGAATTTCTCACAGCGTCTGAAAGGTGCCGGCATCCCTCCTCAGTCCCAGGAATACAATGAATCCAATGGTGATAAGACAGACAAGGTCTTTGCTCACAAAGAACACAAGACCAGGGAAAGCAAATGACCACGTGCCATATGCTAAGTATGTGTGTTTCAGTTATGAACCAAACTGTGTCTTCAGAAAGATGGGTTGAAGTCCCAATCCCAAGTGAATGTGACTTTATTTAGAAATGGAATCTTTACAAATGTGCTTCAGATAGGATGAGGGCATTAGCATTGGGCCTCCTAAAACCAGAAGTGATGGAGACACACTGGGTAAGCATTCATATGAATGCAGAGGCCTGGTATATGATGGGCCACATCTGTAGTCCTTACCACTCAGGAAGTTGAAACGGGAGGACTGCTTGTTCAAGATCAGCCTAGATAACATAGTGACACCTCATTTCAGAGAGAGAGAGAGAGAGAGAGAGAGAGAGAGAATGTCTGCTCTCCCATGCTCATGTGAGGATACAGGTAGATATTAGAGAGGGGCATCCATAAGTCAAGGAACACCAAGAATTGCCCACAACTATAGAAGGTAGGAACAGGCAAGGAAAAACCTCTTTATACATGTTTAGAGGGAATAGGAACCAACCTTTTGCTTTTGCAAAGCTTTTGCTTTGTTTGATCTTTTGTAACAGTGTCTCATTGAGTAAGTCAGTGGCCTGAAACTTGCTATATAGCACAGGTTAGCCATGCACTTACAATCTCCTCACTTAGCTTCCTGAATGCTAGGATCACAGGCATGTGCCACCATGCTTAGCACTTATAACCATCAAAGTTGTGGGAAAATAAATGCTTATTATTTTAAGTCACCCAACATGTGACGCTTTATTATAACAGCCCTGGAAAACAAATATACATACTCTAGCAGTGCACAGTAGGTAAGTTACAAAAGAACATAGAGGATGGAGTGAATAAAACTGATAACATGATAGGAAGATAAATAGCAATGTTATTGAAAAGAGTTTTTGTTTTTGCTTGCTTGATTACTTTTGTGATTGGTTGGCTGGTTGGGTGGGTGGGTGTTTTGAGATAAAGTCTTCTTGCTACATTGCCTGAGATAGCCTGATGTAGACCAGCTGGTCTTGAGCTCACAGTAGCCCTCTTACCTCAGCCCGCTGGGATCACAGATGCATGCCACCACGACAGGTGGCTGTCTTGTTATTTTTTTGGTTTGGGGATTTGTTCTTCTTGTTATGTGGTATATATGTGTGTAAATGTGTGTTTACATGTATGTGCCTCTGTATCTGGGGAGGCTGGAAGTTGATATCTGGTGTCAGTTATCTTCCAGGATTGCTTACAAGTTTGGCCTGTGGTGACTATCTGGTACCTTAATGATAAACAATTCTCTACATTAACATAACACTTCCCCAAATAATTTCACTGTCTAAATGGTGTGTATAAACAACATGGTTCATATTAACTATTTTCTCCACTTTTAGGAATCTGAAATTGTAATGTGCACAAAGCGGAGGGTGCTCAAATAAATGTCTTGGGAACTGAGTTACTAACCTCCTTGGCAGACATGTCACAATTCACTGCTGGAGGAATTAAGTACATTCTGCGTAACATCACTGGAAAAGGATTCTTGGAAGCCTATGCCTGATTTTCTTCAAATTCACATGCGTCTTTTTACTTGCTGAGTTTGATTTTGATCCTTCTGCTGCTATGTAGCACATGTGATGAATATTAAGTCACTGTCTGATGAACACTAAATCACTGGACTGTTGATGATTAAGAAGGTCTCTCACTGAACCTGAAGTTGGCTGGGTTTGTTTTTGGTTTTTTTTTTTGGCAAAGCTAACTGGCCAGTAATCCCCACAGATCCTCCTTTGTGGGTTCGCTGTGCTGGGATCACAGGTATGCATGGCCATACCTGACTTTTTATGTGGGTGCTGAGGAGCTAAACCCTGCTCTTCATGTTTGCACAGTGCTCTTACCTAGCCTGGGTGAATGGGTATTTATTTACAATTATGCCTTAGGAACAGATAAAAGCTACTGATCACAGGTGACTAGTTCCTACTCTCTTCCTTTCAACCAGTCGGGTAGCACTGATAATCATGGGACAAGTGTTCAATCCTAAAGTTGTAAGGGCCATGGCAGAGACCAAAAGCCTGCATTATCCGAGGAAACTCATTTAGTTGTGCTTAAATGTTTATAAAATTGGATTTTGATATAGAAATTACATTCTATTATATACGTGTTACACACCTATTTGAAAATCCAAGACCCATGCACTGAAGAAATAATGAAATAACAAAGCAATGTTGGCAAGTGACCAGAAATATTAAAATACTAGATCTTGATTTTCCAGATAGAGTTGATAGACTGCATATCTATTGAGAAATCAAATTTTAAGTCTTGTTTAGAAAATTCACAAACTTGTGCATTGTAATGAGGTTCTATTCCAGTACAACAATAATTAACTATGAAATATCATTCGGACTAAGAGCTGTGGTAAGTAATGCTATGCACAGAGGAGAATTTAGGTTTTAGAAGTTGATACCCTCGAAAAAGAGCTACAAAAGAAAATGGCATCTGATAGTTTCCATAGAGAGTCAAACATTCTGTTTAGAAAAATAGCAGTAATAATTGTTAAGGACCTAAGATATAATTCATTTATTAAAGTATAGATTCAATTTAATTAGGCAGTGATTGGACCACTGCAGATAAAGTGGACACAGCAGATTTTACATTCTACGCAACCAATAAATCTAGAAATAGAGCGATGAACTTCCATATTGCAGTCATGGGTCAGCTCTCCTTCCCTTGCTAACCACCCAGTGCTTCCCAGGGTGGGTCCTGACAAAGGTCCCCAGTAATTTGCTTCTTCCCAAGGTCCCAGCTGATCTTGATGATTCAGAGTCTAGAGAACAAGGGAGAAATAGAAAATCTGAAAGCAAACCCAGTTAAATTAGACCATAAGCCACAGCCTCTGCTGTTTCTAGAAATGCTTTCTACAAGCTCTCCCTCCCTCGGACTTCTCACAGCATCACTTTCCTCACAATTTCCCACAGTGATTTCTCTCTGGGGCCAAAGCAAACCTATATAAACCCCAATTTAGCTTCCTCAAAGACGACTGTTCCTAGGCTGTGTGTGGGGGTTGGGGGCATATCTAAAGATGGTGCAGTTGTAATATTTTTATTCCTCTGTCTTCCCTCAATCTTTCCTGAATAGAATAAGGGTTATGTAAAAGAAACAGACATTGTCAATGAAACAAGCAACTCACAGCACACTAACAAAAATATGGAAAGTCTGGGCAGAGAAATGGGAGAAGTAAAGCTCCTACAGGACACAGAAACTCAGCCTTCAGAAAGATTACCCAAGAGCAAGAGTTTGCGGCCCACAGCTGTAAGGTATACATCTATTCAGAAATAATACGTTTAATGAGAGCTAACCCAAAACAAAGTAAAGATGCCAGTATAAATAATAAGGTTTATATATGACCTTTTTCCCATCATTGTAAAACCGCCAGAGACAAGATTTCTCACTAAAGAAAAAGACTTAAAAATATATGAAATCCTGAGGAATATATTTAAATGCTGAACTTCCTTTACTACAAGTATCAGTTGAACTGGTGACTTCAAGAATCTCTGTATTTTCTATTGTGTTGACAGTTTCAGAGAATTAGGTGTACAAATGAAGAAACTGCAATGTTATTTCCCCTATGTTGAAGAAAAAAGTCAATGAAGAGACACACTCTAATTAGGTCAGATTTTTCATTGAGACTAATCATTATTAGAGGAAGGGGCTCAAAAAGATCTATACTTCAGTTTAGACTGCAAAGGGTCTGGGGCTAGAGAGACAGCTGAGCAGCTAAGAGCAGTGACTGTTCTTGCAGAGGACCCAGGGTAGATTCCTAGCACCCACATGGCATCTAACAACCATCTGTTACTCCAATTCTAGGGGATTCGACACCTTCTTCTGACTCCTTGGGCACTGCATGACATTGGTGTACTTGAACTCACAAAGAATTTCCTGCTTCTGCCTCCCAAGTGCTAGGATTAAAGGTGTGCACCACCACATCTAGCTTTTTAATTTTTTAAAGTTAATATTGGTTGGTTTTTTTAATCATTTGTTTGCATTTATTTTAGTTCAATTTCACTAACCTTTAACCTTGTAATTTTAAATATATTTAGAAACTACTTAAAATTAATAACATATATAAAAACCTATGGGATACAACCAAAGCCAATCAAACATTCATTTAACAAACACATATAGCCTGGGCCTGCTATGTGTTTGGCATTATGCTAGGTGCTAAAGACAAAGAGGTGAGAAAGGCTAAAAGAAATCCCTAACTTCAATAGGCTTACCTCTGAGAGAGAATATTCGAGCTGGTAAACCATGAACTCTTAGAACCAGCTAAGTGACATGGAGGAAAACAGAGCAGGCAAGAGAAAAATGTATTTTTCAGCAACAGCAAAAACTGATATAACCTTCAGAAACACAACTTGACACTAGTCAGCAGCATTTAAAACTGGTGTCTCATTTGAATGAAGAAACTGCTGCCATGGTTTTATTCTATTCTCCATCATTCTTTGCCAGCTTCTTACACATCTTCCTGGAGACATTTTTCACATTAACGAGCATGCATGGAGCAGCCTACATATTGAGGGCATGTTTGTCTTATTTCTACATGGCAATCCGTGGGAACCCCAAGGCTCTTGTAGACACTACAACAAAAACACATTTGTTCCGATGGAATCATTCACAGACGTACCTCTTTACTGCCTTGCTAGTCAATCTTACCCACACATAATGATGCTCCTTCTGCAAACCACTCTGAGCACTACAGAACTCATGACCAAGCAAGCCCCTGCCTTTAACAGCAGAGTAGGAGGGAATCTAGCTTTTATGCCACTCCCAGTCCTCTTCTGCCAGCTTGCACCAAGATCTGCGGCTTCTTGGTGCTGCCAGGAAGGGCCCGCACCTCTCGGGGATCTTACCAACTCTCCCTACTGTGAGCCCAGAACCTCACTGTCTTGCGTCATTCACGTAAAGCTCATCAACTTACCTTCCAGCTTCTAAAGTGATTGTTTTCCTCTTCTTGTTCTTCCTGCCCCTGCTCTACCTATGACTATTTTTAAACCCCTTTATCGTGGGTCTGGTGAGGTGTTAGGAGGGAGAAAAATTACTCCGTTGTGTTAAAGCTGCTATCTTGACTCTGAAACTTCTGTTCATTTTGTAAAGCGGTTTTTAAGTAGGACAGTAAGACTAGGGCATAGCCCAGTGGTACAGCCCCTGCCTAGCAAGGCCCTGAGCCCAGTCCTCAGAGGGCAAAGGCACTTGCCACCAAGCCTGACAATCTGAATTTCAATCCCTAGAATCCACACAGTGGAAGGAG
This sequence comes from Eospalax fontanierii, assembly GCA_035773235.1. Lineage (NCBI taxonomy): Eukaryota > Metazoa > Chordata > Mammalia > Rodentia > Spalacidae > Eospalax > Eospalax fontanierii. The sequence continues at coordinate 32,497,588 of CM069528.1, read as the reverse complement.
AGAACTGATTCCCACAAGTAGTCCTCCGGCCTCCACATGCAAGTCATGGTATTTGTATGTGTAAAGACACACACACACACACACACACACACACACACACACACACACACACGAATAGTCAATAAGCACAGAAAAAGAAACTGAGTGTTACTAGCCATCAGGGATATACAAACCAAAGCAGTTGAGACACTTCTTCACACCCATTAACATGACTATTATAAAAAGATGAGCCAGCCCTTAAACCAGAAAAGACAAGAATTGGCAAGGGTGATCGCAAATTGAAACTCCTGTATACTTACTGACGACACAAAATGACACAGACACAATGTAAACAGCTTGGCAGCTATTCATAAAGCTAATCTTAGACCTTTCACTCTTAGCTACGTGCCCAAAAGAGTTAAAAATCGGGACTCAAACAAGTAATAGAACATCGATGTTCTTGTAAGTTATTACTCAAATAGTTAAAAGGAGGAAGCAAGCTAAATGTCCACAGATGACTGGATGAACAAAACGTGGCATATATATTCAATGGAATATTACTTAGCCTTAAAAAAGAATGAAATCCTGACACGTTATGACATGAATGAAACTTGAAGACTAGAAAGACAAATAATTTTCAGTTATATGAGGTGCCCAGAAGATGAAAATGCATAGAAAATAGATAGCAGCAGAGGTCAGTGTCCAAAGAAAATGGAGAATTAGTATTTAGTGGGTACAAAGTTTCTGTGAGGAATGTGAAAAAAGATTCTAGAAATGGATAGCGGTGGTAAGTATATGCATTGTGACACTGAGTTGCACACTTAAAAATGGCTCAAATGGTCAGTTTGGCACTAAATGCCAGAATGCACCGTGTATGAGGATGCTTGAATAATTAAATTTCTTTGCAACAGTAGAGTTGAGAAGAAAAGCTTCGATTTCACCTCCTATTAAAAACCTTCTGAAACTTTTTATCACACGTTCCTCCTAATGACTCTGAATGGCTGACAGCCTACAGCTGCGCCAGTAATCTATGGGAACTGATTAGTTGAGGACCCAGTGTGCCCGAAGCTGGGTTTTGTTAAGTTACATAATGTTTCATGATGCTTTGCTTTGCTAGCCATGCATGGGCAGGAGTTGGAGCTCTAAAAGTCAGCAACTGCAGCTGAAGCAGCATGCCCTGGTCAGCTTCTATGGTGTCACCTGACCCACCTCCTAGCACATCACCTGCCTGACCTAAAGGAGAAGCAATTAAAAATAGAACTGTTGTCAGTTCTGATTGGACAGGATGGTACGCATTCTGAATATTCCTCATTTGAGTAACTGAGGCCATTTTATGGACTATAACAACTTCCAAATGTGCTGCCAAGCATTCATAGACTGGATGCATTTCTATATTTAGTTTCTTTGGGATACATGTTATCATTGCAGGCATTCATAACATAGCATAATTTCTAAAAGATACTACACATGTTATTCATATTTCTGTTATCCTAACAAATACCCATGATAACTTACAGGTTTGTTTTGACACAGTTTTAAAGGTTCTGGTCTATGATTGATTAGCCTCATTACTTTTCAGCCAGCGGTGAGGCAACACATATCAGGTGCTTGAGTTGAGGAAAATTATTTACCCCATAGAGATGATCAAATGATTCCACACCTCTCAATAATGCAACTCTGGGACAAAGCTTTGGGAAACAAGATCCAGCTTAGAGCATCACACAAGCATTGCCTAGCATTTACATGGATGTAGCTGATTTTCTTCTCTATTTATAGAGTACCACATCATCATGTGAAAAATCTACTATAATTAGAATTAAATTCTTCTTTTTCTTACAGCACTGGCTTAAAACACTGGCTTTATTCCAATATCCTAGACTTTTCTTTTCTTTCCCTGTGTTTTTTCAGGGGAAAAGTTTTGATTATTTAATCAATATTGACTCATTGTAAACAAATAAAATTATCTGACCATTTTTGTCTTTTAGTAAACTTATGATTAATTTTTATATTGAAGTGAATACTAATTTATCATAAATTAATTTCCTTTTTATATTTATATTTCATTCAAAGTATATAGTATTTCATATAATTAATCTTCAGATGTAAATTGTATTATTTATGTATTTCAAGTTAATAGATGGGTCATTAAGAGTGAAAAATAGAAATGGAGCAGGGCATGATGGTGCACACCTTTAATCCCAGCACTTGTGGGCAGAGGCAGGTAGATCTCTGCAAGTTCAAGATCAGTCTGGTGTACACAGCAAGCTCCAGGCCAGCCAAGGCTACATAATGAGACCCTGACTCAAAAACAAAACATGCCTCAGGGCATGTCTGTGAAGGATTATCCAGATTAGCTTAACTGGGGTGGAAGACCCTCCCTAAATGTGAATGGTACCATTCCATGGCTGTGGGTCCTAGACTGAATAAAAAAGAAAAAGGGGACTAAGCACAAGCACTCATCACTCTCCTCTTCCTGCCTGCAGATACGATGTGACCAGCCACCCAGAGCCACCTAGACCTGCCTCTATGCTGTCCCCTCTATAATGGATTGTAGCCATCAAATGTGAGCCAAAATAAACTCTTCTTTCCTTACATTGCTTTTGTCTAGATTAGGTTAATTGATGGAGGAAGATGAAAACTAAATGTATGCAGTATCAATCCATCGGGGATGGTCCTGGGCTGAACAAAAAGGAGAAAGCACACACCAGGTACAGTGGTGCACGCCTTTAATCCCAACACTCAGGAGGCAGAGGCAGGTGGATCTCTGTGAGATCAAGGCCAGCCTGGTCTACATAGTGGATTCCAGGCCAGCTGGGGTTACAAGAGGCCCTGACTGAAAAAAAAGGAAAATAAAACAAAAAGAAGAAATCTAATTGCGCTCTCCTCCATGCCTACAAATGCAATGTGACCGTCACCTGGCTCCGCCACCAGGATTCCCCACCACTGTAGACTGTATCTGGAAACTGTGCTTAAATTGCTTTTATCAGGAATTTTGTGTCCCAGGAATGTGTAAACTACCTATATCTACCAGATCTACCTATAATACAAATTATAAAGTGACAATGCATGTGACAATACTCTGTAGGCAGAAATATAATATTTACATATTCACATGAGAGCTATTATACCTCTGAAGTATTCTATATATTTATGTTTTCCATTAGCTTAATGGTATTCAAAGTATGGCCTACAGGCTGCAGTCTCAAACTCTTCATTACGAGTCTGCAAAATAAGTATGAAAGTCAATTAAGTAAACCATTGAAAATAGCTATTTGTATGGTGTCACAACACCCAAACATGTGGTCAATGACTACTTTCACCAAGCAAGCTATAGACCAGTTCAGTGTAGTGAATTCATGAAGTGCGTAGCACACAGCAGGAGTTGCAGACGGGTCATGGACCATTTAACCTGTCAATTGAAACCCCAAAGTATATAAAAACATAGAAATGTAAGCACTGTTAATAACTTATTCTATGATTAGTTTAAGTACCAATCAAGCTTTTAAGAAAATTTAATGGAAAAATACTGTTTAGTGTAGGTTGTAAACAAACACATTCTTGTTCCTACTTTGGCAATAGAGCTGACTAACTGATGACAAGGAAAGTGACTCCAAAGAATGAGATTAAAATACGTTGTGCTTGTTTTTCTCAGAACAGGATCTTTCTGGATTGGATTTGTTTGGTTTGATAATTGTGATCACAGTCCAGTGTCAGACATATTGTATTACCTGATAGAACTAAGAAACCCCCAAACTCCTAAAGTTAGTGGCATTAATATTATGAGACTAACCAACCACTTTCTCATTGGACTTAAGGTCTGCTTCATAGGATGGAGCCCATACCTGACACTGACATCAGGCCTAGGAGCCTGAGGCTAGACAGGTCACAGGACTCAGGGGAGAGTCTAGTGCTAGTTTTCTTCTAAATAGATACAGTATTAAACCGACTCCTAATGACTTACTGTTAGACCCATAGAGTAATGCATCTCTCAACTCTCACCAGAGAAGCTTCCTTATACAGCAGATGGTGCTTAACACAGAAACCCACAACTGGACAACAAGCAGAGAGCAAGAGGCTGCAGAGTGCTTATCCTGAATAGGACCTGTATCAAACTTCTGCCTCCCAAGGATCATTTTGGAAGATGGAATGGAAAGACTGTAAGAGCCAAAGGTGGTGGATGACCACAAAGAAACAGAGTTTTCCAGGCAGCTGGTCAGTTGCTCATATGAACTCACAGAAATGGTGACAGCATGTACAAGTCCCATGCAAGCTCAAAACAGAAACAAATCCCAGCATAGACATGAGGAAGTGGGTAAGAAGCTCCAGTCCCACGTGAGGAAATTGTGGCAACAGATGGCTGTGGAAAGGACAGAGAGTTTCTTTCAAGAATGGGACTCTTGGTAGGTTAACCAGGCTCCAGTGGATGGACCCACAGTGAAGGACATTGGGGGACACAATTAGACTCTATAGGCCTTATTATATACATATATGTGTATGTATGATAGAGTACATTAAATTGGGTGGGGGCAATAAAAGGAGGTGTGCATAGGGAGGGGATCTAAATACCATCAAATTATATTTTATGAAAATTGCAAAAATTCAATTAAAAAATTTTAAAGTATATGAAAAATTTTAAAACCACAGAACCGCAACTAGTCAATGTGCAAAAAATAAATGGTTGAAGAGTACTTATCCCTGAATAGGACTCCTGTATCAAACTTCTGCTTCCCAGGGCTCAGAGATCAGTGCATAAGAAGGGGCAGGAAGATTATAAGAGCCAGAGATAATGGATGATCACAAGGAAACAGAGTCTTACAGACATCTGGACAATTACTCAGATGAACTCACAGCATGGTGACAGCATGCACAAGTCCTATGAATCATTCTTCATAACTTTACTCCATTGTCCAAACATCTGCTTCAGGAGTCATGTCTGCACTCCAGCCAGCAGAGGATAAAGTGCACCTCAAAGGATTTTGAGAAATGTCCATAGAAGTTGGCTTATAGCTTTGATTCTTAAATACTGTTGCTCACATACCACATCTAGTTGCAAAGAAAGGTAGGACTTGTGCTCATTCTGTACATCTAAATTTAAAGTAATAAATCTGGGTTGTGTTGTGATGATATCTGGAGACAATGGAAAATATCTCTTTCACCAATTAAAACCCTGGGAATGGAGATTTGGAAGAGAACTATAATTGGAATTCCCAGCTTTCCTAGGGCCAGTTCAATGGAGCATCCTAATAACTCAACAATGAGAAAGATGGAGGTAAACACTGGAAAACTCAAACTAGAAATGGCATTTATCTGGTACGTGAGACTTGGGTTGAGAAAATCAAGAGACCAGGACTTTTCAATATGAGCACATGAGCACTTACATTTAAAACATCAAGTTTTATAAATGAAAAAAAAAAGAAGAGAGTTCAACCAGAACTATCAGTAACTCAAATAAGATGTGCCTAACCAGACCTATGCTTGCCTACATTGAACAGAGAGGAAAGGATGTTATTAACGTAGGTTCCTCCAGTCATTGTATCTTTGCATATGAAGCATGATTCCTAGTCTCTCAGCACTGTAGTTCCCCCTTTCCACAAATTCTTCAGTTTGTGAATATCCACATCTTCCTCCAACATGTAGAGCTGAGACGAGGGTAGAATCTGTGATCTGTCCACGGGATGCGGAAAGTTGTGTTAATCTTATCCTACAACTCTACTGGAGTAGCCTCGTTTGCTCTGGGACTAGATGACATACGCAATTTGGCATGTTCATTCTGATCAGTTGCCCACATAGATATAAACATGGACATTGAAATCACCTGAGTATCAGTTGCCCAGTCTAGCCAGCAGGTGTGCAAAACTGCCCAAACTTAGTGGTCAGCTTCCCATTCCCTTTCATCCTTGTTTCTCCATTCAGTGGGTTCTGAATTCCCTGACTGGGATTATTAAAACTATTGTGCATTTCTAATTTTAGTAATGCTTTAATTTTTAAAGGATATAAAGCAGTGTGTGCTGTCATTGATGCAAGAGATCTTAATCCTGTACATAACTTTTTACTATTTTCATCAGTCTGAGATTGCAGAACACCATATTGTTTCTTTAATCTGTATTCACCTGTATGTGTTTACTGTCATTTGTGTGTCTCTCACAAGTTTTTAAAATAGTTTGTCCATTTCTCCATTGGTCTGTCCCTTCTGCATCAGCTTAGAGGGGCTCTCTGTATATAAAAATTATATTTTTCATCTATGTTGCAAAAAAATCCAATTCTGTAGAGGACTAGAGAGATGACTTGATTGATAGGAGTTCTTGCTACACTCATAAAGGACTCAGGTTTGGTTCCCAGCACCTACCAAGTGACTCATAACCACCTGCAACTATAGTTTCAGGGGAACCGACACCCTTTTCTGGCCTCTATAGGCACCAGTCATGCATGCGGTACACATGCATACATTCAAGCAAAAGCTCATGAACATTAAATAAAAATACATTTTTTTTTAATTTTGTGGAAAAAAAAAAAACTTCAAACACTATAAACAAATGGTAACATCCAGGATAAGGTAGTGGATTTGAAGTTTCCTCCAGGCAACTCTGAGAATGAGAAGAGTTAGGGTAACAAAAGAATATGCTATATTCTGAGTGGGGTGCAGGGAGCAGATAGGAGGAGCCTCAGGAATCCAGAAAGAGGTGGCAGAACAGCTAAAACAGTACGGAGAGCAGTGACGCAGAAAAAAGCAGGGTGCAGTCTGCAGCTCCAGCCCCAGCTGCCCGCGAGGAGGAAACCGAAGCCACAAGCACAGGGTGAAGCCGGAAGCCCGGGGAGGACAGACGGGAGTGCTACTTGCAGGAGTAACCCACATTTCTCACAAGCCTGAAGTCCAGTGCAGGGATTCAGTGTGACGGTGACTTGTCTCGCGCGCGACAGTTAACATTGGAGAAGAAATCCATTGCATCTCTGAGTGTTGTAGCCTGGGGCCATCTTGAGAAGGGCACTATCAGCTGACAGGGCTGCTCTGGAGACCAGAGAATAAAGAGCAATCACAAGTCAGGATCCTGGGGAGAATCTGCCACAGTGTCTAGGTGGGAGATAATCACAAGAGACAGTCGTGGAGGAGAGCGTTGGGGAGGTTAGACATGGACCTTTGAGAATCTGGAAGCATCAAGGAGCTTGGGCTATAGAAGACGGTGGTCAGTGGCTTGTGGTTATTGCGGATACTGAGAGCTCTGAGCTAGTGTCCTCTAGAACTGCCTCAGTGCTTCATGTTGTTTGCTGTCGACAGGACTGGGAACTCCCAACCCCCCCAGACCCAGCCAGCTGCCTGATTTCTAGTCTCCCCTTCGCAAGGAAGAGTTTACTTCTAGACTGGTCTGAAATGAGACGAGTGCTGAGATGAACAGGCAGGGCACCCAGCTCCCATGCATGTCCTCTCCACTACAGAACTCACAGCTTTATTTGCTTCTCCAATCCCTGACACACTATAAAATATTCTTTTTAGGGGAACACCCCTTCAGCTTGGGTATTTGTTGCCTCTGGGTACATAGTCTGGAGGGTTTTATGGAGCCAGTGGAAATCTGACTGGCCCACAGATCACCAGGCTCACCGGGGCCAACAGTAACTACCACAAGAGAAGTTTCTGAAGCAAATGCATCCCTGACATTGAGAACACAGCCTTCACCAGCCCTCAGCCTACACAGAGCCAGCATGTATGGTGGGAACAGAGAACTACAATAGATTCCAATCACCCTAACTACCCCACCCTCAACCCGGTACATTCTATTACTAAAGGACCTGAAACATGCTTCTAACGATCTCCACACTCTATTATTTAATAGCTAAAATTCTTTTTAGAAGAATAAAATATGCTAAGTTCAGTAGTACTTACAAAGAACTACAGGAATAGAAAATCGATTTAAAATCCAGCTCTCCCAGTAAGTAAATAATCGTAACTTTCAAATTTCTGAGAATTCCTGGGAATACTGATTTGGTGACACTGGATCTCAAAGAGTATCATGCCAGGAATTTGAAAACATGGAGAAACTTGCTTTTTCACAGTACAATTCTAAAATGCATCATTGTTGTTAAATAAATGTACTTGGATTTTTTAATGGCCTGAAAAGAAGCTTCTCTAATTTTTTGCCTTTTTTGTTTGTTAATATTTCTTAATTTCTTAAATCCTTTATGATTTAATCTTTTATTGTTTAGTTTTAATTTTATTTATGTATTTTAATTTGTTTAGTAACTGGAGTTTTCAGCTCTTGCCCTTCTTTCTCACATTCTTTTTCTTCTTTTACTTTCATTTAACCTTTGTTTTTCTTTCTTTTTCCCATTTTTCTGTCTCCCTTCTTTATTTCATTCTTTATTATTGTTACTTTTACTAATTTTTCATATCACAGTGTATTGCACATTTTTTTGCCCCTTGCTCCTTACCACAGAGGGCCAAGCCACCCATCCGCCATAGCCCCACGCTGCCTGATGCTTGGAATTCTGAGCAAGTCCATGATGAACCTTACCTCTCTCTACATCTGCCTCGAGTCCCCATCTCCCATCCAGACACTGTGGCTGATTGGTCTCAGGCTCCCTGACGTGTGTCTGTTCATTTCATTAGCACATTTGTTGACAGAATTGTTTGATTTCCTGTTTCATTTTTTAGTTCTTTATATATCATAGATTTTACCTATCATTAATCTCCTGTCAGATGTTTAGCGAGCAAGATTGTCTACCATTCTATAGACTGTCCATTCAATCAAGTGTTTACTCTGCTGTAAAAAAGCTTTCTAATTTCATGAGGTCCCATTTGTTGATTGCCTTGTTTCCGGGGCACCTAGAATCCTGTTCAGACAGCCCTTGCCTTTACCTGTATCTTGAAGTGTTCCCTACTTTTTCCCAAGCAATTCCAGAATTTCAGTCTTACATTAATGTCGTTTATCCATTTGAGGCTGATTTCTGGGCATGATGAGATATAAGGATGTAGTCTTATTCTTCTTCCTGTGAACATCTAGTTTTTCCAGCACCATGTGTTGAAGCCTCTGTCTTTTCTCCATGTATATTTCTGGCATCTTTGTCAGAACTCTGGTGGCTACAGTGGCATGGATTTGTACTTAGGTATATCTATACCACTGACCTAAGGTCTGTTTCATACCTGTTTCGTGCCGTTTTGTTACTATAGAATTACTTAAAATCAAGCACAATGATACTTCTAGCATTATTATTATTTATTTTTATTTTTTGTTCAGGATTGCCCTGGCTATCCAGGATCTTGTGTGCTTCTATATGAACTTTAGGGTTGGCTGTATGTTTTTCTGGTTCTTTGAAGAAGTCTTCATTTTCACAGTCTTAATTCTCTTTTGATTAAATTTGTTTTTGACAATATCATGCATATATATAGAACATTGTTAACTTTCACCACAATTTTCATTCTTGCAATCTATCAGCACAGGAGTTTTTCATCTTCTGATATCTTTACTTTTTTCCTCAGTGTTTTAAAGTTTTCTCTCTCTCTCTCTGTTTTTTGTTGTTGTTGTTGTTTGCAAAGTCAGTTTTACCCTGATAGCAAGCCAGATAAGGAAACAACAACAAAAAAGAAAATTATGTATCTGAGCATAGATTAAAGCATTCTCAATAAAAAGACTTGCAAACCAAATCTGAGAACATGTCAAAAAGATGATTCACCATGATCAAGTGGTTTCATTGCAGGGATAGTTCGGCGTATATAAATCAATAAATGTAATACATCACATCAAGGCAAAAATTACATAAGCCTCTCATTAGATGCAGAAAAGGCTTTTAACGGAATCTAACATTCATTCATGATAAAAGCCCTGAAGAGATTAGGAACAGAAGGAACATATTTCCACATAATAAAGGATATATGCAACAAACCTAAGGCTAACATCATACCAAATGGGGAAAAACCTCTAAGCATTTCCATTAAAATCAAGAACAAAACAGAAAAGGGTGTCCAATTTCTCTACTCTTATTCAATATGCTGCTTGAAGTCTTGGCTAAAGCAATAAAACAAGAGAAGAAAGTAAAAAGGATACAGACAAGCAAGGAAGAAGTCAAGGTATCTATTTGCAGATGACATGATTCCATATATGAGAGCCTAAAAGACTCCATCAGAAAACTCTTAGAGCTGATAAACACTTTCAGCAAGGTGGTTCAGGATACAAAATTAACATACAAAAATCAGTAGCCTTTCTACAATGAATATTCCAATGTCGGGAGCCATTTGCCTGCCTTGAACTATGCCCTAGTTTAGGGTTAGGCAGAAGTCAATCTTGTGCACAGAAGTGCTGTTGGGAGCAAGATGTTTTGCTATGCAAATAATTTACACCTGAGGGGAAGTCTATCTTACGTCCAAGGCTGAGGACACTTGAAGACCCTTGAAAGAAGATGCGATTGGCTTAAGTTATTTTGCCTGTGTTTGTATTGTTTTTGTGTTGAACTTTTGACCCATTGTTGTGTTCATTTCACAGAGTATAAATGGGGGTTACTTAATAACGGCAAGTTGCTTTAGTGTTGACTGACAGCCCTCCTGAGTCTGTCCTATTCTCTCTCTCTCTCTCTCTCTCTCTCTCTCTCTCTCTCTCTCTCTTATTTCTCCATCCTCACTCCCTGCTTCGGGTACGGTTCAATTTCTGCTGGCAGGCTCTGGTATTCCAATAATAAACACACTGAGAAAGAAATCAGGGTAACAGTCCCATACATAATTGCCTTAAAATTTTGGGGAGTCTGAGCATGGTGATACACATCTTTTATTGTGGCACTCTCTGTGAAACGAGGCCAGCCTGGTCTACATAGTGAGTTGTAGGCCAGTTCGGACTACAGGAAATCCTGTCTCAAAAAAAAATCTAAAAGAAAAAAATCTTTTCAAATAAACCTAACCAAGGAGGTAAAAGATTTGTTTTGACTCCTAGTTTCAGAGGTGTCAATTCACAGTTTTGGGTTCCATTATTTAGGACCTGAGGCAAAGCAGAACATCAAGTCATCCATAAAGCAAAGAGAACTTATGACAGTCAGAAAACAAAGTGACAAAAAGAGCCATTGCAAGATACATCCTTCAAAGTCAGACCCTCATTGGCTTACTTCCTCCAACCAGACTGTACCTTCCACAGTTCTACTTCTTCCCAATAGTCTATCTGAACCTATCACCAGATTAATGAATTGATAAAGGCAGAGGCTTCATGAATGAATTTCCTTCCCCAAAGCCTCTGAATACTGCTTCCATCAATATAGGAGCCTCCTGAGAGAGCACTTCATCCAAGCCATAACCCTTCATGAGGTAAACTATATGCCATATGACTGAAAATATTATTGAAAGTAGTAATCATTTTTAATAGTTTTCTGGTAGAATTTTCAGGATCTCTTCTGTATGATATATCATCTGCAAATAGTGATAATTTTAATTAGTACTTCTCTAATTTCCTTCTCTTGTCTTATTGCTCTTGCATAAGTTTTAAGCACTATATTAAAGGGAGTGGAGACAGTGGACAGCCTTGTCTGGTTCCTGATTTTGGTGGGAATGCTTCTAGTTTTTCTACATTTAGAATGATATTGGCTATGGGTTTGTTGTATATAGCTTTAAATAGGTTGAGGTATGTTCCCTCCAGTCCAGTTTCCTCTAGGACTTTTAACATGAATGTATGTTGAATTTTGTCAAAGACCTTTTCTATATCTATTGAGATGACCATGTGATTTTTGTCTTTAAGTCCATTTATATGTTTTGTTACATTTACTGACTTATGTATATCGAACCATCCCTGCATCTCTGTAATAAAGCCGACTTGATCATGGGGATGATCTTTTTGATGTGTGTCTGTATGCAGTTTGTATTGTTGAGAAAGTTTGCATCTATGTTCATTAAGGATATGGGCCTATAGTTTTCTTTTTTGTATCTTTACCTGGTTTTGGTATTAGAGTGATACTAGTTTCATAGAAAGAGTTTGGGAGTTCACCCTCTGTTTCTATCTTTTGAATAATTTAAGAAATATTGGTTTTAGATCTTCTTTGAATGTGTGATAGAATTCTGCTGTGAATCCATCCGGGCCTGGGCTTTTTTTTAGTCAAGAGGTTTTTATTACTATATCAGTTTCCTTATCTGTTATGGGTTTGTTTAAGCTGTTGATCTCTTCTTGGCTTAACTTTGGTGATTTCCATGAATTTAGACATTTATCCATTTCTTTTAGATTTTCAAATTTAATAGAGTATAGGTTTTTGAAGTATTCCTTTATAATGTTCTGGATCTTTTTGGTGTCTGCTGTGGTGTTCTTGCATCTCTGATTTTATTGATTTGGATTTGCTCTTTCTTTTGGTTAACTTGTGCTAAGGGTTCGTCTATCTTGTTTAGCTTTTCAAAGAAATGTTCATCCGGGAGGGGGGAGGGAAGGACATGCAGGAGGTCATGGGGGTGGGGGAGGAGGAATCTCAGGGGAGGGGGAGGGGGGAAGTGGGTGTTATCAGGAGGAGGGTAGGGGTAATGGCATTGATTGGACTGGGGAGGGAGGAGGGAGGTTCGACGGGGGAAGAGGACAAATGAATGGAAAATGGGTGGAATGGGAAGGCAGAGGGAAACGTGTTGGGCTAGGAACCCCCTGAGAGATATATATACAGTGTCTGAACATAAGTGCATGTGTACACCGGGGGCTGTAAAGCAAGGAGTACAGTGCCAGTCAGGAAAGACCTCCCTTCCAGCGGTTGGTCAGAGTTGTCCAAGAGACTCTCAGAATAACACAAACTATTGCTGGAGCCCTTGGTTATCTCCCAGAACTCGAAGGTAAAAACCCTACAGCTGAAGACAGGATGTAACTCAGACATAGGACTTGGAGCAATAGAGCAGGCACTGACATGGAAGCCTTTTCCCTGAAGACTAGTTCTCATAGTTCTAGAGAAAACTATGCAAGCTTCTAAAGGAGAAAATCAGCCAATGGTCCAACCCAGTCCTAAAACCAAATAACCATAATGACCGGCACAGCTAACTACCTCTTTTGGTGCAGTAGTGGCTCTGTTCTGGGGGGGAGAGGGGAGGAGCAATCACTATCTATCTAATTGGACTTAAACCCTCTCAATTGGAGTGAATTATTAGGTGGCGCTGTAATTATAGCCAAATATACATGGCTGGAGAGGTCATAGATTCTAGAGAAAACCATGCCTCTCTCATATCTCTAGACAAATAAATTTCTTACCATAACCTAAACATGGATCCTTATATTTACAGACAAGTATACAGCACAGCATTCATTTAGAAAGCTTCTTTTTGCTACAGTTGGAGGCAACTCAAGAGTTCCACAACTGGTCATACAGAGAATAAATATCTGAGAGATGCCCATCCCTAGGTCACATATGTACAGTAGAACCTCTGCACCTAAGGCTCATGAAACATAATGGAACAGGGTGTGGAGAGAATACTAGTGCATCCCTCAACCCTCATCAGCAAAGCTTCCTTTACAACAAGTATGATGTATACAGAGGGCCACAACTGGCTAAGTTTTAGAGAATAAGAGACTACAGAGCATCTGTCTTTGGATAGGACTCCTATGTTAAACCTCACCCACCCACAGCTCAGGGACCACTGTGGAAGAGGATGCAGAAAGATTGTAAGAGCCAGGGTTAGTCTATAACCATAGGAAACAGAGACCTTCAGGCCACTGGAAGCTTGCTCATGTGAACTCGCGGCAGTGGTGGCATCCAGCACAGGACCCGTGCCGACTCAGTCAGACAAGGCCCAGAGTGGAGTGAGGAAAATGGCGGCAGGTCGGCCCTAGCCTGAGAACTACTGAAAACTGATTATGAGTGAGTAAGAGTAGACCTTCCTTAAGATCTCTAGATAGGCAGAATACACTCTGGTGCATGAACTTTCACCAAAGGACATCTACGTAAAATGCTTGACCAAATGGGACTTAACGTGTATGGCAGAATACATGAGGCCTGGGAGGCATGGATGGGGAGAGAGTCTAAATTTGATTGGGAAACTGACGTTGTATGAAATGTACAAAAGCTCAATAAAAATATTCTTTAAAAATAAGTCAATAAATACTAAATCTTAGCTTGTATGGTCTTCCTAATGTACATCAGTGATCAAAAGTGTTTACTGGTTTCACTATTGGAGAATTAATGGTACTATATCTTCCTAAGCCAAATAGAACTCATTTGTTGAACTAGTTGCTTACTGTCACTAAATAATTGGAGCTATTCCCTGGGTCATTAAAGAAGATGAAGTCTGTGGCCACGGTCAATAACAAAAGGAACAGGAATGTAATCATTCCTCTTCAGTCTATAGCAAGTTAAGAGGAGAATGAATTTGTGTTGAAGACCAGGAAATTAAAAAGCAGGCATATCTCTCAGAGAAATGAGTCTAAGTTGCCCCTGGATAGCATGGACTTCTTTGGTCAGGATGACAGTCTTCTAAGTAATCAGGTCATTTGGCAGTGCACATTTGAGGGCTCTGAAGCATAGCTTCTTATCTCAAAACATCTCCCTTGTGAGATAATCTGTGCCACTGTTGTCATCTAGGCACTGGCCAAAAATAGCTGCATTCTCTTGACTCTGAAAGAATTTTTAATCCACTGCCTCCACCCCAGCAATCAGAGTACAAATACATTTCACCAAACAATTAATTCCCATGTGGGATTGGTTGAGGACCAATGAGAGGGAAAAATCAAAGCACTTTGGGGAGTTGGGATTCAGGAAGTGTAGGAATTCCCGTCACATTCTGCCAGGCCCTGGTCTTTCCTCGTTTTCTGATGATGCCTGCACTCGTGAACTGCTGCCTGCCTACTCAGAAATAGGGTGTCTTCCCTCTTCCATTCCACAAGCAGTGCCCTCCCCTCATCGCAACAAGCTCAGCTCCAGGTCCCATTCAGATCTCCAGACCTTCCACGTCCTCCCTCAGAACCCAGCTCTCAGCCCAGTTTTGAGCTTTTCATCTTTGCATCCTTCATTCTTACACCTTGGCTCCTATCTGCAGTGGTCTCCCTGCCATCTCTGCACTGTCCCCTCTACAGGCCAAACCTCTCTCCAGCTCCCAAGCATGCAGTGTCATATGCTTGGTCATTCAGTTCTTCCCTACCCTTTGGGGCCTTCGTGGCTTCGCCAGCCTGCCATCTGGCTTTCCAGTGCCTCTTTCCTGGCCTTGCCGTCTGCTTTCTGCACTTTGCTCCGGGGACCTGGTCTCACATGCAGCATGCCAGGAAATGTCCAGCTTACGCTACCTCCGCTTCTGCTTTATAACTGACCTGGTTCCATCAAAATGTAAGATAACAGATGTTCTGACCCGCTGACATCTTTCCAGACGGGGTCCTACCCATGTCACTTTTTACTCTCTTTGCCTTATGAAGCCCAGCGAGGTCCAAAGCCAGTGCTTCTCCGTGACTTTAATTCCTGCTCCATCTGAAATGGGTCAACAGTAGTGATAGATACCATCCTCTTACCAAAAGGAAAACAAAGGCAAAGTACTAGTTTTGAACTACTAGTCAGTCTGAGTTCAAAAATCTGCTCTATCACTTTTCATGTGTATGATCTAGGACACAGAATCTAAATTTCTCTTTAAATTTCCCTTTTCTGTAAACTGATAAAAACAGGTCATCACACGAGTTAACAGAGGTAATGTAGAAAAGGATAGCCTTCATTACACACAAATATTCATAAGTGGCATGAGTATACCTAATGTTAAGTGAAAAATTACCACACAACTCCATGTTTGAAACAGCAGTGCCTACCATCTCAGCTTCTGTGGGTCGGAAATCCCAGTGCAGCTCAGCTCAATTCTCTTGTTCTGAGTTGTTGCCCCACAACAATCAGAATATCAGCCAAGGCTGCCAGTGCAAGGCTTACCTGGGGAATAGTGAGATTCCAAGCTCACTGAGGTGGTTACTGATCAGATTGGTTCCTAATGGGCTATTGGGTTGAGGGCCTCAATTTCTTGCTGGCTGCTGGTCAGAGGTCAATCTCTGACCCTTGCCATGTGAGTCTCTCCATGGGGTCATTCACTGCAGGTCGACTGCTTGCTTTAGAACAAGCAAGAAAGGCCACAGAGGGAAACTGAGTGAGATGAAAGTCACAGACTTTTGGGCGCTAATATCAAATGTTGCATTGCATCATTTTTACCAGATGTGATTCATTAGGAGAAAAGCCATCAGTCTATCGTACACTTGAGAGGAGGCTATGTTTACAGACCAAAGTGAGTCGCCCTATAACTCATGATGGAGTCTTATCCCCCAGTACCTTGGAATGTGACTGTATCTGGAGAGGTAAAAAGATCAGATGAGGTCATTTGGATGAGCCATACCCCAATAGGAATAGTGTCCTCAGCAGAAGATGAAGATGCAGGGATTCATCTGCACAGATGAAGGTCACTTGAGAACACAAAGACAGCAATCTATGAGACAAATAGAGAAACCTCAGGAGGAACAAACCTGTTGATACTTGGATCTAAACACCCAGCTCTGCAATTGTGGTCCTAGCAATTTAATACAGGAATAAATACCAGCAGACAGAAATTACTGGAAAATATTGCAGAGTGTGGTGGCTTGGTTTCTTGTCAGGGCCTTTTATGTAACAATCTCTTACAGGTTCTTCTGCTTTTGTACAAAAAGACGTACCTGGCATTCTCCAATATGTGTGTGCAGCTTTAGAACCATTCAATAATCTTAATGGGTCTGTATCCAGGAAATAGGAAGCTCTGTGATATACAGGCTTTTGAAATATATCAACTGCTGAAATCAACACAGTAAAGAATTCAACACTGAAGTAGTCTCGAAATACTGAACTTTAAAAACCCTTGAGTTAACCAGGAGTCTTAGTTGGTTATATTCTAAAATGTTTTGAGATTTGATTTATTTCATTTCCATTTGTTGTTTAGGTATTTCTGCCAAAGTGAAACATTCTCTTCAGGAGAGAGGAGAGAGGCTCCTAAGACCCTAGCTCCAGGTTATATAAGCAGGAACAATTGCTAGAAAGAAGAGACTTTCTGACCAGTTGAGCGGCCACCTGCAAGTTGTCAGGAAGCTCCAGGGATACAGCTTTGGTGAGTCATTCCCTCATGCTGGGGTGGGCTTTTACTGCTGTAGCTGCCTTTGAGCCATCCATGTTCTTATCAATAACCTCTCATCCATACTCCTATAAGTAACCCCAATTTGCTCACGGGTTCACTAAGCGAGACTTGGGTACTATTGCTTCGGTCTGTCATTGGCATCCAGTCTGGGATGAACAGATATCTGTTCATATCTCCCAGGAAGGGTCACATACCACCATCATTTTTGGGTCTCTGACCACCTTAGGCATTCGGATCTAATCATACAGAAAACCGTATTAATGTACTTTCTTTCCTACTGGGACTTATAAGCTTAAGTGATTGACATCCTGAGTCCCCACAGTGATAGCCTTTCTGAGAGGAGTTTTGCTCCTTAAGAAAAAGAAATTGCCAGGTGTGGTGGCTCACATCTTTGATCCCAGCACTTGGGAGGCAGAGGCAGAGGCAGGCAGATATTTGTGCGTTCAAGGCCAGCCTGGTCTGCATAGCAAGTTTTAGGCCTGCTTCGGATACAGGGAGACCCTGACTCAAAAAGATAAAGGGGAGGGAAGGGGAGGAGAGAGGAGGAAAGAAACATTAAACTAATCATTCTGTGGAGAACTTTTCAACATAAAATAATGTGTGGGACTTTCCTTCAATGCATGTGGAAATTTTAATTATTAGAAATGGGTCCAGGATCTTGAGAAAATGACAATACAATCCAAAATATTTGAGCAAGGCAAAAGATTTTACTTCTGCAGAAGGGTGTGTAGCCATGCCAAATCAAACAGGCAAGCACACCCAGCAGGGTTCCTGCTGGGCTTTTATTCCTAATATCAAAGGGTCCTGTGCCTCACTGAGCAGTGGGAACTTGGCCTCACATTCTTACATACTGGATGATTTAAAGTGGACCACTTGATAAGCAGAATACAACCTTGAGTGCATATTTTGATTTCAAGAACTGCTGACTCTGAAGGAATTTGAATTTCTGCCAAGTGGCTTCTTTATAACTTTTTAAAAGAAGTTCTGTCTTATTTAACCCTTTCAAAGAAAAGACCGTGCATTTCTTTTACACTTCCCACATAATCATCCGCCCACCCATATCAACACTGTTTAATAATTAGAACCTCTTTTTATCTAAAAGGAAGTACACAACCCCCCAAAACAAAACAAAAAACCAAGACTGAGCAAAGCATATAAACCAGCTCTACTTCTCATAGACAACTATATCAATTAAAAGAATAACATTTTCTCAAAGTTCCAGTTCCAGCTACAACAGAATAGTTGGTGTTAGACTTAGCCTTTGGCCAGAAACTGGTCAAAATACATTAAGCAACATTTTTCAGGGGCTGGGCAGCAATAAAAAGTTATAATCCTTGAAAGAAAGTACGTGAAGCTTTACCTTCACCCTGCACAAGTTGAGTCTGAGTAGAAAGTTGCTTTCTTTAGAGGACAGAGGAAACAGATTCTAGAATTTGAAGCTGCCACCATGACTGCAATTCTTAGGTTAGGTGCTGAGGAGAGAACTGCACAGAAAAAAACTCCATCGAATGAACTCCTGAAATAGCACAGAGATTCTTCTCAAGTCCCTAGCCCCACACTGTGGGATCCATCAAAGAAGAGCTGTTAGGAGACTGGAGAACTGAACACTGAGTTCAGAGGCTGCACTGCACTGGAAAGATGATAAAGTTCCAACCTCACCAGGCAGGAGGGATGTTGGCTGCAATGTTAATCTTGGTTGTCAGTTTGACTGAATCTAGTATCAACTAAGAGATAAGCTACTGGGCATACTTGGAAGGGATTTTCTTGAACTGGTTATGTGATGTGGGAAGACCTACCCTAAATGTGGGCAGTACCTTCTGGTGGCAGTCAGATAAAAGGGAAAAGGCAGCCAGGTATGGTAGCGCAACCCTTTTTTCCCAGCAGAGGCAGGCAGATCTCTGTGAGTTCAAGTCCAGCTTGGTCTACATAGTGAGTTCCAGGACAGCTAAGGTTACAGGGAGATGCTGTCTCAAAATGACCAAAAAGAGAAAACAAAAAAGAGGAACAGTCTTTGCCTCTTGCTGGCTTGCCTTCCCACTGTGTTGGCAGGTTTGTCTGCCCTGTTTGTGTGTTACTGTGAGGGCATCTACACTGCTGCTGTTGCCATTCTTTCTGACAGCAGAATGCAGCTTCTTCAGCCTTCCAATGTGGATTGAAGGCCAGTGGTTCTTCAGGAATCCTTAGGCCGTTTGCACCAGACTAGGACTGCTAACACATTGAGCCTTATAGACTGAGCCTCTTGTGTGAAAACAACCACTTTTGAACTACCCCAGAAGATACCATGTAAGCCAATCTCATAACTACCTTGTTCTCTTTCGCTAGAGAATCCCGACTAAAATATTGCTGAACTCCCAGACTTTCTTTGAGTCATTCAATTTTAAATGCCATGCTCAATGAATATAACTTACTCTTTAGGAATAAGGCCTATACCATAACTGAAAGATCAAAATAAAAATAATTTTAAAGTATGAATCTTTGTAGAAACCCTTTTCTAACCTTTGTCCCCAGGCTGTAAAACAAGGTAAGACTCAAGGATACCTAGGGAAGAATAGCTGGTGGAGAGGTTTAAAAGTAGAGTAGAAATGTCAGAGCTCTTACAAAAGTGGGTTTTAGTAAGTTATACCATGCCTTCTTTGCCTACCAAATATTGAGCTTTATGTGGCTGGTACTACTCCGGGACTAAGAATGTGCCAGTAGGGGCTAGAGAAATGGTTCAGCGATTAAGAGCTCAGACTGCGCTTGCAGAGAACCAAGGTTCAGTTCCCAGCACCCACACAGTGGCTAACAATCTTATCTGTAACTCCAGTTCCAGGGGATCTGATGCCCTCTTCCTGCCTCCACGGGCACTGCACATACGTGGTGCACTTACATTCATGCAGGTAAAACATTCATATATGTAAAATAAAAATAATGTTTTACAAGAATGTTCTAGTGAACAAAGTAGCTAGGTCATGCACTCCAGTGATAGTGTGGAAAAAGTAATGTGCACTCACTGAGTCCCAGAGTCCCAGAGGCAAAGTGGGGCATGACCTCTATAAGAAGCTAATTTAATACTTTTTGGCATTTACTACTAAAATCTATTTTACTTCACCCCCACTTTATCTAGTTGATGTCAGTTGTTGGGAATCTACAAAACAAGGTACATTAAGGATGCCGAGCTTAAGATCCTGATCTTCATAATGTGGTGGCTGCAGACTGCGTACTATAGACAGCTTTCATCAGACTGTGTACTTAAGCTATATTCATTTTATTGCTTGTAAAATATAACTCACTAAAAATGTAAGCTAACACCAGTGCCACTGCTGCTGGATGCCCATCAGAACTTGGTGGTGAGACTCTGTTGCTGAAGACAGCCATGGTTTGGTTGCAGAACAAAGAGAAATCAAGCTGAAACTGAGCCAGGAACTTCCTCCATGTTGGCTAGCTCTCACAGTACCAGGTGCTATGCAGGCTGCTGAGAGACAATCGTTATCAGCAGTCTTACTTAGTTGCAGACCCTGTGTGCTATATACCACAGGCATGTCAGGCAAAATGTGCCCACTGGGATAATAGTGGTGTTACTGTTATGGAGTACACAACTGCTTTCTAGTTGGACTTGAGGTCCATTCCACAGGAGCAAATTCAAGTCTGGCATTGCAAATCTGGTCAAAAGCCAGAAGTCACCATCTGGGGAAGTCACAGGCCCTATTGGAGAAGCTACTGCTGTTGTTTTTCTAGATGGACATACTGTGCCTGTCAAATCACCTTCTAAATATTTGTTATGCTTATAGGTTAGTGATGCTGTCAGCTCTGGTTAGAGAAGCTTCTTTGTCCAGTGGGAATCAGTTACTCATAATGGTCAAAGCCTGAGAACAGGTGTGGAATGCTCAGCTCTAGAGGGGTCATCTATGTCACCCACTCCTAGGCCAGAACACTGCATGGAAGAGAAGGCAGAAAGAATATAAAGGGCAAAGAAAGGGGAAGAGTGTTGTGGACTCTGTCTTCTGGGCAGCACAGCTGCTGTACTCTTAAACTCTCCAAAGTTGTGATTTCCTGCACAGCACTGGGCTCATCAACCTTATCAGGGAAGAGAGAGGCTCACAGCCCCTGCCCTTCCCTGAGGGTTTATAGGCAGTTAATGGTTGCTGGAGGGAAGGAGCTCATGAGGCCCCACCCTTCCCTGAAGATCTATAGAGGAAGAGGGAGAGACATTGTTTCCAGTGGCAGGTAAACGCCCACGCCCTCAACTGCTCACCCATGCTCTAAGTAACCTTAATTAAACTCATTCGTTCACAAAAAAGACATAAAGTAGAAAGGGTGCTAGTTGGGAAGAGAAAGGGGACCAGCAGGAGTGGGACCAGAGAAAACTGCGGCAGTGAATATGAACAAAATACATTATACGTGTGGAAATGTCATAATGAAAGCTGTTGTGCTCACCTAACATGTACTAATGAGAAACTTTAAAAATGTAAGCTATTTAAGGACAGAAAAAATTAATGTTTACTGTTTATAACAGCTGGCATGAAAGTATTGTTTATAACAGCTGGCATGAAAGTTTTAAAGTCAATTCTTTGTGTTATTGTATATAAGGACCTGGATATTAAGCAAAGTACATGGACATTCTCTATGAAACTTGAAACATTAACATTGCTTTTGTAATTACTATTATTTAATTTAAATTACCATGTAATCACTTGTAAATTACTATGAAAGGTAGCACATGCCAGTAATAAGATCATAATTTCTTAAAGTTAGAAGGCCTGGGTTTAAATTCAACATTTTTCTATGACTTAGGAGAAAACACAACCAAGCTTATTTTTATTTGCATATGAAGATAATGTCCTACTTAACCATGCTGAGGAGACTGAATGAAAAAGGTGTCGATTCATGGTAAACATTCTCTTGCCTCTGCCACTTCCCAATATCTTTTGATGTCAAGTTCCAGTGGGGACTGCAATCACCCACCATAACCAGAGCAGAGAAAAACAACCTCTACAATGATTCATGTTATGCAAGTTTCCACTCACAAAGCATTTTACACTTGTTCTAGTTTGTTTTCCATTGCTGTGATAAAACACCAACCAAAATCAAGTTGGGGAGGGAAGGGTTTATTATACCTTTCAGTTTACAGTTTGTCATCAAGGGAAGTGATGGCAGGAACCTGGGGATAGGAACTAAAGCAAAGGCCGTTGGAGGACTGCTGCTTACTGCCTTGCTCCTCCACTGAACACGTCTACTTTTTTCTTTACAGTCTAGGCCTAGCTGCCTAGGGATAGTACCACCCATACTAGGCCGGGCCCTCCAGGTAGAGACCAGCAATCAAGAAAATACCCCACAAACATGCCCACAGGACCATCTGGAGGGAGTTCCTCAGTTGAGAGTCCCTCACCCCACCTAGTTTGTGTCAAGTTGACAAAAACTAACCAGCACAAAACTTATACAGACAATCCTATATTCCTTTCTTACTGAACACTTATTATATGCCAGGGCCTGCGCTAGGCTCTAAATATACAGCAGGAAACACAATACTACATATATAGAGCTTACATTGTAGAGACCAGAGAGTGTATATAACTTTATGTGTGTGTATATACAATCAGGTTGATAAAAGTTCTTTAGAGATGAGGTTAAGGGACAGAGTGATAAGTAAGCAAAACAAGATCTGATGTTTTCCAGTAAGGCTCAGTGAAGCTTTCTCCAACAAGATAACATTTGGACAGAGATTAGAGAGGAAGCCATGCATATAGATATCTGGGAAAAAAGAATTCCAGGAGGGTGTAAACTACAAGGTAAGAACAGGTCTGATTTTGTTGTGGGACAGAGGAGTACCGTAACAAGAGTGCAGATAATGAGTCACAGGCAACAAAGACCAAAGGCACGTAAAGCCTGATTGCATCAGGTCTTGTAGGTCATGGAAAGTAAGGCTCACTCTGGATATTATGTGGTCGCAGGACAGCCACTGCCAGTATAGTTCTCAAATCTGAGTCACAAAAGAATTACCTGGATTTGGTTAGTTTAAAACACTGATACCTAAAACTTGTAGCTTTAACAACTAAAAACTAAGATTCCAGATACTGTCCATGTGCCTATCCCCAGGCTTAGGCACAGGCCTGCTCCTGCTCTTAGCACCCCAGATCCTCATCTCTTAGTCCAGACCCATACACTGCGTCCTGAACCCTGTACTCAGACAAGCTCAACTTTTCAGTCTAGTTTGTTAGAGCCTTCACAGGCTGTCCCAACCTCAACTTGCCATTGCATACTTGAGACTAGCTTTATACCCTGCAAGTCTCCACCCTCAGCTTGCCTTGGATTCCAGAGACCAGCCTTCTTCCCTGGTAAATCTGATCCTGCCCACTGCATCTCCACTCCCCTACTAATGTAGCAACTCCAACTCCCACCCCACCGCACATCCTGTTCTTCATACAGCCTTGGGCACAGGCACACTCTTATACTTGGCCCCCAGATCTCTGGACTATCCTCTTGCCTCTGGTGAGCTGTGAGCTCTCCAGATCACACTGTGCCCATCCCCTATACTGGTATCATCTACAGTCCCTCCCACTGCTGAAGGGCTAGACTTCTGTGCCCTTTTGTAGGGGCCCAAATTTTTGAAGACTATCTGAGAAAGCCTGAATTCAGCCTCTGCCTAGCTGAGTGTTCCAAAAATCCAGTATTCCCAAATTCTGCTGTGCCTGCTGGCTAGAGGGACCCAGACCTTAAGAAAGAACCTCAAAGCATCTGATCTCACCTAATAGGTGCCCCTGAGAACACTCTGGAGCAGCTGGACTACAGCCATCTGGTCCCTCCAATATAAAAATCAAAAGAGAAAACCTGAAGCCTTGAACAACAGCTTTTCATACCCAAAAAGAAAACAATCAAGTCACATCAAGTATACAAACAGAATCAGACTTCAACTGAACAAAGGAACTCTTGAGTCTCACATCAGAATCACAAACAACAAAAGAAATCCACATGCCAAGATGACAATAAAAAATTATAATATGAAAAACCCAAATAGTATGTCCCTACCAGACATCATGAGTCCTATAGAAGACCTCTACAATGAGAACCCCATAGAGATAAACCAGATCACAGAATTTTAAAAAAAAAATCATAAATATGATCAAAGAATTCAATGAATTTAAAGAACACACACATAATAAAAAAATCAAAGAATGAAAAGAAGACAGGAACATACTTCTGAATGAACTCACAAAGGAGATATAAATACTGAAGAAAACTCAGGCTGAAATGAAGAAGGAAGTGAAAAACTCAATAAGCCAATTTGAAACTACAGGAGAAAGCCTGACCAATAGAATGAATGAAATGGAAAGTAGAATATCCATTGGATATTCAACTTCATGGATGATGAAGTTGAAGAATTGGAACAATCAAGCAAAGACTATGAAAAAAAAAAATTTTAAGCCCACAGGAATGGAATATGCAGGAAGTGTGGGACACCATGATAAGACCAAATTTATGCATCATAGGCACAGAGGAAGGAGAAGACTCTCAGGATAATGGTATTGACCAGATCTTCAACCAGATTGCAGAAGAAAACTTCCCAAAATTAAGGAAAGACATTCCCATACAAATCAAGAAGTACATATAACATCAAGTAGACAGGACCAGAAAAGAAACTCCCCAAGGCATATCTGGTAAAAACTCTAAGAAATCAGAACAAAGAGAGAATTCTGAAAACTGAAAAAGAAAAACAAATCACATACAAAGGAAAATCCATCAGCTGATTTTTCAATACAAACAATGAAAGGCAGAAGAGCCTGCACCAACATATTCCCAGTTCTAAATGACCATAGATGCCAACCTAGAATACTTTACCCAACAAAAATGTCATTATAGTTGAAGGAGAAAGAAAAATCTTCCACAACATGAATAGGCTGAAAGAATTAACTCCAGAAAACTAGCCTTTCAGAAAATACTTGAAGCAATACAAAGAGATGAAGAAAGGAATGACTACACCCAAGAGACTGAAAAAAAAACTAAATGAAGATATAACAGGGGAACCACAAAGTTAGACCAAAGATGCAAACAGAATTTAAAATGACAGGAATCAATACACACCTGTCAATAATAACTTTAAATATCACTGGACTGAACTCCTCAGTCAAAAGACACAAACTAGTTGAATGGATCAAGAAACAAAACCATCCTTTTGTTGTCTGCAGGAAACCCATCTCACCTTCAAGGACAGGTACTACCTTAAGGTGAAAGGATGGAAAAAAATATTCCAAGAAAATGGCACTAAGAAATAAGCAGGAATTGCCATTCTAGTGTCTGACAAAATAAACTTCAAACTAAATCTAATCAGAAAAGATAAAGAGGGTCACTTCATTCAGATCAAAGAAACAACTAACCAAGAAGATATTACAATCTTGAACATATATGCACCAAACTCGGGCACACCCAACTTCATAAAAACAGTACTATAGAACTTTAAGACACAGATTAATCCCAACTCACTCATAGTAGGTGACTTCAATACCCCACTGCCTCCATTAGACAGGTCAACTGGATAGAAAATAAACAGAGACATCTGAATTATACAATACCACGCATCAAATGGACCTAATGGACATCAACTGAATACTCCATCCAAGCACCAAAGAATACACATTCTATTCAGCACCCCATGGAACTTTCTCCAAAATCGACCATATAGTGGGGCACAAAACAAACCTCAACAAATACAAAAAAAATTAAAATAATTCCATGCATTCTATCAGACCACAATGCAATAAAGTTTAAAATCAACACCAGAAGAAGCCCTAGTAACTTCACAAACACATGGAAACTAAACAACACACTCCTCCAAGATGAATGGGTCAAAGGAGAAATTAATAAAGAAATAAAAGTATTCCTGGAATTAAAGGAAAAGGACAATACAACCCAATAAAATATCCAGGACACTTTAAAAACAGTTCTAAGAGGGAAGCTTATAGCTCTAAGTGCCTACATTAAAAAAAAAAAAAAAAAAAAACAGAAAGAGCACAAATAAATTATTTAACATTGAAGCTCAAGAATCTTGAAAGTCAACAACAAATGAAACTCAAATCCAGCAGACAAGAAGAAATAACAAAAATCAGAGTAGAAAGTAAGGAAATAGACATATAAAACAATACAAAGAACCAATGAGTCCAAAAACTGGTTCTTTGAGAAATAAACAAGGTAGACAGACTCTTGGCCTAGTTAACCAATAGAAAGAAAGAGCACATTCCAAATCAACAAAATCAGAGATGAAACAGACAACAGACAACAAAAAGATTCAGAACATTATAAGGGAATACTTAAAAAACCTATATGCTATTAATTTGAAACCCTTAAAGAAATGGATGCATATCTAAAATCATGGGAATCACCAAAGCTAAACCAAGAAGGGATCAACAGCTTAAACAGACCCATAACATATAAGGAAAGTAAAACAGTAATACAAAATCTCCTGACCACAAAAAGTTCAGACCTAGATGGATTCACAGCAGAATTCTACCAGACATTCAAAGAAGATGTATATCCACTACTACTTATTCAAAAGGATAGAAACAAAGGGAGAACTCCCAGATTCCTTCTATGAAGCCAGCATCACTCTAATACTAAAACCAGGTAAAGATACAACCAAAAAGAAAATTACAGACCCATATCCTTAATGAACATGGATGCAAAAATTCCCAACAAAATACTTGCAAACAGCATTCAGGCACACATCAAAAAGATCATCCACCACAATCAAGTCAGCTTTATTCCAGAGATGCATGGGTGGGTCTTTATACTTAAAGACAAAAATCACATGGTCATCTCAATAGATGTAGAAAAGGCCTTTGACAAAATTCAACATGCATTGATGTTAAAAGTCCTAGAGGGAACTGGAGTGGAGGGAACATACCTCAGCATAACTAAAGCTGTATACAACAAGCTCATGGCCAATATCATTCTAAATGGAAAAAAACTGGAAGCATTCCCATTAAAATCAGGAACCAGACAAGGCTTTCCACGGTCTCCACTCCTTTTTAACACAGTGCTTGAAACTCTTACTAGAGCAGTAAGATAAGAAAGTTAAGGGAGCATTCACTGGAAGAGAAGAGGTCAATTTGTCCCTTTTTTTGCAGGTGACATGATATATCTAAGAGATCCCAAAAATTTACCAGAAAATTCTAGAAATGATGAACACTTTCACTAAAGTGGCAGGTTATGAAATTAATCTACAAAAATCATTACCTTTTCTATTTATCAGTAATGAGCAATCAGAGAAAGAATACAAGGAAACCCTCCCATTCACAATAGCTTCAAAAATAAATAAATAAATACCTCAAGATAAACTTGACCAAAGACATTAAATATCTCTACAATAAAAATTTTAGATCTTTAAACAAGGAGATTGATAAGGACATCAGAAGACAGAAGGACCTCCTGTGCTCATGGATTGGAAGAATTAATATTGTGAAAATGACCATCCTACCAAAAGCAATACATAGATTCAGTGCAATCCCAATCAAAATCCCTATAACATTCTTTACAGAATAAGAAAAATTCCTCAAATTCATGTGGAAGCACAAAAGATCCTGGATAGCCAAAGGCACTCTGAGCACAAAGAACAATGCAGGGGTATTACTATACCAGATTTCAAACGATATTACAGAGCTTTAGTCATAAAAACAGCAAGGTACTGGAACAAAAATAGACCTGTAGACCAAAGGAATATAATTGAAGACTCAGACATGAGTACATGCAATTTCAGTTACCTGATATTTGACAAAGGGGCCAAGAACACTCACTGTAGGAAAGATATCATCTTCAGCAAATGATGCTGGCAAAACTGGATATCCACTTGTAGAAGAATGAAACTAGACCCTTAATCTTTCACCTTGTACAAAAGTCAACTCAAAATGGATCAAAGACCTCTATGTGAAACCTGAAACTGAAATTGTTAGAAAACATTGGCAATTACCTACAAGATATAGGTGTGGGAAAGGACTTTCTAAATCAGACTGCAATTGCTCGGGGAATTAAAGTCAATAATTAACAAGTGGGACCACATTAAACCAAAAAGCTTTACAGCAAAAGAAACAATCAAGGAAGCAAAACATATATGGCAGAGTGTTAACATCGAGAATATAAAGAACTCAAAAAACACATAATCAAGAAAACAAGTGACCCAGTTAAAAGATGGGCCAAGGATCTGAGCAGAGTTCTCAAAAGAAGAAATAAAAATGGCTGAAAAACATCTTTAAAAGTGCTTAACATCACTAATAATTAGGGAAATGCAAATTAAAACCACTTTAAGATTTCATCTTACCAAGTCAGACTGGCTAAGATCAAGAGAACAAAGGATACCAAATGCTGGGGAAAGAGGAATGCTCATTTACTGCTGGTGAGATCATAAACACATGCAACCCCTATGGAAAGCAGTGTTGAAAACTCTTAAAAAACTAAAAATGTATCTACCATTTGACCCCATTACAGCACTCCTTGGCTCATCCTATTGCAGACACTTGTACATCCATGTTTGTTGCTGCTCTTCTCACAATACCTAAGGGTAGGAAGCAACCTAAGTGTCCCTCACTGATGCATGGATGAAAATGTGGTGCATTAACACAACAAAGTTCTACTCAGTGGTAATGAAAGACAAAATCATGACTTTTCAGGTAAATGGATGGAACTATAAACTATTATGCTAAATGAAGTAACACAGAATCAGAAACAAAAGAAACTCTCTCATTTGTGGATCCTTGGACCAAACCCCTGTATATATGTATCCTGATGTAATTACAGGAATCAGGAAAGTGGAAAGGAACCAGGGAGGTAAAGAGAAAGAAGAAACCTAAGAGAGAAGAATAGGAGGCAGGTGTTACTAATGGAGAAATTGATAAAAGGGGGTATTTAAATGGAAAGGGAAGGGAGGGTCATACAAGGAACTACGGGGATAAAGAGAAGTGGGGCCTTAGGAAACTGGTATTAGCAAGGGAGAAATGGGGAAAATGCACTTTAAGCCGGGTAGGAACAGAGGGAAGGTGAGATATGAGAGAGAATAGATATAAAATACCTAGCTAGTATAAAACAGTGGGAATCATATTAGTCTAACAACCTAATGACAAATTCCACATACAATATCTTTACATGAGCCCATGTACATAGCTGAAGGCTATATAACAAGAAACAGTGCGAGACAGGAGAAACCTTCCTTTGAGTTGTTGGCCAGGGTGGTCCAAGAGACTACCAAAATTACACAAGTTATTGCCACAGCCCTTAACTGCCTCCGAGAACTTGAAGGTAAGACCCTATTTCTGAGGACAGGACATACTTTGGAAACCAGATTTGGAGCAATAGAAGTGGAACTGACCTGAAAGCCACTTTCCCTGAAGGCTAGCACTCATAGCTCTGGAGAGCACTGTGCAAGTAGCCAAGGGAGAACATCAATCGATGGCCAAACACCAGCTTCATGACCAAATAACCACATCTATATTGGCACAGCACTCGACACTGGTGCAGTAGTGGCACTTTTATCTTCGGACCAATCAACAGCTACTTAATTGGTCTTAGACTCCACTCAATGGGAGGAAAGTCATGTGTGGTACTATAATCATAGCCAAGTACACATGGCTGAAGAGGTTACTGATCTTAGAGAACTCCCCTACGCGATCATATCCCTAGACTAATGTAACTTATTACTAAATGCAAAATATATATTCTTATATTTAGTCAAGTATCACAGTCACTACTCATCAAAGAAACTTCTTTTGCACCAGATGGAGACTACTACAGAGGACCACAGCTGGGCACACACAGACCTTGTCTGTGAATTCCCCATACCTAAGTGGCACATCTATAATGCAGATCTACACCCAAGGCTCACGTAGTAGAGAACAAGGGGTAAAGAAGACACTAAAGAATCTCTCATCTCTCATTAATGAAGCTCCCTTCTGCAACAAAGAGCCAGTTACACAAAACATCACAAATGGCTAAATCATGGAGATAAGGAATCTGCAGTGTGGGTCCCTGGAAAGGACTCTTAATATTAAAGTTCCACTCACCCAGGGCTCAGGGACCATTGTGGAAAACAGGGAGGAAAGACTGTGAGAGCTAGTGAGGAGGTGCATGACTGTGTGGAAATAGAATCCTACCAGCTTCTGCAACCCTGCTCATATGAACCTACAGCAATGGTGTTGGCATGCTCAAGACCCATACAAACTCAAGCAGACAAAAACCCAGCATGGAACTGGTGAAATGGGTAGCAGACCCCAACCTTTGCTTTGGAAATATTGGCAACTGATTGCTGTTAGGTGAGGATGAGCTAGTCTTCCTAAAGCTGGGGACTCTGGGCAGGCTGACGAGATCTCAGTAAATGAACCTGCTCTGAGGTCATTTGGGGACACTAACTTTACATAAAAGACCTTAACACAGATGAAAGAATGTATGGGTTCCAGTTGGGGGACTACGAGGGTGCCGGTGGGAAAGGGTGTAAAGATGAGTAAGAGCATTGAGATGTTCTATATGAAACACACAATAATGATTCAAAAAAAATTTTTTTAATGAAAAAAAAGAATAAGCTAATTCCTAATATAATTTTTAATTAAAACTTATAAAAATAGAAAACAGACTGCTGATTGCCAGGACTTAGAGACAGGAGCTGAAGTAGAGTTGTTAAAAGGGAAAAGTTCTTGAGAAAAGCTTGTGCTAGAAGTGTTCTGCCTTGACTTATGTCAACAGCCTGATACTATTCCATAGTTTAGGAAGGTGTTACTACCATAGGAAACTGGATAAAGACAGACCTTTCTGTATCGTTGTTTTTGACAGTACTGGTGATCAGACCAAGGGCCTTATGCATGCTAAGCAAGTGCTTCACCAATTGTGCCAGAAGCCTAACATTTCTTACACTGAATGCAACCCTATAATCTCCTCAAAACAGTAAGTACAATTTAGAGTCACTATTCAAGAAAAGATGTACCCACCCTCACTTTAAAATCTTCTGTAATCAGGTACAAGGTAATCCTAAAAGATTACAAAACCAAATGTTTACTAGACTTGTTATTGTTTCAAGACAAGACACCTGGCACAGCTTTACTTCCTCAATTCCAGAAACCCTGTGTGACAAAAGAAAATGTACACCAAAACACTAACCAAATAGGAATTTACTAACAGCACATTTAACGGAAAGGAATTGGGAAGCAATTCTATGAGACTTCAAAACCGCTTGGTTTTTAGGAAAATCACGCACACCTGTATTCAGAGATGAAGCACTTCAGTGTTTGCCAATGTTTTCCTGCAGTTAACTTTCAAGAACTCTCTATTAAAAATAAAATCACCTTATGCAATAAGCCTCCAATTTTCTGTCTCCATGAGACATGTAACAAAATTTGAGGAAACAGACTTACCTAGCCAAGAACATTTACATTCCTTTTTTGTAACAGCAGTCTAAACATCAATCACATTCACAAATGATCATTCTGTTTAAGCACTGATGTTAAAACATTCAATCAACAGGCCCCTCTGAAATAGCCATCTTATTTTAGCTTCTGCTTCATTTCATTAATTATATTCATTATTCATTTCACTAATTATAACTCTCAAGCTAAGTGAAGTTATATTATTAGAAGATGGGAAAAGTTAAATGATAAGGCTGGCTTCAAACACAGTGAAAGCTAGCTGGGTACACCTTTAATCCCAGCATTTGGGAGACAGGGACAGGCTGGATCTCTGTGAGATCCAGGTCAGCCTGGTCTACAAACTGTGTTCCTGGCCTGCTGTGGCTACTGGGAGACCCTGTCTCAAAAAACCAACCAACCAAAGAAAAACATGCACACACACACACACACACACACATACACACACAAAGTCAAAGCCAGGCATGGTGGTGCACACCTCTAAACCTGTCACTGCACTAACAAAGGCAGCAGGGTAGCAAATGGAAGGCTAGCCTAGGCTGTACAGCAAGACTATCTCAAGTCTGTTCTCTTTTACTACCACCCTACTACAGGAAAACTGTAGACTCATAACCTACAAATAAGTCAGACACAAATCCACAATGCCATTCCCGTTCCCTAACAACACAGACACTAAAAGTCCCATTTCTTACAGTCAGAACTTTTCATTATAGAACAGTCCAGTTTGTCACAAACACAATCATTTCCATTCTTGCTACCTTAGAACATTTCTCAAGAGGTTAATAGTTCACTACAAAAGAAAACTGGAATTCATCTGAGAAAATGAACAACCAGGAATTCATTTGGAAATATTTTACTTTTTAAAGCAGAGAACACATAGGTTCTCTGTTCTGAAAAAATAATAATTTTCATCTGACAGTTCAGTACACTCAATTCAAAACAGGCTCATGATCCAGCGAGATGACTCAGTAGGTAAAGGCATCTGTCACCAAGCCTGATGAATATGAGCCCCAGAACCCACATGGTGGAAGAAGAGAGCCAACTCCTGGGGCAGGTTGTCCTCTAATCACCACACTACACTTGAACCCAATCACACTGACATACCTGCCAATGTGTGCACGCATACACACATACATACACACACACACACACACACACACACACACACACACACACACACACAGTGCATGCATGCGCACGCACGGAAAAAAAGTTTTAAGACTCAAGACATAACATTGTTAAAAATATTTATTGTGATAGTCTATCGAAGTCAGTAAAGCTTCCACTCTGCCACAGATGCATCTGAAAAGGGCACCACGTCACTCAACTGATGACCAGCTGAACGATGTCTCATTCCTTATCCAGCCAAAACACACATCTCCACGTTGAACTGCTTCCAAGTCCAGATGACCAAATGGTCCTTTATCCCCAAAGTAGGCTAAAATGTTTGTGAAGAGGAGAAATAAATTAAAACATGGAAACAAAAACCTCTCTAAACATAGTTAAAGAACTTGGTTTTATACATTTATGTTGTTTGCCCATCAATTAATAAACTCAGTTACTAGAAGACAGGGATTCATCTCACTAAGCATATATAAATAAATAAATTTAGAAATCAGGCATACATAAATATATATAAATAGTTTTGTTACTTGTGAGTGGGGTTACCTATTAGAAACAGTTAAAATATATGTAGAATAAAATATAAGGACAATTTAAGTTATATATAAAAGAAAGTCAAGTGAATCTTCTTTAAGGGAATGACTAGATAGGCTGATTAGACACTAGTGGATGACCTGCATTAAGAGATGTTTGGGTACACTAACTTGACTCCATAGACCTCAACATAAATGAAGAATGCGTGAAATCTGGTGGGAGGGTACAGTTCGGGGCTATAAAGATGATTAAGATGTTTTGTATGAAATATATAAAAATTCAATAAAAAAAATACAAAAAACTGTTTCTGCTACCAAAAAAGAGACCAGAGAACCCAAATAAAACTATCATTAGATAAAGCATCAATTAAAAAGAATGTATTGAATACTTTCAGTGAGTCAGGCTCCGTGGGAAAGTCCAGCATAACTCCAGCTTCAAAGTTACAGAAATTCAGACACTGAAATGGTTATATGCCCTAGGGGGTAGAGTGGGACGAGACCTGGACACTCTTAACCTTAAGCCATCCCTAGGAGCAACGAGCCACAACTTTCACTTCAAATAATTCTTTCCTCAAACATTTAATTCATGAAGGAGTCCAAACTCCCATACAATTTGATCCAAGAAGGAAAAAGTGTTTCAAGTCTAAATCTTAGAGATTAAAACTGGGATTCCTAGACCAACTGAATAAAATTATACTACAAAATGACGGGGTCATGTAAAGTTTATTTTAAAGACCATTTTCTCTCTGCCTAGAAAAAATAACATGCATCTACTGCTACTTATCAAATGCTACTGACGTCTCCCATTTAATCCCCAGTACTTCTTCATATAGTTAAGATATGAAAACGAGAAACTCTTCACCCGTTCATCTCTTTCTCAATGAGCATTGCCTTACACAGACAACAAGTGAATCTGTTAGTAATTTATTGTCTTACTAAGGTTTTGGCTGGGTATGACTGCTTATGCCTGTCATCCTAGAATGGTTCAGACTGAGGGAACAAATGCCTTAGCCTATTTGACATGAGCAAAGACAAAAGCATATAGCTTATTCTGCCATCAGCATGCAGAATTATGTGGTTAGAAAACTATTCTCATTTTAAAAATGGGGCTAAAAGAGATGACACAGGAGAAATTAAAAATTACTATTAATAGTTTATTGATCTCATTACTTCACAAATATTATTATTCTATACAGTATTGTAATTCAGTTCTCATGGCAACCTAATTTAGTAGATATTATGCCCAACTGATAAAAGAGGAGTCACAGTTTAAAAAGTTTAATGGTCTCTTCAGGAAACATATTTGATACTTTCTATTGTTTGGAAAAATACTCAAGCAGCTTGATCCATAGTGCCAACTATGATAATGTATCTTAAACTAAGGTTTCCCTAATGAAATAATTTGTTTACAATCACTCAGCTGGCCAAGAACAGATATATTACCCCAACCCCCATTTTATAGAAAAGGAAATGCACAGTTCAAGGAACCAAGGCCAAGAAAAAAGGAACTTAGTGGTGGAGCTGTAAGGCAGTTTTAAGAAGTCATACCATAAGGTACATGCCTGTCATTCCAGTACCCAGGAGCCTGAAACGGGATTTTGAATGAGGCCAGCTTGGTCTACATAGTGAATTCAAGGCCAGTTTGTGATACACAGAAAGACCTTGTTCCACTCTCACAAATATATACAAAACATTAAATAAGAAGAAGCGATGTCATAAAGCACTGAAGGCAAAGGAAGGAAAGGAAAAAGTGAAGAATTTTATTAGAACAGTGACTGCACACAGGGCAGGGTGAGGACACAAGTGGCAGTACTGACAGGAAAATCCCTTCTAAAGAAAGGCCAGCGAGGCAGGAGGAGTGGAAGAAACTGCTATCGCAGGGCACAGGGCCAGTTGGTAAGACTACCTGCAGAAGGCCGTGAGCCTGTGCAGAGACTACAGGCTACCAACTGTGTGTCCTGCTCTGAAGAACTGGAATGACAACTACAGGTAACATGCAAAGCACCTAAAATAGCTGCCACATTGTAGTTGACTATGAGCAATATTTCTGCAAAATGTCTACCCCTAATTTGAAAATCTGAAATTTGAGGGGTTGAGGGTGTGGATCTCCATGGTAGAGTGCTTGTCTGACATGCACAAAGCCCTGGCTTTAATCCCCAGCACTGAACAGCATTGCAAGCAAGGAATACTCAATTTGTATTATTTTCTGCCCATTCTACCAAAACAAAATAATACCAAAACCAGTGAACTCAAGGAGGATTTGAAGAAACTAAGTACCTAGAATAGCAACAAAGTCCATTAGAACAAAAAACAGACGCCTAAGAAACAAGGTCAAGCTGAGATAGATCTTAGCACCGCTGTACAGTGGCTATGGTCATCAGTGACAGGAATGCCAAGACTTCTTCCAGAATACTCCTGCGTCTCTGAGATACTGATTTTACCAATTATAAAGCATTTGTACACGTGTACACAGAGTTTTCAATAGCTGCTACATTTTAGAATTTGAATGACTCTCAAAAGCTCAAGTATTTAAGACTTGCTAGCCATCTATAAAGACACAGGGAGGTGGTAGAACCTTTAAGAGGTGAAGCCTCATAGGAGGAAGTTGGATCACTGGTAGTATGAGAGTCCAGCCCATTCCTCTCTCTTGGCTTCCCATGAGATGAACAGGCATCCTCTAATTCATACTATTACTGCCATGGACTATGCCTACAAGATCAAAGTAAGTGAGCCAAACAATCATAGTGTCAAGCTTTTGAAACCATGAACCAAAATAAACCTTTCATCCTTATAAAATGACTATCTCAGGCATTACTGTCACAATAATGGAAAGTTGACAAGTATACTTGTGATACAAGTAACATGTGATAATATATTAATATACACATTGTGAGGTAATACCAATAAAGCTACAGGGGTAACAAGTGGGACAGTGCATTTGAAAGTCATATATAGTAAAATGTTACAGTGTACAATTTGCTCTAGCAAGAGCCAGGTTTGATTCCCAGAACCCACCTGGCAGCTTAAAACCATCTGTAACTCCAGCTCTAGAGGATCTGACACCTCTTCTGACCTCCAAGGACACTAGGCAACACATGATACACATATACACTGGCAGGC
This sequence comes from Eospalax fontanierii, assembly GCA_035773235.1. Lineage (NCBI taxonomy): Eukaryota > Metazoa > Chordata > Mammalia > Rodentia > Spalacidae > Eospalax > Eospalax fontanierii. Next base: position 32,461,424 of record CM069528.1, on the reverse strand, counting down.
CAAATACCTATACACAAATACTTATATACATAAATACAAAGTAACATTACACGGTAACTGAAAACTGGAAAACCAAAGTAATCTGCAAGTGAAAAAATATAGGCTATCAATTCTAATTTTAGGTGAACAGAAAAAATTCTAGGCCCCTCTGTTAGATTATGAAATAAAAGGTTACCTTTTAGTGTGGCAAGTTAGTTCCTTCCCTTTTAAAATATGGACCATTATAAATTAGTAAATAAAAATTTAGAAGGGGAAAAAAGTAGGCTAGACCGACCCACAATTTTTTTTCCAACAGCCCAAGACTACATCGGTAAAGTTACATGTCATCTGCTCCACAATGATTCAATACCAACTAACTGAGGAATCACAAGGGTGGACGTATAAGAGCGATACCTTATAACTGACGGCTCAGGCATTCCAGGATCTGCGCCCCTTGTAAATCCTGAAAGGAAAAAAAGTAACAAAAACTTTCAAATAAAGTAATTAGAAGTTCAGCAGACAAAAAATCTACAAGATTTTTCAAGCCCAATCTAGGGTAGCTATCTCAAGATCTATGGTGCTCAACAGTTTCCAGTTCTCACCAGACTTATCAGTAGAAAGGACAAGCTATTTTACTTCTACTGTACAGAGCTGTTACCATTATGCTCAACTTTTCAGTCATTAACTAGAATATATTACCACACTCCTAAGTCACACTAGATGAAAGACTAAGAAGAGATCAAAATTTAAGGAAAATTACATCTTTTTAAAAAGCATAATTTAGGATACCTTACTTTATCTTACACAGACTACTCTGTAAAGCAAAGACTAATAACAGAAAAGGGGACATTTAACCTTTTCATATAAATATACTCTAATTATAAGTATGACTAGACTAAATTAAACTACTATTTACATAGAATTTTATTTATTTATTTATGTCTTTTTTGAGTCAGGGTCTCCGTGTGGCCCTAGCTGGCCTGGAACTCGCTATGTAGACCAGGCTACCTTGAACTCACAGATTCGCCAGCCTCTGCATCCCACGTGTAGCATGTGCCACCACGCCCAGGGTATACAGAATTTTAAACTTATTTGATGATATGTGCTAATTTGATGAATTAATGATTAAAATTAAAATATCAAGAACTTTGGGTGATACTTTGCTAGTATTTGAAGGTAGCAAAATTCAGTTTAAGAAAAAGAGGAAAAGCCGGACATGGTGATACATGCGTTTAATCCCAGCACTCAGGAGGCAGAAGCAGGTGGATCTCTGTGAGATGGAGGCCACCCTGGTCTACATAGCAAGTTCCAGGACAGCTGGGGCTACAGGGTCTCAAAAAAAAAAAAAAAAAATAGTGAAGCTGTTGTGCTTATTGCTCTAATCCTTGATACCCATACATCACTAGAGTCTGGGAATGCTTTATTTTTATTGCATTCAAAACAAAGGAAGAGTCAGGAGTAATGGTACCATACTGTAATTCAGTACTTGGTACTTGGTCTCAAAATAAATAATAACAGAGAGAAAACATTTTTAAAGTCCTAAATGCCAAAGTAAACAAGTTATCACAGCTGGAATGAAACTCATGGGTAAACAGAAGCCACAGCTGCCTGGGAAAAATCCAGCCTACTCAAAGGCTCTTGCCAAGATCAAAAGTGAATGCATTTTATCTTATACAATCCAAGGCATAGAAAACAAATTGGAAGCAGCACTGTTAGAATCCTACTTGAAAATGTGAAATTGAGCTTTTGAAATGTCAAATTACACACCAAAACCAACTGGGGGTGGGTGTCTAAAACCCTGCTCTGCATCCCTTTCACAGTCCTGCCTCAATAGGGTAACATGGTTAAAAAGGAAGCACTACACAGAATCAGGAACAGGGTAAGTCCCTGTGTGCAGCCCTAGGTGGAAATATTTCCCTTACACCTGCAAATCTTTGCAGTACAAAAATAACAAGAGAATGATTAAATGTACACACACCACACACACATAAACATATATGTTAAATGTATGTATGTACTCAGGCCCCACTGTCTCAGTTCAAAGCCCCCTCATTTCATATGATTATAAGTCCTTGGGCAAGGACGCTGTGACTTTATGGCTGTTTCCTTCCCTGTAAAAATGGGATCAGTGATTAAAAACTCATCCAAACTCTTCATTATACAACCAAGAGAGCGGAGGCATTCAATTCTTTAACGTGCTTCAGCGCAGCGGCATTTTTCCGTGGTGTCTAGATTCCCAGCCCAGGCTTTCCACTTTGGCCTACAGTGAGAAACGCTCTGCAAGCCCAACTAGGTCATCCAACCCTAAACTCAGTCTTGAGAAAGTAGGCCGTGCCTCTACTTTCAGATATACAGAATAGGAGGGATTACGTGATTGCTTAAATATCACCCAACTAGTTAAGGAGGGGGCTTGAACTCGGGTTCATTCACTCGACCCCTGACTGCTTCGGAGAAATCGCACAGCTCCAAGCCGCATCTGCTTCTAGCGCCCCCAAACACCAAAGATGGAGTCAAGACTCCAGTAGCCGCTTCCCTCCTCCCAAGTGCTCCCACTGACCCAGGTAGATCACAAGAGGAATAAAGCCCCAGCGGATGGCAAACTGGCCACCCTTGAAGAGCTGCTGCAGCCTCTGCTTGGCCTCTTTGCTCAGCTTCACCATGGTGACGGCCCTGCAGCTCAGTGACGACCTCCAACAGCAACGGTCCGGATTCCGAAAGGGAGAGGAGGTGCGCACGCGCCACAGACTGCCTTACGGCAGGAGTCGTGAGTCATCGCCAGGGGAGGTCGTAATTCATTGCTCTCAAGCGGCCGAGCTCCGCTGCGCTAATAGCAGGCGCATGCGTAGTTATCTCGCCCTGCTCCCAGCGGGTCTAGAGTTCACATTTTTACATTTGTCAAAACCTGTCTCGCTGTTTGCTATAGGATACAAGAGACAGGTGTTTCGTGCTTCCTTTAGCCAAGAGCTACTGGTCTTTCCACTGTCTTATCCATCTTTTTAAAAACACATCTCCCAGTGTCTCTTCTTTGACATGGAATATTAATTAAATTTGAAAGTGGGGGGTGGGGGTCTAGTCCCGATTCAGTCACTATTCAGTGTTAGGTAAATTATTTACTTTCCCAGAATTAATCTGTTTCTTCAGTCTCACGTTTAATTGCCAGACACTCCATAGGGCAGATTATCCATGTGTTCTTGACCTGGCCCCAATATTCCCTGTGTTTTTCACTTGACAACATTTTCAAATTTGAGAAATTTCACATGGAATTCTAAACCTTTTCAAAGATGCTTACAGATCCCAGTGCCATAGTCAACGGGAGTTAAAAAGAAATGACAAACCAAGCGTGGTGGCACATGTCTTTAATCCCAGCACTCAGGAGGCAGAGGCAGGTGGATCTCTGTGAAATGGAGGCCAGCCTGATCTACATAGAGAGTCCCTGGCCACCTAGAGCTACAGGGAGACGCTGTCTCAAAAAAGAAAGAAATTAAGTTCTGTTGGCTGCCTGTGAGGTGAGCTTCCTCCTGCACTACAGGCCTTAATATTCTGCCTCACCTCAAGTTATCATCTTGTTCTCTTTAATGTGGAAATTCAGTGGTTCTCTGGCTGCATGTAAATTTACTTGAAGAAATTCGAGACTATAAGTCAGGCTTGGGATCTATACCTGGAACTTCTGATCAAGCTGGGGTTGAGACTTGACCATTGATTTATCTTTGAAGTTTCCCAAGTGACTGTAATATTTAGCAAGAGTTCCTCAGATTCTAATACAATAGCTTCCTGGACACAGTCGTGATTGTGTTGTTGACTTCAGGTCTACAAATTATTTTAAATTATTTATTTAATCTTTGTATTTATGAATGTTTTGTTTGCATGAAAGTGTCCCCGTGCATGCAGTGCCCACAGAGGTCAGAAGAGGGTGTCAGACCCCCTGGAACTGATGTTACAGATGGTTGTTAACTACCACATGGATGCTGAGAACCAAACCCTGGTCCTTTGCAAGAGCAACTAGTGCTCTTAACTACTGAACCATCTCTCCAGCCCCCAGGTCTACTACTTCTTGATTTCTCTAGCTCTAAGAGATTTCTAAGTCTTTCACCTTGATGTTTTCATGACTCATTGCCAAGTACATGTTCCCATGAAACTCAAGATATCCAATAGCTTCAAAAGCTTTCCCTGAATTGTGGTAATGTATTTGCATGGCTCATCTTCACAACAACCTGTGCTTACTGAACCACTGTGTTAAATAGCTTCAAATATGATATAGTTTAGTCTTTATAAGAATTTTTAAGATTACATTGACTAGCTGGATATGGTGGCACAGGCCTTTAATCCGAGAACTCAGGAGGCAGAGGCAGGCAGCTCTCTCTCAGTTCTAGGCCAGCCTGGTCTACAAGTGAGTTTCAGCCTAGCCAGAGCTACAGAGTGAAACCCTGTCTAAAAAAATAACTAAAACAAATAAACAAAATTGCATTGATTGACTCATAGATTACTTTACTAATTTTTGTAAGGATTGTAGTATATATATGCATGATTTACCTTATTTGACACATAAGGAAGCTGAGACTCAGATATTACATAATTGATCCAAGATCACAAAGTCCAGAGTCATTGTTCTTGATCTTTATATAGTTGTTGTTAATTGAACTCCTCAAACGCAGATGCCTTCTTTCTTCTTTTTATCCAAATGCCTGATGATAAAGCAGTGAATCTGACATGTATTTTGTTGGGCTAAACAATAATAAGGTCATTTTCCTTTCTCAAATATTCATTGAGCTTTACTATGTGGTAGACACTGAAGATGTAAGATTCATTCATTCATTTTAGTGCTGGGTTTCATTTGGTAAACATGGAATTTACCAATGAACTACACCACCAGCTCAAGTTGTACTTTCTAAAGAGACATTTCTGTCTCATCATTGAGTGATAAAGAAGGATATAAATAGCCTTTCCAAATGTGAATATAGAATACAAAGTCCTACAGTAAGACTATGCATAAAATAGGGTGAAAAGCAAATGGAAGAAAAACTTAACATTGGCCTGTAATGTTAAGGAAACTTTTGAGGAAACCAGGGGCAGTCAATCTGGAGAAGGAATAGAACGGAGAAAGTAAAATAAGTAGAGCCTGTGGGCCAGTCTAAAAGATTTAGACAAGGATGATTTTGTACTATTTAGGCACTTCTGAGTTTGTACCATTTACTGAATGAAGAGTCTCAATCCTTAACAACCACAAAGTGTTGTAGCTTTATGTCAACCACTGTTGACATTCTAACTATAGGGTTAGGAATGGGGGCAACGCTATAGTGGCTGGAGGGTATTCTGCTCCTTTCTTGCTAAAGGAAGGTTTAGAATCTCCATTTTGCTCTTAATGTGTCTTCCAGGTTCAGATCTGCATAACAGCATACAATATATAATAGCCGGAAGCTAAGTGGCTTTCCTATCTATGGTCTCCACCCATAGTATCTAATATACACCCTGTATCAACCTTAGTCTTCTCAATCAGTGTCCTGTTCATGTCCCTCCTCTTTCCAAAACCCCTAGTAGTTACCCAGGGTTACCTCTGTAAGTTTGTTTTCTTTGTGTGATAGCTCATCTTCATTGTCAACTTGACTGGATTTAGAATCACCGGGGATATCTCTCTAGGTGAGTCTATGAGGGTGTTTCCAGAAAAGTTTAACTAAGGAGTTAAGGCTCACCCTGAATATGGGCAGTGCCGTCTCACAGGCTGGGCTTCCAGACTGTATAGAAAGAAAAGAGAGATGAGCACCAGCCATTCATCTCTGCTTCCTGTCTAGGGATGCAATGGCAGCAGCCCCGTCATGTTCTTGCCACTATAACTTCCAGAGTATGATGGAGTCTACCCTCAAATTGACCTTTAATATGCTCTTCATTTCTTAATTTGCCTATGTCAGGTATTTTGTCACAGCAGTTAGCAAAATAACTAAAACATAGGTGAAGGCCTCAAGCACGCTAAGCCAGAGCTGTATGACTGAGCTACAGCCCCAGTTCTTTTCTACCTTTATTTTAACACAGGGTATCACCAAATTTCATAGGCTAGCTTTGAATTTGCATTCCTATTCTTGGCTTCCCAAGAAGCTGGGATTGCAGGCTTGTGACAACCATATAGGCTATAAGCCTCACTAAAACTATCTTCTGAAAATAAGTGCAATTTCAAGAATTATTGTAAGGAATAAAATAAGTCAATATTTATGGGATGGTTCTAAAAACATGAGAATGTTGAATATGTTGTAATAACATAATCAGTGATAGATAAGAGCTAATACCCAGAAAGACAAAGGTACTTGGTGATTTTTTTAAAGAGTATCCTTTGTTTTTGTTGGACTCAATAAAGAAATTAACTGAATCAAGAGAAGAGAACTAGCATTGTGAGATGAAATCATGGGAAAACTTCGCAGGGAATGTGGTACTTAGCTATCAATACCAGTGCATTTGTAAACTATACTGTTTTATATATTATTTTTTTCTGGAAGACTGAGTAATGAGGCTGTTCAGCCACCCGTGCTGTAGATCGTCTGCGGCACAGTTCAGACTGAAAGGTTTTTCCATCTTATTAGAGATGAAGATAAGTATAATCAATCATTGTTCATGTGACTAACTTTGCAAAAATAGCAAAATAAGGACAAGTAAAAGCACAAACACCCGGGGCAAAAGATTTGCCTTTGAAAGTCGGGCGTGGTGATGCATACCTTGAATTCCCAGCACTCTGGAGGCAGAGGCAGATCTCTGTGAGTTCAAGGCCAGCCTGGTCTACATAGCTAATTCTAGGCCAGCTGGGGCTACAGGAGACCCTGTCTCCAAAAGACGAAAGAAAGAAAGAAAGAAAGAAAGAAAGAAAGAAAGAAAAAAGAAAGAAAGAAAGAAGAAAGGAAGGAAGGAAGGAAAGAAGGAAAGAGAGAGAAAATGAATCCTGTGACTTAGCTTTGTGTGATCATAGTAAAGTTGTTTGGCCTCCCAGAGTCTCTTTCTCATCTGCAGAAAAGGGTAACAGTAATTCCTGCAACCATCATTTATTATAAACACAAAAACTGATCTGCTGAAACAGTGCCTAGCTAAGTACAGTTTCCTCAGTTAACCACCTCTCCACAAAGTGGTGATGGTATGTAGCTTCACCCTAACAGTGACTCCTATCCACAAGGTGTGATCAAACACATAATGTGTGATCAAACATTAGCTCTTCCTGTATTTATTTATTTTTTGGTTGTTGTTTACATCTTTATTTTTACTAGTTTCAAAGAGCAATCATTTTTCAGAAGTTTTTTCTATGGAAGAGCCTTTTGGAGCTGGCTTTACCTATTACATACACAATCATACAGGAGAAAGAAAAAAATGGGATATGCAGTGTAAGAATGATGGAATCAGGGGCAGTGGGGCAGAGACACATCTCTCTGTAGCCATCTGAGGAGCCTTTTGAGACACTGTTGCTCGATGAAGCCAGGATTCTTCCTACAGAAAAGAATTTCAGAGAAAGCCAGTATGAAACAAAACTGATGTCTCCTGGGAAGAGATTTAACATAGATTTAAATATAGGAGTTAATAAAAAGAGAGACACTCAGGGCTAGATAGATGGCTCCGTTAAGAGCATGCTCTGCTCTGGCCAGCATCTATATTGTGTGTCTCACAACTGCCTATAACTCCAGCTCCAGGGGATCCAACAACCTCCCCTGGTATTACTGAGCACACCTGCCTTCACACCTGCACGTGCACAAACACAGACACACACACACATATTTTAAAATGAAATTAATGGGGGCTGGAGAAATGGTTCAGTGGTTAAAGGCACCCACATGATAGCTAATAACTGCCTTCCACCAGCATTGTGTGCAAATGGTGCTCTTAGATACATGCAGGCAAAACATTCATACATATAACATCTTTAAATTAAATTTAAAAAATAAAATAAAAGTTTACAAACAGAAAGAGAAGAACTCATGAAAAGGATGTGACGCACCAAGTGTGGGTGTGGGCTTCCCAACAGAGGCACTTCAGTGTGTTTACAGTCTAAACAATTTTGGTGGCTTCTAATGTTATATCTCAAAAGGTTGCTAAGGAACTTCAGTGAGATCATAGGGTGGTTCCTGAGGCTCATGATGAGATTAAAGATGATAAGGTAAATCCCTAGGTTACAAGGGTCACTTGAGGAGTTAAGATAGATTTTAACTGTAAGCAAGGTTATAGACTTTTTTGTGAGATTCCCAGAAAATTGCAGGTTCAAATGTGGGAAAGAAGTAAGGCCATATGTGCTTAGGTTTTAAGCGTGGTCATCGTTGCTTTAATACTCTTTTATTTGAAAATATCTCTCTATGAAAGGAATATTGTCTCTGTGAAGGCAACCTTAATAGCTAATTCTGTTAACTGTGCTGGAATTCTTTGCTCAGCTGGTGAGAGAGTTCAACAGACTCCAAAGGAAGCGGCTCCTTTCCTTTCCCGTGTTTCCTTAATTTTCCATCTTTCTTGTTTGGTGGAATGGCCTTCAAAGACTGCATTTTATACTGTTTTCATTACTTCTCAGTACAATGCTATTAAAAAAGAGCATAGGTTTAGCAAACATGTGAATCTAAGGACAGAACTGCCAAGAATTGAGTCCAGTTCTGCCATTCCTCAAAATAAGGTCCTTGAGAATTATTTGATAGCAACCAGAGAAGCTAATTAACTCACCATGACTAATAAGAAAGCAGAGCTTAGTTTCTAATATGCAGCCAAGTAGACGGGCCGAATGAAGAGAGGGAAAGGTTATTATGCATCTTGTTTCTCAAAAATGTTATGCTTATGAATATACAATAGCCAAACACCATGTGTTTTTCTGGGGTTTAACTTACTCTGGACTCTTTTTTCCTGCTAGAGTGCTTTTGAGTAGATATACAATTTCTGATGGCCGTGATGAAGCTTAGAATTGTTAAGCACATCAAACAAGTATATACGTGAAATAAAATGTTAACAAAGAAGAGATTAGTCAAAAAGCATCATTACAGCTGGTGTAGTAGTGCACACCTTAAGGCCAGCACTTAGGAGGCAGAAGCAAGAGGATCTCTGTGAGTGTGAGGCCAGCTTGGTTTACCTAGCAAGTTCCAGGCCAGTCAAGGCTACATAGTAAAACCCTATTCAGAAACAAAAACAAAAAACATCACTGAGTCAGGGCACACTGTTGCAGGGTTATAATCTCATCGCTCAGGAGGCTGAGGCAGCCTGAGCTACAGAGTAAGACCATATTTAAAAAAAAAAAAAAAAAACTTTTTTTTTTTTTTTTTTTTTTTTTTTTGGTCTTTTTGAGACAGGGCCTTCCTGTAGCCCCAGCTGGCCTGGAAATCCTTATGTAGACCAGGCTACCTTGAACTCACAGAGATCTGCCTGCCTCTGCCTCCCAAATGCTGGGACTAAAGGTGTGTGTCACCACGCCTGGCTAAAAAATTTTTTAGAAAGGCTGAATGGTGCACACTTGTAATCTTAGCACTTGGTGATGACAGGAAGATTAGGAATTCAAGTTCATCCTCAGCTACATAGAAAATTCAAAGTCAAAAAAACCCAAAAAAGGGACTGGAGAGATGGCTCAGTGGCTAAGAGCACTGAAGCTCTTGCAGAAGGCCAGGGTTGGATACCCAGCATCCACATGATGGCTAACAATTGTCTGTAACTTCAGTTCCAGGCGAATCTGATGCCCTCTTCTGGACCTCCACAGGCATTGCACGACATGGGTGAACCTACCTACATGTAAGCAATACACTTTTACACATAAAATAAAAATAATAAATAAAATATTTTTTTAAAAAACAAAACATTACTGAACATTAATCAAGTGTATGACTACAGGAAAAATGAGTTTCAGAAAACTGTCATACCCAGTCACTGCTGACAAGAATTTATTAATTTGTTTGGAGACAAAGTGCACACACTCCCAATGTGTAGGGCAGACTTTGCATTGTTACAGGAATTAAAAGAAGAGTCAGGGGAAATGTCGTAGACGTGAACAGGTTTGACAGCTGATTAGTTTTTTCCCATGCAAAGCTAAGTAGGTATGCCACTGAGATAGACCCCCAGTTCCTTCTCTTCCTGCTGTCCCTAGCTAACCAGAAGAAGATAGAAATGCCAGCAAGGTGTGTGTGTTGGGGGGGGGGGAGACAGAAACATTTATTTAGGTAGAACAAAATGCTCCAGGGCAGAAAATAATGAGACCAAGTCATAAATAAATAAATAAATAAATACCAACACAATAACAAAACCTGTCAAATTAAGAAATGTGGATTCTAGGTACAGAGCAGCTGGAAACCTGCTGAACAATTAGGAAAAAAATATTACAAAGTGAAAGCACTTTAGAAGCTTAGGTGGGTTCCTCCACCCCCAATTTTCCTTCCTTTGTCAAAAAAGAAATGAAATCATAGCGTCTAAGTTTCACAGGTACGAAGAACACAATAAGGAAGGCCTTCCTCCCACTTCTGTCCTCTGATGCCTGTTTTTCTCCCCAGAGGCAAATCAGTGTCACCAGCTTTCTTACATACTCTTCTAGATATCAAATGTGCATCTGAAAGCTAAGACACACATAAACTCCACCCCATGCCCCTTTTCAAATGGGACAGATACACACCAGTGTATCTTGCATTTACATTCAAAAATATAACAAGGATGGTTTTGTCTGGATACATAACAACAATCTTATTCACCTTTTTATCTTTTCTAATTATTTTTAAATTTTAGGTGTGGGTATGTATTGCCTGCATGTATTTAAGTGCACCCATGTCATGCAGTGACCTCGGAGGTCAGAAGAGGGCATTGAGTTTCCTTAGAACTGGAGTTACAGATGGGTTTTAGCCACCATATGGGTGCTGGGAATCCAACCAGGGTTCTCTATAAGAGCAGTCAGTGCTCTTAACCACTGAGTCATCTCTCCAGCCCTATTCACCTTTTTAAATGAGTGGATTAGAATAAAATAATATGCAATTAAAAATCTCCCTACCTCCTCTGCACCTTGCTGTCCCTTCTCCTTGTATAAAACTCAAGTGTGTCTACTTTCTTACATGTCCTTCCAGAAGTATTCTAGGAGTATTAAAATGAATACACACCCAACACGTGCGTGCACACACACACATACACAAACACAGACACAGACAGACACACACACAGAGACACACACAGACAGGCAGATATACACACACAGACTCACAGACGCACACACAGACACAGGCTCACAGACACACACACACCCTTGCTTTCAAAACAAATACAATGCATAATTCTCACCATCTCAGCTATCTTTTCAGCTGAAAGTATTTTAAATCCAAATGAAGTCTCCCTCTGAATTAATAGTATTGCTCAAATGTCACTTTTCTCATTTTGACAATGTGTTATAGTTATGTATAATAACTCACTGAGGGGAAGTTGAGTGAAAGACATACAGGACTCTATTTTTGGAATTTCTTGTAACTCTTGAAGTATGTCAAAATAAAAAACACTGTAAATATTTCTCATTGATCACTTAAAATGATTAATGTACAGCTTTCTTCTGATAGAAGCACAATATTACTTCAAGTAACCTGCAATCAATGAAAGTCAACTGTTTCAGTGTCTACCAGGATGTGTCCAATCTTTGATTCTATTGTCCAGAGTCATCACTGGGCCCAAATAGAAGCCACAGTACAGATCCTGATAGGACAACAAAGGTCAGAGACTCAGCAGTGTCCAGTTCTCACCCCCACCTTTCTCTCACATCTTTTTAAAATTTGTATTCATTGTGTGGGGAGGTACACACGCGTGCGAACGCATAAGCCATGGCCCATGTGGAAATCAGAGGACAACTTTGGAGAGTCAGTTCTCTCCTTCCTCTTTTATGTAGGTTTCAGGAATGGAACTCAGCGAGTACTTTTTTTTTTTACTCACTGAACCATCTCCCTGGCCCATCTCTCATCATTTCTTAAGTCTCTGCTCTCTGTGCTGTTTTTCTCTTTAGTCTCTGTTGTTCAGTCTGCAACATGGGCATTATCAGCAGAAGTAAACTGTTCTTCCCAGTTATTTTGAGGACTCAGTAAGTTGATAGTTGCAATAATCAAGTTGCAACTGTGCAAATAAAAAATTGGCAGATGTGAATCTCATCTGTAGCCTGTATCTCAATCTTCCATCTACAATCAGGGTTGGCAGTGAAATCTCAGTTTAAGAATTGTTAAGGAGAGCTGCCTCTTAATTCATATTATTTTTCATTTAAAAATAAAATCAAGGGCTAGAGAGATGGCTCAACCAGTAAAGTATTTGCCATGAAAGCACGAGGACCTGAGTTTGACCCGAAGCACCCGTGTAACACAGAGGCTTGTGTCTGTAATACCAGCAATGGGTAAAGAAAGACCAGGGAGTCCTTGAAGCTTGCTGACCAGCGAGTCCTGATAAGTCATCGAGATTTAGGTTTAGTGATAGACCCTGTCTCAAAAAGTAAGATGGAGAGGAATTATGGAAAACACCCACATCAATCTCAGGCCTCCACATGCATGTGCACACATGTGCACAACACAAAAACTCATACACATATAAATAGGTAAATGAATAAATAAATAAATAAATAAACAAATGATTTAAAATAGGCCTGACTTTGTTCCTGTAATCATGGAATTCAAGAGGCCAAGGAGAGAAGATTTCAGATTCAAATTTAAGACCAGCCTGGAAAAGCTATGGCCCTTCTACTGTTTTTTTTTTTTTTTAATTAATTTAGCCAAAGGTTATGTCATGAAGTAATAATGATAAGTTAAATATCGTGTTTGCACAGTAGATTCAACCTAAATAAGTATTTTTGCAGCTATCAACTTACTGAACTCCTAAAGTAATTAGGAAGGAACAGGGTTGGTAATTCCAGTGCTGCAGACTGAAGACTGGAGAGAGGCTACCGAGTCATTAATCGTCTCATTTAGTGGAACAGTTAATAACTCTGCCTAACAAGTTGACCTCTTGATAATGTTTTAAAAGCAAATCACCAGTTGGACACACAAAAAACAACTTCAGTTTAAAAGTGAAATAACCCAAAGAGTTCTCACTCTGGGGCGATAGTCAAAATACCGGATTCCATCAATCCAAAAGGTCCTGGTTAACAAATATCATATCAAAGTGGTTCATACAGAGGGAAAGTGAAGTTTTTAAATGTTTTTCTTCAAATAGATCTTCATACTCTAAGAGCAAGCTATTATGTTGCCAACCGTATCTTTAAATTTGTCCAGGCTAACTAAGCTAAACATTTTTCTTCAATAGTCTGTGGCATAGAACATGGAAGGATTCAGAGCTTTTTCATAAAGAACTTTGGAGCTCCTCCTGCAGGAACCTGCTGCATACTGCTTCCCTGAAATGCACACCCACTCTCCTCTGTTGTTGGGAAGCTTCACAATATGCTGCTTACTAGGCACAGCCTAGTAAGGGATTCTCAAAATTTAGCCTAAGTCAGCCATAGTTTGAAGGCACTGTCAGCCTGCTATGGTCACCTCAGCTGCCCTCCTCAAGGCAGGGATGGTCCTAAGCACCTTCGTCCGTCTGGACACATTCATGAACAAAGCATAGACTCTTCAATCAAACAAGGCCCAATCAATGTCTTTCTCCCAAAATGTGGATATGGAACAGAGAAACTCTGCTTCAGTCAAAATGGATTATTAAAAGAAAAAATATAATATATAATGTAAAGAAATGGAAGGAAACCAACCATCTTTTCCCACCAAGCTGCCCAAGAAACATAGAAAGCTGGTAGACAATACAAGAAAAATGAAGTACATCCAGAGAGAAGCACCCAAAAGAGGCTCACCTGACTGATGAGTCTGGTCTTTGCCAGGGCCCATGGCCTTCCCTCTTCTCTGCCCCTCTGTCATCACTGAAAGCTCTCCAGGGCACTGAAGGTGCCTTGAATGGTTTCTTACATCTAAGGAATATAACTACAAAATATTTCACCAAAGCATTCATTGCAGCAGGATTTGCAGTGTGGAAGTAACTGTGGTGGTCAGTAGCAGAATTGTTATCAGTACTGACGTATACAGATGTGCCGTCCTTTAAAAGGCACATTGCATTTCCTAGGCCACATAGCAAGAGTTCAAAGTTTGAGTATTAATAACGGAAGGACACACTGAAAATTTTCATGAGCATTAGGATTACAATTGTATAAAACTACGTTCAAGGTTGGGAAAGAAGAGAAAATAGAGGACCAGCAATGAAAAAAAAAAATGTGGAAGTGGTAAGCACCCAAACAAGGCAGTGGAAATGAAACTGAGGGTGGGAATTATCCATTAAATGAAGTATTGATGAGGAAGGTTCAGATATGGCCAGGAGCTCTTATGTGGGGGTGATTATAAGTGTTTTGATGATATTGATACAAATAAGAAATGGAACGGAGGGAAGTGGGGGAGCGAAGGGCAGAAGAGGAAAGCGGCATTCTTGGAAGCACCCCAGCATGGCCTGTGTGCTACCACTGTCAAAACGGAATCCTGTCTGAACAGAAGCATAGGAGTCTGATTCTCACTTTCAGAACACACAAGGGCATCAGAGGTGAAGTAGCACACCCACATCTCTTATCGAAGACTTGGCAGATCCAGGACTTTAACATTTAAGTCCAGCCCATTGTAGAGTGCACGTTTGTGTGGAAACTGGCACTAAATTATTCGTAGACAACCTGCTTCTGGTCGGAGTTTCATACATAGCAGAGGAGCTCCCTCACTACAGTCTATTGAATATCAGCCCTCAACACAAGGGTTTGTAAGATAAAAAATTATAAGCAAAAAAAGAAGTAAAACAAAATTAATAATAATTTTAAAATTATGTCCTGTGTACTCTCTACACTCCAAACTGGTGCTCAACATGGAGAGAATCAATATTCTCCATTCATCTATAAAAAAGAAAATTAAGAAATATTAAGGTGAAGACAGGTTTTACAAAACTTTTCTCAGTAGTCTATTACTTAATTTATTAAGCCCTCATTTCATGATAAATGTCTTCCCAGAGAAACATTGTTATTAAAGGATATTGATTTAATAAGTGATTATGTATGCAGACAAGTTGTTCAGGTAACTGCTCAGATAGCATTTTGAAGTGATTTCTCCTCTAAGATAGAACAGGAAGTGAGTAGGTGAGGGCAAGGCCTAAACATGAAAGTCCCTCCTAGCAGGAGGTCCCAGAACACACTGCACTGTGTTCAAACCCTGGCTCTGCAGCTCACGGCTCTGCAGTCTTGGAGAAGCAATTATAGTCTTGGGTGATATATAAATGCTCTATGAATGTAGCTCTTATTATTGGCCAGCCAAAGTATAGAAGTACATACTTTGCAGGTTCCAAGGCATGGCCTTAATGTTTACTTAAGGATATCTGATAAGCATGTAAGAGTCTTCTTAGGTCCACTAAGCTGTGCCATTCCTTAAAGAGGT
Organism: Eospalax fontanierii; assembly: GCA_035773235.1. NCBI lineage: Eukaryota > Metazoa > Chordata > Mammalia > Rodentia > Spalacidae > Eospalax > Eospalax fontanierii. Next base: position 32,446,071 of record CM069528.1, on the reverse strand, counting down.
GGGTAGGTAAGGAAATACAGCAGCTGAAATCTGAGCAATGACTCACACTTGGTTGCCTATAGAAGTTCAGGGTTCCATTGAAGGGTCAGGATGCCAAGATGGAACACTGGTCTGGGATGATAATCTGGTTGTTAAAATACTTGCCTTTAAAGCACAAGGACCTGAGTTCAATCCCCAGAAGCACATTTTTTTTAAAAAAGCCCAGTGTAGTAGTACATGCTTACAATTTCAGTGCTGGAAGGCAGAAACAGGATCCCTGGGGCTTGCTGGTGGGCCAGCCTAGCCAAATCACTGACTCAGAGTTTAGTAAGAGACTCTGTCTAAAAACAACAACAAAAAAGCAAAATGAAAACAAAAACAAAACATGCACACATATGCACACACACCTGTATGCACATGCACACACACCTGCACATGCACATGTGTACACCACATGGGAAAGTATATTGAAAATATATAGGGCTGGGGACATAGATCAGTGGTATGCTTGATTAGCATTCATGAGACCCCATCTCCAATTGCCAAGACTAAAAAAAAAAAAGAGCAACAACAATAATAACAATAAATGAAGATACTTTTTAAAACTCCCATAGAAAAACTGGCATAGACCAATGGTGATAGCGACTGCTGGGGAGGGGAGGAGATGGACTCAGCGTGGAAAAAGCAGTGCTCAAAAGCCACCAAAGGCAAAGAAAAGAAGTAATTTAGCTGCTTGCTATAGCAAACAGGATGTTTCACTTAGAGGTGATTCTCAGAGGAGACTGTTTAGGGTCTGAAATCTGTCAGACACAACTGTTAAATTAAAACGTTGACTGTCGTACGGAAGTCCTGAGCAAACAAAGTCAGTTAGGCCTCGTAAATGACCTTTACCTGGCTTGATTCACGTAAGTGACATTGAAAGACCCCTCTCTTCTAAATACTAATATTAAAGGAAAACAGAACTTAAGCTCACTTAGAAGCAGCGAAGAATTTTATAATCATATAACCTGACATTTTCCAAGAGTAGACAAGAGGGTAAACAAGATAGGACAACTCTATCACTGTAATGTAGCCAGTGCTGTCTTGGCCTTCCGTCCAGGTTCATCCTGTGACAGCAACCCCTTGCATTTTCTCTGTGGGGCTTCCAAACCCTTCTGGGTTACAACTGCCCAATTCACAAATCACCATTTGCTCAAGTACACTCTTTAAAATTTTGACTTCTGAGCCTTAGTTTGGCTTAAAGGTAAACAAAGCTACTTTTTCAAAAGGTAAGGGATACCCGGAAGGAGACGAAACACCTGATTACACGAAGTGAAAAGTCGCTAGGGTTTGGTGCTGGTTCTCACTGGCATCCCATGCCCACCCAGTTCCATAAGGGGACTAACTGGGCCTGTCGGGGTGGCTGCACATGCAGGGAGTTCTGTTCTGGAACAGGAACGCCTGGGGTAAGGAGAGGCTCACTGCAAAGCTGCTCTCTAGCAGAGACTGCCATTGCCTCTGCATAGGTCACTTTCTACAAACAACCCAGTAATGGCTGCGAGAGGAAAAATAAAGGCTTGTTTCGCCATTTGTTCCTTTAATGTTTAAGTTAGCATACGAACTAATGCGTTTCCCCATGACATTCTGACACATATATGTCATTACACCTTGTTCTAATCCGCCCCTCCCCGTTGCTCCGCCCCTCCCCGTTGCTCCGCCCATCCCCATTGTCCCGCCCCTCCCCATTGCTCCGCCCCTCCCATTGCTCCCCCCCCTCCCCACTCCATTGCTTCCCTTCTTCTTTGCAAATAGTCCCTCCTGCTTCCATGTTGCATGCATTCCATCGCCATCTCTCTTTCCCGTCCCTTAAGACCTTTTTCTATCTCACGATCCCCTTTATAGTTTCATGACATATATACACACACACATATATGCGTATACTTTTAAAATCTAGGTCCCACATATGAGAGAAACATGAAGTATTTGTCTGGCTCTGGTTTATTTCACTTAACACAATGGTTCCCATTTGTGTCCATTTTTGTGTAAATGTCATTATTTACATCCCATGGTGTATGTGTACCACACTTTCTTTACTCTGTGGATAGATATATAAATAAGCTCGCTCCATTTCCTAACTATAGTGCATCATACCACATTAAACGTGGATATGCAGGTATGCCTGTGGTATGTTGCCTTAGAGTCTTCAGGATATATGTCCAAGAGTTGTATAGCTGGGCCATATGGTAGTACTACTTTTAGTTTCTGAGACACCTCATAATGATTTTCATTACAGGTGCATAATTTTACATTCCCACCAACAGTTTATATGGGTTCTTCTTTCCCCACATCCTTGCCAACATTTGCTATTTGTTTTGTTGATGATAGCTATTCTGATTAAGGTGAGATGGACTCCCAAGGTAGTTTTAAAATCTTTTTTTTTAATCTTTAGTTTTATTTTATATGTATGAGTGTTATGTATGCATGTATGTAATGCACCTGTATTATGCAGTGCCAATGGAGAACAGAAGAGGATGTCAGATCCCCTGGAATTAGAGTTATGGATGGTTGTTAGCTGCCAAGTGGGTGCTGAGAATCGAACCCAGGTCTTCTTCAAAAATAGATAGTGCTCTTAACCTCTGAGCCATCTCTCCATCCTCTAAACGTAGTTTTAATTTGCACTTCTCTGTTAGCTAAGAATGTTGACCACTCCAGTATTTATTAGTTACTTGTTTTACCCTCCTCTTCCTCCTTTCTCTCCACTTTCTTTTCCTTAGATGCTGCCAAACCAGCTTCTTACAGGGGTGCTGCAGATCTAAACTCAGGTCCTCGTGCTTGTACTTGACCAACTTAGCCATCTCCCAGCCTCTGTTTTCCTTCTTTTGAAAACTGTCTGTACAGTTTATTAGTCAACTTCTTGAGTAGATGGTTTGTTTTGTTTTGTTTTCCAGTTCTTTATATATTCTAGATGTGTAGTTGACAAAGATGCTTTTCCCATTCCATTGACTGTCTCTTCTGTCTGGTGATTGTTTCTGTTGTAATGTGTGGCTTTTTAATTTCCTGTAATCCCCGTCATAAATTCTTGGAATCATTTTCTGTGATATTGGAATCCTTTTCAGAGAGTCCTTGCTTATGCCTATATCTTCAAGTGTTTTCCTTGGGTAGGTCTCACATCAAGGTGTTTGATCCATTTTGAACTGATATTTGTTCAGGATGAGATATATGGATCTAGTTTCATTCTTCTACATGCAGCTTCTCTGTCTGCACTGTTTGTTAAAGATGGCGTCTTGAAGCTAGAGAGAGAACTCTGCGGTTAAGAGCACTGACTGCTTTTGCAAAAGACCCAGATTTGATTTTCAGCATTAACATGGCAGCTAACAACTGTCAGTAACTCCAGTTCCAGGAGTTCTAACTTCTTCTTCTGACCTCCATGGGCATTGCACAACATGAGTGTACTTACATGTATGCAGGCAATATACTCATACACATGAAATAGTTTAAAATATATATATATATGTGATAGCTTCTTTTTTTCCAGTATAAGTTTTGGACAGCATTGTCAAAAATTAGGTGGCTGTAACTGTACGGGTTTATTTCTGGGCTCTCTATTGTATCCCATTGGTCTATATGTCTGTTTTTCTAAAGTGCCATGATGTTTTTGTTTCAATGACTCTGTAATGTAATTTGAGATCAGGTATTATGATCATTTTCCTTAGGGTTGCCTTGGCTATTGGGGATACTTTAAGCTTCTTTAAGAATTGGAGATTGTGTTTTTCTAGTTCTATAAAGGATGTTGATAGGATTTAGAGGGTTGTGTTGGGTCTCAGTAACATAATTATTTTTACAATATTAATTCTGTGAATCCATAAACATGGGAGGTCTTTCCATCTTTTTACATCTTCTTCAGTTTCTTTCTTCTTGGCTAGGATTATTTCATTGTATTTTCTTTTTAAAAACTTTATCTGTGTGTGTGTGTGAGAGAGAGAGAGAGAGAGAGAGAGAGAGAGAGTGATGGGGGTAGAGAGTGTGCACAGAGGCCATGATTTACATGTGGAGGTCAAAGGACAACTTTGTAGAGTTGGTACTCTCTGACATTTACATAGGTTTCAGGAATAAAACTCAGGTCATCAGGCTCATGTGAAACATCTTTACCAGCTGAGCCATCTCACTAACTGCTTGGGTATTTTATTTTCTTGAAGCTGTTGTGAATGGCACTTTGCCATTATTTCTTTCTCAGGAAGTTCTTTACAGGTATATAGAAAAGCTGCTTGGTGTTTTATGTTGATTTTGTGTCCTATTACTTTGATGAAAGTGTTTATCATGTATAGGAGTACTCTGATGGAATATTTAGAGTCCTTTGGGTATAGGATCATGCAATCTGCATAATCTTGATCATTTGACTTCTTCCTTTCTTATTGTTAGTATACCTTCTCTCCTCTCTCTCTCTCTCTCTCTCTCTCTCTCTCTCATCTCTCTCTCTGCTCTAGATAAGATTTTGAGACTATGCTGAATAAGAAAAGAGAGAATGGGTACCTTTGTTTCACCCCAGATTTTAAAGGAAATGCCTTTAATTTTCCCCCATTTAGAATAATGTGGCATTATGTTGCCTTTATTACGTTGAAATATGTTTCATCTTCTCATAATATCTTCAGGGCTTTTATCATGAAGATGTTAAACACTGACTTGGGCCTTTTCTGCATTCATTGAGATGACCATCAAAATGGTATCTGTTCTTAATTCTATTGTTGTTCAGTATTATACTTACTGATTTGCATATGTTGAACCCACCTTGCATCCCTGAAATGAAACCAGCTTACTTCTGGTGTATGATCTTCTGAATATTTTCTTGAATTCAGTTTTCAAGAATTTTATTGAGAATTTTTATGTCTATATTCATCAGAGAAGTCGATCAAATTTTGCAAGGAAAATAAGGAACACCCAAGAGGCAAGAGATGAGACGTTCCCAAGACGAGGTCACCCTATAGCCTGGGATGGGAGGCTGGGAGAAATGGCACTCCTGGGTTAGAAAATTCCTTAAAAGACAAAGGCTTCAACCCACCTTTGAGGGGATAGGAGGGCCCTAGGCAGAAGTAAGAAACCTGAATAGGGACACAACCTTTACAATGGGTCATGTAAAAGGGTGAAAAGTCTTTGTTTTTAAAATATATTGTATTTTTTCATTATATATATAAAATGTATATATTCATTTACTCACTCATACAACAAATAATTATTAAGTGTTTCCCACATATCAAGCATCATTTTAAGATCAGGAGATATAGCATTGGGATAAATGTTTCTGCCCCTGACTTTCTTCTAGAAGAGACGGCCATCAATTTTAATAATCACAGCAAATATGTACCTGGTGATCTCCATGTGCTGTGTCCTCTTCTAAGTCCTTTCCATAATTAACTCATTTTACCTTCATCACAACTCACAAAGTAAGCATTATTATTATCCCCATTGTACAAAGAAGGAAACCGAGGCATGCCAAGTAACTTGCTCATAAATCTGAGGCAGAAGAATCATGAATTTGAGGCCAATCTGGGCTACAGAGTGAGACCTTGTCAAAAGAGAAGAAAGCGGAAGCTGGAGAGATGGCTCAGAGGTTAAGAGCACTGGCTGCTCTTGCAAAGGACCTGGGTTCAGTTCTAGAGGACCTGGGTTCAGTTCCCAGCTCCACATGATGGCAGCAATCATCTATAGCTTCAGTTTCAGGGGATCTGATGTTCATACCATGTGATGCACTTACATACATGCAATCAAAAGCACTCGTGCACATAAAACATTTTTTTTAATTTTTAAAAAGAGAAAAGGAAGAGGAGGATGAAGAGAAACGGGGAGAAAGTGTGAAATAGAAAGCAATGGAGGAGGGCAGATGTCACTGGAATCATCAAGGCATACATGCAAAATGTGCCCAAGTCCAGAACAAGTGTGATTGCAAGTGATGAGTCCCAGCGTTCAGCAGCAAACTCCAGAAAAGATCTAGAGCGAGGAAAGGTGGCATCTCAGGGAACACTGTTCTAAGGGCAGTTCACAGCACAGTAGAGGCACAGTGCACAGAGAGAACATGGGTCAATTGTCCCCACCCCTGTCGAGAGCCCCTCCACCCCCACATCCAGCAGATGCCATCTGGAGAGACCTGAAGCCGGGAGAGGAAGAAACCCAAAAGACTGAGCCTTCGACAAAAATAGACTGAACATTTACCTCAAAAGCCTGTTTAAATTATTGCAGCTGAGTAAATTTGCCTGAGGGAACTAAAATGCAAGGTCTCCCAGGCATCCTGTGGTCCTATCCCGAACAATGCTGGCTCATAAGGGAGTGCCCATCAGCTGGAGCAAACCTCACCGAAGCAGCACAGCCCCAACGTTCAGGATGCCCTTGGCTAGGGGACGAGAGACAAAGGACTGTAGCGAAAGGAAGCTAGTGGGCCTGGGGCTTTCTCTCTGATGAAAAGTTTTTCTCACACAGGGTCTAAAGCCTATTTGTGGGCGGGGGGGTAGGAATTAAATACACTTTGGATACTTCTCCAGGGAGAACAAAAAGATTACTCATTTTTTCATTATAATTTTTTCTAAATCTAAAAGCATGATTTAGGAGAAGCCCTTTGTGTGACTGTATTCAATCACCCAGCACAAATATGGCTAGCCCTGGCAGCCGTCTCCAGACTTCCAAATGTGCATCATAAATAGCCGTTAATCAGAAAGGACAGTCGGAGCAAGGACTCCACCTCACTTACATCCTTTTGAGGATGGGCATGTTTATTAGCAATGGCTGCTCCTAGCGTAAGCGGCCTGGTTTTAGATGCAGAAATGAAGCAGTCACAAGCCCTGCCCTCTTGAAATTTCAACTTGGCAATACTAATCTGAGCAGTCACACACATACACACCAGAACAAAGCTTTCTCTGCCCATATCCAGGCCCGGGAAGTGCTTTTTAAAGTACGCTTAAGAATTCTGTGTGTGCTGTGCCCCCCACCTGGAACTCCATCCAGATTAAAGCAAAAACATGGAACACCACTGTGTTGGGCACATTCTTTCAGGACCTGGAAAGAGCTTGTGGTATCAGTCTTGTCTTATACAGCGCACCCCAGCTAATTTTTCCTCTTTTCTATTTCTTGTCTACAAAAGCACCTCCGCTTTTATTCAAGATGGAAATGTGCCCGACCTTTTTGGGGGGAGGGATGACTTTTTGAAACAGGGTCTTTGTAGTCCAGGCTGACCCAAAACTCATTTATATGGTCTAGGCTGGACTACAACTGGCAACCTGCCTGTCTCAGCCTTCTGAGTCTAGGCTTACAAGTGCTCACCACTTTTTAAAATGTCATTTTTTAGGGGCTACGGAGATGGCTCACTGGGTAAAGTGCTTGCTACACAAGTATGAGGACCAGAGTCTGGGTCAAAACTGGGCATAAGAACTGGCAACTGTAACCCCCACAGGTGAAGGTGCGAGACAGGTGGATGCCTGGGACTTGCTGGCACTGGCCAGCCATTATAGATGAAACTGTGGGCTCCAGGTTCAGTAAGAGACCCTGCCACAAAAAATAGAGAGTGATAGAGGAAGGCACACAACGTCCACCTTTGACCTGCATGCACACATGCAAGCATGTCTTACCTGTACACACGTGAACACACACACACACACGCACACATTAGAAGCAGGCATATCACACAATTCTAGTCAATAAGACCTAGACAGAATCACCAAATAAGGCTCCACGAAAAGCATCTTTAAAAGGGCTGCATGCTTTGACATTCACCTTGGCCCTCTACTCTTCCAAGTTTTCTTGCACAGAATAGGCAAGCTGCTGGATGTGGTGCAGCTCCCTGTGATCATGAAAGCCCACCAGAAGGCCTAAAGCCATGTTTTAAGACACAAATAAACAGAAAGAGAACAATTCTAAGCTCCTGTCACCATTTCAAAAATGTTATGTGATAAAGGAAAACTTTGGTTTTTTTTTTCTTTCATTTTTGGTATGTATGTATGCATGTTCATGTGTATTGAGTACAGAGGCCAGAGGACAACCTCAGGTGTCATCACAGGAGCACCTGAGACATAGAAATAGTATCTCTCTGCTTACTGCTTAGGCTAGACTGGCTGGCCAGTGAGCACAGAGAGCAGCCTGTCTCTGCCTCACCAGGGCTGGGACTACAGCTGCATACCACCATCCCTAGCTGTTTTGTTGGTTGGTTGGTTGGTTTAAATGGGCTTTGAGGGTTAAACTCAGGTCCAACTGAAAAATTTCACTTCTAATGGAGCATATTAGCCAGTCCAAGATCGAGATGTAGGCAGGGTTGCTTCTGGAAGGTCTCTCTTCCTGACGTGTGGAAGCCCAATTCTTGCTGTGCCTCACCTGAACCCCACCTCTGCTCACATATGCTCGGAGACAGAAACATCTCTGAGGTTCTATAGGATGAGGGCTGGTATTCAGAGCTTCGTTTAACCTCCCAAGGGCCCCATCACCAAATCTAGTCACATTGAGGGCTAGGGCTGCAATATATGAATTTTGGGTAATGTAATTTAGTTGTAACTGGTGCTTATGAATAGAGAACTCAGTAGTGTCCTGGTGGGCAAAATGAAACTATTCTGGTAATACAGGCTGAGAATCAGCAACCATGAGGTTGGAGAAAAACTGAGGCAGTGTAATAACCAGAAAGCCAGGGAGAGGTCAGTGAAGAGGAGGATTGACACGGATGCTGACCTTGAAAAGAGCTGTGTCCAGGGGTGATGGGTGGTTATCTACTGGTGCATAATACATCATCCCACCGTTAGCAGCCTAAAGCAATAAGCTTCTATTACCTCACAGCTTCTATGGGTCAGGAACCTGGGTATGGCTCAGCTCAGAGTCTGGCTCCTAGGCTCCCACAAGGCTCCATGAGAGCCACTCTTTGCAGTTTGCTCACGTGACTGATGGCTGTTGGCTGGAGACATCCATTCTTTGCCAAGTTGGGCCTCCTATGGGGGAGCTCACATAATGGTGGCTGGCTTCCCCTGGACACGAGATCTAAGAGACAGCGCACATGTGAGCATACAGTGGGTGACGGACGCTGCTGTCTTCTGCCACCTACACTCAGTGGCATCACACCACTTAAGGACTGTTTTATTTTATGTTTCTATTTTTTGTGTGATTTGTAATTATTTACTTTTGAAATAAGGTATTGCTGTGTATGTAGCCCAGCCTGCCCTAGAACTCTCAACCCTCCTGCCTCTTGACCTCAAGAGTCAAGGGTTGAGTCAAGTTGGGATTACAGGCCTGTACCACCACACCAACTTTAAGACTTTACTTAATATATTTAAATTTTTAATTTGAATTTAGTTTTATTTATTTTACCTTTTGTTTTCTTATTTATTGTTATTTTTTTAATGTGTATGAGTGTCATTGTCTGCATATATGTAAGTGTACCTGTGTTGTGTGATGCCCAAGGAGGTAGGAAGAAGGCGTCAGATCCCCTGGAACTGGAGCTACAGGCTACAGTTGTTAGCTGCCATGTGGGTGCTGGGAATCGAACCTGGGGGTCTTCTGCAAGAACAACCAGTGCTCTTTAGCTCTGAGTCATCTTTCCAGTTCCTCGTTTGTTTTCTTGAGACAAGGTTTCTGGTAGCCCAGGTTGTCCTTAAACTCAATATATAGACAGGGCTGTCCTTGAACTCTTGATTCTTCCCTTCCATCTCCCAAGTACCAGGATTGCAGGCATGTGCCACCATGCCCAGTAAGATTTTACTTTTTAGAGCAATTTGACTGTGTGTGTTTGTGTGTGTGTGTGTGTGTGTGTGTGCCTGTGGACTCAAGAAGACAGCGTTAGATCTCCTGGAGCTGAACTCACAGGACATGGGTGCTGGGAACTGAATTCTGGTCTTCTGGGAGATCAGGAAGTGCTCCTAAGCACTGAGTCACATCTCCAGTCCCTTAGAGCAATTTTAAATTCATAGTGAAACTGATCAGGAAATAGGTAGTTCTCACACACACCCCCCCCATCATCAAAACTATCAATATCCCACTCCAGAGTAGTGCATTTGTACAATTAGTACAACATCAACAAATGTGTGCAGACCAAAGTGCACTGTTTTCACAGAGTTCACTGTATCATACGCTCTATAGATTTTGACAAATGTATAATGACATGTGTCCACTTCTATATTCAGAGTAGTTTCTGGGTGCTCTAAACTCTGTTCTCTTCACTCATCCCTCCCTCTGCCATCCTGGACAACCACTGATCTGTGGCCAGTTTTGTCTTTTCTAGATGTTATGTGCTTTGAATCATATAACATGCAGCCCTTTCAGATCAACTTCCTTCAGGTAGTAATATACTTCTAAGGTTCCCACATCTCCTTTTGTGACTTCGTAACTCATTTTTATTTAATGGTGACTACTATTCCACTGTCTGGACAGTTTATCTCTTCCCTCCTGAAGGACAGTTTGGTTGCTCTCAGATTTTGAAATTATGCATAACGCTGATATAAACATTTCTGCACAGGTTTTGTGTGCACATAAGTTTTCAGCTCCCTTGGGAGCTGGATCTTATTGTAAAAGCGTGTTTAATGTTATAAGAAACCACATAACTGTCTTCCAAATGCCCTATTTTGTAGTCCCACAGCAATGAATGAAATTTCCAGTTAGTCCACATGCTCATTCACGTTGAGAATTGCCAGTGTCCTGGGTTTGAGCCATTTTGATCAATGTGTAAGTGGCATCATAATGGTGTTTTAAACTGTAGTTCCCTAATGACATATGATACTTAGCATTCCCAGAGCATGAGCAGCAGAAGGCGGCAAGACCATCACAGAGGCTGCCCTCAGGTTCAAAAGAGAAAGGAAAAGAGGAATCACCGGCAAATATAGGTGACAAAGAGTTGCTATGAAGAGAAATAACCGGGGTTTAGTTGTTGAAGGATGTGTAGTTAAAATGTTTGAAAAAAATTTTTTTACAGGGCTGGAGGGAAGGCTCAGGGGTTAAAGGCGGATACTACTCTCACAAGAGACCCAGGTTCAGTCCTCAGCACTTACATCAAGTTACTTACAACTGCCTGCAACTCTGGCTCCAGGAGATCCGACGTCCTCTTCTGGTTTCCTCAGGCACTGCGCACATACACAGCCCCCATACATATAATTTAAAACGTTCTTTTTGTTGTTGTCTTTTTGAGACAGAGTCTCCCTGTAGCCCTAGCTGATCTAGAACTCACTCTGTAGATCAGGCTGGCTTCAGTCTCACAGAGATCCACCTGCCTCTGCTTCCCAGGTGATGGGATTAAAGGCCAGCACTACCACACCCAGCTAAAAACAATTTTATAAGCTTAATTTTTTTTTACAACAGATTACATTGCTCTTATCAACAAATGTGATCTATATATTGAGGATGCAATTTCATCCACTTTTATACTTTATTCATTTATTTCCTAAAGAATCATGAACAACAATACTAAGCTTTATGAATTATATACATGAGGGGATTTCTTTTAGCAGGCCATTTGGTAGGCCTGCTGGAATCATAACAAAAGCATCATATCCCGGGATGTCCAGGATACCCACCTGTGCATATTCCCGCGGTCAAGTCAGTCATGCAGGCTTATTTAGGCAGATGAAACCACTCTACTGTAATGAGGGCAGACATTCTTTTGGCTCACAAATAAGCCTTCAACTGTTCAGAACAGGAAGGCTGTCCAACAGAGACCTGCGCATGGCAACCTGCCCAATAACCCCAATTAAAATGTACCCAACTGGAGTGATCACTTAAACCATAAATAATGCCTGCTGTTGCTTTCTGTTCTCACTCCCCACTGCAACAACACATTGAAATGTGGACCAAACGCTGACACAAGAGTCGATGAATGGACTCATTAATTCATGGAAGCACATTCCCTCACCTATGACTGCTAATCCATTGAGAATGTGGAAGTTGATCCCGGAGATCAGAGATCAAGGCAATGGTGGGATTCCAGGAGGATAACATACTTTCTTCCCTTCCCTCATTCAGGCCTAACTCAGGCAGGAGAAGTGGTCTTAACACTGCTCAGCCTGTATCTGCATAATTGAGACTGTCCCACCTAACCTACACCCAGGTCTGAACCCCAGTCACCACTGTCTCTCACAGGCACTGAGCAGCAAGGGAGGGAAGGGAGCAAGTCTTCACAGCCTCCAAACAAGAGGGTCTTCTTCAAGAAGGACGAACCAGTGGGTACAGCTGCCATAGCAGAGAAAGGTCAGAAAATCTACACTGAGCAAATTGGAGGATCATGGCACTGCATGGTCAGTGAGGAACACTGGTTTCCATCCAGCTTGGACCAAAAAAAAAGCAGGATGGTTTAAGGTATTGTAATATACCAAATTGACTGCATACTAAACTAAGCTAATTCAGTACCTTCCAAAGAGTCCTTTATTGGGTTTCCTCCCCAATCCCCGTCAAAGAGGACCTTTAGTAGGTTCCCAAAGAGAACAGGACAGGCAGAGGATGGAGCAGTGGACTGCCTCAGTTTTCCTTCAATACTCAGGTCATCACAGGATCTTGCTAACAGTCCTTCCTCTGGAAGGACACAAGAAAAGGTAGGCAAGAGCCCAGGGCATGATCTGCCAGAGCTGGGACAGAAGCTCCCCGTGACAGCAGTGCAGTGCCAAACACTGTGGATTGCCCTGGGACTCCTGCTGTGCAAGTAGTTTGCTGTGAAAGTCAGGCCAGCCAATACCAAGAAAGGATATCTGAAGGCTAAGGGTATAGTCTCTGATAGCTTGCCTAACATGAGAAAACTCTGGTTCAAGCCTTTGCATTGAAAAACAAAAAACAAAAACCCCACGTTGCTGGAATCTAGGACATGAATTCTCAAACACTTTGGTGTATGTTACTATTCCCCTTTTTGTGGGGTTCACAAGGTCTCACTATGTAGCTGAGCTGGTCTTGATCTTGCAACCATTTCTACCTTTCTCTCCAAGTGCAGGGATTACAGGCATGCACTGACACACAGCATCATTTCTCTTTATCCAAATACATTCCAGGTTCTATGTGGAATTCTTGGGACTCACTAGAGGAAAAAAACAGTCCCCAGGGAGCTCACATTTTACTCTTGTGACAACTCTGCTTTTGGACAGTGCTCGAAGGCCAGCTCTACTTCACCAAAGACAATCTTGGATGATTCTATTCTACTACCGTGTGGTTTTTCTTTAACTTTCTTAACCACGTTGATTCTTTGCTTTCCAAAGTGGATCAGCTTTCTGCTTATAATGCTAACCATAGTGTGGGTACTCCTCTTTCTGGAAGCCTCTCCCACATCCTGAGCAGATTGGGTTAACAGTTTGTGCAGTGCCCTTAGCATTCTACAGGAGCTTCCACTTGCATGTAAATTCTACCACACTTTAGGGCAGTGGTGGATCTCATTGAACTTCACACGCAGCCAGCATCAAAGTGCTCGCCACAGAACAGGAACTCATGCTCCCAGACAAAATGCTCTGTGGATGCGCTTCCCAGAAGGCTTCAAATTTCAAAATTCCAGGAGAAGTTATGGACAAAAGTAAATATTTGTAAAAGTAAGACAGGGCCAGAGGTGTGGTCCAGATGTGCTTCCTGTGGCTTGCAGACAGGGGGCCAGAGGTGTGGTCCAGATGTGCTTCCTGTGGTTTGCAGACCACCCTATGGGAAGGTACAGGGTTAACTAGCCTCATGCCTCCCACTCCCACCCTCCTTAGTTCTCTTTTTAGAAAAGTCCTTCTTTAGAATAGAAAGTAAACTTTTTGGGTGATGGGGACTTGACTTGAGGTCTTGAACATGCAGCTCCATGCCTTGCAAGTCTATAAATATCTAATGAAAGAGTCCCTAAACACCAGGCAGGCATGATTACTTTGGTCACCACCAAGTCCTACACTACCTGATGCACCACAAGACTGAGACACTCAATAACTCTGCAGTTACCTACTGAGATAATGGCAAGTGCGCTAGGCAGTAAATACAATAAACAAGGGAAACAGAGCCTGTAGAGACGCCAATCTTAACCCTTCCCGCAATCACTGTGTGGGATGCCTTCACAAAGCATTTGGTAACATACATCAGAAATGGATTTCCTCAATTTTGGCAGCCAGAAGTCCAAAATGAAGGTGTCAAGGACCAAGCAACCTCTGAAACCCCAGGTCGGAAGGAATCCTTCCTGCATCTTTCTAACTTCTGGCCACAATCCTTGCGTTCCGGGCCAGTACTGGCATCCTCTCCACTCTGCCCGCACATATTCTCCGTGTGTTTTTGTCTTCACACGCAGCTTCCTGTGTCACAAGGATTCAGTAATGTTCCATAAAGAGAGGCCCAATGCTCTCATCATAATTTCATTACAAAGCAAAGACTATTTCCCAGTAAGACCAAGTCACCGGTACTGGGAGTTAACACTTCAACATGTGTTTGGAGAGAGGGCCACTGTTTAGGCCCTGTCGCCCATGGTTTGACCCAACTGTTGCCTAGGCAGCCAGACTGGTGCTGTTGAAATTTTTGCAAGAAACTGCTCCAGTCGAAGGTCACAGTGCACTAAGGAAAAGAGGCTGACAGATTTCTGCCATCACCAGAAGTACACAGCCTTTAGTGGAATTTGCAGGCACGGGTCGTCCCCTTTTATCAACCCCTCTTCAAAGACTCTCCTTGAAGTCACAGGTAATCCTTAAGAGGAGCAAATTCTGTTACATAATTAGGCGCGAGTTTTAAAATGATAATAAGCACAAAAGGATGTAGAATAGTATCAAATCCAATATATAACGTTAAGAAACATCAGGAGGGGAGAGAGAAGGCGGAGGATCCCCGACATTACTACTGGGGCTCCAGGAGCTTCCAATCTCCAGAGAGGAGAGTGGAGCAGATGCCCGGGTCTGGAGCGGGCAGGGAGGCGCAGTGGCCGCCAGGGAGCGCTCGAGGGCCCCGGAGAGGGTGCGGGGCGGGCGCCGGGCGGGGAGGGGCCCCGGGGCAACTTTTTGGTTGGCTGCGGCTGGGTGCGGACGGCCCTGGCCGGTTTTAAACTTGGTCTCGCCCGCCTCCTTCCTTTTCCGCTGCGGCGCGCCCCTGGGTAAGTAGGTCGGGGCCCGCGGATCCCGCGAGCCTGCCTCGTGGCTTCGGGATGCCCTCGCTGGGCACGCAGGTCCTTGCCCCCTGAGCGCCCCGCGGGGCCCCAGCGCGGGGCGCTGATCGGACCCCTCCAGCGTGGAGACTGCCGTGAGGGCCCCCGGTTCTTGGCACACCCGGGCTCCCGCTGCCCAGTTTTCGCAACAGGGACATAGCCTGTTTAGGAAGCGAATGAGATCAGACTTCCGAAGCGCTCTGAGTTTCCGAGAGCAGCCAGATAATTCCAGGGTTGGCGCCGAACGGAGGTAATTTCGCCCACACAGCCGCTTCCCCTCCAACAAGTGCCCTTCAAATGCCAGCGGCTGAGCTTTTTAAAGGTTACACGGTGTCTTGCGGGAGTCGATCCCTTGAGCTCCGTTTTGCCTCCCAGGAGTGGCCCGCGTGTTATGTTGGGCCCACCCTCCTTCAACCACTTATGGAGAATGGGGCCTGCCTCCGTTTTGTGTTGTGGGGCCTGTTGGATTCTGATCTGGGCACGGCGTTAGATACCTAGCTTCTGTCCCCTACGATGTAGAAACATGGCAAGGCTGCCCTAGACAAAGTCTGTCCGACCGAATCTTTTCTAAGCCCGCGCATGTGTCTGTTTTATGAGCATCTGTGAGCGCCCTGCATGTTCACTGCTCTATGAAAAGATTTTCTCCGAACGGGGCAAAATCTGTAAAGATAAAAATTTGGACTTGAGTGAATAAAAGGAAGAATCGTCGCTGTCAAAGATGCCGCTTAGAATTTCCTGTTGACGAAGTTTGTGGTTCCTCAGTTCTGAAAGATTTTTGTTATCCTTTTAATGAAGAGGAATCTGAAAGAGTTGTCGATCTTACCATAGTTCATCAATTATTGAGACAGGCAATCTTCTTGCCCCGCATCCCAAGTGCCTATTTTGAGAGCATAGTAGTGTTGTGTGTGGCCTGAACTCAGCTTCTCAACCCTGAATGGTATTTCCACCACCGCTTTAAGTGTTAGGGCTTCTGTTGAGGCAAGTGGTTAAACCCAGTTTGACCAAGAGCAGATGCAGGCGGAGGAAGCAGAGTCACTCTAGGGACTGTGGACCTGAGCAGTTCCAGGGCCATACCTCCTGTTTGGCCTCAAAGCAAACAAGTTTCGTGCTGCCCTTAAATCAGTGAAAGTAATGTTTCCTCCTTCCCTGGGAAAATAGTTTAGCCAGTAATTTAGTTTCTAAAACTTGGCACTATTCTATACTAGTGTTGTGTTCAGTTGGAAAGATGAGACTGAGGAACAAAATAGATTCCCATAGAACAAGAAACTTGGTTGGCATCATTTTAGTCATAATTGGAAGTTACAAAAGAATCCCAAGTACCAGAAACTGAAGGTCACAGCTTTGTACAGGAGTGCTGTTCAGAGGCACAACTTTTGTCATCAACAGTAGCTAGCAACCACAAGAAAAGGCACACTTAAAAAAAAAAAAAAAAAAAGCAATGGCCTGTGATATTCCTAACATTGTTCACACTTTATTTAACCAGGTGCAGCTGTATATTGGATGCTGACAAACATAAGGTACGAGCTAAACAAAAAAAATATGACTTGCCCAGGCATAATTCCAGGAACAGAATTCTTGGCCAAGGATGAGAAATCTAACCTGATGCTTTTGTTGTGATGGGTTAAAGGATTTACCTGAGGCCAATGAAATAGGTGGGAATTTACTCAGTGAAGTCACACTCCTAAAATTTGTGTGGGGGGTGAGGTTAAAGAAAAAACTGCCAAGCCTGACTGACTGACTACCTTTGAGGACTCACAGGAAAGGAGACAACCAACTCTTAGAAGTTGTCCTCTGACTTCCACATGTGTGCTGTGGCACACACAAAAATAATAAATGGGGAACACTAGTAAATGGATTGATACAAAAAAGAGTTTTTTGAGGTTTAAAATGAATGCTAAAACATCAGTAAGACCACGTAGTACGTGCAGGGGGTGGGGGGCTCTTAAAAGGACATTGTTAACATAGTCTACACATTACTTGTTTTGTTATCCAACAGTTGCTGATATAACTGCCTCCTGTGGTGTTTCTTCTGTGGATCTGGTGCTTGAAAAGTGTTGATGCAGCTTTCAAGAAGAAAAGGTGTACGTGATTGTGTATAGTCAATGTTTTGGATTTCCTTATTTTCATGCTGGGGGCATGGGTGGGTGTTTAAGCAGTCCCAGTTGCAGGTCTAGGAACATGTATGCAAATCTGGTGCTTCTGCCCTGTAACTGAGTCTCCCTTAGAGAAGTTCTATAGAATTCAGCTCCATTATTTATAAGATAAAGTTCCAGTACTTTTCTATGAGCCAGCTGCCCTAGCCTGAAATTGCCACACTAACACTAAAGATTATCTTTAACCCTGTTTCATGCTCTACAAAGGTGGCCAAGATCTAGTTCAAGATCACTTTTAGAACACCTCTAACTAAACTAGCTATTTTGTGTCTCTCTTAAAACAATTGTTTCATAAGTTTACAAAAGTCATGTAAAATTTCATTCTTTGGATTATGTATTTTATGACATAACTAATATATCACCACTGAGGCATATGTATGCAGTGGTGATTTATCTCAAACAAGCACAATATCTGCACATCTGTGGTAAAAATTGAAGCTGCCTTTGTTAGGTTCATATACTAAAGAAAACAAAAATTTCACTTGTAAAGCATGGATTTGGGTTATTTTGCATACGTCCACATTTTCCTACACTAGATCATTTAGTGATTAGATTGCTCCTTTTGACAGAAAGTAGATGAAAGAAGGGTGAGAGCAAAGGGGCAGAGGGACTTAGGGAGTGCTCTTGATTATGGTGGTGGCTGTATAGCTGCATTTGGACATCCCACACCTAACTACCAGTTTTACTGTATGCAAACCCAAAAGTTCAATAAACATGACAAAACATCCTTTCTGGCTTCTTGGAGTTTTTTGTTTGGTTTGGAGCAGGCTGGTCTTGAACTGACCATCCTTCACTACCGTGGCATTTACAAAGAACTCTATGGGAAGGTGATTTGGGAACAGTATTTACATGATTTTATTGTCAAGAAAAATGCGCTAAAATTGTTTTTAGGTCACTTACATGACTTAAACATACAATAAGCACCTACGAAGTAGGAATAAAAGATAGATATTGGGAAACTCATCAAAGATAGCCCAGTTTACTTTGGGGATGGTCTCTTTGTCCCCTGTATTTGGAATCTCAGGTGTGGGGTGGCAATTTTCCCACCTAAAAATCGATTAGAACACACCAGGACAGCAGTTTGTTTCCTTTTGGATATTTGAGACCTAATCTGATTGGAACTCTAGTTCCAGACTCAGCCTGCTGCTGACTGTTGGTATTCTAGGCAGGAGCCATCTAAGCTAGAGCAGCCTTTGTATATTGGCTGACCTCCGTTGGTCTTAGACGGCTACACTGAACCAGTCTGAAGGATGTCTTCCTCCTTGCTGAAGGGCGAGTCTGGAAGGAGACTCCAAGTGTTGGTTATGAGGAAACCATTGTTCTGAATATTGAACTAAGTTCATCCATTTTCTCCCTTTGAGCAAACAGCCCTAAAGAGGCTCCTGTGGCTCCAGGTTTGATGCGTCCCTGTCACACTCCCTGTGAAGTCCTCTCCCTAACCCTTGGCAGCTCAGAAGTGTTCTTTTTTTTTTTTTTTTTTGCTTTGTTTTTATGTGTATGTGTGTACTGTGTACATGTATGCAAGTGCACCCATGTCGTGCAATGCCTGTGGAGGACAAAAGAGGTCATCAGATCCCCTGGAATTGGCTTTGTGGATGGTTGTTAGCCAACATGTGGGTGCTGGGATTTGATCCTGGGTCTTCTGCAAGAACAGTCAATGCTCTTAACTGATGAGCCACCTCTCCAGCCCCCACAATTATGTCTCCAGGTGAGTGGTGGAATCAGCCCCAAAGAGAGGCTGATTTGAAGTTAAGGAAATGTTTTCAGAGGACCTATTTTTTCCAAGTAAGAGACTTGAACATGAAGAGAATCATGTCATAATATGACTAATATAAGTTGTAATTGGAATACATTTTTATGGTAATGGCTAGAATTTCATTAAGTCAGTGGGCATAAGGCAAAGCCAGGGTAACAAT
The DNA here is from genome assembly GCA_035773235.1 of Eospalax fontanierii. NCBI lineage: Eukaryota > Metazoa > Chordata > Mammalia > Rodentia > Spalacidae > Eospalax > Eospalax fontanierii. The sequence goes on along the minus strand of CM069528.1, from coordinate 32,426,974 downwards.
CTTGAAAGGAAAGCCATGGTCAGACTGAGCAAAAGCAACCAGGGATGTGTTTGAAGGGTTTATTTTATTTTGTATTCATAAAGATTGTCTCTGGAAGATTTACCTTGTGTTTATAAACTGAGAAGTTCCGATTCCAATACTTTCCTGATACATTATGATTTATCGCCATCCAAGATTATGCAACCATGATTAGCCGGCCCCAGGTGGAGCTTATCCTAACTACATGTAACTGCAAGTCCTGGACCCTCCACCACTGACATCTCCATCTCCAGAAGGACAGTGCCACTCAAGTCTGTTTCAGAGACAAAGAGATCAAACTCAGAAATGTTTTATTTATGTCACTTTGATTTGTTTCTGTGAACAGCAGAATGTTGTAGCTGATAGAATGAAACCTAACACTACTAACACTGGACACGCCCTGGCATGTTACCATAGTCTATGGCAGAATGGAGCCCACTGTATCGCTTACAGGCCTCCCATGGTGGAAAAACACATAGATCTTTGGAAATCATCAGGGTCTAAAACTGTACTCATATGGCAGCCACCAGCCACATGTACTTGAAATGTGACTTATCCAAATTGATGCGTGCTGTGTTTAAAAAAAGAAACCCAATGTGAAGAATGTGAGAAAAATGTAAAGATTCCAATTTCATAGTGATTGTTAACTAAATGATAATTGGATACACTGGGCTGCATGAAATATATTTTTAAATTATGTAAATATGATTTGCATCATTTCTATTGGACAGTGCTGGTCTTAAAACATAAATCAAAATAGCCATGGAAATAAACAAAGAGTGGCCAGTCATGTAATGAAAAGATGTTGCTGTTCCACTATGTAGATCCTTGAGGGAGAAAAGGAACGGTAAAATTAGCACTTAAAATGCAGAATTTGCAGCCAAGCAGCTTTTTTTTTTTTTTTTCAAGGGTAGAATTTTCGAGGACAGGAAGCCTGTACTGTGTGACATAATCTGTGTTCTCGTGTTGCTTGCTGTTCTGGAAAGAAATAGACTTTGGAATTTATCTGTTAAACAATCTTTTGTTCTCTGCCTACTCTGCACAAACATTGGTGTGTTCATTAGAGACATCAAGAGTCAATGGATTTAGTACATGACAGCTCATCAAAATATAACCTTCCTTAAGTGAAGAACCAGATGAAGAGTCCTTCTGGTCTCCTGATCTATTCTTCACTTGCTTTGTGGGGTGTGTGTGTGTGTGTGTGTGTGTAGCAATGTAGTCCGAGGTGGCACCATAAATATCATCAGAACTTGTATAAAGTATTCTTTTTAAAACAACTACCTTATGTTAAGCAAAATGTTACACAAAAATTCTCCCTCTCCTTCAGTTCCACTTAACTGTTCTAAAAAGCAGATCTGTGTCAGATTCCTTTTTGTAGTTTTCTTGCTAATCATGACATTTTGTTTTCTTCTGCAGGATTCTAGGACTTAAACCCAGGGCCTAAGGCATAGAAAACAAGTGATTTCCCATGAGTTACATGCCTAGCCTCTGCAATTTTGTTAGCAGTAAGTGAATTCTTCCTGTAGTTTTCATGTTTCTCCTAAATGAGGGTCTTAATTTGGGAGACATTTGATAACTTCTGGAGACATTGATTATCTAACTGGGTCAGGGATATGGCTTCCAGCGTCTAGTGGGTAGTAACTGTAGATGCTATAAAATACCTTACAGGGCAGCCCCCTCTCACAAAGATGATCAGACTTCAAAATGTCAATAATACAGAAGTTGAGAAATGCTGTTTTAGAAAATGTCATTCCCCTCCCCACCCGCCTGCCCACATGCTCCTGAGAATGTTACACGCTCTTCCCTGCACACAGATTCTCCAAACCCTCTGAGGGGCTTCATTGCTAGCTCCAGTGTCTTCACTCCCAGGTGATCTTATAACATTTATAAAACAATAATCAATCCCTATTTTTTCCAGCCTCTTATTTTTATTTTATTTTGGATCATTTTTATTTTATGTATATGTGTGAGTTGCCTGCATATATGTAAGTGTATCCCTGTCCTGCAATGCCAGAAACGGGTGTTGGATTCCCTGGAATTGGAGCTATAGATGGTTGTAAGCTGCCATGTGGGTGCTGGGAATTGAACCCAGGTCCTCTACAAGAGCAGCCAGTGCTCTTCCCTGCTGAACCATTGCTCTAGTTCCTCAATTGCTATTTTTAAACCAAGAGATATATGTGGTTCCTTCTGGGACTGGAGAGATAGCTCAGTGGTTAAGAGCACTGACTGCTCTTGTAGAGGAACCAAGTTCAATGCCCAGCACCCACATGGTGGCTAACAACCAACCAAAACTCCAGTTCCAGGGGAACTGATGTCCTCTTCTGTCCTCTGGGCATTGCACACATGCAGACACATAAAATAAAATTGTTTTATAATTATGTGGTTGCTTCTAACTTGATCAGAAACTCCTCATTTGCTCATTGCAAACTGGTAAGATTTTGGGGGGAGGGGGGTTAATCCTGAGTATTGTCTGCATTATTTCCACTCCTACTAACCACTGACTCCTCCCACGTCTCCCCACTCCCTCTCAATTTCTTGTCCTCTCTATTATTGTTACAGATACATACATTTATATACATATATAAGATGCACTGCATTCATTTATTGGTGTTCATATGTATCTGTGTTTAGAACTGCCTACCTGGGATTAGATAACCTCTCAGGAACTGGTTTCTGGAGAAAACTGATTCTCCTTCCCTCAATATCCATTGATTGCCCGTATTTCTTCATCTAGAGGTTGGACCCCATGAAGTTTCTCCCATCCACCTTGGCATGTCAACTGGTTTTGTCATTACGCAGATCTTAGACCACCACACTGGAGATTTCACTGGTGCGGCTCCTCTATCGTGTCTAGAATGCATTAACTACCAGCAGATGTCTTGTGCCCTCTAGATCTTACACAGTCTTTCTGCCCCCTCTTCCACAGTGTTCCCTGAGCCTTAGATGTAAAAGTTGTATTGTGAGGGCTGGGCACCTCATAGTTCAGGTGAGATTCTTATTCAGAGCTGATCTTAGCTTGATTACTAAAGTGAAGCTTGTCCCTGTTGGCCAATAGGCCACCAAATTTCTGGCTTGCCCCAAGAGTCCATAAGTCTTGCAAAGGTTTTTCTCATGGTATGTTTCATGTAGCAAATAGCTTCATGAGGGACACTTTAAACAGAAGAACACACACAACAGCAAACTCATACCCAAGGAACTGAGACCAAATATTATTGATCATACTCCATGTCTGACAAGAACATGAACCAGAATATTCTGACTCATTTAAGCTCCCAAAGAATAATGAAATCTGTTAACATTGAGTCCCTTTTTAATTGTTCTTCTGAAACAGGGTCTCATGTAGCCCAGGCTAACTTTGAATTCACTATAAACCTGAGTATGACCTTGTGCTCCTGATCCTCCTGTCTTAGTCTCCCAAGTGCTGGAATTACAAGTATGTGCCACCACATCCACTGATTTTTTGTGATACTGGAGATCAAACCCGGGGCTTCATGCCAGGTAGACAAGCACTCTGCCAACTGAGAGGCACCCCCAGTCCCAACATTACGTTCTTATACTGGCAGAATTAAAACAAGCCCGCCTGAGTAGCTGAGAGTCAGGATCTTTCTGACTTCTGTTAATGCGTGTGCTTCAAGTCTCTTTCACCCTCAGGATAATTACCACTAGGGTGAAGAGACACAGAAGCAGTTGATGTTATTGGCAAAAGGGGATGATACATTTGCTCTCATTTGTAGCCAAGACACAAAACAGATGCTTAAATGGCCAGAAACACGCAGTGGGAGATGGTTCTAGAGCTGCCCAGAGCTCTGAGGAGTGATGCCTACCTCTCAAGTTGGAGGTATCCCAGTGCCTTTCCTCATTGTCTTGTCCACGTGGGCCTTTTTAATCTTATTCTTTCTTGCATAAGAGAAGTACAGCACGTGCCCAGTGGTCACAAACAGTATGGAGAGGAAGACCAGCAAGCCGAACTGCTGCGGCCACGGGGCCAGCATGACAAGGATGAACTGGATGAGGTCCATGAGGTAGTTCAGGGAGCACTTCACACCATTCACAGCCCCTCGCTCTGCTTCTGGAATGTTCTCCTGGAGAAGCTGAGTCACAGTGAGGTCAAAGGACCAAAGGCCTACAAAGCAGCAGTGTACCAGAAGAATAAACATGAACAGATGTCAGGACCTCAGTGACATTTTGGCTTAGGCAAGGATTAGCATTGCTGCTTTCAGTAAACAGCTTTCTACTGCTCAGTTTCCTCATCTGTGAAATCGGGATGTTTTAGGCAATAGCTTACTGGAGGATCTCATGAAATTGTAGTGTGTCACATGGCCTGACTTCAGTGCATGGTAGTTACTCTCAGAGTCTGAGTTGTTATTTAAAAAAATCATTATCATCATTATTAATTGGTGGTGGTGGTGGTGGCAGTGGTATTATTTTGAGACAGGATCTCATTATGTAACCCAGGAGGGCCTCAAACTCATAATCCTGTCTCAGCCTCCTACATACCGAAATTAACAGGCCTGAGCCACCAGACCCATCCTCATAATTTTTCCTTTTTCTCTATGCTGGGATTGTAGAAAGGGACTACCATGCCCAGCCTAGAATATTTCTCAAAGAACAGAAAAGCTTTATACACAAATTTCCTTTGAATCAGCCTGATGACCACCATCATCACGTGCACATTACTTCTTATAGGTATTTCTCTGTGTCCCCATTTCATTACAAGATGTGTACAGGTCAAAGAGCAGTGCTTCCTGTTCACCTCTGGCTTAGCAGAAGAGATACCAACCTCGTCTTCCCCGTTTCAGCCCCATAGGGAGGCTGTATTTGAATACAGTCTGGGGACCTGATGTTCGCCATCCAACAAGGTTGAAGCCAACTGTGCTGAAGACAGTGCTGCTGCTCACAGATCCTCTAGGGATTCTGGCACCTTCTCCCCTGGGAACCAACACCCCGTTTCCGCCAGCCTGGTTGGTTTCCCAGCTGGACAGCTTCTGGATTCTCCCCAAGATGCAGCACTGGCTCTACAGACGCCTTCTGCTTGCCTCTTTCCTAGTGCCTGCACTTAGCTCTGGACTCAGAAATTATTTGGAGATAATGTCCCTTGCTTTCCAACGTCGACCCTTGCAGGACATTGCCTGGGCCCTCTGTCCTCCGACCGGGATGCTCTAGCCACCACACTGTGGTACCCACATCAGGTTCTTCATTTCTCCCTGTTCCCTTGGGCTGTCCTGACCACCCTAGATGGGCTCCAAGCCTCTCTGGATTTGCCTGTCAAGAACATTAGCCCAGGGCTTAGCTGTAAGATTTTCCCCATCCTGGCCCTGAGCAAGCAGCACTCACCAAGTTAGAAAGGATTTGTAAAATGCTGCTGCAAAGTACAATGTGAAGTGTGGGCTAATTATACACTGAAAATTAGTTCTAAATTGAGGGCGTAAAGAGTTACAGTTCTTAGACTTTAAAAAGGGAAGCCACTTTTAAGCAATGTACCAAATCTGGTTACAGACAGAGTTCTTCAAGTTTTCTTCCTTTGAAGTACAAATGTTTATTGAGCAAATACCTAGGATGAGCCCGGTGCGTGGCGTTGCTCCCAGTGAGGGGACCACTCATCCTGGTTACCAGGCTTGACTGGTAATCATGCTAACAGAGGCATGTACAGCCTTCTGCGTTCTGGTGCTTTTTAATATATACAGTTCTAAGGCCATACCACCAACCCCAAATCAACCCCTAATAGGAATAAAGGTAGATGGTGCTTGCTGGCACTGGGTGGGCAGGAGTCAGGAAGCCTCATATCACCACCCAGCACTGTGGTCCTGTGTCTCACTGCCCATCCCACATTCCACCCTCATATGACAGCACTTGTGAAAACACCAAAATCACAGCTAAATACAGTCATGATGATGGTGACCAAAGACATCTTTGGCTGGTGGCTCTGTAGTTTTGAGACCAAAGTTATCCCAAGCTCACCCTGATAAGGAGATACTGTTGGTATTGGCTCACCTACAGATCAGCCAATAGTGACTTAGGTGCCTTGTTAAACATCGTCAGACAACCAAGCTCTGGGTCCTGAACTGACTCCCTCAAGAGGTTTCTGACTCTGGAATCTCCATCTGGGACACAATGAGTGAAAGAATACCAAGCAGGGCTTTAGAGTGCTGAACACATTCCCAAGACGACAGGTTCTGCTCTTGTGCCTTCTAGATGTGATCATTTCCTTTGTGTCAGGAAAGCCCAGGCATCCTGGTAGGCAGGAGTCACTGGTAGAATGGTTTTTCCACTTTCAACTAAATATTAATCATAATATAGTAAAAGTATGCAAATCTTTCATACTACCCTGTCCAATGAAGGGGTGGAAGTGGAAGTCAAACCCTAATAAAAGATAATCTACCCATCAGGTACATCAGTCAAAATACTTCAAGGTCAGATAATCTCTGGTGAAAGAACATGTTTCTAAATCAGTTGTTTGGAAGTAGAAGCATGGCTTCCTTCTCATGAATATGTATTACATAAGAATGAGGTTCTAAAGTTAGCTTTTTATAGCCTCTGGAATCAACCTTCAAAGCTCATTTCTTATGCCAGGCATTGTGGCACATGCCCTTAATCCCAGCACTCACACTCAGGAGGCAGAGGCAGGTGAATCTCTGTAAGATAGAGGCCAACCCTGTCTATATTGTGAGTTCCAGGCCAACTGGAGCTAGAGGGAAACCATGTCACAAAACAAAAACAAAATGAAACAAAAAAACAAAGCCCATTTTTTCTCTTCCAGTGTTCTCAAGCTTCTTTAGATCAAAGGATTCATGGATTCTGTGGCAGAAGGCAGCAACAGACATCTCAAAGCCATGGTCCCACACAACCAGGGCCCCAGAGATGAGAAGCTGATGCTCTAAGGCCCGAGAGGGCAGAGAATTAGCTTTAACTCAGTCCTTGGAGAATGTGCTACCCAGGAAAAGTGTGCACAAAGGGACAGGGAGTGTGTTTTTTGATTCACACTCTTCACCACCAGCACCATGCTTCCTATACCCCTAGTGTCTGACCTGACAAGCCCCACAGAGAGGAAGGGAGGGGCTTCGAAAGCAGTGACTTTGAATTTGGGGACCAGGCTATGGGCTTGAACAAACAAATGTTGCTGTCTGGTTAGAAATCCACTCAAGAGGATCTATGTCCCAGATTCTTCCCTGCTGGAAATCTGCAGATCTGACCATAAAAGCCAGGGTATTGCTAATTGGTTTCTGTCACCATCACTATTGATCTACAGTGACATGTTGGGGTTGTCAGGCATCAAAGCGCCAAAGTCTAATTACTTTCATCTAATCAACTTCCTAAGGAAAATAGATCTGTTCTTGCTGCCAGGTATGAAGATCTAAATCATCAATGCCTAAATTACAGCAGATAGCTGTTTCTATTCAGGCTGCAGTTGAATTAGATACAGGACTACATTGTTATTATCCTTCAGGACATGTTACTGTAATAATCATCTCAGCTTTGAGCCATGGTGAAAGATAATGTCATCCAAAAGCAAGTGTATGATGGGCTAAGCATTTATAAATCTGAAAAATGTGTTCAATCAAGGATAGGTTGAAGATCAAGTTCAGCGACCACCTTTGTAGGGAAGACAGATTTGTAGAGCCTCATAGTTAGATACCCCATCTTTGGGGGAGGAGGGCCCTGACTTCTCCCCCATGAAACTGCCATCTCTCCTCTCTCCTCATCCTTGTTTTACAGAGAAAGAGTCTAATGAAAACACCACTTTCATGCAGACATCATCTGCAGCAATGTACATGTCTGACTCCAAAGAAATAATTGGAGCATTTTTACTTGCCAAAGTCTTCAAGCTTTTACTTTTCAAACTTGTCTACTGCCCAGGGCCGCCATCCCGTTCCGCACCATGGGCTTTGTCCTTTGGAGATCTCTGGTTGTGCCTTCCTAGAGAAAAGCTTCCCTAAACCCCAAGACTGGATCCAGTGTCCATCCTGAGTGCTCAGTTCACCTGTCCTTCCCTGCTCGGATCCTCTTGCTGCCCTGTTTGTGACTACTCTTATTGTCTCCCACCCAGCCTATGGGAGCATGGGTCTAAGACCTTGTGTGACCAAGTCACCCTTCAAGTCCCACTAGTTCTTGGCATATACCAGTTTCCTGATGAATGATGTTGAGGACTTACAGTGACTTACTGGGGAGATCAGACACTTCTAAGATGACTCATCAACATCACAGGTTATAGAACCCCACACCACACTGCTCACCAATTTTTGCCAGGATCACACCAGAGAAGAGCAAGATGATAGAGATGTAAGACTCGGGCTGCTCAGAGTCCTGCTGGCCATCAAACAGAACTGTGCTATTGGTCCAGTGGATGGAAGAACGATTTGGGAGGATGGGTTGGTTCAGGTTTCTTTCAAAAGAGTAAGCATGTACTTGGTCCTCTTTTAGCAACTTGTGATTTGAAGAGGCATTCTTGCTTAATGGGAGTAAGAAGGCAGCCATATCAAAAGGACTTCCAGGAGCAAAGACAGAAAACACACAGAGTGTTAGACAACCTATGTGAAGCCAGCTAGAAATGATTCCTGTGGTGACCAGGCCATAATGCTCCCGGAGCCGAGTAAAGAGAATTGTGCCCATCAGGCCAGACACAGCCGAAAGGGCTGTGAGCATGCTAAGCAGAGACCCACCAATGCTCTGGGTGTAGGCATAGCCTGTGGTGATGCAGTCAAACCCCAGAACTGTCATGTGGAGAAAGGCAAGCCCAGGCCGGCCAGGAAAACAGTCTGTCTGCAGTATGTCCCCCCCCCGTCTCCCCCCTAGTATATCTGGTGCAGCCTGCATGTGTTTTGCAGGGAGAGAAGAAATCCTTTGGCTGTGATCCGTTGTTCTTCAAGATTAGAATTGTTCTCCTTTGGATTTTCGAAAGTTCTGGATTTGTTGATGAAGCTATTGGTGGTTTCCCAAAACTCCATTTTACCTAAAATAAAATCCAGATAAGCTTAAATTTGAAGCACTGCCCAAGTCCCTCGGTCCATCCCAGCCTCCTCTGTTTTTGTGTTGAGCATTTCCTATGCACACACTTACTTGGCTTCCCTTCCTAGGGCTCTGGGACTGTCTGCAAGTACCAGAATGTGAATGGCATTCTGTAAGTGTCCCAGAGAACAACTCTCACCAATGACAGACAAGAGTTGCTGGCTAAGCATCCCCATGCCCCCAGCTCTTGATGGGACAGTTCTGAAGTGCATCCTCCAGAGTCTGAAGACTCACAGCTCGCTCGGCATCACATACACAGGACTCCAGCCTCTCTTCCCTCACCCTGATTCCTGGGTCACATTCCAAACTGATCACTTTTCGCCTCAGTCTTGTCTCAAGAAGTGCTCATAAGAGCACCCAAGCTGAGACACACCCCCAGGCAGGCAGACATGGAAAGTGGAGGGTCCGTTCAGGGGAAGAGAGGACAAAATCTCATATAGTTGAACTGGGGAAGAGCTCCCAGCAGTAGCAACAAGTATGTCCTTTGGTTATTCTTTCTGAAGAAATGGACTCTCATTGAGTCGGGTTAAGTAGCTACCTATTTTGAGAGATATTTGGCACAAATGAGGACGAGTTCTACAAAGGTCTAGAGGAGCCAATAGGGCTCTGAAGGAAGGAGAGGGATAGGTGGGCCAAATCTAAGGATCGGGTAAAGGACTTTTCCTTATACAAATTAACTTATCACCAGGGCAACTAGAAAGAAAGACAGTGAAAATACAGCTAACATTGATGTAAGCTTCATTATATGTCAGCTTCATATAGACTACCCTAGTCTCACAATAGTGAGAATGAATTTTATTATTGTTCTTACTTTACAGAAAGGCAGAGTGAATAAAGTATGAATAAAGTAGCTTTGAAAGCTCACATAGGTGACACAGGAGAGGGACACAGTCCCATCGATTGATCTACCTGTCCACTGTCCATATATCCATCCGTTCATTCATCATCTAAATATGCATCTCTATTTATCTCTACAAATACATACAATTTGTTCATGCAATTGGATACTGTAGGCTTTAATTACAAAACAATTTGAGAAAAATGAGAATTTATTATAAACCCATAAAGAAAAAAATGAGTCAACCAGGCAGCATTGTCAATAGGCAAAGATAACTCTGACTTGGGAAGATGAAATCATGTCTCTGGGAGGCCTTCCCCTCCATTCATCCCACATAGTTAGGGAATTTCTCATTTTAAACAAGTACTGCAGAGGGACTCAGTTCATCATGTTGTCCCAAAGGGTGGCCCATGTTCCTTGACACACTTGCCTCTCTTAATTCTAGTCTCTGAGGAAGGTGTTCATGAGTGAGATGGGAAGGAGGAACTTGTGTCCCAAGACCATCCGATAGGTTATACAGGCTGTTCATTGCAGTCCCATGGAGATGCTACTTACTTTGGAGTCTCTCTGAATGGAGTCCCTGGAGTTATGCAATGCACAACTTGTGTAACTGTACAAAGCAACCCCAGCTGCCCCCACCAGTGAGATCAAGCCACATAAATTTGATGACCAATGGCACAGCTAGAGGCTTCTCATTTATCACTGTTCCTAGATACATTTGCAGACAAAATATTAAGATTATGGTCAGACACAAGTTCTTGAAAAAGAAATGGAACACTAACATGGAGATGCAGAAAGAGTGCGGCTCTGTCTGAGCTGACATTACCTTGGATGTCACAGCCTCCTGCTGCGTTTCTAGGAAGCGCCTTCCTAGGTGCTGCTGGGGTTTCACTGCCAACTGGGGAACTAGTTGATAAACCCTGGACAGAAATAGAAACTCTAAAAGAAGTGAAACCAAGTTCCATCCAAGAATGAAGCCACAACCAATCACATGAGATGCCCATGTCATCACCTGGCCCACGGACGGGGGCCAAATATACTGGTAACCTGGTCCAGCCGCCCGACTGCTGCATTCATGCCTGCGGGGGAGAGGAGGGCACACTGAGGCTCACTGGATGGATACATCCTTCCTTCTGGCAAACTTGACACCCTGTGTTTGCTGAGCTTGACAGCCACCCCAAGGTCAATGATAGGACAGCAGATTTAACTGCAGATTAGCAATGAGATTTTCAACTTGGAAAAGGACTTTAAGACCAGCTATAGTGGAATGTGAATGATTAGCAGATTTATAAACTAAGAAAGAAAGATGAGATTACCCACTGTCTTGACAATGATAATATTAATAGCCACTATTTAATACCTAACACAGTGGCGGGCGGGGGGAGGTAATAGGGAGAAGGCAGAGGAGAGTGGGTTGGATTCTTATTTTGTACTGGACACACTGGCCCAAACCTATACCTATATTCATCTCAGTTAATCCTCACAACCCTAAGAAGCCAATGGTGTTTCCATCTTACAAGTTAGGAAACAGACACATAAATGTGGATATATTTTCTCAGGCTTGCAGAGAAAGAAAATGGTGGAACAAAGACTCAAACCCAGGCGGTCTGACCCCAAAGCTTAAAGACTCCACCATCACTGAAGATAGTATTCACAAGCTCACTTTCGAACTTGTAACAAATTTGAACTGAAGTTTGTGCTTTACCTTACACTTCTTTAAAATGAGTTAACAGAGAATAGGAAGGCTTTCTTTACCCCAAGGCAGAGGACACACTGCATGGTGTCACCCGGCTTTTACTCACATAGCTCTTATTTTTGGGTGGTGTTACTGAAGGCACAGTACATCTAAATTAGTGCAATTTAAAAGAAAACACGATGATAAGGGGCTTTTACACTCTGCAAGGCGAGTATTTTAGACTCCTCCTTAATAGCTTCCTTTATCTTGGTCCTCAACACTCAGGCATTACAACTGCACAAGTATAGGGTAGCGGGGTCTTCAGCTCTAAATGGGCAATTAGAACACACTGCAACAGCAACCCTCGACACTTTGTAAGAGGAAGAACAAAGAAGCCCAAGTGTCAGACTATTTATCTGTGTTCCTTTACTAGAAAACAAATTTCTACCTCTACAGTTAGTAATCATCAACAGTCACATTTAAGGATTTTTTTTTTTAATGTGAAAGATCTGGCCAGAATTTAGAAATCTTTCCATTTGCTTATTTTGTACCTCTAAAATTTCTAAGGATCATCTATAAATATAAAGCTGCTCTTCTGAATCATAGTCTAGCTGAACTTTAGATAATAACAGCGCTGGCCATTTCTGAGGCATGTGCAGATTCAGTGTGAATCACTTTGTAAGTTATGGATTTCATGAAATCCTTCCTTCCCCAACATAAGCTCAGAGTGAATGACTGCAAGTTTGTGAGTAGGCATGAGTGTGTATATGTGTGGGCACATTGTGTATGTGCATGTGTACGTGACTGTATGCGTCCGCATGTGCACATGTGTATTCAGGTACGCCTGCAGTGTGTATGTGTGTACACACATATATGGGTGTGTATGCCTGTGTGGATGTATACGTGTGTGTGTGTGTTTGCCCAAAGGTACAGGTGAGGAAAGTCAAGTTCAGAGAAGTCACTTGCCCCCTGGAACACACAGTTGGTAAGAGACGAAGCAGGTTTCATGAGAATTCAATCTCAGATCTGGTTGGTTCCAAATAATCCTACAGGCCATGATATTGCCTGTCTCAGAGCCTACCAGGGGACCTATGAGACCTAGGGTGGCAGTGCTCATCAGCCAGCTGGCCTGTGAGGTTTACAATCCAGTCTCTCTGAATGGTGATGGTCAGCGCTGTGCCAGCCAGGTTTGCCACAGCTGCCAGGGTGATCACCACTGTTTAACAGGCCACCTGCCAAAGGAGGGAAGGAGACCTTGGTGGATTGAGACCAAGACTAGACCTTCCAGCCCCAGTGGAGTACAGTTGTCTATCTGACAGCTTGAAGAAGGTCTAAGTGAACCCAGAGACCTTCAAGAGGAAAGGCTGTGCTAAATCTGAGTCAATACATTTTCCTTCTCTCACTCCACTAGCCCAGATGCAGGGCTAATTTGTACCTTGCAGACAGACTGTTGTTCTACTGCCGCCCCCTTTATGGGATTTGGCCTCAAATTCAGAAGTTAGGGACCAGAAAGACCCTGGTGAAAGGGCACAGCGAGCTGGCCAGACAGCTCGCTGTATGTGGTGACACATACAGGAGCAAGAGGGGGACACTCACTGTGAGCCAGCCACGCCAGATTCGCTCCATCTCCCTCGTGTAGGAGAACACGAGCATGCAGGCGGTGACAGAAGCGTTCTGAATGAAGAGCGAGGCGTGAGCAACTACGAATGGAAATGCCCAGGGGCCCAGCATTTCCTGCTGGTTTTAAGAGACAGGTCACAGCCACATCATTAATGCAGAGCCATTTCATTTGACCAAGTACAGGTGCCAAGAAAGCTTGCCACTTCCATCGGCAGTCGTCGACTTTGATGGGACTCAAAGAGCAGGCTCTGTGCTAACTAAAGGCCATGGCTTTGCAACAAAAATTTAAAACCCTGAGCTGGACTTTGCAAGTGAAAGAAAGCGTACTTGGAGAGTAAGATGATGAAGAACCATATTCCAGGCAAACTAAAGAACTTGAAAATTTCTACTGCTACATCTAACTCTCTTGGATTTAATCTGTAATGGAGGCAATTAGGCCTAATAACTAATAATCCAGATTTTTAAAGCAATTGACTTTTCCATGGTTTAACTTTAGCAAATGCTTTTCCAAGTCCTCTGGGTGAGACAAAAATAACCATGCTGACTAGTAATCAAAAGACAAGGACAGGGGCTGGAGAGGTGGCTCAGCAGTTAAGAGTACTGGCTGCTCTTGAAGGGAATCTGAGTTCCATTCCCAGCACCCATATGGAGGCTAATGACTGTCCACGTCTCCAGTTCCAGGGGATCTGATGCCCCCTTCTGACCTCTATGGGCATTGCACGATATGGGTGCACTAACCCATGTGCAGGCATTACACTCATACGCAGAAAATAAAAATAATAAGTAAAATATATGAAAAAAGAAAAGGACAACTTAGGAAACCCTACACTTTTAATGGGCATAGAAATTTTTTTTAATCTTTTTGAGATATGGTCTCCCAGTAGCCCCAACTGGCGTAGAACTCACTATGTAGACCAGACTGGTCTTGAACTCACAGAGATCTGCCCACTTCTGCCTCTGCCTCTTCCTCCTGAGCACTGGGATTAAAGGTGTGTGACATCACACCCAGCAGGGCAAAGGAAATCTTAAAGATACTATCAGCTAGGCATGGTGGCACACACCTTTAACCTCAGCACTCAGGAGGCAGAGGCAGAGGCAGGCAGATCTCTGGGAGACTGAGAGCAGTCTGATCTCTACATAGTGCATTCAAGGCTACAGGGAGACCCTGTCTCAAACAAACAAAAAACTCACATGTATTGTTTACATACGTAATGACAGAATATTAAAGTAAACATGTTTTCCAGTATTTCAATATTAAAAACTTGCACTTGGTAAGAATCTTAAAAGTATATTCAAAGGCTAGGTGTATAGCTCAGTGACAGAGTACTTGCCTAGCATGTGTGAGGCTCTGAGTTTGATTCCCAACATTGCAAAATAATAAATAAATAAGTTGCATTGACATATCTCAAATGTAGAAACAGAGAACATGACACAAGATGGGACAATTCTTTTCACAGAGGTTTTCAGTTATGCCCACTGCTATTAAGTTTAGATCATAATTTTATTTCATGACATAATTTCACAAAGCTAGCGAGCCCATTACAGGCCATATAAACACATGCATCCTAAGGAAATGTTACCTTTATTTCTTGGTTTCCTGTCAATCCAGTCACCAATTAAGACCCCAAATATTAATACAGATCCAGCTACCACTAGGCCAAACACTGCTGTTAGCAGAAGGTTGTGTCCATATAACTCCATCAGGAACACAGACATAACAAAGTGCCACATTCAGTCTCCCTGTAAGGTAGAAAAGGCAAATCATGCTTTAGTCATGGACTAAAAGATGGAATAAAGTTAATTCCAGAAAGATGAATTTCTCCCAAACGACCTGCCAACTTTAAAAAGAATGTCAAAACCGTACTTTTATGTAGAACAACTATGACTTTATCTTATGCAATATACTTATAACTTGAAAAAAAAGTGAGTTTTTGGTGTTTTTGAGACAGCTGATGGCATGGAACTCACTATGTAAACCAGACTGGCCTTGATCTCACAGAGATCCGCCTGCCTCTGCCTCTCAAATTCTGGGATTAAAGGTATGTGCCACCATGCCCAGAAACTTGAAATATTTTTACAATCAAAAGTTTCAGATAACAAATAAGTGAATAAGAAAATATCAGACACTTGGAAAAACATGTAAAAACTCCAAGTAGTGAACTCAGGACTCCCACAAACATCTACTGGTCAGAAGCAACATGAACTACAGTCCTATGGGCCTCAGAAAACAGAAGAAAGAAGCCTCTTCTGCCAAGCTGAGAGCCCTAGTCACACTGCAGTCCAAGGGTCAGGCATGTGAATGGGAAATACACCAGTCCTCACACAGGCTCACAGCCCAGCTGTCCCTTCTCCGAGAGACCCAGGAAACCTCAGGCCTTAAACTTGGACTAAGTCTGTGCTCACCAGCATTATCATTCCCATCAGCAACTGCAGTTTTAAGTCAGAGACAAATGGTTAACACATGCATCTGGGAAAAGGCAATTAAAATCTTTTCTAAAGGAAGGAGATATTCTCTCAGGCTTCAGAGTACTCCAGCAATCATTTTTAAATACTGATGCTGACACAGAGCCAATGATAACTAGTCAGATAAGGAAAAGAGGCACCACAGACAAAATCTATAATAAACGACAGCAGAGACAGACATGTCGAGACTTCCTGAATCTAGGTTATCAGCCACAAGGCTATAAAAATAATGACTATTCCAGTTAAAAAAATAAATGACAAATCTGACAATTTGAGCCAGGAACCAGAAAGTATTTCTTTAAACTAAATAAAAATTCTAGGTTGGAGCAATGGCTCAGTGGTTAAGCGCTCTTGCAGAAGACCCGAGTGCAGTTCCCAGCACCCACATGGCAGGTAACAACCACCCCTAACTCTTCAGTTCCAGGAGATCTGATGCCCTCTTCCGACCACTGTGGGTATTGCACAAACAGGTGCACTTGATACATGCAAACACTCAAACACATAACATATGAATAAATAATTATTTTAAAAATTCTACAACTCAACATATAGCGAAACTAAAATTAAAATTTTAACTGCTAGAAGCTAGGCATGGTGACACACACCTGTAATCCCAGCACTCAGGAGGCCAAGGCAGGAGGATGGCCAATTCCAGGCCAGCCCATAAATTCTGCAAGCATTAGACAAAAAAAAAAAAAAATGAGTTAGCTATTGATATGTCTGAAGAACCAACTCATAATAAACACGGAAAGACAAAAGGATATGAAGATGAGATGGGCAAACAAAAGCCAGACAGATAGAAAACAAATGATAATGTGGCAGGCTTTGCTGAAAGAGAGCATTATTCATCAATGAACATAAGTGATATGGTGTTGAACAAAAGAGAGGCAGGAGGATTTCAGTTCCACAAAAGTCAAGGACAAAACAGCTACCCTGTCGTACGGGATGTCTACACCAGCGTAAACCTCAAGAGAAAGGAGGAAACAGCCCATAACAAATAGACCCACAGCTACTTCTCCTTGGTGAGGAAGAGAGTGTGGCTGAGGAAGGGTCTTTGGAACTGGCTGCATCCTTGCTCTTCTTTGGGGTTTCATGTTATTCACTCTATAACTGTTTTAGAAATCATTCTTTATACATATACTTCCTGCATTTTCTTCTATTTGTTCTACAGTTGGTCATTCAAAAGATTTTTAAACAAAAACGTGTATTTTTGCATCTAGTATTTTGAGACATCCCAATACCTTTAATGTTACTGCTTTCTTAACTGTGTAAAAATATTAATGTAATGATTCATCTTACCCATATGGACAAGGCACAGCACACATAAATCAAAAATCTTGAACTCATGAGGTAGATCAAAGTTGCTCCTAAAACACACACATCCAAATCATAGATGTTATTAAATAGCAAATATATCCATATATCTAAAGCAAACTGGAACATTGCTTGGCATGAATCTACCTTTAGAAAGTAGCCCAGGCTAAATAAAAATGCAGGCAAACATAAAAATATATGGAATATGCACCAGTTGGGGAATTTCCGGGACATTTGTTTTTCTTTGGCTTGAAGTAGTCGTGTCTCACTGCCCCTGAGTAACCATTTGGGAAATATTCAACCATATGCCTTTTTTCAAGTGTGGAGAAAAAGGGCCCTTGAAAGATGTCTTTGGAGCTGGTTGTATCCTTCCTCCGGAGACAAAGAAGAAATAGAGGAAGAAAGGAAGAAAGCAGCCAGGACGCCACACTCCCTGCCTCAAAGGGAATGGTCCATTGCAATGAGAGAACTGAGAAGGGTCAGCCAGCCCTATCTGGGCAGTCAAGACAGATGTTTTCAGTCAGTGGACATCACACCTGAACAAGACCCAGAGAGCACAAAGGAGCCGGTAACAGGGGCTGAGATGCACAGAGCTCTCTAGGTTGGGAGAACTGCTGTGCACAGGTCTGGAGAAAACAGAAAACACGACTGCAAACAAGATAATCTAGAGGTTCAGCTATAAAGAGCAAAAGGTGGAAGATAAATGGATACGGTGCTCACCTTGCAGGTTCTCAGGAGGCTGAGGCAGGGGGATTGCTACGAAGTTCAAGGCCTGCCTGAAGTTGCAGAGTAAAGCCACTCTGTCTCAAAAATACAAAGGAAAACAAAAGAGAGGAGAGAAAGAAAGTCCAAAGAGAGCTGCCCCAGGACCCAGAAGGAAGTGGGAAGGGGTTTGGAGAGGCCTTTGAAGCTAGCGCCTCGTCACGGCCTCCAGCGGCAGAGCTCGAAGCTAGCGCCTCGTCACGGCCTCCAGCGGCAGAGCTCGAAGCTAGCGCCTCGTCACGGCCTCCAGCGGCAGAGGAGCTCTCGCCACTCTTACTGTGCAAACCAGAAAATCTTGGATTCTCTCTTTTACACCATCTACTCCAGTCGTGTTCCCTGAATCTAAGATGGAAAGAAGGGAGGGAGGGAGGGGGGAGAGAGGGAGGGAGGAAGGGGGGAGAGAGGGAGGGAGGACAGAGAGAGAGACAGATCCTGAACCAACTACTTCTCCCTTCCTCCACTGCTACCTGGCCTCTCACTTGGATGAGTACAGTAGTCTCCTAACTTCTCTCCACTCTACCTCAAAGCACTCAGTTCCTCTTAATCGTAGTAGACAGAGTGGGCCTAAACCAGGTTCTAGAACTCCAGATCTGCACAGCTCCGTCTCTGACCCTTACCTCATCTTTTTTTACACTGTCCCCTTTGATAACTCAGCTACAAGGACCCTCATGGTTGTCCTGACTCTTTCACTTGCTGTTGCCTCGGTCTGGGAGAGTCCTCTCACAGGCATGCCCTTGACTCCATCAGCCACCAGCTCCTTCAGCTCTTTACCTAAAAGTCATCTTCTCATCGGTCATTCCTAACCACCCAATCTAAACATTGCACACTAGAGCTGGGCCCAGTGACATACGCCTGTTGTTTCAGCTACTTGGGAGGCTGAGGCAGAGGAATAGCCTGAGATGAGCCTGGGTGACATGGAGAGCCTGTCTCAAGAAAGAAGAAAAGAAGGAAGGAAGGAAGGGACGATACTCTCTAGACCAATATCAACCAACAGAACTTTCTGGAATGGTAGGAATGTAGCCTCACTGCCTGATAGGAAAGTCACCATGTAGCTACTGAGAACAGGAAAGGAAGGAGGTTAGTGTGATAAAGAGATGAAACACTTGGGGTCCAGTTCTCTCCTTCCATCTTTATGTGGGTTCCAGGGATTGAATTCAGGTCCTCAGGCTTGTAGGGTGTTGCATAGATAAGCAGTTTTCTCTCTCTGCTGCGAGGGATAGGCTTCCAAATGTGATTGACAGTCAACTAACCAATGACTTAAGGGGGGAGGTCTAGAGGAAACCCATGGAAGCAAGGGAAGGAGAGAGGCGGGCGCAGCGCCAAGGCTCCATGCTTGGGCGTGTTCCAGAGGTCCGGGGGAACTTAGGATCGAAATGCAGTCTCCGACATACAACATCTCCTTCTCTCTCCCGGGGATGAATCCTTTGTAAGTGACCTGGAATAAATTAATTTCTCTAAAGGAGCATTCTCTATCCACTCAATTGGTTCAAACCTGGTGTGGGATGGGGCTGAATGCCAGGCCACACGGTGAGAGAATTCATGATACACAGGGCAAGTACCCTTACCCACTAAGCTGCCTCACCAGTCTTGAACTTTTCATTTTAACTGATTGAAAGAGAGCCACGGAAGGTCACGTGACTGCTGTAGTAACCTATGCCTTGCTTATCTCCTTTGCTGGTATTTTCCTTACATGTGTCACTATGCAGTATGTACTGTATTATATAATTCACTTATACTTTACCTCTGTGCCCTGTTTACCTCCGCTCCTCCTGCTACAAGGTAAGCTCTGTGAGGAAAATGGTCTTTGCTTAGTTCACAGCCCAATTCTCAGCATCTAGCAGTTTCAGGCACAAGGTCTACAGGGAGAAGTATTGTCTAGTATTTGCCTAGTGAATGAACAGAAATGCAACAGAACCTGCAAGTTCTACACAGGCCTGTATCTGCTCTGGTAAGCTCCTCTCCCCGCTGCCAGGCTGTTCTTACGTTTCTCCATCCCTTTGCAGGGATGTGACCCTCCTTTCTTCCATCTTCTAGTTTCTCCATGGTGACTCACCACCAGAACTGCAGCATACTATTCTAGCCTCTTGAGCAGGGCTCATCAGAGACTCTTATAACCAGCCCTCAGTCTATGAGTTTCTTACCTGTAACTCAGACAACAAATGGCCTCAAAGACAACAAAGGAGTAGCCTTGAGTCCTGTCAGCTGCTGATTCTCTGTGCTGCTTCTAGAGAACAGTACGGCACTTCAGAGCAGCTCTCAGCTGCAGACCATGGCAAGAAGGCAAATTGCAGCCATGAACCCCTGGTGCTAGATTATCAGACAAATGCTGGTTGACGAGGGCCTTCTGCACACTCAAAACATCCGTAATCATACCACCTCCAGGCCCCAGTGATGGTTATGTGGCTATTACTGATCTGAGAATTCATTCCAACATATGTACAATAAATGTGCTTTAAAAAGAAAGCCAACGGTTAGGGAAAGGAAAAGTCTAGCTGTAATTACTATTATGATCAATAGACGCTTCCATATTAAGAATCAGATGTCAACTTTCCTGTTGTAAACACACGTGGGCTGTCGAGGAAGGGAGATTAGAATGGTTATTGAAAGCTTTCAGTTTTTGCTTTCTTTGCTAATTCAGTGACTTGGATTTAATTTAGGGCTTTGTGTAACAGCCAAGAGCATCCTTCTTGCATAAATGAGGGAAATGTACCCACTGTTTACAACACCTTGCATTTAGAGGACCCTTGGCCAACTGTGATTAATGATGTGACAAGGAGTAGTAGAGATTCCACTCTGTTCGTAATGTCTGTCACAATGAAAAGTCCTTAAAAGTTTTCTGTACATTGTGATGGATTGCCAAACTGAAAGTGATACAAAGGTAGTTCTCATGGAAGGAGATTTCCATTACACCAGGCTAAAGAGCTGGAAAAGCCAGCCTCCTTTTGAATACCACCGACTCTCACTTAAACATCAATATGACACAGTGCATGATGAATTTCTGTTCTAATTTCACTCAACATTACTTCTATTTTTTAGTAAAACAGCACAATTTCTTTTCTAGAGAAAAGGGCATCAGTTCAGCAAGTGACAAGTTGCCATCAGTTCCATCTTTTCCTCTGTTACAGAAGACGAGTTTTGTGCCAGGTGACAAGGCAACCATCCCCAAGGATTTGACTCACAATGGAGGTTGCTCTTTTAAGGTAACTCTGTTTTCATGCTCCCTTGGAATCAGGATTGGCTATAAGATTGTTCTAATCACTGAGCACTCAGCAAATATCTCCTGGAGCTCCTGGCAAAGATCGTGCTTTTAGGTGCATGAGGAGAACTCGCGTTTCTCTTCCGTACCACATCCTGCCTTTGGCTGTGACCATAACACCTCAAGCTGCCACAGCTGTCTTACAGTCATGAATCACAGTGGGAAGACCTTCCACGGAGGATACCCAGACAGATGAGCACAAGCAGCTGGGGTCTGATGGCATCCCTGAGCTGCTGAACCAGCTCTCATAGATGACTACTTTCTCTCTCTGTCTCTGTCTCTGTCTCTCTGTGTCTCTGTCTCTATCTCTCTCTCTCTCCCTCTCTCTTTCTGAATCAGGGTCTCACTGTGTAACCCAGGATGGCCTTGAACTGATCACCTTTCGGCCTCCGTGTCCGCAGTGCTGAGATTACAGATGTGCCCTACCACGCTCAAATTCTTGCTTTGTAAAGAACGAATATTCTTCCAGTTTAAGCCAATGTCAGCCAAGTTTTATGTGTTTCAGAGCATTTCCAGTTGATACACACATCTTTAATTACTGGCTCAATGACTGTTCCATATCCCAATATCTGAATTTAAATACTTCTAATATTTTCCACATTTGCTTTGTCTCTGTATATTTGATTTTAAACTTTATTCCTATTACTGTGTGCATGCCTGCCTGCCTGTGTGTGAGTGTGTGTGTGAGAGAGAGAGAGAGAGAGAGAAAGAGAGAGAGAGAGAGAGAGAAAGAGAGAGAGAGAGAGAGAGAGAGGAGGTCATGTGCCACAGTGCATGTATAGAGACCAGAGGACAGTTTTATAGTCAGTTCTCTCCTTCCACGTTTAAGAGGGCTCCAGGATTTGAACTCGGATCATTAGGCTGAGCCACAAGCACCTTTAGCTGCTGAATGATCTCACTGGCCCTAAATCTGCCTTTTTAGTAAGGACAGTAAGTTGCAGGTATTAGAATACTTTCTTCCCTCAATGTTCATCCCCTAAAAAGAATGTTTTTCCTTCATGACTACAATGCTCATGTCTCTCTCTAAAATATTGGGACTTGGGAACTTTTCACTTTTTCTTCTTCTTTTAATTAAAAAGGAAAATTCACCAGTCCCTTCTTTTGTGATAATAAAGTTTCACTTTCCAATTCAAGGTGACCTCAGAGCCAGGTAGAGCCCCTTTGACAATTTGAATAAAGCTTTGGAGTTAAGGTTGCCACAAGTCACCTGAGGGTCTCATCCACACACCTTCCAAAAGCGCTGTGTGAGCTCCAGCCAGGAAAGGTGTGTGGGAAGTAGCTCCTATGAGACGGTAAGAGAAAGCACCCTGAGAGCCTGCTGCTAGGCACCCTCCCCACGAGCAGGCTTCCTTCCCAATGACCCTGATGTCACACTCCACAATTTACAATGACAACATGAGAAAATGACCAGGAAATGATATTTTTTACCCAGAGTTGTAGTAGTTATAGTGCTAATTGTGTATACAAGGTAGTCAACACTGTTTATGGTGCTAATTGTGTCTACAAGGTAGTCAACACTGTTTATAGTGCTAATTGTGTATACAAGGTAGTCAACACTGTTTATAGTGCTAATTGTGTATACAAGGTAGTCAACCCTGTTTATAGTGCTAATTGTGTATACAAGGTAGTCAACACTGTTTATAGTGCTAATTGTGTATACAAGGTAGTCAACACTGTTTATGGTGCTAATTGTGTATACAAGGTAGTCAACACTGTTTATAGTGCTAATTGTGTATACAAGGTAGTCAACACTGTTTATAGTGCTAATTGTGTATACAAGGTAGTCAACACTGTTTATGGTGCTAATTGTGTATACAAGGTAGTCAACACTGTTTATAGTGCTAATTGTGTATACAAGGTAGTCAACACTGTTTATAGTGCTAATTGTGTATACAAGGTAGTCAACACTGTTTATGGTGCTAATTGTGTATACAAGGTAGTCAACCCTGTTTATAGTGCTAATTGTGTATACAAGGTAGTCAACACTGTTTATGGTGCTAATTGTGTATACAAGGTAGTCAACCCTGTTTATAGGTATAATTGTGTATACAAGGTAGTCAACACTGTTTATGGTGCTAATTGTGTATACAAGGTAGTCAACCCTGTTTATAGTGCTAATTGTGTATACAAGGTAGTCAACACTGTTTATGGTGCTAATTGTGTATACAAGGTAGTCAACACTGTTTATGGTGCTAATTGTGTATACAAGGTAGTCAACACTGTTTATAGTGCTAATTGTGTATACAAGGTAGTCAACACTGTTTATGGTGCTAATTGTGTATACAAGGTAGTCAACACTGTTTATGGTGCTAATTGTGTATACAAGGTAGTCAACACTGTTTATAGTGCTAATTGTGTATACAAGGTAGTCAACACTGTTTATGGTGCTAATTGTGTATACAAGGTAGTCAACACTGTTTATAGTGCTAATTGTGTATACAAGGTAGTCAACACTGTTTATGGTGCTAATTGTGTATACAAGGTAGTCAACACTGTTTATGGTGCTAATTGTGTATACAAGGTAGTCAACACTGTTTATGGTGCTAATTGTGTATACAAGGTAGTCAACACTGTTTATAGTGCTAATTGTGTATACAAGGTAGTCAACACTGTTTATGGTGCTAATTGTGTATACAAGGTAGTCAACACTGTTTATGGTGCTAATTGTGTATACAAGGTAGTCAACACTGTTTATGGTGCTAATTGTGTATACAAGGTAGTCAACACTGTTTATGGTGCTAATTGTGTATACAAGGTAGTCAACACTGTTTATGGTGCTAATTGTGTATACAAGGTAGTCAACACTGTTTATGGTGCTAATTGTGTATACAAGGTAGTCAACACTGTTTATAGTGCTAATTGTGTATACAAGGTAGTCAACACTGTTTATGGTGCTAATTGTGTATACAAGGTAGTCAACACTGTTTATAGTGCTAATTGTGTATACAAGGTAGTCAACACTGTTTATGGTGCTAATTGTGTATACAAGGTAGTCAACACTGTTTATGGTGCTAATTGTGTATACAAGGTAGTCCACACTGTTTATAGTGCTAATTGTGTATACAAGGTAGTCAACACTGTTTATAGTGCTAATTGTGTCTACAAGGTAGTCAACACTGTTTATAGTGCTAATTGTGTATACAAGGTAGTCAACACTGTTTATAGTGCTAATTGTGTATACAAGGTAGTCAACACTGTTTATAGTGCTAATTGTGTATACAAGGTAGTCAACACTGTTTATGGTGCTAATTGTGTATACAAGGTAGTCAACACTGTTTATGGTGCTAATTGTGTATACAAGGTAGTCAACACTGTTTATAGTGCTAATTGTGTCTACAAGGTAGTCAACACTGTTTATAGTGCTAATTGTGTATACAAGGTAGTCAACCCTGTTTATAGTGCTAATTGTGTCTACAAGGTAGTCAACCCTGTTTATAGTGCTAATTGTGTATACAAGGTAGTCAACACTGTTTATAGTGCTAATTGTGTATACAAGGTAGTCAACACTGTTTATGGTGCTAATTGTGTCTACAAGGTAGTCAACACTGTTTATAGTGCTAATTGTGTATACAAGGTAGTCAACACTGTTTATGGTGCTAATTGTGTATACAAGGTAGTCAACCCTGTTTATAGTGCTAATTGTGTCTACAAGGTAGTCAACACTGTTTATAGTGCTAATTGTGTCTACAAGGTAGTCAACACTGTTTATAGTGCTAATTGTGTCTACAAGGTAGTCAACACTGTTTATAGTGCTAATTGTGTCTACAAGGTAGTCAACCCTGTTTATAGTGCTAATTGTGTATACAAGGTAGTCAACACTGTTTATGGTGCTAATTGTGTATACAAGGTAGTCAACACTGTTTATAGTGCTAATTGTGTCTACAAGGTAGTCAACACTGTTTATAGTGCTAATTGTGTCTACAAGGTAGTCAACACTGTTTATAGTGCTAATTGTGTGTACAAGGTAGTCAACCCTGTTTATAGTGCTAATTGTGTCTACAAGGTAGTCAACACTGTTTATAGTGCTAATTGTGTCTACAAGGTAGTCAACACTGTTTATAGTGCTAATTGTGTCTACAAGGTAGTCAACACTGTTTATAGTGCTAATTGTGTCTACAAGGTAGTCAACACTGTTTATAGTGCTAATTGTGTCTACAAGGTAGTCAACACTGTTTATAGTGCTAATTGTGTCTACAAGGTAGTCAACACTGTTTATAGTGCTAATTGTGTCTACAAGGTAGTCAACACTGTTTATAGTGCTAATTGTGTCTACAAGGTAGTCAACCCTGTTTATAGTGCTAATTGTGTCTATAAGGTAGTCAACCCTGTTTATAGTGCTAATTGTGTATACAAGGTAGTCAACACTGTTTATGGTGCTAATTGTGTATACAAGGTAGTCAACACTGTTTATGGTGCTAATTGTGTCTACAAGGTAGTCAACACTGTTTATGGTGCTAATTGTGTCTACAAGGTAGTCAACACTGTTTATAGTGCTAATTGTGTATACAAGGTAGTCAACACTGTTTATAGTGCTAATTGTGTATACAAGGTAGTCAACACTGTTTATAGTGCTAATTGTGTATACAAGGTAGTCAACACTGTTTATAGTGCTAATTGTGTATACAAGGTAGTCAACACTGTTTATGGTGCTAATTGTGTCTACAAGGTAGTCAACACTGTTTATAGTGCTAATTGTGTATACAAGGTAGTCAACACTGTTTATGGTGCTAATTGTGTCTACAAGGTAGTCAACACTGTTTATAGTGCTAATTGTGTATACAAGGTAGTCAACACTGTTTATAGTGCTAATTGTGTCTACAAGGTAGTCAACACTGTTTATAGTGCTAATTGTGTCTACAAGGTAGTCAACACTGTTTATAGTGCTAATTGTGTATACAAGGTAGTCAACACTGTTTATGGTGCTAATTGTGTATACAAGGTAGTCAACACTGTTTATAGTGCTAATTGTGTATACAAGGTAGTCAACACTGTTTATAGTGCTAATTGTGTCTACAAGGTAGTCAACACTGTTTATGGTGCTAATTGTGTCTACAAGG
Organism: Eospalax fontanierii; assembly: GCA_035773235.1. Taxonomy (NCBI): domain Eukaryota; kingdom Metazoa; phylum Chordata; class Mammalia; order Rodentia; family Spalacidae; genus Eospalax; species Eospalax fontanierii. The sequence continues at coordinate 32,400,968 of CM069528.1, read as the reverse complement.
TAGTCAACACTGTTTATAGTGCTAATTGTGTCTACAAGGTAGTCAACCCTGTTTATAGTGCTAATTGTGTATACAAGGTAGTCAACCCTGTTTATAGTGCTAATTGTGTATACAAGGTAGTCAACACTGTTTTTGGTGCTAATTGTGTCTACAAGGTAGTCAACACTGTTTATGGTGCTAATTGTGTCTACAAGGTAGTCAACACTGTTTATAGTGCTAATTGTGTATACAAGGTAGTCAACACTGTTTATAGTGCTAATTGTGTATACAAGGTAGTCAACACTGTTTATAGTGCTAATTGTGTATACAAGGTAGTCAACACTGTTTATAGTGCTAATTGTGTCTACAAGGTAGTCAACACTGTTTATGGTGCTAATTGTGTATACAAGGTAGTCAACACTGTTTATGGTGCTAATTGTGTCTACAAGGTAGTCAACACTGTTTATAGTGCTAATTGTGTCTACAAGGTAGTCAACACTGTTTATAGTGCTAATTGTGTCTACAAGGTAGTCAACACTGTTTATAGTGCTAATTGTGTCTACAAGGTAGTCAACACTGTTTATAGTGCTAATTGTGTATACAAGGTAGTCAACACTGTTTATGGTGCTAATTGTGTATACAAGGTAGTCAACACTGTTTATGGTGCTAATTGTGTATACAAGGTAGTCAACACTGTTTATAGTGCTAATTGTGTCTACAAGGTAGTCAACACTGTTTATGGTGCTAATTGTGTATACAAGGTAGTCAACACTGTTTATAGTGCTAATTGTGTATACAAGGTAGTCAACACTGTTTATAGTGCTAATTGTGTATACAAGATAGTCAACACTGTTTATAGTGCTAATTGTGTATACAAGATAGTCAACACTGTTTATAGTGCTAATTGTGTATACAAGGTAGTCAACACTGTTTATAGTGCTAATTGTGTCTACAAGGTAGTCAACACTGTTTATAGTGCTAATTGTGTCTACAAGGTAGTCAACACTGTTTATAGTGCTAATTGTGTATACAAGGTAGTCAACACTGTTTATAGTGCTAATTGTGTCTACAAGGTAGTCAACACTGTTTATAGTGCTAATTGTGTCTACAAGGTAGTCAACACTGTTTATAGTGCTAATTGTGTCTACAAGGTAGTCAACACTGTTTATAGTGCTAATTGTGTATACAAGGTAGTCAACACTGTTTATGGTGCTAATTGTGTATACAAGGTAGTCAACACTGTTTATGGTGCTAATTGTGTATACAAGGTAGTCAACACTGTTTATAGTGCTAATTGTGTATACAAGGTAGTCAACACTGTTTATGGTGCTAATTGTGTATACAAGGTAGTCAACACTGTTTATAGTGCTAATTGTGTATACAAGGTAGTCAACACTGTTTATGGTGCTAATTGTGTATACAAGGTAGTCAACACTGTTTATAGTGCTAATTGTGTATACAAGGTAGTCAACACTGTTTATGGTGCTAATTGTGTATACAAGGTAGTCAACACTGTTTATGGTGCTAATTGTGTATACAAGGTAGTCAACACTGTTTATGGTGCTAATTGTGTATACAAGGTAGTCAACACTGTTTATAGTCCTAATTGTGTATACAAGGTAGTCAACACTGTTTATGGTGCTAATTGTGTATACAAGGTAGTCAACACTGTTTATAGTGCTAATTGTGTATACAAGGTAGTCAACACTGTTTATGGTGCTAATTGTGTATACAAGGTAGTCAACACTGTTTATGGTGCTAATTGTGTATACAAGGTAGTCAACACTGTTTATAGTGCTAATTGTGTATACAAGGTAGTCAACACTGTTTATGGTGCTAATTGTGTATACAAGGTAGTCAACACTGTTTATAGTGCTAATTGTGTATACAAGGTAGTCAACACTGTTTATGGTGCTAATTGTGTATACAAGGTAGTCAACACTGTTTATAGTGCTAATTGTGTATACAAGGTAGTCAACACTGTTTATGGTGCTAATTGTGTATACAAGGTAGTCACCACTGTTTATGGTGCTAATTGTGTATACAAGGTAGTCAACACTGTTTATGGTGCTAATTGTGTATACAAGGTAGTCAACACTGTTTATGGTGCTAATTGTGTATACAAGGTAGTCAACACTGTTTATAGTGCTAATTGTGTATACAAGGTAGTCAACACTGTTTATGGTGCTAATTGTGTATACAAGGTAGTCAACACTGTTTATAGTGCTAATTGTGTATACAAGGTAGTCAACACTGTTTATAGTGCTAATTGTGTCTACAAGGTAGTCAACACTGTTTATGGTGCTAATTGTGTCTACAAGGTAGTCAACACTGTTTATAGTGCTAATTGTGTCTACAAGGTAGTCAACCCTGTTTATAGTGCTAATTGTGTATACAAGGTAGTCAACCCTGTTTATAGTGCTAATTGTGTATACAAGGTAGTCAACACTGTTTTTGGTGCTAATTGTGTCTACAAGGTAGTCAACACTGTTTATGGTGCTAATTGTGTCTACAAGGTAGTCAACACTGTTTATAGTGCTAATTGTGTATACAAGGTAGTCAACACTGTTTATAGTGCTAATTGTGTATACAAGGTAGTCAACACTGTTTATAGTGCTAATTGTGTATACAAGGTAGTCAACACTGTTTATAGTGCTAATTGTGTCTACAAGGTAGTCAACACTGTTTATGGTGCTAATTGTGTATACAAGGTAGTCAACACTGTTTATGGTGCTAATTGTGTCTACAAGGTAGTCAACACTGTTTATAGTGCTAATTGTGTCTACAAGGTAGTCAACACTGTTTATAGTGCTAATTGTGTCTACAAGGTAGTCAACACTGTTTATAGTGCTAATTGTGTCTACAAGGTAGTCAACACTGTTTATAGTGCTAATTGTGTATACAAGGTAGTCAACACTGTTTATGGTGCTAATTGTGTATACAAGGTAGTCAACACTGTTTATGGTGCTAATTGTGTATACAAGGTAGTCAACACTGTTTATAGTGCTAATTGTGTCTACAAGGTAGTCAACACTGTTTATGGTGCTAATTGTGTATACAAGGTAGTCAACACTGTTTATAGTGCTAATTGTGTATACAAGGTAGTCAACACTGTTTATAGTGCTAATTGTGTATACAAGATAGTCAACACTGTTTATAGTGCTAATTGTGTATACAAGATAGTCAACACTGTTTATAGTGCTAATTGTGTATACAAGGTAGTCAACACTGTTTATAGTGCTAATTGTGTATACAAGGTAGTCAACACTGTTTATAGTGCTAATTGTGTCTACAAGGTAGTCAACACTGTTTATAGTGCTAATTGTGTATACAAGGTAGTCAACACTGTTTATAGTGCTAATTGTGTCTACAAGGTAGTCAACACTGTTTATAGTGCTAATTGTGTCTACAAGGTAGTCAACACTGTTTATAGTGCTAATTGTGTCTACAAGGTAGTCAACACTGTTTATAGTGCTAATTGTGTATACAAGGTAGTCAACACTGTTTATGGTGCTAATTGTGTATACAAGGTAGTCAACACTGTTTATGGTGCTAATTGTGTATACAAGGTAGTCAACACTGTTTATAGTGCTAATTGTGTATACAAGGTAGTCAACACTGTTTATGGTGCTAATTGTGTATACAAGGTAGTCAACACTGTTTATAGTGCTAATTGTGTATACAAGGTAGTCAACACTGTTTATGGTGCTAATTGTGTATACAAGGTAGTCAACACTGTTTATAGTGCTAATTGTGTATACAAGGTAGTCAACACTGTTTATGGTGCTAATTGTGTATACAAGGTAGTCAACACTGTTTATGGTGCTAATTGTGTATACAAGGTAGTCAACACTGTTTATGGTGCTAATTGTGTATACAAGGTAGTCAACACTGTTTATAGTCCTAATTGTGTATACAAGGTAGTCAACACTGTTTATGGTGCTAATTGTGTATACAAGGTAGTCAACACTGTTTATAGTGCTAATTGTGTATACAAGGTAGTCAACACTGTTTATGGTGCTAATTGTGTATACAAGGTAGTCAACACTGTTTATGGTGCTAATTGTGTATACAAGGTAGTCAACACTGTTTATAGTGCTAATTGTGTATACAAGGTAGTCAACACTGTTTATGGTGCTAATTGTGTATACAAGGTAGTCAACACTGTTTATAGTGCTAATTGTGTATACAAGGTAGTCAACACTGTTTATGGTGCTAATTGTGTATACAAGGTAGTCAACACTGTTTATAGTGCTAATTGTGTATACAAGGTAGTCAACACTGTTTATGGTGCTAATTGTGTATACAAGGTAGTCACCACTGTTTATGGTGCTAATTGTGTATACAAGGTAGTCAACACTGTTTATGGTGCTAATTGTGTATACAAGGTAGTCAACACTGTTTATGGTGCTAATTGTGTATACAAGGTAGTCAACACTGTTTATAGTGCTAATTGTGTATACAAGGTAGTCAACACTGTTTATGGTGCTAATTGTGTATACAAGGTAGTCAACACTGTTTATAGTGCTAATTGTGTATACAAGGTAGTCAACACTGTTTATAGGTATAATTAAGAAAAAATAGGGTGAACATTTCTTGAAAAAGAAATGGGAAAACAAAGCCATTTGGGTTGTGACATTTAAATTAGTAAAATCAATTAAGATTTTTCTACAATAGTGTTTCATAAAGGAAAAATGTGGGAGTTGGAGAGATGGCTCAGTGGAAGAACCCTTGCTGTTCTTACAGAGGACCCGGGTTCGATTCCCAGCATCCATATGGCTGCTAACAACCATCTGTGATTCTAGTTCCAGGGGATCTGGCACCCACTTCTGACCTCTGGGGGCATTGCACAACACAGGTATACTTACATACATGCAGACTATACACTCATACATATGAAATAAAAATAATAAATATTTTCTTAAAAATAATAAATAAAATATTTTCTTAAAAAGGACAAATGTCCTTTGGTTATCTAAGCCTTCCGCTTTACTTAATCACAGCTCCTGTGCTGTGACTTCGAGGGCTGTGGATGCGCAGTATCATCCCTGCAGAGGGAGTGATGTGCTCTTTTCTCAGGTCAAACTTGCTAAAATTCATCTAACCTGAGACTTACCTAGAGCACTCATCTCTCCCATCATGCTCCTGGAGGCTTTGATCTGTTTCTCTTCATTTCCAGAATTTTCTGTGTCCTTCACTTCTCCCACCATAATTACATGCTAAGATAAAAAGCTTTAAAATAACAAAAAAGTTCATTCCAACTACAACTATATGGCCACATGTTGGAAGGCGTCAACATGTTTAATTGACTTAATTCCAATTGGATTCCTGTTCACCCATTTATATTGCCTTGATTTCACTGCAGCAAGTTAATTGTGCAATCCATTATAAGGGCTTTATTGCACACGAATAAAGTCATAGCAAATTGTCATCGACACATAAAGGCCTATTATTAATGCTCAAAACCAATTATTTGGGGAAACATTCAGCCAGCTGTAATGAGAGACTCAAGAGATTAATCACACACACACAAAGGTTAAAGATATGTTTGACTAAGTTATCTGGGTTGCCATTCAACCCAGGATCAATGGCATAAGCAATTTATCCTTCTTTTACATATTATTTTTCCAACTTGAAATTTCCAACAGGGTAAGTTTATTAAGCCTGGAAAGTTACAACTAATGCAAGTAATAAATAAAAGTTTCTTTGCATTTTCCCTAACATTTATCCTCAAGAAGCAAATGATTATTTCTGTTAATGACTATTTTACTTTTAATGGAGTAAAAATGAGAAAATCCCCCCAAACTTTATCATTTTGCCTACCGAACACGGACAGCAGTGGAGTGTGGGTCTCTCACTGGACTCCCAAAGGCCAAACAGGAGTCTCAGAGCGGTGTATCCCACATATGGGTCTTGCTACTGAGCACCGCTTTGTGGGGAAAGTGCTGGAGGTGCAAATGTGTCCTGTGGGCTCTGGAAAGAGAGGCCAGCAGTTTCTGCCACCCGCGACCGCCAAGCACAATGTGCTCTGGCAGGGGCCCTTCTGAACCTGTAGCTAGAGCACTAGAAGAGAACATGGAGCTCAAGACATGCTCAAATGCCTTTGTCAGAACCTGGACATATGAAAAGAACATTCGTTAAGATTCCTTAAGAAAGCCTATTGATATTTTGATTTTTTAAGCATTTTGTTTTATTCTATACTCATGGATGTTTTGCATGCATGCATGTAGATATAGCACTTGTATGCCTGCAGAGGGCAGAAGAAAGCATTGAATTCTTTGGAACTGGAGTTACAGGCAGTTGTTAGCTGTTATGTGGGGGCTGGGAACCAAATCCCGGTCCTTGGCAAGAGCAGGTGGTGCACTTAATCACTGAGCCATGTCTCCAGTCCCAATACTTTAAAAGTTGTCAGAAATTACTTAGAAGCAAATAGTTGGTCCTTAACAGCATCAAGTGAGCAGCATGTCTCCAGATCTCCAATAGTCCCCAACCCTAGGACCAGAGCTTCCCTGACATTCCAAAATAAGGTTTCCTGGCACTGTCTTTTTTCTCCATACTCTTTCTGGAAAAGTTGACTCTCGTCCCTGGGGCAACTGTGCTGGCCAGCCCCCGGGCAGAGGAATCCTACTGAAAGTCAGCACTACCACAGGCTTTGAGTTGGGCCTCCAGGGTGATTGGATTCTTTCCAAGAACAGTATCAACTTAACCTAACAAGTTCCGGTTTTAAATGGGAACTTCAGGAACCAGTATTTTCAAAAAACACAGTATTTTGGGAGAACAGTGGAATTAAAACGTGTCAGAAACAACTTACAAGGGAAAGATTTGTTTTGGCTCATAGTTTCAGCCCACTACGACAGAGAAGGCAGGAGGAACAGCTCAGTTGATGGGGTTGGAAGTGTGTGGCAGAGGCTATTCACATCATAGTGAACGATGAGGCAAAGGAGGAGACCGGAATCAGGAGATGGGTATAACCTTCAGAAGCCTGTCCCTAGTGATAGACTTCCACCATATGTCCCACTACCCAAAAGTTTCATAGGCTCCCAAGATTGTGCCAGCAGCTGGAGAAATACACTCAAAACGTGAGCCTCTGGGGGTCATTTAACTCAATCCATAACATTGTCTCCAGGCCTTTGGCTCATAATACAATAAATAGTACTTAGTGTTGGTGTGGCCCATCCCAAGGATTCAGCCATGAGTACAGGATGCTGGAGGTCCTGATTCATTTCAGCAATGACCTGATTATATCCTTCATACAAGCCAGGAATGTCTAATCAACATCATGCTTGCAGTAAGTGCAGAGAATTACTTGAGAAATCTAAGATTCAGTTCATAAATGTTTTACAAAGAAACAAAGAAGATACTACATTACAGACTTGTTATTCAACTTTTGCTACAAATACATCACCCTAAAATAAATGGTTTTGTTTTCAGAAATGGGTAGCAAGTATTTGTCAAGACTCTTCTCCCACTTGGAAGTGAGAGTCCTGGTAACTGGCAGGCTGGCGGTAGAGGCACGACCCCATCCATGGCAGAGCCTCTATCTGTTGTCACCCTCCCAACTTGGGCCCCAGCCAAAAGGTGGAAGCAGAGCAGACACTTGAGAAAGGAGCCCCACTTGTACTTAAAAGAGTAACTTATAGGAGGATTAAGGGGAGAGCTAAGGAGAGAAAGAACACATCCCAGGAAGGTGGATGGATCTCTGTGGGTCACAGGTTAGCCCGGTATACATAGTGAGTTCCAGACCACCCCAAGGCTACATAGTGACATCCTGTGTCACAAACAGTGATAGCTGGGCCTGGTGGCACACACCTTTTATCCCAGCATTTGGGAGGCAGAAACAGATTTTTGTGAGTTCAAGGCCATCCTCGTTTACATAGTGAGTTCCAGGCTAGCTGGGGCTACAGGGAGCCTCTGTGTCCAAAAATGATTAAAAAATTGTTATATACATCCATGTATGTATATAATATAGTGTTAACCCAAACTCTGGGGACTGAGGTCCTTAAGAATAAAGGGATTTATTGAGCTATATAGATATTAGTCTGAAAAAGATCAGGTGGTCTTGAGACAGTTGCCCAACTCCCAGCCGGAAGGCAAAGTAGTATTTAGAAATATGCCTGCCAGACCCAAGAGCTGCAATCATTGTAATAATGGAAAGCTGGGGGAGGGAAGCATAAATGTCTTACTCTGAGCCTATGTTGGTATTCTAGCTTGATTTTTGTTGCTGTGATGAAACACAGACCAAATCAACGTAGAGGAGAAAAAGGTTAATTTCACCCCTCAGGTTATAATCCATCATAAAAGGAAGTCAAGTAAGAACTTCAGCAGAGGAATTCTGCTTACTGCCCGTTTCCTCTGGCTGGCTTAGCTACCCTCCTGATACATCCCAGGCCCACCGGCCCGAGGATAGCACTGCTCATGGTGAGCTGAGCTCTCCTACACCAATGAACAATTTTTTAAAAAATTCCCCGTCAGACATGCACAGGCCAGTCTGGCTGAGGAGATATCTCAGCTGAGGTCTCTCTCTCTCCAGGTGTCTCTTGACACAAAGTAACCAGCACAGTTACTGTAGATAAGGGGTGGGGGAATACAAAGTAGGAGGGCACACTGCAGTTCCTTAAGGTGAGAGGTTTTCTTGCTTCTAGATTGATTGAAGTTAATAATCTAGAATACTCATTCATATACCTGACATGGTGGTGCCTGATGGTCAGTGTGAACTATGAGCTTGAGAGAATCCAGAATCACCTTGGGAGATGGGTGTCTGGGCACTCTTGTGGAGGATTCTCTACCTATGTTAATTGACTTGGAAAGATCTTAATTGTGGGTTAGATGATTCCCTGGGCAGAGGACACTAGGCTGTATAAAAGGGAGAAAGCAAGCTGAGCATTAGTATGTATTCATCTCTCTCTATTTCCTGACTGTAGAAGCATCATGAGCAGCTACTTTAAGCTCCTGCTACACTGACTTCCCAGCATGATGAATTGTGCTTTGAACTGTGAGTCAAAATAAACCCTTCCTTGCTTAGGTTGTTTTTGTTTAGGGTATTTTATCACAACCACAAGAAAAGAAACAAAGACAGCTCCTGATGGTTGACCACCCAGGGCTATAAGTTAAGGTTTCTACATTTCAGTATATTGAGGAATATGGAACAGTCTTTAGTTGGTTCACTCCACAGCTGTTTGCTGATTAGCGTCCTTTATCTGCCAGCTCTTCCTCTAGCCCTTGAACTACATTTGATTTTAGCCAAAAGGCTGAGAAGAAATCTTCTAGACTTTGTAATTAGTTGAGGACATCTCAGAATCTTTTCTATCAATAGATAAATTATAGAGACTTACGTAAGTATGTATGCATTATGTACATATACACATAAATGTAGGAAAATACACTTAAAGATCCCTGTGATCTAAATTTTAGTGATGAATCAAGGATGCTTAGGTGATGAACAGAGAGATAATAAAATAAATCCCCCAAATTTGGACAGAGATAGGGTGAAAGAAAAAAAGTGAAATTTTAACATAAGAAACCAGCTTCCTGGAAAGCATCTGTCTCTGCATAAGCTATAAAAATTATTTTAAAACTTACCACTTCATGCTCCCCATGCTTGAAGAATGGAACTGACATCCAAAGGAAATGCTAAAAGAAGGAAAGGGCGTATCCACTGCCCCAGGCAGGCCAGCCCTGACCTCCATCAGAAGATGTTTCCTGCTGTTCTTATTTACTGTTGCTGTTGTTTGACATAAAATAAGCTTGTAACTGAGAGACTGTTGTGGGACTTGTACAGGCTTTTACTCTCCAGGGAGGATTTTTTTTTCCCTCTACACCTTGCCTGATAGAACAATGCACTTGATTTAGTAACCTTGGGGCAATGGAAATTTAAGTTAAAAGGCCCAAAGGAGCTCAAGGAGGAAGCCATGGGAAGTAGATTACACTTCAGCATTCTGCAGAATCCTGCATTTTTAGGTTGACATCAAATCCTGTTTTCCATGTGTACACTCCTCCTACAGACAATGACAGGAAGTGGCAGGAAGTGTTTCTCTAAGGAGTGACCACTTCTGAGCCCAGGCAGACTCCAGAGCTGAACTGCCGGGGTTCATGTCCAGGCTTCTCCAGCCACCAGCCTGAGACCACAGTTAGGGTGACTGGCTTCTTTGAACTTCAGTTTTCATCTTTAAAATGCACATGATAACAGAGCTTACCTCAAGTGTACTCAAGAAGAAATAAGAACAATAAAGCATGAGGGTACGTAGGACGATGTCTGGAGGAGAGTTTGTGTTCAAAAGAGCCTGGCTACTAATATTTACTAGTAGCAGAATATTCCTATTCAGTTATTATTATTACCTTTATCATTACCATTGTGTCGAAGGTATTTAGATGATAATCAATGTGAAGGAGGGGGCAATGAATCCCTTTGGAAAAGATAATCCTGTAAACACACCCTTTATCCTTTCCAGGTGTAGCAGACCTCAAAGATGAGGGATTCATGTAGACATTCCTCTGGGATGAAGACAAGACGAGCTCCACTGAGCATGATCCATGATGATAGAAACAAAACCAGGGCAGCCGAACGGGGCTCAACAAAGCATACAGTTTTACGTTTTTGAAGTTAATTCTTATGCAATAAATGCGTAGGTTTCCTTTATAAATACACAGGCAATACAGATGAGGACACACTACTATGACTTCCATCCCTGAGCCTCCATCCCTTCACTGTTCTCAGGGCACAGTCCATCTTTCCATATCCTATTCAGAGAAAAATAAAATGATTCATTTTGATTCACATAATTGGATTGGAATTTGGCATACTACTTTGCAACTTTATTCAATTGTGTCTGGAGATGTTTCCATGTTACTTTATATAAATGGTTCTACTTCATTGATTCAATTTGTGTCTATTACCACTAACCATAATGGATGACTTCAATGGGTCTGAACATCCGTTCCTTGCCTCCCTTTGTCAATGCCAGAGCCCTTGCTTGGTGAAAGAAATGTCAGTAGCCTGAGACTGATCATTGATCTTTGCTTCTAGCAAGTCTAAGTAAAGTTGGCATCATTAAGCCACTCTGAACTTCAACTTCCTTGTCTGCTTGCGAGATTTGGAGGATATGCTTTCCAAATTCCCATACAGCTATGCTAATCTGTCTTGGGTTTCAAGACAGAAAAACAATCTCTTCTAAATATTAGAGAAAGTTCTGTGAGTAGGCAAAAGTTGATGGTATCCACAGAGGTTCTTCATAATAACAGAAACATGACACCCATAAAGCAAGCTTCATTCAGAAACATGGGCTAACTTCACTTTTTCAATGCATAAAATAGGATGTAGGTCTTACTTGACATCTTAGGAATAAAGGTATTTTTAAGTAATCCCAGATCCACAAATTCATCTAATGGAACTTAGTTGAAAGTAATGTAGCTGGATTATTTACTGCGGCGTGTTAGAGGTTAACTCTGAGAAGAAAGTGCCAAAAAGGAGAGTGTTGAGAGCTCTAAAAACAGCTATGTTTGAGCACGGCATGGTGGTGCTCACCTTTACTCCCAGCACTCTGGAGGTAGATCTCTGAAAGATCAAGGCCAGCATGGTCTTTATAACAAGGCCTGCTGGGGCTACAGGAAGATCCTGTCTCAAAAAGACCCCCTAAAATAAAAAAGAATTTTCAGTCACTTATTCAATATCAATTGAGCACCTAGTATATCTCGTGGTGGGGACATTAAAAAGTCCAAGAACATTAGGGGCCGGATAGATGGCTCAACACTTAAGAGCACTGGCCACTCTTACAGAGGACCCAGGTTTGGTTCACAGCACTCACATGGTGGCTAACAACCACCTGTAAGTCCAGGTCCCAGGGATCCAATGCCTTCCTCTGATCTCCGTGGGCACTGAAAAACATGAATGTACTTATATGCATGCAGGCAAATCACTCATACACATAAAATAAAATAAAAAAGTTTTTTAAATCCAAGTGGGGTGGAGAGGTGACTCAGCAGTTAAGAGAACTGGCTGCTCTTGCAGAAGACACAGGTTCAAATTCCATCACCCACATGGCAGCTAACAAGTGTTTGTAACTCCAGTTCCAGGGGACTTGACACCTCTTCTGGCCCCTGCAGGCACTGCATCGCACAGGTGCCCTTGCTTACACTGTAAAAAAGTTCAAAAACATTAACTTTGTGTCTCTAAATCTTTGTCATCACTGTTGTCTCCCTGCAAGGAATCTGCATTATGGAGAAAATGTCCAGCTGCCAGCTCATCAGCAGCATATCTATGTGCTGTTGAAGAATTCTAATGAAGCCTTTGGCCTTTGAATTATTTTATTTTATTTTATTTTCAAGACAAGGTGTCCCTGTAGCTCTAGCTAGCCTGGAACTTCCTATATGACCAGGACTGCCACAAACTCACAGAAATCTTCCTGCCTCTGCCTCCCGAGTGCTGGAATTAACCCTGTGTACCCTTACACCTGACTGTTTTTACTTTTTATCATTGCTTTTAGAACATACAAAGTATTATTACTGATACTAAAAAGAAAATTTTTTTCACCAATAAATGGAAAGCTGGGGCCTATTAGGGTGTTGAATGAGCACTGTGATAGTTGACACTCAATGTCAACTTGACAGGATCTAGAATCCCCTACAGGAAAACCCTCTGGGTATGTCTGTAAGGAGATTCTAGATTGAATTATATGGAAGATCCACTGTAAGTGTGAGCAGCAACATTCCGTTGGCTGAGGTCCTGGCTGAATAAAAGGAAGAAAGCCAGATGAGCACAGGTGTTTATTACTCCCTGCTTCCTGGTTGTAGGGGCCACGTGACCAGCCACGTGACCAGCCGTCATACTCCTGCTGCCACCCTCCTTCACAGTGAGGACTGTGCTGTCAAGTTGTGGGCCAAGTTCTTGTTTGCTTTTTCAGGAATTTTGGCACAGGTAACAAGAAAAGTAACTGGTACTGACTGCGGGGAGCCCGGTGAGGTCGAGTCCGACCACTGCAGTGGTTGTGGCGTTGCGTGAGGGGGGAAGGCGCACAGCTGCTTTATTCTACCTTCTTCCCTTTTCCCCTGTATCAGCTTTCTTTTACTGTGGCAAAATATCTAAGACAAGCAACTTACAAGGTACAAGATTTATTTTGGCTCACGACTTCACAGATTTCACTCTGTGGTCACTTGGCCTGGTACCCTTTAGGCCTGTGGTACAGTAAATACATCATAGTGGTAGTAGAAGAAAGCTGATCACCTTAGGAGAGCGGGGAGAAAGAGAAAGAGAGAAAGAGGAGTGGGGGGGAGAGAGAGGGAGAGAGAATTCCCAGTGACATAGTTCCTCCAAAAAGGCCCCATTCCTAAAGTTTCCACTTCTTCCTAATAGCCCATAAAGCTATGACTCCATCAATGGATTAATCCATTGACGATGGAGACTACCGTGATCCAGTCACTACTGCAGTGAGCACAAGGCCTTGACTACGTGAGCAGAGGAGAAACATTTCGGATCTAAACTGGCATCCCTCTGAAGTGCAGTTAGTTGTAAAGACTTGGAGAGCTTACAGCATGACCTGTCTCCACTCACACTTTGGTACTAAGCCCTTGAGGAAGCTAAGGCCTACTCTTTTGCTCCTACCGCACAGTCTATGAAACAGGGACGTAACTCCAGGTGCATTCTGACTTACTACATGGTCCTTACTCTCGCTCGGTTCTCGGCCTCATCATCCCTAAAGCAATGACACTGTACAAAGAGTGCTGGAGATACAATGTCTTTTGTTTCGTTTTCAGACAGAGTCTGTTACATAAGTTGGTTACCCTCAAATTTGCAATATTCCTGCTTCAGTTTCTCTAGTGTTGAGATGACAGGCTTATGTCAGACCTGGTGGAAACGATGGTTCTAATGGCATGCTTCAGACAGTAACAGAGGGTTAGAGTTTTTTAAGTTGCAAGTTTTTTCTAAATTTCAAATTTTTCCACATTGCCCTGCTAATAATAGTCTTTTTATGAGTTGGTCTAATTTCTCTTTTCATCTTTAAAACTTGAGGGATGGAATCATGGAATGAAATTGCCATATGCTTGTGATTCATCAAGACAGAACAGTCTGCAGACTATAAGTTATTTTTGATGTACACTGAAAACAAATTCATCAGTGAATTAAAACTAGAATATTTGTATACTTTGGCAAAAATACTCCAAGCCACTAATCTGTGTTAGGCTGAAATTCTTAAGCCTATTCTACCTATTGCCTTGTATTCATATACTCATTTTCCAAAAAAGTCATTACATTTACATTAATTTTTAACTTGAAATAACAGGGGTCTAATTAAATTTTTTTCTTTTAAATGGAAAGATTCGAGTTACTGAAAACAAATTTCATTTTTAGTTAAAATAATAAATTTATTACAATGCATTTGGTAGATAGATATTGCTGACATTATTCTCTCATTGTTTGAAAAAATGTGAAAACTGGAAAATAACTTTAAATATTACATCACTACACAGGTCTTGAGGATTGGACCTGGACTTCCTCATTCTTTCAGAGAAAGTCTGTGGGCATATAAATCCTAGTTACCTTCAGAGATGAGCCCTTCTTGTAGCCATGGGAGTTGAAGGTCACTACCCAAGGCAGTGGGAATTTTGCTAGCCCTAAGTTCTACGTTCATATGTGAGTAGATGGCTTCACTGAAGGGCCAGGGAAAGTTCCCTGAAGTACAAATAGGAGATGACAGGAGACAGTGTTGGGCCTGGGCTGTAGCTCAGGTGACAGAGTGTTTGCCTAGCATGCAAGAAGCCCTGGGTTCAATCCCCAGTACCACATAAAACAAGGTGTTGGTGGTGCATGCCTGTAATCCCAACACTTGAGAGGTGGAGGCAGGAAGTTTAGTTCAAAATCATGTATCACAGATACATATGGAGTTTGCAGCCAGCCTGGGATATATGAGACCCTGTCTCAAAAAAACAGGCCTTCATGGTACAGGGCAGAGGGGGATTGAGATGAATCAGAGGTAGCTTCGGGTAGGGGACTTAAAAAGCATTTTGTATGTTTTTGCATGTGTGTGTGTTTAATGAAGTAATTTCTTTAGAAATACAATTTGTTTTTTACTGATGATAATGGTTAATGCTGATTATCAACTTGAATGGATTAAGAACTAGGAAAGCAAACCTCTAAATATGTCAGTGAGGGAATTTTCTTACTAACTATGAACTTCATGAAGATCAGAACCATTCCACAGGCTGAGGACTCAGATACGGCAGAAATAGAAGAAGGATGAAGCCTAATACAGACTGTCTCTCTCTGCTTCCTCTCTCTTCCTTCCCACCATGATGTGAGCTTCTCTGTTCCTCCACACCCTCCCAGCCACAGTGGACTGACTCCTCTAAAACTGTGAGCCAAGATAAATCTTTCCTCCTTTGAGATGTCTCTCCATCGTGGTGGTGGAAAAATCTGACTTTTTCAAGAAAATTCATACCACAGAAGAACCATTGTTGCTGTGACTAAACCTGACTGTGGTTGAGAAGTCCTTGAAACTGACTTGTGAGAGGAATTTGGAAAGGTCTGGAGAGGCAGGTTGGAGAAGCCATAGAGACTGTTGCACAAGGAACTTAGTGGTTTATTTTGGTGGAAGTCCAGAACACAATGCTGATAAGAACACAGACAGAAAGTCTGTTTCAGGTGGAAATGGGGACTCTACTGGGAATGGGACTAGAGGCCAGTCATGTTATATTCTAGCAAAGACTCTATTTACATTTGTCTGTATCCTGATATTGTAGGAGTCTCTGCGTTTAATCTGGCAAAGAAGGATCAAGGCAGCCCAGCATTTAGGGCATGGTATGCACTTTGCTGGCTGCTTTTAGCCACAGCAGATTTCTAAGAGAAGAAACAAGGTAAAGCTGAGGCCAAGGAAAATGGGGCTGCTGAAGAGATACAAGTGATTAATACAAAATCAAGTATTTTGAATCAGGACAATAGGAAAAATGCCTTGAGGGCATCTCCAGGAATGGTTGGACCCCACTCATTTTGAGTTCAAGGGTATAAAAGTTTGAGGTTGCTTTTTTTTTTTTTTTTTTTTTTTGGTGGGAGGGGTTGAGACTATGTAGTTATGTAGCCCAGAACGGCCTAGGATTCACTATGTAGGCTGACGTTAAACTCATGATGATCCACTTGCCTCAGCCTGCTGAGTGCTGAGATTGCAGATGCGTGCCAACATGCCGGCTCAAAGGTATAAAAGTATTGACTCATTTGGAAGACTTTGCTTTCAGGAGAGCGCTCTGGGGTATCCTGCTTAGACAAGGCTATCTTATAGAAGTATGCCCCCCATTCAGCCATCCGGGCACTCAGAGGTCACTGTAGACATGGCCCAAGGGACCAACTACTACTCAAGATGACAATAGACCTTGGCATGCAGGTGGTGCTGGCTTTTCAGACATGGAGGCTTCCACTGAGACTTCAAAGAAAGGCCTTGGAGGATAGGCAAGGTGTGGCTGGGTTAGGATCTCTGAAGGTAACCCCTGAGAAGTGGCATGTGAAGGGTGAGGGTGAACTGGAAGACTCTGTTAACCCTAGGAAGTTAGACAGGAAAGTGGAGTATCTGCCAAGCAAAGACCAAGGCTACTGGAGGACTGTGCACACCCTTTTGGGCTCGCATCATACCACCATGCCCCAGTGCCAGACACAGAGCTAGAGAATTTAACACTTGTCCCACCAGGTTTCAGACTTGCTTTGGTGCTGTCTCTCGCATATGTAACTTCTTTTTTATTTCACAGGTGTCAAAACTAAGCATTTGCCTTGAGTCTCAGAGGATATTTTGAACTTGGACTTTCAAGTGAAGGCTACAGGGACTCTTGGAGATGGGTGGAATGTATTTGGAATTTTGAGATGTATATCAGTCTTTTGGGGACAGGGTTTACACTGGTTTAAGGAGGTGGGTTCATGCATAAGTTGACACAGAGTGGAATGTGGTAATTAGTCTTGATTGTCAACCTGATTGGACCCAAAAGGCCAAGAAGTCAGCAAAGCAAAACTCGTTATTTCTGTGAGGTGTTTCAAGAGAGCATGAACTAATTCAGGGAGACTCACCATGAATGTCCAGATGTGACTAGGGGGGCGGGGGGGAAGCTTACTAGCGCAGGCATTCTGTCTGCTTCTGCTTCTTGGTCACCAGGAGGTGAGCCACTCAGCTCTGCCATACCTTCCTCACTATTATGGACTGAAACCTTTAAAGGTCTGATCCAAAATGCATCGTTTCTCCCTTAAGTTGTTTCTGTCAAATATTGTGTTACGACAAAACAAAACTTTACACCATGACCAAGATCATTCTTAGGAAAGGCCTAAAGGTGAACACACGAAGGTGTAAATTGTCTGTCCTGAATTTTACTCTCACAGGGTCAGGTTCTGTCCAAATTTAGTTCTATTTGAAGTACCTATATATAGTGCTGTCCACAAGAATATTTCCAGATATTCCAGAAAAAGTTACAGAACTGTGAAAACTATGCACGTAGTCATGGGGAAGGACCAACATGTGCTGAAAACTGTTGGATCATGGACAGTGTTGTTGGATCATCAACTGTAGGAGACCCTCTGAGCTCCTGCTCCGGATTCCGGGCCACTTCATGTTAAACCCTTCCTTATACCTGTATCCCTGCCTATGAGGGTCTTTAAACTTTTCTCTTGAGTCTTACATGACTTTCAGACTTTCCTAATTTCTTCCCCCTTACATAAAGCTTATTTTGCCTCAGTAGTAAGGCAAACAAACTTGAAAAGTTTGAGAATCAGTCTTTTCAGTCATCATACTTCTGCTGAAATCCATTCGCTGCTTCCTAGCTAGTTATCATAATTGAATTTTCCACCCTTCAGAGCTCTTACTCACAGTGCTGTTTTCAAGCCAATAACATGCAAAAACTGGTATAGGTCAAAGTTAGCACTAAACACCAGCAAGGCGAAGAAGCTGTTTTATTTTGATTTCCTTCTGTTGCACACATTGCATGATCCAGCAAGATGGGATCCGTGGTTTATGCTAATGCAAAATGAAAAGATGCCAAGTTCTTCAAAATTTACACTTTCAGAGGCTGTCTTCTTGCATTTCTATATTTTAGAAACAGACTTCTGAACAGTATGATCATATTTAAATCGGCTTTGCAAATTCCAGCAAGATACTGTGTCCAGATCCGTGGCAGCTTGGGTCTGTCGACTTCCCCTGTTTCTCCCTAGCCAAAAAGATAAACCATTTTTAAAATGGTAACGTTACTTTTAAAGTTGTTTAAGCATTCAACATACAGCTACAATGTGAAATACAATATCAAGAATGAGTTTGAATAAAACACTGAATAAGACTCGAAAGCAGCAGAGCCAGGGCACATTTTCCTGGGTAGGCTGCAGTTCTGGTTACTCTAGAGGCTTTGGCTATTTCTGAACTAACTTTGGGTTAATTTGTTCGAAATGCCCACCACAGAGCTGTGTGAAGTGAGCAGAGCACACCCAGGGGTACAAAGTCCTTCCCTTTCTTCAGCTGAGCTGTCCTGCATAGCCCAGGAAGAGAAGTGGACTCTGGATCCAATTTACCTACAGCCTCCTGCCTCATTGTAGCTCTGTGCCTTTGAGTCACCTTTTGTACAGTTCTCTTTAGTTATTGCACAAATTAAAAAGCAACTGGAACAGGGGTTACCGGTGGGTGTTTCTCCCAAGCATTTCCTGGTAGAGAGAAGAAAGGCCTTATTCTGTTCCCACTGGCCATCCTTCACCTCTCTGCCCTGTGTATTTTTTTTCTTTCTTTTCTTTTTTCCAAAGAGGAGTCTTTCCTAACAGGCTCAGAGTTCAGAGTATAAACCTATCCCTTATTAGCTCTGAACACTAGCAAATGTCTCATAGTTTTAAGCCACATGTATTAAACGCTTATCAAGGCTGTTTGTGCCAAGCTGTTGTCTATGGGAACACAGATGTTTCATGAACTGAATTCTAATGAAAGGAAAAACAATAGACAGCACGGTAAAGAAGCCCCTATTATTGTGCCCAGCACTGTGCTGCCACAAGGAAGTGCTATAAAGGAAGGCGGGACAAAGGGAAGAGAGTGAGAGGAAGGAAGGGTTTGCTTTTGTTTTGGTCTGGTCTGGTCTGTTCTGTTCTGGTCTGGTTTGGTTTGGTTTGGTTTGGCTTGGCTGTAAAGAAAAAGGCCATGTAGAAGAGGTTCAATCAGACTCAAAATGAGAAAAGAGAGTGTCTGAGGGAGGGACAGCGACTGCAGCCTTCAAGGTGGGAACAAGCCTTGTCAAAATGGCAAGGAGGTGTGACTGGGGTGACACCGGTCCGGGAAGGTAGGAGAAGAGGTCAGGGAGGTCCTCAGGGCCAGGGGATCTATGTCCTGAGGACCATTACGGGCCTTCAGAGTTTATTCAGTGACAGGGAACAATGGGATAACTTTTAAATTTATTTTTATTTTTATGTATGTGTACGTATACGTGTGTATGTGTGTGTGTGTGTATGTGTGTGTGTATGTGTATGTGTGTGTGTATGTGTATGTGTGTGTGTATGTGTGTGTGTATGTGTGTGTGTGTGCCAGTGTAAGTATATGCCATGTGTGTGCAGAGGGTGTCAGATCCCCTAGAACTGGAGTTATAGGTAGTTGTGAGCCATCTAACTTGGGGATGTGGGTGCTGGGAATTGAACTTGGGTCCTCCTAGAAGAACAGCAAGCACTTTTAACCATTAAGCCATCTCTCCAGCCCCAGACAATGGGGAATTGTGTAGTGCTAGTGTGAACCAGGATGAAAAGGTCTGTGTAAGAGGCTTAGGCTGCCTAACACAGTGAAGATTCTGTGAGCATTTTAACTAACCTCATGGTTATTATTTTGAGATGATCCTTCTGCGCTAGTATAGAGCTTTGTCTAAGCTTTGACATTCCTATTGGCCTAAGGTGATACAGCAGCAATAAAGTCCCATTAAGAGAAAACTACTTCCTTCTGGTCCAGAGAATACAATCTCTGGCCCAGATAAAGACAGACCTAACATTCCACACTACCCAAAACATAGAAGTCATCCAGTTGGGCGGTTTAATCACCTGACCAAGGGGCCATTCCTAGGAAGGTAGGCTAATCTTAAGCCATGATAACGACAAAGGTGGACTAATTATTCCTGTAGTGAGATACTGTACTTTTCCTTCCCAGAATTCTTGCCCCCCGGAGTGCCATCCTTACAAGATGTCATGAAGTTTGGCTGGGTCAGTTCATCTTTCTCGTCAGAAAAATGCAACTTCATCTTTTTCTTTTTTCTGTTGCTTTCCTTCAGATGCTGGCCAGAACCTAAGTGTGCTTTTGCTAGTGCTCTGTCTGGACTTCCTGCCTTTCTCTAACCCTCTGCTCCCACCACACAGTTACTTGTTTACCATGTGACTGACTTTCATGCCAGCTGAACCCAAGCAGCATTTCCCCTTCTCTCCTCTGTTCTCTGACTCTAGGCAGTTGTTGAGATTTGCAGCTTGCCTAGCCAGAGGTTTTTCTTTTAATCTCTAATAAAACTGCCCTCTTTCAGTAAGCTTTGCTTTATTGATTTTCAAACATTTCCTGCCTTTTAATTCCGTAATCATCGGAGAAAACAAACCAGTTTCTGTATCCCTGAACAGTATCAAGGAGATTCCAAATACTCCTTACTCTCTTCCAAATATTTCTTCAAGGATCTTACAGCAGCCTTGCATACCGGAAGGTTTAGTAGTTTGATCAAAAAATGTACTGAGCATTGTGTTACAGTACACCTATCATCCTAACTTGGGAGACTGAGACAGGAGGATTGCAAGTCAGAGGTCTTCCTAGATTACATTAGTCAATTCCAGGCCAGTTTGGAAGGAGGGAACAAGACCTTATCTCAAAACAAAATGTTGCAACTGCTTTATGAAGACGTTGCCATTTCTATGCCTGTGAATCCTGCATTTATGACATTTATGTCACAGAAACAGCATGGCAGGACTGATACAGAACTGCTTTCAGGGGGCAGCTGGCAACACAAAGGGCGCACTTCTAGAAGCACAATGCGGGACGAGGATGGTGCGCGCACTTACTGGTTTGGATTTGGGGAAGCTATGGGACAGCCCTGCACAACAAACTGGTTTCCCACCTGTAAGGTGTCACTGAAGGAACCCCCAACCCCAGCAGTTCAGACACCTTGGCAACTCCAGGCAGACTCCCAGAGCCCACAGATAAAAAGGAACTGACTTTTACAACTTCTTGAATAGATAAGTTTCCCAACTCAGAATTCACAAACAGCCGTAAAAAGGGATTCCTTCCTGGCCAAAAGTTTACCTTAAATCAGTCAGATCATGGGAACCCCTCCCCATAAAAAGGCCTACTGACCAGCTAGGCAGAACTAATGGTTTATCTCTGTCTCCTGGAGAGTTAGCCTCTCACACTCTCCCTGAGGGAGCTTCTCCATCCCAATCTGGAGCCAGGCACGCCAGCCAGGTGTCCCAGGCCCAGGCCCCAAGATGAGGGGGCTAGCCTCCCCACCTTCCCATCTCCCAGGGGTAGCATTTTCTCCACTCCCTAGTGCGGAGGAAACTAATCCCGGCTAGTCTTCTCTCTTTCCCGACCGGGGAAGCCAGTCCTGTGCCCTTAATAAACCTGTCCCGTTAACTCCCAGTGCTCCGGTCCATTTGTCTGCTGCATCTCTCGAACCCAGGCCTTACACCACCCAAACTTCCTGCACCATCCCTCTGGGAAGTGCACAGGTAGTAGGAGGTCCTGCACGCAGGTTCATGGAGTCCACCTCTAGGAAAATTGTGAAGTCTGAGACCCCTGAGGAAACAGCATAGAGTTGAGGATCAGGTCCTAGTCTCAACGATGATGGTAAACTAGGACCTGTGAGAGTTCACTGCAGCTGTTGCTGTGAAGCCTTAGCTTCTTTCCCCACAAAGCAGGAGCCTTTTCCATCATCACCTCATTGGAGGGTTAAGGGGATTTGTGGAGATGTGCACTGTACATGTGCTTATTATATTGCAAATATCAAGGCTAAACAACCTACCCTCCACACATACAGGTTGTTAATGAGACAGAAAATATAGTCTATGCCCTGGAGAATTTATAACTCAATCAACAGTAATAAAGAGCTACATGTTCTTATTAAAGAACCAAGTAGGAAACATGCTTTCAAAATTGTAGGTCTGTTTTTCACAGACCCAACATTTTATATTTAATTAAACTTTGCAAATATCAATTTTTTTTTCCTGGCAAAGGATATTTTCCAAAGCTTGTCCATGTTATACTAAAATATATCAAATATAATCAAAATACTACTTGATTTTAAAAATACCATTGTTTTTATTAGTCATAACTTCTACCTTCTTTTGAAAATGTAAAGAAAAACAAGATGAGAGAAACTAATCTTTTGGGGGTA
Source organism: Eospalax fontanierii (assembly GCA_035773235.1). NCBI lineage: Eukaryota > Metazoa > Chordata > Mammalia > Rodentia > Spalacidae > Eospalax > Eospalax fontanierii. The sequence continues at coordinate 32,378,657 of CM069528.1, read as the reverse complement.
TTTTTGCTTTGCTGTCGTTGAAAATATTGTTTCTTTTTCAGCAAACCAATCTCATTGAGGGAAAACTTGATCTCTAAAATAAAACTGACCTGATTCTTTATAAAATTTCACTTTTGTTGCCAGAAAATAGTGGGGGGCAGTGCTAAGGAGACAGCTCGGTCAGTAAAGGCTTGCTGCACAAGACTGAAGAGTTATACTCAGCTGTCTAGCACCCATGGTGAAAACCAGGCCTGGCAGCATGTATCAGCAATCCCAGTGCTGGGAAGCAGAGACAGAAAGATCCCAGGGCCTTGCTGGACACCCTGTCTAGTCAAAATGATCCAGTGAGAAACCTTGTCTCAAAATATACGGTGGAGAGAAATTAAGAAAGATAACCAAAATTGACCTCTGGTTTCCACCCATGCACATATGGACATGCACACCTTGATATATACAGACACACATACAGCACACACAGAAATAAAGAGTTTAACAAGACTCTCTAGCCCATATAGAAAACAAGATGGAAATTGGGGGCACCTGAACAAAGTATACTTAAAGCTTTAGGCTCTTCATTCTCTGATGGAGACAGTGCTCCCACGTTAATGAAATAAATAAAGTGAAATAACAGAAAGGAAGATGTGCTAAAATACACTAAGGTTGAAAATTTGGCAAACCTGTTGCAGCCATGAACTCACAGTAGCTGGAGTTACCTGCACAAGAACAGTATAAAATCAAGCCAATCTACACTCCAGCTGGGATGGGGGAGGGGCTTACGGCAAAACTATTAGGAAAGATGGACAATTTGAACAATACTATAAACTACATTGATATAACCAATATTTACACATTATTACACCCAACAACTTTGTAGATATTCTCTTCAAGGCTGCAGCATTCACCAAGATAGAACATTTGGTAAGTCAGAAAACAAATCTCAACAACTTTGAAAGAATTAATAGTATGGAGTATTTATCTAATCAAATATGAATTAACGTCTAGGACTATAGCTCAGTGGTAGAGTGCTTGCTTAAAATGTTTAAGGTTAAGGTCCTGAGTTTGATTGCCACACTGTGAAAAAAAAAAAGAATAAAATTGGAAATCAGTCAGGCATGGTGCCTCACACCTTTAATCCCACTTGGGAGGCAGAGGCAGGTGGATCTTTGATAGTTCAAGGCCAGTTTGGTCTACATAGCAAGTTCCAGGCCAGCTGACGCTACCCTGTCTCAAAAAGACCAAAAAATAAAAATTAGAAATCAATAAAAAATATCTAGGAAATCTCAAATATTTGGAATTAAAGAAAAATCAGAAAGAAAGTAAAAATTTATTTTGAACAGAATAGTAAACCACACAAAACATAAAAATATATGTGATACAGGCTAGACAGTGCTTAAAGAGAAATGTAGACCTTCCAAACGTTTGTATTAGAAGTTTTTACATCTCTAAAGCAGTAGTGATCATTCTACATTTTTAAGCTAAAAAAAAAAAAAACAAAAACAGAAAAATAAATCCAAAGTAAGCAGAAGGGATGAGATAAAATCAGTTAGAACAGAAGTCAGCAAAACAGAGCAAAGAGGCAGAACTAGAGAAACCCACAATGCCAAGAGCTGCTTCCTTGAAAGCATCAATGACCAAGGATCACTAAAGTCACAAAAGGTAAGTCATACTGAATCTGAGAAACACTGAGCTTCAATAATCAAAACAAGTTAGTACTGGCAAAAGATAGATGCACAAACGGGAAACATGCTATAATACTGAGCAAGAGCCACAGAGAAATGCCACATAGTGATGGTTGAATCAGGAGTCATTTATTAGGCAACAGTCAGAGTTATCATACTCAAATATAATGACCCCAAAGGGAGGCAGAGTGGGGTTTTTACAACTTAAGACCACAATTATATCATTCCAGGGGGCAAAGCCAAAAACCATAGTTAAATCAGATCACCAAAGTTATACAAGACCAGGGGCAGGTCAGTTAATAAAGAGGTTTTCAGTTAACAAAAAGTTTTGGCTAAGAAAAACAAGTTCTCAGAATTCAGAAACTGTGGGCTCCATGGAGATGCAGGTGGAGCTGTGGGGAGGACATGCTATCTGGACTTGCCACCCGGCTTCTTGTAAATTTCCCAGAATTCTAGAAACAATGCATTCCCTGAAACTACCTGCATGAGATGTTCTGCCTGGCTGGCGGCAGTGGAAATGGCCGGGCAAAACCACAAAGGCACAAGGGGTAAAGCAAAAGCCACCGAGAGAAAAAAACGCCAGGTGTCACACATATGGCCAATCAATCTTTTTAAATGGCAATTCACTTAAAATTCAGTGGGCAAAGGAAAGTCTTTTCAAGAAATGGTACTGGAACAAGAGGACATGTATACGAGGAAAAGGAAAAACTGGTCCTTTCTTCAAATCATACAAAAAATTATGTTGGAACAAACAACATTTCTTAGAAAAGAATGCAGAAAGTATGGAACGTCAGTGGGGGAAAGGTGGCAAGTCGGATTTCATCAGCCAAAGAAATTGTACAAATGGCACATAGTACAGAAAAATATATTCACTATAATAATGATTAGGCAAATGCAGATCAAAACCATAGTAAGATTAAATTTCCAGTGCATTAGGATTGCTAGAACAGAAAAGACAGTGTTGGCAAGGGTTACCAAGCAAGAGGAGGAGTGGCCACCCTACCCACAGCTAAAAGGATAAAATGGCTGGGGCTTGGAGAACAGCTCAAAAGGAAAAGCATATGTTACCACAAAGCATCAGTTCCACTCACAGGCATACACCAAAGAGAAATGAAAATACACCCAAATAAAAATGTGGACACAAGTGTGCATAGCATATGTAATTGTCTCAAACTGGAAACAACTCAAAATTGATAAACTGGTAGGGTGATCAAAAAAAAAAAAAAAATGAGAAATCTGAAAAACGGATAACAAGAATTTAAAAGATGTACAACAGAAATTTAGAGGATTCCCAGAGAACATTGTGAAAATTGTGTGTCAACAAAATGGGTAGCTTAGGTGTAATGAACAGATTCCTAGAAAGCACAACTTACTAGAGTAAATGTGTCTCTATTAAAGGAGCTGATTGTGCTGTGCACTGTCCTGCAAAGTGAAGGAAAGGCTACCTGGTTTCAGTGGTGAGTTCCTCAGACAACCAAGGAACAAAGAACAATGATCTCCTGCAGGGTGTAGTGGTACAAGCCTTTAATCTCAGTGCTCCAGAGACAAGCAGGCAGAGCTCTGTGAAATCAAGGCCAGCCTGGTCTTCATAGTGAGTTCCTGGCCAGCCAGGGCTACAGGGAGAGTCTGTCCCAAAACAAACAAATAACAACAACATAAAGAATATTTGTCTCCTGAGAATTTTCCAAAAAATAAAGGAAAAAACTAAGTCCTCATGTTTAAGATCATATAACTCTATCAAGTTCTTCAAAGTCATCCCCCAAAGAGAACATGGCATACTGACCGCCTTGGTGAGCAATGACTCCTAATGTTGCCCCCCCCAGGGGCTATTTGACAATGTGGGGAGATGTCTTCATTATCTTGACTTCGTACAGAGGGAGGAGGCAGACTGAGTAAAGGTCTAAGCACTAGGATTATGTTTCTGTGATGTTTGGACGTTTTTATTATAGAATGATGAAGGAAAAAATAGGCTTCATAATTTTCTTAGACCTAACAAATTTTATTTCTACCTAGAAGTAGACAGCTATAAAATACTATGAGCACAATATTAAAGCTGACAAAGCATAATCAATAACATGATGCGGCCAGTACGATAGAAAATATAAAAATTATCAAGCCCTATTGAAAAGTTAGTAATTAAAACCTTCAATTTTGTCTCTAAGTGCTTAATTCTGAAAAGAAAAGAAAAAAGAACACCAACTCATTGCAGTTCCGGGTAGAAATGTGTGGGCTATATTTTAAAAGACAGTGTTTCCCTAAAAGTTGCCACCTTTAACTTGTTCTTCGTGCACATGTCTTTATTATTTATTTTATTTTGAGGCGGGGTCTCTTATGTAACTCATTCTGGCCTCAAGCTGGTGATCCCTCTTCCTCAGTTTCCCAAGGGCTGGAATCACAAGTATATGCCACTACACAAGGTCAATCTTTTCAGAATTTTCTTATATTTATGGCAGGACTGGGGATTTTCTTTGCACAGGCAAGACAAGTGTTCTACTATAGAACTATATCCCCAATCCAAGGATGTAGCAATGTGAAGAAAAATCATCAGAAAGAAAAAAACCCATACTATAATGTTGTCTACGTTTATGTGATTCTTTTAGCTTTTTCCTGAGATGTAGACATATATCTATGCGGCATTGTGCATTTTAGGTTTTTCATCAGTGGTAGCAAATGTTCATGCTACTTACTAAAATAAACGTGTTGATTAGAGGGGGGTTGTGCTTTGAGTGCTGCCATTGAGGGCTCCAGGGTTTTGGGGGGTTTGTTGCTGCTCTTGTTTCGTTTTGTTATTTTAAGCCTTTTCTTTCTTTTTTAGAAAATTGTGTGGAAATCAGAGGACAACTTTTGGAAATCAGTTCTGTCCCTCCACCTTTACAAGAATTCCAGAGACTGAATGCAGGTTGCCAGATTTTCATGGCAAGTACCTTTATCCACTGAATCATCTTACCAACCCCAAGATTTCTTTAGCATGATTAACAGTTCCATAGTTTGTCAAGTGTGGTGGCCCATAATATAATTTCAGCACTCAGGAGGTGGGGCAGAAGAACTATGAATACCAGACTAGCCTAGGCTACATAGTAAGCCTGTCTCAAACAAAGAGAAAAAGGGGATTCAGTGATTAAAAGCACTTACTGCTCTTACAGAGGACCCAGGTTTGGTTCCCAGCACCAACAAAGCAGTTAACAACCATCCTCCAGTTTCAAGGGACCTGGAGCTGACACCCTCTTCTGGCCTCCAGGGACACCAGGCATTCAGGTGGTACACTTACAGGTAGGCAAAACACTCATACACATAAAGTAAAAATAAATAAAAGTCTATAAAACTGAAGTGAATCTTAACGAAATTACAGTTTAACAGAAAGTATTGATTTACAAGAAAACACAAATATAAGGAAAAAATAAACTTATGAAAGACAAATGTCATGTTCTTGTATAAGAAAGCAATGTAAAAATACATCATGTTCATTAAGCTAGAATGTATTATTAGTTGCAATCCCTAGCCCATTTCTTGACAAAACTCATAGAGCCATTTATCAGGAAAGATTAGCAACCAAAACTCTCATCCAGGGTTGCTGCTGCTGCTGCTGCTGCTAAGAATGATGCTAATGGTGGTGGTGGTGGTGGTAATGATGATAGTGTGGTGATAATGGCGATTGGTGAGGGTGATGATGTGACAACGATGGTGATGCTTATGATGGTGATGATGAGTAATATCAGTATTCAAGTAGTGTCATCATCTTCTTAATACTAACTTTTTTTCCACAGTGACCTTGATATTCATAGCTTCACATCAACTAGTATTTTATTTCCACTGATTCCTTATATAAGCAGAGGAAATTTCAAATACAAACATAGGCAAATAAGTGGTGACAAGCAGGGATAGTTCACAAGGAGTCATGAAGGATGTTTTAACCACAACAAACCCGATGGTTAAATTGGCATGTGGTTCATGCCTGCAACCTTGTTACTTGAGAAGCTGAGACAGGAGGATTGCTGCAAGTTCAAAGCCAGTCTGGTCTACATAACAAGTTCTAAGCCAACTGGGGCTTCAGTGAGACCCTGTCTCAAAATGATCAAAAAAACTAATGAACTGAATTTCAAAGCAGTCTTAAATAGGTAGCATTAAACACTAAAACTATTCTTAAAATTAGGATAATAGACTGGTATGTATTTATTTCAGCTGTGGAACAATGAAGCATTATAAAAGGGATGCCATTTTAAGATATGTATAAAATATTAAAAATTTACTAGTATAAAATCCTAAAAGAAAAGTAATCAAAGGAAAGAAATAAGTAATAAACTGTCAGTACGGAAGCATTTCAAATATAAGTTTGGTATCTGGTTTTACTTGATTTATCATTCATGCAGGTTTATAGACATTAAATGACCAAAATGAATAATAGGCAAACTTGCTGGACTTCTTTAATAAATGAAAACCTAGGGCGCACTTAGATGTCTATTAAAAATTCAAAATAAGGGAGTAGAGAGATGGTTCAATGCTGAAAGCACTGCCTATTCTTGCAGAAGACTTGGGTTCGATTCTCAGCAGGCAGCTAGCAATTGTCTGTAACTTCAGTTCCAGGGGATCTGACGTCTTCTTCTGACCTCCGCAGGCACTGCACAACACAGGTGCATCTACCTACATGCAGACGATACATTCATACACATAAAATAAAAATAATAAAAATTTTAAAAATTCAAAATGAATTAAAGCTCAAGGTTAGAAGTACTAGTTGTTGGAGGTTGGAACAGAGCAGTGACAGAGATGGAGGTAATCATACAGGTACAGCAATGCAAATTTATCCTGCCATTCAGAAATTAATAGAACATCAACCATGTTAAAATGAGTACCCTTTAACTTGATAGTCCCACTTCAGGAATTACAGAAGCAATAATTTGAGCCAGTATGTCCAAAGTCCTGGACAAGTCATTTAATTGCTGTTGGTTTTAATGCTCCATATGTGATGGGTTGGGCTGCAACATGATCCTCAGATGATGTACAAATCAAATCTAACCCAGGCTAGTTCAGGCTCCCACTGAAGAAGAGAAGTGACTAGGGGAGGTACAGAAACATTCCTGTTCTCCTTATTTAGTATAGGTAAGACATTCCCAGATGCTTAGAAATAAATGTGCATTACAAAACAAAATAAATCAAAAAAAATACTGGCACCTGGTGACTTCTAACCAAGAACTGGCCGAGGCCAGCACATTACCTTACTCTGTCTACAGCTCAGAATGCCTCCCCTCCCCCATTTAGATCCTTGAGTCTAGAAGATCAATTAGATCAGGACAGCTATTAGAAAAACCTTTACTGAGAGCCTTGAGGTGTCAACCATTTCACTGAACCAGATGTGGAGTCTGATTTAAGGAAACCATCATAAAGACAGAATCACAAGTGTGCAAAATATTTTGAAGGTCTGGTAGGTATATCCAGGTGGAGGCACTTGTTAACATGCAGATTTCTATATTCCACTCCTCCTCACTCCAGTCTGCTAACCCAAAATCTCTGTGGATGGGACAACACTCTTTCCAGAAGGTACTCATGCAGACAGTCTGGGGTTATCCTTAAACAAAAAGTGAACTCAAAAGCGCTTTAAGGTCTATCTGGCTTCCATGTTTCCTGTCTAGAACTATTGTTTTCAATAGCCTAAAACTTAGGAATAGCGTAAGTGATGGAAAATAGGAACTTCTGAAGCATAGTTCCAAACGATGACATGATAAAAACATGTATTTGATATTTTTTAGGCGAACTTTGGTGTGCTTTTGTTTTATTATCTAATTAGAGCCTCAAAGCTCATGGTTTCCTTTTTTTATTTTTCATCTAGTTATAGTCTTTTGAGATAGGTTCTCATGTAGCCCAGGCTAGCCTTTACTTATCCTCCTGCCTCCATCTCCAAAGTGCTGGGATTCCATACATGTGCCACCACATCCAGCTGTTTATAGTATTGTTGTTATTCTGAAAGAGAGTCCTGCAATATAGTCCAGGCTGGCCTCAGACTTGTACCCCCTTGTAATCTTCAGCTTCCTGTGCTAGGATCATAGGCGTGTGCCACCACTCCTTTCCAGCCTCGCTTCCGTTTTCTCTCTATTTAAGAATCTTTCCCTGGTTGGGTTTTCTGGCATGGCACTGGTATGAAGCATACACACACACACACACACACACACACACACACACACACACACACACCCGATGTTCTAGAACACAGATACAACTTGGTTTTTCTTTTTTTTCTTATGATCTTGGTTATCTATCTTATTCTGGTCTTCCTGTCACTGTTCAAAGGGAAGTAATGATGAAACCCACCTTGTCTAAATACATCTGCCAATTCCATGCATGCCTTCGAATTATGTCTTCTGTCAGTGACATTTGCTCCTTCTCTATCACCCCATCAGTGTCTCCATCTGGCTCTCACCACATCTCAAGCCTCCAGTTCACTGCACTCAACTATCTGGGACTCCATGCAACCTTGTGTGGTGAAGAATTAATCACACTACAAGAGAACTGGGTCTTTGCCCTTAGCTCCTGGACAGTGAGCTCTAAGCCCTTGATAATGGGATTTATGGTGGGGCCTTGAGGCCATACAATGTCAGCTTACCCTCCAGAGGGGCTGACCACATAGGAAGTCCAGCATAGCCATCTGACTGACCTCAGTAAAAATGCTGTGCATCAAAGCTTGGGTGAGCTGTCCTGGTTGACAGTATTCCATCTTGTCTCACATTATTACGGGGAGAAGTTAGCAGTGTCCCTGACTCCATTGAAACAGGCCAAGAGGAGACTTTACATAGAGACTCCTCCAGGACTCTCCCTGCAAACCTTCTACTAGATGGCTTTTAATACATCCTTTTTGCTGGAATAAACTACAACTGTGAGTGTTAACAGCTTCCTGTGAGTTCTGTGAATCCCTGTAGTGAACTGTTAACCTCAACTTGGTCTTGGGAACTCTCTATCTTTGCACAATATAATGCTCTGATAACCTCAAAGCCCCTTGGCTCTATAGATCACCCCCATGTAATACTTTTTGTGACCCTTCTGCTCCTCATTCCTTGGAAAGTTCCTGTTTCTGTGTTGAAGAGCACCCCTTTTGTGAGTTCTCAGTCCATCTCACCCATCCCACCCCGTCTTGCTTCCACAGGTCCATCAGGTTTCTCATCGGCTCTTTCTCATCACGCATGCTCCCTTCCCAGCAGTCTTTAGAATGTATCAGTGAGTTGAATGAATTACACATGAACATGAGCATGTAAGGGGAGTATATGTTAGAAAACATGAGCACATGCATGCACCTCAGTGACAAATATGTAAGGCTATTAATAAACAAGGAATACCAATAAACGGTCTTAACATTTAATTTTTTTAACCTGAAAAAGCACACTTTCTTTAATATGAAAAATTTGAACAGACAATTGAGGTAAAAATTGTTTTCCAAAGAACCACATATATAACTGCAAGGTTTAGGAATGCTAAAATATAATGTGGAAAATATTCCTAAAAGGAGTTAAATTTTGTATTTTAACTCAAATACAGATTTTAGCAATCCAATTAATTTTAGCAAGAAAACACATCATTAGTTTTTCCCATTTTTTTTCTGACCAACTAATTTCAACTTGCAGTGAATGAGTCACTATCAGAAAATACTGCAAGAACCGGCTTTTTTCTTATTTCCTTTTCTTTTTATTTCCTTTCAGCATGATTTAAATGTACTTATTTTTCCCAAAGTATGGTCATCAACAAACAAAATTATAGAAATTCCATTGCTCTCATTATTTCATGGTAATGTGTATGATTGTTCTGTTAAAGCAGATACAAGATTAGGCCTTGTCTTCCTAGACCTCTTTCTGCTTTGAGTATTTGGTTTTTATTCCAATGAAGTCATAGCCAATAGCATTTGGTGACATGGATAAATTGTGTAAACAGCTTGTTTACAGGGATTTGTCTTCAAGAGCAGTGAGGAAGATATTCATGACTGTTGCATAGAAAATCGGTTTTCTCTCTGCTTCGAGGGATGGGTTTCCAAATGTGATTGACATCCAACTAACCAATGACTTAAGTGGGGAGGTTTATCGGAAATGCTGAGAAGGCTGGGAAGGAGAGAGGCGGGCACAGTGCCAGGGCACCATTCTCCCACATGTTCCAGAGGTCCTGGGGGGCACATGTGAAAATTTGGCCCCCAACATACAACACCTCCATCTCCCTCTCTCCCCAGGGATGAATCCATTGTAAGTAACCTGGAATAAATCAACTTCTCTAAAGGAGCATTCTCTGTCCGCTCAATCGGTTCAAACCTGGGGATGGGGTGGGGCTGGTGAGAAATTCATGATACAATGACCTACTTTGAACAGCAGCATTTGGAAACGTTACTGATGCTGGATCTTAGTGCTTACTACCATCAAGTTGGTGGCTGCTCAGAGGCTTTAACCCTTGAAGGCACCAAGGGATCTTGAAAATAAAAGTATCATATAGATGAGTTTTATTTGTTTGTGTTTTAGCCCATCTGTTTATTGCTAGGATTAAGCTTTAATGCTGGGATTGGCCTTGTTTTGTTTTTATACCAGGTGCTCTTTGATCATCAGTTTTATGCTTTAGACATAAACTTTAGCAATGTCTTGGGCAGCACTATTAAAACCAAGAGCAGAAGCACTTAATGTTCTCTTGTCTACATTAAAGTCCGAGTTTCTTGTAATGCTTCTAATCCCAGTACTGTGTCCTTGCAGTCTGCTCTAACCAGCTGTTTCTGGTTGTATAGCCCCATCTTAACAAAGCAACAGTAGCACCACCACTTTGTTTTGTCTTGTTTTCCCAAAAAGAACAGTCAGTGAGACAGAAGAGACAACTGCATTTAAATACTGACTAGTGGTAGTACTATAAAAGTAGATCTGTTGGCATCGTAGGAGGACACCATAGAACATTTTCAAGGCCACTGTTGATGGCAATTTGTCTCCTAAATTTAAGTAATTTTGGGGTGACAGTATGAGGAACTCTCAAGACCCCCTCCTCATCAAATAAGCACAATTACTGAAAACTACTAAATGGCAAACATTTATATTGTCTGGAAACTGTCCCATGCATACAGAAAATGAATAAATATTCATGAATACCTATTAAGCTTCAGAATAATGAAATGAGCTTTTGTTATCTCTAAGTAACTGGTTTATTTGAAACAAAGCTTGAGAAAGTTTAAATTTAAGGAAGTTCTGGAAAGCAACTGTTCCTTTTAATTACGAGCAGGATCTCAACCACACACACAGCCCAGGTCGTTCACCAAACAGACTCAAGGAAAATAAGTGTTTGAAAGTGCTTTTCTGGGGTCAGAATAAACCTCAAAGACTACCCTCAGAAACTACCCCTGACTGACGTTAAATGGATTGGACTGCAGAGCAATTTCCCAGAATGATTGAAAAGATAGGAGTCAGCTGATGATTCCTGAGTCTAACAGTTGGGTATGATAGCTAGTAAATGAGGCAAACAGTTTAACAGAAAAACAAGGGAAAACAGCAGTCAAAGAAAGCCTTCCTAGCATCCCTACCATCTCAGTGTAACTATGTAAAAACCCAAGGAAGTGGTGCCTTCAAAGAAACGATAGCCTATATAGTGAGAGAAAGAAGTCTTCATTAAAAGCACTTACAAAGCTAAGCAAATAGTATCCATACTCACAACAATATATCATCTGAATTTCAGTACAAAACTACAAGACCCACACAGAAACAGGGAAATCATGAGCCCTGTAAGGGAACAAAAGAAACTGGCATGCACTGGGCATGGTGAAGCAGGCCTTGAATCCCAGGACCCAGGAGGCAGAGGTGGGAGGACCTCTATGAGATCATAGCCACTCTGGTATACATAACAGCTTCCAGGACGACTGGGGCTACAGGGAGACCCTGTTTCAAAAACAGCAAAACAAGCATGCAACCAGATTTAACAAAGATAACCCCAGCACTTGCGAAACTGAAGCAGGAGAACTGAACTCCTGGAAGGTATGTTTTACACAGTGGAGGGAGGACAGGAGGAGGAGGAGGAGGAGAAAGAGGAGGAAGAGGAGGGGTAATTAGGGTGACAATGGCTCATCAACTAGAGAGAATCAATAGAGAGAAGGTTAAAAAAAATGAACCAAATAGAAATTCTGGAGGTAAAAAGTAAACTAGGGCCTGGAGAGATGGCTCAGCAATTAAGAGCACTGGGTGTTCTTGCAGAGGACCCAGGTTCAATTCCCAGCACCCACATGGTAGCTAAGAGCCACCCATAACTCCAGTTCCAGGGGATCTGATGCCCTCTTCTGATCTCTGCAGCCATGGTACAACACAGGTGCACTTGCATGCATGCAGGCAATACCAGCACACGTAAACTAAAATAATAAATAATAAGGTAAACTAATTAAAATCCAATTCCATTAGAGACAATGAACTAACATAAATTTGAAGTGGCAGAGGAAGAATCCGCATCCCTGAACACAGGAAGAACCCGCATCCCTGAACACAGAGAGAACCCGCATCCCTGAACACAGAGTGAGAACCCGCATCCCTGAACAGAGTGACAGCGCGCAATCGGAACAGAGAGCATAACAGAACAGTGAAAACGATGAGGGACTGGGGACACGGCACAGTGCTGGATGCATAAGCACGAGGACCAGAGTTTATGTCTCCAGCACCCTCTTAAAAAGCCATGTATGCTGGCTCATGCCTGTAACCCTGGCTCAAGAGAAAAAGGGAACAGGACCTCTGGGGTTTACTGGATAGAGTCTAGCCATCAGTGAGCTCTAGGTTCAGTGAGAGACCCTGTCTCAAAAAATAAGGTAGGGACAGTAGAGGAAGACACCAAATGTCAAACTCATGCAGCGCCCCCCGACACAGGGGCATGTGGACCTACATATGCAGCAAGATCCAACTATGTGCTATCTACACATTACACATTTTAGACATTGAAAGACAAAAATGAGTTGACAGTAAAGGTATAAGAAAGAATATGTCATAAAGACAGTTCCCATAAGGAAGCTGTAGTGCCATGTTGACAGCAGTCAAAACAGATTTTAAAACAAAAAGGCATGTTAGAAACAGAGACATTTGATGATAAGCGCATTAACCCACTATAAGCCCTAACAATTGTAAACATGCAAATTCCCATTTGTGAGGGTCGCCAAATAAGACCAAATACCCCAGGTTAATGTCACCTGGAACCTCTGGCTGTCACTTTATTTTGATCAACCTGATTGAAGTCATACTGGAGTAGAGGGGAGACTAAGTCCAATGACTGGTGTTCATTATAAGGACATGTGAAGACACAGGAAGAAGACTGATGCGATGAGAGAGAAGCAGGCGGTGGAACGAAGCAGCCACAGGCCAAGGGCTGAGAAGAGTCACTAGACGTCAGAAAGGAGGAAGGATTCTGGATTCTTCAGAGGACACCTGGTCTTCTTTACACCTCAGTTTCGGGCTGACAGCTGTGAGAAGATAGATTCTCTTGTTTTTTACTTTTCATTTTTGTTTTTCGTGCACGGGTGTTATGTCTCTATGTGTGTAAGTGCACCTGTGTCATACAATGCTTGCAGAAGCCAAAAGAAGGCATCAGATTCCCTGGAACTGGAGTTATGTTAGCAATCACGTGGGTGCTGGGAACTGAACCTGGGTCCTCCACAAGAGCAGCTAGGGTTCTTAATCACTGAGTCATCTTTCTAGTCTCTATTGTTGTCTTTAAGTCAACTGTTAAAATAGCTCTAGGAAACCAAAATCATACCTTCTGAATTACTGTAATGAATCTTTATCTTCTAACTAATTATTACTTCCATTATTGAAAGTGAGCTATTGAAGTCTCTGTTATCATTGAGCTGTCAATTTCTCCCTTCAATTCTGTCAATTTTGAGATTTTGCTGTTAGGTGCCTAAGTGTTTATAATTGTTATTTTTTCATGACAGATTGACTTTGATCTTTTTATTATAAAATACCTCTTCTTATCTATAATAATATTTCTTTTTACATTATTTATTTGGCCCGTGTGTATATGCGTATGTGTGTATGTGTGTGTGTATTCATGCTATGGTGCACAAGTGGAGGACACAGGACAACTTTCAGGAGTCAGTTCTCTACCATGTGGGCCCTGGGGACCAAACTCAGGTCGTCAGGTTTGGCAGAAGTTTCCACCTTGGCCCTAGAGTAACATTTCTGATTACCACTTGCATAGTATCTCTTCTGGTAGATATATTTTGGGATAGGAGTAGAGATTTGGGGGAAAGAGAGCTGTAGAGAGTGGAGAAAAAGGAGGTTCTGGAGATTGCTGGCCAGTTAGTTCAGCCAATCAGTTCAGGGGGCAATCTTGTTTCAAAAAATTACATGAAAACTGTTAAGAGCCAGAAGTGGTGAACAATCCCAAGGAAACAGAATTTTCCAGATAGCTGGCAAGTTACTCATATGAACACACAGCAATGGTGACAGCATGCACAAGTCCCATGAAAGCTCAAGCCAAAATCCAAGCATGGATTCGGAGAAGCGGAGAAGAAACTCTAACCTTACCGATGGCTGCTGAGAGGGAGAGGCAGTCTCATTTAAGGATGAGACACTTGGTGAGTTGACCAGGCTCCAGTGGCTAGACCTATACCAAAGCCCACTTGGGAACACAGTTCACACTATAGGCCTTAGTATATATAATAGAGAACACCAAATTAGATGAGGGCCATATGGGGTGCAGATAGGGAAGAGGATCTAACTGGATCAAAATATATGAACTCCACAAAAATTCATTTAAAAAGTAATAAAATAAAGTGAAAAGCAACAAAGAAAGACACCTGATATCAACCTTTGACCTCCACATGCACACATGCATGCACATGAACACACACACAGGCATACAACAAAGAAACACAGACAACAAACATATACACCGATTCTGGTTCTCATGACTTGGTAATCACACCTAGTTTTAAGTCTATCTCTGATAACACTAATAGCTGGGTTATAATAGCTGATACGTTGGTTTTAGATTACATTTTTAATTAAATAGTAGGTTTCCATGTGGACTTTTCATGTAGCCGTAGGGTTGGCACCTTCCCCACTCCTATCCGCCCACCCCTCCATGCTTAGACCCCTACCCCAGTGTTTGCACCTCCACTTTCATGTCTTATGTGTTCGCCCCCTTTCACCTGCTTCCTATATTCTGACCTTTACCAGCACTCAAAGTTAGGTATACTACTCTAAAAATGTATAACTAGGATATACATATAAAGAAGAATATGCAGCATTTGACTTTCTGGGCATAAGTCACCTTACTCGGTTCAGAATTTTCCAGATCCATACATTTTCCTGAGACGTTCATAAGTTCATTGCTGTTTATCACTGAATAAAATTCCACTGTGTGTATGTACATTTCCATCTCCATTCATCTACGGGTGGACAATTAGGCTGGTTCCAGTTATAGGTAGTGTGAACAGAGCAGCAATGAACATGGACATGTAGGCATCTCTGCTGCAGGTATGGAGTGATGTGGATAGATGCTCAGGAATGAAAGAGTTGGGTCATATGGCTGCTTTAGTTTTAGCTTTCTGAGGATCCCCCGCCCCCCTCCACATCAATTTCTGCAGTGGCTGTACCTCTTTTTTCTGTTTTCTGATAGTCTCAACACATAATCCAGGGTGACCTGGCATTCACTATACAGCCCAGGCCAGTCTCCAATCCTATATCCTCCTTTCCTCAGCCTCCTGGTGCTGGAGTTATAGATGTGCACTAACAGTCCTGGATCCAAATGACTTTTAATTTAATTTAATATTATTGAAGATTTATTTTATTTTAATCTCTCTCTCTCTCTCTCTCTCTGTTTTGTGTGTGTGTGTGTGTGTGTGTGTGTGTGTGTGTGTGTGTGCACGCGTGCATAAGCACATGGGCTAAAGTACCCACACAGGCCAGAAGAGGGGATCAGATCTGGAGCTAGACGTACAAGCCGTTGTGAGCTGACCTAAAGTAGGTGCTAGGGGACTGAATTAGTTCTTTACAAGAGCAACAAGTGGTCTTACCAACTGAGCTCTCTCTTCAGACCCCCAAATGACCTTTTAAAGACATGCAGAAAATATAAAACAAACCAACAGAAAA
The DNA here is from genome assembly GCA_035773235.1 of Eospalax fontanierii. Taxonomy (NCBI): domain Eukaryota; kingdom Metazoa; phylum Chordata; class Mammalia; order Rodentia; family Spalacidae; genus Eospalax; species Eospalax fontanierii. The sequence continues at coordinate 32,362,936 of CM069528.1, read as the reverse complement.
ACTATTGAATTCTCATGAAATTTTCTATGTGACTCATTAATCAAAAGAAATAGCTTTTGAACATCATAAAGTCCAGGATGGCCTGAAACTTGCCAGGCAACCCAGGCTGACCTGGAACTCTTGATCTTCCTACCTCACTTTCCCAAATCTTGGAAATACAGGCATTCACCATCATGCCTCGCTTTGTGAATCTGTTTCCGTGACATTTCCCCTTAGGATTTTCAGTGTTTATAGTTTTTACATAATTGTATAGGATACATTTTTCAATATATATTTTTACTGTTTTGCAATTTAATGCATCTTAATCATATTTAGATCCCATCCCCTATCTGCAACCCTCCATAGACCACCCACAGGATTTCCTGCATTCTGACATACATGTTAAGGCCTGTCAAGTCAAGTTTGTGTCCCCAGATGTACCTTAGTGTGAGTTCATCCACTGGAGCTTGGCCAGCCTACCTAGTCTTAAAGAAGACCACCTGTCCCTCAGCCAGCAGTCATCAGCTGCTAATAGTTCCTCAGCTAAAGTGCTAAGGTTGGGGCTTCTTGCCCATTTCCTTAGTTCTATGCTGGGTTTTTGTATGGTTTGAGTTTGCATGGGTCTTGTGCATGCTGTCAAAATTGCTGTTCATATAAGCAAGTTCGCAGAAGTTTTTTAAACCTGATTTCCTACCAAGAATGATCATCTTATTTCCCAGTAGGAAGAGAGAGTGATGACGGGAGGATCACATTAATACAGTCAGTAATTCATCTGACTTGAGTCAGGTTGGAACTTTTATCGTATTTAACTTACTCTGACCCACCTGTTTCTACGCGCAAAGCTCTCTAGTGTTCTGTGGGTTTTGCTGTTGTGTTGTTCTTTGGGGACTGGAGATTGAACCTAGGACTTTACATATGCTAAAGTCATACCTTAACCACTGTGTCTGCACCCGCAGGTCCTGCTGAGCCCATAAATGAGTTCCTGAGATATATATTGGTGTCTTCCTCTTGAGGGGTCCTCAGACACAATTTCTGCCTGTTCAATATCACAAGCAATGAAAATATCAAGACCAAAACCTTTGCTCTGGTTTTCAGTCTCTCTGTCGCTGTCTTTGTTTTTCTCTCCTCCCCTCATCAATCCTTTTGCTCTGAGCAGTCCATTAATACGGCAACACATCCAGTCATGAGGACAACCAACCAGCAGGGTCAGGTTTGATCCGCTTCTTGGAACCTTCACCTCACTGGAATCTTTGCTGTCCAGGTGCCAGTCGTTTGATGGACTTTAGTTTTGCGGTTTCCAGTTCTGTGCCTTTGCTAGAATTTGTTTGCATCTCTAAATTTTTCCCGTGATTTGTGTCAAAAGTTGGCAAATTCTATAAAGAAAGAAGCAATAGCAGCATGCCTGCTCCTTCCTTGGATTATCCTCTGTACCGAGTCCCCACTTCAGGGTCAGTGACTCTGCAGAAGGATTCACAGGACTCAGTTTACAGTTGTGTTCACGGCTATGATTTATTGTGGCAAAGTAATACAAAGCAATATCAGCAAAGGGATGAGAAAATGCACAGAGTGAAATGTGGAGGAAACATGGCATAAGCTTCCAATAATTCTTTCCCTGTGGAACAACACTGATGCGCTCCATTCAGCCAGCACTGAACTATGCAAAGATAAGAAGGCACATCAGAGATGTACAGTGACTGGATGTAGAGGCCCAGAAAAGGAGGCCTTCAACATAAGCCGTGTTGCATGTATAAACAGCTTGCACAGAGTGAACTACTCTGTCACTTAGGGAATGTGGGAACATTCCGATAAAACAAGTTCCCAGCTCAATTTCAAGTTCTTCAATAGCTTCAAATTGAGGTTTCAAGTAATTTTATCCAGTGCTGTTTATTTTTCTAAGTGTTGTACTGCTGTAAAATCTCTGGTTATTTGTCCTTCCTGCTAAGCATTGTATTTGAGAAATTGTAGAGCACATGTGAAGATGGTGAGATGTTGGTCACTCTGTGGACAATGCAGACAATGCTGGTCCTGAACTCACCATCGTCCTGCCTCAATCTTCCAAGTGCTGAATTACAGTAGTGTATTTCCGCATCAAACAAATGGGATGACTGAAAGTCACGTTGAATTCTCTGTACTTGTGTCTGTGGGAGAGTTGTATTTTCAGTTCACGTTTACTCCTGTGCTTGAGACTTTTAAAGTCCTAACCCAAGGCACAAGAGTGTTCTTCGCCACCTCCCATGACTTGGCAGGCAGTACAATCCAATTTTTAGACTTCTAAGGAGAGAGTGGAGAGAAGTAAGTAAACATATCTCAAGGGCTTCTAGATTAAGCCAATATTTTCAGGAAAGTTATTTTAGTGCTCACCTTGTGGTGGAGATGTTCATGTTCTTAATTTTTTTTTGTTGAACCAGTAAGATAGCTCAATGGGTAAAAAGGTACTTACTGCCAAGTTTGAAGACCTAAGTTTAATACCCAGGACTCACATGGTAGAGGGAAAGAACTCCTGCAAGTTGTCCTCTGACCTCCACAGGTGTGCTGTGCCACACGTGCCACACACCACACACCCACACCCCATGTATACACACACCCAATCTAAGTTAATGAGAAATTTGATATGATACTATAACTATGCTAGTTAATTTTCTTTTTTAACTTGATGGGATTAAGAATCATCATGGAAATACACCTCTGGGTATGTCTAGGAAGGTGTCTCTAGAAACATTTAACTGATGACTGACCCTTCATGTAGGTGATACCATTCCCTGGGCTGGTGCTCCAGACTGAATAAAAGAAGTGGGTTGACCATCAGTATTCTTCTCTCTCTGCCTCCTGACTGCAGAAGCAATGTGACAAGCTGTCTCACACTCCTATCATATAATTTCTGTACCACAATGGACTGCACCTTCAAACTGTGAGCCAAAATAAACCCTTCTTTCCTTAAATTTCTTTTGCCAGGTATTTTGTCACAGCAACAAGAAAAGTAACAACAACTGCTTTTTGTGCTGTTACTAGAAATGGAATTCTAACCCTCTTACTTGTAACATTTAAATATTATCATTTTTTAATGTGTATTAGTGTGTTGCCTGCATGCATATAAGTGCACCCGTGTCGTGCAATGTCCACAGAGGTCAGAGGAGGGTGTCAGATTCCTCTGGAACTGAAATTATGGATGGTTATTAGCTGCCATGTGGGTGGAGTCGAATTGCCTCCTCTAAAAGCAGTCAGTACTTTTAACCACTGAGCCAACCCTCCAGCTCCTTACTTACTACATTTTTTAAAAAGGTTAAGAAATATTTGTGGGGAAGTCAAGATGGTAAACCAATCACTTCATATTAAACAAAGAAGCACAGCACTCAGAAAAGGTAACTCTAAATCTAGACTCAGAATAAGAATGTGCCAGGATGATGATGATGAATGGAGGCACTTCTTGCTGGTCTTCTGTCCCTGGTCCTTCCAGTGTAAACACTTACTTATTCATATGCTGATTGAAGAAAGGATACCAAAGAGCTCTACAAATGACCTCCATCATTTAAGTCTCTATTTAAAAAGTAGTGCCTGTGCCTGGTATGGCAGTGCACATCTATAATCCCAGCACTTAGGAGGCAGAGGCAGCCTGATCTCTGAGTTCAAGGCCAGCCTGGTGTACATATTGCATTCCAGGCCAGCCAGGGCTACATAGTGAGACCTGTGTATGTGTGTGTGTGTGTGTGTGTGTGTGTGTGTGTGTGTGTGTGTGTGGTGTTTTACTGGGACCTGTGCATAGCATTTATGTGGGAACCAATTATTCTTATAATATGGGCCCATACTTTAAGTCCCCAGATCTTATCACTCATTTGATCCCATTATTTTCAAATCCTCAACCACCTTGATGGGTGTAAAAGGTCACACCTCAAACTGGCTCCCTTGAACAGGTAAGCTCACATTCCTTTCCTGGTTGTCCTATAGTAAGCATCACCTTTGATGGAGCTTTACCACAGTCATCTTCTATGTGGGACCAGTGAATTGTGCAATATTGTTTGTATAGTTTTTTTCCTCCTCAGTGAACTGGAAAGTGTATTATTCTCCATTACAAGTGCAGTTCATGGCTTTGCTTTCTGGCTTGTTTTCTCCTTTCAAGCATCTTGTCTTATCAAATTCAACTTGAGTGAGGTAAATGAATTAAAAAGCTCAGAGAAAAAAATTATTGAAACAAAAGTCTGAACTACAGTAGAATTAGAACCGAAGAGAAAGTGGTATATTATTGTAGTGAGGGTTTCATTTTCAAAAGAAACGAGAGAAGAAATTTTAATAGAAAATCATGCATCACTGTGAGATGGTCAGAAGCAGAAAATGTTAAACAAAGAGAGTCAAATATTTCAGGTAAGTGCATCACAGGCTTCTAGTACACAGCAGTGGCCCCAGGCTACAATCACTACTAGAGGCAAGAAGTAAGAATTTGCAGTATGGAAGATAGCTGTTTTGTTGTCTACTTTGAGTCTAGATATCACTCAGATACACAGGAAACAATAATATCGTGGGAAATAAGAAAAAGTTTGTCAAACACTCATTTCATTTCACCCACTGCTCTGAGGTAAAAGAAAAACATCATAATTTACAAAACACTATGCAGATAAATTTATAAGAATCAGAGGAATCACATTTTCTATCTCCGTCTCCATGAAGGTGAATGAACATAAAAGACTGCCGTTCAGACTTCCCTTAAATACAAGGGTAGCAATATTGTCTCCCCTGGGTTTCTACCACATTCCTGTATTAGATTCATTGTTTAGTAAAGCATGTCTTTACTCTCTATCATGCATTAGGTATTATACAAAACTCTCATTAGTGAAAAGATAATCATGGTACGATGTAACAGTGAGGACTGTATTAGAGCAATTAACTGGTGAGAAACCAAGGGCTCCAGAAACTTCAGAAGAAATCTTGGAGCTCTTCGGTATAATTCTAAGAAGTCACTAAAGATACATCAGTATGCTTAGTCTGCATGTTGACTTACAATCTTTGAAAAGAGCAGTGAGAAAGCAAACCATGAACTAGAGCTACCACAGATCCATCAGTAACAGATGGCTCAGAGGTAAGCCTGCCATACCAATTTGACTCAGTTGTTTATTCCATGAAAGAATGAAAACCAAGAACCAACAAGTTGGAATGTGTCCAATTCCTTGGAGCTGGAATTACAGGTGGTCATGAGCCCACACAATGTGTGTGCTGGGATTCAAACTTGAGTCCTCTGAAAGACCAGCAAAGTACTCTTAACCACTGAGCCAGCTCTCTAGCCCCAGACTGTCCTTTGAACACATGTTGAAAAATAATGTTCTGTTCCTACTATATCAGTAAACTCAAGTGCATACTATATAATTAACTATTCCACAAATCTGTAATAAAAGTGAGATCATGACACATTTGTGTTTTTATGGCTACATCATATTCCACTGTATGTACTAATTTATCTATTCCTCTATCAAACACACATTTAGGCTTCTGGCCTTTTTTTTTCGATTACAAGCGATGGTACAATGAACACTTTGCAAGTTTATGTTTTTACATTATGCTTATAAATTTTATGTAAGATGTAGAGTGGAACACTTAAAAGAGAAGGAATGCTAGGTCAGGGGGCATGGGAACAGATCCAGCTGAACTGCCCACCAATTCATTTGTACCGATTTATAGTCCCACCAATTATCTCGGATACTAATGGTTTCCCCAGATCAATGCCAATACTGGTTCCAATTTTTCTAATCTTTGTCAATTTGACAAGTGAAAGAACATATTATTTTATTATTTTTATTTTATGTGTATGAGTGTATTGCCTGTATGCATGTAGGTGCACCTGTGTCATGTAGTGCCTCAAGATGAGGGTGTCATATTCCCCAGAACTGGAGTTATGGACAGTTGTTGGCCACCATGTGGGTGCTGGGAACCAAACCCAGGTCCTCGGCAAGAGCCCCCAGTGCTCTTAACCAGAGTCATCTCTCCAGCCTAAGAACTCATTTTAATTTGCATTTTTCATGTTTCTAATATAATAACCAGCATTGATTACCAATGAAACACAATTATAGCAAATTTGACAAAATATAGTATCATTTAGTTTCAGAAAAACTCTGTTTTACAACTTAACCCTCTAAGATGGAATGAATTTGAAATATATGTTCATTTGACAGTACTTAGTATTTTATTTTACTAAATGATAAAAAAAGAAAAGTTGTATGACTGTTTAAGGTTGGGCTTTGCCACCCAACACTTAGGTAACTTTCGGCAAAACACCTGCCCTCTTGAGAGTTTCAGTTTCCTCTTTTGTAAAATGGGGTTCTACTCACTTTGTAAGACTGAGTACTGAGATAATTATAGAGACAATTATTAGATACTATTACTACTATAACAATAATGCAAGAGAAATTATGGAATGACTTATTACTTATAGTCCTTATTTATAACATAAGTATGCCAATATTAATAAAGTCAGATCCTATTAGGTGAGCTGTTTTTCATAGGGCATAATAACAATCTTCAAAATCTTCAGGCTCTAGTTTTCTATAAACCTTCTTTCTAAGAGAAGCTCAGAATATAGTTCCTTAATTACTTGGTTCCTTAGATCAGATGAAATTATTAAGATATATAATCAACTATCACTAGAATTGTTTTCAAGTTTTTAAGAGTTTCTCAGTATACTCAACAAAGCAACTCAGGGAATGCTATTGTGATTCCCCTTCCAACAGAGAAATGAATTCTACTCTTCCAAAACTAGCCCCTTCCCCAACTCATTTGTTGTCTACACACCACCATGCCTATAGACCTGTGCTGGGTACTAAAGACAAATCTCTGTACTCAGAAACAAACTCATATTAAAGTTAAAGGCAACGTTGTCTAAATTTCCTATGCTTCTAACATGACAATATGGCCATTGCTGGGAGGCCCCTGGAGCTCCTCTTCTTTGGACCGACACTAATGGACTTCTTCATCCCTAGGCCACATAAGGCATAAAGCCAGGAGTGAGACTCATCCGCATCCCAACAGAGCTCTATGGCTCAGCTCACCCAAGTCTTTCTCCTTATTTTCTTCTGCCTTATTGTGAGGCTTGCAAAATTTTATAGCTTTTAATGAATAAAATGCTTTGAAAATGTTTTTTCAGTTTTTATTTCAATAAAATAAAAGGAAACATTTGACATATAAAGTACTGCAGTATGGAGGACATTTATACAAAGGTACAAAACTTCAAAAAACTTAACTCCAGTTTATTTCCACAGTCTTACAAATGGAGAACACATAAAAGTATCCAAAGTCATGTTTATTCTTGAGGAATGTAAACTCTAGGAATACAATTACAAATCAGTATATTTGTGAGGAAAAGTCTAGCATAACTACATGATTAGAAGATAAGAGGTACACAGTAAGTTCCAATGAGAGAATGCAAACTACATGGACTAGGATCTTCAGTTTTCTAGGAAAAACCTCAATTAACATATATAAGTCCTCTAGAACTTTATGGTAAAAAGGACAAAAAATATCTTCAACATTGTTCACTGTTAGTCTTTTTTAGGTATGCACAAGTTACAAAGTACAGAAGACGAGGTACTTATGCTCTCTGATGAAGAGTTTAGCAATAATTTTAAGCATAAATCTGAATCACTCAAGAATATTCAGCACTCAACAACACATAAAATAAATTCATGCTAATTAAAGAACTAGAGTTGTAACTTTTCATTCAACAATTGGGAAGGCTTTGTTGTACATTAATTTCTATCCACAATGCTTAATTTAAGTAGCCACTGAGTTGTTTTTAGCATTTCCATCTACATGCCCTAGCACACACCTTCTAGGTGTGCTTCCTTTGTGGAGCTTCAATGTGTTCACAGACTCAAACATCAAGCTGCTTTAGTCTCTTTGTTTAAAATCAGGTTTTAGAGTAAATATTTTCCTCCATAATTTACCATTCAACATTTTAGTTATGTTCTTCCAAAGTACACAAAAATCCCCTAAAACTGGGATCATATTCATCTATTTTGGTTTAAAGATATATTTCCCTTTGACTTTTAAAAACAATATTTTTTTGCTACGTCGCTTTATAATTGAAAAGGGCAAGGAAAGACTGCTTTTTCAAAACAAACTGAGAATTTCTGCTCTTCAGTATGACAGAAATGGACTTCAAAAGTTCAGGCAGTACACCAGGAACTCCAAGATGGTTTCTTGTGGCTTCAGGGAGAGGAAGGAAGACACTTGGGCCATGGGATCCTCCCTTGAAAAGCCCATTTTGCTTCTTTTCCCACTTGGATTCTAAGAGGCTAGCACCAGGCACAGCTTCACTAGAATACTTAGGTTTTAAAAGTGAGAGGGTGGGGAAGTTCAAGAATCCCTAGCTTAGATCCTTTGAACTATGGGTGCCAGACCCCAGTTTTGTGTGGATTCCTTCCCTTGATAAAATGGATCCATAGAAGGTCTGTGCCATTAACATCCTCATAGGACCTACAAAGCCACCCATCCTCTCAAATTTGAAAGGTGAGTGGGGAGAGCAGTGAGTACAACAACAGCTGTCACAATTGATACCACCTGACTTCTATAACTTATAAAAACCTTCAATGTTCGATGTTTATCTGAAATAGTATCAAAGGCACTACAAAAGAATTTTGTTAACATAACTCCACACTCCAGAAAATCAATTGATGCAAAACAAACCACTTGTAGCAAAAATTCAGAAACACTGGATAAGCTGTCACGGATTTTTACAAAAAGAATGAACACATGCAAATGTGTTGTACATTGCACAGCAGCTTCAGCACAAAAGGGACAACCTTTCCAATTATAACCTGTAGCCATCTGCAGCTCTGATTTCATTTGTGATTAAGGAAAATAGAAAATTGTACATTTTAATGCAATGATGATAATGAGAATTAGGAATTTAGAATTAGAAGATGTAAGAAGTCATGGGTCAATGTTATTAAAAAGTTAATTAGCTGTCAAAAACAATGATGATTATAATGATCGAGTATCTAATGTTTGATTGAGGTTGTGAGACAAACTGAAGATCTTACATATTAGCCAAGTAATTTGTACTCTGATATTCTCTTCACAAATATTAAGGTACATAACAATCACTTGGGGACCTTGTTAAAATGCCAGTTTTGATTTACTAAGTCTATCCCTGAAATTCTAAGATACCAGGTGACACCAATGGTCTTTGGACCATATGAGCAGCAAAGGTCTAGAACAATACCAAAATAAGGTTTCATTACAGTAATTGAACTTTAAAATCTGACCTCTGATTTATGCCAGCTAATGTTTCTTTAAGTTTATTCCATGCTTAAGCAAACACCTCAGCTTGCTTAATGCAATTTTTTAAATTAGTTCTTAATAATATTAATACTGTTAGTAACCATGTGTAAGTGAAATTTCATATTAAAGAATTACAAAAAGACAACAGGAAATTCACAATAACATTTTACAAATATTTTCACCTGTACACAGGATTACTATTAGATTAATCCAGTATCAACCTTCACTGTTTGATAAATTTTTGACAACAATTTATACCAACTGTCTAATCTATTACTGAAACTAAAATGCCAAATTCATTTATGTTAAAAAGTATATTGTTTTAGGTTTAATGAATGAGAACTAGCTTTATGACTGGAGAAATGGGTTTACACTAGGCAAGCATTTATGGTCAAAACTGTACTCCAAGTGCAGATGTTTTCGCAGTCTAGGACACATGCAGGTTTCTCACTTATTTGTGAATTACCCATGCAATTCACTTGAGAATCATGTTCTCCTCGTGACTATAGCTAGGGGCCATGAACAAGGAAACCTAGAAAGTGAAAGAACTCAAGTGGACAGTTTCCTAGGCCGTCCCCACTACCCCTTCTCTCTCACACTGCAAATTATTACGTGAGCATGCTTCCTTGAGTGGGAGTTTGACCACCAGCAGCAAACACTAAACCTTTATGCCCATCTAGAGGCCACAGAGCTCTCTAGAGAGACAAACAAACTTGTTCAGCTGCTCCCTTGTTACCTTTCTCTTTTAAGTTTTTGGTTGGCAAGAGGTGTAACTGAATTTTTCTTTCTATATCTCTAAGAACACTTAAAGTAGACTTGTTTACAAACAAGGATACATTTCATTCTTTCCTTATGTTAAATGTAAGACTACAAACAAAAGCAACCCTAAGTTAATACGCAAATGTCCTTTGTCCATTTTTCACTATCTTTATTTTTTTTAATTACATTTTGGTACATGAAAAAATTTATGTAATTTCCTTCATTTGCAGACAAACAATTCACTATTATACAGTTGATACGGGAATCTTAAAAGCTGTGTTGCAAGATGTACAATGGTTTCCAGGAAGTCTTCACTGATGGGTGCTCTGAACTCCAAGAATCCAAACTACCTAGGATTTCCAAAGTCCAGCTGCAGAGTCAATCAGTTTTATGACCTGTTACACTTTACAGATTGAAAAGGACTTTCACCTGCTCCATCCAGATCAAACACTTCAAAAGAATGTTATCTACCAGCAATCTGAGTTTTGGTGTTTAAATGTTTCAAAGACACCAACAGAAATTCTCCTACTTTCCTCTGGAACTGCTTAATATCCTAGGTGGTGCTGTCAACAAGCTGTTTTCAGCACGAAGATGATCTGATGACAAGCGCTTTTATCGGACACTTTTCATCCTCAATGCTTCTGTTCTCTCACATGCACATCTGTCATTGTGGCTTCTTGGAAGGCGGACTACTGAGTTCCTGGACTTGCTCCTCTGTCCCAGGTTAGGGCCCAGTCTTCTCATACAGAGACTCCCTTTGACTCCCCAGGGCAAATATACAGCCACTAAAATACGAGGTATTTAAAACAAACTCACAACCTCCAGGATATATAAACTAACTCAATTAGACAACTGGCAAAAATTTATTGTCACACTGACAATCTCAGAGCAACAATAACAAGTTAAAAGTAAGAAGGAAGAAGAAGAAAAAAAAGACTGAAACCAAGGGGGGAAGATACCCAAGAAATAACAACTGTATTTCAGCTTACTGAAAACTAGACATTATTCCCTTCATAGTCAAAGAAGCCTTCAGAATTTAAGACACTGGGGGCTCCTGTCAAGACCAGGCATGAAAGACCTGGTACTTTCATAAAGAAGCAATGTTTCCAGGTTCACTGGTTAAAGGAGGAAAATAAGTTACGAGTTAATCTGTGGACAAAGTGATGCTAATACTAGGCGGTCTCTGCTGACCAGTTTGATACTTCATTGGAAGTTCAGTCCTTTCTGACACATAAATAAGCTTTTCTTCTTGAAGACTACAAGCAGAAAACCTATTGGCATCTGCCCCAGTCCCACAACCAATGGCAGGAGAGGGGTTATGTGGGACCGTAACACCACTGACCTGTTCAAAGGATTTACTAAACACAGTCGCTGCAGTCTTAGCCAAACTGTGGCTGCTAGGTTTGGGCAGGGACTGGCTGGTAGTTAAAGTCAGTCTCTTCAAAGAGAGAAGTTCAAGGTTCTCACTTTGGGCTCTCTGAGTCTGTTTTCGAGCAAAGTGATCTTTGCAAGATTCCCCTATGGTTTCTCTCTCTTTTCCTCCAGTTTTGCTTCCTCCCGACCATCTCTGGCTCCTTCCTACACTTGTCTTGTTACTACAATTGTGACTACTGTTTGATAAACCCGACTGGCTGGTGCTAGATGCAGCCCTGGAATAAAATCCCTCGTCAACTTCAGATATCTCCACCAGTTCTTCTGGACCTGTTAATTCTGTATCTCCTAAACAAAGAAATGACAAAGATTAATTAACATTAAGTATCTTAAGCAACTTTTAAAGAGTGATACCAAATCAATTATATTTCAATCAATTAAACTTTAGTAAGATTTCATAAAGGAACAGATTATGGAACAAAATCAAAGGATAAATCGAAACATTTTATAAATGTCAAAAAAATAATTCATTATAATTAAATGACAGTAATTTAGAGAATAAACAGAAAACATGCCATAAACTATAGCCCACTATACTTTTAGAAAGATAGTCCTCTATTGTGCATGCAAAAGATCGGAAACAATCAGAAAAATTATACATTAAAAACTGGGGGTAAACTCTACAGTAGCTACTACCAAGGAACTTAAGTTAAAATAGTATTAGAATACTTAAGAATTATTTTTAGAAGGTTATATTCTCCATTCCATATATTTTAAGAATTTAAAAAAATCTGTACCGCAAATATCGTAAGCTCAAAACCTGCTAACATTGTATATAAATTATTATTTATAGATAAGATAGAAAAAGCTATTTTAGATCCAAAACTTGAGCAGAAAATCACTTTGGAAGCAATTTTCTGCCTCAGTTTCTCTAACAATTTCCTTAGAAACAATGTAGGTGTGATCATTCCAAAGAGCATTGAGAGACTGTGATGCATAATTCATGCATTTTGATTATTAGATGACATGCAAAACTTCCGTGGCTGTGCAACTGTAGCTTAGCATGCATCGGTGCCCTTGGCTTTGCGATACCTTGGCGTGCAGCTATAAAGTGCTCTGCTAAAACTGCACTCTGCCAGGTGAGGTCACTCCATCCTCCATCATTTTCCTTACAGATTTCTGCCTCCTGATCTCTGGCAAGCCTCTGCTCTCAGTTCTAGGGTCTGTGGCTGTTTCCTGCACACCCTGCACATGCTGGGCATCAATGTCTCCTAGTGCTCTGCCTTTTTCCCCATTCCCGGCTCTCTCTCCGGACACATTTGTGACACTAATCTCAGGAATGACAAGGGCGCCCACTTCAGTGGAATCATTATTGTTGTCAGGTTGCTCTAGAATTGAAGATGATAAGACAAAATGATGGCTGAAAACAAAACAAAATAAAAATGCGAACAAAAAACAACAACAAAAGAACAAAAACTAGACAACTGAATGTTATGAATTAAGCCAAATATTGACAATGTGATTTCCATACTTTACAATACTGTGACAGCACTGGAGACAATAGGGTCATGCTTGTTAATTTGAAATGGTAAAGAAAAAAGTTCACAGAGCATCAGTTTGTGGTCTGTATTTTTTCACACACATTTCACATGAAATATGAAACACATTTTTAATAAATAAAAATAAAATTTCCTTTTTAAAAGTACTATGGTGAACATTCAAATTTACATAACAGTTAGGCAAATGCCCCAAAATATACAGGCAAAACTCTAGCCTTTGCCAACAGTGGGAACCAAGCCACTTTGAAATTCCTCTCTGTACACTTAAAATCCCGTTTTCTATTAGACCACATTGAGCTCGACTTAATGAGCCATGATATTTAGGGAAATGCTTGCTCAAGATCATGACATCATGGTCAGTGACAGCACAGCTGTAGTTCTAGCACACCTATGACAGATAAGCAAAATGCGGCTGTGGTAGAATTAAGCAGTCCACTTCTTCAGGCTCACACTGATTCCATAAATTCTGATAGGCTTGTAACAGTTCATTACTATACTGAAGAAGAATGAAAACATATATGGGAAAAAAATGGACTCTCAGTATTTACTGCGAAAATGGTCCCTGTAATTCAAACAAAGGAACAAAATTCTTAACTAGTAAATATCTATAGAGATGACTTTTATTCTGTGTTAAATCACAAAGGCATAGTCTTATTTAAGTTATCAAGTAAACATCTGTAATTAGTGGGAAAGATAATATAAATATGTAAAGAATGGAGTAGAGGTGAAATTTAAACTTCAAAACAACATAAAACTAAAGAAACACAATATAGCCCATAAAAACATGTAAAACACAAATCTGCTTAGGAGAAATTACTTTGTGTTTTCAGTGATAGAATCATCAACCCCTTATCAATGGTGCTAACGTCTGAGAAACAGTCAAAGAACAGCAGCCAGAGTCACATGTTCCTGGGGTGGTCTAGCTCTGCTGCACAGCAGTAATATCTTAACATAGTCTTGGAAAACCAGAAATGTCTGCTCTCACCCCAAGCATTCTGAGTCACGGTAATATGAGGTACGATGGGGTGCTATGAGTTTTGAAAGCTCCCAGGGGACTAATATGCAGCAAAGTTTGGAAACCAATGCTCTGTTCTGATTCCTTCAAACGTGAAAACTAAAGGGTCGTTTCAGGGCCCTAACCAGCATGCCGAGCTGCAGGGCCCTAACCAGCATGCCGAGCTGCAGGGCCCTAACCAGCATGCCGAGCTGCAGGGCCCTAACCAGCATGCCGAGCTGCAGGGGCCCTAACCAGCATGCCGAGCTGCAGGGTGCACTGCTGATCCTCCTCTGGGCAAAGCTCCTGTTGCCCTGCATCCGTGACCAGATGGCCTTAAGGATGTGAGGCCTTAGGGCCCTGCTGCTGCTTCTGTGTGCTCTTCCAAAAAGGCTTAATGACACTAAACTTTCCAACCAAGCCTCTTCCTAGTTGCTAACAACTATTTTCAGAGTAGGGGCAAATCAGTTCTTACTGAGGTACATGCCAGAGGTCACCGCAACAGAGAATAAAATTACCATGGCACTGTTGGTGACAGCCAAGGCTTATTCATATACTTTGCAGAAGCCACTTCACAAAGGAACATTAACGGGGACTTTTGGTCAAAAAAGCAAATGATAAACACTGGCAATTACCCAGACATTAACAAAAAAAATCGAATTCATACTTAAATTTTACATTTTATAAAAATGTAAAAGATACACATAGGCATTCTAATGGAGGACATTGAATACACTAGTTTTTTTTCTTTTAGCACATTTACATGTATTACTCAATTATATTCTCAAAACAATGTTAGTGAGGCTATGAAAAAAGCCATTTGGTTCCCATTTACATAAGAGGAAACTGAAATTGAGAAAGTTCAACACAATTGTTCAATGAAGAGGCTCAAAAGTGAAATCTTCAAATGTCCATTCATATACATATATATATATATATATATATTCACCATGTATAAACATACATATGTGTATATATAAGTATATGGAGTCCTAACTCCTCAATTTGTTAGAACCAACTTGAGTTAAATGTTCTCTGACATCTCCCAACTATGTTTAATCTATCTGTTTAAATTCTTGGTCATTTCACAGGAAGCAAATAATTTGCTTAAACATAGAGTCACAGCAAATACATTTTAGAAGAATATCCAAGGAAGTCGTAACTCAAGGTCAGTTTATTTTTAATTGGTTTTATTTTTTTAAATATGCCAGTGAAAGTTACTAACTTAAAATAGTGCTTCAGTGGTGGGAACTTGAAAGAAAAACTGGGAAAGGACAAGAAGAATATTATATAAAGCAGCACTAGCAACTGAATTGTTGATTATAGTTACCAGATAGTGGTCAAGATCTGAGCCTAAGAAGAAACAATACTCTACAAATCATGAAATGGATCCTGTGTTCTCCCACAAGGACAAATATTTTTAAAAATACTTTATTTGGGGGCTGGAGAGATGGTTCAGCGGTTAAGAGTACTGGCTGCTCTTACAAAGGACCTGGGTTCAGTTCCCAGAATCCACATGGTAGCTAACAACTCCAGCTCCAGGGAATCTGACATCCTCTCTGACCTCCGTGGGCATTGTGCAACATGGTGCACTTACATGTATGAAGGAAATATATTCATAACACATAAAATAAAATATAATAACATTTATTGTTTTAATTTTTTGTTTTATTTTATGTGTATTGCCTGCATGAATATAAGTGCACCTGTGTCTTGCAACACAAAAACTAATCTTTGATAAATGGTAAATGGTATCACTCACAACAGAAGGCAACAGAAGTTTTTTTAACTGCTTATTAAATTCATAAAAAGAGAAGCATGTTATTCTACACAGAGCAAGAAAGGAAGCATAATTCTCAGGGAAATTACAGAGTAAAGAAAGATAATTATGCAACCCAAACATTCATTACATGATCTTCCTTCTTAGTGTTCTTAGCACCCTCCCTCCCCTGTGTAACTCTGGTGGAACCCCCCACCACCACCGACTTCTTGGCCTCCCAGTTGTCCCCAGGGAAGGTGGCACAATTTTTCCAAGTAGCTGAGGAGCTAATCTCCCCACTTCCTTCAGATCTTTCCTCAGAAGGTTTTTCAGTGAGGTTCCCGTGCTGCTCCATCAAGTTTCAGTACCCCACACTTCACACGTCCTTGCCCCTATTGTGTTTCTTCTTAAAAATCACTGATCACCCTGTAATCTATGATATCTTGTTTACATAGCTGTAAATTCCGTGCTGGCAGATTTTTGTGTGGTCACTGATGAATACCTTGTGCTGGAAAAGGAGCTTATATGGATGGAGTAGGCAATACTTTTAAATTTTTTTTTAAATGAACTGAATGAATCCCCTATTATGGGACAAAATTATTATTGAAATAAAGAAAAGTTTTTTAAAATGTAGAAGGTTAAGCTTGGAACGTTTGTTTGTTAGTTTTTTTTTTTTTTTTTTTTTTGAGACATGGTCTCCCTATAGCTCCAGCTTGTCTAAAACTCATTATGTAGCCTGGGCTGGGCCCCGTCTTACAGAGATTCACCTACCTCTGCCTCCAGGGTGCTGGATTAAAGGTGTTCCACATCCAGCCAGAATATTTTTTTTTTCCCTTTTATCTACTCAAGTAATACACAGATTACACTAATGAAAAACTTTAGATGGCAAAAAAAGGCAAAAGCTCTTTGTTTGGGAGAAGTCAAATAGACATTTCTAAATGTAGGTATTAGAATGCTTAGAAACACCAAAAAGATCTTTTTCAAATATAGTTTGTTTTTATTATGCTATAAAAATGACATACATAATTGAAGAGATAATATTTTCTGTAAGAAAACTGTATAGATGTTTTAAGGAAATATAAATTTGGAAAAGGAGTCATGATTAATTTATACCCATGAAAAGAAATACTTAAATTGACTTCAAATAATTTGAAAAAAAATTTTAAGGTACAAAAAGAAAAAATTCCCTGAGAATATTTTATTTTATAACTTTAATGTGCATAAACAAGTAATGCCTTCATATGTGGAAACGCAGAAAGTTAAAGCACTTATTTGAGGTTGGCAAAAGGGTTCAGCAGATCCAGTGCTTGCCACACAAGCCTGGCAAACTTTGTGTGATACCCTGAACCCACACTTTACAAAGTCCTCTGACCTTGTAGGGCACCATGCACTCAAAATCCCTACCTCCAACACACAAGTTTTTTACAAAGTAAAATTTAAGAAGAGTTGTCTTTTGTTTCATTTGTTGGTCTGTCTATTTTAAGACAGAACTTTGTTGTATAGACTACATCAGCTTCAAACTCATGATTAGCCTGCCTGTCTCTCAAGTAGCTGAAATTACAGGACTGTGCCACAATGCTTGGCCTAGAACACTTTAATAAGCATTTCCAAGTTGGTACTCACAGGTAACTCAAATAATTTCTCCCTAAATATGTATGCTCCTTTTGAGAAAACAAAAAGTGAAGCAAATTGTAAACATTATGAAAACTGATTGTGAAAAACTGTTATTTCACTTACATATAATTTCATAAGCCCAAATATCTATGCACCCACGAAATAACCCTAGATTTTACTCTTAATTGCTTTATGGTTGCTCTATTTACTAAAGGTGACAATTTTAATAAAAATGCTTTAATTATTAATAGAATTTACCCATATCTTTGTACTCAAACTACTGTATAAGTCTAAAGAACTTTATGGCATAAGGCACTTAAAAGTTCTTCATGAAAATAATACAAACTTCCACTTGAAAAGATTATAACATCTGTAACACATAACTTTGACAACACTGTGCAAAGTACTTCAAACACCAAAGTTATACACATTCCTTTGCAATACGATGATACTGATATTTTAAATGGCACAAGAAATTTGAGCAATTCATACTCTTTAATCCAGATTGTTATCATTACAATTTCTTCTATCCAATGGAGGAAATGCTATCTGTATTTATTAGGTTGAAACTTGAGGTATTATTTATAACAGCAAAACTTAGAAACAAATTATTCAATATATGGACATAAGTAAGTGACAGATGATTAACTCTATGTGGCACATTACATAGCCATTAAAACAATTACAATAGATTTACCAACAGAATTTGGGGAAATATTTGACAATGTTATTTAAACAAAACCAAAAAACCAAAATACTTTAAATAAGGTATAATTACGAAAGCTATATACACATATGAAAAACTAAAATGAACACTCTTTAAGAGCTGGGATGACAGGTAAATTCTAACCTTCCCATTTACTTTCATGTTGCTACACTGTATTTCCGTAAAATAATTAGAAAAGGAACAAACTGCTCACCCCGTAATTTTTCAAATCATCCATTCACTCATCCATGAATGTAACTACATGAGCACTATAATGCATAAGTTACTATTTTAGGCAATGAGTTTTATTTATTCAATGGCAACAAGAGAGACACTCTGCCCTTCCTGCAGCTTCAGATATTTTGTTATAGTAAAGGAAAACACAGTAATATAGAAGGAAAAGACTATTTATTTTTTAAAAAATACCAAGACTAATTATTCTTTAAAAAAAGAGAATGCAACCTACCTAGAGGCAAATATGAAGGACTAACCTAGCACTGTTTTAGTATAGTCCAGTGGATAAGAGAGGAGTTCACATTTCAGAAGGTGACCAGTAAGGCTAAGCTGTATTCTCTATCTGCTCATAGATGCGAGTTTTAGAACACAGTCCAGCACCTTCTATATCCTCATCTAGGGTATTTTTCTTATCATAAATATGAGTTGCTCAGTGTTGAGATGGCTGAATGAGCATACAGGAATGGGTAATAAAAAGGCTACTTAGACGGGGCTGTAGCCTAAGATACAATACAAATCCTACAAGTGTTAACCAGAATGGAACCCAGAAGATCTGTAAGAACACAATGCATACAGTATATACATGCAGTCTTTTATTTTATTTTGGTCATTTTTCTCAACAAAAGATTTCTGGGAAATAGCTGCCACCTTGCTGCAGGGTACATATCTCCTTTCCCTTAAATCTATACCTGGGCAGGCATGCGTGCGCATGTGGGTGCAGACACATACACACACACACACACACACACACACACACACACACATAAGGGAACTCAATATTTTTTCACATTTTGAACTGTAGGATCTATATTTCCCCCTAATTCCCAATATGTCTATCTAAACAGCAAAAAGGGAAAGTGGGAAAGAAATTAAAATTCGTTCTTGAACTTTTATGACGCAGTAGTTTGGTAGTGATTGTGTTCGCAGTACCCAGTATGATCTGGTTTGTTTGTCATACAGTAAGGCCAAAGGCCAAAACAGAAATCACTGGTTTTTTAGAGTACCATCACATCTAATTAAATTAACTTCTATAGTCAGGCATGATAATACATGCCTTTAATCCCAGTACTCTGGAGGTAGAAGCAGGTGGATCTCAGTGAGATTAAGACAAGCCTGGTCTACATAGTGAATTCCAGGCTGGCAGGGGCTAGAGGGAGACCCTGCCTCAAAACAAACAAACAAAAAATTACTTCGATCTATAATATATTTTCAGTTAATAGCACAATTTTCACCCAAGCAACTAAAGTGTGTTGAGACTTGGTATGCTTAAATGGATTTTGTAATGTACATGTGCCCAAAAGCAAACATCACACCCTCTTCTATGCCTCCCTCTTGGACCTTCAAGACTTGTTATATACTAATTTTAAAAAAGGAATAATATTTTTAAAAGATCATTGGTTAAACCATGAAACTTTATCTTTATTCTTTTTTTGGCATACGATCTCAGCATCTTTGAGGGAAAATGGTCTCTCCTCAGTCAGCATCAGCTTCTGCTTTATGACATGGAATCTCATTCTTCTCTTTACCATTTACTCTATAGACCACAGAGAGAGCTGATGCCAGTCAGGTACCACAGGGAGCTGGTTTCCAACTCATTACAGAGGAGGAGGAAAACAGAGTGGATCTGTTTGGGTTTTTTTTTTTTTCCCCCTAAAACACATGTTCGCCTGGGGCAAGGCTTTTTGCCTCCCATCCAAAGGGACCTTCTGAGGAAGGTGACATTAGTTTTCTTATTCAGCTCCTCACCTCCTCTATGACCATACAGGAGAGAAGTCATAAAAAGAAGAAGCAACTAAACGAAGACAGACTAGATTAAAAGACAGGGGAGGGAAATGAGAAAGCACTGAGAAGATATTGTGAATGAAATTAACTTCTAGAAAAAAAAATGAAGTTGATAAGAAGGAATATTAACACACAAACAAGCAATCTTTGGTGAAAATAAACTATAGAAAATAGAAATGTCTAGTGTTGCATCAGTATTCTGACATTCTTTATCAGGAAGTCCAGACAGAATGTCTAAAGTCACTTCAACACCAAAGCTTGCCTACTACACAGCTGATTGAGAAGTAAGAATAGTCACTAAGAAATATGTGCAAATACTTGGGAATATAAACTCAAAATGTTTGTGGAATTTTAAAATACATTTTCGACTCTCCTACTCTACTGAAATAAATACAAATTTTAAATAAATCTTCATTCATATAGCTAACATAAGGAACTTCATTTCCCTTACTGTCTATTACCTCTGGATGAAAAGTTAGGTATTAAAGCTGGGCGTGGTAACACATGCCTTTAATCCTAGTACTTGGGGGGCAGAGGCAGGTGGATTTCTGTGGCTTCAAGCCTAGCCTGGTCTACATAGTGAATTCCAGGCCAGCTGGGGCTACAGGGAGACCCAAAAGGACTCAAAAATACCAAAACAAATAAACAAAAACCAACAGCATTTCCCCCTATAGGCTACTAGGATACTATTTGCTAAAGTTAGAACTTCTAGCACCATAATGACAGAGAGACATGTGACAGACCCACCAATGCTCAAACCTCAAGAGGTTTCTTACCATGTCTTTTCCACCTATGACCTCTTATTGACATGCTGGTAACTGCATTTCTCGATATTCTAGAGGATGTTGGTGTGATTTCAACTTGAATACACCTTGTACCCTCCTTACTAGATTTCATGGCACCAGGAGGCAATGAAGCCTTTATTGCATTAGCAACCTAAAAAGGAAAAACAAAACTTGAGATAGACAAAGAGATTTATTATTTATTCTTACTGAAAGCATAAGGTGTGGACAGGTTTATAAAAGAACACTCTCTCCAAGGTATTTCATAAGATGATACATAATCCTCCCAAATAAGGAGTAGGAAGGCCAGAGCGAAACACATTTTACAACAGTATGAACAGGACAAGGTTTAAAATTCTAAAGTTTTTTTAATTCTTAAAACCTAAGTTTTAAATTAGGTTTCTCAGTGCCTAACACTAATTAATAAATGCAAATAGTTGAAGAGAAATTCTTATAAGTAAAAAAGGCTATCAAGGCCTGGAGAGATGGGTCAGCAGGTAAGAGCACTGGCTACTCTTGCAGGGGACCTGGGTTCGATTCTCTTAGTTCCAGGGGAATCCAATGCCCTCTTCTGACCTCCATGGGCATTGCACAACACAGGCACACTTATACATATGCAGGCAATACACTCATACACATAAAATATTTAAAAATCAAATATCTTATGAGTCTAATTAAACTTTCAAATTTTACACAAATCCTTTTAAATGTAAATTTTTACCAATATAACAAAGCATGAATCACTGAGTATTAATGACATATTAATATATAAATTACTTCTCAATACATAGTTCTAAACCAAAAAATTACAAATTAATACATAATTAAGTGAGGGACCTACCAGAAGTGGCTCTGGATATAGTTCTAGCTGGGCTCTGTATATAACGTCATCCAGCGCTTTCTGTGCCAGCTCCCATTCTCCACTGTATCTACAAAATTATGTGAGTTAAAGAAAGAAAGCACTTTTAAAAATTAATCCAATATAACTAAACAAAATAGAATGAGGAACTATTTATCTTTACTAACAAAGGCAACAGACTACATTAGCACAACACTTAACATCTTATTCTCCCTGAAAAAATATTTTTAAATCACTGAGTTCCTATTATTTGAAAGCTTATTAATAGCAAGGAAAATTTTACACATGTACATTTCTCCTCTAAAGAACATGCTTATTTATAGAACAGAAACCAAATAGCTAAGGCAGTTTGAAAGCATTTTACCCTTTCAAAGTCAAAGCATAATAAATTATATACTTTGGAATAATAATGTCCAAAACAACTTATGTCAATTACTCTATAACCCCATGGTTTTAATGAGAACCTACAGTACTTAGCATCCCTAAGTAGCTGTCCCTTTGCATTCTGAAAGCCATTTAGAAGGGAACATGTGTGTCACAAACATAAAAAATGAGGAAGAGCAGGGTTTGTAATATATATGCATAATTTTCAACAGTATCCAAACCCATCCTAAAAACTGACCGAGTGATCAAAGTAAACAGAGATGCAATAGTCTGGTCATCTGCCAACAAAACAAAGAAGGATGAATTTCATCAAGAGCACATGTGGGACCTAACAAAGAAAAGCATTATTCACATAAAGCTAAGACAAACCCAGGTTATCTTCAAAACCATAACTATTCATGAATCTATCAAAAAGCTAAGGTCATGCATGGGGCAACCAAATAGCCCAAACCTTAAGGAGGGTGCACCATAAGTAAGAAGAATTCAACTAAACTTTTTAACAAATTCCTAAAAGCCAAACTCCCAGCAGGACTGTCTATAATCTCCGGGAACACATATCCAGGCAGCTCAGATCACCTCACAGCCTTCTCCATAAGCCTCCTGCACAAAAAATATAGGGAGCAGAGGACCACAGAAGGCTGCCCCTTTACTACAAGCCTGAAGGAGCAGAGTGGTCACTCCCATGGGAAAAGCATGAAGACACAGCCACACCCCCTTTTCACAGGAACAAAACCTCTACAGCTTTTAGGGAGTGAGCAACAAATTCTACAACCACACAGCACATAGGTAGAGAAGAATTTTGGCTCTGAGGGAAAGAAAAAAAACATAAACCTCATTCTGTGCTGAGACAACTAGGAGTCTCTTACCACTGGAGGAGGGGCTGGAGCTCTGAGAATCCCCCATGCCCACCCAACACTCAGAGACAAAGAATATGCCTAGAACTGACACTGCCATTCCATCCTCCCCTCCCTTCACCACCAAGTTAGTACACAGGCAGAAATATGGAGCAACAGTCAATTACTGGAGAAGGGCCTAGAGTATAGGGAAAGGCTTCTCAAAAGGGCAGGCATACAGGGAAAGCTGAAAGCTAAGGATGGAGGAAGGCACCTCAGCAGTCCCACTCCTATCCTCAACATCAAGTAGGAATAGAGGAATCTGTACTGGTTACCCTGATGTTGCCATAGCAACAATAACAACCCCTGCTGACTTCTGCTGTAACCATCCTGGCAACAGCAAAGAGAGACACTTGTACCCCTCCCTTCGGCTCTGAAACTAAGGACTCCAAGAAACTGAATTTTCCAGGAGTCTCTGGCTGAAAGAATGAAAGGACTGGGGCCCTAGTGCCAGTCAGAGAGGGAGCTTGTCTCCTAGGAAGAGATATCACAGTTCTGACAAGCTTTCAGAACGCCTTGCAGGAGAGACTGCAGCACAGATGAGGATGAGCCAAGGATGGGTGGTGAGACCACACCTGGCCTGCTGAGTTACACAGACCTCTATCCTGGGTGATTTGTTCCTCTTCCAATATGGCTACACTGGATAAATCTCGTTTCTCTGCTTCTCCTTACTACTTGTCCTCTTGTACTGGCCAAGCCCTGCTTGTTAGGGTTATCAGGCCCCTAGGCTCTGACTCTAACAACTCTGTAACATTGATTATAAAAGTTTACCAGTAGCCTAGAAAAAGATTCATACCCATTTTCAGGCACAAATAATATTTGCATCAGTTTCTATTATACTACTGAATCAAATCTTGAACAATAAAAAAATTATAAGGCATACAATAAGCATGGGTAAAAGAACCCTGTCAACAGATGAAGTAATTAATTGAACAAAATTCTGGGTTAGAGATACAGCTCAGTGGTAGAAATGTTTCTATGAGGTACTAGGTTCAAATCAGGACAAAAGCAAACAAACATAGAAAGCAAAACTAAACAACCAAATCCAGAGGTAACCCAGATGTTGAGGTTAGCAGGATAACTTAAATTACTAGATTGATATTTTAAATGTTCTGGCAGAAAAAAACTAAACATCCTCAAATACATTGAGATTTCAGAAGAGATGCGTTCTATAAAAGAAAGGAGAACAAAAAGACTACAAGTAAAACACCTTCAAGAGCTTCATGGCAGACTATATCAAGTCTAACTCAAGAAAAAGTAAACATGAAGACAGAGCAACAGAAATGACTCAAAATGAAACGTTAAGAAAAAAAGAAGAGTGGAACGATATTCATGATCTAACATAGGGCTCAGAAAACTCTTTTAGGGGCCAGTAAATGAGCATTTTAGAGCCAGGCATGAGGACATGCATCTAAAATTGCTGCACTCAGGAGGGAGACGCAGGAGGGTCAGGAGTTTGAGGACAGTCTACACTACGTGAGACCTGGTCTCCAAAAACAACAACAAACCACCAAAAATGAAAACGCAAGTATTTTAGCCTTTGGGAAATGCTTTCTCTACCTGAACCTCTGAACTCTGCCACTGCAACACAAAAGTGGCCACAGACAACGTGCAAACACATGAGCAGTAAAACTTTATAAGGCAGCTAGCCAGATATGGCCCATACAACATAAATTCTGCCCTCAGTCGAAAAGCTCACAATTTGCCAAGTAAGTTAAAGCATCAAGTGAATAATGCAAAGTGAAGTATCATCTGTGTAACAAGAGAATTACAAAGTAAAAAATAGGGTTCAAAAAATATACTGCTACCTAAGTCATTACATAAGATAAGCAATACTAGAAACTAATAGTACATTAAGAACAATTATTTCTGATAAAAAGAGGCTCTAAAATGCTTTTGAAGAATTAAAGTTTCTAGAAACAGAAAAAGATATTAACTAGGATTTTAAAAAATCTATTTGGAAATCACAGCAAAAAAGAGTAAGGTAAACAAGGTATAGTTGCACACACTTTCAATGCCAACACTCAAGAGGCAGAAGCGGGTGGATCCCTGTGAGTCTGAAGCCAGCCTGGTCTATACATGGAGTTCCAGGTGGCTGGGGCTACATGCTGATCCTCTGCTTCAAAATAAATAAATTAAATAAATAAATAGGGAAAAAAGCAATGTAGAAAAGAACTATAAGTATGTGAGCATATTTCAACTTTACTTATCTTAATTTTGACCCTGAATTAAAGATATATAAAATATTTAAGTTGGTTTTAAATTCTTCATACCTTTATAGAAAATTTTAAAAATTTGTTTCTATTTTATATGAGTGTTATGCCTGCAAGTATATAAGTGCATCCATGTCATACAGTGCCAATGGAGAACAGAAGCGGTCATCGGATCCCCTGGAACTGGAGTTATAGATAGTTGTTAGCTACAATGTGGGTGCTGGAATATAAACTTGGGTCTTCTATAAGAACAGTTAATGCTCTTAACCACTGAGCCACCTCTCCAATCTGTCCACAACTTCTAAAAGATATGTTTTAAGTACTAAAGCTATCATCAAGAACTTGATTCCTATTCTTTCATAAAACTATATTAGCTATTATCTATTGAAATTATAAATATATTAAAGACTGGAAATCTATAATATTCTAAAAATGAAAAACATACATTATATATGAGATAAACTTACAAGGCAAAATAAATTCCTGTTAACATTTGCACCATGAATCCTGATGAAACTGGAATCCTGCTATTTACGCCTTTGTACTTTCTTACATGTTGTCGAGGATATCCACAAACACAGATTCTAGAAAGACCAAAATAAACATATCTGTAAAACTTGTACAAATAGTGATTTTCAATATTTATAAGCCAACACTACAAATAAGAAATCTAGTATCTACGAAACAAAGTATCCTCCAAACAGAACATTTGTCTATAATCCTTCTCTGGCATACAATAGACTGGAAAGGAGTTCTAAAGCTAGACAGGGTGGCATATATAGAAGTGAATCAGATTCACTCACTAGTTGGTTCACTAATTTTGATCAATTCAATTATCAATAATTTTGAGACATTACATGGAATGTGTTATAAACAAATCTTTAGCATGATCTTCAATTCCTAATCAAGTTCTTGATACAAATTGCAAGGTCAAAAAAAATGACTAAAATAAGACTCAAGTTTCATGAAATGCCCATTATTAATTTTCGGCAAAGATTTTAATGATAAAAGCATAACAAAAACAAAATGTAGGCAAACAGCTTTATATTCTTTATATCCTTCCTAAACATGACACCTGAGGAAGAACTCTAAAAAAAGACTAGTGCCTAGGAAGCTACCCAGACATCTAGCACAGGACTGTATAAATCAGTCAGAGTGCTACAACTCAGTCAACAAGGCTTTAAAAGTTTATTTAGGGCTGGAGACAGGGCAGCTGGTAGAGTGTTTGCCTAGCATGTGTAAGGCTCTGGGTTTCATCCTCAGTATAGAAGAAAAAAGAAAGAGAGGGAGAGAGGAGGGGGAGAGGACTGAGCAGGGGAGAAGAAAGAGGGAAGGAGGAAGGAGATGAAAAGGAAGAAAGAAAAAGAGAAAGAGAAAAAGGGAGAAAAGAAGGGATGGAGAGAGGGGAAAGTGTCTATTTAAATGATGGGGGTTGTGGGAAGTTATCAAAAAAATACATACAGCATAATTCCAGCTTGTAACAAATAAATAGACATACAGTATTTCTCAGAGTAAACATACAAAGTCATAGTTATTGTGGATCTGTGGGATTACAGACCTATTTTCCTTCCTTACGTATTTATGTTTATATGCATTTCCTAAATTTTCTATGATACACATGCACTATTAAAAGAAGCAACAGGTTTTCTATTTTTGATTCATTTACTAGAAAATAGCTGCTTTCTCATTATGTGTTGTGGATGATATAATAAACCTTCACTCCATTCAATACAGTATTACTCAATGGATTACAACTATTTAACTGCTCCCCTCTGAGATCACTACCAGGCACTTAATAATCCTTCTCCTCAGTAGATCTAAGCCTGGGGCCAGTGAGATGGAGATACGTGCCAACAAGTTCTGAGTTCTATCCAGCAACTCATTAGGTGGAGTGAGCAAATTCCCTTAGGTTTTCCTCTGACCTTTCACATGCATGCTATAGCCCCTAAATTAATTAATTAAATAAATTAAAATTTAAAAATATAAACCTTCCCTAAAAAATTCTCAAATACACAGCTTAAAAATACCTCCTTTTTTTTTTCCAGATTTATTTTATTTTTATTTGTGTGCGCCTTTGTATATAAATTGTAGGTGCCTATATAGGCCAAAAGACGGTATGAAGTTCCCTAAAACTGGATTTACAGACTGTTGTGAGCCATCTGATGTGGGTGCTGGGAACTGAATTCTGGTCCTCGGGAAGAGCAGCAAGTGCTTTTAATTAGAGTCATCTCTCTAGCTCCTTCCCCCAAGTATCTTCTTGAAAAGACCATTACTTCAAAGCAGAAATATAAGTTCATTTGCTGTTAAGGGGAACTCAAAACTCTATAACCAAAGTTCACAGTGAGTTCCAGGCCAGCCTGGGCTATGTAGTGAGTAGCACTTTAGAAAAGATGGTCTTGGCTGGACATGGTGCTGCATGCCTGGAATCCTAGGGCTGGAGAGGCTAAGGCAAGACAATTGTGAGCTGGAGGTCAGCCCAAGTTCACAGTGAGTTCCAGGCCAGCCTGGGCTACGTAGTGAAACCAATCTCAACAAACACACAAAAACAAAAGGGGGAGGGAAGAAAGCCATGGGATGGAGGCAACATCAGGATTGACACTATAATAGTCTATCAAGGCCTTTAAAAAAAATCCGAAAGTTGCTGGGCACAGGGGTACATGTCTTTAATCCCAGCAGATGGGAGGCAGAGGCAGGCAGATCTCTGTGGGTTCAAGGCCAGTTGGAACTACAGGGAGACCTTGTCTCAAAAAGATTTTTAAAAAATCAGAATTTCTACAGGAAATACCATGCTGGAAACAAGACTAGGCTGAAGTCCAGGCCCCCAGAGGAGGAGCTGCCTCCAGGAAAAGGCTTGGCACCTCACAGCTCTGATAGTGTAGCTCACAGCTGAAACTACATTCAATATTTCTTGTTTCATCTTTTCTACAAATTGTAACACTGGTACAGACAACATAGTGAAGAGCTTGTTAATCCTGCTATTTACGCCTTTATACTTTCTTACATGTTGTCGAGGATATCCACAAACACAGATTCTAGAAAGACCAAAATAAACATATCTGTAAAATTTGTACAAAGAGTGATTTTTAATATTTATAAGCCAACACTACAAATAAGAAATCTAGTATCTACGAAACAAAGTATCCATTTTTCTTTTTTCTCTCACCCAAACTACAAACAAATCCACCCCTTTGACGAATCCTGTCTCTACTCTTTTTGGTAAAGTGGTGAACAAATACCAAAGTCTGGCGACAGGATCAACAGCCCAGTCCCAGCTGCTGTGGGTCTCCTTCCATTCCCCTCTTTAGCAATTAATAATTCTCTGATTCACTTTTCAATTACCTTATCTCTTTATTCAAGGGTGTATGTTTTTCACATGACCTTTAATGGTTTTAAGTAAAATATGAAGCAAACAGAAACAAGCAATGAAACTATAGGCCACATAAATGCCTGGCTTCATTCACTGGGGCTCTGCTGAAGTTCTGATTTTCCTACATAAGTCCAGAACATAAAAATCCCTCTCTCTCTTCCTCCCTCCCTTCTTTCTTGAGGCAGGGTCTCATGTATCCCAAACTGACTTTAAACTCTGAACTTGGTATGTAACTGAGAATGTAAACTTGTTTGTTTGTTTTGTTTTTTATTTTATAGTGTTAAGGATTAAACCCTGGCCTCCTGCATAAGGCAAACACCCTACTACTGAGCTTTATCCACAGCCCATAGTCTATCTCTAAGTTTGTGGTCACCTACACATACCTGCCAAATTCTTAAGTAATATAAAAATAAAACCCCTCTAGAAAGGTGTTTTTTGATCAATATATATTTGGGGAACTTCTAAACATCAATTAGTGAGGAAAGACTTGCTGTGATTCTCACTCTCTGCAGAGTGATACATTGAGTTTATGCTTAGAGTAATTTGGAGATTATTAATATATTTTAAGTTACAAACCATAAGATAATTAGAAGGTCCATTCTAGTGAGGCTATTTGGGAAGTTTATCTATTCAAGTATATACTAGAACCTGAATGATCAGAAATAACTTAGAACTACTGGTATGGTGATAGAAAACAGGTGAGAAAAAAAGAAAGTGAAACTGCTCATTCCTGAGATACAATTATGATTGCTATAATTTAATGGGTGACAACATGATTGAGGCTTTGTTGAGATCTTTGTGTCTGTCTGTCTGTATGTATATAGTTATACAATCATGACTGCTGTCATTTAATGGGCAACAACAACATGATTGAGGCTTTGCTGAGATCTCTGTGTTTGTATGTATGTATATAGTTGATACAATTATGACTGCTGTCATTTAATGGGTGACAAGAACATGATTGAGACTTTGTTGAGATCTGTGTCTGTCTGAATGTATGTATGTATATAGTTATACAATTATGACTGTCATTTAATGGGTGACAACAACATGACTAATACTTTGCTAAGATATCTGTGTCTGTCTTGTGTGTGTGTGTGTGTGTGTGTGTGTGTGTGTGTATATATATCAAATCTTATTAGCCAGGAAACTTAATCTACAAAGTCACTTACTGGCACAAAGATACCCTTACTAGACAGAAAACAAGAACTGTCTTCAGGTAGAAGAAGTGACTTAGAAGTGAGGAGAGAAGCAGGTTTTGTTAAGCTACAAAGGAACAAATAGATTGCTCTGGAATTCATGTCCAAGTGTGACAGAAGACTAGAAACTGGAGAACGCTACATCAAGATTAAAATATAAACAAGGCTGGTTGGCAGAGAAAGACTAAAGCCCTTCCTACCCGTATTTTATACAAAAAAACAGATCCTACTCAAGAAAAGCCCATAATATACAAATGTGGGAGAGGACAACACTATGTAAAATGTCCAAAGGATCACGTGGCTGATAGCCCAGCAGTTTTGAGCCCAGGCCTTTTCCCCACTCAGTACACCAGCGTACTCCCATTCTCAAGAGTGCTTCACTTTTCTTAATAAACCATCTCTATTCCTATTTCTAACTATGCATTCACGGTACAATTCTTTGTCATAGCATACGAGAATCTAGATGCTTTGACAGGGGCCCCTGGGACTCAGATCTGCACCTGTAACACAAGTTAGTCAGCTGTATGACTAGCCAGCTGAACAGAACCAGGGAGTCCCTAAGATAAAGATGAGAATCAAACAGCATACAGGTCCACCTTTAATACTTGTGTTCCACATAAAAAGGCAAAATAATAAGCCTATTTAACAGCCTTATAGTAGCAAAAGTGTCTGACAGTAAGAAAGGAAAGAAAGTATCTCTTCAAACTTAAGAGGACTCTGATATATACTAGCAAACCTTATTTGTAGTATTAATTTGTACATTTTTGTGATGTCATATGTAATATTTAATACTAGCAGAGTATACAAATTTGTTGGGCATAAGTTATTCAGTTTAGTTTTTAGATGATATTAGATCGCCTTTTTACATGCACACCACATGTAAGAAAGCAGAGTATCAAGCTGGCCATCGTCTGAATCTCAAATTCAAAGTTTGCAGTAGCTCAACTAATTTCTGTTCAGCAGGAAGGATTTGTGCAGGTATGGGAAGAGGATGATAAATGTCCAATATTGTTTAA
The DNA here is from genome assembly GCA_035773235.1 of Eospalax fontanierii. Lineage (NCBI taxonomy): Eukaryota > Metazoa > Chordata > Mammalia > Rodentia > Spalacidae > Eospalax > Eospalax fontanierii. The sequence goes on along the minus strand of CM069528.1, from coordinate 32,332,205 downwards.
GTTATTGCCACATTCATTACAATCAGATTAAAAGAGAACAAAATACATTTGTCACTGAATTTAGTTCCGATATTACATAAATTTTTTTCTATTTGTATTTATGTATCCTAGATAATTCAATTATTTTGAGTTATCAACCACATTCTACAGCAATCTAAAACAACTGTCACATGACCAAAAGACTATATCTGCTATAAAACCATGTGATCACTTTCAGTTTCAGGAAAACGTGCCCATAGTACTAAGATGATCAAGATGTTCTTGGGGACTGGAGAGACGGCTCAGCAGTTAAGAGCACTGACTGTTCTGGCAGAAGACCTGGGTTTGATTCCCAGCGCCCACATGGTAGCTAACTCCAGTTCCAGGATCTGATGTCTTCTTCTGATATCCACAGGCATTGCACGACATGGGTGAACTTTCACACATGAAGGCAATACATTCATATGCATAAAATGAAAACAATAAAGTATTTTTTAAAAAGAAGTTCCTGAACTAAAGCTAATGTGATCATTTACATCTCTGTAGTTCTGTGATCAACCTTCTTTCCAGAGTTATGAACTATGTTTATATTGACTAAACAGAAGTATTTAGTAATTATTTCTAATTCATCTCAATGTTTTTGTTTGTTAGTGTTTTGAGACTGGGTCTTGCCAGTCTGGCCAGTAGCCCAACCTGGCCTCAAACTTGCAATCTTACTGCCTCAGATGATTCATCTTTAAAACATACAAAACTTCCTAATTAAAATGTCTGATAAATGATTAAGAGATCCAGGAGTTAAGAGAAATTGGTAACTAGTTTAACCAGTGAGACTAGAGCAATAGTAAATCTAAAATAAAAATGAAAAAGAACAGAAATGAACATTCAATGGGGCTTTATGACTAATAGGCTTATAAGACTCAAACAATTTAAGTCTCTGGAATTACTTGGATTTACTCCCCACATGCATTTTTTTTTCACACTTGGTAAAAAATTTACATAAAATTAGTTTCTCTTGTAGCATGTATTAATCTAAGACATTTCTATTAAAACATTCCTCAATCAAAATCCTACAGCTTGTTTTTAAACAATCTATGTTTTTCAAACCAATTGCTATTTGCATTCTTTGTTGAAGGTTTACTCAGTACCCTGATTAGGTCAGACTGGTGTTTTAATAAATTTCTACTCATGGTGTAAAAGCAATGAGATGAGAAGGCAATGCATTAGTAACAGAGGACCAAAAGCAATGCATGTGCTTTCGTAGCCCTTACTATCAATAATTTCAGGGGAATAGCAACAGAACAACCATAAAGCTTCAAATTCGTTTATTTACAAATATAAATGGACACATACACATTGCACCTATAGCTACACGCATTCCTGCGTACTATTCTTTAAAACACACTCCTTGGTTTCATCAGACCAGGCCAACGATTATGTGTTGTGCTTCTGTCCTAGAAATGAAACTGTAGCATAACTATATTCCTTAAACTGATATTTCTGAAGGAAGATTATGGTCTTTACACATGTTGGCCCATTATCCAGTTTTTACTGGATCATTATGACATGAGAAATAAGGAAACTTAATCTTATCCAATATTTAATTTACAAACTATTGTCCTCCCAGTCCATCTTCTCCCCTTTTTGATAATAATATAGTCTCCCTTGAAGTTGGGGAGGTGGCTCAGTAGTAGAGCACTTGCCTAGCATGTGTGAGGGCCTGGGGTCATCCACAGCATCACAAAAATAAATAAAGCAAAGAATACATTAGAAAACTCAGCAAATGAGAGGGATGGCATACTGGTATGATCTTTCAAGTTAGGAAATGTAAGGGTAGTGTAACTTAGGAGTCAAGGGAAAGTCTGCTTCTCATCTTCTCTAGCAAGTCCCTTGTCTTGTTGTTCCTTTCTCCAGCTGCTCCCGCACGGCTTTCTATCCTATTCAGTATCAAGTTCTGCCTTTCCATCTGTTTCTTTCTAATTAACTGGATTTTAAAGTGCTGCTCAATAAACCCTCTGTGATAATTAATCTTTATTGTCAATGTGACTGGTTTTAGACTCACCTATGAATCATGGCTCTAGGCATGTCTGAGGGTGTTTTCAGAAAGGTTTAACAACTGGAAAAATAACTCAGTAGTTAAGAGCACTCACTGCTCTTGCAAAGGACCCAAGTTCGACTCCCAGAACCTATACAGCAGTTAACAACCATCCCTAACTCCATTTCCAGGGAATCCCACGCCCTCTCTGATCTCTGTGGACACTGCATGACACAGGTGCACTTACACACATGCAGGCAGTACACTCATACACATCTTTTTTTTTTTTTTAAGAAAGATTTAACTGAGGAAGGAAGACGGATGCTGAATGTGGGCAGTATCATCCCCTGGGCTGGGGTTTGGATGGAATTAAAGGAGGAGGTGCACTGAGGACAGTATTCTTCTCTCTGCTTCCCAACAGCAGATGCAGCGTGGCTAGCCAGCCCACAGCTAGAGCCACTCTCACTGCCACGCCTTCTCTCCTGTGATATGTGGTACCCTCAAACTGGGAGCCAAAATAAACTCTTTGTTCCTTAAGTTGCTTTCATCAGGTATTTGTCATAGCAATGAATAAAGTAACTAATATAGGCTTCTTCTCTAGGTTTCACTTTCTAAATAAATTCCTCAAATACAAATCCTTAACTCCATAATTTCCTGTATTTACATGATTTATAAACAGCAAAAACTCAAGTCTTTTCTGTTTTGCTTATCATTTTAAAAAATAACAATATGGAGCTGAAGAGATGGTTCAGTAGTTAAGAGCACTGGCTGCTCTCCCAGAATACGCGGGTTTGATTCCTAGCACTCATGTGGTGGCTAACAACCATCCCTGTAACTCCAGTTCCAGGGGATCCAACGCCCTCTTCTGATCACCTTGGGCTTTGCAGGACACAGGTATACATGCAACCAATACACTGGTACACATAAAACAAAAATAATAAATAAAGCTGGGTGTGGTGGCAGACACCTTTAATCCCAGGACTCTGGAGGCAGAGTGCTTTCAAGGTCAACTTGGTCTACATAGTGAGTTCCAAGCTAGTTGGGGCTAAAGGGAGATCCTATATCAAAAAGACTAAAATAATAATAATAATAACAAAATATTTAAAAATAAATAAAAAACAACAATATGTTCATCACAGAAACTCAGAGAATCATGGAATATGACAGAGAGAAATAAACTAATATTTCATAATTCTACCAATAAAAGTTAAGTATTAGTATTCTGGTCATATTTAACAAATTCAGGATTTGCAACATGCCATATGGTGTAAGTGGCTACTACCACATCACATATTATTAATGTTCAATACTACTAAAAACTCTTTAATTAAAATTTTAATATTTCCACAATATACTCCAAAATATAATAATTTGTTTAATCAACAGTTTAGCTTAAATTTTCAGGCAAGAAAAACATAAAACCATGTATCTCTTATTTTTTGGCACCACATTAAAGCACAGTACATACTGATAAATAAAAGCAAATAATGAAAAACAAACAATCACATTCCACAAATTGAGAGGTCATAACCATTTCATTCCTTCTAGATGTAATATAACCACTATCTTGATTTAATATTTCATTTAGACATTACTCAGATATCAACCTTTTTTGTGTGGCTTCCATTTCTAAGGACTTTTCTATGTGCTGGGTAAGCTGAACTTTACATAAACTTAAGTAATATTTTAAACAACTGATTACACAAAACAAAAAGAACAGGTATGTAAAAAATTAGCAATCCTAGGTTCACATACTTCAATATTAGAAACATGAACTTTAATTTACCTTGAACAAATCTGACACAGTGATTGAAGAGAAACACTGGGCATATAGGTTAAGGCGGCATTGTAACACAACAAAAGGAATGTCAACACTTCAAACCTGAAGACAAACCAAAGAAATGTTAACAGATATTATGCAACAGAATCAGACTGAGACATTACAGAGTAATAAAAAATCAGAGAGGAAGGAGTCTTTGCAAGTAACAATCATACAGCTTAAAACTTCAGTGCTTCAGATGTCATCTGAAGTACAATGACAGATCTAGACATGTATCTCTAAAATGATTTGATATTAAAACAGCTGTAACATATAACTCATTAAACACTATAAATCTACTGAGATAATTTTTTTAAACTCAGTGTAACAAGAGGTGCACAGTATACCTGTTCTGTGCTGTCAGCATCTCCCTTTGAGGATGGGGTCCACTGTACACGACTTTTGATAGTCCATGCTGGGATAGCGCACTCTCAGTCAGAGCCATTGACCCAATGCTAGAAGGCTAAGAAAAAAAACATTTGAATGAAGACAAAAGCAGAGGACCTGGGTTCGATTCCCAGCACCCTTACGGCAATTCTGTTGAAATTGTGACATTCAGAATGCATAAGGCACTAAGAATGGCTACCCAGAGTATCATGCAGCTTAAGAATGCTCTGACATTCAAGATTCAATAAAATCTTGATGATTCTATTAGAGAAAGCTCCAAGATTTAATAAAAAATTAAAAACAAAATCACAAATGATAAATAAGAAGCGTAATTTCCAAAATTCTCCCATGGAAATAGACAATTACCACACATACACACACACACACACACACACACACACACACGCACGTACACACACCTTGTACACACAAATTAAGACTAGCCTTTTCTATCAGGAAAAAATACTTTCAACAGAGCTCTTACCATCATGAGGTCTTAATTCAAAGCTTAATGGTTTTGACAGTTTGAGAACAGTAAATACTCTGTGTGGTGCTAATTAGTACCCTTTGAGGTACTAATAAATTCATCAACTTTTTTGCATAGGCATCTAAACCCCAATTTATGGAAATATCAGAGCATAAGACCCAGTAAACAAACTTTGATAAGACTCACTTACTTCATGATAAACAGATGGTTTGGATAAAGATGGAATCGTAAAACTCAATACTTTACTATGTCCCTGTTTGTCAACTATTTCCTACAAAAATAAAAGAAAATAGTTTGAAATAGTTCTTTTTTACACATTTATTTACAAATTTATTAGGCCAATTTTTTTCAAAGAGCAGAGTAAAAGCAATTTAAAAATCGGTTTAAAATCTTTAATAATGTAATACATTATCAACTATTCATAAATATTAACAGCTAAAATGTCCATTGTGATGGGCTTTGTGGCACACGCCTTTAATTCCAGCAGTCCAGAGGTAGATGAGAACAATGTGAGTTCAAGGCCAGCCTGAACTACATAGTGAGACCTTGTCTGAAAAACAAACAAAACAAACAAACACTAATAACAAAATAAAACAGAAAAATATATATTGTTTTATTTTCAAAATAAAAGTAGAAAAGAGGGTATAGCCCAGCGATCTAGCACTTGCCTCAAACCTGAGGCCTGGGGTTCTATCTCAGCACAGAAAAAGTCCATACACTAAAGGTACCATGCTTTCAGGATGGCTAATAAGATATATATAAATCAATTAATGGTTTGACAGTGAGTTAAACATGAAATATGTCTAGAAAAGCACCTTAACTTTCTTTTTAGAAAATGTTTTATTATTATTTTTATGTGTATGCATATATTGCCTGCTTGTATGTGTAATGCCTGCGGAGATCAGAAGAGGTGTCAGATCCCCTGGAACTGAAGTTAGGACAGTTGTTAGCTGCCGTAAGGGTGCTGGGAATCGAACCCAGGTCCTCTGCAAGAATAACCGTGCTCTTAATCGCTGAGCCATCTCTCCAGCCCCCACCTTAACTTTCTTAACTATAAATCTTACATATCTAAAACATCATCTTCTAACCAACACATGAACTATTAGTAATGCAAACTCTGAGTTAAATCACAGCTCTGGAGACAGTCCAGATTTATGAAACTATGGTGGTATTCAAATATCACACTAGGTCTTTTTTTCTGAAGTTTTTTGTGAAGGTCAGAAACAGATAACATAAATTTAAATGACTATTAAATTCAAAACAACTTTAATGCTATACTGATAGCCAGATATGGTGACACACACCTTTAATCTCAGCATTCAGGAGGCAGAAGCAGGCTGATCTCTAAGTTTGAGGTCAACCTGGTCTACAAGGTTCAGTTCTAGGCCAGTCAGGATTACATAGTGATACTGTATCTTAAACACACACACACACACACACACTTACAAAAAAATACCACTGACATTTCTGAGATATTGTTATAAAAGACTTCAGATGGTCTGAGTTTCAGCTTTCATTCAATGTATTATAGTTATACAATTGTATGTAGGCCCCCCCAATACCCGTAAGGTTAGTTTTTCTTTTTTTGTTGTTGTTTAAGTTATTAGTGTTACAAAAATGAAAGGAGGTTTGCCAAAAAAAAAAAAAAAAAAGCATTTTGTTAGCCTATTAAATACGAACCAAATTGTAAACCCCTAGAAGAAGAGCTTCAATGCAGCCACTGCTGTGCACATTTCTGCTGGCGGAGACAGCAAGGTAGCACCAGATCAGTTCTGGAAGGAACTGCAGGGTAAACCGCAGCAACTGCTCCTCTCCACTGCGATAGAACTCAAAGAGCTGGTGACAGACAGGCTCCAGCAACTGGAAAAAGATGAAAGGTCAACTCAAGAATTGGACTATACATGAATGACACTGTTCTATGAATTTTAAACAGTTTCTTAGAATGGTTAACTCCTGAACTATGCAAATGTTTGATTTTCCTAAAGCAAAACTATTCACTGCTAAGCTATTTCATGAAGCTTTTTAAATTCCAGTGGAGGAACACTGAACTAGCTCTCAAGGTATATTGATTAAAGTCATATTTCTACTTCTTGACTGTTACAGGAAGTTTCTTCCTTAATGCCCTTTATTCTTTGTAAATAGAAGCAATATATGATTGTCCACAGGGCAGAAGAAAAAAATGGAAGCCCAGGGCCATTGCTCCCTCCAACCTGAGCAACCTGGTATGTAGGGTGGTCACAGAGCCACTATATCTACATCCTTACTGAAACCCTAGATATCCGAATGTTGCTGTAATTTGGTTTTATACATAACATTAAAGTCATCCATAAGCTTTTCCTTTCTCATCCTACCCCCAATTTCACAGTTAATAGAGCTGACTATATCTTTATTATAGACTCAAAGATTAGAAAGGCAAGATAAGAGACTCATAGGTGTTGTTTTAAATCCTGTATAGTGATCAAACACAATCATATTCAAATCTGTTAGGAGATTCACAGGTACTGATTTTCAAGGAAACATTAAAGGATTATAATATTTCCAATGAACTTTAGCTCATTAGCAGACAACAGATTCAAATCAATCTACCAGGTAGATTTTCTATTACTGATAGTTACAATGAAGACAAACTAATGAATGGTATATATTTTGATTTCAAATAGACTAAATATGTAAACTGAGTACTAAATCAACATTATACAAGACTTAATAAAAGTTACAGTTCAATAAACACTGACTAAAAATTGAACTAGTCCCTCCTATTGAGGAAATTACCCTTTCATAAGGGATATTTTTTCATTTCAAAATGGTGATCAGAAGGCAAAACGTAATCAGTGTGGCTATGGAAATTAGACACTAGAGACAGCAGGCAAAGTGACTCCATTCATAGATGACAAAAGGTTTTAGATAGGAATTTGGAAGACTAATATCAGAGGTAGAAAAAAACATTGGTAGAAGAATATTTAGCTTTTGGGGTAGAGTTTTGTTTTTTGTTTTTCTGGGTTTTTTTTTTAGTTCTTTATGGACTAGCTTCAATAATCTTAGCTGGGTTTGGGGACACATGCTGGTAATCCCAGCACTCAGAAGGCTCAAACAAGAATGCCACAAGTTCAAGGTCAGCCTAGACCACATAGTGAGCTCTCCATGTCAGTCTGGGTTACAGAGTAAGACTGTCTCAAACAAAACAAAAAACCTAAATAATTTGGCACTGTGATTTAATAATTCACATTTCTAAATCCCAAACAAGCATTAATTAAATCAATTTATGAAGCATGGTAAGCCTAACAAGTATTTGCAAATATAAACCTTACTAGAAATATATTCAAGACAGTCTGCATGAACACAAAATCAATTTTAATCAAAACACACTCAAAGGCTTTATAACCAGTTTCAAATCCCAAATTAAAAGAATTTTTGCTTAATGAAAGCAGAACTAAATGAAGACAGATTCAAAGGAAGTAAAAAATTATGTTGCAGAATGATTAAATGAAATTACGCATGTGAAACCAATACAGATAAATACCAACAGCTGTTCAATGTTTTATAGCTTGCAAAGTACTGCACATACATAAGCCTGTTCAATTTTTACATAGTATGAATGGAATATGATTATCTACCTTTTCCAAATAAGGAAACAGAAGTAAAGAGGCTATGTATCATAATGGACAGTAATACTCTCATAAGCACCAGAGAAAAATCAGGTCTTTTGACATCTTTGTAAATGTCAGAAAAGAATAAAATAACATGCACTGTGAGAAATACAGGCAAATCTAACTTGAATATATCTGAGGTACGCAATAAAGCATTAGAACATGTTGAAATGCTAATATCTATGTTAAATTTTAGCATATAATTCTTCATGGAAACACTATTAAATATATGATGATTAAGTTATTAGAGTACTGCTGGACAGCCAGTACCAGGGATCCATCTGTCTCTGTCCCCCAAGTGCCAGGGATCCATCTGTCTCTGTTCCCCAAGTGCTCGTATTTACATGGGCTCTGGGGATGGAACTCAGGTCTTCACATATGCATGGCAAGCACTTGACCAGCTTAGCTATCTCCCCAGCCTCCTATATGAGCTTTTTATAAGTCTAATAATAACATAACCCTAACCCAATCATCTTGTATCCTCTCTATATTTTAAAATATATTCTTAGTTCTGGCGGGGGTTATGTATCTCAGTGATAGAGCACTTACCAAATATAAGTACTGAAAAAGAAAAAATATATTTTCAAAGTATTAAAAATAGAACTACTATACAATTCAGGTATGTTACTTCCTGGTAGATACCAAAAGGAACCTACATTCCCATGTTTACTAATGCACTTTTCATAACAACCGCTAGTCACAATTATGGACTCAGCCCAGTTACTGTACCATTAACAGAGGAAAGGGTAAAGAAATGTGGCATATATACAAAATGGAGTTTTATTCAGTCATAAGGAAGAGCAAAATCAAGTAGGAAAATGGATGGACTAGAGAAAATCACGATAAGCAAAATGAGCAGCGTCCGAAAGACAAATGTTATATGTTTTCTCTTGTGTGTGTAATTTAGGGGGCATAAGAGGACAGAACGTAAAAGAGGAGCTATTTGGGATGTGGAAGCAGAAAAGGGAAGAAGGAAGAGAGAGTAAGAAAAAGAAGAGAGACTATGATGAAAGTATATTATATGCATATATGAAAATGTCATCATGAAATCTATTATTTTAGACAATAACAAATAAAAATACATACTGAGTTCTAAAACAATTAAGTTAAATAGACTTTTATACAATATTCCTTCATATGTAAGGAATCTGTATATCAAGAGATATTTCTAATGGTAGAGACATTACACAAAAATGTTCTTTAATGACCAAGCAAGAGATGCTTATAACTAAAGCAATGAAAGAATCCAAGTTCACAAAATTTTCATTGAATAATTCCTGACCAACAGAGTGGGAAAAAAGACACAGAATGGTGGAAGGATACTACTCAGGCACCAGGAGTCAGTAGTACACAGCCTGTTCTTGCTCTGGATTCCCTGTCCCAGATCAAAGAGACTCTATGTGGTAATTTCATGACAGACCTGAGCATTGTTAGTATCTGATTATGTACCTTAAAGAACAGAATACTTTCAGATATATATCTTTTTAAATTATTTATTTATTTATTTTTATTTTATGTGTAAGTACATCCATGTCATACAATGCCTGTGGAAGTCAGAAGAGGGCATTGGATTCCCCGGAACTGGAGTTACAAACAGTTGTAGGTCTCCACTCCTAGCTTGCATCCAGACATTTTTAAAAGAGTAAAACCCTTCAGGAAAATGGACTATTAGGGATGTAGCACACCCCTGTAGCCATATAGGTGCTGGAATTTGAACCTGCATCTTTTGCAAGAACGGCCAGTGCTCTTAACCACTAAGTCAGCTCTCCAGCCCCTAACATATACAACCAACTAAAAGAACCATTTGAGCAGACTACGCCATATGTATGTAAGCTGCTTCACTGTAAATTCCTGAATATAACACACATACCCACCTCCTAATATATTATGTATATTCAATCAATATTCATTAAATGAATAAAACTAAATAAAAAAAAATTATTGGTAAAATCCAAATGCCAAATTGCCAGATGTTAAATACCAATAGAATCAATGTTCTAAGTTCCACAAATGCCAAAAGACAGTATCAAATCTTTAGAAATATTTCCAAATTAAAACACAAACTATTCTAAATGGCAAACAAGAATAACAGCACTAAAGTCAATTACACTGTTATGCTTCAGAAGCACTTCTAAATATACTTAAAAGATTAATTTGTCTTTTAAGAATACAGAATACATGCTGTCTTTACCATATTAATCAGAATAAAAGCAAAACAAGCTTGTATGGAAAGTCTCCTCAAGCTGTGCTTCTGAGGCCCACAGACAGAAGAACACCCTCAGACTAGTCCCAGTGCCCAGAAATACAAACACAGAAACCAACAGGAAACTTTCATTTAGAAACTTTCAAAGCAACTTGAGATTATTACAGCAACCAGGTTTTTACAGCAACCAGGTAAACAATAAGCAGACTTACTGAACAGAGTGCACCAGAAATTTTATTTATCCACTGTCCTTTGCTTAATATTTTCAACATTATATAAACAAATTAATCTCTTTGTAACCTAGGATTGTTACAGGAACTGTCACATTATAAAATAGTAGCAAATCTTTGCCTATTCTGTTTTTCTGGCCGCTCTCAACCTTTGGCTGTCACTTCTCTTGTTCTTTCTTGATTCTTTTAATGACCTACTCTAACCCCTGTGAAATAGTATTCTAAGGTTTAAGAGAAGGCCCAATACTAAATAAGCCAACTCACAGGAACATTCAAACTCCAATTTTTTTTTTTTTTTTTTTTTTTTTGCCCTTTGATAGAGCTCCTTCTCGGAAAGGAGCTGAGAAACTAGGGAATCTGTAAAACAAGCACATGGTCTAACGACAAAGTGAAGACCTGAATGGCAAAGTGCAGGGGCATATGACCACCACTAGCAATTTCCAGTCCAAGAACATCTAAGACCTCTGAGTTCACTTTCCCCTTGAGTAGCTCCCTTATATCTCCATCTTGCCTGGGGCCTCTTAATTCTCCTTGCCACACTTTCAAGAGTACAGCAGAGGCTAAAGACTGCATGACCAGTGCCAGGGGGAGGACACTGATAAACAGTTACAGAGTTGGTGCCATTTGCTCTTGGAACAAAGGTGGGGCCTGGAACAAGGGTGGTAGCTGGAAGGTGAAGGGCAGTCCTGGCTCTCAGTTAGTGATCAGGCTTGAAGAGGCCATCTCAGGCTATGCTCAGGTACCTGGCCTGCTTCTCAGTCAGCTTGGTCAGCATCACATTCAGCTTGACCAGATGGGCTTAGGCCACTGCTTTATCCAGCTTCTTAGGCAGGAAGTAAACCCCAGCAGAGTTGTGTCCAGGTGGGTTCACAGCTCAATCTGTGGCAACACTTGATTGGTGAAGGAATTGCTCATTACAAAGCTGGGGTGGCCTGTGGACCAACCTAGGCTGACCAGGTGGCCCTTAGTCAGCAGGAAGATGCAGTACCCATTCTTTAGCCAAGAGCAGTCCACCTGGGGCTTGATGTTCACCTTCTACACAACGCTCAGGTTGAGCTACTTCATATCAGTCTACACATCAAAGTGTCCCAGGCTCCATAAAATGAGATCATCCTTCAGTATTCAAAGTGCTGGCCAAAGATGATATCTACACAGCCCACGGTGGTGACAAAGATGTTGCCCTCCTTACAGGCCTCATCCATGGTGGTCTCCTCATAGCCCTCCATGGCAGCCTGCAGTGCATTGATTGGGTCAATCGCAGTGATGACTCAGGTCCCCAAACCTCTTAGGGCACAGTCCTTGCCCATGTTGTCACAGCCTGCTGCTAGTACCACCACTTTGCCCACAATCATTACGTCTGTGGCCTGTTTGATGCTATCTATGAGGAACTCCCGACAGTCACACTTATTCTTGGTGACAGAATTGTTGACATTGATGGCAGGCACTGTAAGGATTCCATTGGCCATCATCTTGTAGAGATTATGGATCCCAGTCATGGTCTCCTCAGAGATGCCTCAGACACCTGACAGAAGCTGTGGGTACGTAGTGTGGATGATGTTGGTAAGGTCACCACCATCATCCAGAATCGTGTTGAGGGGTCCATCCTTGAAGTGAAGTGTTTGCTCAGTTCACCACAGGTACTCCTCAATTGTTTCGCCCTTCCAGGCACACACTGGAATGTCAGTCTTGGCAATAGCAGCTGCTGTATGGTACTGAGTAGAGAAGATGCTGCAGCTGGACCACTGCGCCTCAGCAGCCAGAGCCATGAGAGTCTCAATGAGGACAGCAGTCTCCACCATCATGTGCAGGCAGCCAGCAATTCGAGCACCCTTCAGTGCATGGAGGCTGAGTACATCTCCCACATGCACATCAAACCCGGCATCTCATTCTCTGGCAATGTCCAGGGCCTTTCATCCCCAGGTGGTTAGGCCAATGTCTGAGACTTTGTAGGGCAGTTTATCAGATAAGCTGGCAGTGCTTCTGCTAGGAGTGATGGACATGGACAGAGGGGGCCCAGGTGATGTCAGGCAGGGGCATATGTATTTTCCTACCTTTTATATATATATGCTATATTTCTGAATTAAATCAAAATGATCAATTGAAGGCTATTAACACAAACTCTAAAGTACTTACCTCACTTTGTGGCTCCTGGATAACTTTATAGAGAGATGAAACTAAAGAACTTCTATCTTTCAAATTTGTGGCATAATTTGGTAAAGATGTTTCTGGTAGCGTCTAAACAAATAAAAAATACATTTTATTTTTATGAAATTCTAAAATAGACAAATTCATAAAGAGAGAAAATATTACATATTAGTCATTGTCACAGCCTGGAGGAAGGAGGGAGAATGAAATTGGAAGGGAATAACAAATAGGAATGGAGTTTGGAAAATTCCATGCTGGTGTTTGTTACAACTTTGTGAAGATACCAAGAAAACAAACCAAAAAAAAAAAAAAAAAAAACTCCTAGATTTTCACTTAAAACAGTAAATTTTATTTGATATGAATTATACCTCAACAACAAAATTTTTTGAATATTTTTTATCCTTTTATTGCCCAATGGGTAAATCACCATCAGAACTACATCTTGAGCAAAGTATGGTAACATAAGCCTTTAATCCCAGCACTGGGAGGAAGACACAAGTGAATCTCTGTAAGTTCTAGGGCAACCTGGTCCACATCATGAGTTCCAGCCAAATGAAACTCTCAAAAAACAAAACTAAACCCAAAAAATCTTCATCTTTGACACTAGGGAGATGGCTCAGTGGATAAAGCACTTGCCACAAAAGTGTAAGAAAATGCACCAGGATCCCAAGAATCCACCTAAAAGCCAGGCAGGCATGGTAGCTGTCTGTAATCCCAGCAGTTGGAAGGCAGAGATGGGGCAAGCTGGCTAGACAAGCTAATCTTCAAGCTCCAAGTTTAACTGAGACCTTGTCTCAGTACATAAAGTGGAGAGTAAGCAATGAAGACACCCGACACATGCACTTGCTATTCTGTTAAACAAAATTCTTATCAAACTAGAAACCTCTATTCACTTACACATCCTCAGATAAAATATGACCTTTTTCAGAATCTTCTGAAGAGCAGGCAGTGGTAGTTTTTATTTCTTATTCTAATTCTGTGTTCCCTCAACAAAGGTTTCAGTATGAGGCTTTATTTATGTAAGTATAACCAGAAAATTAAAACCACCCCTACTTCTCTGGGAGTTCCTTGAGGAAAATAGCTGTCCTATCCTCCCTCTATTCCCATCACTCAGCACAGCCTCAAGTAAATGTGAACTATCTGGGAACCTTCTACTAGTCTCCAAAACAATAATAAAAGCAGAATTTCATTGTACTAATCACATAAAGAAGAGATTAGGGCATTCTTCAATATTTCAAAAGCAAGTAACAAAAGATCTCCAGGCAACATTCCATTTCCGTCATTTGATCAAGAGTAACCTAATACTGGGAAAATTTATACAAAAAGGAGTAAAGTCAAATAAACAGCAGATTTCTAATCCCTTGAATACAAACAAGCTTAAATAACATGTATAAAATATATTATTTTGACTACCTAAAGACAATATATAAATGTCTAGACATATGTAGCTACATATGGTGTCTAAAAATTTAAGAATAAGTAAATTAAAATATAAATCTTTAACAAGAATTAGGAAACAGAAAGATCATTAAATATTATTTAAGCTAAAATGCCAATATTCACTAAAAATACATTATCATTTTCAGTGTATGTATCAATTAAGGTTCACAGAATAAAATATTCTCTGAAAAACAACCAGTGGCCTTTAGTGTTAGTTATCCTTCCACACCGTCCCTGCTCTACCCTTCCCTCCAGCCCCATCCCATTTAACCTAACACTAAACACCTTAGAATATGACATTAGAAACCTACCTTTGCCAAGCTCACACCTTTAATTCCAACACCTGGGAGGCAAAGGCAAGTGAATCTCTACAAGATCAAGGCCAGCCAGGTCTATATAGCAGGTTCCAGGTCAGCTGAGGTTACAGGGAGAATCTGTCTTAAAAAACAAAAACAAAACCTCCCAGGTGTGGTAGCACACAGACCTTTCTTTAATCATCTCACTTGAGAGGCAGAAGTGGGTGGATCTCTGTGAGCTGGAGGCCAGCCTGGCTCCCCACTCAGTTCTAGGCCAGCTGTGGCCACATAGAGACCCTGTCTCAATAGAAGTTTAGGGGCTGGAGAGATGGCTCAGCAGTTAAGAGCACTGGTTGTTCTTGCAGAAGACCTAGGTTCAAATTCTAGCACCCACATGGTGGCTAACAACCATCTGTAAATCCAGTTCCAGGAGATTCAACACCCTTTTCTTTCCTCCATGGGCACTGCATGACACAGGCACACTTACACATATGCAGGCATAACATTCATACACATAAAAATAAATAAACAATTATCTTTTAAAAAGAAGTTTAAATGGAGTTACCCTCGATGGGGGAACAATGCCTCCTCTGGACAATATGTGCTATCAAATAAAAAGGCCACTGCCAGGTATGAGTTACCTCTTTTCAAGTTGTTGGTTAGTGAGGATCTATAGACCAACCCCCAAATGTTGCAAGTTATTGACATTGCTCTTGGCTACCCTCTAGAACTTGCTGGTAGGCGAAAACCTAGTACTACTATTCTGCTAAACGAACACAGTAATAAACTGTCCCTAAGTTCTCTTCCTACCCATAGATTAATGCATCTCTCAGCCTTCATTAGAGAAGCTTCTTTTTGTAGATTATGATCAATAAAGAGACCGACAACTAGTCAACATGCAGAGAATAAGAAATTGTAAATTGTTTAGCTCTAAATGAGACCTCTAAATCACATGCTCTCCCTTCAAGGCTCAGGGACCATTTAGGAAGAGGGAACAGAGAGATTGTAAGAGCCAGAGGGAGTAGATGTCTGCAGTGAGATAGTATTTTGCCAGACTTACAGCACAGCTGCCCATATCAATTCACAGCAGTTGGGCTACACAACACATTCAGAAGATCAAGTCAGCCAAAATCTATGCACAGGGGAAGGGCTTATGAAGTTATAGCTCTATCAGAGGAGCTTTGGGCAACTGATATCTACTAGAAGAAAGAGAACAGAGATGCAGGCCCATGCTCCAGTAGATAGTCCCACAACCATATACACATAGGCAGCACTAAATGAACTCAGAAGGTAAAAATTCCTAGAACTGAATGAAAACACAACATATGAAAACCTATGAGATACAATGAATGCAGTCCTAAGAAGAAAAATTTATAGCATTAAGTATCTACACCAGAAAATTCTCAACATCGTACATAAACAAATTAATGACACACCTAAAGGCCTTAGAAAATGAAGAACAAACCACACTGAAAAGAGTAGAGGGGAAAGATAAATAAAATTAAGGCTGATATTAATAAACTACAAAGAAAACAATATAAAGAATCAAAGAAATGAAGATTTGGTTCTTTGAAAAGATGTAAAGATTGACAACCCTTTAGGCAAATTAATCAGAGAGAGAGAGAGAGAGAGAGAGAGAGAGAGAGGAAGAGAAACTCAGATGAACAAATTCAGAAAAGAAAAGGGAAACATTACAACAGATCCCAAGGAAATTCAGAAACTAATAAGGACATATTTTAAAAATCTGTATTTGACTAAACTTGAAAATCTAAAAGAAACAGATAAATTTCTAGATATGTATGGCTTATCAAAGTGAAAACAAAATGATATGTACAAGTTAAACAGATCTAACCTACAATAACCAATGAGATGGATGTAGTAATTAAAATTTTCCCAACTAAAATGAGCCCAGGACCAGATGGATATAGTACAGAATTCTACCAAACCTCCAAAGAACTAAGACTTCCCAAATTATTCAGTAAAATAGAAAAGGAAGGAACATTCCCAAATCCTTTCTATAAAGCCAATATTACTCTAATATCAAAACCAGATGAAGATCCAAGGAAAAAAAATTATAGGCCAATCTCTCTGACTGACACAAATACAGAAATTGTCAATAAAATACTTTGCAAACGAAATGCAAGAACATATCAAAAGACTATCTGCCATGATCAAATTGTTTCATTCCCAAGGTACAAGGATGGTTCAACATATGTAAATCAATAAATATGATCCAATCAATAAATATGATCCACCACATAAACAGACTCAAGGACAAAAACCACACAATCATCTCTTTAAATGCAGAAAAGACCTTTGACAAAATCCAACATCCATTCATGATAAAAGTCATAAAGAAATCTAGGGAATGGGGGCTTATCTCAACATAATAAAGGCAATATATAACAGGCCCACAGTCAACTTCATACTAAATGAAGAAAAACTCAAAGAATTCCCATTAAAACCAGGAACAAGACATGGATGTTCACTCTCTCCATTCCTGTTCAATATAGTACATGACGTCTTAGCTGGAGCAAGTAAGACAAGTGAAGGAGACAAAGAGAATACAAACTGGCAAGACAGAAGTCAAAGTATGCTTATTTGCAGATGATATGATTCTATTCATAAAAGATCCTATAAAGACTCCTCCAGAAAACTCCTAGAGCTGATAAATACATTCAGCAATACACTCAGTAGAAGCAGAATATAAAAATCAATACCCCCAAATCAGTACCCTTCCTATATACCAACAACAAACATACTGAGAAAGAAATCAGGGAAATGATCCGATTCTTGACACTCTCAAAACCTCCCATGCGCATGATCAGTAGGATTAATACTGTGAAAATGGCCATTCCATCAAAAGAATCTACAAATTCAATGCAGTACCTACTAAAATTTCAACACAATTCTTTACAGAAATTTTAAAAAATCATCTCAAATTTTATATGGAAATATAAAAAAATCCAGAATAGCCAAACTAATCCTGAGCAAGAAAAAAACTCAGAAAGGCATTACCATCCCTGATCTCAAATTACACTAAGGAGCTATAGTATTAAAAACAGCATGGTATTGGCATAAAAATAGGCACACTGCTCAGTGCAATAGAATTTAGGACACAGATTTAAGCCCACTTATTTACAGCCAAATACACAACGGAGAAAAGATAGCAGGTTCAACAAATGGTGCTGGTCAAACTGGATGGTGACATGTAGAAAAGTAAAACTGGATCCCTGTTTGTCACCAGGCACAAAACGCAACTCTAAACGGATCAAAGACCTCAATGTAAGACCTGATACTCTGAATCAGATAGAGGAGAAAGTACAGAATACACTGGAACTTATAGGCACAGGAAAGGACTTTCTGAACAGGATTGCTATAGTACAAGCATTAAGTCTAACAATTGACAAATGAGATAAGAAGCTTCGGTACAGCAAAGACATCATCATTCAAGTGAAAAGGCAATCCACAGAATGGGAAAAAAAAATCTTTATCAGCTATATCTCTGACAGAGGGTTAGTATTTAGAATATACAAAGAACTCAAAAAACCAAGCAACCCAGTTAAAAATGGGGGCTAGGAGTTGAACAAAGAGTTCTCTAAAGATGAAATGCAAATGACTTAGAAATACCTTTTAAAATGTTCAATCTTTAATCACAGGGAAATACAAATTAAAACCACTTTGAAATTTCATCTTATAACACCCAGAAAGGCAAAGATCCAAAAAACAAGCAAGAAACGCCGGTGAGGATATGGAGAAAGGGAAACTCTTACCCACTGCTGGTGAGACTCAAACTGGTGCAGCCACTATGGAAATCAGTGTGGATAGTCCTCAAAAACCTAGAAATTGATCTACCATTTGATGCAGCCATACCACTCGGGCATATACACAAGAAATTCTATACCCTACTACAGAAATACCTGTTCACCCGTTTTCATTACTGCCCTTTTCATAATAGCCAGGAACTAGAAACAACCTAGATGTCCATCAACTGATGAATGGATAATGAAGGGGTGGTACATATACACAATGGAAAGTTATTCAGTTCTTGCAAAAAAATGAACTAATGAAATTCATAGGCAAATAGATGGAACTGAAAACAATCATCCTCAGTGAGGTAATCCAGACCTAGAAAGAAAAATGTTGCATTTCTCTCTCATAGCTGGATGCTAGCTTTGAAATCTTAGATATGCATGTTTCAGTTTGAAAATCCAGAGAGGCAAAGAAACTAATAAGTGGCTATGGGAGCGCAGAGAGCTTACTAAAGGGGAGGTAGAATGCAGTGATATAAAAACCAAAGGAGGATAATAGAGTAGGAAGGTTCAAGGGGGCTGGACAGGGAGGGCAGGGCAGAGGAGGGAACACGGAGAGGAACAGCTAACACTAAAGACCTTTAGAAAAAGCAAAGTGGAGACCTACCACTACAGAAGTACTTCAAGTATATACATATATACTATAAAAAGACGTTAAAAGGAATTACCTTATAACAGGAGGGCACTGCCTCTACTAGACACCACGGGCTAGCAGAGTAAAAGTCTAATGCCAGGAAAGGACTCTCTCTTTTAAAAGTATGGACCTGGGACCCCATAGATGCTCAAAAAATACTGGCCATTGCCTCTGTTCCTGCTTACGTTCATGGTTAAGACCCTATTGCTGAAGATGCTACATACATGAACTGTAGAACAAACAAAGAAAACTCTGCTGACTTCAATCCCTCATCTGTACTGTCTAGCTTTCATAGTGCTGGAAGGTGCTATGCAAGCTACCTGAAGAGAAAATTTATCATGTAACTTGCCAGGCTGTGAATCCTGTGAACTACAAAAACTTGCCTAGCAAGCAAGATATGCCCACCAGTGCAATACAGGCACGAACATTATAGGAGTAACCAATTACTCTGTAATTGGATTTTAGATCTGCTTCATAGGATGGAGCCCATACCTAGGAACCTGAAGCTAGACAGTCCACAGGCCATTGGAGGGAGCCTAATACAATTGTTCTGCTAAATAAGATAATATTAAACTAATTTCAAGGGACTTATTGTTATACCCATAAATTAATGCATCTCTCAACTCTCAGCAGAGAAGTTCCCTGATGCAGCAGATGGAAACTAACACAAAGAACCATAATTGGCCAATGTACAGAGAATAAGAGGCTACAGATTGCTTTTTCATGAACAGGACTCCTACATCAAACTTCTGCATCCCAAGGCTCATGGATCATTGAAGAAACGGGGGCAGAAAGATTGTAAGAGCCAGAGGCAGTTGAGACCACAAGAGAACAGTTTTCCAGACACTGGTCAGTTACTCATATGAACTCATAGTAATGGTGACAGCATGCACAAGTTCCACATGACCTCAAGCCAGACAAAATGTGAAGTGGGTAGGAAACCACAACCCCATCTGAGGAACTACTAGCAACTGATGGCACCTGGAAAGAGATTTAGTCTTATTTAGGGGTGAGACTCTTGACAAGCTGAACAGACTCCAATGGATGGATCCACATCAAAGGGTATTTGGGGACACAAACCTGACTCTATAAGCCTTAATACACACCTGTGCACACCCACGTGTGTGTGTGTGTATGTGTATAAGAGAGTACAGGAAATATGGTGGGAGGCCAGTAAGGGAGTACTGATATGGGAGGGAATCTATGATAAAATATATTATATGAAATTTGCAAAAAGTAAATTAAAAAAGAAAAAGAAAGCACATGAAGTTGGGAAAGAAAAGTGGTGGTAGAGAAAGGGGAGGAACTAGAGAGGAGAGAATGGGGTGGATTTGATCAAACCACAATGTATGCCTTATGAATGTTAAACAAAAATTTTTTTTAAAGAGCCAGAGACAAAAGAACAGCTCTTTTCTAAAAAATCAAGCTCTGAAAATATCCTGCTCTGGGCTACTACTAGGAAATGAGTTAAAAGTATCTTCAAAATTAGTGGAGCAACAAGCACTTAGTTCATCATTCTGTCATTGTTTTGTTTTATGGATGGGGGTTAGCCACTTTTCTGTAGAAGGGGAAAGGAGAGGGTACAACTACCACACTTACAAATGGTGCTCTGAAAAAGTCAAGATCTGAAGGGGCCAGATGAACTGAAGTCCTGTCACAGCAAACACTACCTTTTCCTATGGTAGACCAGTTTAAAGGTGTTGCCCTTCTCAATTACCAGCTATGGTTCTCATGTTACAGGCAGAAACGGAGATGAAAAATAAGAAGGAATCATGCCGAAATTATTCTTGGCAAATTTTAAAGAAAACAGATGCTTCATACTAAAGTACCATTTGGTAGATGGTTTAAAAATGTAAGGAGGTGATACGGACTGGATGGAAGAGAATTAATGAAGATGGGCAGATGGGAAAAGAGCCAATAAGTAAAAAAAAGCTCTGTTCAACAACATCACACATGAGAATGAATTTTAGAGCCACATATTGAATTTAGTGACTATCAAAAATTTGAAAAAAAATAGTCTGGAGTATGCTAGATAATATATGTGTATACATATAGCATTAAGAAAAATATAATCTTAAAGATATCTTACAGTCATTGACAGTATTAAATACTCATGAAATCTTAAAATGAATCCTAGTTTAATCACTTCGTTAGTATATAAGGAAAATACTACTGACAGAATAACTAAATCAAAGACTAAATGTTTTCCTAAAGGCAAAAAATAGTTTTTTAAAAACTTAAAATTCAGGGCTGGAGAGATGACTTAGCAGTTAAGAACAGTGGTTGGTCTTGCAGAGGACCCTGGTTTGATTCTCAGCACCCACGTGGCAACTTACAACTATCTATAACTCCAGTATTCCATGGAAATCTGCACTCAGACTCTTTATCAAAAACATAGCTAAATGTAACACACATTAAGGTGTTCAGGAATGCCCACCAAAATAAACAAGGGAGAAGATATTCCTTTCTTTGCCTTGGTTATAATATAAACTTGAAGATAATATAAAACATCTGTGATGGCAAATTGATTAAAACTTTGGTAAATTTAATTTTGAGGGGGTAAAGAGAAACTAAATTATTTTTTGTTCCCATGAAGCCTATGGTTTCTTCACTGCTTCCTCCCAGTGAAGAGAGGTAATTTTATTACCTTTGCATTAAATTTTAAATGTTCACAAAATGTTGCTATGAAATAACAATTATATGTCTTACTGAAAAATATTACTTAGATTAAAACTTTACATATTCACACCTTCCTTTAGCGGAATAGTTTTAGAAAACAAGACCTAGGTGGCTGGTACACTCCTGCTGCCTGAGTGTCACTGCCACAGATCCTCTGTGAACTATGCCAGGAAATGTAAGCATGTGTATGTGTATCTGATACATCTTTACAGCCCATGGTTTACACTGGTTCTTCCAATTCGGATCTAACTCCTTAACTTCCTATCGACAACCTCCACTCTATCGGCAACCCCTCTTCCCAACCAGCTGCTATGCTCTGTCAGATCAGGGCACACCACTGCCAACACTGCTGCCCTGCCTGCCCCACTGTACTCCCTGCTGCACTTCCTAGGGGCAACAGCCGTGGAAAGAATAAGCAAATGGACATCATGATTTCCTAGCTGATCCTCCCATTATGGCCCACTATTTAACATATCCTCTTTACACAGCTCCCATCTTAAAGAATCAGCAATTTGCTCTATCTACTGTTCCAAATTGACTTCACTATTAAATATAAGAATGGCCTGATAGAAACAGTACTCAGCTGTTAAATCAGAAAATTTCTGTCAATCTGCTCTCACTGCAAAATCATGATAATATGTAGCAAAACACACTATAAATACTTTTGAAGCAGAAAAAAATGCTTAAAAATTCCTTAAATGATTATTTACAAAAATAACAAGGGATGGGGGAAAAGTTCATACAAAACTTAAACTATCAAAATACGTAGAAAGCACTATATCTAGAATTCTTTATAGCATTCTACATTGCCTCATGATGACAGGAAATCCACAGAATGATACTCAATTCATGACAATAAAAACTAAGAAAGTAAAGCAATCTATACAGCCAGTGATAACGATTAGATACAGAATCAAAGAAAGACACACTTCAACATTAAGAGGAAACATTGTTTCTCTAAAGGACACACAGAAACTAAAATGTTGTAACATCTCCTTTTTTGAGTGATTATTGTATTCTTATTCACTGACAGGCCTTATCTAAATTCACAGGTAATCCAAACTTTGTTATGTGACCATATATCACTAAGAATGAAATCTCTCCCTCTTGTCTGGGGGGTATAAGTCATTGATAATGGAGAAGAAGTCCTGATTTCCATCACAGGTGCAAAGCTTCAGATAAAGAAGCTTGAACACCTTCCAAATCTATATTAGCATTATAATTTTCAAGACAACAAGATCCTGAGTCCACTTTGAAGTCCAGACCAGGTGTTAACCCCATTATACACAGCCCTACTTTGTTCTGAGCCTATCAAAATACAGCTTTCAGGGTTCAAGAGATGGTTCAGGAGTTAAGAGCACTGGCTGTTCTTGCAAAAGACCTGGGTTTGAATCACAGCACCCTCATGGTGGCTAACAACTATCTGTAACTCCAGTTCCACGGGATCTGATGCCCTTTTTTATCCGCAGGCACTTTGGACTTACATACATACAGACATAACACTCGTACACATAAAATAAATAAAATTTTTTAATTAAAAAATTCAGTTTTCATTTAAATTTCATCTAAAATATCCTTCCTCTAAATGCCATCCCAATTTTATCTTCTCCTTTTTTGTGTGATGTCACTGTTGCACCTGGTGTGCAGTCTCCTTCCCTGCAGGAAGCCAAGAAGTCTGGCACCATTAGACTATAAGTTTTTCTCTGAGCTTTTAGGTTGATTGGCCCAGACAAAATAAACATGGTATTTGCTGCCCAATTTCTTTATGTCTGTGGTTTAGGATCATGTAGCTCATATAACTGTGCATCACAGAAAGGCAGGAGAAAGGAATTAGCTTACTTAAGGAACAGAACTTTAATTATCATAAAGCAGAGTTCATGAGACAAAACCCCTGCTAGATGGAAGGGCAAATATCTCGCTGTCCTCTCCTTTTTGTCTCCTACACCATTTCTAACAATGAATCACTGATGACCACTGGAGGTTGACCATTCTGAGTGGTGTCGCATGAAAGAGAGAAAATAAACAAATGAATAACCACTTGGGGAAAAAGGAATTAATTTTCTACAAAAATTACTATACATAAATAGTTTCCCAATAAGATATATTACAATATTCTTCTTCTATGGCTATGTAGCATTTTAGTCACATAAAAATTTAAAAGGCACTAGACTTCAAACACAGACAAACATTCTTCGTAATAAAATTACTATGTTAGAAGAGTTAATATTACCTTAAACTCTGACAACCATTCTTCCACAACCCCTTTTTCTGGAGTAAACATCTTTCCACATCTGTTCCAAACCTTCAACCTGAAAATTAACATAGAAAAATGTACACAATTTTAATTAATTTTATTTATTTAGAGTCCTAATACTACGTATAGATGTACTCCTATAAAATTACCTTATTTGGGAAATTAGTTTCAAACATTAATTACTTGATACCTTTTTAAACCAGTGTGCACAATCAGGCATGGCGGACCATGCCTTTAGTCCCAGCACTCAGAAGGCAGAGGCAAGTGGATCTCTGTGGGTTCAAGGCCAGCTGATCTACAGATCTACATAGTGAGTTCCAGGTCAGCGGGGGTTACAGGGAGACCCTGTGTCAAAAAGACAAACACACACACACACACACACACACACACACACACACACACACACACCAAACCAAAAAAAAAAGTATGCACAAACAAAACTTAAAATGCAAGAATTCTAACAAAAGTATAAATATAGAATTGCCTCTACAGTTTTCAATAAGTTTTGAGGCAAGACAGCTACAAAACATATTCAAAATTTTTCTTCCCTTTTCATTAAATAATTTCAAAAAGATAATCTTAAAATTTGTGAAATTGTGAAAAATGCTCAAAAACTGTGAAAATATAAAAGGAAATGAAGAGATACACTCATAAGTAACTATAGAAATCATTAATTTAATTGGCTTACATTTCAGTTATTTAACTAGGCAAGCATTTGAGATCTCTCTCTCTTTCCCTCCCCCCCCCACACACAAATATAGATTTAAAAAGGAAAGGTTAGACAGAACTCCAGAGAGTAGGAGGGTCTCCACAGTAGAAACCCCCACATTTGGTTTCTCTTGATAATTAAATATTCATTATAAAATAAAGGAAAAATGACAATGCCCAAGATAATAAGGCTATTTAAAAATAGTTATTCCAAAAACTGGACTTAAGTATAAATATGAAAAACACATGCTAAAGGAAATGTAAGAATTTTTATCTTAAAGTTTTTGTTCAAGTGCAATCTACTTTTCTTCACTTCATTTGGATATTGCAGTAGATTTAGAAATTTGTTTCCTAAGGAAAAACTGGAACTCTGGTTGAACCCCGAGCTACCGGATTCCAGCACAAATCCCATAATAGGTTCTTATCAATAATATAATGTAACAGAACATGAGGCCAAACTCAAAAATTGAATCCTGACTCTATTGCTTACTTGTAGTATAATTTTGGCAAGACATTTGCCTTCATTTCTGAATCAGTGAAGAAGTGGTAACCACAGTCTTCTCCAAGGGACTGTTTTGAGCATTCAAGCTTGCAATGCAAATAAAAGCATTTATTATACTGCCTGGCAGAAAGTATTATTATTTGTAATAAAGAATATTGCTAACTCATACAACCTCTGCTCCACAGTCTATCAAAGTATACAGATTACCTAAATGAAAAACACAGGTTTTTGCCAAAGAAAACATTCTATTCATTCATTCACTCATTTACTCATTCATTCATGGTGATCTGAGTGATATATATCTTTTTAATTCTTTGTTGTTGTTTGTTTTGTTTTGTTTTAAGACAAATAATAATCCAGCTGGCCTAGAACTTGATATGTAGACCAGGTTGGCCTCGATCTCACAGAGATCTGGCTGCCTCTGCCTGGATTAAAGGATTAAAGCCAAGTACCACTATGCCAACTTATCTTTTTTTCTTAATGAAAAAGCAGCACATTATCCTTGAATCACATCAAGACTAACAGAAAAACACACATTTATTCTATATTACTGATTTGATGAAACTGTCTGGATAAGCTGGGTTTTGGAATTACATTCAAAATATTACCCAAAGCATAACTGAATAATGTTATTTCCCTTAAAATTCAACTGAGGAAAAAACTCACATCCTCAGCTCAGTACTAGGAAAAATCCTCCTTTAAAGTAATTGTTCTGTTTTCATATTAAGAGTTTTGTGACTCATAACTAATTATCTTTGTTTTGATTCTAATAAAATTGGATGCCACAGTTTCTGCCCCAACTCTGTCCTCTCCCCCCCAAAAAATCTACATTATTTTTACCTATTTATTTATTTATTTTATTTTAATTTTATGTATATAAGTGTTATGCCTACATGTGTAAGGCACCTGTGTTGTGCAGTACCCATAGATGACTAAAGAGGACATTGGATCTCCTGGTGCTGGAGTTATGGGCAGTTGTTAGCCACCATGTGGGTGCTGGGATTTGAACTTGGATCTTCTGCAAGAATAGTAATTGATCTTAACTGCTGAGCCATCTCTCCAGCCCTTTATTGCTTTATTTTATATTTTTCTTTGTTGTTGTTGTTCCTATTACTGGGCTGTTCTATTGCCATTTTGTTAGGTTTGGTTTCACTGGTTGGTTGGTTGGTTGGCTGGCTGGATGGTTGTTTTTGAGACAGGGTCTTACTGTGTAGTCCAGCTGCTCTCAAATGCACAATCCTCCTGCCTCAGCCTCTCAAGTGCTGGGATTATGGGCATGCACCAACATGCTCAGCCACTTGACATTCTTACTCTTATTTCCTTTCCACCTACACCTACTTATGTTCTTTTGTACGTATTTGTAAAACAAAGCAAATATAAATACATGTTTTCTTTTTTAATATTCTACTGCTTAATAAACAAGGATGAAAAGTTATCATAAATAAAACCATACTATATCACTACAAATAACAGGGATGGTAAAAAAAATTATGGCAAATTTTAAAAATATTTATTTTTCTTATTTTATGTGTATGAGTGTATTGTCTACATGTAGGTAGGTACCCTGGGTTATGCAGTACTCTCAGAAGTCAGAAAAGGGGGTTGGATCCCCCAGAGCTGGAGTTACCAACAGTTGTTAGCCGCTATATGGGTGCTAGGAATCAAACTGAGGTCCCTCTGTAAGAGCACCAAGTGCTCCTAATCACTAAGTCATTTCTCTAATCTCTATAACTAATTTTTAAAAGATTAAAAAGAATCAATAGGAATATGCAAAGGACAAAGAATAGTCAAGTCATCTTCAAAACAACAGAGCTAGAGGATTTGGGCTTCCAGACAGTAGGGCTTACTATAAAATTTACCAAAACCTATAGTCAAGTCAATACAATATTTACAGAAAGGCAGAAGAATAAGTCAACTTATTGACTTATTGATAGAATAGAGTGACCAGAAACAGACCTACAAATGCATGACCACTAGATTTACAACAAAAGTGAGGCTGTAATTCTGTGACAGAAGAATGATCTTTACAATAAAGGTAGCTAGGTCAACTGGACAGCTGTGTGGAAAGAATAAACAAAGAGACATGATGCCCCAGATCACATTAGATGCAAAAGTCAGTTCTAGAGGAATCATAGATATAATTAAAAGAAAACATTTAAAAGGACTTTTATAACCTTAGGGTAAAGACAGATTTCTTAAATAAGAGACACAATGGTACTCATCATAGGCGGGGGAAGGATAACTGGACTTTATTAAAAGAACATCTATCTATTCATCACAAGATGCCACTAAAAGGCTGAAAAGGCAAAGCTGTAATTTGGAAGAAGTTATTTGCAATTCATAATATATACGTTCATGACTGAAAATGTCATATCCAAAACAAATAAAGAATAAATTAAGAAAAGACAGAAAACCCAAACAGGAAAAACAAGACCATCTTTTAACCAGGTGGAAACTTAACAAATGAGAGACACTCAACTTTCTCAGTTATTAAGGAAATGTCAATTAAAATGCACAATGAACAGTGTGCTCTCTCTCTCTCTCTCTCTCTCTCTCTCTCTCTCTCTCTCCCTCTCTCTCCAAATATACTTAGAATAAAAGACAAGTGATACCATGTATTGAAAAAGAACAATCAGAATGTTCACACTCAGCTACTTTGGGGACATTCTTTGGCAAAAATATACCCTCTAAACTTGAATACATGTATACTCTACGCATCCAATAATTTCATTCATAAAAACATGCTCAACAGTAATGTTTATCAGAGCTACATTTAATAGCCCCAAACTAGGAACAAATTAAGCACATCCCTCAAAGGTACAAGAGATAAATTATGGTAAACCATCCATGGTAGTATGTAAACAAAACGTACCAGTGAATGAATAAACTGTACTGGCGTTACAGTGCTGGGCATAAGAAGGGAGACAGAAGAGGTTTCTATAATTCCATTAAAAACAGGCATAGTTCAGCTGTACTGGAAGTTGGGATAGTGGTTTCTTTGATAGTATTCTACTTCATGATCTAGATACTGGTTACATAGATGTATAAATTTGGTGGGAATTTAACAAGGCTTGTTCTCATGATGTGTACAATTTTCTATATGTAGGTTATAAATTAGTAACACCAGGCTTTTCATCTTTCATCTGATAGCAGTCAAATGCCAGCCCTCCTTGTACAGCTGAGCTCACATGAACATTCACTTGAGCATGAATTCAAGTTCAGAGTACAACTGTCCTTTCCCATACTTCTTGGTCTCCTCCTGCAAAGAGAAACACCTCCTAATTCAGAAACTGTCGGTTTCACTACCATAGTCAGCTTTAGATCCACCAGAACTAGTCATGATTTGCCTAGTCCATGTTCGCCTACCATGTTATGCTTATCTGCCCCCACACAACTCTTGATAACTCCTTGCACATCCCTTGTCTTGATCTGGTCTTATATCCATTCTAATTTTGGAAGGCAACCTTTCCCTTGTGGCCTCTGTGCTGAAAGTCAGTAAATCCTCTGTGCCTTCCTTCACCACTTCTCTGAATGCTATTTCTTCTATTCAAAAGTCACTTGCTTCCCCTGCATGCTATCTTTTTAAACAAACCACTGCTTTTCTTCACCACTGGGTCTAGAAGTCAAGTTGGTATCCTCCCCCTCATGATCACCACTCCAGATCATTCTGTTGCCCCTGGAACCATCCTCCTATGCAACACTGCTTTGAAACTATTGAAACTACTGACTAGCCCACCTCCACACCCTGATGTGCTCCGTGTCCCCCCTTCCTTTCTGAAGGGCCCTAACTCCTGTTCATTGTCACTTGTTCAAACTATTCCTTCTTGGGTTATGGGTTTTTTTTCTTACCCTGAACTAATTATTCCCAGAACTTTCCTCCAAGGATCATGTCTTCATCCCTGCCTTAGCTACTCAAACCTCTTATCTAACCTAGGTATTTTCAAACACTCTCATCACAAGCACTTGACACTCTCAAATACTAAGGCAACTTGAGCAAACACCCAACAGCCAAAGCTGGAACAATATGAACTCAAGAAGCAGTATAATCTTGATTATAATCCAAAGTATAAAATAAATATATGAGGCCACACTAATAAAAATAAATGGTTTAATCAATCAATCAACCAATAGATAAGAACAAGGGAATTTACCTAAGAATTCTTGAGAGAACTCTTCCTTACAGATGAATTCTGAATAACAGATGTTGGGGGAGGGGTGAAATCCTAGACATAGTGGTTCACCTCCAAATAAAAATCGTAGAAAGCATGATAGCATTATCTGTCTCAAAAATAAATAAATAAAATTATAATTCCAAAAGAGGTTTTTAATGTAGGTTAATATTTGTCAGTATTTACTGTGCCATATACTTATGAGCTGAAATTTTTCAAGCGGCATCCATATAGTTTTTGCTCTCGACCCCCCAATGTTTGGTTATCTATTTGAGGCCCATTATGTAGCCCTGATTGGCATCAAACTCTTGGCCATCCTCCCGTCTCAGTTTCCCAAGTACTGAGATTACAGGTGCATGTGTTCTACCACACTCAGCAGCCCCCAAAATTTTAATGAACAAATTAGGCCAGTTAAGTGAAATAAGCCAAGCAGAGAAAGAAAATGCCATATGATCTCACTGCTATATGTAATCTAAAAAGTCAACTTCAAAAGCAGAAAAAGAAAGGAGGCTCATAGTTGCCAATAACTGAGGATGGGAAGAGATGTTGCACAGGATGACTATGTTCTGGAGATCTAATGTGTATACATAAAAACTGTGAAGAGGGAAGATCTTAAAAGTCCTTACTATATACAAGAAGGTAAGCATGTGAGGTAATGGATATGTCCATCAGTTTGATTTAATCACGTCATAATGTATACATATAATAAAACAGTTTGTCTGTCAGGCCTGTAATACCAGAGCTGAGGCAGGAGGATGGTCACAATTTCAAGGTCAGCTTGGGCTACATAGCAAGATTCTATCTCAAAAACAAAAACATTATGATGTCCATAATAAACATATGCAGTTTTTTAAGAGGGTCTGGTTCAGAGTAGCCTGAAGCATATACAATTTTTATTTGTCAATTGTACCTTAATAAGACTTTGAAGAACCCAACTATACACACGGTAAAACTGAGAATTCTGTCACGTGATCTCTCTTTTAATTCCATAAAAAGAAAATTATCTTAAGAAGAAAAAGCATATGCATATTAAAAATGGGACCTGAACAATTAATGAATCATTAGAGGAAAGACACCAATGTGTTTCTGTAAAGGATAGAACTAGAGAATCAGAAGAGGAAAAGGCAGCAGTGTTGGCTGGATGACTGAAGCTTGTCTTTGTCCTCACCTCACATTGTAACACCATGTGTTTTTTTAAAAACAATTCTTTTCATTTACCTCAGGCTACAAGATAAACAACAGTTATGACTAAAGAGATTACTGAAGACTAAGAAGGGTAGAATTTAAAATGACTACAAAATAGAAACAATGATTTAAAGACTTTGTCTACCAGCAAGCAGCAAGAGACTTTCTATGGTTGCTACTCCATCCCTGCATTTCATACTGAGTATGGAACCTCTGAACACTATGGCAAAGCCTTGATTATATAACTTTGTAGGTTTTATAAATGTAGTTGGATACATCAAATTACTATTCAAAATACTCACTTTTTTTAATGTTTTATTCTTCTCAAAGGTAAAAGGAACAAAATTAAAATAGAAGTTCCCTGCTGGGTAACTAACTTCCTTTTTTCTCAAATATGTTCTGGAGCACAAAGAGAAAATTAGACTGGTAAGATTCTTTGTAGCATTTCATAAGTTGAATGAGTTTATAAAATTAATTTTTGTATTTCTAATATATAATAAAGCCTTCCTAAATCAGGCAATTTATTCAATTTCCATACTACATTCTTATTTTAACCCTGATAGTTCATCATTTAAATGCTGTCACCAAACATATATAATTGTTTTATTATTAGTCAACTGAAGAATATAAAAATTTAACAGTAAAGCTAATATTTTCCTTATTTCTACTATCATTTTACATATCTCCATCATCAAGATGAACAATAAAGTACAACAAAATGCTTATACCCATGTGTCTTATCACTATGAAAATTTAGTTTCTACGTATGGATTGTGAAATATCATAAAAATATTTTTTACATTTATTTATTTATTTGAGGGGGTGCACATGGAGGTATGGGGAAAACTTGCAGGAATCCACTCTCTTCACCATCTGGTTCCCAGAGATCAATTTCAAATTGTCAGGCATGGTGGCATGCACCTTTACCTGCTGAGCCATCTCACCTGCCTCACATTATGAAATTTGAAACTTCTGTCCTATGCAAAGAGCCCATTATAATAACTAAATAAACACTGCTAGAATATTGTCACAGTTATTAAAGTTCAGTAAAACAAAGCATGGGCAAATGTTGAACTTACATCACAGAACAAAACTGATTAGATCTGGGGATCTTACTTTTAGAAACTGACAACTAAAATGTTCTGTCAGTAAGCAGGTCCTGCTAGCTGCCTGTCAAAAAGGACCATAACTTAGAGGGAAGTATTGGAAGTTTTTTGAAAGCTCATCATTATACAAGCCTATTTTCCCCACAAATCTCAAAACACCTATATATAGTTATTGCAAATTGAGCACAGATTTGTTTTGTTTTGTTTTACTCAAGGAAATTTTTTTTACTAAAGCATCATTTGCCAAGTCTGTGGACAAAGAACATGCTGGAATGTCAGTGGGCTATGGCAACCAGCCCAGGGTATGTCTGTTGGGAGAGGACAATAGAAGGAAAGATGGCAAGCCCTCTTCTCGTTTTCATCTTCCTATTCTTCTCAAATTCTCCAGAATGTCAACAAAACATTTTGTCCAGGAAGAGAATATCTGACTTGAACTCAAAAAGAGATGTTAAAAAGCATTTTTCAGTAACCATGTTGCTATCTAGACTAGTGCTTTGCATGCTTTGACTGAACGAAAACAGCGAACACAATGCCAAGAAACTTCTGCGGCCAGGCTTTCAGATGTCTGCAGTTTCACTTTGCCCATTTGCAATTCCCTCTCTCTTGCAACCCAGTTGTCATGGTTTATGAAGTCTAAACCACCATGGAAAGCTGTGCGGAAAAGAACTAAGGCCCCTGCAGAACTATCAGCTTTAAGACTGAGCCATTCCTAGACGTTCTAGCCAAGTCAAGCCTATATCACACCTAAAAAGAAGGCTGCAGTTTCTCCTACCAGCTCATAGCAGAAGCTATGCCCAGCTGAGACACTAAATTTGATAATGGATGATAGGCATCAATAGGCACATAAAACAGGGAGATCACAGGTATCTGCCACAGTGCCCAGACAAAGCACTATCGTTAGCAAACATTCAAAACATACTATCTCTCTACAAGGCATTATGCTAATTCCTATTGGAGAATATTAGGTTAATCAAAGATATGAACCTTGCCTCAAGGAATTAGATTTTTCTCTGAAAAGCTATAATCAAACCCATTACAAATAAGGCATGATCTTTCTACTGTCCAATAAAAGTGACTATATTCTGCTGAGATATACTTTTTGGCTTGATTCTATTGTTCATAACGGACATTATTGTGAAATGATTGGCTACAAGTCAAAGCTTGGAGAAGTTTATGGCCACAGAACAAACCAAAACTCACTGAGCTGGGGTCCCTTCCTGTAAGCTGGAGCTGTGGTCACTTAAGGTAAGCAGGAGCTGTGGTTCCCTCCCATGAGCCACAGTTGTGAGACCTTCCAGTGAACTGGAGCTAAGGTTCCCTGTTGTGAACTTGGAGCTGTGGTCCCCAACTCAGCTAGGACTGTAGTTCCCTCCTTGAGCCTTGAGCTGTAGTCCTGTCCCAGGTGTTGGAGTGGTGGCCTCCCCATGAGCTAGAGTAGTGGTCTCCTCTTGTAAGCCTGAGGTATGGTCTCCACCTGTAAGCTAGAGCTGTGGTCCCCTCTTATGACCTGGAGCTGGGATCCTCTCACATGAGCCCAAAGCTTTGGAATCCTACAGTGAGCCACAGCTCCACATCATGGAGGACTCCTGATGTTGGGCAGCAGTTTCAATCTTCTCTGAGTGACTACATTCCCCACAGTCCCTTCCCCTGAAGTCCCAGGCTTTGCCTCTTGTGCTGCAGACAGGAGAGGCCTCTGTTATTTCCAAATTCTGGTTTGGGGAAGACTGATTCTCTGGAATGGACCTCACACCTCCAGAGGCCCACCTCTGGTCCTCATTCCACACATGGTCCTGGGTATCCAGGCCTCTTCCATTACCAGACACCAAGAAGTTTTCCATTATTTTTTTATTACTCTTCTACAGCCCCAGAATGCCTTGATCTATGACCTTCTAGAAATAAAGATCAGCCCAGGAAGGTAAAAAAAAAAAAGATAGAAAGTATTATAATAACTAAACTGATAACAATTCTCAAACTAAAAATATATAATTATGTGTTAAAATATAAATTCAAAATTCTGTGTCTACTACAATTTTTAATATTGTTTACTGCCAAAACTGTATTACCAAACTTCAAGAATGTGAAATTTGTCACTATTCCAAATTCTCCAACCTATACAAAGTCTACAAAGTCTTTCAATGTAATCTTAATACTTTTTGTTGTTGTTTTTAGGTTTTTGGGTTTTTTTGTTTTGGTTTGGTTTTTGATTTTAGGGGATTTGGGAGTGTTTTTAGACAGGATCTCCCTGCAGCCCCAGCTGACTTGGAACTCCCTATGGAAAAATTAAATTGCATCTTGATTTGATCTTTAAATTTCTATATAATTAGCATAAGAAACTTTTAAAATTAAAACTATTTAACTTATTTATTTGTATTTTATGTGTATAAGTGTTTTGCCTGCATGTATATAAGTGCACCTGTGTTGTGCAATGTCCACAGAAGCCAGAAAACACTGTCAGATCCCCTGGAACTGGAGTTAAGGACAGTTGTTAGTCACCATGTGGGTACTGGGAACCTAACCTGAGTCCTCTGCAAGAGCAGCCAGTGTTCTTAACTTACAGAGCTACCTCTCCAGCCCCTAACTCCCTTGTTATTTTTAAAGATTTAATTTTAATCTTTAATTCTAGCACTCAAAAGGCAGAGACAGGCAGATCTCTCTGAGGTCCAGGCCAGTCAAGGCTACACAGTGAGACCCTGTTTCAAACAAACAAACATTCGTTTTCATTTATGTGCATGTTTGTGTGTGTGTCTGTGTGAACATATGTCACATAAGTGCAGCTACCCAAGGAGGCCAGAAGGTGTCAGATCTTCTAAAGCTGCAGTTACAGCCCTAACAAACTTTTAAAAGGTCAGTACAGTCAGGTGTGGTAGTACATGTTTTCTCCAACACCCAGGAAACAGAAGCAGGTAGATCTCCCTGAGTTAGAGGCCAGCCAGGGATACAGAGTGAGACCCTGTGTCCCTACACCCCCACAAAGTCAAAACAATAATGTATTCAGGCTTGACAGAATAATTAACAATCTCAACAATTATTGAGAACTTCTGTATGAAATAGGCATCGAGGGGCTGGAGGGAGACGGCTCAGAAGTTAAAGAATCCTTACTACTCTTCCAGAGGAAGTTCAGTACCCATGTTGGGCAGCTCATAACCGCCACTAACTCTAGCTACAGGGTATCCAACATCCTCCTCTGGCCTCCACAGACATTTGCACATGTGGTATACATTTATACAAATACACACACAGATAAATAAAATTAAATCTTTTAAAAATGTGAAAATTAATTGATTTTTAAAAAGAGTAAGAGAGATTTGGAGTTATAAGTCCCTGGGTCTGTCAGTCCAATCTATTAGCCTTTGCTATCAAGGACTCCAGTCTTCCAACTCTGAATTTGGGGGCTTACTAACTCTTCCACAAAGAGGAGGTAGGAGACAGACACAACAGATTTGGTAACTGCATAATAAAATCAAGAAATACAACTTCATTTCACGAGAAGCCACAAATCATTAAACCATCACAACCCATAATATGAAATAAAAGCTTGTTTTTTTGAGACAGGGTTTCAAGTAGCCCAATCTAGCCTTAAATTCTCTATGTAGCTGAGGAGGACCTTGAACTTCTGATCTCCTACCTCCATCTCCCAAGTGCTAGGACTACAGCCTTGTGCCATCATGCCGGGCTTTGTGCAGCTCTGAGGATGAAAGCCAAGATTTCACGAATGTCAGGAGGCATTCAACCATCTGGGCTACATTCCCAGCTCTTGTATACTTTTTACAACAAATGCTAAACCCATGAGGTACATGTTGTTCTAGTATCAACAGGAAGTGCTCATCTCACCATCCATGTTGCTCTTACTAAAAGAAATTTGTCAAGAAATTACAGGTAATTAGAGAAAGGCTGCTTGAATGCTAACTCAGAGAGAATACTTACAGACTCTCACAGAAATCCAATGGCCAGAACATAAAAGCTAGAACCCAGAAATCAAATTTCTGTTTTCTAAAGGTAGTTATAACTGTCACTTCATCTGCTGCACTGGCTTCCTAACTTACAGAGCTACAGCCCATGGGGATTATTCTATTCTACATCACATTCCTGCTCACCTGCCCACAAGCTCCTCTGAACCAAACGTGTATTTCTCAATTTCCCAACTCTAAACTCTAAATAAATCTCTATGCCCTAATTTCTTTATGTTGAGTCTAAATACAACTGGTAGACCATCCCAAATACCAACTGGGCCTTGGTTGATGTCTTCCCCTTGGTCCAACAGTTGAGAGCAAAGATAAAGACTCAGATAGATACAAGTTTATTTTGGAGGGGTTTTGCATAGGTAGAAATGGTAAGCATATCTAATATCTATATAAATATAATAACCCATAAAAATTATGACAGAATACAGTACTTCTATCAGGGAAACCTAAAATTTTATAATTTTCCTTAGCAAATAAGTTTCACAGAAAGAGTTCGTATTAGGCTTAGAATCAGCAAAACCCAAATATCCCTAAAAAACAAATGAAACAAACAAAAAACAGTTTCCAATCAGATGCTCTTATCTTGTACTTACCTAATCAATTTTTAACATCTAAGTTACCACCTGGCCTTGTTAAATTGGCTTACATGTAAGAGATACATAAATACTTGTTTTATGATGATATAAATGTACAAACATAAGTCCTTGCTACTTTGGGCCCTCAATTCTGTTCTCAAGCTGGTCTCAAACTCCAGATCCTCCTGCCTTCTACTCCCAAAGTCCTGGGATTACAGGCGAATGCAGCCACACCTAGTTTATGCTGTGCTTGGGCTCAAGCTTAGAGCTTCATACATGCTAGGAAAGCATTCTGCAAACTGAGCTATTTCCCCAGCCCAATTTTCAGTTTTTAATATAAGATTTACCTCATTAACTCACCCTCCAAGGTAGGTGACATAATAAAAGTCATCCTAAAAGACAGAAAAATTCTTTACATTCATTTATTTATTGTGTGTGTACATGTACCTTCAGAGCATATGTGGATGTCAGAGGACAAGTTGCTGGAGTCAGTTCTCTCCTTCCAACATGTGGGTTGAAAGGATCAAACACACACCATCAGGCTTTATGACAGGAACCTTTACCTGCTGAGTCATCTCAACAGTCCAGGAATTTTATACTAACAACAAAAAAAATGAGGATCAGAGCTAGAGATATGTTGCAAAGTCATCTACTAATAAGTGTTAGTGTCATAAGATTAAATGATTTTTCCCAAACAGGGCACAGTCTAAGTATAGGAGGTCTCAAACTAAGTAATTATTCATGGCAAAAATTCCTATCTTAATATAGTTAAGTATAAGAAAGGACTAGGGTTCTATGTTGTTCAGGATTCCAGATAAGACAATAAAAATTAACCAGATCATAGAAGAAATATCAAGGAGGAAAGCATTAACTATTTGTAAGAATTACCAAAAAAACATCCAATGGCCCAAGAATATAATGCAGAAAATCAAATTATTTTGATGGCATGGAATCACTGAAAGCCAGGTTTTCACTGAGTTCTAATGGAGAGAGAAATTAAAGCAATGATGTTGTCAGTATACTTATAATTATGGAGCTTAGAAGAAGAAAATGTTATGTAGGCCTATTGTAAACAAATACCATTAATGGTGAAAAGCTCATGCTTAACTTTTTCATCAACAAACTAAAGCATAAATGATTCATAACATGATGAAATAGCACTCAGCTACTTCCAAAGCCTCACTCTGTCCTTATGCTTATATTCCAACATGCAAATGATTACATATTAATCAACAGCACTTAAGGAAAACATTATTTTATAAGGATGGTTAATGTGGTCCTTTCGGTGGATTCATACATATTTTATGTATGAGAAAATAACTTTGAACTTAGAGTACTTTTCAGTTTCTTTTAAACTATCCAACAGCCTACTTTAAGTACACTTGATTTAGAAATCATGTTTGTAAGATGTTAAAAACTGTGATACAAAGTGATAGCTGACATTGCAAAATGGTAAAGAACTTTTTATGAGCTAGAATATACTTAATCATTCAAGGATATAAGTTTAAGATTTCCTCAAAAATAGCTCAGTGGTAGAGCACCTACGGGGCATGCACAAAACCTTGGATTTGATTACCGGTGGGGTTGGGGTGAAAAGAAAGCTCTATGGTCAAGAAATATGCTTGTTTTTTGTTTTGTTTTGTTCTGCCAGAGGTCTTCTTATGTATATGATCAAGTAGCTGCCTTTGTTAATCAAATAAACTATAAAATACTTATGAAAATATTTAAGAAAAAATGTTTTGCTTTCTCTTGAAAAAGTTTTTATTTATGTGTGTGTGTGTGTGTGTGTGTGTGTGTGTGTGTGTGTCTGTGTCTGTGTCTGTGTATGTGTGCGTAGTGTCCATGGAGTCAGATCCCGGGAGCTGTAGTAGTTACAGGCAGTTGTAAGCTGTCCAGCATAGATGCTGGACACCAAACTTGGGTCTTCTGCAAGAGCAGCAAGTGCTCTTGACCACTGAGTCATCTCTCTAGCCCTTGATTTTCATTTTTGTAAGACCGCTAGCACTCAGCTAAAAGAACAGATGTCCAGAAAAAAAATATTAAGAATGCCACTAAAGAAATACATCATTATTTTTTATTTTACCTCATTTATGTATTACTTACTTTTAGCTTTTTGAAATAGGGTCTCATGTAGTCAAGGTTGGTCTGGAACGTACAGTAATTCTGTCGCCTCCACTTCCCAAGTGCTGAGATCATACATGTACACAACCATCTCTAGTTCATAATTTTAAGGGTTTTTTTAAGTGCTATTTTTCTTCCTTTTTGTAACTTTTTGGGGACAGAGTTTGAGATGTACCTTAGTTGGGAGAGTGTTTGCTTACCATGTACAAGTCCTTGAGTTCTATCTCTAGCACCACAAAAAATTAGAATTAAAAAAATTGTTAATTGCTAGGCATAGTGGTGCACACCTTTAATCCCAACACTAGAAGAGAAGCAGAGCCAAATGGATCTCTGTGAGATCGAGGCCAGTCTGGGACTGTATACATACTGAGTTCCAAGCCAGCTGGGACTACATAGTGAGACCATGTCTCAAAAAAGAAATTGCAAAATTATATAACAATTTTTGTTTGTTTGTTTGTAGGTTGGTTTGAGACAGGATCTCCCCATAGCCCAGCTGACCTGCAACTCAGTATGAAGACAATTCCAGACTGGCCTTGATTTCATGGAGATGCCCCTGACCCTGACTCTGCCCCTCGAATGCTAGGATCAAAGGGATGTGCCTCCATACCCAGCTACACAACAATTTTAAAGTTTTTAAATTGTGTTGGTAACTACAGGGAAAATTAGATTCAGATATTATTAGAATAAATGCATGTGATATCTAATAAATATCTGGCGAATGAAGGAATAAATTTCACCCATCACAATGCTTGTCAGATTTCCCATCTGCTCTCCCTCTCCATAGCAGTTCCTGAGCCTGGGCTTCACTACTGGGTTGCTAATGCAGCCTTCCTCATTCT
Source organism: Eospalax fontanierii (assembly GCA_035773235.1). Lineage (NCBI taxonomy): Eukaryota > Metazoa > Chordata > Mammalia > Rodentia > Spalacidae > Eospalax > Eospalax fontanierii. Next base: position 32,292,994 of record CM069528.1, on the reverse strand, counting down.
AGGCTCCTCCCTCCTGCAGCACATAATGATCTTCCTGAAGCACCGCTTTTCCTCTAAACATGGGTAACCATCAAATCTGTCAAACTTCCATATCAAACTCACCCTAAAAAACAGCCATAGTTTACCTGTCGCAGCCTCCCTTTATCACACTGTCTAAAATGTGCCGAACCACTGCAATCTCTGTTTGCCACAGGCTTCTCTCTGCTCTGACTTCCTTCCACTGCTCTGCTTTTTACAACTGGCCCAGAAAGATCTCCAGGCTTGTGCTGGTGAGGTGTGTGTGTTGCCAAAGGGAAACACTAGGAGAGAAACATGGCACTGTATCTGTGAACTGCCACAGCATCATCTGATGGCTTAGAGACTGATTAAAATAGGAACCATTATAAAATCTCTTTCTAGAAATAAAAGTTATGTATTTCATTAACTATAACATCATAAAATGAAAGTTTCAAATGTACTATGATACAGAAGTCTGCAAGAACAACTAATTATTGGCTAAAATAAGATTTTCCAAAATATTTGTATCACCTTCCACAAAATATAATTATAGTACATGATAAATGATTTGGGTATTGCTTTAGTAAATCAAAGTTCACTTAGCTCTGATGACTAAGATACAAAAAATTATAAAGGCTTTACTGACAGGTTTTAAGAGACTGCTACAGAATTTTTGAACTACAAAAATTATCTGAAGAGTATTCATTGACATGGCTGTCACACAAATGCATAGTAAGTAGCACAGTGATTAGGAAGGCCTTTTATACAGTCACTAGAGCAGGACCTCAACTTGACAGATTAGTCATTCAATCCCTGTCAGGCCCATGCAATTTATTCAGGCTATAGGCTAGCTGCACAGAGTGGAAACAAAGAAAGAGACTAGAAGCAGACAAAAGCAGACAGCTAGGAGGTTATAGCAAGGGAGAATGCATGCAATATTTTATATATGCAAAAAGTCAATATTATTACATGTTCAAATTGCAACATTAATAATTCAGCCCTTGATTGTTTACTGAGTATAATGCACGCCGCTTCTATTACTTTGCACAGTTGGCAAAATGGCAGTAAGATCTGGTCTGTGTCCTTAAGGAACACATAATCCAGATCACAAAGGAAGGGAGGGGAATAACTGAGAAAGAACAATCAATGGAGGGACACAGGGAGTACTGGACACTGTGGAGGACTGACACAAGCATCATGACAAAACTATCATATTAAAGGCAGTCGTCTAAAGGATGGTTTCTGCTGACTGTGCAACTACAAGACAGTTATAGACAAAACGCTATGAATACTCTAGTCAAGTATCTATCATCCTCACACTTTTCCCAACTGGAGATTTTTTTTAATTGCTACACTTCAATCTTTTACACGTAACTAAAGAAATACCCAGCCTTCTCACTGCTACTATAATAGTCTTCCAAAGACAGTTAACTGCAACACTTCAATCTTCTTACTATACTATATAAACAGTGGTTCCCAAAACTTTACTCTTTAAAATTATTGCAACTACCATGTACTCCCAGTAATTAGCACCAGGCAGGAAGAAGGGGAGTTCAAGGCCAGCTTGGGCTACATAGTGAGACCAACTAAAACGAAAAGAAGGCTAGCCTCCACCAATATAATTTTTAAGTTTACCACTATAAAGAGTGGTTATACTTAGTTTTATATTAATTTTTATGATGGTTAAGACTTTTAACAGCATATTTTAAAATAAAATATTTAAAACTATTACATGGCAGTTTGATGTGGTGGCATACACTTTTAATTCCAGCACCTGGGAGGCAGAGGCAGGTAGCTCTCTGTGAGATGGAGGCCAGGCTGGGGTCTATACAGCAAATTCTCAAGCTTCTTTATACATTAACAGAAGACAGATCCCCATAGATGCTTCAGATTGCTATGTAGCTCAGGCTGGCCTCAAACTCAAAGCACAACCTCCTGCCTCAGGCTCCAAGATTTACAGGAATAAGCTGCCATGCTGTTTTATTTTTTTCTAGTCAGTGTCCCTACATAGCTTAGGCTGACCTTCAACTCATAATCCCCTTGCCTCAGCTTCCCAAATGCTAGGATTTGGGGTGTGCTTGGTTTCAGTATTTTCCTCAATTGAAATAAAAGAAAGGAAAAGGCCCAAAGAAACTGCATCATTACAGAGTTTGCGGTCTGACTCACTGGGAGAGCATGCGCTTAGTATGTATGAGGTACTAGATTCAATCCTCAGCATCAGAAAATAAAGTATACCACTAATATTTACCATAGGGGGCATATATCTGTAACAAGGGTACTCTAAAAATATGGAAGTGTGATTGAAGTTTAAATGTCAAAATCAAATTCTTCCTTACAAGTTAGAGTTGTTTCTTTTTCTTTGCTGGAGGACAAATACAATTTTGCTTTCCTCTAGGACTAAGACTTTTATTCTATTCTGCAGTTAATTCAATTTATTTTCAGAACTCTGGTAAATTGCCTCCAAATGATGAATGAACACTATTGTACATATTCAAAACTTGGTTTTCAGCAAAATCTCAAAAATACTGTAAGAAATGACTAAACACAGCACTATTTGAATATGATTTAATTTCAAAACAATGAAAAGAAATACATATTATATTTACATGTATATTTAGCATACGGCTAAAGCATATAATGAAAAAAATGCATGTCACTTAAGCTGTGGCAACTAAGTATGGTTGATAATCTGAAGGTACCACAACTACCAAAGCAATAGACATGAACCAAAGACACCCCCACTGGCAATAACACTAGCAGAATAATGCAGCTAATATTCATCTGCAGCTATAAAGCAATTACCTCAAATTAACATCACACTAAAAAGTACTGTATTCAGTCTTCCTTCATTTTCTACTTTGAAAAACCAACCAGGTCTGTTGGCAACTGCTCTTAAACACTTAGGAACATAAATGCCCATAAATACTTTCTCTTGGCCAAACTAAACAAACTCCACTAAGCTAAAATTTACTAGGGGAGATGACAGAGGAAGCAAATAGTTATTTTTCTCTCCAGTAAGCCATTCAAATCTCTTTCCCCCATGTCTTGCCAAGAGGAAACAAACCACTTGGAGGTTTTGGCACTAGGCTTGGAAATCTGTGTCTTAGAAACAGGTAAATTAAGGGTATTTGAGAACTTGCTGCATATAAGCACATAAACCATCTTTATTAATTTTCTAAGGTTGTATAACGTACCACAGATTGGGTGGAGGAGAGATAGAAATTTACATTCTCACAGCTCTCCAAGCTAAAATCTGAGCTCATGATGTCAGTGGGATTGGTTCCTCCCAAGAGCCTCAGGCTCTCCTCTTCGGCACATACAGGATTGTCTTCTTCTCATACCACATCCTCTTCCCTCAGGAGCTGTCTTGTCCAATTTCTTGTTCTCTAAATTACTCCAGTCATATTGTATTAGGACCTACCCTAATGACCTCTGTGAAGATCCTATCCCTAAACACAGTTAAATTCTGAGGAGCTAAGAGTCTGGATGTCAATATGTATTTTGGAGAGGACATACATCAGCCCTTAACAGCACTGAACCAGCTAGAATCCAGCAGTCAATTTGGATCTTCTTTTCTTGTACTAATGCTTAAATATTATCTGCTTATTCATAAACTATTAAATGTCCACAATGTTCTAGATGCTAGATTTACAAAAATGAACATGATATAGTAGCTGACTTAGGGGATTCACAGTCTATTACTGGAGACAAGAAACCCTAAAACACACAGAAGTGAGTGTCCTTTAATCCCTTTTGAAATAAAGCAAGATAAATCAGGGTATAAGCAATAAAATAATAAAAATAAATGTTAAAAGGAAGAGAAGACTGTAAAAGAAAGTGCAAAGGAAATACTATGTTTCAATCATTTTGCTATTATTCACCCCTCTTTTTTTTCTTTCTCAAACATAATAGCATATAAAAATACATTTTCCAAAGCACAACTGTACTTCAATTCCTTAAAGCTTTCTGCATTCTAAGTGGCAGTTTTCACTGCTGCAATGCTGGGGACAAAAGAAGAAAGAAATGTCAGGAGAACCAAATTCCAATTAACTTGTGGGTTGATGTTTTAGAATGAGTCATTGCCCTTTAATAAGTTGGAATGAAACTCAGCCATTAAAGTAGTCTGCCAGTAGAACCCCAGATGTTCAATGGAAAATGATGGGCAACAAGGGGGTACAATGAGAAAATGCAAGTAATTACCATTAATGGCAGTAATGTCTACTAACAGGACATAATTGTAAAAGCAACAGACATAGACTGGTAATGTAGCTCAGTGGTAGAGCATTTGCCTAGCATGTGAGGTCCTGGATTTAATATCCACCATGGGGTTCAGGGAGACAGGAGACATTAGACTTCCCCAATCAGAAATCTGGTAGGTCTCATTAATAGTTATTTTTTTGTTTTAAAAAGTTAAAGAAATTAAAAGCAGAAATAGTTCAATATGTCCATGCTAATTCATATTAACTGGCATAATAGTCAATTTAGTTTATAAAACAATTTTAAGTAGTTTTCAATAATATTAAGTCATATTAATACAATAATATGCACCCATGACACTGCTTTATAGTTGATTATGAAACTAAAATGGCACAGCAAATGTTTGTATCTTGGTTCCACCCACAGTCCTTGAAAGTCCTATAAAAACTGTTAATCTCCAACAATGCATTGTTTCTGAAGAACATGGTTATTTAACTCAGGGAAGCAAAGGCAGGCTGATCTCTGTGAGATCAAAGTTAGCCTGGTCCACATAGCAAATTCTAGGCCAGCTGGGGCTACAGGGAGACCCTGTCTCAAAAAGGAAAAAAAAAAAAAAAAAAAAAAAAAAAACCCTGCTTAGATCCTTTCACCAGTAATTAATTCCTGATTGATGGCATTCAAATTCAACAAATCCCATTACAGCATAATAAACTCTTTGAAGCTTTACAACCTAGTGACATGAAGAATATCTACTCTGACTGCCATCTTATGACCAACTCAACTTGATTTCCTGAAAGAGACTAGTCTTGAGAACTACCTAATCCTATATAAACATATTTGTAGTTCTCATGGTGAAAATAAAAGATTTGATTCTTATTTTTCTTAGGATAAGCTCTCTTGGATTGTCTTTTATCTCTTCTCAATCTATCTTTATCATGGATAAAAATAACATCTCATCAACAAATAATGGCAGTTGTTAAAAACTTGATATCACAACTACAATGGGAGACCTTATTAAAAGCATTCCCTTTTAGAATAATTTAAAAAGAAAATGCAATTAGCACCAATTACACCAAGCATAATTAAACTTTATCTTTCATCCTTTTCTATGAGAGGAGAAACCATAACTAAATTACTCTTAAAACTCCACACAGTGGCCAGGTCTGGTGGTGCGTGCCTTTAATTCCCAGCACTCAGGAATCAGAGGCATGAGGATCTCTGTTAGACTGATCTCTGTTAGACTCTGGTCTCCATAGTGAGCTCCAGGCTAGTTGGGGTTACAGGGAGATCCTGTCTCAAAAGAAAACGAAACAAAACCTCTCTACAGTGTTTTAACACTGGAGATGAAAAACCTCAAGACACTTTCTAGCAAGTCACTTCAACTTTTTGAGTCTCAGCTTTCTCAACTGTGAAAGGCAGATGATGGCATCTTCCATACAGGAATACTCAATGTTAATAATTATACAAATAAGGTTCGGGAGATGGATTGGCAGGTAAAGCACTAGCCACACAAGCATGAAGACTGGAGTTTGGATCCCCAGACCCACATAAAAAAAGCAGGATGGGCATGACAGGCTGCCTATAATTCTAAACTTAGGAAGGCAGAGACAGATCCCCCAGAACAAGCTGACTACTAGATAGATTAGGCATATCTGTGAGCTCTAGGTTCCATTAAAAGACCCTGCCTCAATGAATAAGGTGGAGATGTCATCCTCAGGCCTGCAAGTTGCACACACATGCACCTGCACTACACACACATATATATCCACACATATGCATGCATACTACACACAGGCACTTAAGATTAATAATAATAATATAATAAGTTGACACATTGTAGATACTCAAGAAAACATAGTTCTAATTATCACTAATGAGAAAATTATCATGAGGACAACTGAGAATGCATTTCAGCATTTTACAGTTCCCAAGAGGTTGCCTTCAGGCTATTTTGTCCTTATTTATTCTCTATTGATTAACTCTGCTACAGCAGCCTCATCTCCTCTACTGCCTCAAACCACCTGCCATCAGCTTGCCCCTTATGAACCCTTTACAGTTTTACTCTGGTTCTCATCAGATACTCTCTCAGCCCTGTCAACAGCAAATCAGTTCCTTCTCCAGGTTTATTCTTGAACTTGCAGTGTCTTCCCTGCTGAAACACTACCTCTTCACTTCACTGCCATCAACACTCTGGTCCCATCTACCATATAACTACTTTTCACATTCTCAACATTTGTCTAACTATATATTTGATCTACACACTTAGGTGCAGCTTCTTACTCCACACATTTCTAAATCACTATCCCCTTCCTCTCCATTCCATATCAGGACCCACTTATAATTTCATAATTTCCCAAAATAGTCTCTCCTTCTAAATTATGAAAGTGTGTGTTGCTTTGGGGACTCTGTCTGCCATGGTAACATCAACTAATAAATCACGTTTTTGAAATTTTAGGGCAAAAGAATATTTCTAGCAGGTTCAAAGAGGTGACTGTTTTTTTTACAGGAGGTGGGAATAGTTCAGTCTGTGTACACTGCTTAGAAAAAATACTTTAAATAAACTCTTCATTTATATTTTAAAGGGGAAAAGACAGTTCAAAAAGTTCACAATTGCTTGTCCAATTTAAACTATTTTAAAGCTCACATCATCCTCTTAAACTCCCTATTCTTTACATTACATCACTCTATTCTTTCTGGCTATTCTTTTTGTTTTCAGACAGGTTCTCTGAATGTTGCCTAGCCTATTCTAAATCTCATGAGCTCAGGTACAACCTCCAGAGTAGCTGGGACTGACTACAGGCATATGCCACAGTGCCTGGCCAGCCTTTACACATACATAAACAAAAGTAAATGCAAATCTTCTAATAGCCGAAACTTAACATGATTTTCATAGTATAAATTTAAGAATTCATACATACTGTGTTCATTAAATTAAATACAAATTACTGAATGAATTCTTATGCATTTGTATGAGAAAGCAACTAATTGTTCATCAGATAATCAAAAGACTTTCTGTTCAAGAGAACTCACATCAAACAAACTTAACATTTACTACTAAAATGCTACCCTGACACAAGGCTCAAAAACACAAATTTTTAAACTACAATGGAAAAGTACTGTTTCCGAAATGCCTAGACCTCTGATAAGTGGTACGTTTAACATGTTCTTCACAACATACAAACAGAAATTGGGACTGCAAATTAATCTTGAAGACCCAACAAATTAAACTGTAAATTATATTATGCATGCTATATAAACATGAATTATATGTTCCCCATTTCATCTCATTCTAGAATCATCCACCATCACCATAATAAGCTATATTTATTAAAACAGCAAGAAGTGTAACAACACAGAAGATTCAAATAATAATTATGATGGGGTACCAAAAAATGAAACTGTGCAAGGAGGAAAAACAAAAGATTCTCAATAAAATGATCATTATTTCTTTTTCAGTAAAAAGAGGATCCAAGGTATCCTAATTAGGAAAATGTTAGGGAACTGATTTGAAAATATGGGAGCTGGGAAATGGCTCAGCTGGTGAAGTACTTACTACACAAGCATGAGGACCACAATCCAAATGGCACCAGCCACATAAAAGCCCACAGGCCTGTAATCCCAGTGGAGGGGAGGTAGAGACAGGAGAATCCCTGGGGCTCACTGATCAGCTAGCTCATCTAGCCTAATCAGCAAGCTGCAGGTTCAGTAAAAGATCCTGCCTCAAAAACTAAAGAGTGACTGAGGAAGACACCAAATGTTAACCTCTGGCACACGCACGCGCGCGCGCGCACACACACACACACACACACAGGAACACAATATGAGCTATGACATCAAATAGGAACTGAGTTTCAACAACACTCAACCTTCACTGAGACTTATAAGACTCTGAGTCCATTTTTTAGCTACAGATTATAAATAGCAATCCTTTAAAAGCTGTATACTGAAATAAAATTAATTATGATAAGTACTTACTTAAGAACAATTTAAGATCTCAACAAACTTTACTAAAGACCTAGACATTTTTACAGTCAAAGTATTTCACACCTGCCAAGGAACTTTGCCACGGCAGAAAGAAATAGGCCCCCTGCCCTTTGCTCTTGCTCTGTCTTCATCTTCAGAAAACAAAGCATCACAAAGTTTATAATAGTAAATAAAGAATATTATTCGATCACTCTCATACTAGAGAGATACACCACTATCAAGATGTTTGTATCTTTAAAAAAACACCATTTAGTGAAATCTAATACAATTCAACAACCAATTGGTAAAAAGAGAAAACAAGAAACCTACACTGTCATTTCAATGTACATTTTGAGAATGTGTGATCAGATTTAATATTTCAGCTAAAAAACAGAACAGATGACCATTTTCTTAACAGATTATAAATAAAAACTTTGAATACTCAACTGTAAAACCCTAAAGGCATTCTCATTCAAATAAGAAATGAGGTAAGGATGTCCACTGGTAATTACTATAATTTAACATTATTCTAGATGTTCTGAGCAATACAATTAAAAATACATTAGCAAGAAAACCAAGGAACTTTTCTAAATGGTATAGTTGTTATTACAAAACTAAATAAAAACTATTACAATCAAGAGTTTCCTAAGATGGATGAGGAAAAAGTGTATAAAGAAATGATTACTTTGTCTATGTTCCATCAAATACATATATTCAATTGTCTTCAAAACTTAATGAAAAATATTCCATTCACAACTGAATCAACAAATTCTAAGAAACTAAAAATACTACTTTAACAGGAAGCAGAATCCCAACCATAGCTGTTGGCAATTGACAGGTGCTGTAAAAGGGAAAGTCAGTTTTCCTTTAAGGCTGTGACACTGCGTAGGGTGACCAGGCTCCAGTGAATGGACTCACAACAAAGGACATTTGATTTGCGAGGCTTTAATACATAATATATATGCTATATATATTTACATATATATGCAGGTACATGAACTCGGGTATGTAGGAAGAGGGTACAGATAGGGGAGAGGGTCTAAATATGATAAAAATATATGAAATTCACAAAAATTCAATTAAAAAAAGAAAGATTCAAGGATTACTAGAAAAAAAACAAGGGAGGACAGAACCAACATGAAGAAAATCACAAACTACATGAAGAAAAGTGGAAACTGTATTCTCAACTCAAAAGATGACTGAAGAAATTATAATAACTTTGCAAATACAATACACATCTATCACTAGAAAATTAATTAGCTACTCTAATGGGGTATTTTAGGGCCTTAATAAAGTACATTAAAGATAATCTGAAAAAAATACACAGGAAATGCTGAAAATATTTTTTTAAAGATAATGTTAAGAATTCATGTAACCACAGTCTGGAATTACTGGAGCAAAAGTAACCAGCCCAGCTATGGTAGCCAGCACATGAAATCCCAGGATCAGGAATTCAAAACCTGCCTAAGCTATGCAATGAATTCTAAGACAGCCTAGGTCACATGGTGAAGCCCAATCTCAAAAACTAAATAACATAAACAGCCCAATGGAACAAAATAGAAACCTTTAAAGAAGGTGATTACTTGTATCTATAGATAGTTGACATACATATAACCTGGCCTTAAAACATCCAGAAAACAATAATTGTTCAGTAAATTGTATTTAAAGAATTATAGGTGATCATAGTGGCATACGTCTATAATCCCAGCATTCAGGAGGCTGAGGCAGGAGAATCCCAAGTTTGAGGTTAGTGCCCTGTATAGCAAGTCTCAAATACAAAAACAAAACAAAACAAGAATTGCCATGCTACTCTATTTCAGAAACAAATTAAAGATGTATCTTTAGGGAACAGAGAATTGACTCAACAGTAAAGAGCACTGGCTGCTCTTGCAGAGGACCAAGTTCAGTCCCTAGCACTCATGTGGCACCTCACAACCATCTGTAACTCCAGTTCCAGGAGATCCAATGCCCTATTCTGGCCTCCACTGGTACTGCATACATATGGTATACTTAAATGCAGGCAAAACATTCATACATGTAAAATAAAAATAAATAAATCAAAAGATTTTATGTTAAAAAATGTCTTTAAAAACTTTGAAATCAATGTAAGGAAATAGAAATGATTATAAAATTAAAAAATGAAAAAAAGTCCTTCGGACATTATGAAAAAATTTTTCAGAGATTTAACCACATTGCTTCAAAAGAAGAACACCAAAACAAAATTAAAATGTGAATAACTGGAGAAATTATATACACTATAGTTTGACAAAAGACTAATAATTGCACATATCAAGAACTCTTAAAACTCAAGGTTACTTTTGTTAAATCTCCAGTGTCATAACAGATGAAGGACACTAAGAGATAGGTGCCAGTCCTTGTGGTGCACACCTGTAATCCCAGCCCTCGGGAGATCAAGGCAGGAAGGGGTATCATCAATTAGAAGCCACTCTGTGTGACACTGCAGGACTCTGACTCAAGAAAAGAAAAGGAGGGCAGAGGCCAGAAAGGAAGTAAGAAGAGAAAGGGAGAGTTTATGTCACTAAAAATAAATGAAAAAAAATTTATAGAAAATACAACTTTCATGTCAAAATGGCAGTAGACCGCTAGTGCTGAGCATGGAGATGTTGTTGATATTCTCAAGCAGAATGATGACTATTAACTAAACTGTTCCAAAAGACAATCTATTAATGTCAACTAAAATCATTACAATCTGCTTAATATGTGACTTCAGGTCTACCTAAAGTGATGGAGGCAGCTATTAATTTATCAAGATGTTATGGGCCATCGAGGTGGCTCAGAAGGTAAAGGATGCTTTATCTCAATCCTGACAACCTGAGTTCAGTTCCTGAGACCTACATGGTAGAAGGAAAGAATTGACTCCTGAAAGTTGTCCTCTGACCTCCACACATGTGCCATGGCACTCATGCATTCATACACATACATACACACACATACACACAAATCAGTGAATATAAATAATTTTCTTAAAAGAAGTTAACCACTATCTGTTCAAAATTATTGGAAAAAGCTTAAATTTTCAACACTTGATATGGTACTTTAAAAGCTATAATAAATTCATATGCCAGGAGATCAGACACATTAAAAACAATAAAAGATAATATTTTATTGATTTGCATAAGCATTCCCAATCTAAGGGAAAACAGGCTAGTGACAAAGTCTCATGTACCGATTTTTAGTGAAAAAAATTATAAATTACATTTTTTTAAAGTAAATTCGAGGGCAGGTGTAAAGGTGCTACCAACCCCGACACCCTGAATTCAATCCCCATTGTGAAAGGAGAGGGCCAACTCAACAAGTTGTCCTCTGAGCTCCATTTATGCACTGCTGCATGCACATTCAATAAATAAGTAAATAAGACAGTAAATAAAGAAATTTTAAAAATAAATATCCATTTTAAAAAGCCTACAAGGATATTCAGGCAATTAATGACTCTTTGGGGAAAGGCATATTATAAATACTATTTGTCATTTATATATTACTGAACTTTCCAAATTCCCTATGACTACTTAATACATTAGTAATAGAAAGTATATAAAATTTTACAACACTGCTGTGATAATAGTATCCAAAATCACATTAACATTGATATTCCCACTTTGTAGGCTGAACCAAAATTAGGAATGATCTCTAGGTCAGATGATACTTTCTCCAATCACAGTTAATTTTTCAAAGCTCTACAACACAACCAGATAAAGTATTTCACTTCTTTATTTATGATCAAGTAGAATGCCAATTAGTATTCATATATCAGTCATTCTGTTTTCATCCCTCTGCCAAACATCAGAATCAAGGTGAGAAACAGGTCCTGGACTTTAGATCCAACACAACTCAGACTTTATCTACATCCAAATCCTCAGCAGGAGATTTTTTAAAGAAAAATGATGGAGGGGAATATAGGTATTACTTCAACAACTTCTAATCACAACTCTTCTCTCTCTCTCTTTGGAGGCAGGAATGATTTTTCTCCTCCAGTAACTTATAAGGCACTACTAAAGGGCAAGTAAGAAGGCTTTCTTCTAAGCGATGATGCTTTAAACAGATTTTCCAGTGTTAAATGTTCTCTTTCCTCTGGTTAGAGAGGCAGCCTAACTCTGGGAGGGCCAAAAACACTGTGACAGCACTTGACCCTCAAACAATAAAGCAAGACTGCCAATTCCATCTGCTTCCCTCCAAAAATGGGAGAAAGGTTTACATGGTGGTGTTAAGGGTCTGAGGCCCCACAAATGCTGTTCTAAGGGACATCCTTTTTCACAATAATAAGATGCTCTCTAACTTTTTTGAGGACTTAAAAAGTACTTCAAAGAGTCACTCTTGATACTACATGACAATATTGACAATGAAGCACACTATCTTTAATATCATATTTCTTGTTAGAGATATTGCTTCCAGAATTGTCTTTTCTTTTTAATTTTAATTTTTTTTCCTATGTATGAGTGGATTGCCTGCATGTATACCCGTGTCGTGCAATGCCTATGGAGGTCAGAAGAGCGTGTCGGATCCCGTGGAAGTGGACTTATAGACAATTGGTAGCCACCATGCCACCATATGGGTGCTGGGAATCAAATCCAGGTCCTCTGCAAGAGCAGCCAGTGCTTTTAACCACTTAGTCATATCTCCAGCCACCAGAATTGTCTTTTCTTACTAGTCAACTTTCTCTTCAAGCTACTCAAGGACTGAGTTGGAATAATTATCTCATCTTTCCTGAACCTCTTTCTCTCCTATTCTACTCTCATTTTCCTCATGCATGCAAATGTAACATAAAATCCTTCCAACCTATACTCTACTGCAGTGGTTTTTCAAACACACCTGCACGTTGAAGTCAATCTAAAGAACTCTTAAATACAAGGGAGAGGGGAGTATCCTAATCCTATAGAGACAGAAAGATCAGTGTTTCCTGGGGCTACAAAGGAAAGCTTACAAAGGACACAAGCAATCTTTAGGAGGTAATTTACATGTCGTTATTTTAATTGTGGTAATAGTTTTACAAGTATAAACATGTATTAAACATTAAGAACACAATTGAAATATGTATAGTTTATTATATGCCAATTATACCTTTGAAAGCTTTTGTTTGAATAAATAAATATGTCTGGATCCTATCCTGCCCCCACTGGAATAGGGGTGAGGTTCTTTCTAAAAGTAACAAAAATAATTGAAGTTTCAAGGAAGTTTATGAATGTATAAGACAGAGAACTTGCTGCTCTACAGCTACTACTTCCTCCCATCTTTACTTTGGTTCTCTTGAAAAGCCTCACTCAAGCCCGTCTCAGCATCACTCAGAATCAGTATTCTGATTCCTGGGTTCTGAACTAGCATTGTTAAAGTCATCTATGAACTCCCGACAATCACTGGTCACTGGAGTCCTTCCCTTGCTTGACACCACTTCACATCATTCAGATCCCATCTATCCGCAAACCTCTCTACTCTGAGCAGTTCCAGATGTTCCTCCTATCTTTCCTCCTCTTTCTCCATCTCCTCCTTCTTTTTTTTCTTTTTCTTGGTCTTTTTGAGACAGGGTCTCACTATAGCCTGAGGTGGCCTAGAACTCACTATGTAGACCAGATTGGTCTTGAACTCACAAAGATCTGCCTGCCTCTGCCTCCCAAGTGCTGGGATTAAGGACCTGTGCCACCAAGCCCAGCTCCACCTACTTTTCTAATAATGGTCACTCCTTTATCTCTTTCTACTAGTCTGTTTATCAGTCAGTTCTCTGGCTACTGCTTTTACCATGCTAAAGGCTTTCCCTGAGTCATTTCTACAGAACCAAGTTAAATGTAGCTTCAATTCCATCCCCATTCCATCCCCCGCCACACATACACTCTACTCCTGTTTCTTTTGCACATTCCACATCCATAGATTTCAACACCTATCTACATCTTCATCTGACTGTTCCAATGATTCTTCACTTCACTTTAATATATGTGTCCTGAGACTCGTGCTTCCTCTTTTCTACCCATAGATGATTAGGAGCGATTAGATTCTACCTTACTCTGTCAGACTGAGTCTAAAATACAACACTAAGTTCATAGCTTCTCATTCATTACCTTTGATTTACTCCTTTTAGCGAAGGTCAGAACACCCTAGCCTGGTCCTCCACCACCATCCCTATCTCCCTCATCTTCAACTATTTCCCTACTAACTCTGTACCAAGATGGATCAAAGTCAACGTCATTGTCGATTTCAGATGACAGGATCAATTTATAGACTTTGTTATTGTCAGCAAGTTCTCTAACTGCCACGATTTTGGGTATCTCTTTTCGGTCTCACTGATATCTTCTTTTAGAAAATAATTCATGTATCTCTTGGGCCTAAACCCTGCTGTGTGCTCTCAATACCCACATCCAGTGTGAGCTGGCTACCTTCTACTCTCATCTTGCTCACTACATCAGGCACATCACTATTCATACCTTTAACACGGTACTGTAAATGTCACTTTCCTCCAGTGTTATTAATACTCTGTATATCGCATAGTAAATTCCTCGAGGAGAGCTATGACATTCATGTATATATCCCTAGAACCTATTCAGTCTGGGGAAATGCAGGTTAAAATAATTTCAACTATTTACAAAATGTGAACTTCATACCCCTCAAAACAGTCTTGAATACTATTTTAAGGATTTCTTAGGATTATAAAACAAATACTAAGCAACAGGATACTGAATAAAATCGTGATCTAAAAGATATACTTAAACTCACGATCAAAACTATACCACTCTAAAAATTTCAACAAGAGCAAATTTCATAAAATAGAAATACAAAGAAGAACAGCAATAAAAAACATCCTAGAAAAAAAAAAAAAGAACAGGGCTGGTGAGGTGATATGGCCTTTGCCACCAAGCCTGATTACCTAAGTCAATCAACACCTGGAACCCTTATGGCAGAAGTAGAGAACCAACTGACCTCTGCACGAACACCATGTCACTTGATCACATGCATGTACATGTACACACACACACACACAATTTCTAATTAAAAAAAAAAAAACAGGAACAATACACAGACTCAACCCATCCTTCAGGGGGTGTCCATATCCAGAGCTGATTACTGAAAGGATTTGGTAATCATTCTTTAATCAAATAACTACAAAAAGAATCAACAACAAAACAAAGCCACCCTAGCCATTTTTTTTCTAAATACGTGATGGGATTCCCCTTTGCCATGCTGTCTAAATGATCTGATTATTTAAATTAATCTACTCTTACCAAACAGATCATAACAATCTTTTTTCTTGTTTTTCCTATACTTCAAAACATAGTACACACATCTTGTAAATCTTAAAGTATTAATTAACCTAATGATGGAGGGAGGGCTGAGACTGTTAGCAGGAAAACATCTCCTAGGACTATGGCATTGCTTCAAGGTTACACCAATCTTCGTGGTTTTATGTAGGTAAGAGTTTTTTTTGTTTTATTCTTTTTTTTTTTTTTTTTTAATGAAAACCTTGAACTGCAACGTGTTGCATGAGCCACGGAGTTGCCACACCTACTCCAAAACCTACTGTACGACTCAAAGGGCACACACTTTCGCAAAGGGCCAGCGTCGCCCTGCCTGTAAGTAGTAGCAGACAGCAAACGCACTCCCCCTACCTGAGCACGCAGCGGATAGCGTTTTAGCCAAGAAGCAGTTCTGTGCAGTGCAAAACCACTAGGGCCAAATTTAAATCTTTCAGAAACGTCTAAACTCAGAAGGTACAAAGCACACATGTGCGCGCTGCAGGGAGGACATCCAGCTCTGCTGAAGAGTGCAAACTTGGGGTGAAAAAAGAAAACCCACGTTCAGCAGAAACCCGAGGACTCTCACGCGCGGCCACATCAGCCCGGGGAAAGGAACAACTCCAGGATGGAGGGCGGCGAGGACAGAAGGAGCTCTCACGGTAAAAAACAGCCGAGGCAGGAACTGTGCTTGCTTCCTAAACCTCCCCGCTCCGCGCGGAACCAGAGCCCCGGGCGAACGCTCCCATGAGATAGCGGGGCCAGCGGGGACCACCTCGGCCGGGAGGCTGGACGGATGGCGGCGGCCGGGGCAGGGCGCAGAGGGCCGGCCGGGGTCGTGGCTGCCAGGGGTCCCGCCCTAGGCCGACCCCACACGGCGCCGCGCTCGCGCCCCGGGCTGCACGCTCCCCGCCGGGAAGCAGAACCGCGCGCCCTCGCCTCGCTGCGGCCAACTTCGGGACTCGCCCGGCCGCCCCAGCCCGGCCCGCGCCCACCGCGCAGTCTCGCGCCCAGCCGTTACCCCCAACCCAGCCTCCGCCCCCGGGAACAAAGTCCTGCCGGCTCCCCGCCGCCGCCTCGCCCCGGAGCCTCCCTGACCAAAAAAAGTTGTGGGTCCCCGGCCGCCCCGGGCCCCGCGTGGGGCTCGCGGCCGCACTCACCAGAGCAGCTCAGGAGCCCCCGCCGCGCCGCCTCCCCGCGCGACCACGACGCCCGCCGCCGCTCGGCTCGCTCCGCGGAGCCGTGCCACCTGCCCCTCTTCCTCCTAGCAGAACGGGTCCCGGAGAGCCATCTTCCCCCTCTTCTCACTGACTGACAACCCTGCCCCGACAGCCGCCACTGCCGCCAGCCGCTCTGACAGGCACGACCAGGGACCCGTCTCCAGGCAGCCAACCACTACCGCCCCACGCCAGGACAGCCTATCGCCGGCCCCAGGGGTGGGACCAGAACAACTTCTTCACCAATGAGAGTCCTCCTCTGCTACGGCTGGGCGGAGCCATGAGGTGGGAGGGAGGGCGAGGCGATTGGGCGTGGTCGGAGAAATGGGCGTGGTCGGAGATGCTAGAGGGAGATGATTGACTGTAGTGTTTGCTTGGGATACCCTCCAGTGAAGGTCGCAGACTCCGAACCCTTTAAAGCTTAACGTCTTCTCAGAAGGAAAGCTTTAGCAGATGCTGTGAAACGTAATCAGAAAGAAAAAAAATTGGTATTTAGTTACTTGAACTTTCAAGTAATCCAATTCACAAAACTATAACGTACATTTTTGGAGATAACAATGAAATTTCTCCCCTTTTATTATGCAACTGCTTTTGTCCATTGTCAAAATTGAAATATATTTCCCTAATTTTTCTTTCCAGGACCTGTTTCCCTACTCTTCTCTCAAACATAATATGTATAAGGACTAGAACCTGACTCCATGTGAACCAGCTGCTTCATACACTCTACCATATTTGATCTTGTAAACAACCTCACCTATCATATCCTCCTCAACCCCCATTTGATTTAATTAGAAGAAAAATCACCTCCAACCTGGAATACAGGAAGGCTGTACTATCTTAATGATGGAAATGAGAGAAAGTTCTTCTAAATCACTAAGCAACTTTTTAAACATGCCAAAGAAATAACAAGCATATAAATAATATATATGTGTTGCTTGAAGGAGGTATTAATCAAACAATTTCAGTTCATCTTTAGCGCAAATTGTTAAAATGGGATCCTACTTCCAAAGGCATACTCAGATATACAAGGAAATAGTAACAATAAGATCCGGTGTTAAGGCCATTATCGAGCCGTGCTCAGTAGGCAAGGAGAATCCAGTACAAAAAATTACCGTGTTTAGGAAAATTGGGACCTTTACAAGAAAGATGCTTGAGCTGAAAAGATGCAAGCTGGAGGCACGTGCCTGTAATCCCAGCTATTTGAGAGGGTGAGGCAGAAGAATCACAAGATTGAGGCCCGCCTGTGTCAAAGTAAAGTTTTAAAAAGGGCAGGAGATGAATTTCAGTGGTAGAGCATTTGCTCATATGCGCTAAGCCCCAAGATCAATCACCAGTGCCAAAAACATTATTTCTAAGTCAAAGGACATTTCATGAAGAGAAGCAATGTTTTCAAAGGCACAGAGCTGTGGAAGAACACAGAGTAGTCAGAAAATATGGAGACAAAGAGAAGACAATGGGTGGGGCCAAAAGAGAAGAAGCTGTCAGAAAGATGACACAAAACTATGAAAGACTTATGGGCTGATAAGATAATTAGCCCAGCACCATTCAGGGTGTTTTCTGCAATGTTGAAAATCTTCTCTCCTTGTAGTACCAAAATGGCAGCACCTAACTACATATGGCTATTGAGCACTTAGAATATGGCATGACTGATGAACTCAAAGTTTGTTTATTTATGATTGTGTGTGTATATGCGTGCAGTGCGCATGTGTGTGTGAGCACATGCGATAGCACGTGTGTGGCAATCAGAGGACAGCATTTTATCTTTGTCAGGAGTGTTCCAAATGCCTTTACCTACTAAGCCACCTTGCCAGCCCCAAGAACTCAAATTTTAATTCAATTTTAATAATACCCCATCGGACAACTCAGGTTTAGATTTTATTCTACAGACAATGAAAAATCAGCAGAAGTTTGGGAGATAAGAATTTGTTTTGGATTTTTGTGAGGTATCATCTCAATATTTAACCTTGAACCTGCCTCCTGCCACTGCTCAAAGCAGCTTGAAAGAACTTTGAATCATGTGGCCAATATAATCTGGTTTCTTTTAAGGGACAAGCCTTCTAAAACAGAAGAGAGTATCTGTTCCCTTTGAGAGGAATCTTAATGGATCAGCCCACAGTACTGTAGGAGAAATGGCATGATAATTTCAGTCCCCTAGACCAAGAGTGAATAACCCAAAGGAAAAGAGACAGGAAAAACCCAGAGTATGTTACACCCTGATATACTAAAGAACACATGCAGTGAAAGAGTAAGAGGTTAAATTCTACTCTCAAGTCCTAGAATAAGGGAGTGAAGGTCCAGAGAGGAGAAAATCCAAAGAGTCAACTACATCATAAAACAGAAAGGTAAACAAGATACGCAGAAGAGTGCGTGCACGTGCGCGCACACACACACACACACACACACACACACACACAGTTTCATTGACTATTGGACATGTTGGTCACTGATGTATTGGTCTGATTTAAAGAGCCAGGGTGTCTGGTGGCAGGAAAGACAATCAGGACAAAGGCAAGATTCCAGGAGATGAAGTTCTGAACCACACCTCAAGTGGAGTGGAAAGTGGAAGGAAATAACTTCCTGCTCTGTTCCTCTGTGCAGGCACTTGATTCGTCATGGAGACAAACAAATGTTAGAAACTTATAGCACAGGTGACTGGTCATTTAATGTAACAATAGAAGAGATGGCATAAGTCAGTATATGATTGACTTGTTGTTCTAGCAGAGGAGAAGTCCTCCTGTCAAAGATGGTCAGGAGAGATTTTGTGGAGGAGAGAGGCTCAACTGGGTCTTGAAAAATAGAGAGGAGTTTGAATAAGAAAAAGGTATGAGGAGGAAACTCTTGGCATGCCTGGGCAAATAACAGAAGCAGCAAAGCACAAGCAGTGTGCAGAGGGCATGGGACGAAGTTCGGCCTGGCCACAGCCCGGCTTGGCTGTGCATAGACTGAATGCCTTCAGTCCAAGCACAAATGTTCAGGAAGAAAATATTCCTTTTTGTGGCTCTCTGTCTCATTAGACTCACTTAGGATGCTTTCCAAAAATACCAATGCCCAACTCACACTCACAGCAAATAAATCCAAAAATTAGGGAGGGAGCTGAGGTCAAAGGAGTGAGGTTATAACGTTTTCCTAGTGCTAAATCAAGACTGTACGTAGGATGGACTGACAGGAGAGACACTGAAATCTGCCTGAGTGCATTTTTTGTATAATTTGTTTTTTCTTGTGAGAAAACAGGAAGCAGTTTACAGCCTGACTTCACTTTCTATTCTACTGTGGTAAGCTAATATAAAAGTCAACCTAAATCTCTGCCAGAATAAAACCAAAGAACAAATTTATGTTTGCAGTCTACTTTTCATCCCAACTTGTGCACATTAATTTCCAACAATAAGTGTGAAGTTAATTGTTGCACATAACCATTTATATTTTATTAGCAAAACATGAGAAAAAAGCAAGAGAACATTCTGTTTCAGGAGGGAAATGCTTTTATTACTTTATAAACGTTAGCATATTCCAGCCCTTTCTTACCCATTCTTGCTAGTCTCTATCTGTGAGCACAAATCCACATTAACTTCTAAAATGCATTTACCTTCTTGAACGTAAGCTTCTGAAAAGGCCAGCTGAACATTATAAGGCATGAATATTTTCCCTGTAATAATGAATTTCAGGAACTTGAAGAAAAAGATACCTAAAAAAATATATTTTATTAAAATTGACTGGAAACAATAAAATAACATGACTATTCTTAATAAATAAAGATAAAATTATCTTGAAAACTGAGAAAATCAGGAATGGTGAGGTCGCCCTGGGCTACACAGTGAGTGCCACTCCAGGAGAGGTACATAGTGAAACGCAATCCGGGAAAAGAAAAAAAAAAACAGTAAAAATATGTTGCTTCAATAATATGTTAAACATATTAAGCTCTAAAGGCTTAGTATGCCTACAAGGTCAATCAGGGGCTTGCTTTGTCAGATGCTGGGCCAGAACCCTATGTGGCCCCCTGCATAAGCTCAAAAGATGACCTGATAGAAGCTCTGCACCCACAGGGATGGCATGACTACCTACACCTACTGTCTTTTAAGAGCTTGAATTGATCATTGGAAGAGAAAAATCAATTGCCCAGTGGGAGCTGAAGCTAAATGTCAGGGAGTAAAAGGTAGACTGGAGAGGTCATAAGAGGGATAATATAATAAAGCGCTGCCGCCTGGGAGAGAGGAGACACGCACAGTGGAGGGTGAAGGGTCGACGGCAAAGGCGCAGAAGCAGAGGCAGAGCAGCAAGTCGCTGTCATGGAGATGGGGGGACCTAAGCTCCATAGAGATGGGGGGACCTAAGCTCTTTGTCCAGGGACAATGAGATGCTCGTCTCCTCCAGCTATACTCAATCACTCTTGCCTCCAGTGTTTGCATCGCATAACTGGGAGATCCAGCTGCTGCTCTTCCCACAGCCCCATAAGATTCTCATCTCCATCACTTACTGGGTTCAACATGACACGACTTCCACCTCTGTAGAAACCAATAAGGTTTCCAGAACTGCGGACTGTGATGAGACATATTCGGGGTTTTGTCCTCATTCCTGGCTTAGAACTCTCATGACCCTAGTTTTTCGTTAAATGACTAGGCCAAAAATTAAAGTATTTAGCCTTTTGACATTGGTTCCTGAAGTGGTTTTGAAACATGAGAGGGATAGAAGGAAAAGCCAATCTCTTGTTATAATGTTGAGGTACTCTAGGACTTAGATGTAGGCCTCAGAATGCAAAACTTTTCTTTCTGGCCACCCCTTAGCTTCCTTTCACCTGTTCCTTTTTCTCTCCCCAAGGCAGGCCATATAAAGCAGAAATAATCTCTAATCTTCCCCTGTATTTCTGTCTTGTAGCTGGCCACAGGGAAACTCTCTTACCTTCCCTGTCTGATCACAGATCCTTAGACCCCCATTTCAGATACCCAGGAGAAAAGAGCGCTGCACAGAGAAGCCAAGAAGAATCTGAACAGACAGGCTTTGCTGGGTTTCCCCATTTGGTCTGTTAGCATTAGCTCATGCCTTTTTGTCCAATCACATTCCATATGCCTGTCCGTGCTTCAATCATGCTTATGCAACAAATCCCATAAAAACCCCAAAGGACAGGCTTCTGAAACCTCTGGACAACTGAACACGTAGAGGCTTGCAGAAAAGTGAACAGGAATTCAAGCACATGCAGGACGGTGCTGCCTCCCAACTGCATGGGAACAGAAGCTCCTGTACTGGAGACCCTTCCAGTCCTCACTCAAGTATCCTTCTTCTGTCTGCTATTTATATCCTTTTAAATATCCTTAGTAAGCCTTAGAGTAATATTAGTAGTTCCCTGAGTTCTATGAAACATATTTTAGTAAATTAATCAAGCCTAAAGAGGGTGTTATGGGAGCCCCAAGTTTATGTCAGTCATTCAGAAATCCTGAAGGCTTGATCCCAAGCCCTTCAAACTTTGGGACCAGATGCTGTCTTTAGGTAGAAAAAGTCCTAACTGAATCGAATTAGAAGATGTCCATCTGCTGTCCTCTGCAAAACTGTTTGCTAGCTAACTGGTGGGGAGAAATCCCTCCAAATTTAGGGATCAGTGAAACGATCTGTGTTATAAGTAGATAAGAGGAGAAACTGGGTTTGTTTTATTATCTCTCAGTCACCTCAGATTAATAAGTTGAGAAAACTGGATCAATTGCATTTTGCAAAGAGACCTTTACAAGGTTGGTTATGCACTTTTCTAGAAATAACATCTCTGGGAGGAAGAAAACAAATTTCACATTTTAAAGGGGGAAAAGACCCATGCTCGGGTTGTAGCTCAGTGTCAGGACATTTGTCTGGTATGTGCAAGGCCCTGAATTAAAGCCCTAGTATAGTAGATGCTCATAAATTAAAACCTCATTACAGGTATTTGAAGGAGAAAATATTGCTTTCCCTTGTCTTTTAATAACTGAACTGACCTGGGTCATACTTATCAGCAAGTCATAAAGATAAGGTAGAGAACCCAGTGACTAACCGTTTCTCTCAGGTGACTGGAAATGAAAAATAACACATTTATCTCCTAAGACATTTTATTAGCCATGTGTCTTCTCAAAAAATTATGGTTGGAGGAAAATTTCAAGTATCTGTTATAAATCATATTTTTGAACAGTATCCTGTGATCTTGGAGAAAGACATTTCCCTCATCATGTTAGACAGACATGAAACTATATATGTGACAAGATCATAGTTTCACAAACTGTGAAACAGTTTCATAGTTTCAGCATGGCACAAACATAGAGAAATCATGAATAAACTTTTTCTTCTTTGTGAGCTTTTACTTTACTAAATGTTCTGCCATACATGTGAAGTTTAATGACCAAATAAAAGGAAATACAAATTATTTTTGAAGTAAGATCAGACCGTATGTTGCTAGTTGTTGATTCTGCTAACCCTTGTTAAACATTCTTCCTCATCACCTTTAGCCAATGCATTATTCACAATTCTCTAACGTGTTCTCCTAAATCCTGCACAGAAGCTCCCATTGTTGCAGACAAGCAAAAGACCTCACTGAAGAGTGTTTAGTAGAGAACCATGAAGTTGTATACAAATTTGCTCTGCTAGATGGGAAACCAGGAAACAGAAAGTATGTTTGTAACTGTGATAAACAGTGACTGCCCCAGAGGAAGTTGAGCTGTGGTTTTCATCTTTGGGTCCCCTGCAGTAGTAAAATGTGTGGCCCTCAGGGGAACTTCAGAAACACAAGTTAAAGGAATACATGAAATGATAGCAATTTTCTTTCCCTATGTCAGTTTGGTTTACCATTTCTTTTCAGATTTGCACATCTATCTCCACATCCACAGAGCAAATATTGGGAAATGTGGGGTCTCCCCTTTCTGACCACTCACCCTTGCATTCCTGAGAGGGATGTACTGCAATTGTATTTAGTTTCATATTTCACTGTGTATCACTTAAACTATTTCCAAAAATCATTTCCCATGTATCAACTCTTCTGTCAGAAAGGGGAGGCAGAAGTCAGGCCACACACTTCTTTGTTTCTATGCTGAATGCTATGCAATTCCCAAAGCTATTGGACATGCACAGACACTGGAAGAGGGGTAGATGACTCTGAGACCGTAAGTCCAGCTGCACAGAGAGGGATGAAAGGAATGGGAAGAAGAGACACACCCTCCATCAGCTCTGCCAGCCCACTGCTTCTGGTTTCTAAGGACCAAGGGAGTCTACCATATGAATAATACTTCCATGTTTTAATTTTGTTCTCATATGCTTAGTCATCCTCACCACACCCTAATATTTATGCCAAAAAACGTGTCCATAAGAGGACACAATATCACCACATGTGCAGTTAGAACACACTCACTTCCATTTCTTCTTCTACCCACAGAAGTAGAAGATAAGCTACCCACCTGGCTTATCATGGGACTCTTTCCCACCTGCCTCCATGCTGGCAAAGCCAAAGCACATATTCTTTCATCTTCTCTGTTATTCTGGCACAGATATGGTCTAGCCAGCTATTCTGTGTCATCCAAAGGATGTTATCCTTAAAACCTCAGACCCTATTGGCTAGATCATGCCTTAAAGCCTTAAAGCCTGTCCTACTTGCTTTCTATTGCTATGATAAAAGACACTCTGATCAAAACCACCTTGGAGGGAAAAAGTTTATTTGGCTTGCATGTTCCAATCACAGTTCAGACTTAGGGAAACCAAGGCAAGTACCCAGAGGCAGGAACTAGAGCAGAGATCATAGAGGAATACTGCTTTTTAGCTTGCTCTCTGGCTGGTGCTTAGACTGCTTTTTTATACAACCCAGGACCACCCGCCCAGGGTTAGCACGACCCACAGTGGTGCTCTATCACATCACCCAGTGATCAAGAAATGCCTCACAGACATGCTCACAGGCCAATCCAATAGGGGAAATTCCCTAATCGAAGTCCCTCTTCCCAGATGTGTCAAAGTGACAACTAAAGCTATCTAGCACCGTGTGACTCTTGAGGATTTTTGCAAAGGTGAATTCATCAGCCAGATCAACCATCAAAACTTAGCAAAGCTTCACTGGTCAGTCCTTAAGAAAGAATATGGCAAGAACATGGGGAAGGAATGTAGATATCTGAGATCAGGATCATTCCCAGTTCCTAGATCTGAGGCTAAGAAGAATCAGGGTGAGTATTGAAGGAAATTAGATGAAATGAAAGAATCAAGGTGAGGCGAGCTATCTGACCCTGGGTCAGTCTCATCTATTCTGCAACTGTAATCTTTTAAAACTGAAATACAGCAGTCTCTGCTTCATGGTAAAGGAGATATTCCAAGTCCCCTCGAGGATACCTGGATATATTGAGCATGATATCAAATGCTATACACACTGTGAGTTTTTCCTCAATATATACCTAGTTATGGTAAAGTTTAACGTATAAATTAATCAAATTAAGAGATGAACAAGAGTAACATAGTAAGATAAATTAATTGTAACCGTAGACTGTAAGAAATTTTCCAGCATCACTACACTTGCACGCTATTCAATTTTTATTATTTAATAAAATAAGGGTTGCTTGAACACAGTTGCTGTAATATTGCAACAGTCAAGCTTCTAACTAAGACAGCTACTAATGACTAATAGACAGGTAGTATATATGATGTACAATATGCTAGACAAAAAAATGATTCATGTTCTGGGTGGGAACAAACAAAACAGCACAAGATCTCATTGTACTATTCAGAAGAGTTCAAAATGTAAAACTTATGAGTTACTTATTTTTGGAATTTTCCACTTAATATTTTCAGACTGCTGTTAACCACAGGAAACTGAAATTATAGAAGACAAAACCTTGAGGCACGATGGGGGTGGGGGAACTACTATATAATATATACATTTAAAAATAGAAAAAAATACAATTAGCTCATTATATGTCACATGGGACATTTTGCAACTTGGTCAAGAACTACAATAATGACTCAGTCTAAAAGCCCTGTTGGAGCTACTCTCCATCACTGGCCTCCCCAAAGATTGTTTTGTGCTCCCAACAAGGACATGCCTCTTAACTTTCACTGAGTGGAGTCATATGGAATTTGTACTTTTGAATCTGGCTTTGTCTCTCAATATTGTGTCTGCAGAGTCCGTATACTCACTGTAGTTCTAGTTTGTTTATTTTCCTAACTGCATGATGCTTTACTACATGAATATGCTTTGGTTTCTTTGGCCACTCATTGGCGAGGGAGCTACGGCAGAGAATGTCACTGAAAGCATTCTTCTACAGGCCTCTTGTGCCCACGTACATACATTTGTGTGGTACACAGCCAGAAGTGGAACTGCTGGGGATAGGATCAGCACATTCTCTCCTTTACATGATACTGCCAAATCTTTTCCAAAGTACGTGTATCTCTTACACACCCACCAGTGGAATATGAGAATTCCAGTTGCTCCACATGCTTGCCAATATTTGAATTATCAGTCTTTTCAATTCTAGCTATCTGGGTGGGTGTGTAGAACTATCTCATTATGGTTTTAATTTGCATTTCCCTGATGACTAATGCAGACCTTTTCATGCTCTACTGTTTTAAAGTATCTTTGTACGTCTGTTTTATTGCAAATCACTGCTCAGCCACATTTAGATTCAGAAGCAACAATCATTTATTAAGTCCCGACAGTGAGTCAGAGTCTACATGTTTTCAGAGCCTCCACATACTCAATGCCTCCAAGGACTTTTTTCTGGACTGACTGGTTTCTTCTAGTCAGTCCCGATTAAGCTCCATGATATATTATCATGGACTTTATGGAGAAAGCACTTCTGGGTGAAAAATGCTCCTGAATGGCTGAGGGCAATGAGGTAGAGATGGGATTGAGCGTGGAATGGGAAAAACAGCCGGATTTTCAAACCCTACATCTTTAAAAGAATAGACTACAGTTTCCAAACTTCAACCTATCAGTCCTAAAAATGGAATGATAATTTACAGTGTTACAGATAGTATCAGTTCTCATAAGCCAAAGGTGAACTGGTTGCTGTTAGGTGGTATTGTGAAATAACAGTCACCCAGGAAGATCCTTTCTCTCAACCACTCAAAACAGTTTCTCTGAAAGTGTGGTAACATGGTAGCATCTGGTAACATGACATACTTGGAAGACCTAACATAGATTTACTTGACCTCAAAGTCCATCTAATTGAGTTTTGTATAGAGTTTATGGGAAGGTCAATGAGAGACTCCCAATATTCTTAGAAGAGGTGTCTGAATTTCCTTCTAGTGCATCTCAGCTGAGAGGTGGAACAAGTGGGGCTTCTATTATGCTGTTTCTACTATAGGTTAACTGGAGGGTATGATTATTCCATTCAAAGTCAACTGCTCAGACCGACACGCCATCAGTGTAGAGTTACTGGGAATGAGGCTGCAGGGAGAGCTTGAGAGGAGTAACACCGTACACACTAAGTAGCAAAGTTGAACAGTTAACCACACTGTTTAGGAGCTCCCTTGCTGAAATTTCCCTGAAAGGGAAACTCTAAAGACAGACAAACCTTGACTTAGCAGAGGGCAAGGACAGCCTAAAATGTGGAACCATATACAAGGTAGAAGGAGAGTAGTTCCAGGCTGAGGAAGGGATGAATGGGGAAGGAACGAATCTTGGAAGGAGATGTGAGCAAGAAGACACCCACAAAGGTCAACAGTTTCTCAATTTTCCTAAATCCAGCCTTGTAGCCTGTATTGTTCTTGGACAGCCAGAGACATGACCGGGCCTAACAGAACCAGTATTTGGCCTCCTGAAACACCCACTCAAACAGCACACCTGGAGTGTGCTTAGATAGGTCACACTGATAGCTCTTGGTGAGCCAGTTCTTCATATGCACCCAGCTTGACCAAAGAGTGATAGCTGGGCTTGTGTTAGTCTGATTGGTAGAACTAAAATACCGGGCTCAGGCTACTGAAGATAAGGTTCATTTAGCTCATGGGTTTGAAGGTTTGAAGGTTCAAATGGGCATAGCACAAGGTTTTATGCAGCACCTGGCCCCTGGCTGCATTGTCTCATGGCACAGATAGTGACAGAAAAGGCACGTACAGGAGCAAGCGCTTATATCAAACCAGGAGCGGACAGCATGGAAGGGCTATTGCAGCCTTGTGCATTTTATAACTCATGACAACTGCCAGAGCTACCTCATACTCACTATGACTTAACTTCTCTCAGCAGGCCCCAGACTTAGAAGCCCCAACCCCTCCTCATAGTGCCACCCTGGAAGGCAAGACACTAACACACAAACCTTTGGAGAAACACTGTTCGGTCATATCTCAACCATAGCAGGTGCATTTCAATTTCTGTGGAATTTATACCCTGTTGTGTTTGCACTGAGGAAGTTGCCCTAATTCAGATGACTAGCCCAGTGTTGGTGGCATATGTCTGCTTGGAGAGGAAATCTTCATCTCTCCTTTTCCTTCTGTAGGAAACAGGGGATCTGAGGGACTGAATTTTGAGGCACAAATAAGGTCATGAGGGGACCTAGAAGGACTGTAAAAGACAAATAGGGCTGTATAATTAATTAAAGTCAAGACTGAGCAGAAACCTCACAGTGCTCTTGTGACACGTGGGACCTTGGACTTGTTACTCACACTCTGCACATCTCAGCTTTCTCATCTAGGAAGTAAGGGGATTGGACTCTGATCTGAAAGTGAAATCGTTCCTTGATTGACACATAAGGGTTTTGCTCAGAACTTTGCAAACGGCAAAGGGGAAGCCTGGAGAAGCCTCCTGACTACTCGGAGCTGCTTGCTGTGCGCATGCCAAGCTCTTGGGTTCCCTTGATGTCACTATTATCTGGCTTTGGTCAATAAGCAATCCCTGAGAAGGAGAACTGGGAACTGTGGAAAAGAGAGAGGGGTATTTAACTTGATATTTGGGTCCCCTCTAAAATTTATTTCTTCAAACCTAATACTTAATGTGATAGAAATAGAGGGACCTTTAGAATATAATTAAGCCATGAGGTTTCTCTGGACCTCTCTGCCCTTCTACCTTCTACCATGAGAAAACACAGCATTATGAGCATCATCTTGGAACCTAAATCACAAAGCTGTCCAACCTTGATATTGAACTTCCTTGCTTCCAGAACCATGAGCTAATACATTTCCGTTCATGTTAAATTATACAATCTGTATTCTGTTGCAGGAGAGCAATGAACTAAGACCTCATGGTGTTTGTCTTCTGCTCCTTTCTGTTTGGGTATCCTGCACCTACAGGTCTAAGGCAACCCATTCTGTCTGGTAACACCTTTCTTCCCCTTGATGTTTGTCTACCATTGGTAACAACATCCTAACCCCTGTTTGTCCTTGGACATCTTAACATCCTTCCTGATTCCTTAAACTGTGCTCTCACCTACATAAGTAGTCCAGTTATGGAATCTACCTAAGTGTCTACCCACAGATGAATGAGTAAATGTGATAAAGAGGGGAGAGGGAGAGAGAGAAAAAGAGACAGAGAGGATTCAGTCTTTATAAAGGATGAAATCCCGTCATATATAGTACTACTAATAAACTTGGACAATATTATATGAAGTCCAACATATAAAAAAATACTTCAGGATTTCACTGAATAAGTAATCTAAAAAATTAATCTCAGAGAGGTTGAGCTGGTTATTGGTTATCAAAGCATGAAGACGAGAGAGAAGTGGAGAACGGAAAAAGGTTGGTCAATGGGTGCAATATTTGTTAGTAGTAATAACTTCTGATATTCTACTATACTACAGCATGTCTATAGTATAATAGTTTTTGTACCTCAAAATAATTAGAAGATTTTGAGTGTTTCAGCTGGAAAAAAATTATGTTTAATGATAGGCTGATTCCCCTGATTTAATTATTATACATTGTGGGCATGTAATCTCATAAGTATCTACAGTTGATGCAGTCAAATGAGAAACTTGGTCCTGTAATGGCTTGAATGAGAATGTCTCCCATGGGCCCCAAGTATTTGAACATTTGTCACCAGTGGTGGTGCTGTTTTGAGAGATTTAGGAGGTTTGGCCATCAGGAAGAAGCACATCAGAGGGGATGGGCTTTTTTAGCCATGCATCACTTCCGATTTGTCTCTCTCTGCTTTCTGTTCCCGCTTGAAGATGTGAATTCTAAGGTTTCTGTTCTGGCTACCTCTACTGCCACGTGTCTCTGCCAGAATGGACTCTTATACCTCTGTAGCTGTCAGTCAAATAAACTCTTCCTGCTATAATTTGCCTTGGTCATGATGTTTGATCATGATAACAAAAAAAGTAACTAATGCCATTTCCTACCAGGACTCTGATTGACACAAAGGTTCCTTTCAAAAAGAAAACTATGGCTGGGTGTGGTGGTGTATACCTTTAATCCCAGTACTTGTGAGGAAGATCTCTGTGAGTTATGAGTTCAAGGTAAGCCTGATCTACAAGGAGAATCTGTCTCAAAAAGACCAGAAAAAGAAAGGAAAAAAAAAAAAAAGAAAAGAAAAACTATGAATTACAGAACTACATAACCACTGACTACACACACACACACACACACACACACACACACACACACCACAATGTTAGTCTTATTCTCATTTCTAGAGAATGATAAGGTCTGGTGGATTATAGTTACTTGGAAGAGAGAAAAGTATACAGAATTAAAGAGTCTCCTCTTTCTGTTACTTACAGTATTGTTTCCCAACTTGAATTCCTCAAGGCAGCAATTGAGGATGACACAGCTTCATGTCTACTCAAAAGAAAGCCAGGTGAGGAATGGGCTGAGTTATCTGACTAACTGCATGATCTAGCTTCCAAAACCATTCTCTCCTTCTCCACACTGCCTCTGACTAGAATTATTGGACTCGACTGGGAAATAAAACCAGATTAAGCAAGCAGTTTCCAAGTTCTCCTTTCTACTTCACATCCCAAGATAGACATGATCCATGACTTTAATCTGAATACATTTTGGGTTCAGTCAGGAGTTGGCAGTTTTTCAGAAGGGCTGTGCCAAGTTTTCATTTCTTTACAAAAATTTACATTTCCCATTTCTGGTTACAGCCTTCTTCATTATACCCTCTTCTTCTCCCTGCACCCTCCCAGCCAGTCATTAAAGACAGAGCACACTGAAAGATCACGGAACCAAGGGATTAGAGAAGCTAAATGTCGATCACAGACATTCCAGATCTGACCAGAAATGCTTGTGGTATCTAACACTAGAAATGTTGACGTTTCAGAAGATTGGTGGAAAGGTTACAACTGTGGAAAATAAAACTGGGAGCTTTCAGGGTACTTAGAGAACACAAAAGTGAAAGGAGAAACAGCAAAAACAAAATCAAATGTTCAGAGCCAAACATGGTGATTCATCCCTGTGATCTCAGGATTTGAAAGGCTGAGAGGAAGGAGGATTAGCACAAGTCTGAGGCCAGCATGGACTACCTGGGAGAGTCCTAGGCCAGTCTGGACTATAGAGTGAAACTTTGTCTCAAACATAGCATCTCTCTCTCTCTCTCTCTCTCTCTCTCTCTCTCTCTCTCTCTCTCTTTCTCTCTCTCTCTCTCTCTCTCTCTCTCTCTCTCTCATACACACACACACACACAAATCTTTTAAAAGAAAAATAGCTTGAATTAGACTTTCCTGGTATTTGTACCTTGGAACCCTAATAGCCTAGGATACACCTAAGGAGGCACTGCTGAGGACAGAGGTTATGTCAAATTTGAGAAATAGTGCAAAAATGTAGCTCTTTCTTAGATAGTCCCAAAGCAGACTAAAGGCACTGAGAACACTGGTATTAAAGACTCCTCTTTAAACTGGGCAGGTTGACCTGAAATCCCAGTACTGGAGAGATAGAGGCAAGAAAATCCGAAGTTCAAGGGCAGCACCTCAGCTACATATAGAGTTCAAGATCAGTCTGGGATACAAAAAATAAGTCTTTTTTGTTTTTCACTTGTCCATTTATTTATGGGTTGGGGGTTGTACCATAGCATATACATGGAAGTCAGAGGACAACTTGGAGGAGTAGGTTCTCATTCCATCATGTGGTAGATCCTAGGAGTCAAACTTGGATCGTCAGGCTTGGCAACATGTCTCAATCCACAAAAGGCCCCTTTAATGAATGTCCTTTGTCCACAGCAACATTCTTAAAATTTCTAGCCATAAAAACTTCAAATAACACTTATCACTATCAGGTTAAACACATATCACCCTGGGAGCAGAAACTCAGAGAGATGTGACTTCTAGTCTCTCCATTGTCCATCTCTTGGGCAATGTGACTCTTGCCCTAGAGTCCCAAGTCAAATGTAGCTCCTTTCCATTAATGTTATTTGAAAAGAAGACGCTGCATAGTACGATGATGATGAATGGAATGAATGAATTAAGGATTGAACCAAACTGAAAACCTTGCAAAGCACTTAGCCCAGTGCCTGAAACCGAGTAAAAGAAATGAATGCCAGTGTTCCTACTCAGCAGCGACTTTAGCTTAGAAGAAACTTAACACATATTATTGATCCCTTAGGAGGTGGTTTGAATGAGAAATGTTCATCATAGGAACAACTTTTGAACATTTGGTGAGTTGGTGGTGGTGTTTGGCTGGACCGGCTTTCAGAGTTCATACACTCACTCCACTTCTGGGTCACTCTGCTTCCTGTTTGCAGTTCGGGATGTGAGCCTTCAGCTTTCTACTCCCACACCCTAGTGTGGCACCAAGCGGCAGGCTTCCTCTCCATGATGTCCCCTTATCTTCGGAACCATAAGTCAAAAGAAACTCTTCTATAACTTGCTCTTGGTCATGGAGTTTTATCACAGCAACAGAAAAGTAACTAAAATACCTTGTAAATGACTTAAAGTCTCGGGCTTTGTCCTTGTCAACATAAATTTTCTGAGAGATCCAAAGGCTTATGTCACAACAAATTACCCTTTACACAGAGAAGCCTTACATGAAAATGTATGACAATCAAAGGCAAAAATGTTTTCTCATAGTCATAGACAATGAATGCAGGTTGTTATAAGAAAGAATATCTATTTTCCCAGTGCTAGCTTCTGTGTTAGAAGGTAAATCTAATATATAATCTGAGTTTATCTTTGTTCTTTGTAATAGCTTTGCCATAGTTTCAGGTATTTATAGTAACAATATAAAAACATGAAGCAGTTGGATTAATTTATTTCACGTCTGCCCTTATTTGGACTAATAAAATAGAAGTGCTAATAAATTGGCAATGGTTAGCACAGTGTGGATCAACTTCCTTGGAAGGGTTGTAGCTTGTCTGAGAATTTCAAGTGTTTCCTAATTTAGTAATGTACTGGGGTAAGTTTCTTACTGACATCTAACTAATCACACTGAATCTTTTGAAAGAGAATTGTTTTTCCTGCCCACAGTACATCAAAGAAGCATTAAGAATAGGCCTGTGCTTTTATTGAGCACTTTCGGTTATTTAAAGCACAGAAATAGATTTATACTTATATATGTCTTAACTTGTTAATGAAAGATTAAGTTGTCAATTATTTGAAAGAGAAAAGGCTGGTCTTAAAATATTACTAATTTTGAATACATGTATCTTTTTGTTTGATTGAATCTTAGGAAGTAAGTAGTTAAATGTGACCAAAATCATAGTTCTGTCAAGACCTTTGCAGTGTGGCACACAGAGAGGTATGTAGGTATCAGGTTTCCACCAGGGGTTAGAGCTGTTATCAAAGGTTTGGGCTCCATTCATTTCTCTGCTCTGACGTCAATAGCACTAGCTTCTCACTGAGTCTGGTTCTTTGCTCATGTCCCAAGGTCACTAGCAAACTCCTGAGCAACACTGTCCAATTCAACCACTGTAGGACAAGATAAATACTCAAGTCAAGAAATAGGCATCCAGGACTGGAGAGATCGCTCAGCAGTTAAGAGCACTAGCTGTTCTTGCAGAAGACCTAGGTTCAATTCCCAACACCCACATGGCAGCTAACAACCATCTATAACTCTAGTTCCAGGGAATCCAATGCCCTCTTCTGACCTCTGAGAGCACTGCACAACATGGGTGCACTTACATACATGCAGGCAATATACTCGTACACATAAAAGAAAAATAACAAATAACAAAAAATAACAAAGAAAGAAAGAAATAGGTACCCTGATGGTAAAGTCCAGACCATACCTGAGCTACAGAGTGAGATCTTGTCTTAAAATAAAAATTAATTAATTAATAAACAAGTTTATATAGTACTGAGGATGAAACCCAGGGCTTTGTACGAATTAGGCAAGCACCCTACAACTGGATTTCATCCCCAGCACTGCCTGTTGTTTTATTTTGGGCAACGGAAAGTAGCCTCTAAATTATAATCTGTCCTAAAGATGATAATGAGCCCTTCTCAGGACTCTTAGAAGGCACTGATAATAGAGAAGAAAATCCTCAAACAAACAAACAAAAAAAAAACATTGAAGATCAAACCCAGAACCTCAAGCATTCCTAAAATCAAGCCCAGGGCCTTGAGCATTCCTGGCAAGCACTCGACCAACTGAATTACATTCTCAACCTATGGAACTTTATTATAAAATTAGAGAATGACCTTTGAAAGGCTCAAAAGTGGTGAATCTGCTCAACATTTTTTCTCAAACAAAAGAAAACATGAAAGGACAGTACCACAAGGACCCTGCTGGAACCAGGGGATTCTGAGAGGTTCACCTTTTAACTCAGCAACTGTGCCAGCAATCCCTTAAGTAGTCTCTTTATTTCTTATCTTCTATTGTTTAATTTCCATTCTTGCACATGCATCACATGATGGCTTGACTGTTATTTGTATATTGCTCAGTTAGGCCTTAAGACTTGTGTGTCCACCCAGTCCAGTTTAATAGAAGGCATATTCACTTCACTCACATACCCCCCTCATATTCCTATGCAATTATAACCTTTCATAGCTTTAATGCTCTCTAAAACCTGTGGACACCTAACGTATCCCAACATCATCTACCTACCCACTTTACCCACCTCAAGTTTTTTTTTAGTCCATCTAATTCTTACCTACCTACTTCTCTCCCATGCCTAATGTCATTAAATAAAATCTAAGTATATTCCATAGCATTCTTGGTTTTTAATCTCTAACACTACTGACATCAAAAAGGGCCACCATTATTAATTGACTAGCTGACATGTACATAGCAGTAATATCCATCAGCTGTGGTTGGTCTCGTATTAACATTCTACTCAAGGGATAGAGTTTACACAAGGTACTGTGAGGCCCTGAACTGACAAATTATTTTCTGAACTATACATTCAATTCTGCCACGTCCAAGTTCCACTTGAACATTGTAAATAATATAGCTAATAAATAACCAAGCAAGAAATAACACAAAATATGTAAATCTCAATGCAGTAACATAAGAAACACAAAAACCAACAACATAAATTCTCTGAAAATTAACCCTACAGTAACAACCTCTGGTGAGAGTACATTAGATAAAATCCTGACAAAGAACTAAAAATAATGGTTATAAGTATGTTCAAAGACATAAACAAACAGCTGAATAAAATAAGGAAGACATGAAACAGGAATTCACAAAGAGAGAAATACAGAGAAAAATGATCTGGAATGTTCAAAATAAAAAACATAGTAAGTCAAATTAAAAGCTATGTGAAGTGGTTCAAGAAGACAGAATGTCTGAACTTGAAGACAAGGTGGAGGAACTGTAACAACAAAGATGAAATAATAAGAGGGTCCATTAGGAATTCCAAGGTATTTGTGACACTGTGAAAAGACCAAATCTATGGATAATGGGCACAGGAGGAAAATAATCTCTCTCTAAAGGCATAGAAAACATTTTCAAAACATTCATAACATTTGTGCAGCTTTCCTATCATATATAGAATGCATAAACAATGACACGCAGTGTCTTGTCCCTCTGGCCCTTACATTCTTCCCACCCACCCCCACTTCCACAGCATTCTTTGAGACTTAGATGCAGAAGCTACTAATCCTCTGATGGACAACTGGTAAAGATTTTCTCCTTTTCTGTAGGCTGTTTCTTTATTTGATTACGTTTTCTTTGTTGTATAAAACGTTTTAATTTCATGAGCTAATTGTTTGTCTTCTTTCCTCAGTGACTGGAGGTAAGGTACTATGTGTACTATATGTGTGGCTTGGACTGTGCTCCTTATTTTTCCTTCTAGCAATTTCAGCATTTCAGGTCTTATGTTGAGATCCTTGTTCCAGTTGGAGTTGAGTTTTGTGCAGGGTGAAAGATGAGGATATAGTCTGATTCTTCTACATGTAGACATCCAGTTTTTCCAGAACAATTTGTTGAAGATACTGTCTTTTCTCCAATGTTTAGTTTTAGCATCTTTGTCAAAAATTAGGTAGCTATAGTTACAGGGCCTTGTATCTGAGTTCTAGTCCACTGATCTATGTGTCTGTTTTGTGCCAGTACCATGATGTTTTTATTATTATGGCTTTGTAGCATAATGTGAAATCAGATGTGATGATACATGATGATGCCCAGGATTGCTTTAGTCATCTATGGTCCCTTGTGCAATCATATGATTTTTAAAATTGTTTTTTCTATTTACATAAAGAATGACCCTGGAACTTTTATTGAGATTGCATTGAATCTGTGGTTTGCTTTGGGCCGTTTTCAACGAACTTAACATCAAGAAAACAAACAACCCAATTTAAAAAAAAAAAAAATGGGCTATAGAACTGAACACAGAGTTCTCAAAAGAAGGAATACAAATAGCTAATAAATATTTTTTAAATGTTCAACATTATTAGCCACCAGGGAAATGCAAATTAAAACTATTTATGATTCCACCTCACCTCAGTGGAGAATGGCTATCAAGAGAACATGATAACAAATGCTCATAAGGATGTGGGAAAAGTAGAACGCTTATTCACTATTGGTGGGAATGTAAATTATTGCAACCACTCTGGAAATCAGCATGGAAGCATCTAAAAATTTCTAAAAATAGAATTACCAGATGCCCCAACTATATCACTCCTGGGTATAAACCCAAAGAACTGAGTATCCTACTGCAGAGACACTCCACATTCATGTTCACTGCTGCTCTATTCACAATAGCTAGGACATGGAATCAGCTAACGACTGAATAATGAAAATGTACTTATGCACAACAGAATTTTATTCAGCTCTAAAGAAAAATGAAATGGTGAAATTTTCAAGAAAATGGATGGAACTGGAAAATTATATAGTAAGTTAGGCCCAGAAAAATAAATGTCACAAGTTCTCTCTCCTTGTGAACCCTGGCTTCAAATGCTTAGATTTTTACATTGAACTTGCAGTGTCTAAGCCAGGTCAGGAAGCCAGAAAGTGCCACAAAAAGGGGGAGGGGAAGAAGCGTTAATGGGCAGGAGGAGATAGTAGAATGTATGGGATAAGAAAGAATTCTGGGGGCTAAAGGTCTAGGCAAGGAAGAAGGGATGGGCCAGAGGAGGTGGCAAAGGGTAGGTTAACCAAAAGTAAGGGTGTATGGCAAAGTCATTTTAAGCCAATTCAAAGATATAATTTTTAAAGGAGTTTTAATGGAGGTACCATACATAGGTAGAAAATGCTGTGCCCCAAAGTGATTAAGTGAAAATTTCAGGCATAGGATACCTCCCTACCAGTTATTGGTAAGAGTGACCCCAGAGCCTCCCCAAACAACTCAGGCTATTGTCATTGCTCTTGGTTGCCCACCATAACTAGATGGTCAGATTCTATTGATGGCACATAATTTGGAATAGGCCAGGAAACTTCCCTGTAGGCTAGCCTTCAAAGTGCCAGAAGGTGCCATGCAGGCTGCTGGGGGACAAAGGACATCAATGGTCTTACCCTCATACATACCCTGTATGTTACAATACCAACAGGTCAGGCAAGACGTGCCCACTGTACAACAGTAGCACAACTGCTGCAGAGTAACCAACCAATATTCTGATTGGATTTGAGGCCTACTTCAAAGGAGGAGATTCGTGTCTAGTACTGTAAACCCAGTGAAATGCTCGTGGCTCAGGAGATCACGGACTTTACAGGGAGATCTACACTAGGCTATTTTGTTAAAGAGTCATGATGTCAAACTGTCTTCTAAATATTTTTATTTTTAACCATAAATCTCAACTGTGATTCAATGAACTTCTTTTTGCAGTGGGAGTAGGCAGTACAGAAGCAAAACTGATCAAGCTGACAATTAACAACTTTTGAGTACTCGTCCTTGAATGAAATATCTGTACCAGTCCCTCCACAAAGGCTCACAAAGAACGTAAGGGCAGGCAGATGGGAGGAGTGCTGTGAAACGCTTTCTTCTGGTAACGACATGGGTTACTGAACTCCTGAACTCAACAGCAGCTGTGGTGACCAGCACAAGACCACGTCAGTTAAAATTCCAGCTTACAAGGACTTACCTCTAACTGAGGAGCTATCAAAATTGATCATTGTTTTGGGAAGCAGGAGTCATTTTTCTCCACAACTGTGGGTGCTGATTTTTCTTCCCAGGTATGGCCTGTGCTCTATGGATAGCTCCATGCCCATGGGCATACAAACAGCATTAACTGGACATAGCAGGCTACAAAAAGAAAAGTTTTTAAAGGAAAGGTCATAAGGTTGGGAGGGGGATGTGTTAGGGTGCGGGGTGGACATGGTAAAAATACATCATATACATCCTGAAATTCTCAAAGAATAAATAAAAATATAGTTTCTAAAAAAGAAACAGGAGTCCTTTGGCTGCTGGGGGAGATGGATTGATTCTCCTCAGGGGTGTGGTCACTGGTAGGTTGTCCATGTTCCAGTGAACAAACCCACACCCATGCACTAACTAAATCCAATGAGTTATAAACAAGTAGAGGAGGAAGAGGAGGAGGAGGAAGAGGAGGAGGAGGAGGAGGAGGAAGAGGAGGAGGAGGAGGAGGAAGAGGAAGAGGAGGAGGAGGAAGAGGAGGAGGAGGAAGACGAGAAGGAGGAAGAGGAGGAGGAGGAAGGGGAGGAGGAGGAAGGTGGCTGAAGAAACAGAAAGTTCAGCGATCACGTCTTTAGGCAAGCACAGGAAATAGAAAAACACTGGCAACCCAGCAAGGCTTAAGAACTCTAGGGCTTGCCCCCAGTGACACGCTTCCTCCAGCATGACCAAATCTCCTAAAAGTTCCATGACCTTCCTCAAACAGTGCCAGGAACTGGGGGAGTGTCCAAATATTTGGAGTGTATGCAGGACATTCTCACTCAAACCACCACACTAAGATACATTGCATATATGTGTGGAATTATCAAAGAATAGATTTTAAAAATAGAAATCCTTGTTTTGGACCTGACTGAACGAACTTTCTATATTGGCCCGTTCCCAAAACTTGGGATGATATTGAGGGTCCTGCATATGTGATTCCCCAAGTGTGGTCCCCAGATCAACAAGTGTAACATGCCAGAAGAACAGTCAAAATCTATTGTGAATGCAAAGTCTTGGGCCCTGCCCTAGAGCTACTGAATCAGAAATGCTGGGAGTTCAGTAACCTGAGATGCAGTCATTCTCCATGTGTTCTATAGTTTGAGAATGACTATCAGCTCTGCCCCTGGAGATGGGGAGGGGCTAGAAATGTGGACCAAGTTAGGCCTATTCAAGAGAAAGAGGGTGGCTATGCCTGTTGACCTACGTATGATGTCCACATCCTGGATTTTTCAAGAACAGAACTGATCTCAAACATTCTGTTCTACTAAGGGTTGAGAAATATAGGTATTGTTAAGATCACTATCTTAAAAACTCTCTTGAAATCCATTTGTGAAGTACGTCTTGCAAAGATGTTGAGACTATGCCAAGAGAGCTGAATTCCAATCCAGTTGGTATCACTGATTGATACTATGACCTTGAGGAGCTGACTTAGACTATCAGATTTTATTTCTATATAGTGTTTGTTCTAAAATTCCTAAAAATAACTATATCCAGCAATTTTTGTGTATTTATTATGCACATGGATCACCCAGGATTTTACTTACCACAGTATTACTC
Organism: Eospalax fontanierii; assembly: GCA_035773235.1. Taxonomy (NCBI): domain Eukaryota; kingdom Metazoa; phylum Chordata; class Mammalia; order Rodentia; family Spalacidae; genus Eospalax; species Eospalax fontanierii. Next base: position 32,253,500 of record CM069528.1, on the reverse strand, counting down.
AAAACAGCCCTTGTTGAGTATATAACTTACTCAAACTTAATGAGGAATCTGGAATTCAAATCCATCTGGTGCCACAGTCCCTTTACCTATCCATTGTGTTATGTGCCTCACTCTCCCTCTGCTTCTATCAAATCGACTCTTCACGGTTCTGCTACTCATTTGACTTCATGTGGTTTTAATCACTATATTTTTGATATAATTCTATAAAGAAACAATGTTGACTTTGAATTTGGGTTATTATTTGAATCTTGTCTAAATTACTGATACATGATCTGAGACAAGTTATCTAGCTTCTCTGCAACTCTAATTTTTAATCTGTGAAATATTTTCCATGATATCTGTAATAATTCAGATATGTTCAATAAAGACTAGAGGACATAATATTTATATAAAAGTCTTTCCCACAATGCTTCAACTACAACAGATACTCAGTTAATGTTCATTTCCTCTCTGCCTGTTGTCCTGTGGGAACTATTATCTGCTGAATGAAGGGGTAATATTTTGGAACATTTATTTATTTCCCAAACTAAGTATTTCCATTCATAAGTGACCTTATAAAGCACTACCAGGAATAGAAAACATTTCCTGTGATTTCTTGACTGGAACATTTCCAGATCTGAAAACTCAGAGTGAGGACCTTGTCCAGACAAAGACAACCCTGGAACCTTCCATCCTCCCCAGGTTTATCTCCCCTTACCATTTCATCTGCGAGTGAGAGTCCTCCATGTGGAAGGTTAAAGGTATACATTTGAATTCGGAATACCATTTTCAAACTTCAGAAGTATCTTCTCTTGTGTTAATCTTAAAATAATACAGTCTCTATGGGGTAAGAAGTCCATTTCTGTTCACAGAGCCTCCCCATCCCACTCCCACTATAGAAGGGTAACAGCACTCATGGACAGGTTTAGGAAAAATGTTTGGCTCATGACAATGAAGGCTGTGGTTTCCACAAACGCTGCCCCCTTTGAGCCACTGTAACAAGGAGGACAGAGTTTTACCCTCTGAGCTCAGGAACGTGTGAGCTGGATTCATGATTCACTTCCAGGCTTTCAAAGGGTTGTTTAAAACATTTTTTGTCTGGTTCTACCGTCACATTATCTTTAATAATGAAAAATTACAAAATTAGGAAGTGATCACCACAAACACTTGATAAGAAGTTTCTGAACTTATTTTGAATTTTAATGTTACAGTTGGTTGTAAGTTGCTTAATGTCATCTTGAAGAATAGAGAACACTTTGGAGTAAATTTATAATAACTGACTTCTGAAGTTATCCAGTGCTCGTATTTTTTCAACTTTATTTGAGCAGAGTGGGCATTTACGGGCTTGTGTTTTCCAAGGCTGTGACTGATAGCCTTTTAGTCAATTTTTGAAGCAAATATTTGACATTAAACAATCCAGCTAGAGAACAACTCTATAAAATTGGTCATCATTATAATCAAGAGGCTATAACAGATCATGACAATGAATGTATATCATCATCCCTCTGTTCACAGAGAAAACAAATTATACTTTAGTGTATGACTCTTTAACACAATGCCAGGAAAGCCAGTGGCAATTGATCTTGTATCTTCACAAGCAAAAGAAATTACAAAATTAAGGAAAATACCCCAAAATGTCATTATTTGCAGTCATTCTTAATCATTCAACCCTGTAACTGAGCTATTCTATACAATTATAATATATAATTATATGCTCTTACATGGATATATGTTCTAATTACTAGAGCCAAACCTGGATTAACACCAAGATCTTGAGACTCTGTAGGGTAAAAATCAGGGATACCAGAGCCTTGCTGTCTGTCCCATAATCTTTCTTTAGCTTGTACAAGATGCTCAAGACAGTTGATTGTTCTCTGTCTCTGTCTCTGTGTGTGTCTCTTTCTCTGTCTCTGTCTCTCTCCCTTTGTCCTCTCTCCTTCTCTCATAGGTATGCACACACATAGGCAAACCTCTCTTTTGTGTGTCTATGTCTATGTCTGTGTATCTGTATGGGTGTGAGTATCTGTGTATAGAAAAGTTCTTTATTCTTTTTCTGAGTAAAATTAATCTCATATTTAAACGAAGGATGCTAAACAAAACTGAGACACAGGGCCTGAATTGGTGAAGGAAAGGCTCAAGCCTGTCCTAGATCCTGTTCCTTCTCCATCCCCATCAGATACACAAGTTTTCCAAAGTAACATTTAAAAATCTGACTCTCAGTAAAGTTCATTGTATTCCCTGCTATTGAAAGAGGCTTATTTCAAAAGTGCCTGGAAAACCCAGACAGATCTAATAAGCATCCCCGCCCAGGAAGTTCTGGATCCACCAATAACTGGAAATTTAGACGAATGTTATTCAGCTTCTGTATGGGCAGGGCCTGCTGTTGTTGGGATAGTGCTTGCTTTGTTTTGCTTACTGTTCTTTTGTTTCGGTGATAGTGTGGGATGAACCCAAGGTCATGCTCAGCCTAGGCAAACACTCTTCTACCGAGATACATCTACAGCTCTGGACACATTTTAAATTTATTTTTTGTTTTATTTTGAAACACGGACTTACTAGGAATCTCAAACTGACCTTGAACTTGAGATCCTTCTATCTCAGCTTCCCAAGTGTTGGGTTTACAGCTGTGTGCCACCACACTTGGCCTGTCCTGGCAAGCACAGGCTTTTCTAATGGGTGGAAAAATGAAGCAAGCATGCTCCCTTTCCTCTCATCTGTCATCCTGCTGCCTCCAAATCAGGTCTCAGATGGCTTCCTTAGGGACCTAGAAAAGGAAACCCACTATGATTCACCACATGAAAAAGAGCCTAGAGGAAGGGCTAGCTGAAAATGTGGGATGCAGAAATATATCCATGCCTTGCAGCAACCCAATATTTAATCTTATTCTGTTATAAATCAGTATATGAATACTAAAGAAGTTAACCAACTTGACTAAGGTCACCTAGTGAATGTCTGAGACTCCATTCCATACCTTTATGACTGCAGAGCCATCAGTTTCTACTACATCAGCTTGACCTTTGGGAAAAGTTTTTGTTTGGAGAATGAGGCAAAGAACGAAAAATTTAATGCAGCTGCAATTAAAGTTAGGCCACACCTAAATAAATGCTTTAGGAACAGTCTCTAGAAAGACATAAGGAAACATGGACACCACCCACCAAGGAACCAGGGAGGAGGAAAAAGAAGAACTTAGATATAAACATCACCATCTTCAAAAATCCGAACACCATAGTATAGATTTTGATACCCAGGATGCACTTGGTATTGTCTGAAAACTAAATATATACAGTTCTTGCATTTATTATGCTGTGACATTTTAGTTGTATATCTCTATAGTCAAATTCCATGTTCAATTAATTCTTCAGCTATTTTTGAAGCAGTTAGTAAAGAAAACTGAGAAATTTTGATTTTTCATAGGTGGTCAAGCACTGTGGACTTTGCATGTTGGTTGACTTCAGCCTTGTAGCTCTGATCTAGTTCAAAAACAAAGTGACTTGATGACTACTAAGCACATTAGCTTATTTATGATTCAGCATTGAATTGTTCTAGCTCCCCTGTATGTGGATATAATTGTAGATATATTACCAATGAAACATTCTCCTTGGTTCTTATCTTCTCAAAGGAAAAAAACTCAGCCAAGAGACACAGTTGAAGCAGAAGTTTATTTAGCAAAGCAAATCAAAACAAAGGACAAGTACACTCCAGAGAGATATTGGAGCAGGTAGGCCCAAAGGGTTGCTCCTTGGGTTCTGCATTGTGGATGTTTAAGATACTGTTACAAATATTCATGCTGTGGGTAGAATATTCATGAGATAAAGTAATCCTTTTTCCTCTTCCAGATTATGTTGTACTAGATCTCCCTTTTAGCGTGTTTCTTCCCATGATCCTATTGGAATGCCCACAAAGGAAGAAAGATCAAAACTACAATGTAAATGGATAAGTAATATTATAATGAGGCCACAGTCTTTTGTTAGTGCACAGTGTACCAATTTCTGGGCTTCTGAGACAATGGAGAGAAGATGTGTAGCCACCAAAGGACATTCTGACTATGAGGAGACACAGCTACCAAGATACAGCTGCAGTTTCCTTGGTTCCCTCAAGTCTAACTCCTCACCTAACTAATTTCGGATGGACCAAAATAAGGTAAAATTTGTAACTAATTTAAACAATGAGCCAGAAATAAAATGTTTAGTTCCAATCATCTCCTTCACTAACCAACTAAAAAAAGAAAAAAAAGAACATTCAAGACAATCAAGAGGCTGGGGATATAGCTCAGGTAGTAATGTGTTTTGTTTGTAAGCACAAGGACCTCAGTTCAAACTCCAGAATCCACACTTTTGTTTTTGTTTTTGTGTTTTTTAAGCCAGGTGTGATGTCACATGCTTGTAATCTCAGACCTAGAGAGACAGAGATAGGCAATCTCTGGATCTGAAGGCCTACTTGGTGAGTTCTAGGCCAGTGAAAGACCCTGTCTCAGAAACAAGGTAGACAGGGCCTCAGGAGTCACACCCTAGGGGTCTTCCGGCCTCCAAATATGCACCTTGAATACACATGAACACATGTACACATACACACAAAGAAATCAAGAAAATATGAACTCTGATGGTGTATGTGACATTGAGGAATTCATTGCCTATTACTTTTGCTATAATGATAGTGTTATAGTTAGTTAGTATGTTAGACTTTTTACTTGCTATAGCCAGATACCTGATAACAAGGAAAGAAAGATGGGTTTTAGCTCAGAGTTTCAGAAATTTTAGAATGTGGTCACTTGACTCCATTGTTTCTGACCTGTGGTGAGGCAGGACCTCAGTTCAATAGGAGATTGTGACAATTCATGATGGTCAGGAAGCAGTAAAAAGACAGACAGAAAGGACCAGAGCAAGACACCCTAAGTGGCCTACTTCCTCCAACCACTTCTTACCTTCCAATTTCCATCATCATCCAACAACATCATCAAATTATCACTCTACTAATGATTACTGCATTGACGAAGTCAGAGCCTCCATGAGCCTGTCACTCCTGAAAGCCCACCTCGGAGCACTGCTGTTTGGGAAACCAAGATTCCTACATAGGAGCTCTTAGGAGAAGACTTCATACACAAGTCATAATGGTAATTGCCTGTTTAGATAATTATCCTTCAAAGCTACATACAAAAATTTTCCAAGTGCAATCACATCATATCTATGATCTGCTGCAAAAATAACTGAATAGTTAAGGGGAGAGTAGAGAAATAGTAGGCAGATAAAGAGGGACTAAGGCTGAGTCAGTAACAGAAGCTAAGTGAAGCACACTGTGCTCACATTATGTCCTTTCCCCTTTTATTTATGTTTCAATTTTTCCATTAAAATTTTTGCTTTTCTATATTGTCTCTCATCATCAATGTGGAGTATGGAAATTTCAAAGACTTTAGAGCCATGCAAACCAAGCACACAAAAACTTGTTCTTTTCACTAATTAGTAAAAGTCTTGTCTAAGATAAGCTTCTTAAACTTATAGAGCTTCTATTTAATCATTAAAGTGATGATACTGATTTATATTCCACAGATAAATTTGGAATTAAAAGAAATCATTATCTCTTAAGCTCTGGCACAGTGCCTACTGCATAGTAGACATTCTGTGACTGTCATCATGATGATAGAAGTTATTTGCCATATGGGTTTTTCAAACAAACTTGAGATATAGTAGCTTAAGACTGCAATGAAAAACAGTGAAATAAGCTTAAAAGAGGTGGTACCTTTTTGCTGAGAGCCTGAGGTTAGCATTTGTCTGCCTAGGCAACAAGATAATTGTTCAAAACACAAAAGGAAACAACATTCCCAAGGTAACCACTGTAGCACTAGAGAATTGGACACAATGTGTCAGATTTCATTTTGTTTCAATATTAGAATGAAAAGTAGCACAGAAGTATGTCCTTGGCTGGGGAAACAACAGGATCCTAAGATTTCCAGGGGAGATTATAGACATTTTTCTCTAGTTTTAATTTGTGCTGTTTTTCATCTCTGAAAAGTGAATTTTTAAAAAATATTTTATGTATATTAGTGTATTGCTTGTGTGTAAGTATGTACATAAGTTCATCAGTATTGTGCAGTGCTCACAGAGTTAGAAGAGGATGACAGATTCCCTGGAACTGAAGTTACTAATGATTGTTAACCAGCATGTGCATGCTGGGAATCAAACCTGAGTAATCTGCAAAAGCACCCAGTGCTCTTAACCACTGACCCATCTCTCCTGCCCCTGTGAAAAGTGAATTTTTATTAGACACCTATGTTTAGAATTTGTTATTTCTTCTACAAATGAACTTTGTTAAAGGCTTTACCATCCAACTGTGCAAACCAGAACTCCAGGAGACAGGCAGGAGTTATCTATCTAACTTATCTATCCCATCAGTTCTCTCTTACACACTTCCAGTTGATCACCACACCAAGCAGATTCAGCCTCAGGTATCTCTTAAAAGTGTCCTTTAGTCCATATTCTTGGAAGCACGGCCTTATGTCAGGCCCTCAACACATGTCAATCTCTATAGCAAGAATCAGACTGTTTTCCCCTATCTCAAGTCTCTTTTAAATATCATTTCAGAAATGCAGGCAAAAAGGCTATTTTAACATACAACTTTGATCACATCATTACTCTGAGTTTTTTTTTTTTTTTAAGCAGCCATACAAAGATCTCCTGATTTCCCTTCCCGCTGCATCTCCCTGCCCTCACTCTGTGCCCACCCTGAAGCACTGATTCTCTCCCTGCTCGCCTCTGTTGCTGTGCTTTTGTGTGTTATTGCCTCTGCGTCGCCAGACACAGGCTCCCTATGGCATAATCCCTGCTCATACTTTAAAACTCCACTCGCATGTCTCCTTTGAAGTTTATCCTGTTGTAAAAGTCGCTCATAACCAGTATAGTGACTTAGAGCTTCAATTCTCTGAGCAATTTGTGTGTGCGTGATATGCTTCTAATTTAAAATTCTGTAACATTTACTGATTTTCACATGCATGCATTCCCATCATAACACAAGGAGCTCCTAGAGAAAGGAAACTATCTGTCAGCTTTTATCTCCTAAAGCTTTATCCAGTGTCTAGCCAAAATAGATGATTAAGAATATGTGAAAAGGACAAAGGAAGCAAACTCTGCATAAGAAGTAACAAGTGCAAATAACCACTCTACTTCATCTTTTAAAAGTACCTATCTTTGGGCCTGGGGAGATATCTCTGTTGGTAAAGTGCTTACCATGCAAGCATGAGGACCTGAGCTCCCTCCCCAGCACCCCATGAAAGTCATGTATGGCAGCACATGCCTGTGACCCTGGCACTGGGGAAGTGGAGATCCTGGGGACTTGCTGGCCAGCCAGTCTAGCTGAATCTGAAAGTTCCAGGTTCAGTGAGAGATCCTGTCTCAAAAAACATAAGGTGAGTGACTGAGGAAGACATCAGACATCAACTGCTCGTCTCTACACACAGGTGCACACACACACTAACATACATGCGTGCACACATACCACACTAACCTTATCTTTCCTCAGATCTTCCTCACTGTCTCATTGTTTCTTCTGTCTGGAAGGCACTTATTTTCTACTTCATCCCTAGTTCATCTTCCAAAACAGTTCAAAGGGTAGCATCCTCCACCTCAGGCCTGCTCTCAGTCCATAGGTAGAATTTTTTACCTCTTCCTTTGAGTGGCCCTAGAGATATACAAAAATAAATTTCATTAGATTTTTACACTGTGTTACATATATGCAATGATCCCTGATATCCACAAGGTATACACCAAGACCTCTCAAGTCCTCATTTTTTTAGCATAAATGTTATGGGCATCTGGGTTTCTTCTAAATTAAATTTCTGTATTTCCTCCCGGTACAAGTAAGCCAGATGATCACTTTTTACTCAGAAATCTTCCCCTATTAGGCCATCTTAAAATGTCAGCTTTATTGAGATCTTTAATTTACATAGAGTAAAAACTCACTCTTTCAGATAAATGAGTTCTGATCAACACAACCAGCTATATTACCACTCCCAGAATTAAGACTTAGACTACTTCTAGCTCCCCAAAAATGTTCCCACATGACTCTCAGGAATTGATCCCTATCCTATGGCTCTCATTATGCAGTCTTAACTTTTCTGAGTGCCATGTAAGTTAAAATACATAGTTACTGGGCATGGTAGTACACACCTTTAATCCTATCCCTAGGGAGGCAGAGGCAGGCAGAGCTCTGCGTTCTAAGCCAGCCTGGTCTACATAACGAGTTCCAGGACAGCTGGGCCTACAGGGAGACCCTGACTCAGAAAACCAAAAACAGAAACAAACAAATAAACAAAAAAACCACAAAAAACATATGGCATGTGGCCTTGTAAATCTAGCTTGTATTCAGTTAACACAATGCATCTGAGATTTGCCCTTTTTAATTCCTGAGTACTATGGGATTTTGCTGTATGAAATGTACCAAATAATAGTTTATCCCTTCTCAGGCTGATGAAAAAGTGGGTGGGCCTGTACTATTTTGATGGCTATGAAAAGCTTCTATAAACATCCATGTGAAGTGCTTTGTGTGGATGCATGTTTTCATTTTAAGGAGTAAAAACTTTAAAAGATGAGTTGGATCAAATCACAGATACATTTAGCTGTCTAATGAATTGTCATACTGCTTTTCAAGGGGGCTACACTATTACACACCACCATAAAAGTACGAGTCCCACCACTCCAGCATGCTCCCTACCACTAGCACCTGTCGCTGACTTCTTACTGTGATTTTAATTTCATTCCCCAAATGACTAATGAATGAACTTTCCATTGTTTCTGTGTCATCTATATCTATCTCCTGTGAAGTGTTTGTTGTGCTTGAGTCATAGGACATGGAGAAATCAAGTTTGACCTGACTTGGAAGCTTCATCCCTACAGGCTAGCTTTCATAGTGCTGGAAGGAGCCATGCACACTACTGGAGCAGAAAAATAATTCTCAGTTTTTCCCATATGTAAACCCTGTAAGCTATAATAATGACTAGCATGGCCAGACCTGCTCATTGGTACAATAGTGACAGGAATGTCTTGTCAGGAACCAACCACCTTTGCTTGGATTTAAAGCTTTCTCCAGGTCCTGGTCTGCTTTCTGCTGCTGTGATAAAAACACTGACGAAACCACCTTACTGAGAAAAGGGTTTATTTCAGCGTACAGTATAGTCCTTCATCAAAGAAACCAGGGCAGGAGCTCAAGCAGGAACCTGTTGGCAGAAACTGACGTTGAGACCATGTGTCTCTTAGAATATGAAGGAACTCAGGTCTAGGTTTCAGAGAAGTTCTCTGTTTTGGCATTCATGAACATCTCTCAAACAGCTGTGCACAGTGGGAACTTATGTGATTGCTCTGGTTTGCTTCTCCACTGCTGTCACAAAACACTCTGATCAATACTAACTTGGGGAGGAAAGGGTTTATTTGGTTTATATCTCCCAGGTCACAGCTCACCACTGAGAGAGCCCAAGGTAGAAACTCAGGGCAGGAACCTGGAGGCAGGAGCTGAAACCAGGCCATGGAGGAACACTGCTTACCGGCTTGCTCCCCTGGTCTGTGCTCAGGCCTTCTCACACAACACAGGACCACTGCCCATAGTGTGCTGGGCCCTCCCACGTCACTCTACAATCAAGAAAATGCCCCCATAGACATGGCCACAAGCTAATCCAACGGAGGAAATTCTTCAGCTGAGGTTCCCTTCATCCAGGTGTGTCAAGTTCACAACTCAAACTATCCAGCATACTCCACAAAACAAAACTCATCTTTGTTACTGGGGCCAAAAAGAACTTATGGATAGACAAGTCAGAAGCCCTAGGGGAAATTGACTATTGTTCTGCTAAATCGTCATAAAATTGAACTAATTCTTAATGACTTATCTTTATACCCATAGATAAGTGCATCTCTCAGTCCTCATCAGAGGAACTTCTTTTGGTAGTAGATGGAGATTAATACTGAGACCCAAAAGTGCCCAAGGTACAGAGAATATGAGATTACAGAATGTTCAACTCTAAACAGGACATCTATATCACACCTTCCCCTTCCAAAATAATCTTTTTTTTTTTTTTCAGTCTTTTTGAGACTATCTCCTTTGTAGCCACAACTGGCCTGGAACTCACTATATAGGCCAGGCTGGCCTCTATCTCACAGAGATCCAGTTACCTCTGCCTCCTGAGTACTGAAATTAACAGCATGAACCACCACATCCAACTAATTTTATCCATTTTTAATAGACCTGTTTTCTTACTATTGAGTTCTCAAGGTTACCCAGTTCAACTCAAAGTTCTTTATATATTAAGGATACCAGTCCTTTTATCTCAATCTAGGGCTTCTTTTATTTTCTTAATATCCTTTAGAGAACAGATATTTTTTGTTTTTATTAAGTCTGATTTGTCACCCTTTCCTTTTCTGGTTTGTACTTTTTGGATGTTAAGAAAATGTTGCCTAACCCAAGGTCACAAAGGTTTTTAATAGGTGCTTCCTCCACAGGTTTTATTTTTGCACTTAGATCTATGGTCTAATTATGAGTTAAGTTTTTAATATTGCATGAAGTAGAATCAAGGTATACATTTTTCACACATATGTCTGCTTGCTTTAGCAGCACTTATGTGAAGTTTACCCTTTATGTACTGAATTATCTCAGCCTATTGTCAAAATAAATTAGTCACAAATGAGCTATTCTAGGACTGGATTGTGTTTCAAGTCCCTGGCCAACTTTTCCTGTAAAGGGATAAATAAGGAAGATTTTCAGCTTTGTGGGGGGTCATACAGTCCCCATGGCAATTGCTCAGCTGCCATTATAACACAACAGTAGCCACAGACATGTAAAAAAATGAGCATGGTTGAAGTTTAACAAAACTTATTCATGAAAACAGACAGCAAATGAGATTGCTCCGAAAACCACCATCTGACAACTCCCACTCTGGTCTCTTTTGATGATTCGTATTATTCAACACCATGCTGTCTTGGTTACCAAGACTTAGATGTTTTGAAAAGAGGTAATGTTGAGTCCTCCAGTTTTTATCATTCATTTGTTTTAGCCAGCTTTTTATATATTATTTTTTGTGTGTGCTACCATGCATGTGTGAAGGTCAGAGGACAACCTGAGGAAGTCAATTCTCTCCTCCCACCATGTGGGTCTTGGGAAACCAATTCAGTTTGTCAGACTTGGTGACAAGCCCCTCTACTGGTTGAGCCACCTCTCCAGTCTTTTAGCTATCCATTTGCAGAACTGTTTTGGCTATCCTTGCTCTCGTGTATAAATTTAAGATGGCATTGTCTGTTTTTATTAAAGGAAAAGTTTTCTGGAGTTTTTAGTAGGATTGTACTGATCATACTGATAGTATGATCGATTTGGAAATAATTGCAATATGGCAATTTTGAGTTTCCCAGTCCATGAACACAGGTACTTCTTTTGAGATTTTGATTGTATATAATCAATGCTTTCTAGTTTCCCGTGTATGAAACTTGCACACATTTTGTTAGATTTATACCTAAGAACTTAATAATTTGGATGCTATTGTAAAGTATAGAGAAGTATAATTTATTTTAACCTTTTTACTTTTATCCTTTGTATGTGTGCATGTGTGTACATGTTCATGTATGTGCACATGTCGATGTAGAAGCCAGAGGTTGACATCAGGTGTATTTTTCAATCACTTTCCACTTTATATTTTTTCCTTGTTACCATTAAAAATGTTTTAATTTTGTGAATTATTCTCAGGTTGATCTTCATCAGATTTGTAAGTTCCATTTATCTCATTAAAGTTCATCAACAGCTCATTAGAATACCAATGATATTTTGAAAGCCAATATTTTGAAAGCCAATACATTAACAATGATATGCAATTTATATTTTTTACTATTTGCAACAAAGACTTCCCTCACTTTCAATGTGGTATTTAGAAAGAAAAATTTCAAAATAGCAGCTTGAAATCTTATTTTGTTAGCTTACCATTTAAAAAGAAACAAAAAATACTTAAATAGCTGGGTGAATTTTCAAGCTCAAAATAGAATTGTATAGGGCTGGAAGCTATTAAGAGCACTTCCTGCTCTTGCAGAGTTCAGTCCCCAGCAACCATGCCCAGTGGCTCACATCCATCTGTAACTCTAGCTCCAAGGAATCTGATGCCCTCTTCTGGCCTCCAAGACACCCACCCTCATGTGCATACATTCACACACAGACACAAACACATACACCTAACTAAAAAATTTAAATATATATACTAGAGGGACTGGAGTGATGGCTCAGTGATAAGAGTACTTGCTGCTCTTGCAGAGGACCTGGGTTCTTTTCCTAGTATCCACATAGTGGCTAACAACTGTCCATAACACTAGTTATAGGGAATCCAACATCCTCTTCTGGCCTCTGCAGGCATTGTATGCACAGGTACACTTAAATACATGTAGGCAAAACGCTCATGCATATAAATTAAAAATTAAAAAATAAGCATGTATATATTAGAATAGTAAATATCTGGACCTGTGGCTATATTACAGAGTTAAGAATCCGTGTACATTTTAAACAAAATAGTATAATAAACTTGACACTCCCGTCACCCTGTTTTTACAGCTATGAACACCTAGCCACTCTTGTTTGCATTTCCATCTCCACTGTTTTTGATAGATTTGTAAGATGTAAATGCCAGACATTGAAATGTACAAACGTTGGCTGTAGAATTTCTACAGAGGATACCCATATGTGGTCTGTTCCTGTCTCACATCATTTCTAGAAATTCATTTGCGTCCTTTGACAGTGAGTCTTTTCACCTCCAGGCTATCACGGTCTTAATGAGAGTCTTCTGCATTGGAACTTCACATAGACAGATCCGTATGTGTGCTGTTTTATGTAAGGTTTCTTTTGTTCAGGGCAAAGTCTATGTGTCACAGCCATGTTGCTATGTATAGGAGTAGTTCATTACTTTTCTTTTTAATGTGTATGAGTGTATTGCCAGCATGTATGTAAGTGTACTTATGTCATGCAAAGCCCAATGAGGTCAGAAAAGGGTGTCAAGTCACCTGGACCTGGAGTTAGGGTGGTTGTTAGCTGCCATGTGGGTGCTGGGAACCAAATCTTGGTCCTCTGCAAGAGCAGCCAGTGCTTACAACCATGGAACCATCACTCCAGCCCTACTTTTTTAACTTTAATTTGTTTATTCTTTGACAATTTCATACATGTATACAGTGAATTTTAATCATTTTCACTCCCATTACCATCTGTCATTCCCCTCTCTGTCCCACTGAAACCCTTCTTCTTCTCCACAAGCTCCCTCCCACTCTGATGTGATTTGGTTTTGCTTGACCCACTGAATTTAATTATCATTGCTTGCATGGGCATGAGTGGAGAAAGGCATTACTTACTGAAACACAGGCAACTTATCAGTGGCAACACCACTGAAGAAAACGACACTGTTTCCCTCCGTAGCCATTAGCTGCCTGTAATTCCTCAATGAAGAATGTGGGCCTCTTGAGGCCCTTCCTGATGCATGATGAAATGGCGCTGGGCCCAGTCTTATGGCGGTCCCATGCAGGAAACCACAGCTGCAGTGAGTTCATGAGGGCAACAGCCATGTCAGGTACAGAAAACTCCTTCCTGTCCTCTCACTCCTACATTCTCTCTGCCCCTCTTTCACTCAGTGTTCTCTGCACGTTGGAGGGGATGATATAGATGTCCCATTTAGGGCAGAGCTCCATAGTCACTTACTCTCTGAACTCTGACCAGTTGTGAGTCTCTGCATTAACCACCACCCACTGCAAAAGAAGCTTTTGCAATGAAGGTCGAAAGGAACATTAATCAGTGTAAACTTAAGTACTCAAAAAGCAGTTTGACACCAGGCCCATTTAGCAAAACAACAGTCACAGGTTCTCCATGGGCCCATGTCCTCCTGAACCGTGGGCTTTTGAGTAGGGTTAGAGTACCAGGCCTCAAATCTAATGAGAAAGCAGTTGGTTACACAAGAGTTACACCTCTATTGCATTGGTGGACATATCTTTCCATGCAGTTTGTTACTTAGCTTATGGGGCTCACACTGGGGTAGAGTTATCAATGACCCTTCCACGGCAACTTGCATAGCACCTTCCAGCACTATATCCACCTTAGATTTTGAAACAGATCTCTCACTGAGCCTGGAACTTGCCAGTTCAGTGAAATTCCCTGTTAACCAGCCAACCCCAGGGATCCTCCTGTCACCTGTAAACAGAAAACCTCTTATTTCTCCCTTTTCAATCTCTTTGCTTCTGTCCTGCCCATCTTGCTTATGCACTGACTTTCAGGAAGATGAGCACAGTGAGAGAGTAGACCTTCCTCCCTGCCTCCAGAGCTTAGCCGAAGCATGTGGCTTTCACCACTCCCTCTGCCATGTGAGGGTACAGTGAGCATTTAGCCACCAGACACCAGATCTGTGAGCAGCTTGATAGTAGACTTCTCCAATTCAAAACTGTAGGAAATCAGTGTCTATCGTTTGAGCCACCCAGCCAGTGGTGTTCTATTAGAGCAGACTGAACAAATGAAGCAACCTTTAAGGGTGATGTTAGCTGTAAGTTTTTCATGGATGACCTTTATTGTTTCTTCACAGAATGAATACTAAATATTAAATTCTGTCAAATGCTTTTTGAATCTATTGAAATGATCCTATCATTTTTCTTCTTTCATTTATTGACATGGTGAGTTACATTAATTTAGATTAAAATATTGAGCTACTTTAGAAAGCCTTTTTAGAATGAACCCTATTTGGTCATGAGGCATTATCTTTTTATATAATTCTATACTTGGTTTGTTGATATTTTGCTCGGAATGTTGAGGGTTGTGTTTATGAGAATATTGCTCTGTAATTTTCTTTTCTTATAATGGCATTCTCTGGCTTCAATATTAGAACAACACTAGCCTCAAAAAAATGAGTTTCCTGTGCAAACCTTCCCAGTACAAATCAGAAAGCTTTGCAGGTTCCACCCACTTACTCGTTCAGCATTTATAAACAAAATACCTCTTCAGAATGACTTCCTAAATGAAGGGAGGTCTGTATTAGCAAAGACTTGCCTAACTATAGGTGCCAAGTGGTGAAGGACTAGTGGCTAGATCCAGAACATCAGCTCCTTACTACCAAGAAAAACTCAATCTCAGCATGTGTAGTCAAGAATATGTCATTAGTGGATTAGTGACTTGCACTAGTCAAAAAATATATTAAATCTAATTGAGTCTGGGTCTATGTAATCATTATTCTAATTTTTGTTTCAGACAATTGACTCTCTCTTGAATATGATCTCCTTATGAGCAGGATGCATAGCACATTCACCTTTGAACTCCCAATATGAACACAAATTTTAGAAAATTTGGAGCATTAGTAAATTTTATTTTACGAATGAATGGGTACTTTAAAGATGAAAGCAAAGCCCTTCATTTTTAGCTGTTTTTCCCTGCACCAAATCCTTCTTGCTCCAGAATAGAATATTCTCCAAAACAGTCGATATGTTATAAAAGTCAAAATTTAAATCTTTTACTGTTAGAAGTTTTTGTTTAATTTTTAGGTTTTAAAGGGAAAAACATGTTATTTTTAAAAAGAAAATATAAGTAATTCTTGATTTAGAAATTTCAACAAACCTCAATATCATGTGGGAAGGTTTAAAGCCTCAAGTTGTCACCTATATTATAGATTAGGTGAAAATATTGCTGACTGCATATTCCTTTTGCAGACATATTTTTAGTTAGGCTTTACAATCTCCTCAACAATTCCAGATAACTACAGTTTTATGCTCATAGCAATTCTGAATCTCTGTCAGTAAGAAAAAAAATCCCTATGATATCATTTTAATATATATATACTGTACACCAAAAGAGAAAAATGAAGAGATTTCTAAATCCCACAAAGCAAGTTAGGTGATCATCTTAGCTGGCCTGCACGACAATGACATCTACTGGCACAACCAGGACTGAGCACAGAGGTGATCAAACTGAAAGCGTGTCTGTCTCTTTGTCTACGGGCTAACAGGAGCACAGAGGCCAAAATTTCTTCAGAACATAGATTATGTACTTTTAAGTTGTATATCTCAAATTTGTCCCATTTCTGATATTCCAAAGCTCTGTTGGATGATTACACAGATAATCACATATCATCTAACCTTTAAAGCATGAGCTCTTAAGTCAGAGGAATTTGATGAAGAGTGATTTAATTTTTAAAATATTAGTAAACTATTCTAATACAGAGGTTTTTAGTGTTTGGAGTTGATAAGCATGTTTTAAATTCTAATAATAAGCTGGATGTGATGACTCATGCCTATAATCTTAAGCACTTGAAAGGCTGAAGCAGGAAGATCATAAGTTTAAGGCCAGCCTGATCTACATAGCAAGTTAAAGCTATGTGTCCTAGTTAGCTCTAACTGTCAATTTGATAGAGCCTCAGGGGCACCTGAGAAAGAAAGCATGGATTCCTCAATTATCTAGAACAGACTGGTCCATGGGCATATTGGGAGGGGGCATTGATCATTAATTGATGTAGAAGGACCCAGATTGCTGTGGGCAACACCATCCTTGGGCAGGTGGTCCTGGGATGTACAAGAAAGCTCAGCTAAGCATGAGTGAGCCAAATTGCAAGCCAGAGAGCAGCATTCCTCCATGGCTCCTGCCTCCAAGTTCCTGCCTTGATTTCCTGCCCTGACTTCCCTCAATGACAGGTGGTGACCTGGAAGTGTAAGATGAAATAAACCCTTTCCTCCCCTATTTGCTTTTAGTCAGGGTGTTTCATCACAGCAATCTAAAGAAAATTAGAACACTGGACTATATGAAACCCTGTCACACACACACACAAAAAATTAATGCAATAGCAAAAATAAGCCCCATCCTCCAGAAAATATCATTCAATCTTAACAATTTCATGCAAGTCCTGAATCTCATCTCTCAAATGCAAAGTTCAAAAACATAGAGCCAGGAGCTAGAAGTATGTTTTAAGATACTTTAAAATCCATCTGAAGGACTGGAGAGATGGCTGAGCAGTTAAGAGCACCGGCTGTTCTTGCAGAGGACCCAGGTTTAGTTCCTAGCACCCACATGGCAACTCACAACAGCCAACTCTAGTTCCAGATGATTCAATGCCCTTTTTGGACTTCCACAGGCATTGCACCCACATGGTGCACTAGATACATGAAAGCGAACACTCAAACATGTGAAATAAGAATAAATAAATCAAAAATATTTAATGCATCTGAGAAAATTAAAACAATAAAAATCATACCTGTCAGAATGACTAAAATCAGAACACCGACAGCACCAAATGCCAGATGGGTGTTAAGCAGTGAAACCTTTATTGCTTGTAGAAAGGAAAACAGTAGAGACACTTTGGAAGACACTTAGCTAATATCTTACAAACTCAGATATCAATGAACAAGCTATTACATTTTGGTATTTATCCAAATGAGTTGAAAATATTCACACAAAAATACATACAAATGGTTATAATTACTCATAATTACCAATATATGAAACAACCAAGATGCCCTTCAATAGGTCAATGAAAACACAAACAGTGACATATCCATATAATATATTCTTCAGTGAAATGAAAAGCTCCAAAGTAACAAAAATGACATAAATGAGGCTTAATTGCATATTACTAAGTGAAAGAGCTAGTCTGAAAAGTCTACGTATTGTATGATTCTAGTTAGAGGACATTTTGAAAAAGGCAGCACTACAGAGACAAAAGAAAGTCAGTAGTTGCCAGGGGCCGGAGAAGAGACGAATGAATACACAAGAGCTCAAGGGGGTGTTTAAGGCAGAACACTACCCTGTATGATACTCAAATGGTGGATGCCTGCCATCATACATCTGTCAAAACTCAGAATATGCGCAACACAGCGTGAGCCTTAAAGAGATATTATTAGGAACAGTGGTGCAGCCATACTGATTCATCAGCTGTAACAAAATTATTACATTAATGAAAGATGTTAATAGCAGGGATAACAGGAGTTGGGAGAAATTAGATTTATGCAAACTATGTTCTCCGAACCTGCTCAAAATATAACCTATTAGTTCAAAAATAAAAGAAACAAATTCCTATTGTATTGAGATAAATTTTAGGGTCCATTTGTTACATTCCTTTAAAACCCTTCTCAAGCTATGTCAGCTCATGAAGAACGAACTGAACAGGTTTGTGTTCAAATGTTTTCCCCAAAAACAATTTAAATGGCATATAATCTATCAGAGAAGTTTATTTTGTAAATGCCCAGATAATCAAGACTTTAACAGAAGGCTGTTTTGCTAGTAGGAGCCCTGAGGAGAAAAGCCTTTGTACTTAATCCTTGCATTGATAAAATTAAACACTTCGTTTCATTGTGGTGTCCCTTAGGACTGAGAATTGCCATTCCAAGAAAGTACTTACAAATCGGCTCTGAACTGCTAGGATGATATAGGACGAAGGATAATTCTGTTACAGCTTCTGCCAAGATCCATCAGGCACATCCCGCAAGCCACTACCAAGAGATGCTTAATGGTGTGGTGGGGAGTCTTATTCCCTAGATCCTTGTGAAAACGTGAAAATTGCTTTTGGTTTGTCAATTCAATTGTAAAAAGTCTCAGGCTTTAAAAATTGATTACCATTTCATCTCAGAAAGCAGCATGGTTGCCTAGCAAATAGTGATCCCTGAAAGTCTTCCTGGGAATCCCTGGTGTCTACCAAGACTGAAATACTTTTAGGCCATCTGTATTAAGCTCAAAGGGAAGTAGACATTTGGGCAATGGTTCATACAATCTCAGGGAAGCTATTTATCCCTTTGCCTGAGTTATTTGGAGTTGAGTCTGTTGTAATAAAAATTTCACAAACTAACAACTTTCTGATTACACTATTGAGCAAATCTAACCTTAGCTATCAGAAAAAAAGAATTGCAAGATAAGATTATAAATATAATTTTTGGTATTTAAGTGGAACACAGGATGTTTAGGACAGTGAAAGCGTTTTTTTGTTTGTTTGTTTTGTTTTTGATCTGATACAGTTAAATGTGTTAGTGTGTGTGTGTCTAAGGAAAAGACTGTATTCTGAATAAAGACCTAAAACCAAAGGAAGTGAATCTTTGCACCCTCTCTGAGGGCCTACTTAGCTTGTTCAGCCTGCTTCATGGAAAAGCCCCACCCACCAGAGCTCACTTATCACAACAGACAGTGCCAGCTGTGAGCAACCTTGGGAGAATCTCCTATCCTAAAATTTCTAATGGCCTAAACTCTTATAACAATGCATTTCTTTATCTTGTTTCATAAGTTTCAAATCTTGTTAGACATCCACTATAAATGACAATTATAGAGCTCACTAATGTCAGGTGAATCCATTTGTCAGATTTCTCTATCTATGGTAACTGGTTAAGAAGGGACCTAAAAAACCCAGCAGCACACGCTTGTAATCCCAGCTCTGGGAGACAGAGTGTGGGGATTTGAATGAGAATGTCTCCCATAGGCTCCGAGTATTTGGACATTTTGTCCCCAGTTGGTGGTGCTATTTTTGGAGGCTTTAGGAGGTTTGGTCTTCCCTGAGGAAGCACATCACCGAGGCCAGGCTTTGAGAGTTCTTAAGCCTTGCTGTATTTCCAGCCACTTTCTGCTTCCTGTGCCTATTTGAAGATGTGAGCACTCCACTTTCTACTCTGGCTACCTCGTGCTTCCATACCTATCCACCATGACAGATTATAAACCCTCTGGAATCATAAGCTCAAATAAACTCTTTCTTCTATAAGTTCCCTTGGTCACAGTGTCTTATCATAGCAACAGAAAAGTAATAATACAGCTAGGCAAGAGGATCATTTCAGCTCAAAAGTGTAAGCCAGCCTGGGCAATATAGAGATACCCAACTAAAAACTAAACATACATGTAGCCTGCAAGGTAGCTTACCCAGTCAGTAAAAACACTGCCACCAAACCTGACCATCTGAGTGAGAGCCCCAGGACCCACATGGTAGAAGGAGAGACCTGACTTTTGCAAGTTGTCCTCTACCTTCACATACACTGTGGCATGCATGCATACACATACACTAAAGAAATAAAATATTAAAAACCCATTTAACCCAGAAACCATAGGTTGTCAAATAAAAGCCCAGTGCCAGGTAAGGGCATGTCCCCTCAAGTTGCTGGTCAAGGGTTTCCCAGAGATCATCAAAACAATATAGGTTATTACTTATTGCCATTGGTTGCCCACTAGAACTTGATGGTGAGATCCTATTGCTGAAGACACCACATACATGTCACAGGACATGTAGAAATCAAGCTGATACTGACCAGGAAGCTTCCTCCCTACTGACTAGCTCTCACAGTACTAGAAGATGCTTATGCAAGTTGCTGGGAGTGGGGAAAGATCATCAACAGTCTTGTTCAGATGGGAACCTGTGAGATATAATAACGACCAGTATAAGACACACCCATAGACGGGATAGTAGCACTGATTTATGGGGATAACTGACTGGTTTATGACTGAGTTCAAGGTACAGTCCACAAAAGGAAACATATGCCTGCCACTGTAAATCCAGCCGGTAACTACTGGCAGTGGAGGTCACAGGTCCTAGGGGAGAACATACTTGTATTATTTTGTTAAATAGACATAGTATTAAGTTACCCTCTATATTTGTATATCCATAGCTATAGATTAGTGAAGCTCTCAGTCCTAATCAGAGAAGTTTCTTTGTGCAGTGGATGGTTGTTAATGCAGAAACTCACAACTGGTCAAAGTTCAGAGAATAATCACATGTGGAGCACTCAGCCACAGATTGGACATCTATATCACACCCCTCTCCCCAAAGGTTCAGAAACCATTGCAGAAGAGGAGACAGAAAGACTGGAAGAACTAGAGGGTCTGGAGTGAAACAGTGTCTTCTAGAAATGACTGGACCATTGCATTCATGAACTCACATCAGCTGTAGTTGCCTGTATGAGACCAAGCCAGTCAACATTCCAGCGTGGAATGAGGAGGGCTCACACAGAGGCCCCAACCCTAACTAAGAGCTATTGACAGTTGATGGCTTCTGGAAAGGGAGAGTCAGTTTTCTTTAAGGGTGTAGCCTCTAGTAGGTCCACCATGTTGCAATGGATGGACGCCCACATCCGTGAGTAAATGGGTTGCACAAAGTGGACTTGGTGGATTATAAAAAATTTTAAAAAGAAGACAAAGTTGAGAAAGGGTAGAGAGGTGGAGGCGGGGTGCATCTGGGAAGAGTTAGAGGAGGAATGGAGAGAGATAAATATGACAAAAATGCATTGCATGCATGTATGAAATTCTCAAAGAATAAAAATGCTGTATTATAAAAAAAAATGAAATAGAAGTCATCTGGTAACAGTAGAAATGTACATCTACCTGCAGAACTCAGTTACTTGGTGCCATATGGAATTATTTGAGCTAAACAATTCACCCACATTGAAAGTGTCTTAAGTCTATTAAGAAGTAGGAGAAGGTGCTGAAGAGATGGCTCAGAATTAAGAGCACTGGTTGCTCTTGCAAAGGTACCCAAGTTTGATTCCCAGCACCCACATGGCAGCTAACAACCATCTGTAACTCTAGTTCTAGGGAAACCTGGCTTGACATCCTCTTTTGGCCTCTGCATGCATTGCACAACATGGATGTACCTACATACACGCAGGCAAAACACTTGTGCATATAAAATAAAAATAGATACTTTTATTTTAAGTGGGAGGAAAAGGCAAGAGTCTGGAAGACACATCTCAACCACAGCTTAGAAATCAAGAGCTCTGGTTGCTTTTGTTCTGTAAAGAACGAGCCAAGGGAAGATGTGAGAGCAGAACAAAACTGCAAATGTGAAATGACAGAATTAACTTCCTTTTATTAAGAAAAAGAAAATGTGACTCCAAAAGTTTTAAACCTATACCTCAAAATTTATCTTCTTAGAAATGAATTTGGAATTTCTCTTCAGTGGTAATCAGTTTCAGTCCTTAGAAGATCTGTCCCTTCCTGATTCAGAACCTGAAGCAAATAAGATCATGATCCTTGTGAGTACAGAGCCAGTCTTTCGACTGCCTTGTTGAATCAGGAACAGGACACAAAGTCCATCTCCCAGCTAAGTAGATTCCAGCCAGGCCTATGACCTCCTTAACTCATCTGTGAAACAGGGATATTCATGTCATATTATAAGGGTTAAAGATACTTGGTTTTGAGCTGGATTTGCAGCACCTGACTTTAATCCCAGAACTTGGGAGGCAAGGGAAGGTAGATCTCTGTGAGATAGAGGCCAGCCTCGTGTCCATGGCAAGTTCCAGGCTAGCTGGGGCTAAAGGGAGATCCTATCTCTAAAAACAAACAAAATCGATATACATGTTTGCAAGTATTCTCACCCTAGTGGCTGACAGTATTCAGTAAACTATCAGGTCATTATTACTATCATTGCTGTTATTATATTGTGTGTCATATACCAGCAATATGAAACAGGGCAATGAGTTCTTGCTAATCTGGGTTATATAATTGCATGCTTTTTACAAAGGGAGACACATTTCCAGTCCTATGAAAGAAGATTTCTGTCATTCTGCCTTCAAAAACACTTGAAGCTGAGTAGAAAGAGTTTGGAGAAATGCTTTATGTTAAAACACCATGAAGTAAAAAGTGGCATTTATTTCTCACAAGTGGAAAGTCAAAAACTTTTGAACCTGTCTTTTGCATGGAGCCTTGGGGTAGGATGACAGAGGCATCTTAAGGCAAATGTCCAAGCACAAACAGTGACTCAGCACTACTGTCAGCCCATGTAGGCCCACTACAGGCTGCTCTGGGCTCAGACTCCAGCCTCAGTCACTGTAGTAGCTCCAGTTCTGACCCTCCCCAGGACCACTGCAATGCAGTTTGCATAGGAAGAAAGATTCTGCCTTTAGGGATGAATCATAATCAGTCCCCTTAACATGGTATGACGGTTATGAAAAAATTCTTTGAACATCGAAGACATCACCTAGGAGAGAGTCAGAAAGCTCACTTATTCTTTTTTTTTCATGCATGAGCTCCCAGAATTAGCAACCAAGGCTTATAGATTTTCTGGGCCTCTAACAGAAGTACAGGTAGGGGTTAAATAGATCTTTTTTATGTCATCATTTACTAGCTGGAACCTGGACCCTATGTCTCTTCATGATGGGTCGTGTTATCTCAGGAAAATCCTTCCTTAGTTAACTCGATCACCATAACTTATAAAGTAGATATTCCAGGCATGAGTCAGGACATCTGTCACCTTTTGAACTACAGCTAGGCCAGGCTAATTGGGCTAAGAATCAGTCAAACAGTCATTGCAGTTCATAAAAACTGACATCACTGGCAGAAGTTTAGATATCTGATACATTTGATCTACACTTTTCATGGACTAATTGGACTAGGTGCATCATTAAACCATTTGGTGAATTTTTTACTGTATTAGTTTCACATCTTTATCAATAGTTAAACATAGTGAGTAGAAAGCATCACAGAGCTGCAAGATAATTACAGAGTAATAAAACATGTCAGGGTAGTGAAAACGTCACAGAGCAATAAAACATCACAGAGCTGTAAGGTATCCCAGGGTTACAATTCAAAGTATCTCCCTAGTAAGTGAAACAAAAGGTAACTACAAAATTGTCCTAGCTTAAAAGAAGATTATGTAAGAATGCAGTTAATTATAAGAATATAACTTTTCCTTATCATAACCACATATCCAAATCTTTAATACACCATAAGTACAGCTCTGTGGTAGTGTGTCTAGCATGTATGAGTCCCTGGCATTAGTCACCAGCACCACAAAACAAAAAGGAAATGAGCTTCAAGCTGAGACAAATCTGAATTTGAATCAAAGCTCTGCTATTAACCAGCAGCATGACTTACACGAGTTATTTAACATCTCTGAGCCTCACTTTTCAATTTTTCAAATGGAAAAAATACTCATCTATCAGCATTTGTGGCAATGTTCAAATGCACACATAAAATGCTTCTCTTTATTGTTAAAATTTTACTTATTTGTATTTTATGTATATGAGTGTTTAGTGCATATCTGTAAGTGTACCTGTGCATGCAATGCCTGCAGAGACCAGAAGGAGGCGTCAGATTCCCTGGAATTGAAGTTATAGACAGTTGTTAGCCTCCATGTGTGTGCTGGGAACTGAACTTGGGTCCTCTGCAAGAGCAGCCAGTACTCTTGACTGATGAGTCATCTCTCCAGCCCACGTTCTCTTTCTTGGTTTTCCTTTTGGCTGTGAAACCTGGGGATGCAGGAAGGGTTTAATTCAGTGACTGTATAATTTGTTATATTGTATGATGAGATTGACTCAAGTACAAAAGAGGTCATGCTAGGCTTAGTAAAGGAAGCCCCGTCCCTGTTGCCTCTTCCTCCTCCTCCTCTTCTTCTTCCTTCTCTTCCTCCTTCTCCTTCTCTACCTCCTCCTCCTCCTCCTTTTTCTTTCTCTCTCTCCCCCTTTCCTTTCTCCTTCATAATTTAATCTTGTTCAATCTCTCCCTTCACATGCACCCCAATATATCTGGGGGAGCTCTCAGTCCCTCAAATACTTGACCATTTCCATGAGCAAGGGAAGTTCAAGGGCCTAAGGTCTCAGTAAATTGTCGGTATCAGGCCTACTCCACTCTTGTTTACTTAAGTTACTTCTGCCTCACACCTCATCTCTAATGTCAAACTTGGGACCTTCTTTAGTTTCCTCAGAACCAAAAGCATCCCTCATATCTAACATTCCTGTCTGTGGTAGACTCTCCTGCAGATCTCAGGAAGGACAGGGAAGGTTTATGCTCAAGTAACAATAGATACCATCATTCTCAAAAGAGCTGCTAGTTGTGGAACCATGGGTTTTTCACTGACTTTGTCTAACTCTAGCTTTGTTTTACCTTTTGCCTGTTTTTTCTTTAATTTTTATTATATTTATTTATTTATGTGTGTGAGAAAGGGAGCGAAAGAGAGACAGAACACAATTTGTGGAAATGCATTCTCTCCTTTTACCATGAAAGGGATCAAACGATCAAACTGATCATGGGGCTTGACAATGAACACCTTTAACTGCTGAGCCATCTCACTGACTCTAGCCTTATTTCCTCTCTCTCTCTCTCTTCTTTCCCTTCTCTGGGTGTGATACATGTGCCATACAACTCCAGACTTTGGTCATATCTCAAGCTCTCAATAGAGCTTGTTTTCCCTTCTACATGAGACAGCCTGTAGGAGTCACTTATAGTTCACATCCAAGAGTGTTCCTGGCCCTGTACAATCCTTTCTCATGCATGAGAACAAGGCCTGAGACTTGCTTGTAGTGATAGCATGTGGCAAAGATGATGAAATGTACCTTGTATGGTTATATTGCATTATGCAAGACTGCCTTGCCAGCAGAGTCCCTCAAGAGACTCTCTCTGCTTGCTAACTAGATGAAGTAATAGCCTCGCTGGGAATCTCACATGCCAAGAAGCTGTGCTTGCCTTCTGCAAACTGCTTGGTCTCCAGGAACTTAGGGCAGCCTTTAGCTGCTAAAGATGGCCTGTGGTTTACATACAACTGGATCCTCAGTCTTATCACTGCAAGGACATGAATTCTGTTATCAATCTTTGTGAGTCTGTAAATCTCTTCCCTGGTCAAGCCTTCAGATAAAACCTTCACTGCAGTCAAGTGGGATCCTGAGGAAAGGAGCCCAGCTAAGCTGTACCTAAACACTTGGCCCACAGGAAGTGTGAGATAATGGGTATGTGTTATTTTAAGCTGCCAAGTGTGGGATGATTTGTCATGTAATAATAGCTAGCTAATAGGCTTTCTGTTTATTTAGCAAAAAAAAAAAGTTTTTGCCAAGTGAAAATAGTTTTCTCCATAAGAGAAATAAAAACTGCTTAAATTTATTGTGATACTTCAATAATAATAATTTCTCTACATAATATGTGAATTTTAAAAAATGGAGCTCAGAAATATTTAGTAACCATATTCACAGAGGTGATAACGAGGGTGTGACTAGACTAGGAAAAGCAACGGAGCTAGGATTAATGGGGAAGGCTTACCACCCCAGATCTAAGGTGACAGAAAAGAAGTAGTTATTAGATCCAGAGGGAGTGCACATGAACAGACTCCTGACATGTAGGTTCAGCCAGCCTGTGGCCACTTTGAAAGGAGCAGAAGAAAGGAATAAGCACACCAACATCATCATTCTCCTTTCTCCTGGCAGTGCCCCGATTTTGCTAAACTCCACTGGTGCCCAGTGATCCAGGTCTCACAGCTAGTCTTCCAGGGCACAAAGCAAGGTGAAAAGAGGCAGAGCAGAAAGGAAGTCTGCAGGGACCCTTCAGAGAAATCTAGCACATGCTAACCCAAGATCTCTAGGGAGTTAGGAACCAACATGGGAGTAGGACCAAGCCCTTAGTTTCAGCTTGGCAACAGTCCATGATAACACATTACAGGGATGCCCCAATGAAAACAGCCTGACTCAACATCCATTTCAGCCCAGAGGGCACCCAAACTGCTCTGAGAACTTGTTCCTCCAGAATTCTCTTGGAACTGTGCTCTTGAACAAAGTCCTTCCTTTCTCTTTTATCTAGCATAAAATGGGGAGAAAAAGTAGACACATCTTATCAGAAGGATTTGGCTCTTTTTGACCCTTACTGATTGATATCAGCACACATACAAGTACAAACAGATGATATCAATTTAATTCCTGTTGTTTGCAACACAAATGGGATCATCTTCAGTGCTTTCAGTGAGTATCTGCTGTTTGTAGTGCTTACTTGATATGTAACACACACACACACACACACACACACACACATTATTCTGGGTCAGGGGCAAGGAAGAGTCATGAGAGATTCAAGTCCAGGTCACAAGAGGAGTCCAAGGCTTAGTAAGCTTGTTTTACATTATAAACAAGCTGATATGATATTAAATGATCTCAAATCAGAAGATTGACTTTTAGGTACAAAGTTAGGTCAAAGACATTTTCCCACAGCATGTCCATATTGTAAAAATCATTCTCATATAGTCCCATCTTATCATCAAGAGGTCAGGGACAATAAGAACAGGAAAGTGAGACTGGGAAGATGGGTCAGCATTTAAGAGCACTGGATACTCCCTCAGAGGACTTGGGTTTGATTCCCAGCACTGACATGGTGGCTAACAATCATCTATAATTTCAGTTCCAAGGGATCTGATGCCTTCTTCTGGTCTCTACAAGCATTGGGCAACACAGGTACATTTATATGTATGCAGGCAAAACATACACATAAGATAAAAATAAATAGAAGTAAAAAAGTTGAAAGAGTGGGAAAGTGACCAGGGGATAAAATGTGTTACTTGAAGAAGGTTCTACGTGGTACTGGTACATTCTCAATGTAATTCTACCAAAACAAGACAATGAGTGAATGGCAAGAGGAGCCTGGTTGGCTCACTATCCACAGTAATTTCACCAGGCAGGCTCCCAGACCCCACTGCAGGGCAGAGGGTGCAGTCAACCCCCCATTTCAGTAAGTGACTGTGCTTCTAGATACTAGTAATGAGGAAGAACATGAGACTAGAAGCAAGCTCCCAGCATGTCTTCTGTCCCTATTTTCTACATTTTTAAAATTCATTCAACAAACCTCCACTGAAAAAGTCTCCTACACCAAGCACTATGTCATGGCTAATAGTGCAATTCTTTTTAAGACCCTATATCTAGCCTTAAGGGGTTTCTACTAAGCTGTTGGTAAACCCTATCAGTTCACTCACTGTAGCTTTCTTAGTCGAAAAGTATGGAAAATGCCTATTGCACTTCTCTTTCTTTTTAAAAATATTTTTTTTATGTGTACAAACATTTTGCCTGCAAGTGCGAGTGCATCCATGTCACACAAGGTCTGTGGAGGTCAGAAGAAGGTATTGGATTCCCCTGGAACTGGAGTTACAGACAGTTGTTAGCCATCATATGGGTG
The DNA here is from genome assembly GCA_035773235.1 of Eospalax fontanierii. Lineage (NCBI taxonomy): Eukaryota > Metazoa > Chordata > Mammalia > Rodentia > Spalacidae > Eospalax > Eospalax fontanierii. The sequence continues at coordinate 32,225,684 of CM069528.1, read as the reverse complement.
CTAGGAACCAAACCTATGTCCTCTGCAAGAGCAGTCAGTGCTCTTAACTACTGAGCCATATCCCCGGTTTATCAAGTAGGCTAGGCTGGTTGGCTAGCAAACCCGAAAGATCTGACTCAGACTCAGCTTCCCCAGCACTAGGGTTCCAAAAGTTCACCACCACACCCAACTTTTTTTTGAGTTCTGAGGCTCAAACTCATGCTTGCAAAGCAAGCACTTTATTGACTGAGCTATCTCCCTGGCCACCAAGCTTTCCTTTAATAACAGTAAGAATTACAACATTTTCCACATTTTGTTTCAGAAGAAAAATAGAGACTTGCATTTTCCAAATATAAGATTCTAACTAGTTTAGCCAATGATCCAAGCTCCACCAAGAGTGAACAGAAGACAGACTCATGCTTCCTCCCCAGGGATATTTTCTCTATCTATCTATCTATCATCTATCTATCTTTTCCTGCACCTTGAATAAAATCTTTAGCAGCATATCTTTGCTTGCAATCCTTGGGTAATAAAAGAAAATTCTCTCTGTTTTCAGTTCCTAAATAGTTCAGTTCAGTGTAATATCAGAACTCTAAATTCTCACATGTTTGAAAAATTGTTCCCTCCTTTCTGTTCGGAAATTAGAGTTGAGACCTGCAAGGTAAGTCCCTGGACTGGCTGCAGCTCACACTCCTTCTAGGCCTGGAACCAAGGTGAGGACTAAGGGGAGGAAAGTCCCACATGGGCAGTGTTGCTGTGATCTCGTTGTGCCAGCTTCTAAATGTATGGATACTGTTTGGGGACCTTGGCCAAAATTCTGTGCCTATTTCCTGCTCATCTCTCCCTCTCTGGCTGCTGCATCCCCCCAAAGTTCCCACACAGCTTCTCTCTTCTGTGACTGCCTTGCTTTGATCAGGAGGGTCTTTTGGATACAGCTTATATAAAAACAATATAATCTCTGGGCTGGAGAGATGACTCAGCAGTTAAAAGCACTGACCCCTTTTACAGAGGACCCAAGTTTAATTCCCAGCACCCTCATGGTGGCTAACAAGCACCTGTAACTCCAGTTCCAGAGATCCAACACCTTTTTCTAACTTCCATGAGCATTGCATGACACAGGTGTATTTACATACATGCAGGCAATTCACTCATACACATAAAATAAAAATAATAAATAAAATATTTTTTAAAAAAAAACAATATAACCTGTGGGAAAGACTTTTCTGAAAATGCCTTCTGCTACAAAAGGAATTTTTACATAACCCTTTATCCAAGCTAATCAATACTTCCAGATCATTAACATCACATGTTCAGTCTGCCTTCCTACTGTATATTCAGCTTATTCAAGTTTAACTCACCTTTAAGAAAACAACGTAAAAAAAATCTTTCTAGGCTTTGAGCTCCTGATGTAATCAACTTTTACAGACTAAGACGAATGCATAGCTTTAGTCTTATATTGTGTCCCCTATCTTTCCGTCATGATCCTTCCTTGCCCCTGACCCAGAATAATATATGTATATGTAATATGATAATTACACCTAATATCATTGCTAAAAGCAGTGACAGCATTGGAAGCAATAAATTTCACACAGTAATGTTGCAAACATGTGGGCTGATAACATCTGTTTGCAGTTTATGTGCTGGTTTGGATCAGTAGGGGTAAGAAAAAGCAACTTCTTTGTAAAATTCTCGTTAAGGATTCTATAAGACAAAGTTTCTCATTTCTTTCCAATATATGCTAGATGTGCTGTTTAGTAAATACGTAAGAGGCCCTCTGTTCAAGGAATAAACTTCTGAGAGAGATCAGGACAAGTCAGAACAGATTTGGCTCATTCTTGGTTAAGTGATTCCAGGAAACACTCCAGTCTTTCTTAATACAGTACTGCCACCATAACTCATGGCCTGGTGGAATTTGCACACCTCGGTCAGGCCCATAGGGGTCTTCTCAACCTGCTGTCAGACCCAGACAGAGCATTCAACTTCAGACTTTCCAGATGTGAGTTTGTGTTGGCTACTTTTTTCACTAAAATGACAAAATACCTAAGAAAAGCAACTTAACCAAGGAAGGATTTTTTTTTCTGATTCAGATTTTTAAGGAATTTCAGTTCATCGTGGCACAGAAGACATGGCATCAGGAGCAGCTCAGTCTCTATGGGTGAAGCATCTGGTTACATCATGGCACCCAATCAAGAAGAGGAGGAAGGGACTAGCAGCAGTTCCCAGCTATGTCCTCAAAGTTTACCCACAGTGACCATCTTTGCCAGCCAGAACCCCTTCTAAAGGGTTCCACAGTCTTCCCAAACAGTGCTACCAGGTGGGAGCCAGGCACTTAAACACACGAGCCTGTGGGAGCCAGGCACTTAAACACACGAGCCTGTGGGAGGACATTTCACATTCAAACTGCAACACAATAAGATGTCAACTTAGATGCCCCTCCAACCCCAGGAACATAGGTTGTTTTCTGAACGGCTCCATTAAATCCTATGTCACTGGCTTCAGATGAAGGTTGAGGAGGTAAAGTCTTTCCCCCTGTATCCTCCCTTCTTAGAATAGGGAAGAAGAAATACACAACGCTTACACAGTGCCTGCTTATCTTTCCATGGTTCTTGTAACATGACTGCTTTATTCTGAGACAGCCTGGGAATGGGTCATGGTTGATTTTAACAGACCAGGGACACTGGCTTAATCTTTTCTCTAGCAGAGTAGTTTATGTGATGTCTATTGTATTATTTTTGTTGATTGATGCCTCCATCAAAACTCTGAGAACAGGAAAGTTCATCCTATTCCCAAAATATATTATAATACTAAGTCAACTTCTAAAATAAATATCTCCCAGAGCTTCTTCAAAGACCATTCTGGGAATGCTGCCCATCTCCCATCTAACTGAGGAGGACCTAGCTCTCTAACTGTCTACCTACCTATCTACCTATCTATCTGTCTGCCTGTGTGTCTGAGACATGCATGTTACATTGTGGTAAAGAAGTTGTCTACATATGTATATGTGTAGCACATCTTTGAATCCATTTACTTTAGTATCTAATATCAAAAACCAATAGAGATATCTATTTAAATTTGATGAACCATAAATGATGGCTGAATCTGACAATTTTTATAGCAAAAAAAAAAATACTCTGGAAGAGGTATGTTTTTTTTAGGCCATGATTCCAATCCAGCAAGGATCTAAGGGAACAGATAGACCTGAGTTCCAGTCACTTGTGCTTTTCTTGTAACCAAGAGCAGCTTGTTGGGGTTAGGACTCTCACATAAGGCCATGGGACAGCAAGATGACTGTGGTGTGAACATCTATACACACATCCTCAACTTCATAGGTCTCAAGTTGAGGCCAATCAGATTAAAGCTGTAGAGAGCAGTGAGTGATACAATACAGTTCATCAAATATCATCTCTGCCTTTGAGCAGAGTGGCCCCTCCTGGCTGGCTGATCAATCAAAGAGTCTAGACTTCCCCAATAAAGTTTACAACAATATGGTTCTTGGATTTAAAAGAATCATAGAGGCCCAGGATGATAAGAAAGAAGGCAATATCTTTTCTGGAGAAGGCTGTGACTATTAGAGTATCACTCCACCGGGCCTGATACTGTCTATGGAGTGTGTTGTCAAAGTATCACTGACAGCCATCAGACCAGCACAATCAGAGAACAAATAAGCAGGCACAGCGTCTCCTTCTCATGTTGCAGTCAGTTCATCACCCAGATTTTAGCAAGTCCTGATGGATTTTCAGATTGGTTTCAATTTCCCTGCAGGAAATTCTATAATACTGTATCTGTACAGGACTATGTAAGTGCTTTCTAGCTCTTAAGAGTCCGAAAGAGCAAAAGAGTGTTAATTTTGTGAGTTACTGCTATTGTTGGAATACTCCTTTTCTTTTTTGTTTTTTTATTTTATTTCTCATTTGGTTGGTTGGTTGCTTCTTTGTTTGTTTGAGTCAAGGTCTCTGTGTAGCCCAGGGTGACATGGAACTTACTATGTAGGCCAGGCTAGCCTCAAACTTGTGATCTTCCTGACGATGCCTCCCAAAGATTTAGAATTGCAGGTATGTGCTTCTGTGCTTTTATCAACTGTACCCAGCCCCATTTCGGCCCGTTAAAAAGAAGGCATGACTAGTAAAAGCAAAAGAGGAAATCACTTGAATTTTTCAAAATTGCCTTTGCCTTTTTTCAGGGTCAAACTGAATAATACATTAGAAAATGCTGGGTGTAGCAGTGCACACTTTTAATCCCAGCATCCAGGAGACAGAGGCAGGTGGACCTCTGTGAGTTCGAGGCCAGCCTAGTCTACTTAGCAAGTTCCAGGCCGGCCGGGGCTACTGGGAGACCCTGTCTCAAAAAGACCAAAACAGAAAGTCATGCAGCAATTCCTCTGTCTCAGTCTCCTGAGTGAAACAATTTGATTACTGTTAGGGTTTGAATATAAAATGTCCCTCACAAAATCATGTGCTGAGCATGTGGTCCCTAGCTGGTGGTGCAATTTGGGGAGATTATGGAAATGTTAGGAAGTAGGACCTGCCTGGAGGAAATAAATCCCAAGGGCATGCCTTTGAAGGTTAAACCTGGTCTCTAGTCTAGCCTAGCTCTCTTTCTGTGTCTCTGTCTCTATCTCTCTCCTTTCTACAGCTGTCTTCTATCATATACTCCCATCCAGTGTTACACCCAAGTGCACAGAGCCAAGAAACCATGGACTAAGCCTTCGGAAACCATGAGCCATCATTCTTTCCTCTTTCAACTTTGTTTCTGTCATGTATTTGGATATAGTAATTAGAAAGAAACACAGAAAATTGGTGCCAGAGAAGTGTGATCTTTGCTCTGACTACACCCAATCATATGATTCTTAGGTTTTTGGAACTAAGTTTAGGGGAGAAATTTGGAAGAGTTTGGAGACCTAGCACACCATAAGCTTAACTTAGGGGGAAATTCTGGTGGGATCTCAGAAGGTAAGTACACCAACAAGAATACAGATAGTGGAATCCAAGCTCCACGGTTTCAAATAGGAATAAAAGCTCATTAGTAATTGTACTACAGGCCATGCATATTGCATTGTGGGAAAGAATTTGTCTACATTTTATTCCTGTCCTGACCTTACAATAGAGGACATTTTAAGGCAGTCCAGAATCCAGGCTGTGGTACAGGAATGGCTGGATACTTTTATCCAGTTTCAGTAAGAATAGGAGCAAAAGCAGAACAGAAAGTCTTGAAAAAGTGAGGACTACGAAGGCATGGTTTCTGAAGATTCGTGCTATTAGAAAGAAGCTAAGCACTTTTCAATGGAACAGTAAGAAAGAAGGCATCTCAGGGTTTGGCCAGATTCCAGTCAAATAAAAGAATTGTACGGTCATGAGGTCTTCTACCCACATATCAAAGGAAAGCTTGGAAACCAGGCAATGCAATCAGAGACAAATTCCCTGCAAGGAGTCCCAGAGAAACAATACAGAAAGCAGTGTGAGTGAAACTTCAGTTGCAATGGAGAGTCCAGGAAGTGGACAGGAATGCCCACTGAGGAAAGTCACAAATGGAGCCAGTCCACGAGGTAGGACAATCATGACACATCCTAGATAACGGACATGAAGCTAGAGGATTTAATATTTGCCTTGTTGGGTTTTGGTCTCACTTTGGTTCAGTCATTCCTTTTTATCTCCCCACTCTTCCCTTTTGGAATGAAATTACTCTGTGCTGTTGTACCTTGAAAATAAAATTAGGAGATTGCCTTGAGTCTCAACAGAGTCTCTGGACTTAAGACTTTTGAACAATGTTGGAACTGTTAAGAATTTAGGGACTTTTGTAGTTGGGTTAAATGCATTTGCATTTTGAGATGGCCTTCAGTCTTTGCAGACCAGAGGTAGACTGTTATGATTTGAATATGGAATATTTCCCCAGGGCCATATGGCAAACATTTGGTCTCCAGATGAGATGATGGCATTATTCCAGGAAGTTACGGAGACTTCAAGAGTTGGTGGTTCTAGAAGTAGTAGACCCAGAAGTGTGCCTTTAAGGTTAGTCAGGGGTCTGGAGAGATGGCTCAGCTGTTAAGAGCACTGGCTACTTTTGTAGAAGACCCTTGTTCCACTCCTAGGACTCATATAGTGGCTGACAACTGTCTGTATCTCCAATTCCAGGTGGTCCAGTGCCCTCCTCTGGCTTCCATGGGCATTGCATGCATAGACGCAAGCTTTCCTTTGATATGTGGGTAGAAGACCTCATGACGCAATTATAAGCATGCAGGCAGAAGACTCATTAGAAAAAAAAAAATCAAAAATAATTTTTAAAGGTTAAACCTTGTCTCTTCTCCCCTTCCCTCTCCCTTCTGCTCCTCTCCATAGGGAAGTGAACAGCTCTCCTGTGTCACACATTCCCACTGCCATCATGCTCACTCAGGCACATTGGGCCAAACAACCATGAACTGAACCCTCTGAAACTGTGAGCCAAAATAAGTCTTTCCTCTTTTCATTTATTTCTGTCACACATTTGGCCACAGTAAAGATAAAGGTAGCCAATACAATTATACTCTTTAAATAATTACTTTAAAATACAATTTAATAGATCAGGATCTTATCAATAGTTTAGATAACTCATAATAGAGATAAAGCACACACCAATATTATATTATCACCTCTGTAAGATTTAAGTGGCTAAAGGATTGCTTCTCTATTGAATTTAGAATCTGATCACACAGTCCAAGTTATTTAACTTCAAAATCACTAGTTATTAAAAGGAAAGTTATAATTAAAACTCACTTTTGCTTTTAATGAATTTCCTCCCCAATAAGCCTGAATTTTTAATTTTTTGCATTTTTTATCTTATGTAAATATGTATATTTGTATAGAGGTCAGAGGACAACTTGTAGGAATTGGTTCTCTCCTTCCATCGTACAGATCCCTCTCTGGGATTAAACTCAGATTGTCAGGCTTAACAGCAAGTGTCTTTACCCTCTGATCCATTTTTCCAGGCCCTAGACTTGAGTTTTTGATGAATGATTTCTCTGAACATAATGATTCATTGTTTCATGCTTTCCATATTGGTCAGTACCAAATCAATGATCTTACCACTCTGTTAGAATAGTCTGGTCTCATGGTGTAATTGGAGATTTCTGTTTCATAAATATCTCTTTATAATGGGTAGAGTATCTAGATTAGAGCTTCATAAAGTTGAAGGTGTACTCTAATTACTTGAGAATCTGAGAAAAATACAGATACACTCCATTTAGCAGAGCTGGAGCAGAGCCTGAAATTCTGCATATCTAACAAGCTCCCAAATGATGTCCATGATTCTGGCTGTCAAGCCATACATTGGATAGCAAGATGTAAAGATATTTTTTCATGGGTGGTGAGGAGTTAAGTCTATGTGGCAAATTCTCTTCTTTGGGACAACTTGCGTGGTATGTGTGTGTGTGTGTGTGTGTGTGTGTGTGTGTGTGTGTGTGACAGAATCTCCCTGTAGCCCCAACTGGCCTGTAACTTACTATGTAGACAGGGCTGATCTCGATCTCACAGAACTCGGCCTGCCTCTATCTCCCAAGTCCTGGGATTACAGGCGTGAACCACCCCACCCTGCTGTCCTTTATTTTATTGGAATGTACTCTCTTCCTGTCTGGTTTCTGTGTGATGATCAATTTTTCACTTTCTTGGAAAAATATCCACTTCTTCTGTTTCTTTCCTATATGTTTTCCCCTAGACAGACAAGAAATATGTTTCTTTGTTTTTTCCCTTTTTGAGACAGGGTCTCCCTACAGTCCTAGTTGGCTTGGAGCTGACTATGTAGACTCACGCTAACCTTGATCTCACAGAAATCCACCTGCCTTTGCTTGCTAAGTGCTGGGACTAAAGGCATGCACTGCCATACCCAACATATATCTATATTTTATAATTAAACTGTCATGTAAAATGTGAAAAAAAACAAGAAAAAAAAGATTAGTGAAAACCTGATTCACTGCTGGTAGGTGTGTGTGCAGCCATTATGGAAATCAGTATGGAGGGTTATCAAAAAAACAAAAATGCAACGACCATATAACCCAGCTATCTCACGCCGTTCTCTACCTTAGAGATCCTTGCACGTCCATATTCATCATTGCTCTATTCATGATAGCAAGAAAACGGAGCCTGCCTAGATGTCCAGCAACAGATGAGTGGATAATGAAATGTGATACACATCCACAATGGCATTTTTATTCAACTAGAAAGAAAAATGAAATGAAATTTGTGGGAAAATGGATGGATCTGAAAAGTATAATATTAAGCAAAGTGACCCGAACTCAACAAAAAAAAAACGCATGTTCTCTCTCATATGTAGATCATAGCCTGTGATATCATATATATATATATCAGATATATACATATATATACATATATGCTGTATACATATACTTACGTATATCACTCTAATCAAGGATAAAGCCTAAAAAACTAGAAAGGTGCATAGCTGCAAATCCAATAGGAAACTGTGTTACCAGATTTTGTGTGTGTGTGTGTGTGTGTGTGTGTGTGTGTGTGTGTGCATGCCATAGCCTATATGTGGAAGTCACAGGACACCCTCAGGTGTCAGTCTTCACCTTCCACTTGGTTGAGACAAAAATCTCTTGTTTGTTATATGTATACCAGGCTATTGGCCCATGGACTCCTGGGCTTCTTCTGCCCCTGCTTCCCATCTCTCAGTAAGAGCCCTGGGGTTACAGACACATGCTACTTTATGTGGGTTCTGGGATCCAACTCAGATCCTCACAATCCCAAATCAAGAACTCATCCATCGCCCAGCCCCAGAAATCAAGGATTAAAAAATATATATGTTAGAGGGAATGCTGAACAGGCAAAAGAGTCAAATTAAAGGAGTTCCTCCTGGCTGTTTGAAAAGTTAAGAATCAAATGACTATGTCTCATAAGGATACTTAAGAGAAGAAAAAGGTTTAAAAATGTGGATATAAATGAAAATGATAAAGATCAATTGATTTGTTGTAGTCCCCCTCTTCCAGTCTCTTCCTTTCATGTCCCATGTGTTTTTTTTTTTAAAGAATCCTCATTTTCTGGCACTAGAAGGATGTTTCCTGATCCATTAATTTTCTTTTTCCTATCTCAAATCTTTGAAAATGCTGTTGTCTAAGGCACAAGGCTCCTTCTAGTGGAGAAAAGCATCACAGACTCAGTTCTAGACATTTTAAGTGTATAAAGAGCCAGAGGTGAGTTCTTTTGCTGCTGAACCATTTGATGTCACAAAGCTGGAAAATATATGTCTTTTAAAAGACTTGCATCCATTTTGATTTTTCCCAAGCATCCATTTTGATTTTTCCCAAGCATATTATATTGCTGCGCCCTACTTTGTTTCTTATAGTCTAGGGTTTCACTGCCCCTGAGACTTTTTATACTATGTTCATTGTTTAAACAATAGATGCTAGACCTATTAAACACATACATCCAAAGAGAGAGAGAGAGAGAGAGATTTCCATATACAAAGAGAAAGTCTTTGGGGGGACTATAAACAAAATTTGTATTTGAATTCTAATTTGTCTCCTCACTGTAATCCTGCATATATTTATGCATAAGCAGGTAAGGGAAAAGGTCAGAAAGCAGAAGGATTCAGGAAAATCTCTTCAGACACAAAGTGGGGACAAGGGAAGAACTACAAGCAAGAAAAACCAAGCTCTGTCTCCAATCATCTCCATGCCTCTGGCTTTGAACTAGATTTTTAGTTTCCTGAGAGGTGTAAAATACTCATTTTAACCTTCCACTTGGCAGTGACAGACTTCCATGATCTCCAAGGACACTAGAACCCAGCCTGCAATCCCCTGCAGCCTTTTCTTAAGCAGGAACACAGTTTTTCCGCTGTTTTTGTTCCCTCTGGTGGAAATCAGGTATCAATTTAAACGAGTTTTCTTCCCTCCTCCCCTTGGCTGAAGTTTTCGTAAGAGCATAATTGTATCCTGCACTACCCGAGAACTGGAACAATGATTAATACCAGATTTGTGGATCTGAATGCTGTTCCTGTTAGTGGTAAACACAGGCATATCTGAGTTAGGAGACTCAGGAATTCTCCCAGTGCTCCTATGTGAGACAGACGAGGGGACACAGAGAGTACAGAGGAGTGCTTTCGCTCAGGGGCGATTGCAGGTCTTAGCACAGCATTCACATGACCTCTAAAATATCTAGGTTGTTTCTCAAACAGACGTGACTATTCGAGATCTCTCTCTTTCTCTCCTCTCTCCCTTTCTCTCTCTCTCTCTCTTTCTCACACATACACACACACAGAAGATAAAAGTCACTAGTTTATAATCAGACTATGTCACAGATTATCAATAAAAGATATATTCTAATACTTTTATATACTTTTTGAGAATGAGGAAGGCAATCATAGGGATAACTCAGTGACCTGGGACTCCACTTGGCTTGAGCTACACACACACACGCACACACACACATACGCAAGCACAAATGCACACACCTTCTCAACAAGGCACTTAGCAACTTGGGACACATACTTACTTTGAGCTGCATGCACAGTCCTCTCCAAACAAAGCAATCAGGTCACTCTGCCCTATACCCATAGCAACCCTTTGATAACTCCCCTCTGATGGCCAAATGCATCCTGGAACATAATCTGGGAACTAGGCAACAGAATGCCAATCCAGCCTGGACTGGTTTGAGGTGCACGCATAGAAAGGCAAACTATGTTTTCTGAGCGAACTTTTAGAGAAAATCTCCTATGTACCATCTTATGCCTGGGTATGACTGGGCATGGATATGATTATAACCAGATGTATCCAGAAAAGGACATGCCCAGTGAACAAAGGATTATATAATCTGAGCCTTTCAGTCAAAACAGAAAACCACCCACAGTCCACCCCTAGCAACCAACTCCAACTCCTCCTGGATCCACAAAGCAGGTTCACAGTAGCTATGCTGCTGCAGCTCCCTTGCCACGTACTTACTGTCTGTTTTCACTTTGCTTCTGAATAGAACCCCTTGGTACTTGCACATCTTCTGCTCTTTGAATATGATACCAAGAACCTGGAAACACACAGTCTAGACACAGACCACTGGTAACAAGAGTACTGAAGTGCCCCTAACAGAGGGCTTTCTGTTTCACTCTAGAAGATGACGTCCTCCCTGCTTGTCTAAAGCAGGGAGCAGTCGATGTCAAGTGAGTACAGACCAGTGAAGTGCTCTATGCATTTCTGATCACCAAGAAGTTAATATTATCTCCCCCAAAACGGACAAAATTGTTCTTTAAAGAAAAAAAGAAATAGGCTTGGAGTGATGGCCCATGACTGTAATCCCATCACTTGGGAGGTAGAGGCAGGTGAAGTTCTGTGACATGGTCCACATAACAAGTTCCAAGTCAACTCGAACTACAGGGAGACCCTGTCTTTAAAAAAATAATAAAAAAGAAATAAAGATCATAAATGGGACAAAATTAGGAACAAATTTAAATTACTATCTATTTTGAAGCATCTATACAGAACAAAATTTGAAAAAAAGAAATCATTCTTTCAAAAAACTAGATGAATGATTGTAGAGAGTTAGAATGTGGTAGTCCAGAGTCAAATTATCTTGGGCTTTCTAGTCATTTGTTGTCTATTCCTGTTTCTGACCATCAAGTAGAACCTTGGAAATGTGTTCTTAGCAAACCACTAGCTTCCACTAATTCAAAGTTAAGATTGCCATCAAATAGCACTTAAGACCTACAACTGAGTTTTCTGTAACCTGGCGACCTGCACTCCCTATCAATGTATCAGGTAAATGCCTTGGTCTATGACTCTCTTTGTTCTATGACAAATAAAATTTCGCATAACAGCTTCCATGCTGAAACATACTATTCAGAGCAACCTAAATCCACATTCCTGCTTGTAGTCAGTCATATTTGACTCAGAATAAACTATCTCATTCTTTTTAAGATGAGAGTTATGTTTTGCATCAACAATCACATTCCAGCTCTAGGAAAGTTTTATGAGCAAGAACAATTTATAATCTGTTGAGGTTTGCATGTTTATTTCATTTAATGAATACCTACTATGTGCCAGGTCCGGCAGTAGGACCAGGGACAACAGAGAGAAGAGTTCCCTGTATTCTGCCACCACCAAGATTTCTCTCAGTCCCAGATTTACAAAAAGTTCTCCAACTTGGTTGCAAAGGCTTCTAGAAAAGGAATGGTCATTCTGCCTGAACAAAACACAGTTCAGAGTTAGCTGGCAAGCCAGGGGTACTACTGAGCAGCCAAAACAGATCCTAGAAGTCATGAATAGACTCCCCAGAGGAGCCTATTTTTTCAACTCTGTACTCAATTCTAGCAGTTGTGTTATGGGAGAGAACTGGCTCCTTGTCAAAGAGAAAGTTAGGCAACTTCTAAAGTTTATCTGGAAGGAGAGTCCAGAAGAGAGGCAAGGTGACACCTGATGGTCCTAGTTTACTCCCCTCTCCTGATGAACACTGTATCTAGGATTTCAAAGCATATTTGACTACCAACTCACAACTGATAAAAGCCCAAATGGTGCTACAGCTGTAAAGCTAGAGGTCACCCTCAAACATTTGATAAGGGGAAACGCTGAACAGTCTTTGGAGAAATTTGCCTTGAAGATGCTAGAGTTTCATTGTCATGTAGAACATTTGCCAGTTCAGTGTCTGAGTTAGCAATGTTTCCTTGAGCTAACTATGCAAACTGTGTGTGTGTGTGTGTGTGTGTGTGTGCGTGCGTGTGTGTGTGTGTGTAAATTCAGAGAAACCAACTCTTATCTAGTTGTTCCTGGTTCCTCACTAATAGTTTATGCAAGACATGGTGATACACATCTGCCGTCTTGGCACTAGACAGGTTAAGGGAAGAAAACTGAGAGTTCAGGGCAAGCCTGAGCTACATAAGGAGACCCTGTCTCAAAACAAAACAAATAAATCTCTTGTGGTATACATAAAATTTTAACACATTCTAACTTTGTTCAGGAATTTTTCTTTCTTATCTGGGATTCCTACCTGTCCTATAGTCGATAATAGCTGATACATTTTCAGGTACTTGGTTTTCGTCTTAGTATCTATCCTGTTTCCAGGAAGAGGATGCTATCTTAGCATCCACCACAGAGTACTTCCTTCTTTTTTTCCCCCCAAGTCATGTCTAATTTTATTTGCACTCACGTCAAAGCATATGACTTGGGGATAAACAACAGGTCTCAGAGGGAATGGATGGTTAAAGGTGATAGAAGATGTAGAGGTCAAGATGACATGTTAAAATTGTAGATATCACAAGACTGTCTGGTGGACATGTGTGAACACACAAATAAAAATTATTTAAGTAGCATGATGGCTCATGCCTATAATCCTAGCACTAGAGATGCTGAGGCAGGTGGATCACAAGTTAGCGGCCAACATGGGCCTTTATCTAAAAGCAATCAAACAAAACACTAAGTATTCATAGGGAAGCTCAGGCAAGGGACAATAGCACAGGAATTTTTGTTTGTTCATTTGCTTAGCTGAGGGAAGACTTCCTGGAAGAAGAAACACTTAAGATTAGGTCTGACAAAGAAGATCTGACCAGCCAAGAAAGAACAAGCACCAAGCTCCAGATGCTGAAAACAGCCACATGGTTTATGGGGGCTGGTGGTGAGGATTCGATTGTTGGGAGCCTTGACAGTAAGAGACTAGACTAGAAGTTGATGAAAAAAATGGCAGGAGAAGAGGGTGAATTCTGCATTTTATATCCCCAGTTGACTGGCTAATAAAAACTGGATGCTAGGCTAGGTAAGCTGGATTCATAGCTACCTCATTCATTACTTGAGAAGCCAACAATTTCAGTCTTGTTCTCTAAGTGTGTGAGAGAATGAGGTGGTACAAGAGACGGTCATTGCCAGTCCCAAATGTTGTCAGGGCATGGAGAGGCATGGAGAGGCAGATGCTGTGTTACAGGAGTCTGGGGGCTGTTGATTCTCAGTCCTTTCAGTCAGCACCTCCTGGAGGTAGAGAGGGAGGTAGAATGGGGAGGGAGACAAGGTGGCGGGCGGCGGGGAGTTGTAGAGATGAGAGATCAAGAGGGGAGGCTTTATACGTGAAAGTGAGAAGAATGAGGCTGTGTGATGATTAATCTTCATTATCATCTTGACTGGGTTTAGAATCACCATGGAAACACATCTCTGGGTATGTGGATGTTTCTAGAAAGGTTTTAAAGAGGGAAGACCTCATTCAGTGTGGGTGGCACTATTCCATGGGTTGGAGTACTAGAGTCAATAAAAACGAGAAAGCAAGCTGATCTCCAGTATTCTTCTCTCTCGCTTTTTGAGTGCAGAGACGTGACCAGCTGGCTCATGCTCCTGCCGCCGTGCCCTGCCTCCATGATGGACTGGACTTTCAAACTGTGAACCAAAATAAACCCTTCCTTCCTTAAGTTACTTTTGTAGGGTAGTTTGTCACAGCCATGAGAAAACAAGTGAACAGCCTGTTAGAAGAGTCCTCTGGGAACCTGCTATCACCCCAGCCCCCTTACTTCAACTTGTGATTAGCACTCTGATAGCTGTCTTATGTGGGAAGACGCTAAGGGTCCCTCAAGCTTTCTGAGCCCCTCGGAGGCATGGGTCCTCAAGTGAGAGCTAAGCTCCTGCAGTCTTATGAGAACCTGATGTGCATGCTCTGTTGCCTGGTTGGCCAGGAAAGTGGAGTCATTGGCCCAGGGATATGGCTAAAGACACATTATTCTTTTTCATTTGATTTGAAAGAAATGTGCACATTAAAAAACTTTAGTAGATGTGCTGGCACTGTTTATAGAAAAGGTAAGTTTGACCCAACGTTTGTACCTTTGTAATAGAGAAAGTCACCCAGTGGCTATGGAGAAGCCAGATGACAGCTCAGCTCTTCTTATCAGCATCTCCCACAGCGTCATGTCAGATTCATAGTCTGTCATATGGACTGTAGCATGTGGGTTATGTGGTCCCCCAATTACTTGTTTGCTTGTTTGTTTTATGTGTATGAGTGTTTTGCCTGCATGTAAGTGCACCTGTGCACACAATGCTGGTGGAGGCCAGAAGAGAGCGTTGGATCCCCTGGAACTGGAGTTACAGATGGTTGTTAGCTGCCATGTGGGTTCTGGGAATTGAACCTGGGTCCTCTTTAAGAGCAGCCAGTGCTCTTAACCACTGAGCCATCACTCCAGACCCGTCCTCCAGTTCGTCATGGATTTCACCTGAGCATGCAGGTGATATAGCTCAGTGAAGTCAACAGGTGGGGGTCATTTATGTTAAATGGCCTGTGTAGTGACTGATTCTTAGAGGAGAGGTGTCAAAATGATCAACAGGTCTCAGGCTCTTGATATCCTAAAGATTCTGCCTCTTTGGTTGGCTCTCCAGTTTTATCAGTTTCTCATCAGAGGACTGGTGAAGAAAGCACTTGGCAAAGTTCTTGAAAGACACATAATCATGGTCAGAGCAGTAAGATATACACAGGCAGAGAAGGCTTAGAAAGAAAGCTCTAGGTTCCCTATCAGTAGTCTCCAAGTTCTGGTGGTGGTTCTGGAAACCCTGTGATGGGAACAGGAAGGGAACAGGGACATCATCATGGTGGCAGCTGAGGAGGGGCACCCAGGCAGCAGCAAGACTTTGGGGCTCTAAGAGAGGAGGAAGCCAAGGACTGCTGGCTCTGAGCTGCCCTACCCATCCACTCAGTGGATGGTGCTTGATGCTACCAAGGAAAAACCTACCTTTGTATTCAGGGTCAGTATGATAGGGAAGGACTACGGACTTCCAGAGTCAAATTGCCCACCACATTTCCCCAGCCCTCACTGAAACATTGCACTTTGAATTTTTTCCCTCCTGTGCCTATAAAAACAACTCCAAGATTTTTTTTTTTTTGAGACAGGATCTCATTATGTATCCCCAGGCCACAATTGCACCAATGGACACATCTTGCTTCTCAAGTCAGTAAGACCACTGATAACTTTTCTTCCCCGGTGCCCTACATGGCACCTTCTATCACTTTGAAAACTGTCTACCAAGGAGGAGAGTTTCCAGGTCAGTTACATCTTGGTTTCCCTTTGATTTTCTTGCAACCAAAATGCATGGTATCTTTAGGAATAAGGTCTCACCGTCTAGCTCTAGTCAACTAAGAGCAATGACAATACCCTGTTTTGTTTGGAGAAAGCATCCCCACCCAACGACTCAGATAGACATTCCACATTTGGCACTGGAATTCTCATTTAGTAACCCATGTCTTCTGGAAGCCGCACTGTCCACCCATGTAGGATACTTTCATTCAAACTCCTTTTTGAAATTAAATTTTTAATTAGCTTATAAAGTAGTGGGTTTCCACTTAGTTTTTTTATACATTCTTAATTTGTGTTTGCCCCCGCATCTCCACTCCCAGTATCCGCCCCCTCTACTGTCAAATCAAATGTGTTCCACTGTTCCCTTTCTCCCTTAAAGCCTCTTCTCTCCCCCTCTCATGGGCCCTTTCTGACTTCCTGACTCTACAGACACTCAAATTAAACAAAACAAATCTAAAACTCTGAAGCCAGGCTCCACATATGAGGGAGAACATGCCGTTTTTGTCTTTCTGAGCCTGGATTGCCTTGCTCGGAATTTCATTTTTCTTTGCAGCTGGCTAAAATTTCCTTGCCACATGTGCCATTTTCACCATCCATTCATCTGTTGATGGATAACTGGGTGGATTCCATTTCTTCACTGTTGTGATTAGAGCAGCAGCAAAGACAGATGTGCAACTCTCTCTCTCCCCTAATCCAGGTTGGTGTCAAGCACTTTATGTAGCCAACCACCTCCCAAATACTAGAATTACAGGTATGTACCAACATAATCAGTTTGTGTGGTGCTGGGAATTGAACCCAGGACTTCACGTATATTAGGAAAGTACTCTTATCAACTTTGCTACATCCCTAGCACTGGCTCCCACTTTCTATCCCTGTGTGTGTCCTAAAGCAAACTATTTACTCAAAACCTGTTTCCTCATCTGCAAAATGAAGATAGTAATATCCCCTATATCAGGTTTTATTGTTCTTATTAAATGAGATAGTGAATACGAGACAGTGCCTAGCATGTAATGAGCATTCAGTATCTGGTATCTTTTTGTGACCACCCCTTAGGAAGTAATCTATGCCCTTCTGATGAATATCTCTGAGTGGTTTCCCAATTGAGCTCTGGCATCAACTTTGGAAAGTACCTAAGAGCAAGAAGCAGATCTACAGTCAGAATTCCGTCTGGCACTGCATTATTCCATAGAACCTACTTTCAAGTGCCTCTGTACTAGGTAGTATGTGATAGTAAACATTCATTCTTTTTATTAAGTGGATTGCTAATAAATGACCTTGAACAGCAGAGTTAATAGAAGGAAGCAAAATAATCAGAACAGTTTGATAATTTATATAATAAGAAAATATTACATTTGCAATCTCTCCTAGTACCTCACCTAGGCTTCACATAAATATTTATACACTTGAATCAAGGTGGCTGTGAGATACTCTATCTATTTTAAGTATTCAGGAGAAGAAAGTCAATGTTTACTTTCATTTAGCAAATTCGAGGCAAAACTAAATGCCTTTGGCTGAAATCCTTTCATAGCACGATTTATTATCGTGCTGTCTTTCAAAACTAAAATTAGCATTTAAATTACAAATTCTGGTTACAGTGAGTTAATGTATGACCCACAGCCAATTACGGCAAACAGTCAATTAAGCAATTATAAGAAGTGTATCAACCTCATTGGGTTTTAGTATCTTGAGGATATTTGTGATATTGCCTTTAATTCTCGAGTTTTTTTCATTAGAACACACACACAAACACACACACACACACACACACACACACACACACATACACATACACACCAGGATGAAGTTGTAACTCTTTTTTTTTTTTTTAGAATCAGATGAACTTGGAAGACTATATTTGTTTGGAATGTTAATGAAAAAAAGAGCGAGAACTACTACATTCCTGGACATGACCTTATATTGATGTGTCCGAATGTAGCCTGAATACCACACCAATTCTTTGTTTAACTTGTCCCTTTTCTTTTTATTATTTTAATTTTATGTATATGAGTGCATTGCCTACATGTATGTAGTGCACCAATGCCATGCAATGCCCGTGGAGGTCAGAAGAGGGCATCAGATCCCCTGGTATGGTTGCTAGCACTGTGTGGGTGCTGAGAACTGAACCCAGGTCCTCTGCAAGAGCAGTCAGGCCTCTTAATCACTGAGCCATCTCTCCAGCACTCTCATTTTCTTTTTTGAGACAGTCTCATGTAGTCCAGATTAGCCTCAAACTCACTACATAGCCAAGGATGACCCTGAACTCCTGATCTTCATGTCTCCACCTCCCAAGTGCTGCAATTTAACAACTATCTCATTGGAAGACTATTCACCCCTTATATTTTGAGTGTCCTTCAGGAAGTACACAGGTGTGAATTTTCATGTTCTAGCCTTTTTGTCTACATTGAATTTTTGGAAATATAGTATTGGGAAAGGCAAAGCAATCTTCTCACATAGAAAACCTTAAATTTGTGATATGCAAGAAGAAAATAGTGCTCAGTAGTTTAATTACTCAATTAGAAGTTCTGAGTCAAGCCAGGTATGGTGGCACATGCCTTTGATCTCAGTACTTGGGAGGCAGAGGCAGGGGAATCTCTGTGAGATAAAGACCAGTCTGGTCTATATAGTGAGTTCCAGGCCAGCTACAGGGAGACCTCATCTCAAAAAACAAAACAAGTTCAGAGCCAAACCCACTTCTGGCTTCCTCTTCCTTCATGTCAAGGCAGTGTTTACTTAGCCTAGGAGAGAGGTAAGAGTCAAGAGATATGAAGGAAACATGGGAAATAAGGTTCCATGCCTCCGAAATAGATCTTTTCACTACTAAAGAGGCCATAATAACCATAATAACCCAGTATTTTTGATCATCTACTAAGTGCCAAACACTATTAGGTGCTAGTTTGCCATGGCACTGTGATAGGAAACAAGGGACTGAAACTCTCTTCCTCTACTCCATCTCCCCTCCTCTTGGCAGCTTCCAGGGTTTTCAGTTTGCCTGACTTGTTTTTCTCTCAACCTTTAATAAAACCATCTTTGAGCATCCTTCTGAGTCAATTTTTAAATTCATTTATTAATGACTTAGAATAAAAAAGGAAACTCCAGTTTCCCTGGTAACAACAGCACTTGTAAGACAGTCATTACAGCCTCCATGTTCTGGGAACATGTTCTTATGTTGCACAGATACTAAGAATTAAAAGCAAGGATGAAGTCAGATCAGTTTGATTCTATCATGTCACCTTGTCACTTAACAGTTAAAATAGCAACAAATAACAACACCAACAAAAATACTTCTCATGAAGTTTTGCCTGGAATCAGGGATGGGTTCAGGTTTTGTGGAGTCCAAGTTGACAGAATGTGGGGAGAGGGGAAACTTGTTTAAGAAATAAATATAAAAACATTATTTTGTGAGTCATATAAAAACATGAATATTATAAACACATTATGAGGGCCCTCCGCATCATTTGGAAAGAACTACAGAAAGTGACATTTAAGCTTCGCTGACTTCAGAGACAATTCTCTTCATAGAGGTCATCTCTTCAAGTTACTTTTGTTTTCGTTGACAGCCTGGAGAGGGTGCTTTTGTGATGCAACATGATGTGCTGGTGGGACTTAACCTTTTACCCAGGACTTTGGGGAAAAACAGAAATGAGAACTTGTCCCTTTCCATCTCAAATTCTTGTGAATCAAACTGATTGAAGAACTTGGGAAAAATCAGGAAAAAGCAAAAAAAAAAAAGCAATGAGATCCCTGGGGATCATTTACCATAATGATGAGACTGGAGAAAATGGACCTAAAGTCTGATCCATTAGTGAATCTACCCTCAATATATCCAGTTTGTCAGGAGCCAAAGATATCCCTCAGAGACATCTGTGCCCCTCCCTTTGGCTATCAGAATATTGCAATAATGATCACCAAGGAACTGGAATTTTTCCCGGAGTCTCATGCTGGGAGAAGGAAAAGGCCAAAGGTTGGTGCGGGCCAGAAGAGAAACCTGTCTCCTGGGAAGAGAGTTCACAGAGTTCTGACAACTTACCAAACCACCTTGAGGGAGACTGGGGCAGACAAGGATGAATTGATGATGGGCAGGTCCACACCTTGACCTGGACTGCTTAGTTATACAGTCCTCTCTCCTGGTGTTTAGACCTATGCCTCCTGTCGGGACCCAAAGATGAACTGGGAGGTGTTGAGTAGGGGTAGAGGTGTCACTGGACTTCTTTGTTCCTCATCCCAATGTGGCCACATTTAATAAATCTCCTTTTCCAGCTATTTACTATTGCCTGTTTAACTGGCCTACTGAGGATGTATGGTAAAGCCTAGGTGTTAGGGAAGCCGGTGCCCAGGCTCTGACCCCAATGACTCCAGAACATCAACAAAGTTAAGCTTACTGCCATGAAAATGCCCACATGGATCACAATGATCATTTGTTGGTATGGATCCTGTTTGACTATGAATTGCATGTGTACTCTGTGAGCAAGAATGAGCAGCACTTTGGTTAGGACCTGCAATATCCATGCAGTAATTAAGGTGGTGGCCCAACATGGGTCACAGCTATTTGTCTTGCTCTATTTGACAAGCAATCGTGACTCTCAGCTTCAGCAGTTGTGGAAACTGCATGGACAGTCACTGGAAGGGAAACATGGGCTAGCCAGGGCAATCTTTAGCCAGCTCAGCTTTCAGAAGGTAGTATGTCAGGCATCTTGGGCAACTGCATTGGCAGGCAGTGCATTCTGCACTTCCAACTTGGAAGTGGCTCTGTGGAATCCTGTAGCCTCAAGGGGGCACACTGTGCTTGGAGTTGGCCAACAACAACAACAACAACAAATTACCTGGTAAAAGGACAGACACTTGGGCACGAATCTATCCCTGGGGCTTCTTGGATTTATTTGAGGAGGAAAATTCCAAAAAAACCTAGACTCCCTGCAAGGTATGTGTGCCACAGTAAACTGAGGAGTAAAGGAAAGTGTGTCTGGTTAGGGTCACACAAGGACATGTTTTTTCAGGTCACTGAGAATATTTTGCCACCACTGACAAAGTATTCCCATTCCTTGAACTAATCTGCTTTCATTCGTTTTCTTTTCCTGAGAGACCTGATCCTTCATCTGCCATCATTTATTGACCTCAGCTTTAAATTGCCTAAAAGTTACCTCAACAAAGAATGTTTACAAATCAATCAAGAAGAAAAAGAAAAATGAACAAAGATAAACAGGCACCTCACAAAAGAAAACACAAGCATCCAATAAACATATGAAAAGATGCTCAACCTCCTTAAGGATTTAAAAATCATACTGAAAAAAATAATTCTATGCTATTCATATTAGCAAATATTTCCAGAGTCCAGTGTTCCACAGTCAATCTGGATTAAATACACTTTTTGAAAAGTTAATCACACCAGGTATAGTGGCACACATCTGGGGTCCCAGCAATTAAGAGGTTGAAGCAGAAGACTTTTGAGTGAGGAGAGCTAGATTACATAAGAAAGCCTAACAAGGCTGTTTTTTTTTTTTTTTTGCAAAGAATTAAATAAAATAAATGGAAAGAACAAAGGATAACTACAATGTCTCCAAGTTTGGTACAAGCTTCAAATGTGTTAAATCTTCAGATTTTTTTAATTACTAAGGGAGTTCAAATAGTACAATCCTTCTTCTCATCTATGAAAAATCTCCAGGGCTTTTTTTCTTAAACAACTTAAGTAAAATGGACATACACTGATATTTCTATCCTCCCCCTCTCTGTCTTTTTGGGACAGGGTCTCCCTGAAGCTCCAGTTAGTCTGGAACTTGCTATGTAGAAGAAGCTGGCCTTAAATTCACAGAGACTCGCCTGCCTTTGACTCCCAGGTGCTAGGATTAAGAATGTGTCCCGCCACACCTGAAATATATATATGTATTTAATATATATATATATATTTGTACATATATATATTTAAAATGTACAATTTTATTATTTTTGCCATGAATTGGCAAAACTATCACTTCAGTCAAGATAAAGAACAAATCCATCATGCAAATGCTTCCTCGTGCCCCTTTTATACTCTCTCCTTTCCAGCCCTGATCTTCAACCCATGTCCCAAGATACCAATGATTTGCTTTCTGTCACAAAAAGTTAGTTTGTATTGTCTAGAACTTTATCTAAACAGAATGATGCAATATGTACTAATTTTGTCTGTATTGTTCATACCATGGTTTTGATCTTCATCCATTTGTTAGAAGTATTAATAGTTAATTCCTTTTCATTGCGGCATAGTACAAGCTGAGAATCCTTTATCTGAAATGGTTGTGACCTGAAATCTTTTAGATTTACATATATTTGTATGTGTATACATACATATATGTGTGTGTGTGTGTGTGTGTATCTTGGGTATAGATCTCAAGTTCAGAAACAAATTTCATGTTTCATATACCTTGTGCATGCCTGAATGTAATTTTTTGTTTTGTTTTTGTTGTCTTTTTGAGACAGAGTCTCCCTGTAGCCCCAGCTGGCCTGGAACTTGCTACGTAGGCCAAGCTGACTTCGAACTCACAGAGATCTGCCTGCCTCTACCTCCCAAGTGCTGGAATTAAAAGCATGCCCAGCTTGAATGTAATTTTTTTAATAGTTTATTTATTATCCTTATATTTTAAGTGTATTAATGTACTACATGCATGCATATAAGTGCACCGATATCATACAATGCCTATAGAGGTCAGAAGAGGGCAAGGGATCCCCTGGAACTGGAGTTACAGATGGTTGTTAGCTACCATGTAGGTACTAGGAACTGAACCTGGGTCTTCTGCAAGAGCAGCCAGTGCTCTTAACTGCTGAGCCATCTCTCCAGCCCCCGAATATACAATCTTTTAAGTATTTTAAAATTTTACGTATGACACAGCATTTCATAGTATTTTATGTGTGGCCCAAGACAATTCTTCTTCATCCAGTGTGGTCCATCCCTAGTACAAATTTCATCATTTTAGTCTCAAAAGGTTTTATATTTTACATGGGGCTTCAGATTTCCAGATTAAGGATGCTCAACCCATGATCCCTTATATGTATCCTTTTCTTAATCCTTCATCTGGTAGACACTGGATTGTTCTTGGTATTAGGCTATTGGGAAGAACAGTTTGGTCATTTATCTACAGATTTGTATTAGGACATACACATTCATTTCTTTTGGTAAATTGGAAGTAGAATGGCCAGTTTAGAGAGCAGGCACACAGTCAATTTTAAACAACTGCCAAGCTATTCTCCAAAGTAGGCATCCATTTTACATTCCCACTGGCAGCATGTGAGAGTTGCAGCACTTTCATATCCTTACCTAGACCTGATGTGATCTGTATTTTTTTAAACGGGAATATTGGGGGGGTGGTATAAAGTGGTAGCTTACTGTGACTTTATTTTGCACTTTTCTGATGACTGTGGTGGAAAGCAGTGTGCTAGAGAAGCAGCAGGAGTCAGCATGGTGACATCCTGGTAATTCTCTGGAAAAAGTGGCAGCACTTCAAGAAGGTAAATAAGCAAGATGGCTGTTTGTGAGGTTGAAACTCAGGGGAGCGGTCTCTTCTGGTGCCAGGTTGTTGTCTTCTGGTGCCAGCTTGTGGTACAGTTTCACCCGTCTGCTTGGGATCCAGAGTGGCTAGTAGGGGAAAGCACAGCTCAGAGCCTCAGTGCCAATCAGTGAGAGGCATGAGATCCAGTCATTAGTTGGTTCTTAAGGGAGTTTACACAAAAACATGGATTTTAGTAAAACTTCTTATTATTCAAGATGCCTTTTCCTCAAGTGTTGGGGGAAAACTGAAAGAAACAATTTAAAACTTTTAAAGTATAAGTTGCTTTTAAAAAATTAAAGTATAGGGGCTAGAGAGATGGCTCAGGGGTTAAGAGTACTGGCTGCTCTTGCAGAGGTCCAGGGTTCGACTCCTAGCACCCACATGGTAGATAACAATCATCCAAAACTCTAGTTTCAGGGGAAATCCTATGCCCTCTTCTGGCCTCCATGGGCATTGCATTACACAGGCACACATACAGGAGGGCAGTACATTCATACACATAAAATAAAAATAATAAAAATTTTTTGCTGGGCATTGTGGCACATGCCTTTAATCTCAGCACTTGGGAGGCAGAGGCAGGTGGATCACTGTGAGTTCAAGGCCAGTCTGGTCTACATAGTGAGTTCAAGGCCAGCTGGGACTGCAAGAGACCCTATCTCAAATGATAATAATACTAAAATTTTTTAACAATTTAAAGTATAATTTGCTTTGGTAAGTTGATCTTTAAAGTATAAGCTGCTTAGGAAGCTACACCTAAGTAGTTGTTTATTCACCTTTTTTGTTTATGTATTTGATTTTTGAATAACAAATGAATTCCTTTGGGGTCGTCCTTGGGATTTGTCCTTGGGGTTATACAGGAAATGCTATGAGAGACATGAACTTCTCAAAGTTGGCAAAAAGAGATAGAAGTTTTAGATACATAAGAGGAAACATTTTCTATCTTGTTCCGAGACTCACTTTACAGAGAAAGCAGTCTTTAAAAAGCTCAAGCAGATTTATGTATTTAAAAAGTATAAACACATACATGACAAATTTAAAATGACCATAGGAATTTATGTAAGTTATTTCTGTTTGACAAAGTTCATTAGCAGAAAGATCAGGGGATCACCCTCTTGGGATGATTGGGCCCAATGACTGGCAGTTAGGCTAAGACCAGATAATATTTTTGAGTTCGTATCTGTGATAATTGAAAAGACATAACTAGGCAGTCAGCATGACAATTTCCTTCTGTCAGGATGTCAAGGAATTCTGTATGACATGGAATGCACTGAATAAAAAGCTGATGAATTCATCTATGAAGGAGGCTTTGAATAGAGGTAAATACTGAAAACAAGAATTTTGAAGAATGAGCCAAGGTGCCTTGAAACACCAGCAGTATGGCTTGAGTCACATAGTGAGAGTCAGTTAGTAAACTGAAGGATTGATTGGGGGGAACTGTTTGAAAGCAGAAAGAGCAGCTAAAAGTTTTGTCTACTACATGGTGGTTGCTCCAGGGGTTACAAAAAGCACCATATTCCAGCATCATTACATTACTTATCATTCCTTTGCCTGATTTATTGGCTTCATCTGAAAAAAATGTTAGTGTATTAGGTAGGAATGGGATGAGAAACTTGAAATTATCTTGAGATATGGAGGGATAAATAATATCAGGATATTGTCCACTAAGTTGGATGGTTCTGTTTTGACCCTGTTGAAAAAGAGTAATTAATTCTTTGATTTGAGGTTAAAAAATTGTTTAGGTTTATAACCATTTAAAATTGCTAAAAAGGAAGTTAATTGTCTAATCACTGTTGTAAGGAAAAGGTAGTTTTTAAAAACAAACAGAGAGGTAAAGCTAAGCATCTAGAAGAAAGTTGTCTTTGTTCTAATGTTCTAATTACTAGTTGCAATTGCTCTAATGCAATGAGTTGGAATGCAGTTTTCCTTTAAGATAAGCAAAAATGTGAGAAAAAGACACATTAGGACTTTTCAAAAACGGCTGAAGACAACTGATATTGCCCAAAAGCTGTTGGAAAGTTAGTTATCTGTTTTTGAACAGACAATGATAATCTGCAAAGTTTAATGAAATAAGAAATGTGACCATAGGGATTAGAGAGATGGCTCAGTGGTTAGGAGCACTAAATGATCTGGGATCTGGGTTCAATTCTCAGCACTCACATAGTGGCTAACAACTGTAACTCCAGTTCCAGGGGATCCAATGCCTTCTTCTGATGTCCATAGGCATTGCACGACACAGGTACACTTACACACATGTAGGCAATACACATAAAATAAAAATAATAAATAAAAAAAGAAATGTGACCATATATCCAAAATAGTTGTATGGACCATTTAGTTGGCACACTACAAATGAAAGTTTTATAATGAAGTTTGTAAATCTTTTAAAACAGGGGGCTGGAGAGATGACTCCGTGGTTAAGAGCATTGATTGCTCTTCCAGAGGACTCAGGTTCCATTCCCAGAACCCATGTAGCAGCTAACATCCATATGAAACTCCAGGTCCAGGGTATCTGACACCATCTTCTGGCCTCCCAACATATTAAACAACATGGGTACACTTACATATATGCAGGCAAAACATTCATACATATTAAAGAAATAAAAAATACTTTAAAAGTTATATTTTTACAACTAAAGAGAAAAAGAAGCTAATAAGATATTCACATAATGAAATATATATAAGTACTAGAAAAATTTTTCTAATAAGGTATATTGGCTTATTTATCCACAGAAGATAAGGACATGGATCATGCACTGAGTGAGAACTTCCCATTTAAAAACAAGACATCTGGGTTAGAGAGATGGCTCAGTGGTTAAGAGCACTGGCTGATTTTGTAAAGGAACTGGATTCAGTGCCCAGCACCCACATGGCAGTCAACAACCATCCATAAATCCATCCAGTTCCAAGAGATCCAACAACATCTTATAACCTCTGTGGGCACTGAATAACACAGGTGCACTTACACACATACAGGCATAACACTCATACACATAAAATAAAAATAATAAATATAATATTAAAAAACAAAAACAAGACATAGGGTCTGATTAATGATAGTAGGCAAAGACAGACCAAATCTTAAAAAGGACAATCTTTTAAATAAGTAACAATAATGTAGGAGTTTTTAGGGACTACATGAGGAGAGTGAACTCCAGGTATAGGTATGGTTATTGATCGATCATACCAAAGGTAAGTTACTTTTAATTATTGTTTTGATCTTTAGATAAAGATAAAAAACTAAATGCTTCTAAATAAACTTTAATTATATATATATATATATATGTATATATATATATAATTTAAAATTAATTCTTCTAGAGTAAATATTGACCTTACATGTATTAGGGAAGACAGCCAACTCTAATGATTTTATAAATTAAGGAGGTCTTATCTTCCTTGTGAGTTAAACTTTTAAAATTTTCCCTTAAGCATTCAGTCTGAACTCCCCATACCCCCTTTTGAAATTTATAAACGATAGGAGAGCAAGATGGTATTCAGGATTGATTCCCCATTTAAAGAGAGCTATCAGCTGGGCATGGTGGCCACACCTTTAATCCCAACACTGGAGAGGCAGAGGCAGGTGGATCTCTGTGAGATCAAGGCTAGTATGGTCTATTTAGTGAATTCTGAGCAAGGTGGGGCAATAGGGAGACCCTGTTGCAAAGAACAATAACAAAAAAAAAACTGAATTAGAAAAGCAACATCATAATTTATTAAATATCATTTTGGATTAAGGGTATATAATCTAGAGAATGTGGAACATAGAAAATAACACCTGAAAGAACTTGGAGAAAGGTCTCAGGAAGCTGTTTTAACATACCCATGCCATTGTAACTGGAGAGTGAATTCAAACAAAAGCAGAGGTACCCAAGCCATGATGGGGACAATGAACATGGGACAAAGAAGTTTTGAGGAGGAAAAGAATATTCTTTAAAAAATAGTCCTGGAAATGCAGGGCAGAAGAAGCGGGCATTAAGAGCCCACATATCCAGCTCCATAGTGGCTAGGACCACTTATCTCTGCTTGTCTCTTCCATAGCTCCTTTCCCTGAAGAAGGAGGCAGACAGAAGGACAGAGAATTAGGTGAAAGAGATACACACGGTTCAAAAGAGGTTGTTTTCTAGCATTCATGGGCCTAGGAATGAAGTAGATAAAAGTAAAATGCAAGCAAAGAATTATTAATGCATGCCAATGCAAGTTATCAAGAAATCTTTGTGCCTGTCATACTACTTACCCTATGTATGACTGGGGATATGATTCCCCCTTTTCTTCTCTGGACACAGAGCTGTGAGTTACTGCTTCAGTGTGAAGTATCAGGGAAAGTCTTGTCCTCATGACTTAGCCTTGTGTATGACTGGGGCATACTAGATTCCTCTTTTCTTCAGGACTTCTCCAGGCATTGACCTGTGAGTTCAGAGCAGAGAGCCTCTTCCTCACACAGGAAAACAAAATGTGGCAGTTACTATGTGATTCAACATTATGGTGATGCTTCAATAAAGACAGCCTGATTCTGGGGTTGGGGATTTAATTCAGTGGTAGAGGACTTGCTTGGCAAGCACAAAGTCCTAAGTTTCACCCTTACTTCTGAAGAAAAGGACAAATAATAAAAAAGACAGCCTGACTCCTAGCACTCATTTCAGCCAAGAAGGACCTGAACTATTCTGAGAACTTGTTCCTTCAGAATTCTTTCAGAACTGTGCTTCCAAACAAGAAACTACACTTTCATTTATTGAAACAGTATATCTAGAATGAAATAGGGAGGTAAAAATGGACCCTTATCAAAGGATTTTGTCTTTTCTGATCCCTACTGACTTATATCAGCACACAGACAACCACAAACAGATGTTGTTAATTTAATGCCATCTATTGCTGGCTACACAAATGGAATAAATATCTCATTGCTTCCAGCAATATCTGAACCCTTGATATGCAAAATGCCCACATGCACATTAATACACTATTTTGGCTCAAGGAAAAAGAGTCATAGGAAGATGGGTAGCAGGCCCCAACCTCAGTAGAGGAACTGATCACTGCTGGGCAAGGGAAAGATTATTTTCTGAATGAGGAAGTGACACTAGATAAAATGACCAGCCTCCAGTGGATAAACTCACACTGAAGGACATCTTCAGACATAAACTTGACTTGTAGGCCTTAACATACATGACAGAATGCATGAAATTCAGTGAGAGGGCTATGGGGGGGGGTGCAGATAAGGGGAAGAGGTCTCCATATGATTAAGATGTATTGTATGATATGCACAAAAATTCAATAAATATATATAATGAAAAAACCTCATTTCAAACTTCCTCCACTACAAAATTTCCAGTGCTGTTTACTACAAGGCATTGTGATAAGATCTCTGTCCTAAAACTTTGGATTATAAAACAAGAGTAGAAGTTGGTATAAGAATAATGCCAGTGACATTCCTATATTAGAAGTACTGAAAAGAGCCAGTGCACATCCTACTAGACATGAACAAAAGTATTCCCAACTTGACTGGTCCTTAGTTCCCCCAAATACTCATAGCCATCTCAACATTACTGGGAAGTTAAACAGAAGTTCGATAGAAAGAAAATTCATGGACTGAGACAATGCTCAAATTATTACAGCTAAAAATCTTCTATTGACAAAACCAAATATCACATGAACACATTGCTAGACTTTCAGCCTTGAAAATGGTCTTCTCAAGTTAGAGACAATGAATTTTAAGCTTAACCTCGGCTTAACCCCTTCCCATCCACTACCTGGTCTCTCCTCTACCTTCTCTCTGGGTTTCTGCTTTAGCTTGTTTTCTATCTGCAGTCTCTGCAGACTGTCTTTCCCTGCTTATCTACATGCATGGTCCAGACATGACTGGCTGAGCCCCACCCCTTCCTAATAGAACTGCTAGTGCATCGACATTCCTCTGTCCAGGGTCCAGAAAAACTTGATGCCCTTCACCTTAGTTTATCAATTGGCTTTCTTTGGCAGAGGTGTTCAGTTCAATCTTGATCCACTAGCTGAGGCGGGAAAAGGTAAAGCCTCAGAGAGAGCAAAAACAGAAGAAGCTGAGGCTCGTAGAGATCAAGTCCTACAGAGTGAGTTCAGCTTTAACAATCCATCCTATGAGTGCCTACAGGAGTAAATAATTCTTGGAAAATTAAGACTGGCTGACTTGACATTTCAAAAGCAGCAAAATACAATAAAATCAAACAGGTTTAAGCAATAGTTATAGTAAATCTCCAAATCTGTAATATAAAAATATATTTGGGTTTTTCCCAAGAAGATAAGCTTTTAGATATTTCCCAACATTGTTACAAAGGCTAACACTTGCATGAACACAGTGAGAGTAAATTCCCGCAAGAAGTCAGGCAAAGCTGATTACTCAGATTGGCAGCAAAATCAGAAGCCTAAGAGCATGGCAAGACAGTCCTCCAAGGCTCAGTAAAGCTGCCCAGGCAGATGGATTCTCAACTGCTCATGCCTCAGGTGTGGAGAGACTGAAAGCACACTACTCTAGGGTTTATGCCCTAAGGACCATTAGGATCCCTGACATCAAGCACTGTAGTACATCCTATTCTGAGAGGAACAAGGATATAACCAAGACTGTTACAAACATTACTTCCCTTTGTTAGGATGCTGTATTCTACAGTTAAGTGAGAACTGAAGCAGGAAAGGGAAAGTTAGGTTGGTCAAGCCCATCAAAGCACTTGTTCTGCAATTGTGTTCCCAGGAAGTCAATTCTAGGAGGATGTGGACAGCCGTACATTCTTGAGGTTGATAATCTAAGGGATACATTTTGAGGAATTATTGCTTAAATAATCCCAATTAATATTAACTCAGCAAAGTAACACTAAGTGCTTTTTGCTAGCACCAGCCTAAGCACTTTTGTAATCCTTTTGCCAGTTAAACATGAATGTTCTACTTTTGCAGATAAGGTGAATGAGACATAAGAAAATTTAAGCAATTTTCCCAGTGTTATACAATTACAAATTTGGGGTGGTCAATTTTGTACCTATGCAAAGCCTCATGTTTAATCTTTGCTAAGTAATTCTATATTCTCTTAGGAACTCTGAATTCTATGGTCTTTCCATGAACTTCAATGTTTTATACTCTGTAGTACATGGAAGGGCTGTTCCAACATCAAGCACTAAGTATGCAATGAACTGAGTGGCAGAGTAGCAGACAAAGAACCTTATTATGAGCAGTTGAGCTGGGGATAGCATCCTATCACCCACCACGATCATTTTAAATGTGTAAGAGAGAACCTTTCATATTATTTTTCAAGGGAAGGTATGTAGACCCCTGACAAGTGAGCATGTAAGTTGTCAAGTGTTTAAAAAAAAAAAAAAATACAAAAAAACCTCTTCTGGAGTGCAGGCTGTGAACACCAGAGCTGAATAAAGTGATTTGTATCTGGTTTTTGTTGTGGTCAGTATTTTTGGCAAACATCCTTCCAAGTGTGACCTTCTCCAGTAACTTGAAAATAGGGAGTATTTAGGAAGGATTTATGCATATAACTTTGAGGTGCAATTAAGATATATCTATCTATATCTACATATAGACAGATATAACATTTAGAGCATGCGTGTGCATGCGTGCATATCCTTCCACAATTCAGGTTATGGGACTCAAAATCAGATGGTCAAGCTTGGTGGTAATGGTAAGCTTAACCATTAGCCATTTGCAAATCCCAAGAACAAGGAGAAAAAAGAGAAACTTCTGAAAATCAGGTCTTGATGGAAGGAGGGGCTTATGTGTGTTTTATTTCCTGTTTCTTTTTGCCTTGTTACAGAATAGCATTCCATTGCATCACGTATGCTCCTGCCTTTGAATCATGGCTCCTTAGTGTCCTTCAAAACTTTAGAATCAGAAGACAATTTTCTACTAATAATTCCTTTTAATCATAGACTAGGCTTTCATTCTCCAGTGTCCTGGTTCATCTAATAAAGCATTTTTATCACTTCTATTTCATTAAGAATAAGTAATTCTTACTGCTAAGGTCCACTCTAAGTCCTCAAGTTGTCAATTAGTTAAAATATAAACACATCCAAGATCCCTTAGATTAAAAGAAGATAAAGTATACAGAGACACATGTCCTTTTGATGTATCTTATATGCTGCGTTCTCTGTTACCTTATGGCTTGCACTCATCAAGAGAATGTGTTTCAACAGTGTGAACTAAACTCTCGGAAGAAGCAGCATCCATACTAAAGATAATGCAGATTGCTTGACTCTGACTCACTAGAATGTTGTGAATGTGGAGTGATGGAATGATGTAGCTTGAGAGCCAAAATAATCTTGGGTTTGTTTTAGATCCTCTAATAGCCACTTATCTT
The DNA here is from genome assembly GCA_035773235.1 of Eospalax fontanierii. Taxonomy (NCBI): domain Eukaryota; kingdom Metazoa; phylum Chordata; class Mammalia; order Rodentia; family Spalacidae; genus Eospalax; species Eospalax fontanierii. The sequence goes on along the minus strand of CM069528.1, from coordinate 32,193,866 downwards.
TTGTATCTGATCTAACATTCTCATAACTAATAAGCTTATGAGAATGTAATCTTAGCAGACCTCTAGTTTCCATCTTCCTAAAGTTAAGCATGTTATGACATCTAAAACTCATAGAAGAGATTTCCACTTTTCTGAAGCTCACCTGCCCCCACTAATGTACTTGGTTAATGTCTTGATTTATGACTTTCCTTTGGTCTGGGACTATAAAAGTTCATGTAATCTCTTTCACAGAGGAAAATGTCATCCAGGATAAGTTGTATCTATGTTTCTCCAAGCTATAGCTGCTCCTAAAGGGCTCAGGATAATCTATTTGTTTTAAAGCAGTCATTATTTTACATAACAGTATAGATTATTTTACATAAAATTTGTCTTTGTCTAATCCTATATACATCTAGGGAGAAGCTTGAGAGGCTATGTAGAGTTTTCAGAATTAAAAGTAACATTTTCAAGGAATTTGGCACATTTCTAAACAACAAAGTAAAGAATTCTAGATATGAAAAGCATTTCCATGAATTCTAGGATTGAGCTCTATGTTTTGGTGGAACTCCTGGGGAAGCCTAACTAAAGAGTTTTCTAAAACTGACAACTGATCTGTTTCAAAGAGTAAGCCAGCCTGTAAAGCAGTCACGCACTGCACACCAAAGGGACAGCAATGGGGCTGTGTTCTTGTTTCTGAATCCCAAACAAGTAAATATTTTGCTCCAAATAACAGGCAGTATGCAATTTTCTTTAATCATTTAATATTTACTTAATGCCTACAATATGCCAGGCTCTGGTACTGCAGTGAAGAAAACACAGACCATGTTTATCTCATGGAGATAAACTCATGGAGTTAAATCTCATGGAGATAAATCTCATGGAGATAATCTCAAGGAGATTACACTAAAGGAAGACATTTTAGGGTGTTCTTCCGTACTGAGAAGAGAAAATAGAGCCCAGTAAATTCCATTTTGTTAGAAGCCCCCCTAGTTGCTGACCCAGCTTGGTTCCTCAGTTCCAGGAAAAACCACAAGAGTTCTCCCCTCCCCACATGTCTGAACATCTGCAAGGCCGTGGCCATCAGATGCCAGTGGTTTCTCAAAAACACTCTGTTTATAACTTAAAGAAGAGTACAGGACCTGGTCATGTTGACCAAGGCTAAAATCAGAAACATAAACAAGACCTTGTAATGTACTCTGGTCAGCACATTCGTAGGCCTACCCATCAAGAGAAGCCACAAGCCCCTTGTGACCCATTTATGGTATGAATAATCCTTATAACCAATCAATTTAAGTTGCACTTGGCACGCGGGCTTTCTTAACCAATCCCAACCTTCGACCCTCCTCCCTTTGTCTCAACCCCATAAAAGAACCCCTTTTCTTTCACTGGGGACCACTACCCCTCCACTAGATGCCTGGGCACGTTGGGCTATGGACCGAGTTCCAGCTTGTAAATAAAGATCCTATATGCTTATAGGGATTTGGCCTCCATGGTGGTCTCTGAGGGGGGACTCTGCGACTTGGGCATAACACGTACAATCTTCCAAAATAGATAAGACGTCAACTAAACCCAGGCAGGTGAAGGGCACACGTGACTTTGGACCAGCTCAAAGGCAACACTGGCTGCACCCGCTCGAAGCAGTCGGTTGCCCTGGAGGCGCGCGGCTGTGACGCAAGGGCCCGCCCTCGCTCCCTTCTTTCAGCCCCACCCACCTCGGGCCTAGTGCGCAGGCTCGGCCCGCTTGCGTTCGCCTAAGGACCTGGCCTGTGTGCTCGGTGGTCAGCGCGACTCTGCGGGCTCTGCGGGCTCTGAAGGGCTCGGTCCTCCTGCGGCCGCCCGCAGCGTGCGCTTCGCACCCCGCTCCGCAGCCGGGCGCTGCCCTCCGACCGCCGCGTGAGGTGGACAGAGCCCTGCAGCGAGCCCGGGGAGGGCGAGGGAGGATGGCTTCCTCCGGCGTGGAGAAGAGCAGTAAGAAGAAGACCGAGAAGAAACTCGCCGCCCGGGAGGAAGCCAAGCTGCTGGCGGGCTTCATGGGCGTCATGAACAACATGCGGAAGCAGGTACCGCCCGTGCGGCGCGGAGGCGGGCGGGGAGGGCCTGGCTGGCTGCCGCCCGCCCGCCCGCTCGCGCCTGGCGTGTGCGCCGCGGGGCTTCCGAGGCCCAGTCGGCGGGGCTCCTCGGGCGGGCGGTGGCGGGGTTGGTTGTGTAAGCGCTGCCCCAGTTGTCTTTGTGAGGCGAGGAGCTTTCCACTGGAGGGCGGGCTTAAGTGCAGTGAGATCTGGTGTGCAGAGGCCCTCCGCGCAGCCCAGCCCGTAGCCCCCGCGGAGAGAAGTCGTGCTGGTTGGAGCTCCGCTGCTCTGCAGTGCGGATTCTGCAGTGCGGATCCCCCACCCCACCTCCCAGGTCGTCCAGGTGGATCTATTTGACAGATCCTCCTGTTCTGCTGATTTCGAGCAGAAACAGTCGCTGGTAAATAGCGTTTTTCAGGACTAAGAAGACCTCTTTGTTCTTTGAAAATGTGGTGTGCTCATGAAACCGCAGCGCGTCAGCGAAAGGTGGGTTATGAAAAGAACGTTTTAACGCTGGGGAAGAGGGTTTTATTTTTTAAGCGGTGACATCTAATATACTGATAAGCAAAGAAACGTCGCTTGATTGCCCATTTTGTTCTGTGAGGTTTACGTAGTAGAGAATCATGCAAGAGATTGTGGGGATATTTCAATTTTGTTGACGCTGATCCTATTTTTCTAGAGGACAAAGCACAGTGAGCATGAGTAACCGAAATCCTAGTTTGTGTATGTGGGGGAGGGGAACGGGACGGTTGTTTTATTTTTCGAGACAGGGTCTCACTGTTTAGCCATGGGTGGCCTGAATTCGCTGTGTAGACCAGGCTGGCCTCAATCTTTCAGAGATCCGCTTGCCTTTGCCTCTCTAGTGTTGGGATTAAAGGCGTGCACCACAGTGTACGTCTGTCTGTCTGATGGTTTTGCTGTGGGTATGGACCACAATAGAGGAATTTAAAGATTTTATTTTATTTTTTATATCAACAATTCTTTCTACGCTGACCGCACGCGGCATCTGTCTTTGTTCACCAGCTCCTGGCACAGCGCACTGGTGCAGTACATACTGTGCTCTGAAACGCCCAGATCTTCCTAGCCTTTGTGCTGAAACAGCTGTGAATGACTGAATTCATTATTTTATGTAACTTTTATGTATCTCTTTTCATATTAGTGTTCTTTTCGTGTAACCTTTTTGTATTTTTAGTACTGCTGACTTCAGATTGCTGATCTTTTAAAAATCTGGTGCGTGGAGTAATGGTACTAGTGCTTAACCGTTTTTAAACGTACTGTGGTACATTCCCAAGACCATTGTCTTTGATGGATTGCAGCCTTGTAAAGCATTACCTCATTCTTAGGGTGCAACTAAATTGCAGTATCGGATGTTAACTTCAGGAGGAGGGGATTGTCTGAGACTGTGTTTAGTTGTTTAATTTTAAAATTTGACTTACATTTATTTCTTAGACTTAGCTTTACTCCTGTGACATCTGTTTATTGTTAAAAATAGAAATACATTTACTAAATTACATTTAGTATTTACTTAGTAAAATACATTTACTAAGTTACAGAAAAATCAAGGTTATACTACTAAATACTAAGGGCATGTGGATATTTCATGAGCACCCAGGGATCTCTTCCACAAGGCTAATTTAATCTCACTGGTTCTAATTTCATCCCTGACTTGGATGTCTTTCAAACTCCTCTAATAGCACTTTTATCAGCTTAATAAATTCCTGCATCTTTTGCGAAATACATAGTTTGACTTTGTAGTAGTTGATTTACATTGTTTTATATTGTAGTGTTCTTGTTAACATCACAACCCAGGAAAGATTTCACCAAGAATGACTGACAAGGCCAGTTGATGGGAACTGGCAGAAGTAGAAGCCAGGGGAGGAATGTTTGAGTGAGGAGCAATTTTATAAGGGCTCTTGTTCTTTGGCACACATTTCGCATCTCAAAATTTGAGTTACAGTTTTGTTTCCATTTGTAACATTGTATTGCCTGTGAAGATAATGAGTGTTTGGATGACAAGGGACCTCTGCCTATACCCAGAAACATTCTTTCAAGAATTTGAGAATTCTCTGAAATTAGCCTACCTCAATTCCAGTCCTTATTCTGCTATTAATTTGTTTTGTGGACTTGGGTAACACAATTTACGTCAGTTCATTTCTGTGTCGATACGTAACTCCATTTTATGTTGCCAAAACAAAAATATCGAAGGATTAGCGATTTATAAAGAAAAGAGATTTATTTAGTTCACAATTCTGGAGGTTTAAGAAATAACATTTGTTCAGCTTCTGATGAAGATTTCATACTACACCACAAAAACCAGAAAGAAAAAAAAACAGCTTTGTGCAGAAGACAAGTATGTATATGAGAGAGAGAGAGTGAGAGTGAGAGAGAACACCCAAGACTGAAGGGCCCTGGCAGCCATACTTTATATAATTCACTCTCATATGACAGTCACTTTTAAGAAAAGATTTATTTATAATTCTCTGTATGTGTACATGAGTACAGGTGCCCACAAGAGACCAAATGCATCAGATCCCTCTGGCACTAGAGCTGTACCCCAAACATGCGTGCTGGGAACCCAGCTCCAGTGCTATGCAAGAGCTGTATGTACTCTTAACTGCTGAACCATCCAGCAGTCTCTAAGTCATTCTTGTAGGAACCACATTAATCTTTCTGCAATAATAGAGCTCTTAAATACTTTTCAAGGTCCCACCTTTATTCCAAATCTAATTGCCAGTGTACATGAATTTCAGTATTAGTTTTAGTAAGGACAAACCACAGAAATAGCATAGTAGTAGGTTCTGAACATAGACGCAAAGGGAATTCTTATGGAGTCTTTTCCTGTACCTTCTGGTCATTTCCAGCCTTTTGTTTTTTAAGTAATTATAAAGTGAACTCATTACCAATGATAGGAATAGAATATGATTTGTATGAAAGAAATCCCACATGTGTCTCTCAGTTAACAGTTTCCCCTGTGGTAATCACCGTTCTATTACCATGAATTCATCTTTATAAATAAACATACATGGAGTCATGTAATACACCCTTGTGTCTCATGCTTCTGTTTCTTCAAACTAACAGGAGATTTCTGTGTGTTTTAGTTTATAACTTACCTAGCTTATGTTTGTGAAATGGGGCAAAAGAACCTAGTGGGTTCTTAATCTCATTCATAAAAGAATTTAAGAAGGAACCCAAATGGAAGTTTTAGGGCAATTTTATTGGAATTTAAAGAAAAATCCTCAAGGCAGGCAAGCTGGAGATCTCAGCAGTTGCCTGGAGGAAGACAATGGAGGGAGAAGAAAAGAAGCCATAAAGTCATGCTGGTTTAGAGCCTGTATGGACTGGCAGCCATATGACTGGGAGTAGGAAACTTTAGAGAAATAGTAAAGAAATACAAGATGCTGGAGCAGCCCAAAGCCTTACAGAAAGCATGTTTAGAAGAGAGATATGTAGAAGAAAAAGAAGAGAAGGAAAGAGTATGCTTTTCTGCAGGCAGACTTACAGAGACTACATGTCTGTGGCTGGGTCCAGAAGCACTGCCTTTGGAGGCAGGATGCCAGGCAGCAGAAATTCACTGTCTCATTAACATGCTCAGTATTCTGCCCATCTATTTAGCATAACTTAAGGTGAACCCACCTTCTGGAAGGGGTGGTTCTATGATCAGGTGACTGACCAGTAAAACTGAAAATGTGGGTCTTTCAACAGATAAACTAGAGAATTTATAGTCTATCTCAGATAGCTATTTGCTATCTAACATTTCCCCCCTCTGAAGAGATAATCCTAAAATCTTTTAGGAATTAGATAAGAGCTCCCAAATACTTTTGGACATATTTGACCTTTGGTATAGCATAGGCTGCTAAAAGGTATAAGGATGGTTTGGGCTTTTAGCCAAAAAAGAAAGTGGTTACTTCTCTTTGGGGTCTTTTTACCCAGCCTACTTCTACCTCCTATTCTTAGCACCTCTGAAGAGATCACCCTAATTGTCAATAAGGAATTGGGGTGCTGACCACTCTGGCTTCTTGTGTGCTGAATAGGGGCACAGGTTATGGCAGTTGGGGTACTCTTTCAGTGGGTGTATCTAAAAGACCCCCAAATTGCATAAATGTTAGCTGGAGGAAGAAAAGAAAGTCCTTGACTAGTGCCTGGGAGATGTGAAGAAAGTAAAGGCAAAAGTAGTTAGCTTTATACATTCTAGACAGGGGACCAGAACAAGTTAGAACAGGGAAAATTTCAAATGGCCAAGTCAAAATCCCGTAGAATTTCTTGCTTAGGACTTCCAAGAGCATCCATCTATTGGGTTCCACCTTGTTTTTCTTTTGGCTGCCAAGGCTGGACTTGAGAGTCTTGAAGTCAGAATTTGTTTTTAGGCACTTTGATAGCTTGTTGGAGTAGCTAGAATCAGTGTAAGTTCCCTCCCAAATGGCTTCTAGACAGGGAGAGAAAAGAAATTAGCCATCAATTAATTTTTAAGTTAGAACAATAGTGGGCTTGCCTTTCTTGGCAGCAGATATGCACTGCAGTGTTGAAGTAGGCCAAGATTTGAAGTCTTATATCTGAATAGCATTTTAATCTTGGGTTCTACTTTCTTGTTGGGTGTTTAAGATCATATGATTGGACCAGATAAACTGACTTGTTTTTCCTCTTAAGGTCAGTTCAGTATCTGTTCTCAGGGGGATCACATGGGCTTGGGATGGCCCCTGGCTCCCTAGGCCTTTTACCAGATCCATCTATGTGAAGATAAGTCAGAAGGTCTTGCTAGGCCAGAACTTCACTTGGAAGCATTGAGGAAACATTTTCCTGTGCTGACCCTCCTCTTTGCAGGCTGGACACTGGTTTGAGTTCTTCTACTGGGGTCTCCATGACCTCCCTGAACAGGAGAGCAGGTGACTCATGACAGCTACAGGACTCTTAAAGAGATGTCTCATAGTCCCTGGAACTTAGTTGACCTTGGAGGGCAAGAGACAAAAAATTGTCCCTTTAAGTCCCTCTGACCAGATTGGTATAGGCCTCTAAATATGATTGTTAAACACCCAAGAAGGTTAGTTCTACCAATCTGGCATTTTGCCTGGTTAACTCTCCTGCCTGTGCAGTACCCATCGTACATAAAACCTGATGCATTAAGGAAATTGGCCAATTAATTAATGATTATATAAGTTAGGGAAGGTTTTCTGATCTGACTTTCCTATGTACTGAATCTTTATCCCTTTAATGTTCTCTGACCCTTTTCCTAAAAGTTATAACGTGTCTGTCCAAATTTTATGTAGTAAACTAGATGAGAGGCAAAACTATTAGTTCTAAGGGTGATCTCTTTTAAAGAGGGCTCTCCGTCTTTCTGAATTAGAAAAGTCATAATTTACCATATAAGATTTGAATTAAATACCTATAATCTAGAGAATAAGGATCACAGCTGTCTATACCATTTTAACTAAAAAGTGAAAAGCAGAAATTCTCAGGGTATGAAGGGGCAGGAATAAAAGTGGAGCACCTCAGCATCAGAGAGGGAAATACTATTTCAGAGAAAAATAGGCTTTGGATCACAATGCAAAACGGCCTAAGACCAGTGAAGGCTGCATTTTAAGCCTCCCACTCAAGCAGGCTATTCCTCTTTACCTCCCATTGCTGTAGCTATGTCCTGGTAACAGCTTGTCTTTTGTAAGGTTTGGTTGGCCATGGAGTTCTTTGTATTCACACGAACATTCCAGGTCTAGTCATCACAAAGTGTCAGCTCTTTGTGTTACTGCCTAGTCTTGGAGGCCCATGGCTAGAAAAAATTTAAATTCCCTTTAGAAACTGACAAACATATTGTGTAAAACAATGTAAGATTTCAAAATAGTCATTTTTAGAAATAAGCAAATATATAAAAGGTGTAAAAAATCCAAAATAATTCCCCTTAAAAACAGATAAATCATGCAAGCAATATCGAACCCAAATAGTTCCCTGTAAAAACTAGTAAATACATAGGACAGTATAAAAAACTTTAAACATTTTAAAAACCAGTAAATATACCACACTTGACATTAAAATTCAAAGTAATCCCCTGTAGAAACAGACCAAAATGATGTTAAGATTCAAACTGCCATTGTGGAGGCTTGGTGTTACTTCCCTAGTTTGACATAAATAAGCATTGACCTTGTTTCAAAAGACTGTGTTAGAATCTCTTGCTTTTCTGTGATCCCATCAAGAATCCAAGATGAAAACCAAAACAAAGACATAAATTGCAAAAGGATTAGGGCATATAATTAAATGCCTGCAGTCCAGAGAATTTTGATTGTCATGATTCCCTAGAGTTCTGCAATATGAGTAAGTTCCTGGATGTAGACATTTTGAATTTTGCCATGTGGTTGGAATAAAATGGTAGCAAGGTCAAACAGGTCACCACCATTTTGAAAATGTTCATCAAAAATGGCAGTCAAACCTTGTGACTGTCACCGTATTGAAGATGTCATCACCCAAGATGGAGACCAGATCACATGGTTGCCTTCCTCTGGTGAGGTCACCAGCCATGATGGTGACTAAGCACAGGGTAAAATGAGCCCCATGATAAAACTGAGTCCATCCCCAACTAGGATACAAATCCTGTGGGATTCAGTTATCTCACAGATTAAATATGAATAGAAACCCCTTTTTACTTTTAGAACGCATCCAGTTATGTAGTACCCTCAGATATATAGGCCCAGATAAGAGCAAAGCAAAGGAAGTCATGGCCTCAAACCAAGGACCAGGGTCCATGAACCTTACCAATCATTTTGACTGGTGAATGTGAAGCAGTGTCTTCTGGATCCCTTCACTCCTAGATAAAATGTATTGCTGGGGAAATAACTCAAAAAGGCAGTAGAAAGAATTAGAAGTTATGTCCAGTACACAGGTCCTCGGGCTGTTGGCTCTGTGAGTACAGTCTTTCCCAGCATGGTGTGTGACTCTCCTTGTTCACTAAAATTTTAAATGTTTAGTCTAATCAGAAAAGCAGCTATCTTGGGACCATATTCTCTAAGCACTGTTTGTTTGGTGCTTGCAGGTGACTAGGTCAAAATCCCAGGCCCCTCTGACTGTTCTTTCCCCCACCTGTGGAGAAAAAGCCTAAGGAAAGAAATGGCTTTTAAATATTTACAGCCTCAATATGTCCTGAGGCCATAGCAAGGTAGATCATGGAGCTCACTCCCTCACCTGCTTAGCAGCCTTTCAGTACACATGGCTACCATATAAATAAGTTAAAATTTTGGAGAGCCCCACATTGGGTTCCAGTATGAAATGGGGAAAAAGAGAGTGTCCTCTAGTGGGTTCTCTTTAAGAATGGATCCAAACAGAAGCTTTAGGACAATTTTATTGAATCTCAGCAAATGCCTGGAGGCGGAGAATGGAGGGAGAAGAAAAGAGGCCAAAAGTCATGCTGGTTTTTAGAGCCTGTATGGAGGTCAGATAAGTCGCAGACTTGCAGCCACATGACTGGGAGAAGGAAGCTTTAGAGAAAGAGTAAAGAAATATGAGATGCTGGGGCAGCCCAAAGCCTTAGAGAAAGCATGTTTAGAAGAGAAGGAAAGAGTATGCTTTTCTGCAGGCAGACTTACAGAGACTACATGTCTGTGGCTGGGTCCAGAAGCTCTGCTTATCTATTTAGCATAACTTACAGTGAACTCACCTTCCAGAAGGAATGGTCCTATAATCAGGTGATTAACCAGTGAAACTGGAAATGTGGGTCTTTTCAACAGATAAACTAGAGTGGGATAGTTTATCTCAGATAGCTATTTGTTTTTTTCTTTTCTTTATTTTTTGTATTACTTCACAACTTATCCAACTTAATGATTGTAGACATTTGAGTTATTTCAAACCCAGTGCTATTTAAAGAAAATACTGCTTTGGGGCAGGTTCAAATTCCAGCACCCACATAGCAGCTAACAACCATCTGTAACTTCAGATCCGGGGATTCGGTGCCTATTCTGGTCTCTGTGGGTATTGCATGACAGGTGCACTTAGATGTAGTCATGCATAACACTCATACCTATTAAATGCACAAGAGTTAAATAGCATTTAAATAATACTGCTTTAAACATTTTGTGCATGAGTTGTGGTTTGCATTTCTATTGGGAGAGTTCTTGAGTCATTCATAGAGCATACCACATTGAATTTCAACAGGTAGGACTCAAGTTTTCCAAAGTCATTGCACAAATTATGTTTCTGTCTGCTTGGTATTATTTGTATTTGTAACTTTAGCTTTTCTAATGAGTGAATAATAGCATCTTATTTAATTAGATAGGCAGATAGATTGCCTTTTGATTTCCTTTCCTAACTTCTTAAAATTAATTTTATTAACTGATATAATTGAGAAGCTCTATAAGGCAGGATCATAATCACAGTTACTTGTATGTAGTTGCAGTGCCCTTTTATGTTGATAAAATCCAAGTGTTTCTTAATATTTTGAGGGAACTATCTTGAAAGCTTCTAGGATATTACTATAGCTTGCAGTTTCTCCATATTAAATGAAGTATAATTAAAACCTTATGTTAAAGCTCCTCTTGAGAGTTCTATGAGAGAATCACAAAGCTTATTTGGGGATTGATAGGCTTGCTGGCTGAAATGATTGTGTTTTTGCACACTTTTCTACCCAAGAGTATAGATTACTGTGTCATCTTCTTAAATTTTTTAATTTAATTTTTATGCACCTGCATTTTGTCAAATCTATCTCTCATTCTCCTCCTCCAACTCCTCCTGAGTTCCTCCCCCTAAAATCCCCTCCCACCTTAATCTACTGAGTTTAATTATACCCACATGCAGGTGGGTATAGGACTCTTGGTTGAAGCATGGGCAGTGTACTAGGGGGCCCACCCCTGAAGAAAACTGACTTTTACTGCCTTGGCATCTGTGAACTGCCTGTAGTATTTCAGCTAAGAGTGGGGCCTTATGGAACTCCTCCCACTAAATTCATGCTGGAATAATGAATAGATTGATCTTGCACAGTTCTTGTGTAAGCTATTGAGTTTTCATGAGTACAACTGCCTGTCATGTCCAGAGTCACTGTTTTCACAACTGTCCTTCCCGACCTCTGGCTCTTACAGTCTTTCCATCCCCTTTTCCATAATTTTCCCCAACCCTTGTGTGTCTTTGTGTGTGTAATGTTGGATGGAGGTGTGATACAGATGTCCCATTTGAATATGAGTGCTCTAGTCACAGCACTTTTGATAGTTGTGGTTCTGTGTTAACTTCCATCCACTGCCAAAAGAAACTTTTCTGATGAGGGGTCAGCTGAATTAATCTATAGGTATAAGGACAAGTATTGAGAAAGCAGTTAGATACTTTATCAGTTGAGCAAAATGATAGTATTCAGTTCTTCCCTAGGGTCTGTGACCTCTCTAGACACAAGTTCTTGGCCAAGTTTTTAGTACTAGGCATGAGTTTCCTCTTGTTGAAGCAGGCCATAAATCCAATCAGACAGGTATTGGTTAACCCCCTGTATTAATGACTTTTCTGCTGCTGTGATGCACCTTGCCAAAAACCAATTTATGGAATAAAGGGTTTATTTTGGCTTATGGTTCCAGAAGGATAATAGAATCCATTGTGACAGGGGAGTTATGGTAACTGTTAAGGAAGATGGCTGATCACATTTTCATCCACATAGGAAGGAGGCAGGTCAGGGAGAGAGAAAGGGAAACAGGAAATGTGACCAGACTATACACAGTCAAAATCCACCCTCAATGGCATACTTCTTCCCTATGGCTCCATGGCTCCATTTCCTAAATGGTCTGTAACCTTCCCACTAAATGGGGGCCAAGTGTTCAGACATGAGCCTGTGAGGGACATTTCTCATTCAAACTTCTACAACCCTCAAGTCATTTGTGCACTATACACTGATAGGCATATGTTGCTGGTGGCTTATTAATGTAGTTCACAAGGTTCATAGTTAAGTAAGACTGTTGATAACTTTTCTCTCCCAGCAGCCGTAGTATCTTGAGACACTATGAAAACACCATCAGGGAGGAGGCTTCCAGTTTAGTACCAGTTTGATTTCTTAAGTTCTGTGACCAAAGTGTGTGATATCTTCAGCAATAGGGTCTTATCCTTGAGTTCTTGTGGGTGACCAAATGACCCTTGAAGAACAAGTTGAAGGGAGGTATCCCACACCTGAGCCTTGGCTTTTTTGTTTGGTTTCTTGAAGGAGCATTATTCATGGGGTAATGACATTTAAACTGTGTGTGTGTGTGTGTGTGTGTGTGTGTGATTAAAATTTCTCTTGGGAGAGGCAGACTGAACTTAGTTCCTCCCTCCCCAAGTCCTGCAACAGACACACACATTTCTCAAGTCACAGTTAGGCAAATTCTAGCTAGTTTACTTGGGGTTACTAACAGAGCAGTGGGTAGGGGTTACTTACAGAACATGGGCGCCCACTCTCCCCTCCACAAGTTACATTAGTAAATCCATGAGGCTTGGATCTTGTGACTTCCAGGTGGTCGGCTTCCTGGCACCCCCAAGTTAAATACTTTTAGCCCCTCCTCTTTTCACATCCAAGATCAATGGACTTGGTGGGGAGGGGCATAGGACTTCCCAGCTCCTTGTCTTTCCGTGTATTGTGGTCCTGGGTAATACCACTTGGTCTGGGAGGGCTGTTTGTCCAAAGCTCATCAGGCTCTTCTCTGAGAGAATCAATTTACTCCACATGTGTATTTTTGAAAACTTATTAGGTGGATTTCCAGGTAGCTTTTTCAATGTTCTTAATGCTGTTCACCCCTCCTCCCATCCCCCGTTTTGCCCTCTTGCCCTCTCCCCACACAATTCCATCCCTGTTTCCCTTTAGTACCACTTGTGTTGTACTCTTCTCCCATAAGCTCTCCCCTCCCCACTCTCCCACACGTCCTCCCTGATCCCTTTCTACTTTCCTGGAATACTTTCATTTTTCTTTCATCCTAAGGTGGTGTCTAAGGTCAGGTGTGTTTCTTATAGACAACAAAGAGATAAATCCTGCTTCTTAATCCATTCAGCCAGCCTGGGTCTTTTGATTGGGAAATTGTGGCCATTGAGGTTTTATTTTAAATTATTGAGAAGTTAGTGTTTGTTGCTGTCCTTTTTTTGTTGTTGTTTTGTGCTGTTTGCGCTCTTAGTCCTGCCCTATACACCAGATGCCATGCTGTCACTCATTTTCTTCCAGTAGCCTCCTGGTTATGCGAATTCTCATCAGCTCTAAGTATTCCTTCCAGTATTTTCTGTGGGGCTGGTTTAGTGGACATGAATTCCTTTAGTGTGTTTTTTCTTTCTCCTTCATGTATTATAGATAATTTTGCTGGGTAAATTAGTCTGGGTTGGCATCTGTGGTCTTTTAGGACTTGAAGTAATTGCTCCATGTGCTTCTGGCTTTTAAAGTTTCCATTGAGAAGTCAGCTGTTACTTGAATGGTCTTGCTTTTATATGTGACTTCTGTCTTGGAACTTGCAACATCCTTTCTTTGCCCTGTATATTTAGTATTTTAACTATAATATGATATGAGGGATTACTTTTCTTGTCCTATTTGGTGTTCTTTGTGCCTCTTTTATCTGAATAAGTATTGCCTTTAGGTTTGGGGAAAGTTTTTTTTTCTATGATTCTATTGAAGATCTGTTCTACACCTTTGATTTGGAATTATTCCCCTTTTTCTATGCCTGTGATTCATAGATTTGGTCTTTTCATTTTGTCACAGATTTCCTGAATATTCCATTCATGAATTCTTTCAAATTTACCATTTTCTAAGATTGAGTGGTCCAGTTCTACCTCATCTTCAGGTCCTAATATTGTCATCTCTGATCCGTTCTGTTGGTAAGGCTTTCTGTTGAGTTTTCTGACTGGACTGTTGAAGTTCCCATTTTCATCTTCATTTCTGCTTGGGTTTTTAGTATTTCAGTCTTTTGTTGAAGAGATTCACCTGAATTGTCTTCATTATTTCAGTTTGTATTGTCTTAGATTTCAATTTATTCTTGTCCTCTTTTAAGTTCCTTCCTCTTTAAACTCCTTGACCATAGTTATAATTGTTCTTTTAAATTCTTTGTCTTGAGATTCATGGGTGTTGTTGAGGAACACTGCTATAGGACTGATGATCCCTGAAGAGACATATTGCCTTGTGTTTTCATATTGTTGTGTTTTTGTGATGGAACCTGGGCATCTGGAGTTAAGTTGTTGGTTGTATGTTTAGTATGAGTTTCTAGTTTACCTGTGTTGAGTAGGAGTTTGTTTCATTTTTTCTCTTATCCCCTCTTGGCTGATAGGAAGTGCTAGAAGCTACTTGGTATCAGAAAACACTTGATGTTGTTGGGAGAAGCTGGGGTGATTCAAATTCAGGGCTACTGAATGGTCACCAAGGTCAAGGTGGCTACGTGAGTGCTTGGTGGTGAGGTCTGGAATAGATGGTGGAGAGGGACCAACGCATCAGCACCAGTGGCAGTATGAGTAGCGGCTTGGGCAGAGTACTGGAGTGGGTGGCACGGGGTAGGGAGAGTCAGGGCCAGGGGTATTTACCACCAGCACCCACAGGTCGAGGCTCACTCCTGGGACTGAGTCTAGGGAAAAGCTGAGCAGGGGTTTGGGGGCGGGTCTCTGGAAACAGGAACAGAGTCCTTGAATACTGGTTCAAGCTGGAGCTGAGTCCAGGTAAAAGCAGCTTGAGGAGCAGGAAGTGTGGTGGAGACTAACGAACTGAACTGTGTAGGAATGACTTTAGAATCTCTGGTGAATAAGCTACACCATCAACTGTAAACCTTCTGTATCATCTACTCCACGGTGTTTTCTGCATGTAATCTTACTTAATCCCCTTGACAGTTCCTATCACCTAGACCACCTTCTTAATCCTCCATTTTCCTTTTTTATGTGTGTGGCCTAGGAGCTTCTGTCTGTGCCTTTACTCTCTTTACAATGTCATAGTTTTTCTTGACCCTTTTCCTATCCTTTTTCATGTATGTCTAGCAGTATTTCAGCATTGATAATTGCTTTCTTTTTTCAAGGCTTCTAGACTATCTCATTATCAGTCAATAATTACTAGCCAAGTAAACTATACTAATGGGAAGTCCTACTTTTATTTTCTGTAATTTGAGTCCCTTCACTTCAAGTAGATCACCCTTTGACATTATGAACATACAGTGTCATCTGTCTGGAGCTATCTAACTTGTTACTTTCTACCACCAAATTTATAAACCCATTTTCTGTCTCTTTGTTTTCATTCTACTAAAGTGATGAGACCATCTCTTTGAGGTTTATTGTTCCTGTGACCAAAACAACTTAAGGAAGGAAGGATTAGTTTGGCTACTTGTTTTAGAGGTTTGGTCCATGGTTTCTTGATCTCACACACTTAGGCAGAATATCATGGTGGCAGAGGAAGTTATTGACTTCATTGTACACAGGAAGCAGAGGGAGAGACAAATGGATATGGGAGAGGGAAAGAGAGGCCAGGGACAAAATACCCCAAGGATTTTCCCTTAGTGGCCTATTTCCTTCAGCTAGATCCTACCTCTTAAACTTTTCAGCACCTCCCAGAATAGTGCCACTAAGCCTTCTGATGAGCTGGGGGCAGGGAAATTGGGGGTTCAAATCATAGCATTGGGACCCTGCTGTCGAAAGGTTCATGGCTCATGCTTTTAGTCTTACCAGTTCCCATTGTTCAGGTGTCCAAGTTCAAAGTGTATAGGGTTCACGGTAAACTCTTTAATAGCAAGCCCTCATAAAAATTAGAAAACATGGGGTTGGAAAGGTGGCTCAGCAGTTAAGAGCAGCTATGTTCCTGCAGAGGACCTAGGTTTGGTTCCCAGAATCCACACGGCAGCTAGTCATTCATAACTCCAATTCCAGGGAATATGATGCCCTATTTTAGACTCGATCAGGTATTGCACACATGTGCTGCTCTTACATATATGCAGGCAAAATTCTCATACACATAAAATAAAAATAAATTTTAAAACATCTTTTGAAAGATACAACAAAAAAATAAAACAACAAAACACAGTTAAATACTCTTAAGACACAATGACATACAATAAGCATTCTCATTCCAAAAGGGAAAATTTGGGAAATAGAAAGGAAAGATTGGGCCAAAGCAAGACTGAAATTTAACAGAGCAAATGTTAACTCATACAGATCAGCATCCAGTATCCAGGGTATATTGTGGCTTGAGCTGCATCAGCCTGGGTCACCCCATCCCCTATGACCTATCTTTTATATTGACTCTGCTTGCTTCCTGTGACTTGACTTAGCAGACGTTCTGCCTTCATGGAATCTAAGGTTTGGAGTTCTCCATTGCAGCTTAGTCTTTGCCCTTCTAATTTCCATGATCCTATCATGTCTTGCATAAAAAAAAATAGCATCACAATAGTACCAAGTTCTGCCATCAACTCGAGTAGTAGCCAGGCTCCCTAGGATTATAGCTGCAGTAACCTGAATACCCAGGTGCTAGAGCATAGTGAAATGAATTTTGGGGAAACTAGCTTCCTAGGATAAGGACAGGGTGTCCTGGGAGGTGCTCTCATCTCAAAAGAAAAGTCTATAAATGAATTTATAATTTATACTCTTGAGCAATGGCTTGACCAATTTCTGAGGTTACTGAAGGGCACCTTTCCTGTTGTCCCCACAAAAAGGACATTATTTCTTTTTAATATCTCTTTCATAAACCATGCCTTCTTAGCCCTAACTTTACACAGACTTTGTTGACTAAATTGCAAATCTTCTCCATTTTCACTATAAACCTGGCTAAAAGTAGCCAGCGATACCCATCCCATAGCCTGAATGCTGGGCCGCCTTAAAGCCTTTTCTGCCCCATTATATTCTGTTTCCTCTAAGAGCTCAAGACATGGACACTTCTTTGCCACAACCTAGATTGAGCAGAATCTTTATTCCCATCATAAACCTCTGTACTTCTGTGGCTCACAGCATTTTAGGGTTTTTCTAGCCCACATCTTCAATCTCTTCCAGATTCTTTCATGCTTCTGAAACATGTGGTCAGGTTTAGCTAGAGCAGTGATCCTATATCTCTGGTACCATTTTTCCGTGTTTTTAAAAATTTTTTATTTTTCCTCATAACTGTGACAGAATACTTGCCTGAACAAAGCAAATTAAAGATATGAAGAATTATTTGTTCTTAGGGCTTGAGAGGGCTCAGTCAGTGGTTGGTTGGTCTCCTGCACTGGGGAGAACATAATGACATCATGATGTAGCACAGGAGGCACTTTACCATATTATAGATAGGACACAGACAAAGGCCACGATAAAAAGACCTGTGGCCTACTTTTTCTGTGTAGGCTCTATTTCTAAAGTTTCTAATACCTTCTAAAACAATGACACCATTTGGGAGCCAAGGCAGTTTTTGGAGGTATAGTTCATATCAAAACTATAATGCTGTGATTAATAGTTCTTTTAGGACTTTGACTTCTTTGATCTTAGCTTTTTCTGAAAAGTTGCATTCTTGATTATTCCCTCTTTGCTCAACATCTTTAACTCTTTTATTCTGCTGGCTTCTTGCTGTTAGCATTTAAACATGCTTTAACATCTCTAGGGTTTTTTCAATTTAAAAACATGTTTTATGTATATGAGTGTTTTGCCTGCATGTACACCCATGTCAGCAATGCTTGCAGTCAGAAGAGGGTTTCAGACCCTCCTAGAACTGGAGTTAGAGGAGGTTATTCACTAACTGGGAACCAAACCTGGCTCCTCTGAAAGAGGCTTTTCAACCCTGAGCCATCTTTCTGATCCATGTCTCTCAGCAAACAAATATAGCTACTCATTTTTTTTAAATTCCTTTAAATTTGTTTTTATGTGTATGAGTGTTTTGCCTGTCTCCCTGCCCACATGCATGCATTCATGCCGAAAGAGATCAGAAAGAGGGCATTGGATCCCCTGGAAATTGAGTTATAGGTGGTTGTTAACTGCCATGTGGGTGCTGGGAACCAAACCCAGATCCTCTGCAAGAATAACCTGCTCTTAACCACCATGGATCCATCTTTCCAGCCCCAGCTACTCAGTTTTATCATTCCCCTCTATATACTGTTAAACCCCAAAGCTGAGTAAGTTCTCTGCTTTTTTTTTTTAACTCAATCATTTATTTATTATTCTATTTCAGCTTGACTTTCCTAACTCATTCATTCAGATGGATATTTACTGAGCGCCTACTTGTATTTTGCTAGATTTTAGGATTACAGTAAATAAGCAAAACCTGTCAGGCTTATTATCCTTATGCAGTCTATAGTCTGGTAGGAGAGTGAAACATTCATTAGTCAAGCAGCCACACAGGTAAATGTAAAATTGCAATAGTGGTGGGTACTGAGGAATAGAATATAGTATAATGAGGACAAATCAGTGGATGATTTGACCACCAAGAAAGTTTCCCTAAGAAGTGGCAGTAGAGAATTAACAGTGTTTCCTAGGCAGAAAGAATCGCTCAATTACTGGAAACAACATGCAAATGCTGGAGGCCTAGCTTACTATAGACTGCATCTCAGGGCATTGGATAAAAGCCAATTTGACTGGAACACAGAACATGAGGAATGAGTGCAGGATCACGTTGGTGAAGTAGCTGGAGTTTCCCTGAGTGCTGCTTTGTGAGTTAAAGGAGTTTGCCGCCAAGTAGTTTGTTGTTGGATTTTGGGGAGAGAAGGAGCAGGGATGTCTTTCTGCTCTGTGGTAAATTTTTTTGAGAGTGGTTGCTGACAGACCATATAGGAAGTGGCTGTGTCCACTGACCTGATGGTTCATTAAACTGAAATGGTAAGAGCACCTGGTGACTTCCATATGTGGTTATAATAAGTAAATTAAGATATCTTAAAACAGACCTAAGCTCTCAAATGTTAGATGTTTTGTTGCTGTTGAGATCTGGTAGTTAATTGGATTCTGAAGAATTCAATACAAAGTGTCACTTATGACCCTTGGCATTCTGGAGTGCTTAACTAGAGGGATGAGGGTTAATAATTGGGGCAGGGTTTATAATTGGTGCTTCAAGATGTGCTTAGTTTAGGCTGTCGATGCGAGTTTGTAATGAGTTGGCAGATCTGGATGGATGAGGGTTAGAAGTATGAATTTGTGAGTTTTCTTTACAGAAGAAAACTTCTTCATTGAAGCTTATTGAGTCTAGCATGCAGGTTAAGAAATGAGCAGCGAAGGGGGTAAGAAAGGAATGGCCAGAAAAGCAGAGAGAAAATTTGAAAAATCAGGGAAGAAATTGTTTCAGAAGGAGGATTGCAAGTTTTGAAGCCTGTGAGAGGTCAGAGTAAAGCCGATAGGATATACCAACACATGTTTGTGGTCTGAGGTAAGAGTTATTTTGATGGAGAGACAGATGGGAATCAGATTACTGTAAGCTGGAGTGAGTAAGGTATGAGAAAATTGAGACAGCTGGTCCCAGTTGTGGCCCTGAAGGGAGTGAAGGAGTCAAATGAAGGTTGTTTGGCTGTTTAAATGGGAGGGTCATCAGTCTATTTAAAAACAAATTGCAAACTGGGTATAATGGCTTGTGCCCATAATTTCAGCACATGGAAGGATTGCCCATAAATTGGATGCCAGGCTGGGCTACATACCTTAGGACACCCTGTTATGACAAAACAAACCAAAAGTAAACAAAACACAGCAACAAAACAGGATGAAGAGATTATCTATATGAAGGACAGAATAGATAGTAATAATTCCTTATAGGAGAGCCAAAGTAATTATATATCTCAGAGATGAGGCAACTCTTCTTCCTAGTATATGAGAAAGAGCAAAGGATTGGTAGATAGATAATGCTTGGAACCAGAAGAATGGAGATGTTTCTATCCAGAGACTTGTTTTCTCTGAAAAAGAGGTAATGGAGGCATCTGCTACAATGGAGGAGGAGGCGAGAAGCTGAAGGTTGAAGTAGTGTTTGTAGGTGGAATGGTGGCTAGCAGTGCTTCTGGAGGTTCTTTGGATGGTGCTACAACGAATTCATAGTGAATATTTATCTTTAAATGACTTCCTTTCTAGTCAGATCTCATATAACTCTTGTTTAGCCATCCTGTGTCCCAGAAGTGTCTGCAGCACTCTACCCTCGAACTCGCTTGTGCTTCAGTCCTTCCCGTAAATGCCGCTTCCTTCCTCGTTGCCCACTCAGAATATTCTGTCCCTTTCCTTGTGTACTTATCATTTCTCTGTAAATGCAGGAGTCACATTTCAGTTTGTGTGTCTTTGCTACCATGCTTTTGGCTCTACCCACACAATTCTGAGAAATGATGGCCTACACCAAGAAATAGGGAGGGCCTTGCTTTCTTTTGTCATGTCCTGGAAGACCTATGAAGAGCTGGAGAGATTGCTCAGCAATTGAGAACTCTAACTGCTCTTACAAAGGACCTGAGTTCAGTTCACAAGGCTCACAACTGCCTGTAATGCCAGCTCCAGGGAAATTGAATGTCTTTGGCCTCTAAACTAATAGGCTACACTCCAACACACACACACACACACACACACGCACACACACACACACAATTTTAAAAATAAATCTTTAAACAATCCATAGAAGATTCTCTTCCAGCAACCTAATCATGGCTATCACTTGAGTCCTAGCCACGTCTTACCCTTAGAATAGAGGAGTTTTATCACTTGTTAAATCATTCCTCTTTTGGATCCCCAAATACATAAACTAACAGAATTCACTAGCAGAAAGGCCAGTTACTGAGGTTTGAAACATTTTTGTAAGGGAGTCATTTTAGCATGAAAATGAAGGGAGCTGCTTCCACCTCTTGGTTATTAGAATGGCTTGTTGCCAGAATAGATGGCACATCTATATAAATTGTATGATATTTGATTTTTTTTTTCCTTATAGGGAATCAACTTTAGTAGCACATAGTGTATAAAATAATGGGTTTCATGATGACCTTTTCCCATATGTATATAAATGTATTTTGGTTGTATTTACCCACCTCTGTCCCCCATCGTTTCTTCCCTTCCACTTCTTCAATAATGGAGTGTGCTTCTTTAAAAAGTAGTTTGAAAACCGCTGGAATTGTGCATATCTGTTTTATGTGTGGTATCAGGAGCACAGAGGTAAAAGGGCTAAGGTTTTGGGAGAGGAAAACATTTTTGACCTTCACTTCATCCAAAAGAATAAATTAGGTATTTTGAACTTACCTTGCACAATAAGAGTTGGCAAATATAAGCTAAAATTTAAGGCATTGCTGTTTTTATTAATAGGCAAGTTTCTTGCTGAGAGTTCTATTCTTCAACTTAAGGTTTCTATCTGCTAATCTGGACAGTTAGGTTGTGTCTTCGGATAGACTCCACAGACTGGGTTTGGGTCTGTCTTCTCCCTCGTACCCTGTGTAGTTATGTAAATGTACAGATTCCAGGATTTAGATTATGGATGGGGATCTACAGGAAACCTTAAAAGACCTACTCCCTTTGGCACTTGCTATTCAGTCAGCAGTGTGTTTTACCATCTCTTATAGCTATTGATCCTTATAATATAGACTCTTCTGGGTTGAGACTCAACCAGTGGTGAAATTTAGACACCAAAGAATTAAATTGATTAAATAACAAACAAAAATATTTCCATGTTTGTCTCTCTTTTGTTTTTGATTTACACAGGGAATTTTTTATGCTAAATGTTTAATGCACCTGCTCTCCTCTAGTCAGTTATTTAATTTTCTTCATTCAGAAAGTTTCTTATTTAATGAATAGATAAACATTAGCTAAGTAGATTCAGGCCTTAAGGAACTACAGGCTGAAAGTTCATTCATTTCCCAATATTTCAGATTGTTTTTAGTTTTATCCATAACTCTCCAGACAACATGAAGTACTTCATTTAAATACATATACTAGCAACATAAAATCTCCCAAATCTGACTGTTGTGAGCCCTTCATTATTAATTTACCATAGTAGTTTGAATGAGAATGATCTCCCTACAAATATTTGAACACTTGTTCACCAGTTTGGCACTGTTTGCACAGGGTTAAGAGGTGCAGTTGTGCTGGAAGAAGTATGTCACTGAGGTGGGCTTTGAGAGTTCATAGCCTGGTCCCACTTCCAGTTTCTCTTTCTCTGTTTCCTGCCTGTGCTTGAAGATATGAACTCTCAACTTCCTACTTCATCTGCCTTGTCTCCGCACTGTGATGGACTCTTAACCCTCTAGAACTGTAAGCCAAAATAAACTTTTCCTTTTATAAGTTGCTCTTGGTCATGTTTATCACAGCAGCACAAAAGTAACTAGAACAGTTACACTGATATAAAATACTGGCCAAAAGCAACTTGGTTTTGCCATCACAGAACGTCAGCTCACTTTGTACCTAGCTAGTCTTAGAGGTCTATGGCTAGAAAACCTTTTTAAGATCCCTTTAGAAACAGAAATTCATTGTGCAAAACAATGTAAGATTTTAAATAGTTACATTTAGAAATCAACAAATATACCATATAAAGATGTTACAATCCAAAATAATTTCCTTTAAAAACAGATAAAGATGTTATATAAACAAATACCAGAATTTAAAATAGTTCCTTGTAAAATCCAGTAAATGCATAAGACAATGTAAAAATAGTCATTTTAAAAACCAGTAAATACCATACTAAAAGTTAAAATTTAAAATACTTTTCATTAGAAACAGACCGAAAATGATACTAAAATGCTGATATTATCTCTTTTTTAATTTGGGAACCAGTAAATTCCTGGGTGTGGCCATTTTGGATTATGCCATGTTGCTGGATTAAGATGATGGCAAGGACAAGCAGGTCAACGCCATTTTGAAAAGTTTTGTCCAAGGTGGCAGTCAGGCCACGTGACTGTCACCATATTGATGAAATTACACACGTAAGATATGGAGACCAGACCACATGGTTTCCTTTCTCCTAGTAAGGGCACCGGCCATGATCATGAACTAACACATGGTATATAGTAGAAACCTCTTTTTTACTTTTAAAAGGCACACAGTTAAATGTTCTGTACAGCATGGTATATGACTCTCCTGTTCACGAAAACTTAAAATGCTTAGATCTAGTTAGAAAGGCAGTTGTCTTGGGACCATAGTGACTGAGTCCAAAGTTCAGGCCTCTAATGGCTCTTTTCCCCTATCCATGAAGAGAGCCATGGTGGAGAAAAAGTCTAAGGAAAGAAATAACTTTTAAAACCTTTTTTTTCCCCCTCTGTAGAGAGGCAATTACATTTTTAGATAACAAGCTAGTTAAAGGCATTTTGAAAAGTTGGTCACTATACATTTAAAAGTAGCAACATTTTGACATTTTCGGACTCACTCTGGCCCACAAGGAAGCAATCACAACACTTAAGACAAAACCAAGACGGACACAGACAATACAGCTTTAAACCTGCCCTGAGGCTCTAACTAATGGATCTCAGTCCTCACCTGCAGCTTGATAGAAAAGACAGAAGTTAGAAGAAACCATGCCTGTCCTCAGAGTGGGATGGCGGGGCCGAAGCCGATGTCCCTTGTGGGGAGCACTCACCTTCTTTCGCGGCCTGGAGTGTCCATGTTCAATCACCATTGTTGGTCTCTATCCACTCACGTTGGGTGCCATTTGTGGGTGGGTCTCCATCTCCAGTACTGCTGTTGTGCTCCAGCCATGCCAGAGAATGGAGGACGATCGAACGGGACCTCAGGTGGCTCGGAGTGTGGTGGGAGGAGTTCCCTCCCGGGAGACTACGTTGGTGGGTAGTTTGGTTATTAGAGCCAATGCAGGGGCTTATATAGGGAGGCCTCCTGACCGTTACAGAAGGCGGGAAAGTTAAAGTGGGGTTTGGGGGTAAAGGGTGGGAAGGCTGTGGAAGTTCAGGAACGAGGAAACAAAACCCAAAAACCTGGTTCTGGTCTAGGGTGGGGGAAAGGAAGATTCATATCACATTAGGCAGAGCAGGTCAGATACCTGCCATCCCTTCAGGGTATCTGGAGTTGCTTGCCTTGCTCAGTAACCAGTAACCCACACCCTCCCATATCTCAGTCAAGAAAATGCCTCACAAGATAATCCAATAGAGGAAATTCCCCGTTTAAGTTTCCGTCTTCTCAGGTATGTCAAGTTGACAGCTGAAGCTATCCCGTGCAGTAACTAATACATTTACCATGTGTGTTCTCCCTCTGAAATGAAATTACAGAGGGAGAACGTCTTAAATGTCATTCTTCCTGTTAAACTCTTCAGTCTCCTTACCAGAAAGCACTTGCATTAGTGTTTGGGTAGTGTCAGGACAAATCTCTCTAGTTTCAGGATGATTGATGCCACACTTTTTAATGTCAGGGATTCCTGTGATGATTACAAGTAGCACAGCATCATCTCTGCTCTATAGATGTGAAAGATAGCAGCAGCAAGTCTCCCATCTCTAAACTATACTGTGCAGGTAAGAACAGCTTAGTGCATAGTCACCCACATAATTATTTTCTTCTAAAAACAGAACAGAAACTTTTGTGGGGGAATAGAGAATTTCTAAGAAAAGACTAGAGAAGAAAATCTCAACTTTGACTTTGACAAATTGCCATCTCTTTTGGCTATCTGGTCTTCACAGTGTCAGAAGCCTTTACTGGGAGGTGTCATCCTGTATGAGGCTGATGGGAACTATTTCTCGCCTAAAGAAGAGATTTTTATCTATGCATAGCCCTACTTCTCTGTCGTATGATATATTCATTTTCTTGGGCACAGTGTTAGAAAATTGCCAAAGTGGTAGAATCAGCCGCTTGGGTCCTCTAGAGGTTTTTTTCCCCCTGTTGTCCATCTTGTATATTTAGGGCTTAGTGTTTGTTTGTTTTATGTGTATATTACGTGTGTGTGTGTGTAAGTACATTTGTCATGTCCAAGGAGATCAGAAGAGGGCGTTGGATCCCCTGGAACTAGAGTTACAGACAGTTACCATGTGTATGTTGGGAATCAAATCCTAGTCAGAGCAGTCAGTGCTCTTAACCGCTGAGCCATCTCTCCAGCCCCCTGAATAAAGTTGTTTTTTAACCTTGTGTTCCTGACTGAATGTCAGTTCTGTGTTTGTGACAGCTTTCCCTCTCTTGAAAGACATTACCCAGATTTGTAGCAGGCAGTTGTGTAAAGTATTTTGTGGCCATACATTCTCTACAGGTCTTTTCCTCATTGTTCTACACCCCAGCATGTCTCCTTTGTTCCTGTCCAAGTGTGAAGCTCCTCTTCTTGAAGGAGTTGTCCTTCTTTTCACTTCCATTTGTCAAATAGGTGGAGAATGACATGCAACAGATTACTTTAAGGTCTTTGGTTCCATGTAGACCAGTGTCACCTTTAGAGGACACCCTTTAAAACCTTACCTTTCCTCAATATTTGAATTTTCCTCTGACATTTCTGACAAAATGGGCTATGCCAAGCCACAAGCTGACTTTCTGGCCTGCCTAAGTTGGTTCTTTTTCTTTCAACATGTCAAGTTAACAACAGTGAGATAAGAACACCTTTTCCTTTTCATTTGATTTTGGGCCTAAATGATTGTGTTTGCTAATGTGGTTGTTTTTCCAGTGCTTTTTAAAAATTGAGTTTTCACAGTGGATATCATTAGAGATCTGTGTTTAGGATTGATGAATTCTTGCCAGCCCTCATTCATTGTCTTGAATATGTGACCTGAGACACTCCTTTTAGAGTCTGTATTTCTACAAATTCTTAGATAGGTTCCCCCATAGTTTACACCACTGCTATCTTCCTACCATTATCACCTTGAAAGTTACTTAGTAAGAAAGACTCTTTCTTTTTTAAAACCTGAACTATGTGTAGACACCTATTATAGTTATTGTAATCTTTAAAGGAAGAGCTCTAACGAGAACAAAAAAAATTAGCTGTAAGAAGAATCTTAAAAAACTTTCCAAGATCCAGGCTCTGTTCTGAGAGAACTAATTTAGTCCACTACTGAATTTTCTTTTTCTTTCTCATTTAATCTATAATGGTGTCATTTCCTTGAACACCACCACCAACAAAAAATGTTGTCAGATTCCCTGGAACTGGGGGTATAGATGACTGAACTACCATGTGGGTGCTGGGAAGTGAACTGGAATCGTCTATAAGAATAGCCAGTGGTCTTAACAGCTGAGCTACCTCTCCAGCCCCCTTAGCTTTATTTATTAATATTTTATTATTTTGTTGTCGCTTGAGTTGAGTTTTTTTTCATTTATATTTCTTTCTTGCTTATTTCTTGCAGATAGGTTAATGAATTGCCTTTTCATAGTTATCGTATTTCTGTCTGACCATCTTAACTGATTTCATGTAAGCTCTACAAGTAGAAGTTGATTTGTCGTTCTTACTGATTTGTTTAAAATTTCCAGAACATGTTTAACATACTGGTAACTGATATATATACACTGTCTCAAAATGGAGTGAGAATGTATTTCCTCTTTCACTGTTGTACAAGATACTTGCTGTTGTTGGCTTAATATGCAGGTACATTGTTTTATTTATTAGTCTAAGGAAATGAATTTTAAATTTTATCACATACCCTTTTGGTACCATTTGAAGTTTTTTTATATATAAAGTTTTTGTCTTTTAATCTTTTATTAGTAGAATAATTATTCTTGAACTCCTTGCGTCTCTAAAATAATATTTGAATAATATCTTTCTGGATTCAGTTAGCAAGCATTTCATAGATACATAAGGGAATTCCTAAGGAAGGGAAACTGCTAAGGAAAAGTTATCCAAATGGCAGTTGGCACTTTACAGCTAACGAAGAAGACAGCAAGGAAGCATGCGTCAGATGAAATGTAATAAATATGGAAGAGTAAACTAAGCCCTACTAAAAATAATTTTAGGGGAACTTCAACAAAATCAGTATTTTAGCCTATTTGCTGTGGTAAAACAGTACCACAAACTGAGTAATTTATAAACTATAGAAGTTTTATTTGCTTCATGGTCTGGAAGCTGATAAATTTAAGAGCATGAGTCTGGTGTTCAGCAAGTGCCCTCACATTGTGTCAGCCCAGTAGTTGAAGGCTGAAAGACAGGATGCATGTAGGGAAGCCAAAGGAAATCTCAGCCAAATCAGCCTTAGGGGCCCACTCCCACAGTGTCTAATTCATTCCTGGGATGACAGCTTTAATCTAGTCATGAGGACTCTTAAAGATCACCCTCACCCTCTTTCTAAAGAAACAGTTGATAACATTTTTATTCAACCTTTTGATTTACAATATTTGAAACTTCAAGGGACTTACAGGGAATTTCATTTCTCAAAAGTTGATAGCAAGTAAAGAAGTTTTAACTCCTTGAATTTTCCATTTGACTCTTCCCTTAAAATAGTAATAAGCTTTATTTAGTTACATAAGTTTCAAGGCCAATTTTTTATTGCTGCTGTCTTTAGGTTTGAACACTGCTATTTCAATCAATATCTACTAATTCCATTTCAAAAATGAGTTTTGCATTTGGTGGAATTTGGACATCAAGCTGTCCTTTCATTCTTCCAAAACCCGTTCTGGTTCAGTTTCTACTTGAGCCTTTTCTCCCTTACTCCTAGTCGAGAGTACTTCATCCCATCTTCTGATAACCTTGCCTACACCAACCTTAAGCTTACCGGTTTATGGGCCTGGAGAGATGACTTAACAGTTATGAGCACTACCTGCTCTTGCAGAGGACCCAGGTTTAGTTCTCAGCACTCACATGGATAATAGCCATACAAAACTCCAGTTCCAGGGGATCTGCTGCCCTCTTCTGACCTCTCTGGGTATTATATAACACAGGTGCATTTACATACATGCAGGCAGTTCACTCATACACAAAATGTTTTTAAAATACAGGCTTGGCATTTTTCTTCTTGTTTGAACTTGTTTGAATATTAGTATCAAAAACAATCCATTGTCCTTGGAGTGTGAACAGCATCTTCTTCTTCAGGAAAGTTGGTTTTATCTCCCTTTTTTTAGAGCAGATTTTGTTTATTTTAATGGCCCATCATTCAGATGGGATAAACCCATCTGATTAGGTTTACCATCATTAAGCTTCATATTTTTCACTTGCTTAGATACTTTACTTAACATGGAAACATTTTTCAAAAAGATGGTGTGTAGGCTATAACCATATAGTCCTTGTTAGCCGTCTTAGCTACTTTTTTTTTTTTTTTTCCCTTTTTGGTCTTTTTTGAGACAAGATCTCCCTGTAGCCCTAGCTGGCCTTGATCTCACAGAGATCTGCCTGCCTTTGCCTCCTGTCTGAGCCACCACACCCAGCTTTTAACTACATTTTAAATATTGCCTAATAATTTATCCCCTGCAAGAAATGAATCTGAACCACGATCCCGAAGAAACTTGGCAGTGTTCTTGGACAGCTGCTTGTTGCCTGTCCAGCTCCACGTCCACTCCCCCTGTGAAATTGCTGTTGTCATTTTCTCTTGCTGCCAAGGTACTCTTTGAATACCAATAAGAAAAGCAGTTAAATTGCAGCATGAGATTTGGGGGGAGCAGCAATGCAAAATCTGTGCCCTTTATGAAAGATTAAAGATTCAGAAGCTGAGAGTGGTAAACACAAAGATAGCACAAACATGGGAGGCAATGAGCAGAGGAAATTACAAGGTTTTTTTTTCCCCCTTAAGCTTAACCAGTCAGTGTGTATTATAAGCTGTTAGTAGGTTTTATTATTATTATTATCGCTTTGTGGCTTTTTTTTGTTTGTCTTATACTTCTCAGTTTTCAGCTCATTAGGACTTTTTACTTTTGTATCCTCGAACCTTGGGTCTCTGTCTCTTTGTATCATCTGTGAGTATGCCTCTTTATTGATTAATAGTACTAGGTGAGAACTATTATAAACTTTTGATGTCTATCTCTTGTTGAAACCTATCAATTTATTGCAGTATTGGAGACAGGTGATTCCTCCTACTTCACCCACACACACATGTAGAAGAATAATATTCAGCTGCACATTCATCTTAGACTAGAAATTACCTGCAAAGACTTCCATTTCTCTAGCTTAAGTTCATTCCTCTTACATATTTCCTATTTCTGGAAATATTTTTTATTTTCGTTTAGTTCTATGTTTTGTGGAAATTCCCGTGAGTAGCCAGAGATTAATTCATTGTGAAAACTCTCTAATGTCTAATTTGCCTGCTCTTCTGTTCTCCCTCTCCAGTTCCTGCCTTCCCACCTTCTTTCTCCCTCTCTGGCTCCTGGTCAAGCAATTTAAGTAGCTTATTTGGTGATAACTTAATAATTTGGTTTTGTTCTTTGCATTTTTTGATATGGAATATAGCAAAATCACCTGAGAACTATTTCTGTTCTGCATCTTTTCCACATATAAAAGGACCTGAGCATTTAAAAACACATCACTCTTCGATGGTAACAACTTTAGCAGCCATCAATCTGCATAGGATTCTAAGCAGTGGCCCATGGGCTTTATTAACAAATCTTTAAATAAGCTATAAAAGTAAATTTTTTTTATTATCTTTCAGCCTTCTAGTTGGGGCTCATTTCCTTTGTTTCTAAGCATTTGCATCTTTCTTGGATTTTTATTCACAAAATAAAGTTTGGAGAATTGGAGCAATGGCTTAGTGGTTAAGAGCACTTTCCTTGTAGCTAGATGTGGTGGTGCTCAGCACTCAGAAAGGAGAGGCAGCCAGATCTCTGTGAGTTCAAGGCCAGCCAGGGCTACAGGGAAACCCTGTCTCAAAAAAAAAAAAACACCTTAAAAGTAAGAGGACCTGAGTTTAAATCCCCAGCACACACATAAAAGCTAGGCATGGCCCCAAGTGTCTGTAACCCCAGCATTGGAGGGCAGAGACTGGCAGGTCCTCGGAGCTCCCTGACTAGCCAGCCTATCCAAAACTGCAGGCTTTAGATTCAGTTAGAGACCCTGACTCAAAAAATAAGGTGGAGGGACTGGAGAGAGAGCTCAGCATTTAAGAGCACTGGCTACTCTGCAGAGGACCCAGGTTTGGTTCTCGGCACCTACATGGTGGCTAACAACCAATCACTACTTCAGTTCCAGGAGATCTGACACTCTCTTCTGGCTTCAGTCGGTGTTGGGTGGGCATTCTAAGTGCATGAGTGCACTTACATGTATGTAGGAAAAACATTCATATACATAAGGTAAAAATTAAAAAAAAAAAAAAAGATCGAGAGTGACAGAGCAAGACATTTAATGTCCTCCTCTGGCCTCTGTGCACATTCATGGGCCCACATACCTGTGTGTGCATGTGAATGTATAGATAGATAGATAGATAGATAGATAGATAGATAGATAGATAGATAGAAGGAAATGACAAGTTCTCAAAAGCTAGTAGTAGGGGCTACAGTGGTGGCTCAGTGGTTAAGAGCACTAGCTGTTCTTTCACAAGACATGGATTCAGTTCCAGCACCTGCGTGGCAGCCAACAACCATCCTTAACTCCAGTTGCAGAGGATCCAGAACCCCTCTTCTGACCTTAGCATGCATTACTTAACATGGGTGCACTTATATACATGCACAAAATAAAAATAAAAAAGACTATTAGTAAAATAATAATTAGTAAAATATTTTATATTTAAGAAAATACTTAAAATTAGAAAGTGTATCTGTTAAGCAACTGAACCATTACCCAGATTTGTAACATGTTTTTTAAAGCTCAGAATATACTGCTTGCCTCATAATCAGAGTGCTTAGGAGAGTGATTACATATTGTAGGCACCAAATTTCTGTCAGCCTAACTGTACATCCTGTCTTTAGCTTCATTGTAAATATTTTATTTGACAAAAAGGACATTTTGTTTTTCTTTAAACATTATCTGCAAGATTTATGGTAACCCTTGAACTTTTTAATCCCCTTTTCCCTCTCCCCCAAATTTTAATTGTTTATTGTAGGCCTGTCTTCTTTCAGTAGCCTAGAGTGACATTGCTGTTGTCTTAGTTAGAAATCACAGTTTAGAACTGATTACTGTCCAGCTTCTGTCAGAAGGATGTTTGAGAAAAGTTGTTTAAGGAAAGATTGTAGATGAGACATTCAGTTCATCCTCTGTGTATTCTGAATCACATTAGAGCTTTGATGGCTTTCTTAAGAAGAAGAGGTTAGATTTAAATAGAAAATAGGTAATAAAGTTTTAGATCATTGGTAAGCACCTGCTTCATTATATATACTGCTAAGCTATAGCTACTGAGCTCTTTATATACTTTTTCTTTCTTAGAGAACATTATGTGATGTGATCCTCATGGTCCAAGAAAGAAAGATACCGGCTCATCGTGTTGTCCTTGCTGCAGCCAGTCATTTTTTCAACTTAATGTTCACAAGTAAGTATTTTAAGGTAAAACCTTTTGTTTTTTTCTATGAGAACTGGATGGTCTAAGTAAAAGTATTTTTTTTCTAGTTTTTAAAACAGTTTAGAATTTAAGGCTATAGAACACTAAAGAGATTTAAATGGTCGGGTGATGGCTGATCAAAGGTTTAAAAATAAGTCTTTCATTAGCCCTAAGGGTCCAGTGCCTTTGATGGTAAATACACAATTTCTACCTGAATGCCCAAGGTTTTCTTCTTGACCTGGGGTAAAAAGACAGGAATGAATTTATCTCATGGCATTATGTCTAGCAAGTTATACTGAAAAAGGAGTAGGGGACAGGAAGAAAGAGGAAGAGGGGAAAATACAGTTTTCTGTAGTGTAAAGAACCCTATATTGTGAGTGAAACCTGGAATCAATCCTGATTCCAATACTTAGTATTGTTTTATGAGGTTTGGTGTTTTGAGACAGGATGTTGTTGTGTAGCCCTGGCTGGCTTGGAACTTGTGATGTAGGTCAGGTTGACCTTGTACTTTGAGTGATCTTTCTACTGCATGCCTCAGTTATCTGATTTAAGCAAGTTAAATGACATATCTGCCTCAAGTTTTATCTTTGGTGTTCTGGTTACCTATGAAGATTTCTGGGGAATTAAGAGCTTTGCATGTAGTAAATGGCTGTATAGTTTTTGTTCTCATGTGTTTATTCCAGTTATATCAGGGCATTTCATAACAATGTGAATTGTTACTTTAGGAATTGGGAGAAAACTAAATATAATTTTGTGTCTTTGTTCACTCATACTTCAGTAAGTTCTTAGATTAGTTTAAGGTGTATCTCAAGTGTGGAGAGTTCATTTGTACCTTTCCTTGTCCAGAAATTTCTATCTTGTTATCCTTCATATTTAATGGGAGTACGCTGTTTTCTCAGTTCAATTCGTAGTGGTACTGATGCCATTTATGTTTCTCTTCTTCCTGTCAGCTAACATGCTTGAATCCAAGTCTTTTGAAGTAGAACTTAAAGATGCTGAGCCTGACATTATTGAACAGCTTGTGGAATTTGCTTATACTGCTAGGTGAGTTAAGAAGAATCATTCTATTTAGAGGAGTAATATTGGGACTCTGCCACAGCAAAGCATTGTTGTAACAAATTGTTCTTCAGAACAAGAAATTGTAAAGATGGAGGTGTTTGAGGTTCCTGTGCCATACTAGGATATATTCTATTATTGTATTTTGTTTTTAATTTAAAAATTATATGAAATTAATATTCACTTTAACTTATTTACAGAATTTCGGTGAATAGCAACAATGTTCAGTCTTTGTTAGATGCAGCAAATCAGTACCAGATTGAACCTGTGAAGAAAATGTGTGTTGATTTTTTGAAAGAACAAGTTGATGCTTCAAATTGTCTTGGTAAGAAATATAAGATTTCTGGGTCTTTTTTTTTTTTTTTAAATCCTCATTGTATACTTTATATGAAAAAAAGCCATGGTGATAAGAATCTTCATTTAGGAACTGGAGCAATGGCTCAGAGGTTAAGAGTAGTACTGGCTACTCTTGCAGAGGACCTGGCTTTGGTTCCTGAAATGGAACATACGGGTTAACGACCCTTCACAACAATTTGTAACTCTCGTTCTAGTTGATTCGATGCCGTCTTCTAACCTCTATGGGCATTGCATAACACAGGTGCACTTAGATATAAGCAAAACATTCATACCCAGAAAATAAAAATAAATCAAAAATGTTTTTTAGAAAGATCTTCATTTAACCTTAAGGACATTGTCTATTGAAATTTTTTAGTAATAAAATTTAAAGGGGTCTTATAGACATGTATTAGCCTGGGCAGCAAGCTCAATAACTACTGTGTTACAGATTTCCAAAGTATAATATGAATTTTATGATTAATTTTCACTTATTAAGGATTACAAATGAAGATGCTATCTGTTAGCAGCAGTGTTATATGAAAAACATGATGCTTTCATTGTGCTTATGATATGCTAAACTTGGTCACAGCTGAGAAAACTGTGGTCATATTTATAGCTTGCCTAAAGCCACATAATGATTACGTGAAGGACCTGGGATTGGAGTTAAGTCATCTAATGCTTGCTTAATATATCATGCTATTTCTCCATTGTCAAATATGCTATTTTGTACTAGAAAACATAAAAATCATAATTCAAGATGCTAATTGAGAACTGCTGTAGGTCTTCCTTTTGAGCTGTACTGAAATAAGTGGTTTATACTTGATAAAAGAAGTGGAGAAAAGTATATTGGAGTTTCCTAAAGTATGATATGCATTTGTTCCACTATGAGGCAATGAACAAGCACTCAGTTCTTTGTAATTACGTTTTCCTACCCATATTGTAATTCAAAGGCTTTAAGGAAAGAAGAGAAGGCTGAAGGTCCAGGACAACAAGGAGAAAAGAGACGACGAATCAAGAAACTAGCATGGCCTGGGAGCCTAGTCAATGCTAAGATTTCTGACTCAAGGGAAAGATGAGGGGTGCTGATGACTGGAAGGTGAAGGCTGGGGCAAAGGGTTCCTGGAGATGCTTGGACCTCTTCTATCCCATATTTCCTCGGCTTCTCTCCCTCAGGGCACTTAGTACTCCTTTGAGCACACACACTGTAAACCTAGGGAGGAAAAACCTTAGAAGACAGGTAGAGAGGAAACAGGATAATTTCAGGGAAGAATAAAAACCTGGAAAAGGAGATAAAAATGAGGCTAGACTAGTATCCAAGAAAGGATATTAGATGGTGCAGGAGGACAAGAGCTATGCAGATGAACAGACTGATGGAATTAATTTTAAGAGTTATCCATAGGTCAAAGTGGTAAAGATATCTCCTTATTAGGAATAAAAAGACTGTCTCTTATCTATGCAAAAGATTCCTCCTGGAATGAGATTTCATTTTTACACTGTAATTTGGGGCTTTATTCATCAAGCTTTATATTCCTAAGATTTAAGCTTGTTTCCCTTTATATAAATATTTTCACACAGTGTGTTAATAGAACACAATTATTTTAAAAGATAATTTTGGAGATGAAGACTTAAATGTATTTCCTTAACTCCTTAAGGCACTTTAAATTTTCTGTTGGGATGATTCAACTATAAACAAAAATGTCTTAAAAAAAAAAAAAAAAAGAAGTAGATAGGGGTGGTACAAAGCATAGTGTGGAACCTATGGTTTGTGCCAAGTTCATCCTAGTGTTTGTGCTTCTAAAAAGAACATACAGGCTTTTACGACTTTTCTAGTTTGTTTCTGTGGTGCTTGAGGTTGAACCTAGGATCTTGTGCATGCTGGACAAGGACTCTACTGTGGAGCTGTCATCATTGTTTGCAAAACTGAGAGAAAGGATAGACCAGCAACCTAGAATGAGCCCAGTCCTGAGCCTAAGGCTTGGATAAAGACAGTGATTTAACTAGGCATGATTCTGAGGTGGGAGGATGCCACTAGTTTAAGGTCAGCCTGGGGCCACAGATTAAAACCCTGTCTCAAAAAAAAAAAAAAAAAAAAAAAGACAGCGGCTTTGAGCCACTTACTGTGGCTCAGTAATTTGTTGGAGATGAAGGATGGAAAAGTCGTGCTACTACCCACTTTCTGGGTGGATAGCTCTGAGCATGGCTGCTACTGCTAGCCAGTTAGAGAACACCTGCCTTAGTTTCCACCACCCATGGCTTCTCTGTTGCTCTAAATATCCCAGCAATCTGACTTCCACAAGTGCTAACACAACCCATAGCAGTTCATTGAACTGGGCAAAAATGCCTATAAACCAGTACTCAGAGGCAGGATAATCATTGAGTATTCAAGGCCAGTCTCGTCTACATAGCAAGTTCTAGGTTAGCCAGGGCTAAATAGTGAGACCTTGTCTCAAAACAACAACAAAACAATCATAAATTCAAGGAAACATAGTAGTGTGAGAGACACAAAAATTGCACCAAACAGACAAAATGAATAGATACTACAGGAAATTGAAACTTAGGAAATGGGGGTGGGGCTGGCTGAGAGATGGCTCAGCAGTTAAGAGCACTAGACTGTTCTTCCACAGGACCTGGGTTCGATTCCCGGCACCCACATGGTAGCTAACAGTCCTTAACTCCAGTTCCCGGGAATCTGATACCCTCTTCTGACTACCCACCAGGCTTTGTACAGACAAGTGTACAGACAAAACACTCAAGAACACATAAAATACATTTTTTAAAAAAGCTTTTAAATTAGGAAATAGAAAAGGACTTTAAAATAGAAAAGACGTTCTGAAATAGCAGAAGAAAACATACTTGGACTTTTTTTTTAAATAAAAGGTTAACTTTCAGGCTGAGTTACACTGAGATATACTAAGATATTCCTCAGATATATCCTATGATTTTTTTTTTTTAATCACTAAAGATTGAGAGCTTAAGCTTGGGATAATGAAAATGTTCTGCAACTCGATACTAATCATGAATGTACTGTTATGAGTGGTAAATTTTGTTGTGTGTATTTTACTACAATAAGGACCCAATATAAAATATTTACAAGCAGGATGGTTCAGTGGTTAAGAGCATTGACCACTCTTGCAGAGGACCCAGGTTCAGTTCCCAGCACCCATATGGCAGCTAACAACTGTTCCTAACTCCAGTTCCAGGGGATCCAATGTCCTCTTCTGACTTCCACAGGCATTGTAAAACATGACACACATGTAGGCAATACACTCATACACATATAAAATAAAAATAATATTTTTAAAAAAATTTATAAGCTATCAGTGTATGCTGGCACATGCCTTTATTCCTAGCACTTGCGAGGCAGAAGGCAGGCAGATCTCTGTGAGCTCAAGGCCAGCCTAGTCTACATAGTGAGCTCCAGCCAACTAGAGTAAAAAAATCAAAAGAAAAAACTTTAACAAGCTTTTATAGTCAAGTGATATGATTGGTTACAGAAAAAGACCATTAACTATTTCCTGTTATGGTTTGAGTAATAAGTGTCCCACAAAATAGCTTTTGTGTTAAAGGCTTAGTCTCCATATCTTGAAATGACTGGATCATGAAGCTGCTAACTACCAAGAGAGGTATACTGGTTAGGTTTCTTAGAGATAAGGAAAACAGGCAGACTTTTTCTGGTTTAAACAAAAAGGGAATTTATGGAGAGACTATAGATAACACATAAAATTGCCTAGACATCTTAAAAGTCACTTTTAGAAAAAGTAGTATTTGAATAACACAAACTTGCTTAGATCAGTATCACAAAATGTTTTATACTATGCTCAGATAATACAAATTGCTTTCACATTCCCTTGGAATATTTACAAATAATGGTCACCAGCAACAGAAAACCTAGAGTACCTACACAGGCCCTGTCCCCTAAGTACAATGCACTAAAACAAGAAATTGAACAAAAACAGGATATCTGTTTCCTCCAACCACATTTTCAGCACTTGGAAATTTAACTGAAGAGTAATTTAGAATGCAGTTTTTAAAAGAGGTATTCAAAATTAACTTAAAGGCACTATAGAAAAACATGAGAGTAAAAGCACAGTAAATCACAATGTAACAAAGTGGGAGTTTTCTTTTGGTTTGTTTGGGATTTTGTTTTTGAGATGGGATCTCCCTGTAGCCCCAGCTACCCTGAAGCTTGCTTTGTACACCAGGCTGGTCTCCATCTCTCAGGGATCCACCTGCCTCTGTCTCCCGAGTGCTATGATTAGAGGTGTGTGACACCACACCTAGCCTCCTTAGTCTTGACTTAAGCATCCTGCTCGATAAGGTAAGAAAGAAAATTTCAATATTTAATGAAAACCAAATAAATACTCCTCTTTTCTTTTTTTTTTAAGATTAATTTTACTGTGTGAGTACTTGTATGTGTGTGTGCCACATGCCTACCACATGTATGTGATGCCTTCTAAGAACAGAAGAGGGTGTCAGATCCCCTGAAACTGGAGTTCCAGGCAGTTGTGAGCCACCATGGAGTTGCTAGGAGCCAAACATTGTTATTTAAATTATTCTAAAACAATAAAAGGGGTAGAAACTTTCCAGCTCATTCATTCTACTAGAATAGGATTGTCATGATGCCAACTTTGGACCAAGAACATATATGTACATGCACAAATGTACATAAGACTTTAGTTTTGCATAGAACCTTTTTTTAACGCTAAGACAATTTCAAATCCAATACTGAATGTATTTTTTAAAGGAATTCTTCCTCTCTGGTGCAAAATGATGCTAATGGAGGAGGTTAGTGTGTGTATGCCAGGAAAAATAAGGGATCTCTTCAGCTTTGCTGTGAACTTAAAACTACTATTTAAAGTTTATTAATTAATAATAAATACTTTGTGACTTGGTGAGATTTACGTAGAAAATGACACCTTTCAATTATTGCAATGTCAAGAAGTCTCATAATTTACTAACAAACTCATAAATTGCAATGTCAACAAATCTCATAAATTACTAACAAAGAAATAAATACTTTAAAATCATAGCAACTGATCATAAAGTCACTAGTGATTTTGGTATCCATGATACTTAAGAAAATAAAAACGTCTTAACTTGTTGGGGTAGTACATGCAATAAAGTGTTAAACCAAAAACAGTTCTTAGTGAAGTATCATCTCTCTGGTGAGAGAAGATATAAACAGATGGAGCATTTGTTTCATCATGAACATCTGGAATATCATGGCATCAGTCAGTGCATTTTTACTAAGATGATGGAAGATGCCAACTAATCTGACAAGTTGATTGACAGGCATTAGTCATGAGTCATTATGGTATAAACATGAAAGAATCAAAATTCTCTATGGGTCTTCCATGGTGGCACCTTGAATCTCAGCACTCAGAAGGCAGAGGCAGCAGCCTGGTTTACGTAGTGAGTTCCAGACCAGCTGGGGCTACATAATGAGACCCTGTCTCTAAAGAACAATCACCTATCCCCATAAAGCTCAGTATGTGAAAAACAACATATAATTGAAACATGGGGTTAAAAAACAATTCACCAAATCTTAGAAAGGAAGCCTATTGCAAATTCACACACCAAAATAATCTTTAAGATCTATAAAGAGGGATTACCAAAACTTTCTCTGTGAAGGAACAGATGGCTAAGTTTTAGACTTGTGAGCATTTGTGGCCGTGTCTCCGATCCATGTCCCCATCCCCCACCCCCTTCTAAACATTTAGAAGTAAAAAATGAAACCACCAACTAGCCCTGGTAGGGTGGCATACAGACTGTGAACTGGATTTGAATTATGGGCATAAAAGTTTCTTCCCAAAACAAAAAATAGGGAAAATAGAAAAACTAGGGAAAAACTTGATGGAAAATGTACAAAACTTACATGAAATTTTTTTTTATTTACATTGAAGAGCATAACAAAACCTCAGTGTCATAAATAAGCTTTCAGTGGAATGAACTTGAAATGTCAAATTCTTTTTTTTTTTTTTTAAATTACACTGTGTGTGTGTGTATGTGTGTGTGTATGTATGTGTGTATGTATGTGTAGTGTGTGTTACCACTCACAGAAGTCAGAAAACAGCTTGGAGTTGGCTCCCTCCTTTTACCATGTGGATCTCACAGATCAGGGATCAGGCTTGGCAAATGCCCTTGCTGATGAGCCGTCTCCCCAGCTCAGTGTCAGGTTCTTAAAGTGGAGCTCTTCCATCATACAGGAGAAGTTGTCCCCAGAGCAGTCCAAAAGGTCAGTAGAATCTTAATAAAAATCATCATATAATCTTTAAGTAGGATGTGATACTTGTTAAACATTTTCTTACACAAATTAAAAACATCCAAGAAACATTTTTTGATCCATTCATATTGTCTTATTACTGTCAGACATAGGGCAGTCTAATATTGACACAAGGATAGACAAATTGTTGAAACAGAAAAGGAACTAAATTTATGAAATTCACTTAGATTTTCTTGAAGTCCTTCTTTCTCCATACCCCCACCCACATACACACTACTTTGATTTTGACAAGGATCTCATTCTATAACCCAGACTGGCCTTGAACTTGAGATTTTCCTGCACTGCTGTCACAAGTTCTAGAACATGAGATTTTCTAAAAGCAATTTCTCTTTTTTTTTTTTTTTTTGTTTGTTTGTTTTCTTCCTCTTTTTTTAGGTATAAGTGTACTTGCAGAGTGTCTGGACTGTCCTGAATTGAAAGCAACAGCAGATGATTTTATTCATCAGCATTTTACTGAAGTTTATAAAACTGATGAATTTTTGCAGCTTGATGTCAAACGAGTAACATATCTTCTCAGCCAGGACACTCTGACTGTGAGAGCAGAGGATCAGGTAACTATATTATTTGCTTGCATTTTTCATAGTAAAAGTTTCTTTATTGATTCCTTATACCCAATGTCCAGATATATGACAAGGATATTTCTAGTATGAGAAAAGAATAGGTTTTTTTCTTTTTGTGTAGGTTTTTGGTTTTTTTTGAGACAGGATCTCCCTGTAGCCCCAAGTAGCCTGGAACTTACTAATAGACTAGGCTGTTCAGAGATCTTCCTGTCTCTGCATATCCAGATGCTGGCCTTAAAGGTGTGTGCCACCACACCCAGCAGAATATGTTCTTTATAATAAATACAGTATTATAAAACCTGTTTTGATAGAAAAAGCTAGACTTGAGTGCTTGTTGAAAAGTGGACTACATACTAGAGATAAAACTATTGAATATATTGTGTTAGGCACAACAATGCCTCATCCAAAAGATGTTCACATTTTAATCCTGGAAGCCTGTATTACCTTATATGTCATGGGGGACTTTGAGGATATGACTAAGTCGGGGATCTTCAAATGAGAAGCTTATTCAGAAGAGTCCAGTAATAAAAATCCTTAATGTGGAAGAGGGCTACAATGTGCATAAGAGTTGACCAGCCATTGCTGGTTTGGAGGGTGGAGGAGAGCCAC
This sequence comes from Eospalax fontanierii, assembly GCA_035773235.1. Classification (NCBI taxonomy): domain Eukaryota; kingdom Metazoa; phylum Chordata; class Mammalia; order Rodentia; family Spalacidae; genus Eospalax; species Eospalax fontanierii. The sequence continues at coordinate 32,153,863 of CM069528.1, read as the reverse complement.
AGTGTGGGCAGGTGCTAAAAACTGGAAAAGGTACGGGAATAGTTTATCCTTTAGGGCCTCCATGTAGCCATCTGGGCACCTTGATTTTAGCCCCCAAATGACCTGCTTTAATACTGTGTTCACTAGAGTCATCAATTTAACTGTTTAATAGTATAAATTGGGAGCTGGAGAAATGGCTCAGAGGTTAAGAACACTGACTGCTCTTGCAGAGGACCCAGGTTCAGTTCCCAGCATCCACATGGCAGCTAACAACTGTCTGTAACTCCAGTTCAGGGGATCCAGCACCTTCTTCTGACCTCCCTAGACATTGCACAATGTGGGTATACTTACACACATGCAGGCAATACACTCATACACTTAAAATTTTTTTAAATAAAAATAAAAACAAATTTTAGAAAAAGACACGTATAAATTGACCAAAGGCATTTGGGAGCAGGGTATGGGAAACTTCAATATATAGTCTTACCCAATCCTTATTTTAACTCCATTTCTCTATATTTTAAGACACTGTTTGTGGTAATTTATTACAATTACAATAGGAAAGGAGCACATAAGATCATATGCTTTGAGTTGCTATTTTTAAAAAAATGTTTACATTAAGCCATGTTCTTTTGTTCTGTTTTGTTCGTGACCTAGCATTTGTAAGTTGATAGGGTTGAACTTTGAGGATCTCAGAAGATAAAAGGAAAAACTTTAGTTCCATATATTAGGCATAGTTCCATATCTTATGCCTGAAGATCCAGCTATCCAGGAAGCTATTATGGAAGAACCATTGTAGCTAAGATGTTAAGACTAGTCACAATATGTGACCCTGTCTCAGAAAAAAGAAAGATTAAAACATTATTTCTACCACCAAAATTAACTGATTTATATGCAAATAAAGAAAGAGTAACGGGCTGGAGCAATGATTCAGAAGTTATTAACACTGGTTGCTCTAGCAAAGGACCCCTATGGTAGCTCACAACCATCTCTGAGAGCAAATACATACATAAACATTTACAAATGACAATTTTAGCAGCCTCCATGTCATTGAATGTACTAGTTGTTACTTACAGAAAACATATTGCCTATAAGGCTCACTAAAGCAGTGTGTAAAACTATTTAAAACATAGGCAGGTGTTGATGGATCAAAACAAGTATTTGGACAAAATACTAAGAATAAGTGTCTCCTTACACTGCAGTGTGTTTCCCCTCTTCAGTGCGAGAGTGAAAATAGGTATTTGGAATGTTGCCACCATTGAGGAACTTAACTATGCTGTTTTTCCCTCCTAGGTTTATGATGCTGCAGTGAGGTGGTTGAAATATGATGAGCCTAATCGCCAGCCATTTATGGTTGATATCCTTGCTAAAGTCAGGTTTCCTCTTATATCAAAGAACTTCTTAAGTAAAACAGTTCAAGCTGAACCACTTATTCAAGACAATCCTGAATGCCTTAAGATGGTGATAAGTAAGTTTTAATATCCATTTATATCTTGATCGTGTGACCATTTTTCATGGGCTAAAATCCCATTCAAGTGAATCAGACTCATTGGCCAGGGCAAATCATTTCAAGACTTTGTCTTCCTAGACAGTTTAATCACTTGGGTTCTCAGTTCCCTGGCAAAGATTAGCCTCAGCCCTTATTTATAGGAACTTAAGTGATGGGAGGTTAAGATTACTTGAGCTTTTTCTGCTTTTGTACACAATAGCTTTCATGCATTCTGTAAAATTTGCTTTTTTAGTAGCTAAATAGTGTCATATTACTTTTTTGCGGGGGGTCTGGAGCTAATAATTTGTGAATTTTTTTCGTTTATTTTGATTTTTTTCAATCTACAGGCTAAGTCATAAACCCTCAATACCTTCATGAAATTTCACTTCCTAAAATTATACAATTAACCTATTGCTTTTGTTTCTTGAAAACATCCCTTTTAGAGCTTTCCTTCTGCTGCTTCTAGTGTGGGTTCCTTACTCTCTAGCCTGATGTACAGTTTGTCCTGGGAAGTCCTTTTCTTCCTATATTCAGTCTGTTCTCTTAGGGATTCTTGTTTTCCCCCTTTTTATTTATTTAGTTTTATTTATTTATTTTTGTGTGTGTGCATGTGTGTGCATGTGCACGCTTCTGGCTTCCTCTCACTGTGAAGCCCTAGCTGACCTAAAACTCCTGTATATGGAGATTACAGGTGTGCTCTATCATACTTGGCTCTCCCTTTCTTAATTCTGTTTGATGGGACACATCTTCTAAATGGTTCCTGATTTAGGACATATGGTTGGTAAACCCTTGGAGACTTGATAAGTCTCATATTTATTTCACTATAAAACATTGAAGGCTAGTTAAGCTGTATATAAAATTATGTTGAAAACAATTTTTCAGTTGGACTTTTAAAGGTTTGTTCCATCATCTTCAGGCTGCTAATATTAACCTTTAAGAATTCTAGTGCCAGTTAGATTCTACTTTTGTATCCTCATAGAAGCATTTAATTTTTTAAAAATTTTATCCCAGTATTTTGAAAGCTTATAGTATTAGGTGTACATCTTATTGTAAAAATGAAGTTGTGTTTTATCTCAGCTGTAGATTTCCCAGTTTTGTGCTAATTTCTCAGTTAATTACTAATACTTGGGTCTGTTTAGCCATTGACTACCTGTCTGTTCTTTCTCTCTCCTAGTTCTGTCACTGTCTTGGTCATCTTCTAAGAGTTAGCCTTGATTTTTCTTTTTAATTCTTTCATTTCAGCTAATTTTAATTTCTTTGAGTTTTTGCTTATATGTTAAATTCTTATTTAATGTGTAGCTTTACCTGTGAATCAAGTAAAAGTTTTTATAAAAATAGTAGATCAGACTGTGCATGGGAGCAGCCTTCTCACGTTGGGAGCTCCTACAACCTTATGCTCAAAATAGTTTGGCTGTATCAAGTCTGAAAAGTGAAAAAGTATTGTTTTAAGTTGTATTTCTCTTAGATAGACTATTCAAGCATTTTTTATATACTTTACAATTGTTTTCCTGTGAACTGTATCCAGGTATTTCATCTAATTTTTTAATTTTTTGTCAAGTTGCTGGACTTAACCTTATAAATAGGGTGTCTTTGTGGTTTTATTTTATATTATAAATATTTTCCTAGTTTGTCACTATCTTTTGATTTCTTTGGTGGGGGGCATGGAGTAACTTAAAGTTTCATAAAGGTGGTTGAATTTTTTTTTCTGGCTCCTATATTGTCATTTTTAACGCATTTATATAATTTAAATATATATGTGCATATATGCCAGTTTGTATTGAAACTAAAATAGAAACAGGTACAGTTTTTTTCCTTACATTGTCTTAACGTTGATAAACAATCCATTTTCTCCACATTGATTTAATGTGACACCTTAGGCAGTTTTTGATTAAGTGGCCCTTTACCAATTAAGGAAGTGCCACAGGAAAAGGTACCTGGTAGATGATAGTATTTCTGAATCCTCATTGCATCTGAAAGTCATCTAAGATAGTTCCTCTCAAAATTTTATGTACATCTGAATTACCTTAGAATTTTAAGTACACATATGATTCAGTATAGCCAGTAGGATTCTAACAAACTCCCAGATTCTGAAGTCACTACTATTTGAACCACATTTAAATGACAAGTAAAAAGGAGGTTTAATTGGTATGCTGTAGGACCTACATACTGCTAGGAAGATTTCTCAGGTGATTGTAGTATACAGTTAAAATGGGAGCAGGAGGCGAGCATGGTGGTGCACACCTTTAGTCCCAACAATCAGGAGGCATAGCCGGGCAGGTTTCTGTGTGATCAAGGCTAACCTGGTCTTAATAGCAAGTTCTAATACAACTTGGGCCCACAATAGGGAGGCCCTATCTCAAAAAAATAAATAGAAGAAACTGAGAGCTGGTAGTAGTAGCACACACTTGTAATCCCAGGACCTGGAAGGCTGAGGCAGGAAGATCACAAGTTCAAGGCCAGCCTCCTGCGTTACATAGTAAGATCTTTATTCATTGGGGTATGTGTGGGAGGTTGAAAATCACTAGGTTAAGGGATCTGAAGTTCCCTGCTTTTTATTTTGGCAGCTATTCTTGAGGAGTGAGATAATTCATTGATACTATAGTGGGTGATGCAGTCTTAGAATAATGAGTTGATTAGGTTGAAGACTCTTATGCATTATTTCTCCTCTCTCTTTCTCTTCACTCCCTTGAACTCTATAGGAAGATGATTTTAAAAATTGTAAGTTACAGGGGATAAAAATACAGTATTAATTATGGATCTTTATCTTTTCAAACCATTGTGTTAGTACCTGAAATTCTTGAAGAGTTCCTAATTATTTTTCTGCAGGTGGAATGAGGTACCACCTGCTATCTCCAGAGGATCGAGAAGAACTTGCAGGTGGCACAAGGCCTAGAAGAAAGAAACATGATTACCGCATAGCCCTATTTGGAGGCTCCCAGCCACAGTCATGTAGATACTTTAACCCAAAGGTAACTAATTTTTGTTTCATTTCATTTTTGAAAGGACTGAGCACATACAGACACTCACCTATCCTGTGAAGTAAGTAATAATTGGTTCCTTCAGAGGTGTTAGTTTACGCTGTTCTTTCTCATGAGACACCTAGAGTCTTCGTTTTACAGGTAAGGAAATTGAGAATTAAATTTCAGATCTCCCCATAACTGCTCTAGAGTGCTGTAAAAAAGTAACCACTACAAAAGAAACAGTAAGCCAGTTCGCCTAACTTGGTTAGCAAGGCCTTGCATTCATCTAACTCCTTGCTTTCATCTGGTGCTATTTTCAATGAAAATCTGCTTCTTGGACTTAGTTATGTTTTCTTATCAATTATTATATATATAGTCAGTCTAGACAATTGGGAAAATGTAAAGTCACAAAGAAACGAAGATGATACCTTTCTAAAAAATTTTATGTGTATGTTTTGCTTGCATGTATATGTGCACCCATGCATGCAGTACCCCCAGAGGCCAGAAGAGGGTGTCAGAGCCCCTAGAACTGGAGATAGAGACAGTTGTTAGCCACCATGTTGATGCTAGGAATGGACACAGGTCATCTGCAAGAGAAACCAGTGCTCAGAGCTTCTGAACCATCTCTCTAGCCTCGAGATGATATTACCTTTAATCCAACTATCTAGAAACAATTACTGATTTTAGTCTGCTTTCCAGTATATATTAATGCCAATTGTGTGAGCAGAGTATGAGCCATCGATTTAGTGATATAATGTTTTTAAACTTACAGATGTTTAGTTATAACCTTGAAACGGTCTACTCATTTCTCCCTCTTGTTCCTTTGTATTGTGTTTGGAAAAATACCATATTTTTCTGATAGTGCTTAGATTGCTGGGGTAAGGCAAACACAACAGTCCTGAAAGATAACACTCCAAACTTGCAAGGTGGTATCCATAACATGCTGAACCCAAGCATATAATGATCTCTCATCAGTTTGTATGCCCTGTTTTTAATTGATGGTTTATATTTGAGACCAGAGCATTCTATTGACAGTAGGATACTTGCTTGATACTTTTTCTATATGAAGTAGGTCCTTGAAGGGAATTTTAATATTCAAAGTATTTATAAAATCATATAGGGATGTCAAAACAGAAGGCCAATCTAAGTCTGTATTGTGTCAATTCCTTTGAAGGCAAAGCATTATTTCAGCTGTCTCTTCCCAATGTGCTTAGCCTGTTACTGAGTAACTGACTGGTTCTCTAAAATTACTGGTTAACAAATCAAAGATTTAGAATTGTACAGTATTGCTGACAGTGTTAGCACTGACCAATAATATATATCAACACTGGCCATAAGGAGCTATGACTTCCATAACCAGTGTGCCACTATGATCATTCATAAGCCCACTGGGTAAGGAACTGGGGTAGGAAGACATAGGGCAGTTCTGTATACAAGAGACTATTTTTGCAGTTGTGAATACTTTGATAAGAATTCTTGTGCAACACAAAGTTGAGGGTCCTTTGGAGGCCCACCTAACCCTATCAGCAGTCTTGCATTCTTTTTGCATTTCTGTCCATCTTAGCAGTCCATTAACAATGCCTCCAAATTGATAAAAACTGACTTTAGACTTTCCCTTCTACAAATGTAGTGGACAGGAACAGTGGGGATGGCTCAGTCATTAAAATTCTTAAGCACTAGCACCTGAGTTCCATCCTTAGAACCCATATGAGAATGCTCAGTGTGGCTGTACATGTTTATAATTTGAGCACTGTGTAGGCAGAGACAGCCTAATTAGTGAGCTTCAGGCCAATGAGAGACCATGTCTGAAAGGAAGTGGATGGTGTTCCTAAGGATGGCATCTACTCTCATGAACATAATACGCTCACATAAATAAACACACATGCACCTGTGCACTCACAATTTTAAAAAAGAAATAATAGAAGCAACCAATTTGAAATTCTACCAAATAAAAATACTGTATGATTGAGAGTCTAATTTCTAGAAGGGTTGTACTACCTTAGCAGCTTATTGGCTAATACTATTAAAATGAACCAGGGACAAGTCTTTCAAGTCTGTTAAGTGATATATAGAGAATTCCTCCATGAAGGCACAGTCCTGGTTGATGGAGAAAGCAGTACCTTAGATGAAGGGCAGTTAGGTAAGAGTTGTCATTAGCCTGTTTGGATATTTTGTGTCTTTGAAACTTCCATAAATCCAGTCTTGTGTTTGCATACCACAGTTGGTTGATGACATCTTAGTTTTATGATTAAATCAATTTAAATGGTTATGTGTTGGTTAATGATAGGATGACCTGGTTTTTTGTGGTGTCAAACATTTGCTGTCAGAACATACTGGCAAATCAGGAACTGTCTACTGAGAAGACTGATACCTACTTAAAGAAGATTTGCCTTGCTCCAGAATCTCAGGGTGTGCTCTGTGATATTATTATTATATTTGTCAGTGAAAAAGGAATTAAACCAAAGTCTGGTAGAAAATATTTTAAAGTAAAGTAGCTATTTTGGCCAAAAGAATCTTGAATTCGAGAGGTAGGGAGCTTTTTTGCTAAATAAGACAAATGAGGATGACTCTTAGAACTTTATTTTTAGCCTATAATTCTAACCCTTTCCTTGTTTTGTTTTTTGTTTGTTTGTTTTGTTTTTTTTTTAATTGGACAGTTGAAAAAAGATGAATATCCTACACAGCCCTGGTACTGAGACTGTAACTTTCAGAATTCTAAGTTGATGTTTTGTTATTTAAAATGACTCATTCTTAATTGCCTTTTCTGTTCTCAACCACAAAAAAACTTAGATTTCCAGTGTTGAAAAATTCAAATGCAGAAGTTTGTTTTTTAGTTGTTTTTTTTTTAAGTAATTTTATCCGTTATCTCTTATTTCCTGAAACCAGCACCATTAGACTCTTGTTTACAGTGTCTAGCTGTTTCTGTTAGAAATGCTAGAGGTGCTCTTCTTGTTACTGTGAAAATTCATCTTCAAAAACTTTTACCATTTATTATTGCTTATAACATTTCAGAATATAAATGGATTAGTCTTAATTGCTTCTAATCCTAAAATAGAGAAGATGATTTAATTATAAACCATTATTTGTCTTGGATGCCCAAAGTGAAAATTATTTCATTTGTCAAGTAGACTGCTTAATAAGTAACATGTAGGAGCAATTTTCCCCTCTTTTCCCATTTTGTACTTGATTTTCAGCTTTTATAAGTACTTAGTAATTGATGAAAGCGTTATTTGTATTCAGTGTTACATATGTTTGTGTCCTTAATTGTAGCATGGTCATGTATTATGATATTGATGCATAAATAAAAGTTGACTTTACTGACTAGTTTTTATTTGGACTCCTACTAATAAAAGAATGGACTGATGGTTTAAAACTTTATAAGGATCTTCACTTATTACTTTCATGTTCTAAAGAAAAAGGACACTGTGCCATAGAGGAAAAAGAATTAGCATATTCTCTGGTGATGATGATGATGATGATGATGATGATGATAAAATCAAGAGAAGACCTAAGCTGGTAAATTACGAAGGCAGAAAATTATTATGGTGTCATTTGTCATCAGTCCCATAGGATTTGAACAGTTGTCCTAAATCTTTTCTTTTCTCTTCCTTTTTTTAAGTCTTCCTGTATAGACCAGACTGGCCTTAAATTCTTGATCCTCCTGCTGCTACCCCAGCTTCCCACATGCTGGGATTACAGGCATGTACCTGTAGATTCTCCAGGTTAGTGCCTGATCCAGTGTGAGTACTCAAGCATGTGAGGATGAATGAGCCAGTATAACATCATATGAACATTTCACAGGGTATTCTGTTAATATAAACTCACCCCCCCCCCCCCCCCGCAAAAAAAGAAAAGGTTGTCTTCTGTTCAGAGCACATTTTCCTATTGGAAATACTGTTTACTAAAGAGATCACAGGTGGGTTTTTGTTTTTGTTTTTGTCTTTTTGAAGTATTCATTTTTTTATTTTTAATATTTTAATTTTATGTGTATGGGTGTGTTGCTTGCATGTAATGCTCCCGTGTTGTGTAATGCCTGCTGAGATCAGAAGAGAGCATTGGATTCCCTGGAACTGGAGTTACAGTTGTTAGCTGCCATGTGAGTGCTAGGATTCAAATGGAGGTCCTCTGCAATAGCAGTCGGTGCTCTTAATCACTGAGCCATCTCTTCAGCTCCTATTTTTATTTTTTGTTTTTTTATGTGTATGAGTATAGTACCTGCTTGTAGGTAGGTGCACTCAAGTGCTGCAGTGCCTGAGGAGGTTAGAAGAGGGTGTCAGATTCCCTGGAACTGGAGTTACAGATGGTTGTTAGCCACCATGTGGTGCTCGGAATTGAACCCAGGTCTTCTGCAAGAGCCATTGCTCTTAATGGCTGAGCCATCTGTCTAGCCCCAGATATCACAGTTCTTTTTTATCTCACAGTATTATAGCCACCGTCTGGCTTAAATACAAGTCCTCACTAAGAAGACAGTTCTGTCCTATGATGAGAATGGAAATAGCAGTTACAGATAGCATGATTTTTGAAAAATTATGTATATAAAAACCAAAGAATAAATCATAAAGGAATGTGGCATTGCATTTTAAAATTTGAGACTTTGGGACTGGGGTAGTGGCTCAGCAGTTATGAGCAGGTACTTCTCTTGCAGAGAACCTGAGTTTGGTTCCTAGCACCCACCTCACACAGCTAACTACTGCCTATAACTCCAACTGTTGAGGATCTAGTGCCCGACAGGCACCTGCACAGACACACATATACACATACTTTTTTTAAATTGAGTCCTTTTTATAAGAGTATATCAGTAGTGTTTGCCATCAGCAAAGAATATTCATGAAGCACTGTACTGAGGTTAAGAGCGTGAGCATTGCTAAAATAGAAGCAAATATAAAAATAGGAGCAAAATACTCAAAATGGCAGCAGCCATGCCAAGTGGATTGGACCTTTGGCTATGAGCCCCAGTGGCTGACATTGCTGAATTTCGATCCTGAGTCATCATGGGCATCCCCCAGCTGTTAGTATGAGGCTTGCAGTGGTAAGTCAGTGTTCTCTGTAGCAGCTTGTTCATGTAGATGTTCTGAGTCTTTGCAAGTTGTTTGACTAGACAGATTGCCCTCATGTAAAGAAGTGACTACAACGCATTGTGAACAGATTCTTAGTTGAGTATTTTGCCTACCTTAAAGATCTTACAAAGTGGGAACATTCGTTTCAGTCTATTTCTTCTTTATATTACATTTCTTCATTTTGTGGGGGCTGAAATATGCAGTAGTATGCATGTAGAGGGCAGAGGACAACTTGGAGAATTCAGTCCTCTCCTTCTCATGTGAGTCCCAGGAATCAAACTCAGGTCTTCAGATTTCACAGTAAGTGCCTTAAACTTCTGAGCCATCTCACCAACCCCCAATCTATTTTTTTTTTCAGGCATTTACATAATACACTATTGACTGGGAGTTTCATTATAAACATTTACATCACAGCCCCTTCAATCCCACCTTGGTCCAACAGTGCCTAAAGTTCTCACCTTCAAAAGTTTTTCTTAATGTTGTCACTGAATCTTTAAGAAATTTCTAGTGAAAATGTAGCTAACTGTGGTGTTCTAGTTTCCTTTGTGTTGCTTGATAAAACACTGATTAAAAACAACTTAGGAAAGGAAGGGGGTTTATTTCAGCTTACCTGTTATAATCCATTATTGAGGGAAGTCAGGGCAGGCACTCAGGAAGGAATTTGAAGCAGAAACTATTGAGGAACTCTGCTTGCTCTCTCCTTTTCCAGCTCAGGCTTAGCTGGCCTTCTTATACAGCTCAAGACCACATTCCTCTGGTTGGTACTCATAGTAGGCTAGGCTCTCCTACATCAGTTAACAAGACAGTCCATTACAGGAATGCCCACAGGCCAGTCTGATCTGAATATTCCCTGTATTTGAGATTTCTTTCTCAGATGACTCTAGGTATCAAGTTGGCAATTAAAACTAACTAGGACACTTGGGAAGGATCTCAAACTCATTCTCCAGATCACAGCCAACCTTAATTATAAATTGGCAAATCATACAAAGGCTTGGAGAAAGTCAAAGCAGCTACAGGTATACAATTAAGGCCTATAAATGACAAGAGCTGAGGCACTTTTATGGAGCTGTATCCTTCTGCAAGAAGCTGGAGGGTAGTGAGCACATGAACACAAGCCTAGATGGAGATAAGGATGAAGAGCTGGAAGTGAGGCACATTTTCACGCATACTGTAGCTTGTCGCCTGATAATTATGTTGACTCCCTTTAGTTATAGGTGTTCATATGATGACCCCAAAAGCACAGTAAAAGCTGTCATGTCAGAAGTTTTTTTTTTTTTAAGTAATGATCTGGGCATTAAAAAAAAATTACTTTTAACTTGTATAAGTAACAGAGCATATTGTTTGATGATGAGTTGGTTATAAAAGCACAGATTAAACAAGTACTAATTATATTACCAGTATCATAGTTGATCTAGAATTTGAAATTTGTGGGTTGGCACTGAAAAATGGGTTTGAAAGATGTAACATAATCCTGTCCTCAGATTCAGTGTGTATGAGCTCTGCACAGAGTCAGGAAGCAGTAAGAGCACAGGAAGTCCAGCAAATGCTCAGTTGAATTTAGCCAATTAAATGTCCTGATGTGTGATGACCAGTGTCAGCATTGGTATCAGGAAAAGTAGAGAGCTTCCTGAGCTCAATGTAGTGGAAGCTTAGTGCAGGTTGCTGTAAAGGGGACTTACAGTATGTTAGTGCTAAGTAGGAATGCATCTTTGGGGTTTCAAAAGTCTTATCAAAATTTTTCTTAGATGTTCCAAATTCTTTTGACTGAATGGAATCTAACTTTGCACTAAAAGAAAAATTTGACATGAGTGGGAAAACTGAAGTACGAGATCTTAGTCTATTTTTCTTTTCTGAGACCTATTTTGGGGTCTTTTGCTTTAAAAGCAAACAGCTGTTTTTTTAGAAAAATTATTTCAAATCTAGATATGTGACCTTGTGCAAGTCCTAGCCAGAGTTTTCTGTTCCAAAAACAAAGAATTTAAATCTCAGGATTGGTGTCAATATTAATTACGCTTGTCTGGCTTCTTGAATCTGATCTTCACCCGCTCCTCACTTTCTTCCAGTCATTCTTAGATTTTGTAATTTTTTTCCACATTTAACTTTTTTTAAGATTTATATTTTTGATTGAGTCATTTTTACCCTGTTTTGAGACAAGGTCTCATTATGTAACCCTGGCTAACCTATAACTCACTATGTAGATCAGGCTGACCTCAAACTCACAGGTCTGCCTGCCTCTGCTTCCTGAGTGTTGGGATTGCAAACATGACCTAGCTTATTTTTTTTATTTTAATTTTTATTTTATGGGTATGAGTCTATTGCCTGCATGTATATAAGTGCACCTGTATCATGCAGTGCCCTGAGGGGTCAGAAAAGGGTGTCAAACCCTCTTGAACTGGAGTTACAGACAGTTGTTAGCTGCCATGTGGATGCTGGGAATCAAAGTGGAATCCTGTACAAGAACAGCCACTAAGCCATCTCTCTAGCCCACTGGCTTATTTTTAATTGTGTATAACATGTAGGTGTTTCCATGCTGGGTGTATATGTTCCTGCAGTGCCTGCAGAGGGCAGAAGAGAGTGTTGGCCCCTGAGTTTGGGGCCAAACTGGAGTTTGTAAGAGCTTGTAAACTGCTTAGTATGGGTGCTAGAAACCAAACTCAGGTCCTCCGTAAGAGCAGTACAAGCTCAAAACTGCTGGCCCATCTATCTTCACCCCGGTTTTCCATATTTAATGGCATCTGTTCTCCTCACTTTTCCTCACTTCCCTGCCATCCAAATCTTTGATTATTGCATGATCTCCTGAGTTCTACACTTCTTAGCACAATTAGTAGATGTTTATTGTTGAGCATTTATTAAATTCTGACATTTGAGACAGTCGTATAATGTGCCTTGCCGTGGCAAAAGTAAAAATTACACATCACGGTTTATTTAAAGACAAGCTGGGGCTTGGGATGTAGCTCAGTGGTAGAGTGCTTTCCTAACATGCCTGAGGCCCTGGTAATACACACACACACACACACACAATTACAAAGGTGTTAAGGATAACCTGGTTGGTGTAGTGCAGGGATTTTCCCTTAATACTTACTCAAAGACAAGTCGTTTTTTGACATAATATCCACGTCAAGTTTCAGTTTGGACTGAGGTTTTGTTTTTGTTTTTTTTTTACATATTTCTTAGGAGTTTAAGCCTGAGTGGAGAGGAAAAGAATATGGTGAGACTTTATAAAGAAGCATTGATTCTTAATAATTCACTTGTTTCTGTCCTCATTTTTAATGCCTCACTAACCTTTAACCTAGAAATATTCCTTTGTATACTAATTGATATTAAGCCTAATTTTATTTAGCAGCTTGTTACAGTACCTCCTGCCTCACCAACTGAAGAAGTCTTATTTAAGCTCAGTGCTGTTGCTGAAGAAATTAAAGTTACAGAGTTTTTCCTGGGCTCGAGATATAGCTCCTTGGTAGAGCATTTGTTTGGAACTCATAAAGCCCAGAGTTCAAATATGAACAGTGAAAGGAAGAGAAGAAGAGGAACAAAACAAACTATAGTTACTATTATCAACATTTTTCCTAATAGCTGATTATTGATCTTTGTGGAATTTGGGAGGTTAATAATCTCCCAACGATATTTGTGTAACTTTGTTGAAAGCTGATATTTTCCAGTATATGGGTGCGGCCTGTGAAATTACTTGACATGATGAAGTATTTACTTTTGAAAAGCCAAAGTACTTTTTAAAAGATGCTATTTGGAAAGAAAGCAAAGACTGTTTCTAATCTTTCCTAGGGCTAAAATTCAGCTTCAGCTACATAATATAAGTTATTTGTGTTTTTCTATTCTTAAAGCATGTAACTTAGTTGGCATCCTTGTAGGTATCTGCTGTGGGAAGTAGTTATTTCCGTATCTGTAGGTAGAAGAATAAACCTGTGTCTCTAACCCTGTACAAAATTCAACTCCAATTGGAACAAAGACCTGAAACTTTGGAACAACCAGAGGAAAACGTAGAGAAGAAAGACTTCACATATTGGCGTATGTAATAACTTTCTGAATAGAACTCCCAGTAGCTCAGGAAGATGCTTAGCAAGAATTGACAATTGGATTATATCAAACTTAAAAGCTTCTGCACAGCAAAGGAAATAATTATCAGAATAAAGAGTTCACCTACAGAAGTGGAGGAACTGAGGAAATTTTGCCGCCTATTCATATGGAATTAATATCCAGAATTTATAGAGAACTTAGAGACAGAGAGAAAGAGCATAAGCCAATCAGATATGGTCAGACCAGCCAAACTTAGTGAAAGAAACACAAATAACTAGTATGTATTTTTAAGTTAAACATCTTTAGCCATCAGGAAAATATAAATCAAAATTACATTGAGGGACGAGGAACTCTACCTTTGATATTCTATCCTACTCCAATCAGAATGACTATGATCAATGGAAAAAAGAATGCTGGCCATGGTGGTATGCAGGAGGAACCCTCACGCTCTGTTGGTAGGAATATAAATTAGTCCTGCAATTAAATCAGTATGGAGGTTCCTCAGAAATTTTAAAATAGAGTACTATGTCATCCAGCTATACCACACCTGTGTGTGTGCCCAAAAGAATCACCAACATTTATGCTGCAGCTACCTGCCTACCTATGTTTATCACAACACTATCCACTATGACCTAGTTATGGAGGAAGGCCTAGGGGTCCATCTCAACCACAAAATTGTTTACTGGAAGATGAATTAAATCAGAGATAATTGTGTTAAGGGAAATAAGGAACAGTCAGAAAGACAACACATTTTCTCGTATGGACTTTAGAGGGAGAAAATTGACTTGAAAATAAGAAAACAAAAGTGGACATTCCAGTTCTCACATTTTATTTATGTGTTTTGTATATATGTATAATATACATATATTTTGTCATATTTTATAAAAATTTAGCATCATAGTATAGCTATAGTTTTATGCCAGTGAAAATAGCTTTTGGAAGGCTGTATTACGTAAAGATGTATCATAATTAATTTGAAGTTTATGTTTTTCACATTTAGCCCATATTGAATTTTTCCCCCACCCTTTAGTAAACACCTTTGTATATGCTAGTTCTGCACAGTGTCCCGTTTTCTGTTTAGGATAAATAAATAAGAAGAAATTTTTAGGTATGATAAAAATAGGAAGTGTTAGTGCATTTTTTTTTAAGTATATGAAAACCTAATACCTAATCCTAGGTAGTTTTTGCTGATGAGTCACAGATCCCCTGGTGCTCAGTGGTACAACCAACCAAAACCTGTATGACAAGATGCCAGTTGCAGTCAAAGTAATTAAAAGATGCTTCTGCTAGACATGATGGCGCAGACCTTTAATCCCAGCATTTAGGAGGCAGAGACACGTGGATTCCGATGAGTTCTGGACCAGCCAACACTGCAGAGTGAGATCCTGTCTTAAAAAAAACAAGCTGCCGTAGGACGTGGTCCAAACTAGCAGTGGAGTGAGTATAAGATGTGAAGTAAAAGATGGAGGTATTCCCATTACACTACATGAATGTTTCTTTAAAAAAAAAAAAACAAACAGATGTCATCAATAAATACTTGATTGATTCACTAGTTAAATGTCCCATTATGTGATTGACAATGCCCATGATGGTGTGAAGAGAACTGATTCCCTTGGTTTGTCTGCCAGGAAGCCTCCATGGAAGTTTAATGAGAGACTTAGTGGTAGTTAGAATAGGAAGAAAGAAAAACTTAGAAGCATAGTGAATGCTGAGTAGGAATACTTTTTGACTTGTTGAGCACTTTGGTTTTTTAAAAAGTTTTAGTTACTATTTTTATGTATATATAAGTGTATTGCCTGCATGTGTGTAAATGCACCTGTGTTGCACAGTGCCCACAGAAGTCAGAAGAGAGTGTCAGATTCCCTGGAACTGGAGTTAAGGATGGTTGTTAGCTGCCATGTGGGTACTGGGAATCGAACTGGGTGGGGTCCTCTGCAAAAGCAGTCAGTGCTTATAACCACTAAGCCATCTCTGTAGCCCTGAGCATTGTATTTTTAACAAGGTAAGCTTTAGTGATAGTTTGGGATCTCAGTGGCCATCCTAAATTAGAACTACTAATATCAACTCCCTTGCCCAGAGTCAATAATCCAGAAACAACAGTGACAACACTCAGACAACCATGACCAGTGTGCTGTGTAAGATCTTAGAGAAGCAGGGCCGCAAAGGAGCTAAGAACAGCTTTGAAATTTAAACCTTAAATCATTTTGTAACCATGTTACCTTTGAAAATGCTCTTCATATCATTACTTTGTTATATGTAAATGATATTGCTTTATAAAGTTATTGAGGAAATTAAGGTATTTTTGCCATAGCTTAAAAATTAATAATAGCTTTTTTGTTAATGTTATACTGTAATTTATGTCATCTTCCATATTATTGGATTTTAATGCTGATAGGGAAGAGAACTTAGGTCATCTAGCACAGTCTGTTTTACAGTTAAGGAAACTAGTGGTTTGAATGAGAAATGTCCCCAGAGGTTCCAGTATTTGAATACTCTGTTCCCATTTGTTGGTGCTGTTTTGAGTGGTTTAGGAGATGTGGCCTTGTTGGAGGAAACATGTCACTAGGGACACAGTTTGAGAGTTCACAACTCATTTCCAGCTTGGTCTGTCTGTGGTAGGACATGAGACCATGCAGCTTTCTGCTTCAGCCTCCTCTGCTGCCATGACTCCCTGATCTTCCATGATGGATCTGTACCCCCGGAACCATAAGCCCAATAAACTCTTCCTTCTACAGGTTGCCTTGGTCTTAGTGTTTAGTCACAGCAAGACAAAAGTGAGAAATTGGTACCAGAGAGAATAAGTAGGCTGTTGCTTTGAGGAACTTGACCGTATTGTTATTCGAAGGAATGTGGAAGACTTTGAAAGTTTGGACTAGTAAAGTGATTGATGCTGTAAGCATTGCTTAATAGAGCCATTCCTGTAGGAGCCCTGAAGAAAACAGAGCAGTGAAGTTCCAGGAGGAATCAAGTACTTAAACAGCAATTGGGTTAGAGGTCATTCCTATGTTATGTTGGCAACGAATCTGGCTGCCCTCTGCCTGAAGCCTAAGAACTTGACTGAGGCTAAATTGAAAAATAATGAACTAATTTCTTTGGCTGAAGAAATTTCAGGACAGCCTGATGTTGAATCTGGAGTGGTCAGTAATGGTGAACATTATGTAAATCTACAGTGAAAATGAGCAAGTGGGACAGAAGGAAGTACAAAATGTAGTTTGGAGAGAGAGAGTACTATAGAAGCTTTATATGGTGGCCAAAGAGTGCTAGAAGAGAGGCTGTTAAGGAGATTCACAACATTAAGGAGTGGCTTCAAGTCAGGACTCCACCCAGTTGAGCATCCAACTTGTGAAAGGAAAAGGCCAAAGGAGTTTTCTGCTTTTAGAAAACTATAACCTACAAAGGCTGCTGGTATAAGACTTTTGCTAAAGACATCTATATATGGGACTTGAACCAGTCCAAGAGAGTTGTGTATTGCAGGCAGTAAAGCTGGAGGGGCTGGGCCATCTAAACTCTTTGAAACTAAAATCCCAGGCATGAGATATGGAGCTATAGGATTTGGTATTTGCCCTACTGGTTTTTGGTCTTGTTTGAGGCCTATATTTCCTCACTATGCCTCCATTCCTTCCTTTTGAAATGGAAATGTATATTCAGGTGTCTCTATTTACAAGGGTTTGCACAAGTTAAAGACTGCCTTGAGTATCATAAGAGACTTGGGACTTTCGAGCAGTGTTGAAACTGTTAAAGACTATGGGGACTTTTAAATTTGGGGTAAATGCATTTCACATTATGAACCTATGGGGACCAGGGAGTGGAGGTTTGAATGAGAAGTACCCCCATAGGCTACAAGTATGGTAACACTTTGTCCCCAGTTGGTGGTGCTGCTTGGGGAGGTTTGAGAGGGGTGTTCTTGCTGGAGGAAGCATGTCACAGGGAGCAGGCTTTTAGAGTTCATAACCTTACCCATTTCTAGCTTTGATCTATCTGCTTCCTGTGTGTGCTTAGAGATGAGAGTACTCTGCTCTGCTCTGACTGCCTCTACTGCCGAGCCGTGATAGACTTTTGTCTCTCTGGAACCACAAGCCCAATAAACTCTTCTCCATTTTTTGGTCTTTTTGAGACAGGGTCTCCATATAGCCCCAGCTGACCTGGAACTCAATATGTAGACCAGGATGAACTTGAACTCACAGAGATCTGCCTGCCTCTACCTCCTGAGTACTGGGACTAAAGGCGTGTGACACAACTCTTCTATAAATTGCTTTGGTCATTGTGTTTTATCATAACAGAAAAGTAACATACAGAGACTGAAGTTACTGTACAGTTAAGTGACCTCCCCAAGACAACTCCTCATATAGGACCTTGTTTAATTCCTGAAGAGCCACACTCTTTGTGACCTCGTAAAACAAGTGAAGCTGAAAGTTCTGTGAACTTCTCAAAAAACTACTTCCAAGAATACTGTTATAAGCATGTTTCTATATAGATTGAATTTTAAAATTTATTTTATATGTATGAGTGTTATGGCCATATGTATATAAGTGCACCCATGTTGTGCAGTGTCTGATCCTTTGGAACTGGAGCTATAGATGGTCTTTAGCTGCCATGTGAGTTCTGGGATTCGAACTTGGGTCTTCAAGAATAGCCAGTACTCTTAACCTCTGAACCATCTCTCCAGCCCCCTAGATTGGGTCATTTTTTAACAGCTCTTAGAAACCAAACCTCAAAGTCAGATAGTGGCTTAAGAGAAAATAATAGTAATTCATTCATCTTATACTCAGATTATACTGACTCAAGGTGTCTTCACAAGAATACTCGTTTTGGTTTTTTCTTTTTCATTTAATTTCCATTTTTCTTAGATGCTACTTCATTAACTTTTCTTGATCTCCATTCATAGTGAACTAAAATAAAGTACTCAGACCTTAAAAAATAAAAAGTGTCTTTGGACTGTGATTGCTTTATTTAAATCTTCATAATATTTCAGTCGTTTAAGGAGTCCAGTAAATTACCCATTAAAGTTGCCTTCCTCTGAATGGAAATGACACAGTGATCATCTTTTGCCTGAGGCATTATGGCCTTGCAGGATCCATCTGGGTTTCTGCATGGTGAGGATTCAAAAGGAAAACGGGGGAAGCCTACCAAAGGAAAGAATTTTAGGGCTTGAATATGGCATAGTACAACAAGCGAGAAAAGGCTAGACCAAGGAGATAGGACTTAATACATCATTGTGTGTGCATATATATGTATACATACTTGGTTGATATACGAAAACTTAAACACTTCTATTCACATCTTTTCCAGCCAGTTTCTTCTATTCTTGGCATCTAAGCAAGATCTTTCTAATGAAATATTCAATAAAACTTAACTGAATTAAATCATATTTTTAGAGTAATTATTTCCCTGTTCTCTTTCTGGACATACAGTTACCTCAAGTGTGACTGTGTGGCTTCGTCCATTTTGTAGCTAATGTGAAAACTACATGTTCTTTCACAGAACTGTGAATGATGTTCCCTTCCCCTGTATGCCCATGGTAGAACTGGTTTCATCACTAAGGTATATATACCCAACAGTCACCATGAGCTGACAAGTCTAAGCCCACTGATTTTCTTTTCCTTTTTGAACTGCATTATCTTCAGTTATCAAATGATCAAATCAATTTCTCAGTACTTTATTGGGGTGACAGATTGGGGGATAGGGGGTTAGGTATACTTCAGGGAAGCTTAACCATATACATATTTGTAAAACCACAGAATTAATCCCTCCTGTTTATATACACAAAGAGAGCCATGTACATTCAAAAACAGGTCTTTTTAAATAGGCTCAATTCTAAACCATTAAATTGTAGCTGAAATGAGTATTTTGCATTCTTGGTAGAATTGCTTACAAAGGACATTTCATTTACCTACCTAGAAGATGAATTATAATATTTAGTTACTAATTTTTTAATATATCTGACATGTACAATAACCATTGACAGTTCAAAATTTAAACTCTGGAGTTGGGGGAGTGGTCTGAATATGATCAAAACATGAAATGATCAAAGATGCAATAAAGGTATTTAAAATGTCAAACGGTGTTTTAAGAAATAGACGTGGTGGTATGTGCCTATAATCTCATTCTTTGGGAGGCTGTCAGGAGAATTGAGCCCAAGAGTTTGAGACATGACTGAGTAGCATAGTAAGGCTTTGTTCAATGCTAGCAATAAAAAAAACCTGAAGGGCAGTTTTCCTTCTGTACCTCATGTGCAGAGATAGCTCAGAGCCTCTGTTGGGCAGGAGGGAAGAGGAAGAGGCAGGCTTTGATTCTCAAAATGGCCATCACTCAGTTATGGCTGCTTAAAGTTTGTACCTGTCTAGCCGAAGTATTCTTGATCCTTAAGAGATTCATATGAAGATCTGTCAGAGAAAGGATGTTAAGTGGAGACCAAATAACTTTGCACACTACAGTTATTCATCAGTTCCTAAGCAGACAGATGTAGAAAAGTAGACTTCCTGGGGTGAAGATGCATACACAATTGAAAAGATTGAAGGAGGGAATGAATGGGAATGGTGGCAATCCAAAATTAAGATGTTTGATGATTTTGGATTTCAAGAAAATATATTTAATGTACTTTATTTTTTAAAAATTGAACTTTAGAGAAACACAAATTTCAAGTAGGAAAGGCATTTGCTTATGTCTTTTTCCTTGTCTCTCTTCCTGTCTTCCTCCCAGACTAATTTTTTTCCTGGTGCTTATAGTTCCAAAGAAAGCTGGTTTTTGTTTTTGTTTTTGTTTTTTTTTTCTTTTTCTGTTGAATTTATTTATTGTAGGTGGGTTAGTGTGTACATGCTAGAGCATGCATTTAGAGATCATAGGCCAACCTGTGAGTTGGTTCTCTACTTCTGTGGTACTGTGATGCCACACAGTGCCTGAATAAAGACAGCCTGACTTTTATCATCCACTTCAACCAAGAGCAGGACCCAAGCTGTTCTGAGGTCTTGTTCCTTCAGATTTCTCCCAGGAGCTATGCTCTCAGAGGCCTTGCACTGTTTATTGAAACCATACATTTAATGTGAATGGAGGAGGATTATGTCCTATTCTGACCTCTGCAGACCTAGAACAGCGTACAACCACGAACAGATGTTATCAATTTATTTTCACCTATTTACAACTATGGGATAATCACTGTTTCCAACAAATGCTGCTATAACACCTTATTTTCACAGTATACACTCTGGGCTAAGGGTAGGAAAGGGTCATGAGGGATTAAGGCTATATGTTTAGGTTGCAAGAGGAGCCCAAGGCCTAGTCTGCCTTTTTACATTATGAACATGTTGAGGTGATGTCCAAAAAAAGTCATTCTCACAATTCCTCCCCCTTTTTAAAAAAATAAAAGTAGTGTGCCCATATTGTAACAGAAGGCATTCCCAGAAATCATTCCTGTACCCACATCTATATTGGTCTTGGTGATCAGATTCAGGTTGTCAGACTTGGCAATAGGCACCTTTACCTATTGAGCCATCAAAAGAAAGCTGTCCCTAAAGAAAGCTGTTTTCATTATCAGATTTTGAAACAAAAAACCCCTGTGGGGCGTGATGATGTACGCCTTTATTCCCAGCACTTGAGAGGCAGAGGCAGGTGAATCTCTGCAAGTTCCAGGCAAGCCTGCACTACATAGCAAGCTCCAGACCATCTGAAACTACAGGGAAACACTGTCTCAAAAAGAGCCCCCCCCCCAAAAAAAAAGATCCTTATTAAACAGAATCATATGAACAACCATTCACTGCCTATACCTACCCTTGAATAGTGTTAGAATTACTGTACCAAACTCTTAAGTGATTGCTTCATTCTTTAAAACTTCATATCTGAATGTTTAAGTACATAGACACGTTTTCCTTTTTAATCCCAGTACTTAATGAGCAGTTATTTTTAATTTGAATAGCAGGTGTAGGAGGTCATTTAAAAGAACATGACAGTGCATGGTTATGCATAAGTTCTTACATAGGTTAAGCTCTGATAGGTTAAGCTCTGATTCCTGGAACTGGCCTTATGAACAGTTCTGTACCAAAGTCGGTAGAGTGGGTGAGACTTCTGGTTAGCAAGGCTGCATGGCTTCTCCAAAGAAATGTAGTTAAGTACTGGAGGCAAGTTAGGATTAGACATCTATTCCAAACTCACGAGTTTCAGTGTAACCTGGGCTATATTTAGCAAGATTCTGTTGTTTAAAATCACTTGCATAGCCAGGTATGGTAGTGCATGCCTTTATATCTCAGCATTGAGGAGGCAAAGACAGGCCCATCTGTGAGTTCTAAGCCACTATTAGCAGATTCCAAGCTAGGGCTACATAGTGAGACCCTGTCTCAAAACAATGAAAAAATGACCAACTTTTTCAGTCCAGAATAAATTGAGAATCACAGAAGGATAAAGTTGGTGAGGGTGTCTTTTTAAATTATGGGGAATTTCCTACATAACTTTTAGACATTATTCAAGAAATTTTAAGAGTGGTGCAATCAGAGAGATTCACTGGGTTAATGGCATTTACTAAGTTGTATTTCTCTGCTCAGTGAATTTTGCCAGATGGGAAGTATAAGTGAGTTTGCAGAATCATTCAGATTACCTTTGAGAACTTACTGCTTGTAGAATATAGTAATTACTTTTGTTCTATCTATACAATTCTCCAAGAGAATAAGTCAGAATATTTCTCCCTAGTCTGTTTCCACTGAATAAAACTAAAGCTTTGAGAAGATATATTTATCTTATAGTAGTTTGCCTATCAATGAGTAACCCAAGGAAACAGAGGTGCTGATTTAAAGATAAAATCCTAAGTAATTAAGCCTTTTTTCCTCATCATTTAAAAAAAATAAAAAGCTGATGGTCAAGAGTCAAAAGTCCCTGGAAAGTGACTCTTCTTTTCCTAAGAGGTGATGCTTTATGATCTTAGGCTATATTGCACTGATCTAATAACACAATAGATACTAACATGATATAAGTATCAGTATCATATTCCTATAGGAACCACAATAGTAATAGTCACAGTGCTTTGCTCAGTGAGACAGGGAATTACTCCGATTCCTGCCTGATCCTGTTTATTTTCATCTGTTTTTCGAAAGCATCAGGAACACCAGCTTCCTTTCTCAAGTGTCAGTATGCTATGCCTCTGGGGACATTCCTCCATGTATGTACATTAACAGAGGCTCCTCAGATGCCACAAAACATAGGATCAGTAAGCCAGACTCAGGCAAATGTTGCATGTTTTGCCATATATAGAATTGTTTTTGTTTTAAGACATGAAACTAAAGGAAGTGATTTGGGAAAAGGAAGGGAACCAGAGGGACCTGGAAAAAAAGACAGAATAATGGGAATGAATATGATCAAAGAACATGGGGCATGTATGAAAATAACACACCTATTATGTTTTATACATTTAATATATTCTGAAAAGGAAAAACAAAACACTTCCTGTAATCTATGAACTAGGTCAGAAAAGTGAAGTCCATTATCTGAACCAGGAAAAGAGCTGGTAAAGACACAAGCAGAGAATATTTTAGGTGTTATGGGCCATGTAGTCTCTCTTGCAGTTTGGTGAAAGCAGACATGGATAGTTCACACTGGAATGTGTTGCCATCTCCCAGAAAGACTTTATAACAATGAATTTTGAATCATTGGATCATATGTCATTTTCTTGTCACAGACTATTTTTTTTTGGTATTTAAAAACCATTTGAATGTACAAAAATTATTCTTAGAGTATAAGCTGTACAAAATCAAACAGTACTAAATTTGATCTGTGGTTTGCTAACCTAGACAGGTTAAAATTTCGCTTCTCTTCAAATGAGAATTTAGGGTCAAAATTATACCAAAATTTTATTTATTCAGGGCACCACCTTGAATCTCCTTTTTGCTTTTATAACATTAATCTAACAATAGTTTCAGTGTAGATAGAACTAAGTGCATACTTTTCTGCCCATGGAAGAGATGACTCCCCCATTAAGAGTAGCATGCTCCTGATACAGAATACCAGGATTGTGTTCCAGAAAAGAGATGAAATGGTTACAATTACACTAATTTGTAGCATGTTAGCCAGTTCATTCACCCACTGTTCTATTTCTTCTCTATTTGATGGTAATTGCATGATTCATATTTCCTTATGTTTATGAAATCAGGAAGCCTTGAGTATAAATTTCTATATAGCAATCAGTGTTCATATCTAAAGACTGTTTTCACATTTTTATGTGTAGGCATGTTTTGCATCCATGTTGTACAATGCTCATGAAGGCCAGAAGAGGGCATCAGATCCCCTAAAACTGGAATTACAGTTGTTAGCCACCATGTGGGTGTTGTGAACTGAACCTGGGTCTTCTGGAAGAACAACCAGTGTTCTTAACTGCTGAGCCATCTCTCCAGCCTCTTTTTATACATAATAATTAAATAGGTTTCAAACTGATTACTCCTGTTCTAATTGGAGTGATAATAATAGACTAAATAATAGGGAGCAGATGGGTACTATAGCCAGCTTTTACTATAAGGAATTTTTTTGGTGTTTGCAGAGAACAACTACTCAAAGCACCTAATAATGTTTAAAGACCAGCTAACTACATGGGCAGAACTGAATATTTACACAAAATTAGTATGTTCTAGAAATCTACAAAATACTTGAGGTATAGGTAGTATTTGGGCAGTTTGAGCTTCATAATGTTCACTGACCTTTAGATATTGGTCTATATATTTTATAGGGAGGCAATGGAGATAATATGCATTTGAAAAAGAGACCTTTTAAAATGGGAGCTGAAGAGATGACTCCCCCATTAAGAGCAGCATGCTCCTCAGACAGAATACCAGGATTGTGTTCCCAGCACCCATCCATCTCAGACAGACAGCCTAAAACTCCAGCTCTAGCGGATTCAACATGCTCACCACGGGCACCAGCACTCACATGCACATATCCATGTACAGGCTCATGCACGCACACACGCACGCAATTAAAATAATAAAAATAAATCTTTTAGTAAAGTTATATACTCTTTGGACTGGAGAGCTGGCACTGTTAAATGCTCACGCTCACAACCAAAAAGAGTAGAGTTATAATCTTGGTCTTCAGTGACAGGATAGAAGACAGGGTATTAGTGACATATCCAGATAGGTTTATTTCAAAGCCAGGTAATATCCAAAACAGTCATGTTCCTCCTTCCTACCACCTTCTACCTCAGCTAACTAACATTTTGAAGAAATCACACAAATTAAACTGGACAATTGTCTCAAGCCAAACGTTTATTTGTATAGTCTAGTAAATTGACACATTCTTATACTTTGTATTGTCTTTTCTGTATCTGTGCTTTGTCTTTCCCAGTTTCATTTTCCTTTCTGAAAGCCTCCTGTCCTGTCTTGTTTCAGGATTACAGCTGGACAGACATTCGCTGCCCCTTTGAAAAACGAAGAGATGCAGCATGTGTGTTTTGGGACAATGTAGTATACATTTTGGGTGGGTCTCAGCTTTTTCCCATAAAGCGAATGGACTGCTACAATGTTGTGAAGGATAGCTGGTATTCCAAGCTGGGTCCTCCAACACCTCGAGACAGCCTTGCTGCCTGTGCTGCAGAAGGCAAAATTTACACATCTGGAGGTTCAGAAGTAGGTAAGAACCTGTTAATTCTTTTGTTTGAGGAAAATGCTTTAAATTCAAGTATCTCCAATCACATACTTTAAAAAAATTTTGGAATATTTATCCAGGTACTTTAGTAATTTTTTTATTTTTATTTAGGTTAGCCTCAGCTGGCCTGCAACTCACTATGTAGACCAGGCTTGCCTCTATCTCACAGAGATCTTCTTGCCTCTGCCTCCCAGGTGCTGGGATTAAAGGCATGTGCCACCATAGTCATCTAATTTTTTTTAATTAAAAAAGAAATTATGTATATCAGTGTTTTGTTTACATATATGTAAGTATATCGCATGCAGTGTCCTCACAGGCCAGAAGAGGGCATCAGATCCCCTGGAACTGGAGTTCTGGGTAGTTGTTTGCTACTGTCATTTGGGTGCTCTGTAATGCTGGAGCAGCTAGTGCTCTTAATCACTAAGCCATCTCTCCAGTCCCACTTTAGTAATTTAAATATCTGTAACATTTTAAAGCCTGTTTCCTTGAAGACTTACCTTTTTCCTTCAAATTATTTACAAGACCAGCATTATAGATAAGTTGCCTACTTTTCATTATAATGAATGTTAGCTTGACACTATGAATTTTAGTTCTAGATTAGTTGAGTTTGGGTAAATAATGCTAGGACTATATGGCATGTGCCACTATACTCCCAGCTCAGGAATGATTTGCTTTAAAGTGTTTTAGAGGGTAGGTGGATTGATTGGTTTTGACACTGGGTTTCTTGTAGTCTCTGATTCACTATAGATCTGTGAATGACCTTGAAATTTCTGATCTTCCTGCCTGCTGTAATTACAGGCATTTGCCACTATGCCCACTGCTATTATGCAGTGTAAGGTATCAAACTCAGAACTTCATGCATGCTAAACTATCACTGTACCAACCCAGCGTTAACGTTTCTAAGATTTTAATCTAATTGGTACAGTATTTTGCGGATCAGAATCCGGTGAGCATTTGAGTATAAACACACCTATATTGTTGATAGTTAAATTTGTTGGGACCAGTATTCTTTCATTCGTTTTTCCTCTTTTTTTTTTCGGTCTTTTTGAGACTAGTCCCAGCTGGCCTGGAATTAAAGCCATGCGCCATCACACCCAGCTGTGAATCTGTGAATGGGTAATAAATATGCTAGATGCTGACTAGACATGTAATAGATTTTATATGCTTTTATCTTTTCAAGGAATTTCTTCAGTTATATAGTAGATTTATAAATAAATTAGGAAGACCAAGTAAACCTATGATATGGAATTTAAAAATAAAAGTCTGTTTTTCTTTAGTGATTTTCTTTTTGTTAGCACAGAGAATGTTTAACTGTTGTAAGCACTTAATCTTTAATAGTATTATTTCGCAAAAGTTGCAAAATATGATGAATAGATGCTTTGCTCTCCAAATGTTCAATCAGTGTATCCTGGAAACATATATTGGCACCTTGATAGTATATTCAAGAAGGACCAGAATGGCTTGTTTACCTACATAGTCACCCAGAGCGTGTGAGCATTATGGCTTTGTCAGTAGTACAGAAGCAATTATAAAATAAGTAAGTCTTGGAATATTATGTTTTAGCTTGGTTTTCTGTTGCTGTGATGAACACCAGGACCAAAAACAACTCTTGGGAGGAAAGGGTTGAGGGAGGGCAGGGTAGGAACTCCAGGCAGGAACCTGAAGCAGAGACCATGGAGAAACGTTGCTCACTGGCTTGCTTACCCTGGCTTACTCAGTTAGCCTCCTTATACAGCCCATGCCTACCTGCCCAGGGATGGCATCACCCACAGTGAACTCGGCCCTCCTGAAGCAATTAACAGTTAAGAAAATGCCTCACAGACACGGCCATGGGCCACTTCAATGGAGGAAATTGTTCAACTGAGGTTCCCTCTTCCCAGCTGACTCTAGTTTGTGTCAAGTGGACAGAAAACTAATCAACACATTTCTTTACCTGAATTTCATATTTCAAACTGTAGCTGTTTTTTTCACTCTATATTTGAAACTTCAAACTTACAACTCTCTTCCCTCAGCCTCCTAACTGAATCCTTTTCCTTTACAGGAAATTCAGCTCTATATTTATTTGAGTGCTATGATACAAGAACTGAAAGTTGGCACACAAAGCCCAGCATGCTGACTCAACGCTGCAGCCACGGCATGGTGGAGGCCAACGGCCTCATCTATGTTTGTGGTGGGAGCTTAGGGAACAATGTTTCTGGGAGAGTGCTTAGTTCCTGTGAAGTCTATGATCCTGCCACTGAAACGTATGTATTCACTTAGAATTATTGTTTCACTCTTACCATATTCTTTAAGCTCACTGGAGGAAGATGTAAAAGGGTAGAAGGAACCATACACTTGAACAAGTTGAGCTGATAGGAAATGTCTTGATCTTATGTCACATCAGAACCCTTTTTCTGGTCCTGTTTATATGAATAAGATACACTTAATTAATCAAAGTCGAAATAATTTTGAGAGGCTAAGAAATGGGGGGGCGGTTAGAGTCAAGTAATTTTGCCTCTAAGTAGCAGTATTACATATTGGTTTTTAGCATTAATAATCACTCCCCTCAGGCTGGAGAGATGGCTTAGCAGTTGTGAGCACCAGCTGCCCTTGGAGAAGTTCGTTCCCAGCATTCACATGGCAGCTAAGCCATCCGTAACTCCAGTTCCAAGAGAATCTGATGCCCTCTTCTGACCTCCGCCAGCATTGCACAGCATGGGTACACTTACACACATGCAGGCAATATACTCATACATATAAAATAAAATAATAAAATGTTTTTTAAAAAATCACTCCATAGGTAGGTATGTCTTTTGGGATTCATATCTCTCAAAGTATGCCTGAATAATTCTTAAACCATGTGAGAAGCAAATAACAGCTTTGTAAGTAAAATGCTCATCTAAGTATGGTAGTGCATGCCCATAAACGCAGCACTCAGGAAGCTGAGTGATTGAGTGCCATGAGTTTGAGGTCATTCTGGGCTACAGAGTGAGACCTAGTCTCAAAAAATCAAAAACAAAGAAAAATTAGGTAAGAATTACATTATATCATTTTTTTTCTGTTTGTGCTCCCCATCTTTAAAAAAAAAATGATTTAAGGAAGTATAACTTCATTCTCAGTACAGTTACTATTTTGTTTTGTTTTCTCCTCAGCTCATTACAAAAATAGAAGCAAAAATCATTTGTCTTGTGTATCTTGTGGTATATTATTGAGATGGAAATCTCTTGAGATCATCAAATGCACCATCATCTGTTTTTCAAATCTGTACTTGTCCCAAGGCATGCTAGTGTCCCCTGTGCCTATCCTGTCAGTCAGCCAGCAGTTCAGCTTTTTATCCCCACACCATCATATCCTAAACCAAGCACAAATACACACACACACACACACACACACACACTCTCACAGATATACTCAGAGGACTGTCTCCTTTACTGTCTTCTACCTTACCCCCTCTAAATTCTTTGCTCAAAACCTGTTAAAGAATACTAAGTGGAAACGATAATCTTTTTATTTTTTTCATTTATAAAAACAACTCTTAGAAGCCATAACTATATATACTCCAGACTTACAAATTTTATAGTCTTTATTCCGGTAATATCAGGATAAGTCAATATATTCTCAGTCATAGTAACAGGGGGAAAAGTATAAAGGAATTCTGTTTGGCTGGGAAGATGGGTCAGCAGGTAAGAATACTTGCTCTGTAAGCATGAAGTCCTGAGTTTGGATCCCCAGAATCTAGATGAAAGGCCAGACACATATAGCTGTGTGTGCCTGTAAACCCAACGGTGAGAGAGAAGGGTATGGAGACAGGTGGATCCCAAGAGCTCAGTGGCTAACTAAGCTAGCTAGCCAGATGGCTAACGTCTAGTTCAGTCAGAGACACTCTCTTAAGGCACACAAGGCAGAGAGCTATAGAGGAAGGCACTGAGTGCCCTGCTTTAACGAGTACATACAGCACAACATACAGTAAACTTAACAAATAAAAAAAATTATTTAATTTCAGTATTAAAAAAATGAATATTCAGTTTTGAGGATATGTAAAAACCTACAAGATTAGCATTTCTTTTGTTGATGTTATGTTTTAAATTTGAATTATCTTAACATTCCCTTCAGTACCCTTAAATTTTTATAAATAAATAGTTTTCAACATAAATGTTATATGGTGCTATCATTTCCTTTCTAAAACATGATTTAACCACTCAAGTTATTTTTATAAGGTTTTGCTCCCAAACTTTGATATTTTTAAGTGTTTTATAAGTAGAATATGTTTAATTGGAAGCTAAGAAATTAAGCCCGTGGAAATAAATGGCGCAGTTAAAGCACTCTTGATTTTGAGAAAAGCTCTAATGTTCAATTAGACTTGAGGTTCAAGACTAAGAGCAAAATGTACAGTGTGTATGTACATTGTAGGAGAAAGAGGGATTTGGCTTCTAAACTGTCAGGAGCTGTAGACATTCATGAAACCATGCTCTTTGTGTTATTGATCATCCTGGAGAAGAATGAGGAATGTAAATTGAATTTTTCTAATTCAGATACTTTGCTAGAGGAGCAGTGGAGAACCTAGTGTTCACTGTCTTCCCTTTTCCAAGCTGCATGTTGGTCATTCACCTGTAAGCACACACGTACATAGGCATGTGTTTTTTCCTGGAAGTCAGGGCCTTGGTGACCTCTTGATATGGAGTGTGTTCCAAAAACAAGAGTAGTGGCTGTGAAACAATTTCTAAAACAAACAAAAAATAATACATTTAATTAATTACTTTTTTAAAGTTAAAAACAGCCATCTTAGAATGTGTTTATGCCAGGTTTCCCTGTTCTTGTCTTCTGTGGTATGTTAGCTGTTAAGATCAGAAACCGAGTTGCCAGTACCACTCTGTCACTAGTGTTTGTCATGGGAGTATATGCAAAAGGAACAACTGACTCTCAGAAGTAGTCAGCACAGTTGTCTGTTTAGTTATGTGTATGATAATGCTATCTATGAATTTGTTATCCTTCAACACAGTGTCCACTTTGGTATTCTGAGTGTCGTTATTTATAGTAGTGGTTGTGAACACAGTAATAATGAGTTACTGGGACTGACAAAATGAGTGTGTGTATATTTGTTTGACAAAGTGTATATATTTTTTTGTTTACCAGAACTGCCTAAGTTCTTATTATACATTTAGAGATGGGCATGTGAAAGAGGGGGTGGTGACATACACCTCTAATCCCAGCATTTGGGAGCATGGAATAAATAAGTAAAACGAACAAATAGACGTACTAACAAATACACCACTATGTGTGGTGGCACAGACCCATGATCTGAAGTTTGGGAAAGGCTGGGAGGGCTAGGAAGATTGGTGGCCAAGTTTCAGTCCATCCAGGGCTAAATGGCAAAACTGTCTCAAACCTCTACCTCCCTCCAAAAAAAAAAAAAATCCAGTATTAATTTACTGTCTGAAGTCTAGTATGAATTTGTGTTTTACTTACACATGTTAATTTAAAGCTACTTTTGTGGGCACGGTGGCTCATAGCTGTAATCCCAGCACTTGAGAGCTGTAGGGAGAATGATCATCACAAATTCAAGGCCAGTGTAGTTACATATCAAGTTCTAGTTCTCCGGCTACATAGAGAGAGGCTAGTCTGCCCCTTCTCCTACCCTGCCCCCAGAACAATGAGATTAAAGCTGTATTCTCCTCCTTCATTTCTGTTGCCATTTCAGAAATTATTGGAATCCATATAATGAATTTCTTCTTCAAAAGATATGTTAATGGTTTACAGATACCTTCTAATTCTTAATTCTTTTAGAGTCAAAGGCCTAAAGTCCCGGTTCATCCAACCTATAAAAATATTACCTATAACCATGTACACATTTATTTTCTAGCCTTCCAGACATCTTATGTGTATATATGTATGTGACAAAATAGTAAATGAGTGTTTATTTAGGATACCAGACCTATCTTATTAGTATCAGAGTCCTTTTATTTCTTGTAAATAGACATACTAAGAACTTTTTTTTTTTTTTCAGATGGACTGAGCTGTGTCCAATGATTGAGTCCAGGAAGAATCATGGGCTGGTGTTTGTAAAAGACAAGATATTTGCTGTGGGTGGTCAAAATGGCTTAGGTACATGATGTTAACTTACTACTCAACTTTGCTGATTTTGCTGATACTCTCTTATCTTAAATTGTTGGTGTCTTACAGAATAGTCATTTACCACATACAGCATTATGTCTAAGCACTGTCATACATTATGAAACATAAAGTGTGCCTGTGTATGACAAAACGATAGTGTATATATTTGTTTGTTTACCAGAACTGCCTAAGTTCTTACTATACCTTTAGAGATGGGCATGTGAAAGAGGGGGTCGTGACATACACCTATAATCCCAGCAGTTTGGGAGCATGGAATAGGAAGATCAAAAGTTTGAGGCAAGCCTGAGCTACAAAGTGAAACCCTGTCTCTAAAATAAATAAGAGAAAAAAATAAACAAAAAAACTTAATAATAAACAATTACTATGTATGATAGTGGTCACTAGCCATTGTGACTTTCCTGTCTCAGACACACTTGTGCATTTCCATGGGAATTCCCTAGGAATGGATATCAACTGAAGAAATATTGAGCAGTAGAAACATTTAAACTTAAAAAAAAATCTTTAAAAGCATTTCAAGATTTCACATAGAAGCTTCAGACCTTTTTTCCAGGTTTTAAATAGCAAAGTTTCCTAAACATTTTAACATTGCATGAAATTATCTATACTCTTATTCTTTAAATGATTAAGTTTTACCTTTTTATTTTTTTAAGTAATGCTAATAATGATCTTAAATAGTTTAATGAAAAATCTGAATTGAATCTTGAAATAATCCTTCATTTTGTCCTTATTATTTACTGTTTATTATCCTTATTCTTATTTATTCCTACTTCCCATAAATTGGAAACAAAGAAAACATTTGAATAATTATAATCAAAGTTAATGAGAGAGGTAAATCACTGGTTAGTTCTCCCCCCAAGTATAGAACATTTTTAACTTTGTAGAAAAAAAAATGTGATTCTGAAATACTATAAATTTCTGTTGTATTTCAGAGTAAGAACTTAGTAGATATGTGGGCAGTGACTGTAAACTCATGTCCTTTCTGTGTGTCTGATGAGTTCATTTTAAAAACGATGAAGAGATCTAAGAATCATTTGCATAGTTTTCTCATGTTTTATTCTTTGAAGGTGGTCTGGACAATGTGGAATATTACGACATTAAGTCAAACGAATGGAAGATGGTGTCGCCAATGCCTTGGAAGGGGGTGACAGTGAAGTGCGCAGCAGTCGGCTCTATCATCTATGTCCTGGCAGGCTTTCAAGGTGTAGGCCGACTAGGACACATCCTTGAATATAATACTGAAACAGACAAGTGGGTTGCCAACTCCAAAGTCCGTGCTTTCCCAGTCACAAGTTGTTTAATTTGTGTTGTTGATACTTGTGGAGCAAATGAAGAGACCCTTGAGACCTGAAAGATGAGTGGACTGCAACACTCATCTGAGACTCAAAATGTGGCCCAGTGGTTTGTTCCAAGAGTTTGGTTGTGAAGTTCTGGTTTGGCATTTTGTTAAAAGTTAAAATGAATGAAGTGAGAATCCAATAAATACTCCTTTTATGTGGATCTTCTTACTTAATTCAAAGACCATATTTTGGCTGGCCATATAATCAAGAACCTATTAGCCAGAAAACTTGAAAGTGATGAGCATTTGTTGAAAATATGAGTTTCTTGAATGAGTTTCAAATCTCTAGCTGCTTCTGGCAGAGTGGGGCATGCCCATCCATGAAGCAGCCTCAGCTTAGCTCTAGATTCTATTTTCATACATTGTGGAAGTGCTGTGTAGTTAGGTCTGTTTGTTTCTGTTTGGTCAAGAACTAAGTAGTAGTAATTCAAGATGGACAAGTCTGATAGAGTAACTGATAGTGTTACATAGTTTTGCTTGTCTTCATTTATTTCATTTAGTGCCAAATTATTCCATTTTAAGGTAAGCAGAGCGACTCAAAGCATACATAACTTTCTCACAAAACTTCACACAACAGATTTAGGAACTAAACAGTATACCCAATTCTTCATAAAATATATTCAGTCCAACTAAGTATATTGCCTATTTTAATGTAAAATATTAAACGTAGTACCTCATTGTTAATTTAGATGGTTTTACTCAGTGATTTAAAAAGTGCTCTACATCGTCAGTCCTCACTGTGAAAGCCAATCATAGTAATGATTAACCAACAAAAGGAAAGCTATTTGTAGCAAATGTCTAGATGACAAGAAAAGCATTAATAATTGTATCACAGTATGTTATGGAGTTTTACAAATACCTGTTTTCTCTTGGTAGAGCATATCACAGAGATAATTCACTTTTATGTAAAAACTTTGTAATAATTTGAGTTAAATGTTACCTATTTCTTTTATGTAGACAACAAATTATTTACCAGACCACCCACTTATTTCTTTCCTCATAATGTTTACCCTTTTCAGTGTATTTGGAATGTGCCATGTAAAACTGTCAATCATCAACATTTTTATCTGATATTAAATATTTTTAACTTAAAATAGATTTGCTCTGTTTATTCATTCTAAATGTGTTAGGCAATTTGTTTTAAAATCTGTGAAACAGTGCTTCTGTTTTACTTTTCATTTTTCTCTATGTAGAGGCTAAATAGATTCCAAGAATGTTTAAATTAAAAATGAATTTGAAAAATGCAATAGGCTTATCTGTTGGTGTTTTATGTATGTTCAGCTTTTCTGAGATGTAATTCGCATGCCATACAATTCACACATTTATTTATTTACCTTATCTTTTTGAGACAGCGTCTCCCTGTAGCCCCAGCTGGCATGGGACTCGCTATGTGGACCAGGCTGATCTTGAACTCACAGAGACCCACCTGCCTCTTGAGTACTGGGATTAAAGGCTGTACCACCATGCCCAGACAATTCACCCCATTTAAACAGTACCATTCTAGTGGCTTTTACTATATTTGGTACATACAGTCATCATTGTAATTTCAGAATGTTTTCATCACCCCCAAACAGAAACCCTGTACTTAGCAACCACTCTGTTTCCCATTTATTAGCTTCCTCAGCTGCCACAAACTACCACACAGTTAATGGCTTAAAACAACAGAAATGTATCATCACCATTTAGGAAGACAGGTGTCCTAAATCACGGTGTTAGTGGATTGGGCAGAAGCACTCTGTCCTCTAGCTGCTGGTGGTTGCCAGAGTCATTGGCATTCCTTTGCTTGTAGCTGCATCCTAGCGTCTCTGCCTTGGTGTTCTTATGGCCTTTTTCTCTTGTGTAACTAATTACCTTTACTGGATACATTTATAAAAACAACAGTCAGTTGGATTTTATTACTTTATCTTAACTGCTTATCATCTGCAGAGATCCTGTTTCCAAGAAAGGTCACATTCTGAGGTTCTAGGTAGACCTGAATTTTACAGAAGGCATTATTCAACCCAGTACATCCCTATAAACATTCAAGCCTTAGGCAATTCCTAGTTTCTATCTCTAGATATGACTGATCTGAACTTGTTTCTTCTTTTTGCTGGGTGTGGTGGAGCACACCTTTAATCCAGAGTGCTAGCTAGGCCTGCTGGATCCACAGAGAGACCCTCTCCTGAAAACCCGTGTGTGTGTGTGTTTGCGTGTGCCTCTGTGTGTGCCCACGTGTGCATACAGCTACCCAAGGAAACCAGAGGACATCAGACAGCTGAAAATGGAGTATACAGTTGTGGATGCTAGAAATTAAACCAGGATCCTTTGCAAAAGTAATACGTGCTCTTTAAGTGCTGAGCCATCTCTTCGACCTAAACATTTTTATGGAGGATTTTGAATTTTGCACTCTACTAAGAAAATGGCTAAGGGCTGCACAGATGGCTCAGCAGTTAAAAGCACTGGCTGCTCTTGCAGAAGACCCTGGTTTGATTCCCAGCACTCACATGGTGGTTAACAACATCCATACTCCAGTTCCAGGGGATTCAACATTTTCTTCTGACCTTTGGCAGTGCACGACACTGGTGTACTTACACACATGCAGGCAATACACTCATACGCATAAAAATAAAATTTTAAAAATTTAAATAGCTAATGGGGCTAGAGAGATAGTTCAGCGGTTAAGAGCATGTACTGCTCTTGCAGAAGCCCCAATTTCAGTTCCCAGCATCCATATCAGATGGCTTAAAACCACTTATAACTAGCTCCAGGGATCCTCTGACCTCTCTGGGTACCTGTACTCATGTGCACGCACCCATACACAGACACACATATGAATATACATCTTTAAAAATATTTAAAATTTTTAATATGGCTATTTAAATTTTTTGATGACAGATGCTCATTTATCATACTGTAATATAATTTTATTACTTAAAAGGATAACCATCCCTGTAGCATATGCAACTTGGTTTAAAATATTTTAAATATACTAGCTGTTCTTTTTATGCTGTGTTAGCTAACTAGAACACATTATAGCAAGTACATTGACAGGTTTGCTGTAGCTTATAATAAACTTGTTTTACCTCTAGTAGTCTAATCCTAAGAAGTTTCTCTCTCCTCCCCTTCCCTCTCTTTTTCTCCCTCTCTCTTCCTCTTCCCCCCCTTCAAAATACAAATGTAGTTTTTTCAAAAAGTTCCTTTAACGTGCTCTGCTTTCATTTCAGTAAATAACTCAGTTAGTGTTATATCCTTTGCAGGGTATAACAACTTCTGAAAATCTTAGTATCAAAAACTATCAAATACTGTAAGTCATAATTATAAGGTTTTTTTTTTTTAAGTTTTCTTCTTCCAAGCAGGGTCTCGGGGTAACCCCAGCCATCCCAAAACTCACTCTGCAGGCTGTCCACATTCTCACAGAGATGCACCTGCCTCTGTCTCCCAAGTGCTGGGAGTAAACACATGCACCACCACACCTGTTCACATGAAAAGTTTTGAGTTATGAACTGTTTTGATATGCCAGTGTCAAGATAAAGTGTTCCATTTAATAAAATTCTAAATAGACTTTTTTCAAACTTACGTGCTATTACGAAGAAAATGCATTTACTAAAGCAAAGATATTTACAGAACTTTTTTTAAGGCTAATACTATTAACCAATACTAAAGAAGAAAATCAAATTTACTATAGCTTGGCACCAAATTGGTTCCCGATAAGCCTCAGTAATATAAAAGGCTGCAGCATTCAACCCTTGTTAAATCCTTTAAATTCCCTCCTTTTTCTTTATAGTTACCTCAAAAATTTGTAAAAGCTTCACATTTCCATCTTCCTAATTTTCCTCTCCAAATGACCCAAACTAATTTGGGGAAAGTGAAGCAGGTAGGATGGTTCTCGATTATTACGTAATGGCGGCACTGGGGTGGCCGAGGCAGGAAGATGACTGCAGTTTGAAAGCAGCCTGCAATACTCACTGAGCTGCTCTCTTTCTCTAAAATGTGTTACTACTCTTCCTATCGCTGTGACAAAAGTACCTGGCAAAGCAACTTAAGAAAATTAGTTTATAACATCATGACTGGGAAGGAACAGCAACAGGAGCTGATCGTATTGCATCCATAGAGAACAGCAAGCCGTGCATGCTCACCTCGTATTTGCCTTTTTATTCAGTCTGGGACCCCACCCCCAAGATGGCACAGCACAAATTCCGGCTATATTTTCCCTCTTCAGTTAAAGCTTTCTGGAAACTTCCTCACAGACAGGCCCAGAGGTGTGTGTTTATGGTGATTCTAAATGTAAACAGTTTGAATATATACATATAATTGCGTTTTTTGTTTTGTTTTGAGACAGGGTCTCCCTGTAGACCCAGCTGGCTGGGAACTCACTATGCAGACCAGGCTGGCCTCTAATGTCAGAGAGATCCTCTTACCTCTGCCTCGCTAGTGAGTGTCACCACACCCGGAGAGTTGACTATATTAACCATCACAAATGTAATCCTTACCTACTGGAAGGTCTTTTGCTAGATCTTTCCATGTTGTGGCATAATTAATGAGATTCAAGATCTAGTTAGAATATGCTTCTTTAATGTTGCACTGATACTGTCCCGTTTCTTTGATAACTGCAAAGTTAAGAACATATGAAATGTTTTCTGAAGCTCTGAACCAGGGAAAAGCAGGCCGTTTCTGTGTCAGTACTCCAGACACTTCATTCTTCCAGATACAATTTCAAATAGCAACATTTATGTGAACTTTTAACAGGATTTGTCAGTGTACAGGAAGACTGTACCAACTCAAAGGGGCTAATACTTCTCAGTTGTAATGTGTCCTAAAGAGAACAGATTCCTGTTAACAGCCGGCTTTCTTCGATTCGTTCATCCTAAGTGGATGGGCTGAATTCCACTTTTTCAGCCCGTTTTTACTTACTTTCTGTGCATTTAGAAACGTAAAGGCGACTGGAGCTTACAAATCACAGCCAATCCTCCTTTCAAGGAGTGAAGGTGTTTGCTCTACTGACATCCTTTCATTTCCAACTTCAAACCTTCCCTAAATCCTTGCCCTCCCCCCGCCTCACCTCGCCCGGGGGTCAAACAACGTCGTTTCCCCACACAACGTAACAGACCAGGCTTTTTCCGCAGTCCGCACCCCTCGAGCGCCGACTGGCTCGCTCTTCTTAATCCCATTGGCTAAAGCACGCACCTCTGTGGCAGTGGGGCGGGTCAGAGCGCCTCCTGCGGGCGCGAGGCGATGACGTCACAGTAGCGGGCTGGGCGCCTTCCAGTCACTGGGAGCGGTGGGAAGACTGTAGGTGCCGAAGGAGCCGCAATGCCGGTTTGTCAGTTCTTCCTTCAAGGCCGGTGCCGCTTCGGAGACCGGTGCTGGAACGAACATCCCGGTGCCCGGGGCGCGCCCGGAACCCGGCAGCCGCCGCCGCAGCCCTCAGGTGATGCTCCCTAAGCCGCCGCGGGGAAAGGCCTCACGGGGGCAGCACCGGATTACAGGTGCCTGTGTCCCTGGGGCTCGGGTCACGTGACCCCGATCCCCTCGGGTTGGATGTTTCACTCTGGAGTTGGGCAAGTCCTTTGGGTTGAGCCCCTGAAACCTGGGCTTTGGATATGGGTCCTAGTTCTAAGCTTGTGAGATTTTGAGTTAGAAGTGTTTTACTAAAACTATTTCTTTGGTGAATGGTAGTGGTTGGGAGAATTTGCGTGGGTCCTTCAGACTTCTGGCTTTACTCCTTTTCCTTGTTCCTCGTCCCAAGCTCCTAAAGTTTAGCCTGAAGTTGGTAGGGAAGGACTCCAGGTTAAGAACCTCACAGATTTTGAGGAAAAGGAAGTTCAGGGGCCCACTGAGCTGCTGCTCCTCCTCTGAAGTATTCAAGGAGAGGTGGGACCAGACACTAAATCAATAACGCAACATAAGATTGTAAAATTAAGTTCGATTTTATTTTCTTAGTTTTGGAACTTAGTTCTTTTTACTTTTGTTTTATCCCTGTGTATCCATATTTTGCCTATGTATATTAATACCCCACGTGCATGCAAGACCCGAGATTTGAGGAAGGGGGTTGGATCTCCTAGAACTGGAGTTACAGGCGGTTGTTAATCTCCATGCGGGTGCTGAAAACCAACCCCACGTCCTCTGAAGAGCCGGTGCCCCACCTCTTCAGCCCTAGGTCTTAGTTCCTTTTCACTGAATGCTTTCTGTTTCTCCTCATAGACCTTAAAGCTATTCATCTAATCCTTTGTCTTCTGACACCCTGCTCTGGCCTCTGGCTGGAACAGTCATGTACACATACCTCCCTCGTACAATTAAAAATAAAATAAATCTTTTGTTTGTTTGGTTAGTTTTTGTTGTGTGTTTTAATTAATGTCTCACCCACTATGTATATATATATATACCGGGCTGTCCTTCAACTCCAAGATTTACCGGCTTCTGCCTGTGGAGTGCTGGGAGTGAAGGCTTGTGCCACCATGATGGGCTAAAATAAATCTCTAAAAGTTAAGAAAAAGTTGGTCAGGTTGATTCTCTGGTAGAAAAAGAAAATGTAATTAAAACTTTTAGATAATTGTGTATTTAGGTCCAAGAAAGAAATAAAAAAGGATGTTCCTGAAATTATGAAGGCCATATGTAACAATAAAGGAAGATTATTTCTGTTCTGTGACTCCTCCTTCTCCCCCCCAAAGTATTTGGAGCTTCACAAACAAAATGCCATTAATTCCTGCTTCAGAGATCTGGTTCATCAGTTGTTTCTGTTTTCTCTTTGTTCTTTGGATTTAATCAAGTACCTTAGAATTGAGTGAACTTTCATAACTGGGTATACCCCCTGTCATTCAATTTGTAATATATGTGTATTTAATGTCACGTTTTCTATTTCAATCACAAGAAGATCTCTTGGTCTTATCCTCAACTAGGATAAGATTAAAGACTATAATCTTCAGGGCTGAAGAGATGCTAAGGGGCTAACGCTCTTGCAAAGGACTTGGGCTTGTTTCTAGCCCCCACATGGCAACACACAACTCTCTGTAACTCCAATTCCAAGGGATCTGATGTCCGATTCTAACCTCCAAAGGAGGACATGGCAGGTACGTGATTATACTACATCCATTCAGGCAGAACACTCATATTCATAAAACAAAACAATCCAAAAAAA
Organism: Eospalax fontanierii; assembly: GCA_035773235.1. Taxonomy (NCBI): domain Eukaryota; kingdom Metazoa; phylum Chordata; class Mammalia; order Rodentia; family Spalacidae; genus Eospalax; species Eospalax fontanierii. The sequence continues at coordinate 32,114,172 of CM069528.1, read as the reverse complement.
AGACAGTACAGAGACTGGAGAACGACCTGTTGGATCATTTTGATACTTATGAAGTATTAGAAATTTGCAGTTTATTCACCTCCAGTCTGCATATGAAAGATATGTAGGCATTGTGTCCCCAGAGGGAAGACTGAGGCAAATGGATTTAAACTTCTATTCAAGGACAGACAGTAGAATTTTATCTTATTTTGTTGTCCAGTTTATTCATTGCTCCCTTCGTTGTCTTATTATTTTTTTTTTTTACTGTTGTCTTTGGCCCAGTGAGGAAGCAAAGTGGTAAACACAGCTCTGCACACACAACTGTCAGCACACACAGCTCTCCACAAATCCCCAGCACTAGGTCAAGCCTAGGGCCATGAACATGCAAAGGGCTGTATAACTGAGCTCCATCTCCAACCGGAAAACACAGCTTTTATTCTAAAGTAGCTTATGATTTAAGGTACCCTCTGTTCATCCATGATCAAGCAGTTTAATAGGCTTATAACAACTGAACTTACCAAATATATGTTATTTTTCTATGGATTTCTAGTCCTCTTGATAACATTTTTTAAATGCGATTAGGTCATTATGTGGTTTGTTATTATACATATCTATATAAATCAAAAATGAAGTGATTATCATTTTGAAAAAAGTAGCTGGATGTGGTAGCATGCCTTTAATCCCAACACCAAGGAGGCAGAGGCAGGCAGACCTCTATGAGATGGAAGCTAGCCTGGTCTACATAGCAAATTTCAGGCCAGCTAAGGCTACAAAGAGGCCCTGTCTCAAAAAAGAGTAGAAATGTAGTACTTTGTTAATTTTACCTTTGTATAATTTCCAAGTATAATAAGATAAAATATAATCAAGACTTGAAAAGGCAGTTGCCAGTAATATACTTTTATTTCCTTGTTTATTTTAGGTACTAACAGGCAAGGGTGGAATGTCACCAGCCAGAGATATTCCGGTGTCATCCAGCCCTCTAGTTTCTCTAAGTCCACACCATGGGGTGGCAGCAGAGATCAAGACAAACCATCATTCGGCAGTTTTGATGCTGGAGCTTCCCATAGCAGTGACTTCGGATCATCTCAGAACCCTTTTGCTTCACCTAGCTCTGATGAGCAGAAGGATGAAAAGAAACTTCTGTAAGTGAAGCGTTATACAAAAATCACTACTCACTTGCTTTTTTCTCCCCCACCCCAGAAGAACCTGTAGTGTTTTCTTTGAAAAAGAATTTTTAAAAATCAGCACAAAAAGAAAAATCATCTATTACCTTATCAGAGCTAACCACTGTTTGTTGTTACCATGCGAGAACGTTTGTCACTTAAAATTATGTCACCTTTCCATTATTAGTAGGATGCATTCTTAGGACTGATGATGCTTTTCTGCTTTCTACTGATAGTACTGTATTAGAAATATTTCAAAGATTAGTCCTGCTTACATTCATTGTGAACTGTGAGGTCTTTACATAGTATCAGGTATTCAGAATAGTTGTGATCTTAAAGATTACTGACAATGTCACTTACTTTTCCTTTAAAACTTTTACTTTCAGTTACCCTGTTGAGACTGGTTTTCTTTGATTTCTTTCATTATTTTATAATAGATCCCATGACGTTTCTTAACACTTGTGGCAAAATCTATGACTGAGTGCCAAACAGTGTTTGGCATCTGTGCAATGCTTCTTTAGTTTCTAACTCTCAAAGACATCATTTCAGTATATTGACTAGTCTTTTACTTTTTGTTGCTAAATTAGAGTGAGTGATAAGTATTTTGAGGTAAATATCTTAAATAGTTATGTAGTATTTGTTTTGAAGTGCTAGCTAGTAAAGCTTAGGTCTTTAAGTGTATTGGGCCGCATCTGTTGGTTTTATTTTCTTTGTTTTGTTTTAGCTGAAAGAAGAGGTAAAGCTTTCCTCTCTTCCTTATTGTGACCATAAATCTAATAACAGCAATCTTTATAATGTCTATGACTTTACTAATTGGCACATTCTAGATGGGGAGAAGCTTTAAAAACCTATCTATGGCTTTATTACAAGAAAACTATTAAGTACATGGATCTGTTTCCCATATTACAAAGTAGAAGAATTAAGTAAAATGATCTCTAAAATGTAGCTCACTTTTAGAATTTTATGATTTTCTGTCAAAGTAATACTTTTGTTGTTCCTAGTTAAAATTAATATTGTGCATTTTATTAAATTTTAGTTTTTCTGTAAAAATGGTATTTCTTGTCAGTAGCACATACCTTTAATCCCAGCGCTTGGGAGCAGGGACAGGTGGATCTCTGTGAGTTCAAGGCCAGCCTGACCAGTTCCAGACCAGCTGGGACCCTATCTCAAAAACACCAAATAAATAAATAAATTTATTTAAATGTTATTTCTCATAATTCTCAAGTGTACTAGTTAGTGTTTCAGGGAGTTAGATAACTAATGTTATTAGTTACTCTGATAACAGTATTTGTAACCAAAAAATACACGTTTTTGTTGTTTTGAAGATAAGCTTTCACTGTTTTTTTGACTGGCCTCAAACTCTAGATCATCTTCCTTCAACCACACAAGTGCTAGAATTATAGACATATTCCACATACTCAGCTTGTAATTTATATTCCTATTAATTTCTGATTTTAAAAAGTTTGCTTATAAAACATAATGAACAAAAATACAAATTTACATACTCACTGGAATTTATATTTTCATTGATTGGACAGCATAACAAATTTTAACAAGCAAGTAAAAATATCCTTTAGCTTTAATTTTATTTATCTTAGTTGCTTGGGTGTTTTTTTGTTTTGTTTTATTTTTTCTTTCAGGGAAGGAATTGTTAAAGATATGGAAGTTTGGGAATCATCAGGGCAGTGGATGTTTTCAGTTTACTCACCAGTGAAAAAGAAACCTAATATTTCAGGTAACTGGGAAATGGGTTGTTTGGTTTGATTGGTTGGTTGGTTGGTTGGTTGGTTGTTGAATGCTGACAATTGAACCTAGGCCCTCATACATGCTAGACCAAAGCTTTACCACTCAACTGTGAACCCAGCCCAGTAATTGTATATTTTAAATATATATTCTAAAATTGTTACTTTCTAAAACTAAGACCTTGTTAAATAATTTACTTAGTAGTAGATAGAGATTGGTCATTGCTTAAAGTATCCACTTAGTCCAACAGAACCTCATAATTCAGACACTGAGGTTGGAGAATGTAATTCTTTAAGTTGCATTATTCTCAAGAAAAAATATTAATAAAATGAAGAGCCACCACAATTCTAATTCCATAAACCTAGGAGGAAACTCTGCTTTCTTTCTTCCCTCTCTGAAACCTCAGAACCTGCAGGCTGCCTTAGCAGAGACATGCTGCCTATTTCTGATAGTTGGTTTTTCCTTGTCTTTCCTTCTAAGAATATTCTTTCATAAAGCCTATTTGAGACTAATCTAGAGCTCATGATTGAAGATAAGGAGCTTCAAGGGCAATATTTCTTTAGAGCATATTTTTTGTCTATAATCCCAAAAGTCTCTCTGAAACCTAGGCTACCAGGCTTTTCCAGGACAATCTGGGTCTTCATGAGTGTTGTAGATGGCATGTTATCTGTTTCTCAATTAAAGAATTACAGGAAAAAATTACAGAAAAAAAGGCAGGAAAAAATATCTCAGACCAGCAGAGAGCATCAGTCAAACTTTTATTGAAAAATAATCACACATACATTGATGCAAGAAAGGTCAAGCTCTTCACAAATGGAGAGGAAACCTGTAAACTGAAATCCAGCATCCCCCAGGGAGAATCTGGTTTTAAGAATTTCAGTGGTTTCCACTCCCCTAATATTGGATTGGTCAGCTTAAACAAAGAAGTGGGTGTTGATAGACTTATGGCTACAAACGATGAGGTGTCCAGGTCTACACAGCTCTTAAGCAGGTTAGTTGAAAGTGAATTAAAACCAAGATGTTCCTGCCAGAGAGCAAGAAGGAGCAGGAAGTGTGCCATCTTTATTATTTCTTAGTGACCCTGCCAGGGTCCCCTACATGAGGAAACAACAGATACTTAGCAGACAAGAGCCCTTAATCTGTCCAGGATCCTAGGATCTCCATTCTACCTCTGCCTCCTCGTTTTTTGTGAGCATTTGTATTACATCCTGCCTTCATTGCTTTTTATTCCTTTGATAAATACTGTATCGTTTGTCGTGGGCCCTGATCTACATGCTAGGGGTATAATGATAAGCTAGGGAAATGATTCCTCTCTTGTGAAGCTTATATTCTTGGGGAAGGCAATAAGAAACAGGGCAAGTAGATAATTTCAGATAGTGATATTTCCTTTTTTGGGGGAGACAGTTTCACTATGTTATCTTTGGTGGCCTACAACTCCCTCTGTAGACCAGTCTGACTTTGACTCACAGAGATCTGCTTGCCTCTGCCTCCCCAATGCTGGGATTAAAGGCATGTATCATCACACCAAGCAGATACTGATATTTTCTATAAAGAAAATAATAAAGTAGTAAGCCTTTAATTGGCTTAAATGTTACTTAATTATTGCTTAAGTATTAAGTCTTAATCAGCTCAAAGGTAAAACCCAAAGCCTAATACCCTATAATAGTGTTTTCTAAAATACAGAATGTCTAGAGAACCTAGTAGTCACCAAATAGAATGTAGGACATCAAGATAGATTTAAATTTCAGAGAGCAAAGACTATTTTTAATATGTGTGTATCATATAGAATATTTGGAACACATTCATACTAATATAGTACTTTATGTCTGAAATTGCAGTTTACCTGCACATCTGTATTTTTATTTTCTAAATCTGGCCGGCAGCCCATTCCTGAGACATAGGAACTGTGTAAATTCAGAAACATTTTCATGATAATCTTAAGAAACTAATGGCCACTTTGACTGTGTTGACATTTGTACTGTTGGTACAAAAGTATCGTTGCATAAAGCCAACATGTTTACATCTTAATGTGAATCTAGCCAGAAGCAGCAAACTACTAGGAGACTGTAGTGATCATATAAATAAAAATTTGGAATGTTATTTTAACATGATGAAGAAGTAAAAATTACTAGTTTTTAAAAAAATCTTGTCCCTTGAGGACTGGAGAGATGGCTCAGCAGTTAAGAGCACTGACTGCTCTTGCAGAGGACCCAGGTTCCATTTCCAGCACCTATATGGCAGCCAGTGGCTGTCGTAACTCCAGTTCCAGGGGATCTGATGCCCCCTCTTCTGACCTCCGTCTACAACACAGGTGTGCTTATATACATGCAGGCAACTCACATAAAACATTCATACACATAAAAAATAAATAAAATTTATTTTTAAAACTTGTCCCTTAAGTATATACTTTAAATATTCTTGAGACAAAAGAAAAAACACGTATAAATCATGCTTTGACCCCATACCAAGTGTGATGTTAGCCTTTCAGGGAAGACCCTGGTGTGATCATTTGAGCTGTCAGCCGAATTAGCCATTTTTCCCCAGATTTTATTAGAAAGAATAATAGCTGTGGTTGCTTACTCAGACGTAGTCATTAGCAGACAGTTTCTAAAAGCTACAGTAAGTAGAGTGAGTCTGTTACTTCACAGCAAAAATTGACAGGGTTTACTGCCAATAATAAAACTCAAACTTCCTAGCAAAAATTGTTAGAAAAAATTCTCCTGTCACCATGAGAATAATAGCTTTTCAAAACTCAAAATCTCCTGATACTAATGACAACAGTAATATATGTGAGAATTGAGGTGATTTTTTTTCTTTTATGTTGTGGCGTGCCCTGTGTTGGCATGTGGAAGTTTTGTAGAACACAATAACCAGTATTTTTTTTCAAAAGACCAATGTGTGATGTTATAGAATCATGCATAGCTAAAATCTGTTTTGAGTCCAAAATAAACTAATGAATTATAATAACATAGTTTGTTAGCTTTTGAGCCCACATTATATAATCTTTAAGAACTTCCATTTATTTGGGCATGGTGGTACACACCTTTAATCCCAACACTCCAGAGGCAGAGGCAGGTCTAGTCTATATAGCTAGTTCCAGGCCAGTCAGGGCTATATATTGAGATTTTGTCTCAAAAAACAAACAAACAAAAGAAACTTGTACTTTTCCAGTGTTGTTGCATTGTCAGAGAAGAATGTCCACATTTACCCAAAAAGGCCATTTGAGACTCCCTTTTCCAATGTAGTATCTGTGGGGTGGGGTGCAGTTTTCTTCATATACTTCAGCATTTTGCGGTAGAATGAATGCACTGGCATATATCAGAATCTCGCAGTCAGGACTAGAGAGACGGCTCAGTGTTTAGGAGCATGTACTGCTGTTGCAGAGGACCTGAGTTTGGCTCCCAGCACCATATTGGGTGGCTCACAGCTGCCTGTAACTCCAGCTCCAAGAGATCCAACACCGTCTTCAGACCTCCACATGCACATGCAGTCACATGTATACACACACACACACACACACACAAACACACACACATATATATATATATATATATATATATATAATTACAAATAGTAAATCTTAAAAAAAATCTAGCAGTCTATTAAACCAGACATTAGTGAGATCTACAGGCAGAGCAGTGCTGTTTGTCTTACTGATCTTTTTTGTTTGTTTTGGAAAATAAATGTATGTGGATAAATAGTTGGTTCATTATAAAGAGGCAACTTCCTCTAAGTAGAATAGTACTCCTTTTTTAGTGCCACCCTTGGAAAAACTGAAAAATATTACTCAAATAATTTCTGTGTTAAGCAGTTCAGATAAGGAACCCTGGTTGAGCACAACTGGAAAGGATAGGGAGTAACTGAGAATTGTTATCTATTCTTAAGAGGCACTGTTGGAGCTGAGCACTAAGTGGTTAAAGAAGGTATTTGTTACAAGAAGATTTGGGAAAAGCATTCTTAATAATATGATAGCTAATACAGGGGCCCTAAGGTGAGCCCAAAAAATCACTGGACAAGGGGAGATAAGGGGAAGAATAATACAGCATAAAGCCGGAGAGGTAACCAAGTTACAGTATATTAGGCCTAGTTATACTGGGTGGGCAGCCATAAAGAGCCTTAAACAGAAAGATACAGTGTAATTAGAAAAAGCTCACCCAGAGTACTATAGTAGGGCAAATGATCTGTTGGGATTTGGAACAAGAGTAGAGGCAGGGAAACAAGTTAGAAAATGATTGCTGATGCTTTTAGCATTGGAGATGGAATTGGTCAAATTTGAATTCTGTCGTGGAGCCTGAACTAGCAGGATGCTAATAGATTCTATACCGAGAAAGAGACAAATCCAGCATGATTTCTAGATTCTTTCTGCCCTGAGGTGTAGATATCACTAAAGTTTAGTTGACTGCAAGGAATTCTGTGTGGAAAATGTGAACATTTCCTTTCTTCTTTTCTCAGTTTTGAAGGGCACAGACATTGCTATAGAAAACTTGGGAAATAAATACATAAATAAAAATTACCTGGTGTCACAGAGATAATGACTGAAACATAGAAACATGAACATTTATATGAATAAAATGATCATCTAGTTATCTAGTTTTGTAGTCTGCTTGCTTCCTCTCCCCCCCCCCCCAGTATTAGGAATTGAACCCAAGATCGCCTTCCTGTATGCTAGACAAGCATTCTGCCACTGAGTTATATCCCCATTCCCTGTAGTCTACATTTTCATTTGTGTCTATGACTAAAAGTACTGGAATAAGCATCCTTAGAGCACCCTTTGTTTACAGATCTGTGTAGTCATGCATATCTGGTAAGTCCTGGAAGCAGACGTCAGAGTGTGTGAACATTTAGCACTTGTGCTTGTTGGCAGTTTGTCCCTCAGAAAAACTTCTTTAACATCTGTTCACAATAGCATTTACTTTACCATACTCTGAAGAACAAGAAATACCAGCTGTTTTAAATTTTTGTCAGTCTGTAAGAAAAGCATTTTATCTTTTTAAAATTAATCTTTTGTTTAACTTCTTGAAATGTTTGCTTATACTTTATATCTTTGCCCACTTTTTTATCATTCATGAAAGCTGTATATTGAGGATGTTAGTGCATGTCATACGTGTTGTGTTACGGTTTTCTGGTTTATCATCTGCCTTTTAAATTTGTTTATGGATGGCATTTTTAGACTGCCATTTGGATTATATTTAGTCAGATCATTCCTTTGTTATCCTTCCCACTCCCCTTATCTTTACAGAATTTTCACCATTGAAAGGTGAAAAGCTGTATTTTATTCTAATTTTATACTTCGTAAAGCATTAAAGTGTAGGCTTTGGATTTATTTCCCTGTGATTTTGAAATTTTTCTGATAATCAACACGAGCATATTTTCTTGTTTAGCACCTCTAGCTTTGCTACCAAATTACCACTATTTATTTTAAAAATTCCACTTGATTCCTCACTTCAGGTTTTACAGACATTTCACCAGAGGAGTTGAGGCTTGAATACCATACCTTCTTAACCAGCAATAATTTACAGAGTTATGTAAGTTTGTTTCCTATTCCTCCCTCTCAATAATGGGCAGTCAGTTTTCTGTGTTTGTAGTGGCTTGCTTGTGTTTTGACAAAGTTGATGGAGACTGTTAATGTATTGTAAGTCAATACCTTTTATTTATTCTAGGCTACTTTCTTTGAAATTGTTTAGTTGTCTACATTGATGATGAGCTATAAACTATACTAATTTTGCTTATTATTTTTATCATAAATTACCCATCAACCAGTTCTAGAAATCAGACCTTTCATTATTTGATGGACATTCTTGAGCCCTATTAGATGCAGATCCTATGATGAATACTAAAAAAACAAATGAAATAAGCTGCAGATTGCTCAACAGATTAGCATCTCACAGATCAAATATAAAAAAGTCTGAATAAATTATTCACCTGGGGGAAATGATGTTTTTCTGTTGTCTGCCATCAGGATCATGCATTTTAGTACTACACATAATTCACTTGCCAGACAGAAGAACCACTTCTACACTGCCAGGTGCTTAACCAAACGACACAGAGCCAGAGAGAGCAACTAGAACTGGAATGTCTTTGGCAAACAAGAGCAGGTTTAAACACTCAATACTGAATTACTTTTGTTTTCTCTCTTCAGCTAAACTCTGTTCAACAGTTAATAAGTCAGTGGAGGAATAGGATAAATGAACTGAAAAATCTAAATATGTCAACCAAAATAGCTCTGGTGAGTATAGGAATTTTCTTCAGAGAAGCATCTATTGCATTTTGTTGGCTTTTGATATAAGGTATCACTATATAACCTAGGCTATCCTGAAATTTACTGTGTATCCCAGGCTGGTTCTGAACTCAAAACAGCCCTCTTGCCCCATCCTCCTCAGTGATAGGATTACAGGCATGCCGCATCATACCTGACTTTATGCTGCTTTCTTTTGAATGTTACACTTTGGAATTGAAGGGCAAAGCAAAAATTCTCTGGACAGTTATGACATCTCAAGATGTTGTCATTGAAGTCCTGGAACTGTTTCTCTTTGTTCCTCAGAAAGGCGGGAACAATTATGCTTTTTAAAAATTATTTTTGGGGTGAGGTTTTTAACTTGAATAGTAGTAAATTTTTTTAAAGACTTAATTTTTTAATTATGTATTTGTGTCTGCATGTGGGTATGTGCACATGACTACAGGTGCCTACAGAGGCCAGGGGTATCAGATGCCCCTGGAGTTACAGGCAGTTGTGAGCCACTTAATGTGGGTGCTGGGAACCAAACTTGGGTCTTCAGCAAGAGTAGTGTAGGCTCTTAACTGCTGAGCCGTCTCTCCAGCCCCATAGTACTAGTTTTGAAAATTGAGAACTACTACACAAATTCAAATGCTTAAGGATATCTGTGTTTCTTTCCTCTTGCAGTTGTGTAGTGCCATTTGAATTTATCAGTTCTTGGAAGTATTCTGACCCTAATTTAGAGTTATCCCCAGTCCTGTTGATGAGAACTCAGAGAAAGAATAACTGAGTTCCAGGAACTGGAAAACTTTCCTCCAGGGTGTACAGAGATGAAGGAACATAAAATATTTTTAGAGAATAGGAACAATGTGATGGATTTTAATAGTAGGCTTTTTACAATGTAATTGTGACTCCACTTTTGTTGAAGTATTTGAGTAGACTGGTATCCTTTGAAATTTTCATGCATGTATATATCTTGATCATATCTACTCTCCCCCTTGAAGTATATTCCTTCTTTTTTTTAAATGTGTATGACTATATTGTATGCTATATATATATTGTATGCTCTGCAAGAGCAACCAGTGCTCTTAACTGCTGAACCATCTCTCCACCCCCTGATCCTCTTGCTTCTACCTCCTGAGTGCTGGGATTTTTGCAAATTTAACAAGTAGAAAGTTAAAATTATTCTCCAGCCAGAGATAATCACTATTAATTTCTTGTGCATTTTTCTGTAGTTATTCATATTAGTTGATTATATACTTTAAACAGTATTACATCCTGATTTTTTTTCTGATCACATGATGGGCATTTTATAGGGTAAACATTTAACTTCTTGTTTAAATGTGCATTTTTTTAAAATTTATTTTTAGTTTATGTGTATAGATATATTGTCTACATGTATGTAAGTTCACCCGTGTCGTGCAGTGCTCTTGGAAAACAAAAGAGGACATCAGATCCCCTGGAACAGGAGTTAAAATTGTTAGCTGCCATGTGGATGCTGGGATTCAAACCTGGTTCTTCTGCAAGAACAACCAATGTTCTTAACCACTAAACAATCTCTCCAGCCCCCTTAAATGTGCATTTTAAAAATTAAGCATTGCCAGGCATGGTGGTGTATACCTTTAATCCCAGCACTTTGGAGTCGGCAGCAAGTAAATTTCTGAAATCGAAGCCAGCCTGGTATCCATGGCAAGTTCCAGGTCAGCTGGGGCTACAGAGAGACCCTGTCTCAAAAAGAGACAAAATAAGTAAAAAAAAAAAAAAAATTAAGGATATACAGTTGGACAGGTAACTCAGACCTTTGATCTCAGCACACAGGAGGCAGAGCCAGGCAGATGTCTGTGAGTTCAAAGCCAGCTTGGTCTACATAGCAAGTTACAGGTCATCCAGGGCTAGAGAGTAAGACCCTGATGCAATAAATAAATACTAAATAAATAAAAGTATATATAAAAGGTACTGAGAATTATTCTTCAAGTACTTTATTCTCTACATTTTTTTTTAATAAAGCTTTCTGATGTAAAGGATGGAGTGAATCACGCATTCGGATTTGGAAGTAAACAAGCAGGGACATTTGGATCTCCAGGTAAGAGAGTGAGGCAAGCTGTCATTGATTTAGAAAAGCAGGATTCTGTAGGTTTCAACTTACAGAGCCTAAATCACCATTTAAAATAATTCTTACAAATTCTGCCACCTTCCATTCTAGAGTCTTAAAGAACTTCACTTGGCAAATGTTTATGGAAGGCCAGCTAGAATAGGTATATGTTGAGAAAAACATGATGACTCAGGTTGTAGAAGTCCATTTGTTCTTGAGACAGAGTTTTACTCTGTATCCCCAGCCTGGAACTCACTATGTAGGCAAGGCTGCCTTGTGATCCTCCTCCCTCTACCTGATGAGTTCTGGGTTTCAGACAAGAGCCACTGTGCCAGGCTACAGAATTACTTTTTAGGAGTATTTTCTTAAGAGCCTTATAGGAAACCAGGAGTGATGGTATACATGTAATCCTAGCATTCGGGAGCTGGAGTGAAGAATCAAAAGTTCGAGTCCAGTGTGGCCTACACAGCAAGACTCAGTCAGGAGTTTGATGGGAATATACAGCTATATTAGCAGCACCTTTGAGAACTTGACCATTATATAGCTGTCAAGTGGCAGCCCTGGTGAGATGGCATGGCAAGCCCAAAGTGAAAGCCTACCCCCGGCTGTATTAATCACAGTAGCAGAAAGGACAAGAACATAGGGTTTAGTGAGTCTGTTCCAAACTCTCGTTTTCACTTTGCCCATAAACTTCTCATTATCCAAACATGTCTGAATCCAGAAAAAGGGGTAATGTGGCTGATTTTCTGACTGCAATCTATTTTTGTAGTTTTTCCAGTGAATAACAGCAGCAGTGATAACGTACAGAATTTTAGTTTTAAAACAAGCCCCGGGTTTGCCACCACCCCTTCTGGAAGCACTTCTGTGTTTGGGAGCCGCCCAGTCTTTGGAGCTGGACCCTCTGCTGGTTCTACCATATCTACCTCAGCATCAGTCTTTGGATTTGGGAAACCTGATGGTACTTCTGCTGCTTCATTTTCATTTAAGAGCCCTGGAGCTTCCGGTTTTGGATCCCCTGGGTTTTCAGGATTTCCAGCTTCCTTGGCAGGAAGTCCTTTTGGACCTCCAGTAGCTCCGGCCTTTGGAAGCAGTGGTTCTGCAGCTGGTTTTGGTAGTCCTGGCTCACATTCTCAGGCTACATTTTCCAAGCCATCAAGTGGCATGTTCGGAGGTAACAACCTATTTACCTCTCTCCCAGTCTCAAATGCCACCGTCGCTACAGATAATGTACTGTTCACACCCAAGGGACAGCTGACTGAAGAAGAACTAGACCAGTTTCAATCCAAGAAATTTACTCTGGGAAAAATTCCATTAAAACCACCACCCATGGAGCTTCTGGGTATATAAAAGGAGGTTTTAAATACAGAAAAGAGAGCCTTTGGCCAGGTGTGGTGGTTCATACTTACGATTTAGGAGGTTGAGCAGGAGGAATGCCACAAATCCAAGACCAGCCTGGACTACATTATAGCAATTAACAAGGCTACAGGTGAGACCTTCAAATAAAAGGAAAGAAAAGAAAATTTTAATGTTTTTTTAAAGATTTTTTTTTCTAGTACTAGAGATCTCACCAGAGCTTTACATATACGAGGCAGGTACTCTACCTCTGAGCCATATTTCATCCCCAAATATGGCTTTTGAAATTGTCTTGAATGGTTCATTTGAAAGAATAGAAGTGCATATGTACGTATATGTTTAAGAAGCACATAAGCTTTCAATAATTTGGGGGATTTTAAAGTTTAACTTTTTCTGTCTTAAGCCCAACTAAATAAAACGTAACCAAAAAAACTCAAGGGAAATTTTTTGTACTGCAATTATGACTGGAACTAAAAATACCATGTACTAAATAAAATGAATTTCTCATTCTATCCCACTTTACTGTCTTTCCCTTTAAAGTGAAAAAAAAAAAGATGAAAAGTGCCAAGGAGATAGTTCAGTGAGTAAAGTGATTGCTGCAAAAGATGAGGACTCCGTTCAGATCCCTAGCACCCATGTAAAAGCCAGTTGTGTTAGCACACACCTATACCTCCAGCCCTGCAGGGACAAAGACAGACAAATCCCCCAGAGCGTGCCGACCAGCCATTCTAACTGAATCAGTGATCTCCAGGTTCAGTAAAGACTGAACTAAGGTGGGCAGTGATAAAAGAAGATGCCCGGCACCAGCCTTTCGCTGCCATATACACATGCACAAATGCATACACACATCCAAACACCAAAAATATTAAAACCTTACTTAATGGAAGATATACACTCCAGTTTTTATACATACATGATACAAAGAATTCAGTCCTCAGAGGATCCAAATTCCAAACTCTGATCCACTTTACAAAGAACATTGTGATTTCACCTCACTGTTCTGGAGCCTCAGCTTGTGGAACCTAATCCATACCCAGATTTTTTATTTTGATGATTTTTTTTTTTAATGTTTACAACTATCCTTGAGGTTGAGATGGTAAGTAGAACCTACATTGTTTCCCTTTTGATCTCAATCTCTAAGGACTTCCCAGTGTTTCAACTTAAGTAGAACTTTCCTGTGCCATGAACCCTACTATATGAGGCTTAGTCATTCCTGCTGCAGAGTATTTGTGGTAACAAAATAACCTAAGTCTGGGAAATTTATAAAGAACAGAAATTTATTCCTCACAGTTCCAGGAGTTGGACATTCAAAGTACAATTTTAGTGCCCTGATCTGTCAGAAATAGCTGACCACATCAGGTAGCAGAGGGATGACTTCAGGAATGGAGAGTCTGGTAACCTCAGAGAAATACTATGCAGTTTTGGGTTGAATCAAGAGTCCGTGATTAGCTGGCAGTCAAGAGGGGGTTATTGCCAAAAGAATGCTCAACCCGGAGAAGCAGGGCAGGGTTTATAAAGTGTAAAATTACAATTACATCATGCCAAGGGCAAAGCCAATAACTATAGTTACATTGGATCTCCATGGTTACAGCAGACCAGGGGCAGGTCAGTCAACAAAGAGGCTCTCAGTTAAACAAAGAGTTTTGTTTAGGAAGAGCAGGTTTCTCAGAATTGCAGGGACATTGGGCTCCATGAAGACTCAGGTGTAGCTGGGAAGGAGACTGGAGTGCCACCTGGCTGTAAGTTTCCCAGTATTACAGAAACAATATACCCCTGAAACTATGGGTGCAGCTTTCATGGGACCAGTTCTTCCTGGCTGACTGCAGTTAGAGCAAGGGGAAGTGGGGGTTAGGCAGAAACGTAGGGTTAAGCAAAGGTCAGCTAGAATAAAATGGAGTCAGTTTTCCGTTTCAAGTGAAAACTGTTCTGAGGCCTTCTATAAAGTTCCTAAGCTGGCGCTAGAAAGGTTGGTTTAAAAGGCTCGTTGGTTAAAAGCACTTGTTGCTCTTGCAGAGGAGAGGCTAAGTTCGGTTCCCAGCAGTCACCTAACAACTCACAAGTGTCTGAAACTTCCAGTTCCAAAGGTTCCAACACCCCCTTCTGGTCTCAAGGCACTGCACACACGGTACACATGCATACATGCAGGTAAAATATACACGAAATAAAACAAAAAAAGTCTAAAAAACAAAAAAGTGCCTAACACGTCCATAGGAGGTCTGCCCTTATAATCTAATGGCCCATCTTTTATTACTATCACATTGGTGACTTAGTTTCAGTGTAAGCATGGGAGGATGTGTGTTCTGATCCTTGCAGGTGTTAACAGGGTCTTGTAGATCCCAGTATCTTGAAACTCTCAAGGAATACAGTGGACACCATTAGTCTGAAGTATGTCTAATTATATAAGAATCACCTAAAGTTGTCATGGTAGCACTCATTTATATTCCTAGTGCCAGCCAGCCAGCCTACTTAGTAGGCTCCAGGCCACTGAGAAACCCCATTTCAGAAAACAAGGTGGATGGCACTTGAAAAATGACACCCAAAGTTGTCCTCTGGTCACCATATATATATATGTGCACATGGTGTGCACCTGCACACAAATCACCTGAGTACTTTAGATCTACCTAGATAATATATCCAGTTTATGGGACCTTTCCATCTATTCAGATGACAGATTGAGCAGACAGTATGTTCAGTATTCCAGATGCTCTCCTGGGCAAGTTTGGGAAACAAGCCTTTCCAGCTGCATTTGGTTACTTAGTATATTTAATTAGTGAGTTGTTAGGGTCAGAGAGGGTAGATTAACACAGTGGGGGTTCCATCTGCTGCTTTGGGGAAGGTGTCATGGGCTTGGGGTGAGACCTCCATAATACAGCTGTTGGGGGTCAGCCATGCTCCTTAAGAATCTGGGAAAAGCTGGCTCACCAAGCCAGACTTGGATGGGATGTTTCTTTGGTCTGTTGATGCCTTATCTGGGCTGACTGCACATTTTTTTCACTTCTCCACAGGAAAAGTTCATGCAATATTATTTACAAGTACTTAGAAGAATAACAGCATGGAAATAAAATTCAATGTTTACTAAGGGAAGGGAATGGGCTCAAGAGACATAGATGGGAGCTTTCTTTTTTTTTTTTTTCATGTTGAAGCATTTGTGGCATGGTGATACATGCCTTCAATCCCAGCACTGTGACTTGGAAGCTAAGCTAGCCAGGAGCTACATAGTAGACCCTGTCTCAAAAAAATTGCCGATCAGTACATTATGTATTTATTCACTATATTCTATGCTCTTGCATATGCTTGAGATAGGTTCACAAATTATTCAAGATTTAATTTAGGGAGATAGAGGATGCCTCCGTTCTCCAGATTTGTATTACTAAGAAGGTTTCAGATATTTGAAGATCCCTGTGAATCGACTGCTTCGTGAAATTGTATCAGAGTCTGCAGCATTGCATAAGCAAGCCACAGTAAGTAACTTATCATTCGAGTGCTGAAGGCTGAGTAGAGGTGTATAGAAAAGGCTAACTACAGATGTATACAATATCATTTTTGTTCCTTGAACAGTTAAGGGTACACATCCAAGTGTAGCCGAGACGAACAGCATTGATGGACTAGTTTGTGAGGGTTGGTGTTTGGTCTTCTGCAGCAGACAAGGAAGACAATCCAAGATTGTTAAGCAGTAGCCAAAATTCAGTCGCTTCCTCCTCCAGTCATTTGTAACGTAAATACCAGAGTCCTGACAACACTGTCTTCAGACACTTGAAACCATTCGACTCCATGACTCACATCTCACCTCCACCAAAAAAAAAGATAAAGAAGAAATCACTTGAATTAGCTGCTCAGTTCAGAGACATTTTATATAGCTCAGTAGATTCAACATACATCCCAATATAAGAGAAAAGGTGGTTTGACTTACTGGTTACTCATCGATAGTCAGGGCCTGTCAAATGCCAGTACTACACTAAGGATTCAGTGCTTTGTCAATGAAAAACAGCTCTCGCTGGCCAAAAGGAGTAAGAGATTCTAAAGCAAGTAAAAGTAAAAGCTCAGGAACATGGACTCAGGCTGTCCTGAATAATAGAATACTTATTATTATAGAAGTCCACAATATTATAGAATTATTATAGAAGAAGTCCACAATAGAAGTATATACCATTTATACTGATGGGAGCACCCAGTGCACAGGTTATAGAAACGCAGAGACATTTCTGCTATGGGCTTCAGATGTCCTCTAATGACATTCTTAGCTTGTGGGTTGTGAAAAAGACTAGTCTTCTAAGGTAATATATACCAAAGAGCTTTACCTGATAATCAAAATATTCGGTCACATACAGAAGTTGGCAATAAATAGTAAGGGGACCAAAGATAGGCCAAGATAATTTTGACTCTTGATTTGTAACAACTCTCCACAACCACAATGTTCTAATCGGTCAGTCTATAGCATCTTCAACACAGATACAACATTTTCAGGGAACTTCAGTTCACATCTAGAAATCCCAAAAACTCAAGTCCCACAAGGAGCCCATCATCAAGCACCAAGATGAACAAAAACTACAGTGTACAAGTTCAAATCCTCCCACTTATGCACAGGCACTGGAAAGAGTATCATACTGCAGTTAATGGGAGCAGGGGAGCCAGAGTGGATGAAATATGGCCAGAAGGCAGTTTTTGTGTGCTGTGGTATGGGAGGTGCTTAGCTACTTAGCTACTCTCCAGCACTCCAAACAGAAAAGATGAACCTGTGAAGATTGTATTAATGTCAAAGATTGAAGAATATTCTGTCTTGATACCATCTGGATGAAACAGAGCAAGTTAACTTCTCTTTCTCCTACCTAGGGAGTAGGTAACATATATCAGTATGACTGCAGGAAAATTGAAACAGTGTAAAGTGCTCAGCACAGAAAGGACACCCCACAGTTCATTGTTGAGGACAATAATGCTGGCTGCTTATACAGAAGCTGACTCACAGAAATGTGGAAGATGAAAGTGACATCTTTGGGGGCTGGTGAGATGGTTCAGCGATTAAGAGAGAACAGGCTGCTCTTGCAGAGGACCTGGGTTCAATTCCCAGCACCCACGTAGCAGCTCATAACTTACTATAACTCCAGTTCGTGGATCTGACCTCTTCAGGCTCCTCCATGCATGTAGTGCACATACGTACATGTAGATGCACACATATACACATAAAATAAAAATTTTAAAGCTAGACATCCTCTCCCTTACACAGCTAACACTGTCTACAGTGTTCCGTTTCATTTTGAGACATTCTTACTCATGCTGGCTTGAACGTGCCACCCTCCCTCCTCTACCTCCTAAGGGCTGGAACTCAGGCATGTGTCACAATTCCCAGGCATCCTAAAGGTTCTAGTTATATAATATGTGAACTATCACAGTGACCTATGTCGTCATACTATTCTGCCTCTTGTTATTCGACTTATCTTGGAGAATATTCCATGTTGAGTACATATAGATTTATCTCACTGTTCACTGCTTAACTGATTTAACTGTACCCCTAGTTATGGGCCAACAATGGTAGATTCTAGAACATAGCTCTTTACATCACATGGGAATATTTGGTAACTTGAAAATGCTGAATGGAAAGTTACATACATTTTCATTTTAGTGCATCTTAAAGTTTGCCCCTGCTCCATCCTTCCGCCAGTGTAGGTCTTGAAAATAGATGAAACAAGACACTCATATTTCAAAGAAATGCATGTGTAATGGATTTGCTGTAAGTGAATATATGCAACAAAAAGAATCACAAGGATGGAGGACTTGTTATGGTTCCAATATGAAATGACCCCACAGGCTCATATGTTGGAATGCAAGGTCCCCAGCTGGAGGTGCCATTTGGGGAGGGAACTTGAAGTACAGGGCCTAGCTGGAAGAAATTCATCACTAGGGGTGGGTCTGCCAAGGTTATACCTGACCCTGGTTCCTCTCTCGCTCTCTGCTTCCTAGTTGCTATGGTGAACTCTGCTCCACATTGCCCTGTTGAAACTAGGAGCCAAAGCAAATCCACTGTCCTTTAGGTTGTTTCTGTCAGGTATTTGGTCACAGAGACCATGAAAGCTGCTGATTTTGACATAGGGCTTACTTTGTGATGTTTCCTTTAAGATCCTTTCAAGGAGCCCCCTGGACCAGTGTGATGGTTAATGCTAGAGGCACCTAGATTAGTAAGCATTCTGGATGTGTGTTAAACATTTCCAGAGAGGATTAACTAAGGTGGGAAGACCTGTCCTGAATGTAGGTAGCACCATCCCATATGCTCCAGATACATCCCATAGATTCAGAATATAAGGGAAAATGGAGAAAGCAGGCCCTCCCTCTGTCTCTCCTTTCCTCCCTGCTGGCTGCCATTCCTTCCCACCACCATGATGGAAAATTCACCCAGTAATCCCAAACAAGTCTTAAACTGTCTATGTCTAACATTCCATCAGTGCAACATGAACATAACCAGTCAGTGTGGACACTGCCTTGGGTCTTGGGTACTCCTTTCCTATCAGAACTAGAGAAAGGAACTAGACAGACAGGATTCCCAGCAGCCATGAGGTTGCCAGCAGTTCCACTGCTGTTCCACTCTGCAAACCTGCTCTATACTCTTTGATGCTACTGAATATACAAGTTTGTCACTGACCACAGAGCTGAACCTCTCAAGAAAGGAAGGAAAAATAAGCAGAAATACCACTTAGGCAGCGCATTATGAGGAAAACAGGCAAGGCATGACTAACTGAGGGAAAACTCCAGCTTGTCACAAGCCAAACCTGAGACCAAACTGGGTAAATGCTTCTACAAGGAAAGGAGAACTCAGCAAGGAACAGAGGCTGTCCTGGGGGAATCAGCCACTGCTGGCCTCAAAGATTTCTTGTCACAGCCCAGGTCTGGACTCACCCTTCTGAAAGTTTAACTTTACCCTCTGCCTACACACACACACATTTGGCCAGTCTGCAACCCCAGGAGGTTGTCTCCTCCGCTCAGCACACGGTGATAGAAGGAAGTGTGACCTGTGATCTCAGGATCACCGCCTAGCACACCACAAAACAGCACTCACGTGCTTGACACCTGCTCCCACTGAAGTGCTCCCATCCAACCCCACTGTCTCCTCTCAAAGGGATGGTCCCACATCCTACTTGAAGAAAGTAGAGGCCATCAGAATGGACATTGGCCACTGTTGTCCAGACTCCAAGCTAGTCCTCCATTCATGTTGGGTGACACTGGCTAGCAGGTGTCCTTCTTCACCAAGTCTTCCAAGACATTCACTCAGGCAGCAAAAACTTCCTTCCAGAAGAAACCAACATTTTACCTCTTTTGGTGGCCACACTTCTGGGCTGGTTTCCCTCCAATACTCCCTTCCCTCACTAGGCTCCTCTCATCATTCATCCCATTCCAGTTTGTCTCCCACCCCTCCAGCGCAGCAGTTCTGGGAAGGTCTTAGTGTCACGGAGCTGCCTCTGGCGCAGTTCAGGCCTGTACCATCTGCAGCACCTCCTGACCCTGCATCATCTTAGAGTCAAGGAAGGCAAAGAGTCTCTTTCCTGGATTCACATCAAAAGTGTCACTGACTGTCACTGGCTCTGGTTAGGGCTACAGGTCCATCCTGGATCAGCCCTGTGGCAGGGGACATGTGACATTCTGATTGACTTTGGCCTTGGCAGAGCCCTCCCTGAGGGACTAAAGAGTAGAGGAGTCTCTAGAAAGAAATCAGGTTCTATTTAATTCATTTACTCTTTTATTATTTGAAATTTGTTGAGACAGGATCTCATATAACCCACGCTGGCCTCAAACTTGCTATGTAGGAGTAACAAATACTAAGTCATCTACAAGCCTGCCATCTTCCCACTCATAGTAATCAACCTCTGACCAGCCTTGCTCATAAGCTGACCACACCCTCTCTGGTCACTAAAACTCTTAGTTGCAAGGAAAGGAATTCAGCTCAACTACTGTGACCATAGAGAAGATTACCGGGAGTAAGTGATGCTTACTAGTTCACACAGAAACTTCAGAATTGGTGCAGATTTAGGCAAAGCAGGCTAGAGAGTGCTGTTTTAGAAAAGGTTGAGTACTTGCTCCCCAGTGTGGCTATTACTAAGTGGTTCAAGTTTTAGGAGACAGGCCTTTGGGTCTTGGGACACATACTAGGAAGAAGTCAATTCAATTCTCATGGGACCCTTAGGATGGAAAGAATGAGTCTGGTCCCTGGCTGTCTTGCCGTCTGATCTGCCCATTCTGCAGGTGGCCATTTCTTAACAGCATCTCCAGACTCTTCATCACGTTCGGGCACAGCCAGGATGATTCTCACCAGATGCTAAACAGATCTTGGATTTTCAGCCTCCAAAATGAGCTGCGTAAGTCTTCTTTATGCATTATACAGCCTCAAATATTCCATTATAGCAACAGAAAATAAACTAATACGTCTAATATGGCAACTTTCTCACTCTTCCTTGCTTTCTTCTCCTCTTGCTCTTTCATCTTTCTTTTAAAAAATTATTTATTTTTATGTTCTGTATATACGTGTTTTGCCTGCATGTGTTGCACTTTTGTTGTGCAATGCCTGAGGAGATCAGAAGAGAGTGTCAGGTCCCCTAGAACTACAGTTAGGGATTCTTGTTAACCACCATGTGAGTTTTGGAACTGAACCTGGGTCCTTTGCAAGAGCAGCCAGTGCTCTTAATCATTGAGTCATCTCTCCAGACTCCGTCTTTCTTCATGATCAGGCTGATAATGTAGAATAAGTACACCAACCTTTCAAGGCTCATTTTCCCAGAGCAACCCCGAGAAAATCTAATAGATTCAGCAGAGGTTCCATTTGCTTACATCTCTAGCTACCAACTATGAACAGCGTGTCTTATTCTCAACCTCCCTTGCAGCCACAGTGCAGGCATGTGACTGGGGATGCTGCCAGTCAGAATCAGCAGCACAGCAGAATGAAGTTTGGGGCTTATCTTAAGTTACCTTCATTTTATTTCCACATCAGAAAATGAGTCATAAGAAGGACTTGAGTGGGTGGACATGACTCCTCCTTGCCTTCCTGGTTTCTTGTGGAGCTTCACTCAAACTCTGAGAGCCTGGGAGAAAGGACTCTGTCAGGGCAGAGATGGCCAGTACCAGAGGCTCAAAGCTTTTGATTCTATATTGGTGGAGGGAGAGGAGGAAACCACATTAGCACCTAAGTATCTCCATTGGGGCCGCCATACCATGCAGTTCAGGGGGTCATGGAACTTTTCCTGGGGAAATGCAATCAAACATCTGCTAACTCCAAATAAGAAACTAACCGAATAAAGAAACAGTTCCACCAAAGCCACCAATTCCTCTTGGTGAAACAGTGGCTTACTGGGGTTAATTTATAGGAGGAAGGAAGGACAGGATAACAGGAGCATCACTGGAAAGCCACTCTGTGGGTGACAACTCAGGACAGCTGCATCCCTAGAGCTCCTACTCAGCCTATAGAGAGCTCTGCCTGTCAGAGAGTCTCCTGTCTCCGGTGATTGTTTCCTGCTTCCATAACCTTTAGAAGGGCCTTGTGAATCCTTGAGTTTCTGTTTTCCCATGCTTGGGAGGTTTGTTCACCCTTGGGTCGTACAAGCTTGGCCTCCCTCCAAGAGGCAGTGTTAAAATTCAGAGGAAATTGCTACATGATGAAGGGTACAAACAGCATGCAGAGTGCCCCAAAGGTGTGCTGCACAGCCGCACTGCTCAGCCCCATCACTGCAGGACACCCTGGGGCACTGCAGATGATCTTTTTCTCATGAGGTCTTTGCCATACTCAAGGTTTTAGAGCCACAGACCCAGCTATGACAATCACAGTGGGCAATTAAGCCATCATCCTAGTGGGCAAAGGATGGGTGTCTGCTGTGTGTCTTCTGTTCAAAGTAGCATGTCACCTCCAGCCCCAGCCAGAGGAACAGCAGTGGCATTTTCATCAGCCCAACTGTGAAATGTTGACAAGGCTCTTGTCAGCTGCCAAAACTCTTTTCCTGATTCTCCAAGGGATGCTGGGTGAGACCCCAACCTTCCTCTGACATGTTCCTCCCTGTACTGGCAAGAGGCAGATTTCCATGTTAACAACTCTGGACCTGTTAAACCCTCCTTCCCAGAATATTCTCCTGTCATCATCCATGTCCTGGCACCTCCTGGCTTTCTGTTTCTCACATGGAAACAGGTAGTCTGGCAAAGTCAAAGGCAAGAAGGCAAGCTGTGCCTGCTCTATCTTCATTGGCAGTTCCAGTAAGCTTGATTTGGCCTCTGTTGCCATGGGTTTGTGTCATATCTCTTCCAAACGCAAGGGGACTTGGTGAGGAGCAGGCCACATTGTGTAGAAAACCCCACTCAGCAAACCCATTACACCTGAAGCTCCAAAGATACATTGGAAGCAGAAGTGCTCTTCTATGTTTCTTGACAGAAGCTGTGAGGTACTGAAATATCTGGAATTGTAGTTCAATGGCTGCTCAGAAAAAGATTCAGAAAAGTCCCACGGGGTTCCTTAGAAACACTGGTTCTAGCCCTAGTCCCTCCTTCCTTCTGCATTCAGTGTTTATTCATAAATGAATGTTCCCCATATTATATTCTTTGAACTGTAATATAATGTGTGTAGTGTAAATCAGTGTGCACATTGTGATACATACACACCCATGAAGCCACCAGATTCAAGTCTCCATCCCCAGTGTGTCCTCAGGAGCCCTGTGGCCAGTGATCCCTCCTCCAGCCTGGGGACTGCTAATCTGCTTTCTGTCACTACAGACTGGATTGCATTTTCTAGAATGCTGATGTAAAAGGAATAATTCAGCACATCACCTTTTATGGCTGGCAACTTTCATGTGGAGTAACTGTTTTAAAGGTCAGGGTGATCCTATGGCTTGCTGGTTTTAAAATTGCTAGTAGAGATAAAATGTCTTTAAATAAATTAAATTAGCGTATAAATAAATCACTGGTAATGTTCCATTTTATGGATTGATTACAATTTGTTTAGGGTTTTTTTGGTTTGGTTGGTTTTTTTTTGTCTTTTTGAGACAGTGTCTTCTTGTAGCCAAAACTGGCCTGGAACTCACTATATAGACCAGGCTGGCCTCTATCTCACAGAGATTTCTCCTGCCTCTGGTTCCTAAGTGCTAGTATTAAAGGTGTGCACCACCATGCCTGGCTTGAACCATTTGGATAGCTACTGGATTATTTCCAGGTTCCAAAGGGATTGTCACCCTCTTCTGGCTTCTGCAGGCATCCCATAATACAGATGCACTTACATATATGCAGGCGAAACACTCAAACACATAAAATAAAAATAAATAAATGTTTTAATTAAAAATAAAATAAAAATTAATTGAAATTTCTTTTTTAAAAGTCTTTGTGTGGACATTTACTCTTGTATAAACCTGTACCTCAGAGGAAGAGAAAACAGCTCTTCTGTTCTGGATCCCTGAGATGCCCCTTTAGGCCTCTTCTTTGGTCCTTGTTCTTACCACCCTCTGACTGCAGCAGGTGAACTTACTGCTCATGCTGGAGACCAGTGGTCTTGTAACTTTCCAAAATAGGATGTGACTTTGGAAAACACCACCAGAATGCTTGCTAACATGGTGCTGGCCACAGGACATGATAGTGGCTGTGGCTGAGGCTTTGGGTTGTTGTGGAATTCCACAGACCTGGACAAAGGGACAGAGCTGAGTGACCAAATAGACATCTTTCTAGGGCGTAAGAAGAAAAGGGAGGCATTCCAAACTCCCTCACTTACCAGTGTGACTTCTATGCCCATGATATTGATATGTTCTTTAATGTCTGTCCTGTCTCCTCCCCACAATTCACAGCAATCAGCCCCCAGAATCTTCACTAAAATTGGCCATAGCAGGGGGAAGCCCAACCCAGAGAGGACAATTAATATTTTGTTGAATGAAAGGAGAATCCTCATTGAACAAAGTAGGCCTTCCATTTTTAAGGACAACCATCAGTTAAGTTAAAAAAAAAAAAACAGATTAGCTATAGACAAATGTGAATGAATCTAGCAGATGAAAGAAGAAACACATCTTTATTAGACAAAATAACCCAACCCCAGCACTATGAGAAAACAAAAAGCTACAGCCCTACTACTTATCAGCTCTACTGCCAAAGAACATACTGATGTAGTTCTGAACACTTGCTATGAATTCACTGCTCCTGATGGAAAATTGTTGCAGTGTTTAGTACAATTTACATGCAATAAAATGTACCTCTTAGCTGGGCATGGTGGGACATGCCTTTAATCCCAACACTTGGGAGGCAGAGGTAGATGGATCTCTTTGGGTTCAAGGCCAGCCTAATCTACATAGTGAATTCAGGCCATCTGGGGCTATAGGGAGACCCTGTCACAGAAAGACCAAAAAAAAAAAAAAAAAAAAAGTACCTCTTTCTAGCAGGTTCCATGCCTGCTGACAACTTTATATGCTGGTGTGAACATTAGCACACACAAGAAAAAGAATTCTGTCTTCATCCCAAAAAGTCCTCTTTTGCTTCCCTGCCAGCAACCCCCACTTTTGGTGCAAAGCCCACCCGCCTCCCATCAGTGCATTTGTTTAATGAGAAGTTCACATTTCCTGTCTGGCTTCTTTCACTCAGCATAGGTTTTTGGAGATTTACGCTTGCACGAATCTGTGCACTTCTGTTGCCAATTAGCATTCCTAAGTCTGGATAGCATATTTCCATTCCATTCAATGTAATGCTTCCATATAAGCATTCAGTGTGCACTCAACCAGATCCAACTTTCTTTTCCCACCCACCCCATGCTTCAGTTGCAACATGTAGCAAAAATCAAAACAAGACTTGTCAAATGTGACTCTTAGTGTAAAATCCTTGGACTTTGTAGAACAATCTTTTTTTTTTTTTTAGATAGGGTCTTACTATGTAGTCCTGGCTGACTAACCTAGAACTCACTACCAGGCTGACCTCAATCTCATAGACATCTGCCTCCTAAGTACTAGGATTAAAGGCATGCACCACCACAAAAGGCCCTATGTAGAGCATTCTTTTTCCTTTTTCTATTTATTTTATTTTATGCTAGGTATATGAGTGTTCCGTCTGCATGTATGTAAGCACACCCATGGATACAGTGCCCATGGAGGCCAGAAGGCGGCATTGGATCTCTGGAAGTAGAATTATAGGTAGCTACCATGAGGATGCTGGGAACCAAACCCTGTTCCTCTACAAGAGTAGCCAGCGTTCTTAATTTCTGAGTCATCTCTACAGCTCCATGTATGTCATTCTTACCTAGGAAAGTATTTGTCTCTTATCTGAAATTCACATTGAGCTGAATACCCCCACCCTTTTATCTGGCAACCCTATTTTATTTTTATTATTGTGTGTGTGTGTGAGACAGGGTCTCCCTGTAGTCTCATGTGGCCTGGAACTCACTATGTAGACCAGGCTGGCCTCGATCTCACAGAGATCTGCCTGCCTCTGCTTCCCAAGTGCTGGGATTAAAGGCATAAGCCACCATGCCCATCCCTGGCAACCTATTTAAATTACTCCAACAAAATCAAATTTGATTGGACCTTTCTCTGCATACTTATTTAATGATGTAAGTCTATAATAATTTTATTTCTATTCTATTTATATCTCATTTTTACTTGTGGTTATGTGCATTATATGAGTGCTGGTGCCTGTGGAGGCCAGAAGACTGCATCAGATCCTCTAGACCTGGAGTTACAGGAGGTCATGAGCCACCCAATGTGGGTGCTGGGAGCAGAACCTGGGTCCTCGACAAGAGTATCAAGTGGTCTTAACAGTTGAGCCATCTCCACAGCCCCTGTAACAATAATTTTAAACAATGTAGACAAGTATATAATTAAAAGTAAATGCTCTTGTCATGGTAGTTCTACAACTTTATAAACATACGACCATCCACTAGACACTCCATGCAAGTGAATTATATGACATGTGAGCTACATCCTCACATAGCAACAGGACAGGTGCACATATGAACCCACAGTGCTTGTGATACATGCACAAGACCTGAATAAGCTCAAGCCAGATGAAATCCCAGTATGGAGATGGGAAGTAGGCACAAAACCCCACCCCTAGCTGAGGAGCTGTTGACAACTAATAGTTGCTGGGAGAGGGAGAATGGGTTCTCTTTAAGGGCATGACCCCTGGTAGATAATCACATTCCAGGGAATGGCCCCACAACAAGAATATTTGGGCAATACAAATTGGACTTAACAGGCATAGAAAAAGGGGTAGAGGCTGGAGAGGTGGTTCAGTGGTTAAGAACACATACTGCTCTTCCAAGGGACCTGAGTTCAATTCCCAGCAACCATGTCAAGCAGCTCACAACCACATGTAACCACTTGCAACTTCAGCTCCTGGGGGCTACACCCTGACTTCCTCACGTACCTGCACTCAGGTGCACATACCCACACATAGACATGCATATGTGCATAATTAAAAACGCCAAAAAAATTAAAAGGAGAAAGAGGACACAAAATGGGTGGGTAGGGAACTGGGGGCAGATCTGGGAGGAGATGGAGAGTGGGGTGGGTGTGATCAAAAGACACTGTATGAAGCCGAGTGCAGCAGCACGCACCTTCAACCTCACGGCTCGAGAGGCAGAGGTCGGCAGAGCTCTATGAAACAGAGGCCAGTCTGGTCTACATAGTGAGTTCCAGAACAGCTAGGGAGACCCTGTTTGTCTATTAAAAAAAAAAAAAAAAAAAAAAAAGAAATTTGCAAAGAATTTTTTTATTTAAGTAAGCACATCACTCAAAAGCATGGGCTTCCTGGCTCTTACCACATTGAGCTGTCTGCCTCTATAAACAGCCTGGAACACAGGGAGTCAAGAAACTGGTGTTCGTTTCTGAGAGGCCTTGGGAGCTGCTCCACCTGTTGACCACCGGCCAAAAGCTCATACTTTCAAAGACTGCCAGTTCAGATGAGAAGACAGGGGAATGCCTCAAAGCATGGTTAAAGATCAAAAGCAACTTCCCAGACAACAGGATCTTGAATCCTTTGAAGCTGAAAGATCACAGAGCCTGGGGTGCAGCAGAAAGGCCTCGGGCAGGTGTAAGCTTTGAGCCAGGCCTTGGTGAGGAGCTCACAGAGGGAGACTGGATGGGCTTTCTTTACAGACAGGCTGGCATGAATGGAGATGTGAGGTCGAAAAGCATAGGGTGTAATAGAGATGACGGAGAAGGTAGCCTGCACACACTGGGAGCAGCCCATTGAGGTGACAATGGCTGTGGAGAAGGGTACCCCAACATAAGGACAGGCAGTGGGGAGCCATGACAGGGTCTCGGGGAAAGATGGCTTCTCACTGTTTGAGTATGCACAGTGGGTTATAAGACAGGCTGTAGATGTGCAAAAGCAGTGCACTGTGGCTGGCATGAGAACCGAGCTTCCTAGCAGCACAAACAGGAAGAGGGAGGCAGGGCACAACTAGAAGAGGACTGAGGGTGGCACTACCCTTGGAAGTGAGGGAAGGAGACTCAGGGGACTGCCAGGTCCCCTGATACGTGGATGTCTCAGATCATCACACTGTACCCCCAAAGTTTGTGTAGTTATGTTTCCATCAAGAGCAGACTACATGCCTGCAATCCCAGCACTATGGACCCTGAGACAGGAGGATGGAGAGATCAAGGCCGGTCTGGGCTACATAATGAGACCCTGTCTCAAAGCAAAGAAGTAACGGGGGGCAGGGTGGAAAGAGAGAGGCAGACACAGACAGACAGACAGACAGACAGACAGGGTTTTGTTCTGCTCTGGCTGTTTCTCGTCTACCATTGGAAACCATTTTCCTCCCAGTACACAGGTTGCCCTGGCCAGTCACCTGTGCTTACCCACCCCACTCCTGGGCTGCACAGATGAGACGTGGAAGTACATTCCCCAGAACCCCCTTCTCCACACTGTTCCTCCTGCAGCTGCCTTTTGACATCCAGAGGCCAAGAGGGACCTGGTCAGAAAAGCGACAAGTGGAACCTGCGAAGATCACCATAGCAACCCGAACTTATTGACAGCTCTTCCTGATTGGCCCTATTTTTCGCCTCATTTGCATGACTATAGCCAGCCAGTCAAGGCCCAGCTGACATTTGGACATTCAGTGATTGCAAGAACAGGAAGACAAAGAATGGAGTCAACTCCCTGGAGACATCACCAGTTTCCCCATACCTAAGGCTTCTGCCCCAAGCAGGGAGTTATGGAGGCCAGCACCTTGAAGGTTCCAGGTTCCTCAGCCACTTGAGGAAGCTCCAAGCACCCAAAGCTTCTGCCCCTGGCAGGGAGCTCTCAAGCCAGCTCCAGGCCTGAAGCAGCCTCTGTAGGCATGAGGACTCATTCCTGTCACAGTCCAGAAGCCTGTGATTTCGGCCTCTGAGACCTGCCCTAGCCTCCCAGTGGTGACCTGCAGACTTGCTGTGGCTGGCACCCCAAAGCCCTCTGATTGCTTTCAAGCTGTAACACTCAAAATTGATTGGCACCCGAAGCTGGCTGAGAGCGGAGAGCTGGAACACTGCCAGCTGCTCTCTGTAGGCACCCTGTTGCCACAGAGTCTTGGGGTTCTTTCTGGTTTAAATTGTTACTCTTGCATGCCAAGCTTAGTCACACTTGTTTTCTCTTTACACTCAGGGCACACATGAACCCATGGCCATGGAACCCAGAGCGACCGCAGACTTCTCTACTCACCATTTCAGCAGGAGTAGGGGAGATTCAGAGTTCAGTGGGCTGGAACCCTGTGGGAGCCACTCAGTTTGGCCCTTCAGGTAAAGAGCATCTGCTGTGGCCTCCCTGGTCATTCTTCCACCCCAGGCCTTCCAGGAACCCCCTCAGGGCGGCCTCACACCTAGCACTCTAATGCTTTTCCGCTGACCAGACTAAATCCAATATAATAATTTATCTGGGTCTTTTTAATGGCTGTGTAGTATCCCATCCCACTGTATGAACCTGTCATTTATTCAACCTCTCCTTTATTGACAGGCATGGGGATGTTGTAGCAACTGACAAACACAATTTCAGGGTGCACTTTTGGACCCCACACATGGACACACAATTCTTTCTCTCTTTGAGGGGGCAGCTTTATATAGTTTTTTATGTGTATGGGTGTCTTTCCTGCATGTATGTAAGTGCACCATGTTCATGCAGTGCTCTTGAAGGCCAGAAGAGGCATCAGATTCCCTGGAACTGGAGTTACAAATGATTGTTAGCCACCATGTGGGTCCTGGGAACAGAACCCAGGTCCTCTGCAAGAGCAGCCAGTGCTCTTAACTGCTGAGCCGTCTCTCCAGCCCCATACAGCCCTTTATTCATCCTCATGAAGCACATGACTGCTGAGTTGTGCTTTTTGTCTTTTTAAGGAACTTCCATATTATTACAGTCAGGTTCCTGTGACCACTGGGAGGAGAGGATGGAGGCTGCTGTATCTGGACACTAACTTCAGTTCAGCACATGTAATCCCAGTATTCACAGAGTCTACTTGAGCTGTCTTCTACATTAAAACACAAAACTTCAAATTACCAGGAAAGCATCACATTAGCCTTCTAATTTATCTTGGTCACTGGGGTGGGGTTCACCCCTCTTCTGGC
Organism: Eospalax fontanierii; assembly: GCA_035773235.1. Taxonomy (NCBI): domain Eukaryota; kingdom Metazoa; phylum Chordata; class Mammalia; order Rodentia; family Spalacidae; genus Eospalax; species Eospalax fontanierii. The sequence continues at coordinate 32,084,106 of CM069528.1, read as the reverse complement.
TAATTCTATCTTGGTCTCTATTCCACCACAATAATACACAAAGTCATTATTGTTATTGGTGGTGCTGGTGGGTATTTGTTGTTGTTTGGGGTTCAGTTTTTGAGACAGGGTCTCCGTATGTAGCCAAAGGTATGCCAAGAACTTGGGATCTTCCTATCTTAGCCTCCCAAGTCCTGAAATTCCAACATAACATTTCTCACTTCCTTTCTTCTTTCACTATTGCCTAAGGGTTAGTGACCCAAGCTAGATTGGCCACAGCGCCCCCAACTGTGTTGACTTCAGTTGTCAACTTGACCCACCTGGAAGCCTCAGTTGTGGAGGTAGTTCCTCTATTAGATTGGCCTGTGGGCATGTCTGTGAGGCATTTTCCTGATTGTTGAGTAATGTGGGTGGTACCACCCTGAGCAGGTGGTGCTGGGTTGTATCAGAAAGCAGGCTGAGGAGTAAGCCAGTAAGAAGCGTTCCTCCATGGTCTGTGCTCCAGTTTCTCCCCTTAGTTCCTGCCTTGGCTTCTCTTCATAATGAATTGTGAGCTGCAAGCCAAACAAACCCTTCCTCCCCAAGTTATAGTTGGTCAGAGTGTTTTATCACAGCAGTAGAAGGTACCTGAGACAAACCTCCATCCTCAAAGAGCTGAGATTCAGGCCAGCTTGCCTTCTCAGACTTCTTCCTATAGCCTTTGTGATAAATGGTCCTGTCTACCCCATGACACCCTGCTCCTGTACTGTGATCTACGACCTCCACTGAAGCCATGGACTTGTACTTTCGGCAGACTTATTGAGCGTGTCTCAGAAGTATGCCTTGTGTCCCCCTCTACTTTAGATACCTTATTACATCAGCAGCAGCCATCAACATCAGCATCTTGTCATCATCTTACAAACATTCTAACCTCTACAGCTCAGCCCTAACACCATCCTGATCAAGCAACCCTGAGCTGCACTTCTCATCCTTATTTTGTCATTGCTAAGAGGCACTACTGCTGCTGCTGCTGCTCTCCCACCCCACCTCCAGTCTTCCTTTTACAGTTTGTCTCCTTTGCCTTCGTACCCCAGTTGTGCCATGACCAGGGCCACCACCCCCATTTTCCAAATAGTACAACAGAAACTCTCCTTCTTCCTCTATTCTGACAACCTCCCCTCCCTCCCACACCCCGTGGCACTTTTGACTTTTGACTCCACAGGTTCCTAGGGAAACTTCCAGACTAATGTGGAATGCAATTTCCCTCAGGCCACATTTGCTGAGTTTTATTTTTAAAACTTTTACTGGCACATGGTAAATGGATTGAACAAGTGCTATTCATTAAATAAAGAACTGAGTTGAATCGCCAGCACTGTTTCTACAGGCTTGGCAAAAGCTGCGCTGTTGGCATTCCCAGATAAATTTGTTTGTTGTTATGTTTTTGGATTTTTTTTTTGGTCTTTTTGAGACAGGGTCTCCCTGTAGTCCCATCTGGCCTAGAACTTGCTATGCAGACCAGGCTGGCCTTGAACTCACAGAGATCTGCCTGCCTCTGCCTCCCAAGTTCTGATACTAAAGCCATGCACCACCACACCCAGCCATGGAAAATGGAAATGGTGTCAAAGTTACAAGACTGTGATTATTATCAGCTTGCTCTGGTTCTGTATAATGCTCTTCTTTATCCTTTAAAGGTGGTGGTTTATTCCAGCATAGCTATCTAACTCCCATTTATTCCTGAGATTTAGAAAAGAGGGGCTCCTATGGAAAGTTACTTCAATTATAACAAAATTTCTGGTGACTGGTGAAATGGCTCAGTGGTTAAGGGTGAATATTGCTCTTACAATAAGGATCTGTTTGGTTCCCAGCACCCTCATCAGGCTCACTTTTAACTCCAATCCAGCTCCAGAGGAATCTGATACCTCTAGCCTCTGAGGGCATTACACTCACATGCACATACCCACACACATAAACATAATTAAAAATAAAATAAGACTTTAAAACCAAATTTCTAAATAAGTCACTAATGCTTGAAGCAGAAGAAAAACCAACTGTCCCACTTCTGTTGCTCAACCAAGAAAGGGGATCAACATGTGTGTATTCGCTAATTTGACTAACTTTTTTGTCAGTTACATTTATGGTATTCAATAATGTCTCAGTAGTAATAATAATAATAGTGTGTGTGTATACACTTTTCAGAAAGACAGTTTCTCTAATCCTAAAGCCAACACCTCTCTAGGAAGTGCTGTGACAAGGACCAAGCTTCTTTCCTGTGTCCTAGAGTTGGGTACATCCGTCTATCACAGCTGATGCATGAGATGACCAGGGAAGGTGGCTGCACCCATTTTTATACTAGTAGATAAAATGTTTACTTTATGATAGATTAGAAAAAATGTACCTAATATATCCAACTCCCAATTTCAGGATGCAATTAAAGGATGGCTAATGAGGCTGGTGAGACAGCTCAGCAGGTAAAGGCTCTTACTGCTAAGCCTGACAACATGAGTTCAATCCTCAAAACCCACATGGTGGAAGACAACCACCACTTTTGTACATGGCGTGTGTGGGCACACACACACACAAATATAAAAGGTATAGCTAATGGATGCAAAGATAAGTATTGAGTAAAAATATACGTGATACAGATATGATAAAACTGCAGCAGTTATTAAAAATAATTCAACTTGCAGAACTCCCACTCATGCTGCCTGAAACACCGTGTGCTTCATCCAAGTGGAACAGAGCTCTCTCTGTCCTTTCTCCTGCTCTTTGTCAAGGTTTCAGTCAAAAACAGAGCAGCTTGGTTTAATGGCTGCCTTTCTCAGCACTCCTGTTTCCAGACGAGCTGGGCAGCAAGGCAGAGCTCATCTGAGAGACTGGTCTTGTGGCATTTACTTATCAGCAAAGGTCATCGAGCACTGACCTGTCCAGTGGTCAGTGAGCTCGAGATGGCTTTGAAAAAGGGGAAGTCTATGGCGGGGATATTTTGTGCAACATCCTGGGAAGCTGATGTGGTGTCACGGGGCTGGCTGGCCTGGAGGTGTTGCAACACCACAATACTAGGCTCATGCACCTGCCGACCAAGTCCAGTGACTCCTCGGGACTGCTCTGTCACTCTTGTGTCAGCAATACTGATGGAGGGCGGGGCTTTGAAACTATCCTTTTATTTTATAGGGGTTGTATGGGAAGAACAAGCTCAGTCTTGCAGGATTTGATCTGGTCATTATAATTTATTAACATAATTATGTTTTAGAAAGAATATGAGATGGCTCACAAAAATGCATTATAATGAGATACACAGCTAGGCTGGCAGATAAAAGACAGAGATAAAAATGAGGACAGGAAAGAGAAAATGGAACTTAAAATGAGGAATATACCCCCAAATATACTCTGTATGTGTTTGATGTTTGCTACTGGTGTAAGCAGAGTTGCCCCTCAGCTTTCTGTTTATTTTTTGAGACAAGGTCTTGCCTGTGTAGCCCAGACTCAAACCCACAATCTTCCTTACTCCCAAGTGCTGTGACTACAGGCACACACATACCACTATGCTCAGCTGAGAAGTTTCTCTTGTATATGTAGTGCCTTCAGCAGGGTCATCAGTAACTTCCCTGGGGTGTACACATGGCTTCCCCTGATTGCAACTTCCAGTATCTTCTAACGGAGGTGGAGACTGCAGGCTGAAGTGAGCATCAGCAATCGTACCTATAGGAAGCCAAGATTCTGCTTTTCAGGGACACATTTCAGCTGCTTGGCTGAGCTTGCGTGGACTCCGGAGGGTCTCCTTCGCCTTTATCCACACCACCATAGTTATCACCACTAAGCAAGCTCTACAGCTCGTGCAGAGTAGGGAGGTCAGGTAGACAGCTGTTCCAGGCTACATGGCGCTTTGCTTTAAGGTGCTGAGCTGCAGCTGTGAGAGGCACTGGTGCTGTCATTTGTGGGGTTCAGTGCAAATGAGAGTACAGAATCCTTTGTCCCAAATCTAAGAACTTCAAGATGGAGACATCCAAGCGTTAAACTAATCACTGGTCCTTTCTATAAGTGGGCCTATAAGATCCCGCAGGTCACACATTGCAAAGGATACACTGACCCTGGGCAGAATAGATACTGTCATGAAAAATTAAAGTTTGGTGAGGGTACGGGCTGAAAAGCCCCCCTTTACCTGGCTATGCTGCTGACCCCAAAACTAGAAATATAAACACCCATGTTCTGTAGTGGACATGTATATCAAACCACCAGTTCCAGTGTGGAAAAAATACTGCTTTCTTTTTCATAACAGGTTAACTTTTTATTCTGTACTTGATGTTACATGCATGATAGATAAAGTGAGTGAACAAAACCTCCAAAACAACCTTAAAGTATTGTCTTTCCTATGGACTGTGGGTTAGAAAGCTTCAGTATTTGAGTTTTAGAGTGATTCCTGCAGGAAAAGGGCACATGTTCCCAAAATCTAATAAAACATGTTCATAAAAGCCAGAGGATGAAGGCTGGCCTCTGAGTAACAGGAGGTGCTGGTGCTAAGTACTGGCCGGACTCTGTTGTGCATTTTCCAATAGCTTTACTGATACAGAATTGATGTGCAATATAAGCACTAATAAGAATATAATTTATTGTGTTTTTTTAGTTACAGTCATAGTTATACAACCACCACTACAATAAATTTTAGAATGCTCTTTCTTGTTAACCTAAAAAACAATCATATCTGTTATATCTGTTAGCAATCCCCCAAAGCCCAGCTCCCAGGCCACTGTCTTACTTAATGTATGTGGCTCATCTATTCTGGACACTTTGTATACACTGAATCATACAGTATGTCACCTTTTGTACTTTTATTTCACTTGCCATAATACTTCCAGAGCTCATCCATAGGTCAGCACACATCATTCTGGGTATATTGCAAAGGGATCATGTAGCTTGTTAAAGACAGAGAAGAGAGGCTAGAGCAATGGCTCATGGAGCAGAGCACTGAATGCTCTTGCAGAGGACCCAGGTTCAATTCCCAGCACCCACATAGCAGTTAACAACCATCTGTAACTCCAGTTCCAGGGGGATCTGATGCCCTCTTTTGAACTCCAAAAGCATTGCATGACATAGATGCACTCACATACATGCAGGTAACACACTCATTAACATAAAGTAAAAATAATAAATAAAATGCAAAAAATTGAGATAGAGGAGAATGAAAATCACAGTAATTTTAAACATTTTGTGGTTTTAGGATGGTTATTACATGTCTAAGTGAAATACAAATAGGTGATCCACATGTAAAAAATGAAAATAGTCATAATATATAAAATACCCTTACAACTCAATAACAAGCCAAAGAACCCAATAACTCAGACCAGCTTTGAACTTTCTGTGTAACTGAGGATGACCTTGAACTTCTAATCCTCCTGCCTTCACCTTCACCCAATTAAGAACACTTTTTTCTCATTGTGTATGCATGTGTGTATGATGTATGTGTGTGTATGTGTATATGTATGATGTATGTGTATATATGTGTGTGTGTGTTCATGCTACAGCAAGCATGTGGCGGTCAGAGACAACTTCATGGAGTTGATGCTCTCCATCCATGTTTATGTGAATTCTGATGATGAAACTCAGGTTGTCAGGGCTGCATGGCAACCCCTTTACCCTCTGAGCTATCTTACTGACCCCCTAAGCAACCCACTTTTTAAAGTAGGCCAAGGCTGTAAATGTATCTCAGTTGTAAAGTGGAGTACCTGTTTAGCATGCAAAAAGCTCTGAGTTTAATCCTAAATGCCAAATAAAACTAGACATCTGGTATACATTTGTAATCCCAGTTCTCAAGAGACAGGTGAAGGCAGGAGGATTAGAATTTCAAGGTCATCCTCAGTTACATAGAGAGTTCAAGGTTAGCATGGGCTACAGAAGACTCTTTCTCAAAAGAAAAAAAAATCAGTGGGGTTAATAAGGCATAAATATAAAGGATAATAACTTAATTGAAACTTTATGGAAACTTTCAACACAGTTCATTGACTCCTCACAATAAATTGTATGGCTACATCAACATAAAAAAGAAGTGGAGAAGGGAAAACCGGCTCAGTCTTTAAGAGCACTTATTCCTCTTCCAGAGGACCTGAATTCGAATCCCAGCACCCACATTGGTTGGCTCTCATCTGCCTGTAACTTGAACTCCAGGGCATCCAAGTACTCCCTTTTGGCCTTTGCAGACACCCACATGCATGTGTACGTACCCAAACATATACACAAATACAGACATACATGTACACATAAAAAAATAATAAAAATAAATCTTAGAAAAAATAAGTAATGGCTGGAGAGATGGCTTAGTAGTTTAGAGTACTAACCAGTGCTCTTGTAGAAGATCCACGTTTGATTCCCAGCACTCACATGGTGACTAACAACTGTCTGAAACTCCAGTTCCAAGGAATCCAATGCCTTCTTCTGTCCTCTGCAGGCATTCATTGCACACACATAATACATTTACACACAAGCAGGGAAAATGCTCATACACATAAAATAAAAATAAATAAAAAGTTTAAATACATAAATAAGTAGATTAGGCCAAATACTCTAACATTCACTAAAGGATATATAAAAGTAAGCATATGAAAAGAGAGTCCAATACCACTTGCCTACCAGGAAACCCATAACTTAAAACCACAATGTGATACCATCCCATAGCCATTAGAATGGTTAACAGTATTCAACCTGACAATACCAAATATTGAAAAAGACTTGGAAAAACTGGAAGTCTCTACATTGCTTTTGGAAATGTAGATGGTGGAGCTGCTTTGTAAAACAACTTGGTGCTGTTTTTAGAATGACACTACACTTCCTTACCAGAAGATGCAATCATTCCACTCCTGGGTATTTATTAAGAGAAATGAAATGGTGTGTCCATTCAGAGGCTTATCTGCAAATACTTACTGCAGATTTCCTTGTAATAACCAAAGTGAGGATATCAATGTGTAAATAAACATTCCACTGGTGTTCTCAACAAGAAAGACCAAACAGTAATACACACAAAGAGGATGACTCTCAAAATCATTACACTGAGTGAAAGAAGCCAGACACAAGAACAACACACGTGAGTTTTTGTGTACAAATACAAACCAATATAAAGAAACAAAAAGAGCTCCAATAGTCCTGCAGTTCCACGCTGAGGGAAGGAGACACTGAAAGGACGCAGGAATCTTTCAGAGGATGAAAATGCCCTTTGTTGTAACTATGATTGTAATTTGAAGAGTATGCATAATTATCAGAATGCATCCAGTTATATACTGCAGATGGATTTAACATACACTATAAAGAGTCAATTCCATACACCCCCTTCCTGACCCAACCAGACAGGTTTTTACTTATTTCACTCCACATCTTTTTCTACAAGTAAAGGCATTGCTTTGGGGTCCAAAAAGAAATATTTTAAGTTGGACAGTGGTTCTCGAGTAGCCTAATTCAAGGTGGATTTTTGTTTTTATTTAAGAATACCCATGCATGTTACACAGCGGTCTAGTAACAGCCTGAGGCAAAGCTTACACATTCAGATCTTATCCAGTAGATAATCAGAGGGAAGGAGAGTGACAGGTGATGGGGAAGGAGAGAGGGCAAATCTCAGGGGACGCATTCTCTAGCTGGCCACAATTCACAAGCAGCACAGAGGACAGATCATCACATCTCAGCAGTCGTAGGAAACACCTGCCTTTGAAACAGTCTGTTGAGAAGAGGAAAAATGATAATTTATCAGCTGGATCATCTCTGTCTCCTCTGACACAAATTCCTAGGGTACATGAATTCCCTAGCCCCCTGCACCGGGAAGCAGCGCCTCAACAGGAGGCACAGGCCCCGATGTCAGTGCTTGTACAAGCTGGCTCTGGAGTCTATGATAGTGTCTGAGTTTTGTAAGTCTTTTGGCCAATGAGCACCTTGGAAGTCTTCCTTGTGACTGCTTGAACTGGGAGAAAGAGAAGTACATCTTAGCTAGAAGAGGAAATAGAATTGGGTACTTGCAATCTGGGCCCGGAAAATTCCTCCTTTCTGGGGAATATGCAGCTTCCAAAAGAGGTTGTCAGGACCAGGGAGGTGGGAAGCATCTCTGCTGTGCTAGTGTCCCCAGGCCCAGGGAGACTGGAAGAAGTAGGTTCAGCCATGGAACATTACTTAACCATTTTCTGGGTAATACCAGCTTTTAGATTAACAGTATGAATGTGAAGTATTCTCCAAAAGGCTCATGTGTCAAAGGCTTGGTCCCCAGTTTATAGACTCGGTCATGTAGAGGTGGTTGGGTCATGAGAGCTCTGACTTCATCCCTCAATGGACTCATATTTGATGACATTATTGGGAAGTGATGAGAATTAGATGATGAAGTCAGGTAGGAATCAAGGTGGTCTCCCCCTCTTCATGCTTTTATTCTTTGTCTAACACGTCCTTCCACTTTGACGTTTCTGCCTTAAGCAAGGAGTCATGTGATCACCAACTAAAACTTCTGAAGCCATGAGCTGTAATAAAACCTTCCTTCTTTAATTTGTTTTCTTAAGTATTCTGTTGCAGTGACAAAAAGTGCTGAACACACTAGCTATTAGTATTATTAGGTTTTAATAGTGACCCCAGAAAGTCATGTTTACCAGAAGTCTGTAGCTTTGATTGCTTTGGTAATATGGTTTTTGCAGAAACAAGTCAAGATTGTAAGGTTCTGGGTTTGAGAGAAGCAGCAGACAAGAAGGGACCAGAGACTCTGCTGGGAGCTAACAGGACCCGGTTTTATTAAGAGAAGACCAGCTGGGACTAGCTTCTCTGCACCCACTAGTGGAGAAATGCTAACCCCCTTACCCCCATCTTGGGGCTGGGGCTCTGGGGAACCAAACTCGTGTGCCAGGCTCCAGATCAGGATGGAGGAGTTCCCTCAGGGAGAGTGCGAGAGGCTAACTCTCCAGGAGTGCGAGCTCAGCCCAAAAGCCCAAGTCCCAGTTCCAGTTCCAGTTCCAGTTCCAGTTCCAGTTCCAGTCTAAGTCCAAGTCCTCAAACCTCAAAGCCTCAAAGCCTCAAAGCCTTGAAAAACCCTCAGCCCCTTCCTGGCTTTTAGGGGAGGGGAGTTGGGATTGCCATGACATCTGATTGATGTTTTAGGTAAGCTTCTGGCCAGGAAGTAGTCCTTTTTACAACTGTTTGTGAATCCTGGGTTGGGGACCTTATCTATTAAAAGTCAGTTCCTTTCTCAGATCTCTCAGATCTCAGAGGCCCGGGAGAGTCTGGTTTGGAACTGCTGGGGGAGGGGTTGGAGGGTCCAGTCACACGTAACAAAGATGAGGTCATTTTGGAACTTGGAATGGTGGCCCACACCTATTAGAACTGAGGATGTTTGAGGCACAATTGACTCAAGTTATAGGCACATAGTAAATTTCAGGCTAGCCTGGTTTACAGAGAGAGACCCTGACTCAAAAAAATCAATGAAGTCAGTGTGTGGTGGTACATGACTTTAATCCCAGCACTCAGGAGGCAGAGGCAGGTGGCTCTCTGTGAGACTGAGGCCAGCAGGTCTACATAGTGAGTTACAGGCCGACTGGTGCTACAGGCAGACCTTGTCTGAAAAACAAATCCAAACACGGGGCTGGAGATGTGGTTCAGGGGTTAAAAGCACTTGCTGTTCTTGCGGGTTCAATTCCCAGCACCCACATGGTGGCTCTGTCACCCTTTTCTGGCCTCCAAGACCACTACACACAAATCAGTAAACAAACTGGCAAACAAAACACTTGTACAAGTAAAAATAAATGATTTTAAAATAAATAATTTAAAAACAAAACAAAAAAAGGATGAAGTCACATTAGACTAGTATGGGCTCTAAATCTGACAACTGGGGTTGTAATATAAATTATATTGGCAAACTGTGCTTTTTGAGACTGGACTCTGGGACCAAGGCCAGTCCCCTCATCTCACACTCAAGCATGTTTATCTCAAGTGTCCTCTAGTGTCCTCTGAGACTCCTTATCCTGGGGTAGGCTGACACCTTGGCTTTCTAACTTAGATAAGGAAAATAACTTAGATAAGCAAACAGCTCAGGGCATTAAAACCTTTTTGCCCTTAAGAACATCTAGAAGAGAAATCAAGCCTGTGGTAGGGCTGGAGAGATGACTTAGTGGTTAAGAGCACTGGTTGCTCTTGCAGAGGACCTGGGTTCAATTCCCAGCACCCACATGGCAGCTAACTTCAGTTCCAGGGGAAGCCAATGCCCTCTTCTGACCTCCTAGGCCACTGCACCACCTGCATGTACTTACATATATGCAGGCAATACACTCATACACATAAAATAAAAATAATAAATTTTAAAATGCCTATGATGGAAGTGAGAAGGTGGAAGCTCTGCCAAGAAATCTCTCAATCGACAACTCCAGCATGGTTGTTCCCAGTCATTTCTGCTAGATGTGTAAACACACACTTGTTCTTTTATTTTTGCTCGCTCTCTCGTTCGGGTCACCCGGGTCATTTCTGCTGGGTGCAGTGAGCACCCAATTTGTTGACGTTACCTTTGCTTGCTCCCTCATTCAAGTTCCTCCAGTTGTTTCTGCTGGATGTCATGTCATCTGCTACTTGCTATTTGTTCTCTACTTTTGCTACCTGCTTACTGAACTCATTGAAACTGAAAGTTCTGCCATGATAGATTCTTCTCTGAATGGAACAGGAGTCATTATAAGAGGGAAATTTGGATATAGAGGCACAGACACTGGAGGGATGGCCCTGTGAAGACAGAAATTAATGGGCCCCTGCTCAGAGTCAAGAAACCCTAAGGATTGCTAGGAACCACCAGAAGCTAGAAGATGTAAAACAGCGCTCTTCCCAGAGCCCTTGGAAGCATGACTCTCCAGCCAGAACCTCAGCCTCTAGCCTCTGATAGAGACAAACTTCTGTTGTTTCAAGCTGTTAGGTGAAACAAAGTGAAAGCTGAGAAAGGACTATGAGGTTCATGGCCATGGAGAGACATGGGGACCTTGACAAGAGCTATCATTGGAATGGTGGGACAGAAACCTTCATTCAACAGTTTCAAAAGAGGATCAGGAAGAGGATGTGGAGGCAAGTGTGTACACACTTTTGAGGAGTGGGGGTGCAAAGAGCCGCAGGGACAGAAGTTGACCAGCAAGAAAAGGAGAACCTGTCATATGACTGTAAGAAAACAAATTCTGCTAACAGCTCATGAGCTTGGAAGGTAACACAGGCGTCTAGAAAGGAATGCACCCAGCTGACACTTACTGCAGCCTATATTAGACAAGGCAGAGATCCCCGCTAAGCTGTGCTGGCTCCACATTTGTCAAGGTTTGAACATGGTTTCCAACTGGTGCTGCTATCTTAAGAGGTGGCGAAAAGTTTAGGAAGTGTCCTAGTTTGCCTTCAATGGCTGTGAAAAAACACTCTGACCAATACCAACTTAAGGAAGAAAGGGTTTGTTTGACTTACACCTCCCAAGTCACAATTCATCACTGAGGGAGCCCAGGGGAGGAACTCAGGAGAGGAACCTGGAGGCAGAAGCTGGAGCACAGGCCATGGAGGAATGCTGCTTACTGACTTGGTCCATGCTCATCCTGCTTTCTTATACAATACTCAACAATCAAGAAAATGTCCCACAGACATGGCCACAGGCCAATCCAATGGAGGTAATTCTCCAGTTGAGGCTCCCTCAACCCAGGTGTGTCAAGTTGACAACTAAAATTATCCAGCACAGGCGACAAGTCCTCACTGGAGGAAGTAGGTAATTGAAGATGCTGTTTTGGAGGTTATATCTATCCCTTTGCTTATTCTTCCAGCCATCATGAAGTGAACAGCCTCCTCCACATGCTCCCACAGTTGTGATGTTCTGCCTCCCACTCGCCCATAAGCAAAGAAGCCAAGGCCTGTGGACCAAAAACTCTGAAGCAAAATTGACCATTTCTTCCCTAGGTTGTTTCTACCAGAAATGTCTTCATAGCTACACTAGAGTAAGTAATGCACTCATAGTGGTTGCAACCTGAATCTGTACGCTGAGCATAAAGGGATATTAAGGAATCATTAACTTCTAACTTCTAATGTTCTTTTCCTTGGTGATACATACTAAAGTATTCAGAAACTGTTTATTTTTTTAAAAAAAAAGAGTTTATTTTAAAATAATAGCAAAGAAATAATCAGATAAAAATATATGAATAAAATATGGCCAAATGTTAGTAATTAATGTTTTTCTGGGTGCAGTGAATTTTATTGATACTATGTAACAAGGGCCTGGGATTACACCTGAGCGGAAGAGAGAGTCTCAGCATTTGGGGGGCTGAGTTGGGCAGGGACTCCCTAGCTGCCAAAGGTCTCTCTCTTCCTCTCCTGCTCTTGCTGGGGTGGGTGATTCAGAGCTGCTTACTCCTTGGAAACCATGCAGACCTCGAGGTCCACCACCTTGTTTCTGTAGCAAAGTTCACTGTCATATCAGGAGCTGAGCTTGACAAAGTAGATGTTGAGGGTAATGGCAGCCCCAGAGTCACTGCTAAAGTCAAAGGAGACGATCTGGTTCAAGGGATCGTGGTACCTACTTCCCCACCTTCTTGATGTCATCGTATTTGGCAGCTTTCTCTAGATGGCAGATAAGATCCATGACTGACATATTGAGGCTGGGCATAAGGAACACATAGACCAGTGAAGGAGCCATTGATGGTAACAATGTCCACTTGGGCAGAAGTGAAAGCAGCCCATGTGACCAGGTGCCCAGTACAGTCACATCACTCTGACGTTGACCATCACATCCCAGGGCTCATCTGACACTACATAAGAAGACACAAAATGGGGAGAAGCATAGTGAAGTTAGTCATTACTAAATCCTGGGGATGAGGGTAGGGAGAGAGAGAGGAAGAGAGAGAGAGAGAGAGAGAGAGAGAGAGAGAGAGAGGTCTTAGTCTGTCTCCTCCATTTCTTCCTTTTTGCCGCTTCCTGGATGCAGCTTTGTCTCCTTTGGCCTGCCATCTTTCTGAAGGGTGTGCCTGCTAAAGCATATTTTTTTATAATCTCTTAAAAGTTGGGGTAAGCCTTTAAATGGGGCAAGCTATGTATGGAGGAATGGTGCTAGATGACAAAACAGTCTGCTCTCGGGAGGTCTGGGGACCGGGGGCTGACATGTCTTGGCAGGCTGGCCCTCATTTGAGCAGGCCTGCCTTTCAGCGCCTGCTATGCTCTCCTGGTGCCAGGTGCAGCTGGCTCTCAGCATCCCTCTAACAACGCCTCAGCCTTAATTCCTTAGCAGAAAACCCACTCCTTCAGCACAAGCCACGTGTTCTGATGGTTCCCATCTGACAGCTGGGGCCCCTAGCCCAGCCCCACAGATGCCCAGTGTTCCTTTTACAGGCTCTGGTATGTTCCTGCCAACCAAATCCACTTCCTTTACGATCCTCTTTCAGGGTGTCCTTTTCTGGGCCTTGTGTGTCACGCCAATGCCTTGAACACTTGATGAAAAGATTCAGGGGCTGAGAACTTGAATCAATGGGGTCTTTTTAGTTTTGAACATCAGTAAACAGCACGAATCAGTGAACGGCTTCGGCCCTGTGGTGATTCTAAGCTTGCTGTGGTCTCTGGCCAGCGTTAGACCCTGCTGAGAATGCCTCTTGTTACTGCTGGCTAATAAAGAATGTCGCCCTTTTTCCCTAGTTTGAACACACTCCAAAATGTTGGCCTGAAAGATTGATTTAACACTGGAGAGCCTTGAATGCAAAAATCTTTAACTTCCCCCTTTAGACCGCCCATTGACTGCTCTAATCGTTCGCTTTCCTCTTCATTTTACTCTGCACTGTTTGGATCAGCTTGGTAGTGCAACTGCAATCTCTTCAGCACTTAGAAAGACATGCCAGGATCTTTTCTATTGACTGAGGTACAAATCGTGTAATTAGAGATGAAAAGTTTCCGGTAACCTTTAACTTGTGACTGTGCCTTTGTCAAAATGGCCCCCTGTCACTATGTTTTGGGTTTGTTCTTGTTACTGTTGTTTGTTTGTGAAACAGCTCACAATCAATTCAGAACCACCAGCGAAGAACATGGTCCTCCTTATATTTTACTAAAATAGTCATTGATGTAATTAAAACCATGGGGAAAATAGTCCTAAAAAAGGATGTAAGAGGGCTGGAGCAATGACTCAGTGGTTAGGAGCACTGGTCGCTCTCACAGAGGACCCCAGGTTCAGTTCCCAGCACCCTTATAGCAGCTAACAACTGTCCACTAACTCCAGGTCCAGGGCATCTGACGCCCTCGTCTGACCTCTGTGGGCATTGCACAACACTGGTGTACTACATACATGCAGGCAAAACATTCATACACATAAAATAAAATAATAAAATATTTTTTTAAATGATGTAAGGACTAGAAATGTCACTCAGCAGTGCAGTGTTTGCCTAGTATGCATGAAATTGTGCAGAAATTAAAAGATTTAAGACCAAAAAACTATTATTGTCCACAGTAGTACTGAATATTTAATAAGAGACTAAACCTCTGTTGCTATTTGAAGTACGAGAGCATGAGGTGGATGTGGGGCGGCTTTACCAGGCTCTGCCAACATCTTGGGAAATGCTCAGGATAGTACAAAGGTTCAACAGCAGATGCAGAGCCAGAAAACAGGGCTTCCAATCCCAGTCCCAGTCCTAAGTAGCTGTGTGATCTTAGAGAGCTTATTCTCTGTGCCCTGGACTCCTCACCTGTAGGATCAGAGTTCCTACCCCAGGTGAAGACTTAAGTTCCTATCTGCAGAAACGCAGCCCTCACCATGAGCATCGCTGTTGTCATCCTAATGGATGATGGCTAGCCTCTGCTCAGTTCTCACAGCCCTGGCAACGTCACCCAAGTGTAGTGATAGTTCCTCCCCACAGCCCTGCTTACTCACCTTGCCCTGTCTTTACCAAGTGGTCAAGAAGCCTGTGACTCCCTGAAGCAATCTACCACCATTTTGATGGGACATATGAAGCCTGAAAGCTTTTGGCAGGAAGACAAGAAACAGAAAACACCAGGCTGCAGGGTAACAAGAGCTGGCTTTTCAAGTGTTCTGTACTTTTTTGTTGTTTTGGTTATTAGCTTCAATGAAGAGAGTTGAGCTCATTGTGTCCCTGAATTTTAGGTGCATGTTTGTCTTTAACCTACCTAAGTCCTCTCCCTTGCCTCATATTTTACTTATTTTTGTGCTTATTTGCCCTCTTCCTACATCTTCCCACCCCACCATTCAGTTTCCAAGTCTCTGTGTGAAGAGCTGCTGCTGAGTGCATATCTTTAAGTTGCATAAGGTATTTGTGGAACAGTTCCCATAAGGTCTTGATTCAGGGGCACCAATCTTTTTAAAAATATTTCTTTCGGACAGTTACGTGGGTAGAATGTGTCATGACCGTGTCCATCACCCTCTCTCCTCCCCTTCCCACTCTTGCTCCCTGATTCTTATGAACTCTTCCCCAATGTCCCCTCCAATCCCCAGGTCTTTTTGTTATGTGCTAGTCTTGTGCAGGTAGTCACAGCTGCTGTGTGTTAGTGATTGCAACAGCCACAGCATATCCTGAAGACAGTGTTGCACAGCAACCCAGAGCATCCATCCTCAGTGCCAGCAGAGGACAAAAGAGGGTGTCAGATCCCCTGGAATTGGAGTTATAGATAGTTGTTAATCACCCTGTGGGTGCTGGGATTTGAACCCCGGTCTTCTGCAAGAACAGCCAGTGTTCTTAATTGCTGAGCCATCTCTCCAGCCCCCAGACTGCTTTCTTATACAACCTAGGCTCACCTGCTCAGGGTGGCACCACCAACCATGGGTTAGGCCCTCCCTTATCACTCAACAATCAGGAAAATGTCCAACAGACATGCCTGCAGATCAGTCCCATAGAGAAAATTCCCCAGTTGAAGTTTCTTCTTCCCAGGGGTGTTGAGTTGACAACTGAAGCTGTCCAGCACACCAGGTGATGGACATACTGGTTGTTTCCAGTCACCCTTACATAAAACTGAGTACCCACATACTGCTATGTACAAAGTGAAGTCTAGGTCAGTTAAAAACCAAATTACGATCTGTGCCTGGTAGTGCACTCCTGTTCTGGAGCTCCATTGTTTGATAAAACACGGACCAAAACCATCTTGGGAAGGAAAACGTTTCTTTCAGCTTACAGTACAGTCCTTCATCAAGGGAAGTCAGGGCAGGAAGCTGGAGGCAGAAGCTTCTAGGATTCTGGGATGTTGCTCTGTCTTCAACTTTGGGATAGGAAAGTCATTGAGTGTTCAGAGCTTAGTGAAGCTTCCAAGCCTTTTGGAACCCAGAAGATCATGCATGAATCCCACACATAGGACACTGAGTTATTTACAGTGTTCAATTTGGGTTTTGATACACTGGGACAATTAATGCTGGTTAGCTGGGGCTACCAAAAAGCAGCCATGATTAATGAGACTAGCATCATTGAGGTGAAATCCTCTGGGAAGTATTTCCTCAGGGTCAGCACACAGAAGCTGTGGTACAGGGGGATCAAGGCTACATATCAAGCTGGTAACTGAACTTGGCAATATGTAAAGGTCTCCCATCTGGTGGTACAAAAGCTACAGAACTGAAAGGTCATGGAGAGACTCCGAGGCTTTGCAACAGCAGAGGCCAAGAGATACCATTGATGAAGGTGCAACCTCAGCTGCAGTAGAGACTCCAGTATACTGGAGATGCCAGGACCATGGGATGACCCCTAAGCAGCAGGTATGGAGTAGAGCTGATCTGAGTCTATGAGACAAGTTGTGTGTTCTTTGGATGGCAGAGTCAGAGAAGTGGATTAAGTCACAAAGCAGTGTTCCTCTGTGGTCTCTGCCTTCGTTCCCCCTCCGGGATCCTCCCCTGACTCCTCATGATAGATGGTGATCTGGAAGTTGGAAACTGAAACAAACCCTTTCCCCACGTTAGATTTGGTCATTGTGTTTTATCATGGCAATAAAGAAGTAAACTAAGACAACCCCTAAATCCTAGCTCTTGGGAGGTGGAAGCAGGAAGATCAGGAGTTCAAGGCCAGTCTCAGGTACTGAGTGATCTGGGAAAGAAATTCTTAGTTCAGAAGCATAACATTTCTATTATTCATGTTTCTTTCATTCAAGTTGGTTCCCCAGGCTTTCTCTTCTTTTGGTTGGCCCTTCTCAATTGCTGCAAGATTCTTTCCTATAAGGACATAAATGGAAGAAAAACACAACTTTAAAGCTTCCCTTTTCCCTGCTTAGTTTTTTCTTTTATATGTTAAAGTAGAGGTTTTTTTCAGTTTGTTTTATTGTGTTTTGTTTGGTTTGTAGGCTCCTCTACAAATCCTCCAACTATGACCCTGGGCCAAATCCAACCTTCAGAGTATTTTAACACAGCCTACTAAGAAAGACTTTTGCCTAATTAACTGGCTGAAAAACACACAATCAAAAATACCTAGCAACATAAGAACATTATATGAAATACAACTTCAATGTCATCAAATTAAGTTCTACTGGGTCCCAGGAGTGCTCCTTTATTTCCATGCTATAGGAGGCCATTTACTCTAGCTTCAGAGTGAGTGCTTATGATGGAGACCACATAATCCACAGGCCAGAGGATTTACTGCCTGCCTTCTTGCAGAACAAGCCTCCATAGCCCCTGAGCTAGATTGTATGTCCCTCAAAGTAGGGCATGCAGCCAGAGCACTGTAATTCCATGTTGCTTGCCTTGCATGTCACATTACTCACTTCTACCTCTCATATAACAGAAGAATCTTTCATTCTCACATAACAGGAAAGGACAGGCATTAATTTCTGTTCAGTAATGTCAGATGAGGACCTCAGTCAATGTCTCTTTACTCTTTTATTTTCCAGTACAGGGGACTGAATCCAGAACCTTGTGCACCCCAGGCAAGGGCACTACTCCAGCCCTACCTGGGCCCTCATAGCTTCAAGATGGCTGTTGCAGTTCCTTGGATCATTTTCTCAAGTATGTTCAAAGACAGAAAACTGGCAGCAACACAAGAAAAGAACTTGACATAGTCTGCAGTCACGTACTGCAGGCTGGTGTTTTGGTCAATGACAGACTGCACTTATAATAGTAATAACATTAGATTGAGATGGAGCTGGGCTGAGGATGTAGCTGGATGATAGAGCTAGCATGTATAAGTGCCTTGGTTGAATCCTCACCAAGGAGAAAAAAAAAAAGACTATATTGGAGCCGGAAGTTTCCTGTCACTTAATTATGTGGCAGTTGTCATGACATCATAACGTAGCACATTACTCTGATTCCAGTGTGGATATACCAACAGCACTGCCAATTACGTACAGTATATCATAGTTGATATTAAAGGGCCATGTACTGGTTTATGTGTTTACTATGTTCTACGGCTTATTACTATTTTAGAATGCAGTCTCACTTATAAGAAGGTTTTCTGTAAAACAGTAAATGGTGTTATGTCTGCAGCAGTTTCTATACCTGAGGCCCATGGGGTGACTGACCTCCACCATCCAGGCTTTGTAAATGCACTTGACTATGTTCCCATAAGGACAACACATTCATCAGAATGTATCCTGTCATTAAACAATGCATGGTTGTACTTCCCTCTTAAAGGAGAGTCTTGGCATTAACCACAGTGGATCATGATCTCCCCTCTAAGAGGAAAGTACAATTGTACATTGTTTAATGACAGAGTACACTCTGATGAATGTGTTGTCCTTATGGGAACATTGTCAAGTGAATTTACACAAGCCTGGATCTCTGGTTCTCAATGGACAGGTCCTCTCCTATGTAAGGGAGATCATGACTCACTGTGGCTAATGCCGTGGGGTGCGGGTGGGGGTCTGAGGAAGCTGTAGGAGATCTCTACCCAGACTCCAACAGCATAAGGGACCAGGGAAAAATAGAATGGCTGCCAAGTAGGCAGTGACAAATGTCCACCCCACAGCTGACCAACAAGGAGGCTGAGTACTGATCTTAGAAAGGCCACCTCAAGCTAGGCCTCACGCCTGTAATCGTAAATAACACTCAGGAGGCTAAGGCCGGTGGGTTGCGATGAGTTCCAGGCCAGCCTAGGCTACAGAGTGAGAGAGTGAGACCCTGTCTCAAAACAAAACAAAACAAACTCCTTAAGCTGGGTCTGGTAGTATAGGCCTATAATACCAATACTTGAGAAGCTGAGGCAGATAGATTACCACAAGCCAAGTCCTGCCTGGACTTTACAGTGAGTTACAGGACAGCCAAGTACAGAGCAAGATCCTGCCTCACAAAAGCATAAAACAAAATAATTTAAAGAAAAAAAGCAACCCAAAAATCTGAACTACTTTTGAATACAGAAGCAAAGAACAGATTAATTATTTTTCTAAATGATTTCATATGATTTTCAAACCACAGATGCACAAAAGCTATCTGAGTAGCTTCTGTGAATTCTGTTTGACTTATCCTAGTAGAAAGCAGTGTTCCACAGTCAGGACTCAAGCTAGACAGAGTCAGGTAATTCAAGGTTGTAAGTTGGACAGCACCCCAGGGCCTTGTGCAGTCAAAGCTCTTACAACCATCGGCTTGTCAGGATCACCAGAGTGATGGTTACACCAGCAATCAAACAGAAGTATGGTAATGAGTTATAGCCAAGGTACACAGGGAGCATAAGAAGGAAGGCTGGGACGTGAACACACAGGTTCCAACGAGCCCCAGAGCCAGAGCGGGGCATGTGACCCTGGCCCTCATGAGTCAGAGCCCATAAGATGCCCCAACAGACGGTTCCTTTGATGCTCCTCACTCACATGCCATGCGACCTGTTTATGAACCCACACAGGCCAGCTTCAGAAGATGGGGCCAGGAAGGCACACAAAAATAAGGCTTAGCAAGAAAAGCAGCAGGCTTAAAATGAGAAATCTTGAAATGCCCCTTTCATAGGGAAAGAGTTTTGACTCTATATTTTTATATACTCCTCAAAACATGTATTACTGGGGATGTATGTAAGTGGAATAGTACTTACTGGCATGCATAAGGCCATGAATTTAATCCTCATATGGGGGGGGAGAGAGAGAGAGAGAGAGAGAGAGAGGACTTCGTTGTGTCACACCAGTGTTTCAACTTTTTTCCACATGCAGCCTTGGTAGACTCTGTCCTCACTCTTGCCCTGTCCTGTTTCAGAAACCCCACCTGCCTTTAAGATCCAACCACGAATACCTGAGTCAGTCCACATGGTCTTCCCCTAGGAACCTGGAGCAAATGGAGACCATCAGGAGAAATAGCAAACATACATAGAACAAATAAACACTGTTTTTTATGAAGCTTTTTGTCTTGACCAGACAAGTATCTATCTCTTTGTCCCCTAATGCCAGAAGATGGTGCTTAAACAACAAAATATATCTAAATTTGCTAAACTTTAAGTTTTGACTCCTGCTATGAGCTCTTGGTTTATCCAAACTTCTCCCAACTCATTCTCAAATATAGGAATGAGAGCTCTGTGTCTCAGCCAGACATTGAAAACTTCTCTTCAGGGATATTAGTAAGCATTTATCAGAGAAAATCGTGAGCCAGCTGCACAGAAATAGGTCACACAATGTGCCACACTCGTTTATTCCAGTCCTATGTTCTAGTTGCTTCCACCACACACTCCACTTCTTTTAAACCCATAAACAATGTCCTGAAGACTTTCCTGCCAACAGTTTACTCCATCTTACACGTGGTAAACCATAAGGAATGGAATATTTCCTCAAATATTTTAGACAGTTCACATATACTGAATACCACTGGTTTTATCAAGAACCAGTTTCTAATATCCACTATATAAGACTTTTAGGGCCAGTAGGAACAGTTTCAAAAATGCTTACAGTAGTTGCTTTGAAAGTGTGTCTGATCAGACACTACCTGACTAACTCTAGACTGTTAAGTTCTTGCTGAATAACCTAATACATTTTATTTGTTTGTTTTTGTGGTACTAGGAATTGAACACAGGACCTTGGGCATGCTAGACAAGCACTCTACTGTCAAGCCCTAACTGCCTCTGAAAATAAAAAGCAACGTGAAAAGGAAGCTTCACAAAGACAAGAATTTTTGTTTTGCTCTCTGCTCTCTAAACAGTGACTGGCAGGAATGACAGGTGAGCAATTCCACATTGACTTTGCAGGAGTATTTAAGTTACCAGCATCAGAAAATCTGGTCTGGCTGTGAATGTACTTCACACAATAGTGACAGGAGGAAAAGCCCTGAGAGTCTGCCGCTGCACAGCCCTCTCTTTTTAATTTAAGACCTTTGTGGTGACTCTCAGAGTTCCCTCTAGAAACCAGCTTCTTGGCATATCAGCAATCCCATTAGAACAAAAGATGCAGAAATCGAAACACCATCAAGTGCAAATGGATGACAATGCCAAGATTCAAACAGTGGGGGTGTTCGGAAGCCCTGTCCCTCAGGGACTGAGCCACCCACTGGGTTTGTTCAGCCTGGCAGTTGACTCTAGCCTGGCAGTTGACTCCAGCCTCTCGGCTCCTCAGGTGTCAACACCCAGCCAGGCCTGAGCAGCCGGGGCCCGCCCTGCACCAGTGCGTGTGCACGACGCTCCGGTCCACACTTCTGCCTGGCGGCATGGGAAACTGAGCAGACATCATACTTTTTATGACCCATTATTATCTGACATACAACGTGAACTAAGAAAACGTAGAAGGTGAAGGACAAGGTGGAAAGCATCTGGAATACAGCCTTTTTATAAGAACTGATTGTGCAAGAAAGGGCACGTTATTCCGTATTTAAGCTAAAGTGTATTTCATTACACTTAAAATATTCCCTATGAAATCACATTTCAAACACTTTTCAGTTTCCTTTATAAAATGAAATCAGAACAAGAGTTAGAATGGCCCTCATTATTGATATAGTCTTCCCAACTTTGAGCTGTCAACAAGAATATTCCAGAGTTCACTCTACTCCTTGCCCTATGTCATGAGCTCCTTTGTAGTTATATTTCTGTTTAAATCCTACCATCTTCAAAGGTGAGCAGATGAGACCCAGTCTGTGGAGCAGGTGCCTAGCATGCAGGAAGTCTGGGTGTAATCCTCAGCACTGAAGAAAACCCAGCAAGGTAGCAGACACCTCACTACTAGCTGCATAGTGAGCGCAGGACCAGCCTTCGATACTTGACCCTGTCTCAAATACAACATTAGTTAATTAACCCTATCATCATCTTTAAGTTATTGAACAAAAATAATACAAAAGGGGCCCAAGCACGGTGGTGCACACCCTTAATCCTAAGACTCAGAACCCAGAAGCAATGAATCTCTGTGAGTTTGAGGCAAGCCTGGTCTACAGAAAAAGTTCCAGGCTAGCCAGGGCTGCATAGTGACACCCTATCTGAAACAAAACAAAACAAAAAACCTTACAAAGGTAGTTGATAGATATAATATACTGAAAAGAAAGTAAAATCACACACTTGGTGTTCTCGCTTAAAATACACCTAAATATTCAGACCACTCCAAAATGGAACATTATACAAAGGTATAGTCGTCACCAACACTAATGTCATGAAAGATAAAACAGGTGAGGCAATCACTATTCCAAATTAAAGGAACATGACTGATCAGCTAAGTATGATTCATGATTCTGAGTAGGATCCTGATTGGGGTGAGGGTAGGGATGGAATTGCTCAAGATGTTATTAGGATAATTGGCAAAATTGGATAGTTGTATTGATGTTACATTTCTTGATTTTACTAATTGCACTAAGCTACATAGAATGTCCTCAGTCTTAGGAAACAGCTGAAGAAAATGAGGACAGAGCAACATAATGTCTACAACTTAGAGTTCATTTTAAGAGAGTGTATGGTATATGTATGTACATGTATGTCAATTCAATTTGCAAATGTGGTAAAATATTAAAAGTGGTAAATCTGAATAAAGGGTGCAGTAGAGTTCTTGAACTGGCCTTTTAACTCTTTGGTATCTTTAAAATTATTTCAAAACAAAGTTTAAAGTTGTTAAAATATAGGTACCCGATCTATACTTAGCTGACATTGAAACATTATCTTGAGAAAGACACTGATGACTAAGTTAAGATCAAAAAGTTTTACAAGATTTATTTCCACTATGAAAAGAGTGTTGGAGACGGACAGTCGGGTGTGGGAAGTGGTCATTAAATCAATTAGGGGTAATGTGAACTTGGCCTCTGTTTCCTCCTTTTTTTTTTTTAACATATCCACTCCTGGGAAATTGGTCAGAGAACAAGTACCAGATATGCATGAAAACATCCGCTAGTGACACTCATTTTCATGGATAGTGGCCGGCTTCTTCAACTTACCCGAATGGTGAGCAGGTCATACTCATGACAGAGTCTGCACTTCCCTCTATCCTGAGCATCCCTCTGGGCTTAGTTTCCTGCAACTTTTTCTAAGCATCTCAATCCACCACTCTCAGGGAGCCCTGTCTGTCCCTCCAGAATCATGCTGTCCAATAGAGGGGCCTCTGGCATACATGACTTTTGAGTATGTATAGCACAATGGTCTAAAGCAGCACACTGAGGTGTGCTGTAGAACACATCCTGGATCACTGAGGTGTGCTGTAGAACACATCCTGGATCACTGAGGTGTGCTGTAGAACACATCCTGGATAGCAAAGGCTTCACATGAGCTACAGGAATGCTGTTTCATTATCCAAATCATTTTAACAGTTTCTTTTTACTCTTTTAAAAATTTATTATGTGTATGAGTGTATTACCTGCATGTGTGTATGTGCACCTGTGTTGTACAATGTCTTCAGAGGTCAGAAGAAGATGTTGGATCCCCTGGAACTGGAGTTAGGATGCTTGTTAGCTGCCATATGGATGCTGAGCATTGAACCCTGGTCCTCTGCAAGAGCAGTCAGTTCTCTTAACTGCTGAGCCATCTCTCCAGCCCTCTTTCTACTCTTTTAAAATATTTTATTATTTTTATTTTATGTATATGAATGTATTGTCTGCGTGTGGGTAGATGCACCCATGTCGTGCAGTAGTCTCAGAGATCAGTAGAGGGTGTCAGATCCCCTGGACTGGAGTTGTGTGTGGTGTGTATGTGTGCATGTGTGTATATAGCATGTGCATGTGTGTCCTTATACTTTTGAAGCAAGTGCTTTCATCCACTGAACCATCTCTGCAGCCCCCTATTAACCATTTTAAAGTGAACAGTTCAAGTCCAGGCGTGGTAGGGGAAGCCTGTAATCCTAGCACTTGGGAGATAGAGGAACGAGAACTTCAGGGTCATACTTATCTGCATAGCAGGTTCAAGACTACTCTGGACTACATGAAGCCCTGTCTCAAGAGAATATTAATTAAACTGAATGATCCAGTGGCATCTTGTACAATCACAATGTTGCAAAGCCACCAGCTCTACCTACTCTCAAGCATCAACAACCCTCCGTCATGCCTGTTAAGCAGTCTTTCCATAGCCTTTCTCCCCACAGTCCCTGACAATCGCGGGTCTACTTTCTGTCTCTACAGCTTTCCCTATTCCAGGTTTTTTATACAAAAGGAATCATTCAGCGTGTGACCCTTTGTGCCTGATTTCTTTCACTTAGCATAATGTTTTTGAGACCCATCCCATTGTAGCATCTCATTAATATTTTGTTCTTTCAAAAACTTTTTTGGAGGTTGGGATTGTAGCTCAGTTGGTAGAGTACTTACCTCATATCCATGAATCCCTGAGTTGAATCCCCAGCACCAGAGGAAACTGGGTGTGGTCTCACACACCAGTAATCCCAGTATTTGGGAAGTGGAGGCAGGAAGACAAGAAGTTCAAGGTCATCCTCATCTACCTATCAAGTCTGAAACCAGGCTTGGCTACCTGAGAGTTGACTCTGAAGAACTAAGAAATATCTCTTCTAGAGGCTGAAGAGATGGCTCAGCAGCTAAGAGCACTGGCTGCTCTTGCAGAGGATCCGGGTTCGATTTGTAGCATCCCACATGGCAGCTAACAATTGTTAACACCAGTTCCAAAGGAATCCGACACCTTCTTCTGACCTCCATGGACATTGCACGCACAACATGGGTGTACTTACATACACACAGGCAATACACTCATACACATAAAATAAATATTTTTAAAAAGTTAAAAAAATCCAGCAGGTAATAGTATGGGGAGAGAAAAAAGCCATATGTTCCTTCTCCTACACCGGCCACCTTGAGAACAGTACTGTCGCCTGCTGTGACAGAACAGGCACCAGCCTGAAACCCCATCTGTTGGTAGGCTGAGGCAAGAAGATTGTGAGTTCTAGGTCAGCCTGAGCAATATAGAGAGACTTGGTCTAGGAAGGAAGGAAAGAAGGGAGGGAGAGAAGAAGAGATGGGGGAGAGAGAGAGGAAGAGAGGGAGGGCAGGAAGGAAAGAAGGAGGGCGAGAAGGGGAAGAGAAGGAGGGAAGGGAAAAGAATGAGAGAGAAATAGTTATTTCAAAAGACACTGGGCAAGACAGCCCAGCAGATAAAGGTGCCTGCTGCTAAGCCTGACGACCTGAGTTCAATCCCTGGGACCCACATGATGGAAGGAGAGAACCAACCTCCATGTATGTACTGGACACATTCAAGTGTGCACGTACACACACATTCACACAAAATAAATAAACAAATGTAATTTTTTAAAAAGACAGAGCCATGGAGGGAAACCTCTGCTGCATGTCGCACATCCAGTCTTCAGACAGAAAGCCAGGCTGAGCCGGAGCAGGGCAGCTGAAAGGACATGCTAAGCCATTGGCCCCATTTCTCCTCCTCTCCTGAAGATAAGGGCAAAACATTTTGGTGGGAGAGTAAGCTCAAAGCTCAGTAAACCTTAGTAACAAGGGACTTTCATTACTCATTCATGCAGAGAACTGCCAGGCAGAAGTCTCTTAGTCATTTGCTAATGCCTAAATCTGAAAACCGTGACTCTGATTATGACTCCTCCAGAAGCCCACAGCAGGGCCAGGCAGTCAGTCACATGGCTGTCTATCTCTTTGAGCTGATCCCTCTGTCTTGACTTTATTCTCACCTTCCTAATTGGCCATAAATCAAAGGCTTTGTCTCAAGAGGTCCGAAAACTTTGGGAGGTATTGTCTAACACTGTTCCTTTCACCCATCTTTCTTAATGAATGTTTTTTATCCAGCAAGTCACTAGCTGGATAACTATGAGGCAGGGCAATCACCTCCAGAGATATCTCATCCTAACTCCCCAGGACCTGTGAATAAATAATATGGCAAATCCAGCAAGGGAGAAAGAAGACTGCAACAGAGTGAAAGCAGCCATCACTTACCTCCTGGAAACATCCTCGTGGACCCCATGGATAAACAAGAGCCCTGTAAGTCAAAGAGGGGGGCAGAAGAATCAGTGCTAGAGGACTGAGATATGAGATAGATCGGGCTAGCTGCTGTTGGCTGTTAAGATGGAAGGAAGCCACCGCCACGAAGAGTGGGAAGCTTCTAGAGACAAGAAAAAAAGGGAAGGCAACAAACTCTTCACTGGGGCCAACTAACACTGAGGTCCCCAGCCCGGTTAAGACCCATTTTAGCCTTTGACTTCCAAGACAGTAAGATAATAAGTTTGTGTTGTTGTAAGCCTCTGTGTTTCTGGCAATTTGTTAAAGGGAACTATACAGTACCTATACTGGGCTGGACCTTAGCCAACTTTTATGAACGTGCTTAACAATGCCAGTTTGGGGCTAGAGAGATGGCTCACCAGTTAAGAGCACTGGATGCTCTTGTACAGGACCTGGGTTCAGTTCCCAGCACCCATGCGGTGTCCATAACTCCAGTTTCAAGGGATCCCACACCCTCTTCTAACCTCCAAGGGCATTGCACGACACAGGTTCATTTAACGTACATGCAGACAACACACTCATACACATAAAATAAAAATAATAAAATATTTTTTAGATTTATTTTGGAGGATGGAGAGATGACTCGGTGGTTAAGAGAACTGGCTGCTCCTGCAGAAGACTGTGGCTTGGTACCCAGGACCCACATATTGCCTAACAACCATCTGTAACTCCAGTTCCAGGGGAGTTGACACATTCTTCTGGTCTTTGCCAACACTGCATGCATAAGGTATGCTTAACATACATGCAGGCAAAACATACTTATAAAAATAAAAATAAATAAGAAAAAAATGTTTAGATTTATTCTTAATTTTATGTATTTGTGCATATATAAGTATATATATGACACGTGTGCGGGTACGTGAGGAGACCGGAGGAGGGTGTTATAGCTCCTGGATATGAGCTGCCCTAGTAAGTGCTGAGAACCATACTCAGGTCGTCTGGAAGAACAGGAAGTGTTCTTAGCCAGTGAACTATCTCTCCAACGCCCCCTCAATGTCATTTCTAAGGAGAGTAATTGTAATACCAAATAATCCAGATGTTTCCTTTCTCTCAATGAATTATTTCAAACCTTTTCCACAGGATGATTTTTATTTTTCAAAAGTAAAACAAGCTTGAGGTATAGTCTTTATCTCAAATAGCCCTGACCTTGGGTACTACAAGTTGTTAACTGCTGATTATTAAAGACAGGTCACCCCATATCATCTTTAGAATAGAGAATTGACTCCCAATACCCACATGGCTAACAATACTCTGTAACTCTGGTTCCTAGGGAATCATTCCCTTCTTCTGACTTCGGCAGGCATTGCATGACATGGGTGCACTTACATACATGCAGACAATACACTCATACATGTAAAATAAAAATAATAAATAAATTTTAAAAAAATGAACAGGGCTGGAGAGATGGCTCAGCAGTTAAGAGCACTGGCTGCTCCTGCAGAGGACCATGGGTTAGCCCACATGGCAGCTAACAACTATCTGTAACTCCAGTTCCAGGGGATCCAACATCCTCTTCTGGCCACATGGACACTGCACACGTAGGCATAACACTCATACGCAGAAAAATAAAAGTAGAAGTTTTAAATCAATGAGCTTTTCCCTTCGTCACTTACTACTGGTACTGGAGACTTTTGCCTTCTCTGAATGTGAAGCAGCAGCCTCTTCTGCTCCATGCATTTCATTTTCACGGACTATTTCTCTTCCCGTTATGACAACTGAATGTGCGCCGGTATTTATCCTCCCCACTTCTAATGTCCTAAAAGCAGACATGGCAGTGTGCACTGGAGAGCACTCACACCAGTGAGGTGTTCACACGGTCACCTTTCCCACATGTTCTATAACCAGCAGTGATTTAACTGTATGAAATTTGTGCTCCTCAGGTTTGGAGAGATGGCTCAGCCATTAAGAGCACTGGCTGCTCTTGCAGAAGACCTAGGTTCAATTTCCAGGACCCACAGGGTGGCTTATTAGCCTGTAACTCCAGTTCCAGGGGATCGGTCACTCTCTTCTGACTCTGCAGGCATTTCATGAGATGGGTGCACTTCACACATACATGCAGACAACACACTTAAACATATAAAAATAATAAAATAAAAAATAAATTTGTGCACCAGACCAGTTTGTTTTTACACTCAGTGACTGCTTGCTGTAAAAGAAATAATCTGCAGTGTGTTTCACATAATTAATACTCCACACACAAATGCCTTGAGAGCAGTTACCAAAAGTGAAGCAGTTCGTTCTGAATGTCCTTGTCGGAAAGTGTTTTGGAGTACATTTCTGCTGGACCCTAACATCTTTTAGGACTTTGCAGCACATGCATCGGGACACAGCATGTGTTTTTAGCCATATATGACCAGCACATTTTCAAATGATTGAGTGACACCTGGGCATCTGTCTGCTCTAGAGGGAAGGCACAAGCGTTTGACAGCCCCGGAGTTGGCTGTCCAAGTTCTAGAAGAGACCATCAATGTGAGCTGGAAAGTAAAACAGAGGAGGGATGCAGCACGTTCATCAGCGTAGGTGGCGACCTGAATTTGTATTTGTTGAAGAATATTAGAATGGGATCCAGGCTAAGAAGTTCCCTTTAAACTAGAAAATGTGGATGGAGGCAGAGGGAAGAGACAGAGAGCAAGAGAAAGAGGGGGGAGATGGAGGGGAGGGAAGGCAAAAGAAAAGAAAAAGCAGCAAACGTGGAATGACAGAATCAAAATACTGCACATCAGAAGTGAATAAGTAGATGCCGGGGGCGAGTGAGTCATAAGCACATGAGTTGTAAGAGGTTGAATTCGAGAGATCAAGCTACGCTCCTTAATACATCACATGATCCACCCCAGGCCTGGTGTTTCATAAAACAGAGTGGGACGCCGCGGAGCACAGACACTCCTGCTGCTGGTGGATGGGTTTGGGGAGTAAAAAGTCAGACCCTGACCGCGGGCCTGTGCGAGTTCAGCATGGACTGTCTCTCCGGGGTCCTGGGATTTCTGCTGCTGGCTGCAGGACTGCCCCTCGACGCGGCCAAGCGTGAGTTCCCGTGTTTCTCGGTGTTGCCCTTTCTGGACCACGGGATGCGTAGACGCGCTGTGGAGCTGGGCTGAGGTCCGCAGGAAGCGCGGGGGCCCCTGGGCCTTCTGCACTGTTGGGAAGGCTGGAACCCCATTCCCTGTGGGGCTCGTGGGAGTGAAATCCATGCCCCCGCAGGCGCTCTTGGCTGCCCACTCTCTGGCCAGGTTGTGTCTGGAGGAGGCAGGATAGTCTGTGTCCCAAGAATAAAACAGGTCTTCCAAACGACCCTTGCCTGGCCGAGCCCCCTTGTGAACAGCGCCCCAAGTCTGCAGGCAGGCTCCCTCCTCCGCGACCCTGGAGCCTCCCTGCCTCAGTTTTCCCCGCATGCTGCCGCCCCAGTGGGGCCCTGCACTCAGCCTTGGGTGGGCTGCACCCAGACCCCTCTAACAACGCCCATGCCCGGTCGGCGTCAGCGGCGTCTCTGGGGGTCCTTGTGCAGCCCCGACGAGAGGCGCGGCCAGAGCGCGCCCACTCGTCCCCTCCAAGGCGTGGCTGTCCCCATCCTCGGCCGAGCGGCGGGGACAGGGGAGACAGCGTCTGCGTGGCACCCGTGTGGCAGGTAGCTCCCACGGCCGCCGCTCGTGGTCCCTGCGGGCATTGCCGAGAGCAGCCTTCTCTAGTGCGGAGCCCCCTCTCAGCGGTCTGTGCCGCGTCCATGCCACTGGCGACCTGTCCCTGGGGATTGCCTAGAGCGGCCCAGCGGGCCCTGAGGGGATCCCAGCCGCCGAAGACTGACTGCGGGCGCCCCTCCGGAGACTTCCCTGCGGAGGCGCTTGCGGGATTGGGCTCTACCGGGGCCGGGCCCAGCGGCCCTCTCTGTGTCAGGGTGTGGCGCCTCCTTACAGCACTAGGAATCTGGCATTGTCCCCAAATGAGGAACCAGGCCACAGAGAGGGCAAGTAATCTTCCGTGAGTCACACAGCAGGCAGGCGGAAGAGACAGCCTGCCATCTCAGCCCCGGCCCTTCTGGCCAGGGTTTGGCTAGCACCTATTTGGGTTCCTGCCAGTCAGCGGCTGGGCCATAAGTGACAGCTTCTATGAATTTTCCTTTCTAGCTCACGAAGCTGGGCTCTAGAGTGTTGTTGGAAGATCAGCCAGCAAAGGTATCTGACAAAGAAAGATACCTGGTGGCAATTGTTATTATGGACAGATCTACACTGAGGGCGGAAGTGGGCGACAGTGTACCCCGAGTCTGGAGGAATGAGAGGAATGGGAAAAGTGACCGGCTTTAGAATTCCTGTCCCGGATTTCTGGGCCTTCCACCAAGACCCCATCACTCTGCTCAATAAAACAGAGTAACAGGGATACTGATGGGGCTGTCAGTTTGAGAAGAGTCCCAAATCTGTTAGTCATGTAACAAAACCCCAGGTATTCTTGAGTTCATCTCACCCTATACTAAACATTACAGCCAAAAGAAACAAGGTCCTACAGATTTCTAAGGTCCTATAGGATTTAGAAATCCTATCCCTGGTTTTAAAAAAAAAAAAAAAATGAAACCAGGCTGGGTGTGGTGGCATACACCTTTAATTCAGCACTCAGGAGGCAGAGGCAGGTGATCTCTATGAGTTTCAAGGCCAGCCTGGTCTACATAGTGAGTTCCAAGCCAGCTGCGGCTATAGAGAGACCCCGCCAGCCCCCGCAAAAGCGAGAGAAACAGAAGGTACTTTCAAAGTACCAAGCAACTCTGGCACTCTCTCAGAACGGGGAACAGCCAGCCAGGCAGAGTGCTGCTGCTGGGGCAACGGCCAGGTTTACCTTCCACTCTGTCCCTTGCCCTCTCCTTTCTTGTTAAGGTCTGTTTATTGGGCTTATTGAGTTTTAACTCCAACTTCTTTATTTTAGGGCAATTGTACGTACAGTCACACTAAATTGAAATACACAATACAACCTTTACCCATTTTGTCCAAGGGTAACATAAGGCAAAAACACAGCATCGAAACCAAGATACTGACAAGATACATAGAAATCTAGAACACAGCCCCCAGGAGCTCCATGCCTTTCTGTAGTCAGATACCTCTGATACCCTGGCTCTAGTCCCTGACAACTACAAATCTGGTCTGCATTTTAGTGATTTTGCTATTTCTGGAATGCCACACAAATGGAATTATATAACATGTAAACTTTAGGCATTGGCTTGGATTCCCCCTGGAGATTTATTGAAATTCCTTCATCAATAGTTGTTTTTTCCTTTTTCTATTATTCCAGTTTGTCTAAATACTCATCAGTGAAGAAAATCAGAGCTATTTTAGTTTGGGATATTATGAATTAAGATGCTATTAATATTCTCATGTAGATTTTGGTGCGATCACAAGTTTCATTTCTCTGGGATGCATGCCAAAAAGTACAGTTAAAGAGGACAAGCTTTATAGTGGTCAACCTTGAATTGTATGAAAGTTGTGAGGGCGCTGTGCCCTTTGTCTTTCCCACCAGCTGTATAATGACCCAGTTTCTCTACAACCTTGCTGTCACTTGTCAGCATTTTTTACTTTGGTTCTTGTTGGGGGTCCCAGCACTCAGGGCCAGAGGGGGACCAAAGGATCTCCACCGTGGGTGAGGGGGCGAGTAGGAGCAGAGTCAAAACACCGAATCCGGGAGTTGAATGGAAAGCCAGCAGTGGTGGTCTGCTGCAAACTTATTTATTCAAGAAAGAGCAGAGAGTCCTATAGGTCTTGTTAGCCAATAGCCTTAGGGGTGGGGTCCTGACCACAGCCAATCGCAGTTTGTTCCCAGGTGGATCAGGTTCCCTCCAGGTGCTGGGCAGAAACTGGCTTCACAACCAACCGGTGTGGAGCACCACACCCAGGAGAGCCATTCCTCCATTCCTCCTGGCAGGTGGCCTAGCTAGGCCCACCCTGCATTATGCCCAACAGGTTGTGGTGAATGATAGGTCAGGTGCCCAGATCACAAGCACAGCACAAGGTTCAGTGAGCTTGTTTACATTATTAACAGTAACTTTTGGGTTGCAAGGTTAGGTAAAAGCCTTTAGTCTAGATTATGTCTATATTGTAAACATTCCTGCAATTTTTTTTTCCCTTTTTGAAACAGGGTCTCACTGTGTAGCACTGGCTGGCTTGAAACTTGATATGTTAGACCAGGCCGGCCTCAAACTCACAGAGATCCACCTGTCTCTGCCTCTGAGTGCTGGAATCAAAGGCTTGCACCACCCCACCCAGTTGCTTAATGCTTTTTTAAATGAATCTTTTCTTTACTGGTTATTTCTTTTTAAATTTTTAAAATATGTATATATTATTTTTATTTGCTGTGTATGTATGTAAGTGTATGTAAGTCCACACATGTCATGCAATATCTGCAGAGGTCAGCAGAGGACTTTGAATTCCCTGGAACTGGAGTTATGGGTGGTTGTTAGCTGTCAGGTGGGTGGGTAGTGGGAATCAAACCCAGGTCTGCCACAAGAACAGCCAGTGCTCTAAACCATCTCTCCAGCCCCTTTAAATTTTTTTTAAAAGATTTATTTTATTTTTATTTCTGCATGTGTGTGTGTGTGTACCTGCAGGGTTCTAAAGAGGACAATGGGTCCCTTGGAATTGGAATTATAGACAGTTGTGAGCTGCCCAACATGCGTGCTGGGAACCAAACTTGGGTTCTCTGTAAGAGCAGCAAGAGCCATCTCTCTAGCCTTTCTACTGGGCTATTTCTGCATTCTTGTCTGAACTCTGGCAGGGTAGATGGAATAGGTCTAATTCTGGGTTCCTTATTCCATTCCGTTGTCTACACTATGTAGCTATCCTTTGAAGTTTCTATTTTTCTTCATCTTTTGAAATTTAAAATCAGAAATCTGTGGGATTTTTGTCATTGCTGTTTGTTTGTTTCTGGTGGTGCTGGAGATTGAACCCCTGGTCCTTGCTCTCTACTATTGGGTCACATCCCCAACCCTGAAATCTGCACTTGGATAATATCTCTGGAAATGCTTTTTCTCAGAATTTGAGGAAAAATACTTTCTGGGACAGTGGGAAGAACTAGTTCTGGGAATGAATATGGGAATCTCCTCCTGCACCAGATTAAAGATGACTCTGGGTGAATGCTACCACTCTCGAGGCCTAGGTTTCTTGTCTATAAAGTGAAAAGATTCAGATACAAGAAGTCCAGTTCTTTCCACATGATTCCAAAGTCATCAACATTGAATTTTCAGTCCCTGCTTAGTGTTTATATCCAAGCAGGAACAGTTTTTAAGACTTAAGGGCACTTGAGGCTTGTCTGATTCGAAGACCTGAGGTCACACAGCCTGTTCATAACAGAACCAAGGACAGAGACCAAGCCTCAGGACTCTGGGTTCAACACTGTTTCCATTCCATCTGCCTCCCTGTTAAGAAGGGACTAGGGGGTTGGAGATGGCTCAGTAGGTAAATCACTTGCCTTGAATATACAGGAGGGTTATTCAGACTGGGAAATTTGAATCTATAAACCATATGAAGAAAGTGACATCAGAGTTTTTCTAGCAATATCATATCAAATCTGAATATTCAGAAGCTGTGCTTTGAGAAGCTAAGTGATGGCTAAAAAATATGGGCTGTCAAAAATTTTTTTTATTTAACCCTTTTAAAGTAGATACAGACAGGACTCAAGGGCTTTATCCAAGCAAGGTATTATCAATTAACTAAATTTTTTTACATTTATTTATTTATTTATGTTGGTCATGTATGGAAGTCAGAGTTGGTTTTCTTCTTCATCCGTGTGGGTCTCGGGGATAGAACTCAGGTCATCAGGCTCAGTGTCAAAGCACTCCTCCTTGTTGAACCATCTCGCTGCCCCCTGTAGACTTATTTTTAAGCACCTTTATCTTCTTGCTATATTGAATATATTATACATGTGCTTTTCAACAAGCAGCAATGAAAAGCTCATTCACCCTTGTTATATAAGTATGTAGCCATTGCTACATAAATGAGAAGTAAAATAGACAAAGTCATTTGTTTTTCAAACATTAACAGGATTTCATGATGCACTGGGCCATGAGCCGTATCCTGATCACATGAGGGAGCATCACCGATTACATGGCTGGTCTTCTGATGAGAACGAATGGAACGAAAATCTCTATCCAGTGTGGAAGAGGGGAGATTCGAGGTGGAAGACCGCTTGGAAAGGTGAGTCAGGAGGTTCCACCCGGACACCTGCAGCTGTCCTGTTTCAATAAGCTGTGGATTACACAGCCTTTCAGACGGCTGGCCGATTAACAGTCCCGTGAATGACAGTGCCCTAGCTGCCAAGTGAGTGACCTGATTTGGCAAGCTTTCCTTTATCCCCACATTTTCACTTCCTAAATCACAGAGGAACTTTTAACCTTAGACATTTCCAAGGTCACAGCTCTTGGAATGTTTCAGAGAACAAGCAGAGTACCCCCCCACACCTGTTGACTGACAGGGACCTGGGCATCCTCGGAAGACCCCAGACTGATGAGAGTTAATCAGCTCAAAAGTATAATTCATCAGAAAGTGAATGATCTTCCCATTCAGACAAAAGAACAAATCTTTCAGCTACTCAGTTTTGAGATTGAAGTCTACAAACTTTTAACACTTGTCTCCTCAACCCAAGAAACTATTTTTGTTGTTATTATCGTAAGTAAATGCCCTTTCTGTGGTTAGAGAATCTTCTGAGTACTTTGTTGTTTCTTTTCTAGAATGTTGTATTCTGAAAACTATAGTCAGCATCCAGGAAATAATTTAACATCATAAAGAGGCCTTACCAATAGACTTAACCTTATGTTAAATACTTGCTTGTGCTGAAAGGAGAGGCTCAACGAGCTCCATTCTGTGTTGCTCTAGGAGGCTGTGTGCAGGCCATCCTGACCAGTGACTCACCAGCTCTGGTGGGCTCCAATGTCACGTTTGTGGTGAACCTCGTGTTCCCAAGATACCAGAAGGAAGATGCCAATGGTGACATGGTCTATGAGAAGAACTGCGGAGATGGTAAGACGGCAGCAGCTCTCCTAGACTACAGGGACCCATCCCATAGACCTGAGTGCTCACAGGTGCCTCTCTTGCCCCTTGCCACCCTCCCCCTCACATTGGATGACAAGGAGCTGGGTGTGTGGCCCTGCCCGGCCCCTTCATCAGCATTAGTACCAGCCAGCCCTCCTTTAGTAAACTGTGGCTTTCTGTTCCTTGGAATTCACCTTTTGGTGTGTGTGCATTTTTTATTAGCATATGTTCACTATACAACATGATTTTTGTTAAGACGTTTCTCTACATGTACATCATGTGCTTTGATTATATTCACCTTCATTTCCCCTTTTCTGTCCCTCTTCCTATCACTGGTTCTCAACTCTTCCCAAATGATCTCCTTAAAACCCTCCCTAAAACTTTATTATTGAGTCTAAAGAAATGGTTCAGTAGTTAAGAGCACTGACTGATCTTGCAGAGGACCAGGATTCAGTTCCCAGCACCAAAACAGTGGCTAACAACAGTTTGTAATTCCAGTTCCAGGGTAATTCCACGCCTTCTTCTGGTCTTTGAAGGCATTGCATGACACAGGTACATTTACATACATGCAAGAAAAATGTTCATACACATACAAATAAATAAATCAAGGGAAAGAAAGATGGGTCAACAGTTAAGAGCATGAACTTCTTTTGCAGAGGACCCAGGTTTGGTTCCCAACACATAGGTGGCAGCTAACAACCATCTGTAACTCCAATTTCAGGGGATTCAATGTCCTCTTCTGGGCACTTACATACACACAGGCAAAACACTCATATACATATAAAATAATAATTTTAAAATAGGTTAATTAATTAATTTAAAATTTAAAAACATAAAAACAAGCTGTATTGTTGGGACTGGATGAACTTAGCAAAAGAACACTTGCCTAAAGTGTGTGGGGCTCTAGGTTCCATTCCTAGCACCAGAAGAAAGAGAGAGAGGGAAAAGAAGAAGAGAGGGAGAGAGAGATAGAGAGAAAGAGAGAGAATAGTGTGAAAAGACATAACCTGTATTATCACATCCAGTATTTCATTAATGTCCTTTGGACAGAGACTTCAGGTCAATTCTCAGATTTTTATTTTAATACTTGCTACTATTTTGGCCATAAAAAGTATCACCACATAGCCCCTTTGACAGATATTTGCTGGTTGGTTTAATTTCTGCTGACTAGTATTGTTCAAGCAAATACGATATGGTTAATACACATGCTAAATGTGTAATATACTCTGATTTTGCTTTGCTCTTAGTTAAAGAGAATTTCATTGCTTGTGTTAAAAGAGTTTAAATACATCAAGGAAATTTATCTTGTAAGAATTGTGCCTTCTCATTATTCCAGCAGTGGTATAGCTACTCATGCACTTATGATCCAACTTTATTAATTAGGAATTTTGTAGATTTCTTGATGGGTTCATTCCTCATTAATTTGTTATCCCTGTGTGAGGAAAACACTAAATTCTGCATGGAAAGTGTTTAATATTTAATGTTAAGTCCTTCATATTCATTCTCTCTCTCCCTCTCTCGCTCATCTTGTTGTATATTCCAGGCTGGCCTCAAACTCATGATCCTCCTGCCTCAGTCTCCTCTGTACTGGGATTACAGGTGTGTGCAACTATGTCCACCTTCCTTCTTTAAAAAAATTAAAAAGCTGATCTTGACCAGGGTGGCAGCACATACCTGTAATCCCAACACTTGAGGCAGGAGAATCATGAGTTTGAGGCCAGCCTGGGTTACACAGCAAGTATCAGGTGAACCTAAGGTGTCTTACTGTACCAGAAATCAAAGGTCAATGGAGTTGTGTCAAAAGGACACAGGAGCCAGCCCAAAGAGGCTTCTCTTAGGCATATTTGGGACAATTAATTAATAAAAAGGAATAATAACTCATAGTTGGATAAATTTTTAAAAGCTTTTCAAGGGACAGGAGAGATGGTTCGGTGTTGACAGCACTGTCTGTTTGTCTAGAGGCCTGGGTTCGGTTGCCAGCACCCACGTGGTGGCTAACAACCTTTTGTAACTCCAGTTCCAGGGTCTCCAATGTCCTTTTCTGGCTTGCACAGGCATTGCATGCATATAGTGCACTTAGATACATGCAGGCAAAACACAACACATAAAATAAAAATAATAAATAAACTTTTAAAAGTTTTTCAGTGACAAAAAACAGAAATGAACCTAGGCAAAATTGCTCATGCCTTTAATCCCAGCACTCAGAAGGAAGAGCCAGGAGGATATCTACTGAGTTCCAGGCTAGCCTGGTCTACATATTTAGTTCGAAGCCAGCCAGAGATACATAGTGAGACCCTGTCACAAAAACAAAACAAAAAAAAAACAAACAAAAAACAAGGGGCACTGGAGAGACGTCTCAGCAGTTAAGAGCACATTTGATCTTTCAGAGGACCAAAGTTCAGTTCCCAGCACCCACATCAGGCTGCTCACAACTGCCTGTAACCCCAGCTCCAGGGAATCCAATGCCCTCTCTGGCTTCCATGGGCACTCATACACACACACACACACACACACACACACACACACACACACACACCATACACATACGTAAATAAAAATAAAATAAAATAAATCTTAAAAAACAAGATAAGAGAGATGGAGGTGAAGGGACTATTCTAGATGACAGTGGTCATAGCTTGTTTAAAACAGAAAAATACCACATGCAGAGAGATTGAAATTCTCTACATAGACTCAACAACTTTACACATTTTGCTTCTCGTGATTTTTCTCTATGTCTATATAGGTCTGTTCTTTTTATCTGAATCACTCAAAGAGGCAAATAGCTATTGTAGAAGAGTCAACTGCAATATGCAGGCCGGACTGGACTCAGTGAGGGAATGCACTTGTTCTTAGAGCAGTCTCCTGCTGAAGTATTTAGGAAGACAGCATCAGGAAAAAAAAAAAAAAAAAAAAAGCTACAGATAGAATGTGCCTGTAGTTTGGTGTGAATAGGACTAAAATTTGGAAACCCAATAGAAAGATAAATATACTAAGTAAAATCTCCAGATGGAAGTTTCTTGGGAAAATTGCTAATATATTATTAATTGAAATATACTACATACACAGAAAAGTGCAGAGGTCATAAGCATGTCATTGGATGCGTTCTGAACATTAAGATTTTAGCCCTGTAGCAGCTATGGGAACCGTGAAGCGAGTGTTTGAGGCGTGCGTGAGTACCGGGTATTTTGGAGATCAGATAACAAGCCCGACCTGTTTGTTTCTCGTGTAGATTTGGGGTTGTCACCTAACCTGTATGTTTACAATCGGACAGCCTTGGCAGAGGATGGCGACTGGGGAAATGGCACCAGCCAGAGCCAGCACCTCGAGTTCCCCGATGGGAAGCCCTTCCCCCACCACGGGCGGAAGAAATGGAGTTTTGTCTACATCTTTCACACATCTGGTTTGGCTCTTACAAACTCTCTTAGTCTCTTTATGTTTCTTTAAAATTTTAACCTTATCTTTTTTTCTTCTTCAAATGAAATTGTAACACTAGTCTCTCTCTTGACTTTCCTTAACTGGGTGGATAGTGAAAAGAGAGGGGAAGAAATTTCTGGTTAACTTTGCCAAGCTTCCAGGATATCAAACAATTAAAATGAGAAAAAGAAGGAAGTGGATTCAGCTCTCTCTTAAAACAACAAAAGAAGACTAGTCTAAAATAGCAATATAGAAGAAAAATATTTGAATGACACAGGGTTGAGTTTTTGGTTACTCTTTAACTTTTACGTTCTTAAATGAACTAATAAGAATTAAAGAAGTGTATGCTCTATAGGAAATTTGGGAAATGTCCAGGAGCTCAAACAAAAATAAAAACCATCTGTAAATAACACCAGAAACAGTCACTATTAAGCCATGATGTTTCCAATACTAATATTTTTATTTAAGATCATAATGTATAAACACTTTTATTTTGCTATCATGAGAATTTGATTATATTATTAAAATTCCATATATGCATTATTTTAATGGTTGCATAATATGTCACTGTGTAGAAATTAAGTAATCTAGCTTCTGTTTTTCTCTGACATAGTCTACCCTCTATTTATCAAAAACCATAAATGGTATTCACAGTGAGACCCTGTTTCAAAAAACAATTCACTAGAGGGCCTAGTATGTGGCTCAGTGGTTGAATGCATGCCTAGCATGGGCAAAGCTCAGGGTTAGAATGTCAGCAACACCAACACATGCACACACACACACACACACACGCCAGCCAGCTAAGACAGTATTTGAAATCTTCTCCAGTTGAATAATTTCTAGATTTCTAAATGCTTTGTCCTTCCTCAAAGACTATTTACTTCAATATTAACAAGCATACGCATTAAACCGCATATAGAATAGACTAAATATACTGGTCTGGAGCTTGTTTTTCCCAGTGTCATCATGGCACTGTGAGTGAACTCCCAAAACCACTCATTCACTGACCCACCACTCCCACAACCAGTAGCCATGAGTTTCAGGAAGGGTTGGAGAGGAAAATTGATGACTAGAGGATGTTCCTGGAAGCTCTCCATTCAGCAGTATCTGCCATCTGCTATTTCTCTTTCATTTCTTGCTGCATTTTTATACACAAGAACTACTAGAAAGTGGAGGAGCCAGTCTCCCTGAAACATCTGCTTAACAACTGAACTATGTTGTACCCATCTGTTTATACCAATTGCTTTAAAATTGTTACAAAAATAAGGCTGATTTTGGAATAGAGACCTTTTTTAAGTTCCCCAGATACCTCACATTGCATTAAATGCATTTTCTATAGGTAAAATATACATTTCAAGTCCCAAATCATCTTAACTCGGTAAAGTATTCATTTGCAAACTAAATAAAGCTCCTTTACTGTAACCAACTATGCACAGTTACAAAAAGGCTTGCTTTGATGAGTTTTGCAGAGAGCCAAATGCTGTCCCCCTTTCTGCGGCCTCCCTTTCTGTGGCCTCGAACCTGTCCTCTCCTGAGAGCAACCTGTAACCAGTAGTTGCTGGTCATTCAGAAACTTCTAATGATCATGCTATGTTACCAATAACTACAAATTTCCATCCTCTCAAAGGTCAGTATTTCCAAAAACTGGGACGGTGTTCAGAAAGAATTTCTATAAACACAGTGAACTTGACACTTGGCCCTCAAGTCATGGAAGTGACTGTGTATCGAAGACATGGCCGAGCATATGTTCCCATCACACAGGTGAAAGACATGTATGTGATAAAAGGTAAGTGGTAGGAACTCTAAGTTAACAGGAGATTGAGGCACTTAGTTCTTTTGACATTAGAAAGTTAAGAAAAAATTAGAACCTAGTGTTCTGATTTAAGTTGGGACTCATCTGAGAGCCAGCAAAACAGCTCAGTGGGTAAAGGTACTTGCTACCAAACCTGTGTTTAATCCCTGGGACCCACACGGTGAAAGGAGAAAATCAACTCCTGCAAGTTGTCCTCTGACACATGCCTTGGCCCACATGTGCATATATGAGCATGTATATATACAGACACACAAATAAATGTATTTCAAACACCTTTCAAGACTCATCTGGGCTCCTATCTGCACTTACATATCTAATTATGTGGTATCCCACCTGGTTTCCAGAATAGATGGGGGACACTCTAAAAAGCTTGCATTTGAGAAGGGAAGCAGGAGGCTTAGTTACCTGACTGTAATTTTCAACCCCAAAGCATTGCTGCAGCCATCCCCTTACAGTCAAGCACTCGTGGGTCTTCCTTTCTTCTGATGTATCTTCTAGATCAGATTCCTGTATTTGTGATCATGTCCCAGAAGAATGACCGAAATTTATCAGATGAAATCTTCCTCAGAGGGCTCCCCATTGTGTTTGATGTCCTGATCCATGATCCCAGCCACTTCCTCAACAAGTCTGCCATTTCCTACAAGTGGAACTTCGGGGATAACACTGGCCTGTTTGTCTCCAATAATCACACTTTTAATCACACGTATGTGCTCAATGGAACCTTCAACCTTAACCTCACAGTCCAAGCCACAGTGCCTGGGCCCTGTCCTTCACCTTCACCTACGCCTCCCACATCCAGCCCTTCTTTCAGTAAGTACTTGCTGGGGAATTTGGTGGTGGTAGGTGGTGGTAGGGGTAGTGGTGATGGGTTTTATGAATTAATTAGTTAGTTAATTAGAGATAGTGCCTTGTTATGTAACCCTGGCTGTCCTTGAACTTGATATGTAAACTAGGAGAGCCTCAAACTTACAGTGATCCTACTGCTTCTCAAGTGCTGGAGCTACAGGTTTGAGCCACCACATGGCCATTCTTCATGATTTTTTTTCCTTTTTGAGACAAGGTTTCCTTGTAGCCACAGTTAGCCTGGAAGTCATTATGTAGACCAAGCTAACCTTGATCTCTTATAGATCTGACTGCCTCTGGCTCTCAAGTGCTGGAATTAAAGGTGTGCACCACAAGCCAGACTCACTTGTTGGTTTTGTTTTTTTTTAATCTTGTAATTTTAAACACTTAGAACAAAAAAGTTGTATTTAAACTCACAACGCAGGTAGAATTTGGTGACACATATAAAGCTCTTCCACTCTTCTACCTGCGGAGGCCTGCTAGGAATATAATGTTTTCTGTCTTCAGCCTGTTACATTTCTGTTTGTCTCCTGTTTTTCACAGCCTCGAGAAGACGCTCTGGTCCCCATGTCCCTCACCCCCCACCATGACCTGATCCCACAGTCCTCTCCCCAGACTTCTACCCTAACCTGACCACTCCCATCCATATGCCAGGAAAATACAACTGTACTTGGAAGCAACTTCCAAAAGGCCCCCAGAAAGAACCACTGGAGAGTATTTCTTAGCTAGCAAGGCAAAGTGACTCTAGCCATTAAAACTGCTCTGGATACAAGGCATGATTAATCAACTACCACCCCTATTAGCAGTCTGTGAGGACATTCAAGAAGTTCTTAGTAAAGAACTTCCATTTGGGGAAGATTGGCTTCCATCTGATTCCTGGCTCTACCCCATGCCATCTACACCCTTCTCACTGGGCAGTTTGCACACTCCAACACCCTAGATCAATGGATGTCCTCTCACTTGTCACAAGAGGGCGCCATGACTGAGCTCAGAAGGAACACTCCATCACTGTATCTTGACATCTTGTGATTTCTATCAAAACCCCATTTAACTATAATAAGCTGTTAGTGTTAGTAACAAAAAGAAATCTTGTTAAATAAGAGTATCTAAATCAAAACACTATTAGATTATCATTACCTATTTTTATTCCTTTTTGAAATGTTTTTAATATTTTATTTAATATTTTTATTTTTCATGTGTATGAGTGTATTACGTGCATGTGTGTAAGGTCACCCATGTTGTGCATTGAGGGAGGAATTCAAAAGAAGGCGTTAGGTCCCCTGGAACGGGAGTTACTGATGGTTGGTAGCCACCATGTAGGTGCTGAGAACCTGAGTCCTCTGCAAGAGCAGCCAGTGCTCTTACCACTGAGCCATCTCTCCAGTCCCCCTTTTTGAAATGTTTTAACATAAAATTAATACACATCTGTTAAACAGCAAAGCAGTCTAGAGTAAAAAGTGAAAGTTCCTGTCACATTCTCTTCCCAAGAGTAAACCCTGTTCATGCTGGCAGTGTTTCTTTCCAGATCTTTTTCTGTTCATTTATAGACATTCTATATATGCACGTACAGTTTGTTGTTTGAGTTTTTATGCAAATGGACTTGTGCTGCATGCATTGTTGTAGAATTTGCATCTCTTCACTAATTAAAAAAAATAATAGACATACTCCATTCAGTAGCAGGACAGTGCTCGCAAGGATCATCTCTACACATTTCCTGACGATCAATTACATTAATCCCAAATACTATCACAAATGAAATTGTACTAGACAAGTTTAGTATTTTTGTATGTCTATAGATAAACCAATTTACTTATTGATTGATTTGTTTATGTATTTATACATACATACATACACACCTACAGGCCACTTAGCCCAGGCTGGCCTTGAACTTGATATATAGTGGTGCTGAACTTTGGTTTTGCTTAAGTGTGCCCAGTTCCTCCCTTCTGAACTAAGAAGTCTTTAATTTGTCTTTGATTTTACAAAAGCCACAGTTGAGACCTTGGATTTTTAAAGTATTGGGATTTTTAAGAACTGTGGAACTTTTAAAATTGTACTATGCTTTATATCATGGTACTCATGTTAATATGAGATCTTGGGAACAAAAATGGAGGGGTTATGGTCTAATACTGATGTGCTCGTGTGTCGAGTTGATAGGGGCCAATTGTGCTAGATAGTTTTATTTGCCAAGTTGATACACCTGGGAAGAAGGACTCTCAATTGGGAAATTTCCTCTATTGGAGTGGCCTGTGGCCATGTCTGTGGGACATTTTCTGGGTTGTTGAGTGATATGGGAGGGTACGGCCTATTATGGGTGGTACACCCCTAAGCAGGTGGTCCTGGGTTAAAAAAGAAAGTAGGCTGAGCATAGACTAGAGGAGCAAGCCAGTAAGCAGCATTCCTCCATAGTCCCTGCTTCAGTTCTTGCCCTGGCTTCCCTTGATGATGGACTGTGAACTGTAAGCCAGATAAACCCTTCCTCCCCAAGTTGGCCTTGGTCAGATGGTTTTATCACAGCAACAAAGAAGC
Source organism: Eospalax fontanierii (assembly GCA_035773235.1). NCBI lineage: Eukaryota > Metazoa > Chordata > Mammalia > Rodentia > Spalacidae > Eospalax > Eospalax fontanierii. The sequence goes on along the minus strand of CM069528.1, from coordinate 32,040,323 downwards.
AAGCTAAACAATAGCCAAAGATGACTTTGAACTTCTGACCTTCCTGCTCCACCTCCTGAGTGCTGACCTTACAGGTGTGTACCACTATATCCAGTTTTAAGTGGTGCTGGGAATTGAACACAGGATTTTGTGCATGCTAGGCAAGAACTCTACCAACTGAGCTACATACAGTCTAGCCTCCCAATAACCAATTTCTTTATCTTCAAATGTTGATAATCTTCCTTATAGAGAGACCAGATGTAAAATTCAAAATAAATTATAGATGCCTTTAATGTCTAAAATAAATTATAGATTTTTTAGACATTAAAGACATATAATTAGGTGACTTAATTCTAGCCAACTTCAAAAGGTATTTTAAATTCCTTCTATAATTTTTCCTAGGTCAAACTATAAGATAAATGTCAGTATCCCCTGTAAGTTCAGTTTCATTATGAAGGAACACTGCCTCTTTTTTTTAAGATTTATTTTTAATAATATGTATGTGACCATGTATGGATTTGTGCATGTGAATGCAGGTGCCCATAGAGGCCAGAAGAGGGCATTGGATCCTCTGGAGCTGGAATTACAGGTAGTTGTGAGCTGCCTAATGTGGTTGCTGGGAATTGAACTCAGGTTCTCTGCAAGAATAGTATATGCTCTTAACCTCTGAGCCATCTCTCCAGCCCCCAAACTGCTTTTTTTTATTTAAAGGTGTTAAATCAATACTAATCAACTTTAAAATGCCTTAAAGCAGCTGGAGTAGAGATGGAGCTAAGTAATGGGGCCTAATGTGAATGAATGTACAAGTTAGCCATCACTTTTTACATTTTTATTAATTTCTGTGTATGGTATATGTATGCATGTGTGTGTTTAAGTGTGGCATGTCATCTCCCCGTCCATCACACACACACCTTATTTTTTGAGACTCATTTTTCCCTCCCTGAACCCGAGCCTTGCCATTTCAACTACACTGACTAGCCATTGAGCCCCCAGGATCTACCTGTCTCTGCCTCACCCAGGGCTGGAGTAATAGACACCGTGAGTTGCTAAGCCATGACTTTTAAAATGAATTTTTTTAGAGAACTTTTCTAGCTACTCAGACCATATTAATGGATTTATGGACTTTTAAGTAAATGTTGTATTTGTGCTCATGCTGTGGTGTACATGTAGAGGTCAGAGGACAGTTTTCAGGAGTTGGCTCTCTTCTTCCACATGGGATCCAGGCATTGAACTCAGGTTGTCAGGCTCACATAGCAAGCTGCTTTACTCACTGAGCCATCTCACTAGCCTGGGCTTGTATTCTTTTTCTTTTTAAATTTTTATTTTATGTGTATGAGTGTTTTACCTGCATGTATGTAAATGAACTATGTATGTGCAATGCCCACAGAAGGCAGAAGATAGCGTGAGATCACCTGGAACTGCAGTTTACTGCTGGCTGTTAGCCATCATGTGGGTGCTGGGAACCAAACCTGGGTCCTCTGCAACAGCAACCAGTGCTTTTGACCACTGAGTCATCTGTCCAGTCCCTCAGGCTTGTATTATTATTTACAAAAGTTAAGTGCCCTCTGTTTTGTCAAGTAGCTCCACAATAAAGGTACAGCTAAACATAGAAGTCTATGGTACCCAGCTGTAACTCAGAAGGAAAGTGTACTGCAAGACGCTGGATTCTATCCCCAGCACCTAAATAAATAAGAGACCAGCATGAAATTATCTCTCAAAAATAAACACATAACCAAGTACAACCACAGAACTGAAAAACAGTAGTCAAGTTGAAGAGGTAACTCAGCAGTTGATTAAATCATGAGGAAGTCTGTCTGTGCTGGATACAGCTTTGGTATCAACTTGACACACCTGGGTTGAGGGAGTGGCAATTTCGGAATTGCCTCCATTGGACTGGCCTGTGGCTATGTCTGTATTTTCTTGATTGTTGAGTGCTGCAGGAGGGCCCAGCTTACTGTGGGCAGTGCTATCCCTGGGCAGGTTGTTGTCTATTGTATTGTAAGCAGGCTGAGCCTGGGCCTGGGGAGCAAGTCAGTAAGCAGCGTTCCTCCATGCCTGTGCTTCAGCTCCTGCCTCCAGGTTCCTACCCAGTTCTTACCTTGGGCTCCCTAAGTGATGAACTGTGACCTGGGAGATGTAAGTAAAATAAACCCTTTCCTCCCCAAGTTGGTATTGGTCAGAGTGTTTTGTCACAGCAACAGAGAAGTGAAGTAGAACAATGTCCTATTTTTCCTTGGCTGATGGATCGTTTTCATTTTTCAGACTTTTGTGAGCAAATCTGAGAAAGAAAACAAGCTTTGTAAGATGGACGTAGATCAGTGAAATGCTGTGCACTGCATTATAGATCACCACATACATATCATATTGTGTAGACGTTTTCTACTTTTATAGAGTCAACACCTCGCACATCATTCTCTGGGTAATGGGGTCATAAGTACTAAGTTAAGGATACAATTTGCTTTCTTATCTGTCTTTTGAGGTATTCGTTTTTCTCCATTGGTCCTTTAACCAAATCTTGACTTTATAGATACAACATCTGCAATATTCCACAAGCATCTGTGTATGCATCCTACGTAAAACAGGACTGTTATCATGTCTTTTTCCTAAAGAGGTTTTGTTTTAAAATGTAACAGAATTGTGATTCTATACTCAAACTGACAGCTAAATCCTTTGAGGACTTTAAAAGGAGGGATGCTGTAGCTTTAGGGGAAGAAGCAGTGTTCTTAAACACCCTGCACAAACAAACCTACTGCTATAGTGCACGAGCTTCATGTTGGGACAGACTGAATGGATTGTATTAACCTCCACAGGACCACTGTGAAAGTCAGGGACATTCCCCACCCTGCGCTACTGATGAACACACTGTCAACCTTTCTGTGTGTGTGGAGCATCATTTCTCAGTGTGCAATGGAAAGGGTCTGAGAAGCCCGTCCAGGCATGGGCATATCACCCTCAGAAAGCTCCAAGAAACCTCAGACATCACCCAGCCAGCTTTCTCCTTACATGCGCCATGACCTCAGACCCGGGCTCTTCTTCCTGCCTTTTTCTTACCGCCTTCCTGCCTCCTCTTCTTCCTCTTCCTCTTCTTCCTGTTCTTCCTCCCTTTCTTTCTCCTCATCCTCTTCTTCCTGTCCCTCCTCCTCTTTTTCTTTCACTGTTTTGAGGCAGGGTCTTATGTAGCCCTGGGAGGTTGAAGTCCCCCAGCTCATCCCCACCCAGCTTTTATGTGGGATCCGAATTCCAGTCCCTGTGCTTTCGAGGCAGGCATTTAACCACTGAGCATCTCCCCAGCCCTGATTTTTTTTTTTTTTTTGGTGGCTTGTTTGTATGTTTGTTGGTTAATCATTAAAAACCATATATGTATATTGTGTAGAACTTTCCTGCTTTCAAACATAGGACTCTCCCTCCCTCCTTCCCTCCCTCCCTCCCTCCCTTCCTTCCTTCCTTGGTAATCAGAAAAAAAATTATTTTGCTTTTTGAAATAAGGTCCTACATGGTAGTCCAGGTCCTCCTGGAACTGTCCTAGAACTTGACATATAGCCTAGGTTGGTCTGAAACTCACAGCAAACCCCCTGTCTCAGTCTCCCAAATACTGGGATTACAGACATGATTATTACACCTGGTAGAGAAGCAAGTAATACATGCCCTATTTAATTTAGGTTTTATGTTTCAACCTGGGAGGGCAGTAATGCTAATTCTATTTTGTTGGTGAGCAAATAAAGGCAAAGAAAAATGATGTGTGTGAAAATAACCAAAAAGAAGGGGAACTGGAAGTGCATCCCAACACCTGTGTCCAAGACAAAACAATGACTTGGTCTGTTGTGGCGGCTTTATTTCGTTATGATTATCATGTCCTGTATTTTAATATGGCTTTGCCTTTTCCTTTCTTCCAGAGTAGGGGTTATCCTCTGAGCTGAGTGTGTGGCTTAGTCGTAGAGCACTTGCCTGGCGTGGGCAATAACCCTGGGTTCCGTCCTCAGCTCCACTTAAAAAGGAGAGTGTGTTTACTTACATAGTTAAACGACAGCAGTGCCTTATGACTCTTACATCTATAGGAATCTTTACACATTTATTTCAAATTTCTGCATCAATTTAACAGGTATAGAATTCTTGATGTTTTCTAAAGTGCAGATGGAGCAGATGAAGCCATGGGCATGATGGTCCACACCTGTAATCCCAATACTTGAAAAGTAGAGGCAGTAAGATCAGGAGTTTGAGGCCAGCTTGGGCTGTGTGAGATCCTGTCTAAAAAAAATAAACAGCAACAAAAACACAGTAATACAAACAAAAATAACAAAGAATAAAATATAGCAAATGTTATGTTATCTCTGTTATATTCTTAGCCACAGTTTTAAACTTTTATTATTCATTAACATTCCAGTGCCTACTAGTGACATCCCCGTGGAGCTGAGCAACCTTTCTGATGAAAACTGCCAGATAAACAGATTTGGTTACTTCAGAGCCACCATTGAAGTTGTAGGTAAGGCTGTGGGTCAGTAGGGAAGGTTGTCAGAGTGGACCATTCACTTTGCCGGCATCAGAAGGGTCGGGGTGAGGAGCAGGGGCACCAGTCCTGCCCGAGGTGATGTAAGTGGGAGCAAGCCAAGCCTACTTGTCTCCAGGCTCCACCCACCCACCTACCTTAGACTTTCTGGTAGAGATGACCCCTGGGTAGCCCACATGCTAATGAGCCTTCCTGGGCTTGGATCCTACCTGATTGTCTGGGAATCTGAATGGATAGAGGACAGGATGGTCAGCCCAGACTGCACACCGCCTCCATTGTCTTCTCTTAGCTGTGTAAAGTGGGGCTAATTCAGCCACCATACGTGGCTGTGCATTTCAGATGCCGCTCCAAGGTGTCCAGTAAACAGGGCGGGAGCTCCAATTGTGCACTGTTTCTGGAGATGGAATAGAAATTGCAGCTGTGCACCCTGGGTCAGCCGTCTCTGTCTAAGAGCCACTTAGCCAGCAGGGTGCATCTGCCCAGGAGTCACCTTTTTACAACCATCTCCCAGGAAGGGTCTGCTACTTTCTAACACACATCCTGTCCTAGAAAAAAAGAATCTAGATGGGACAGAACGGTTCTGGGTGTCGATGAAAACACTGCATGGGCTTATATGGGAAACTCTGGGGATAAATTTCCAGGTTTGGTAGGCTTCTGTTTGGCAAGAAGGCTGTCTCCATTCTTAATCTGTTCAGGTTTCTATGATAGGGTACCACGGACTAGGTGGTTTATAAACAGCAAGAATTTACACTTACCATTCTGGAGACTGAATATCAGAGCACTTCCTGGTTCAAGGATGCCCCTTTCTTGTGTGTCCTCACATGGAAGAGGGGACAAAGGAGCTCCCTGTGGAGCTCTCCATAAAGGCACTAATCACATCTCCAACAAAGGCCTCACCAACTAATACTGTAACTTGATTGCAATTTTAACATCATAAACTGAGGGCATGCAATCAGTCTACAGCAGAGTGATTTGGTTTGGTTTCCATTATATTTTGACATTCTCTATGGTGTCTGCTTTGCTAGAGGGAATCCTAGAGGTTAACATCATCCAGACAGTAGACATCCTGATGCCTATGCCGCAGCCTGGCGACTCCCTGATGGACTTCACTGTGACCTGTGAAGGGGGGTAAGTACATGGTCTCAGCAGAGGGTGGGCCAAGTGAGCCCTGGTCTGAACAAAGGGCTTGACCACGAGTCACGCCCTCCAAGATAATTCAAAAGCCTACATCTGAGAAACCTCAGATGAGCCAAGTGTGGGGGGAATCCCAGTACTCTGGTTAAGGTAAGGGAGGAGAATCACAACTTTGAAACCTGAATGGGCTGTGCAGAGAGACTGTTTCGAAAGTGGGGAAGAGGGAGCTAGGCATGTAGGTTGGTGAGTAGAGTGCTTGCCTAGCCTACATGAAACCCTGGGATCAGTCCCATTGCTGTGTATAATAGAGTGTGGCATGCACAGTTGTAATCCTAGCACTCAGGAGGTAGAGACAGGAGGGTCAGAAGTTTAAGGCCAGCCTTAACCACACAGGAAGTTCAACACCAGCCTGGGCTATATAAGACCTGTCTTTGAAAAAAGAAATGAAATGAAATGAAAGAAACAAAGGGGCTGGAGAGATGGTGCGGTGGTTAGGGGTACTTACTACTTTTGCAGAGAACCAGAGTTCAGTTCCTAGCTCCCATGTCCCACACTGAATGGCTGATAACTACCTGAAACTCCATCTCTGGTTCTGACACCCTCTCCTGGCATTCAAGAGCACTGCACTTACATGCACACATGCACACACATACACACATACACAATTAAAAATAAAAACAAAATCTTAATAAAAGAAACCTCAGTTGAAGAAGAACTTACAAAAGGCCATAGAAAATGGTGCAACAGAGATGGCTCAGCAGTTGAGAGCACTGGCTGCTCTTCCAGAGGACTGGATTCAGTTCCCAGCAAACACATGGCAGCTAACAACTGTCCATAACTCTAGTTCCAGGGAATCTGATGCCCTCATCTGGCCTCTGTGGGCACTGCAAGCATGAGTACACTTAAATATGCAGGCAAAATGCTAACATGTATATTTTAAAAGGCCATATAGAAGAGGCCATCATCAAGCACATACTTAACTTATTGAGGAATGCTTACTTCATTGACTACTGATCAAAATGAACAATAATTATAGCTAGTTGAACACCTACCATGTTCTTAGCACCTTACGTCTCATATTTAGTCTTCACAACAATCCTGAGTGTCCACATCTCACACAGGTGAGCGAGGCATATAATGACCTAGCAGCTGAGGCCTGACAGTGTGGCTCACATAGGTCCGGCTGAAACCAGCTCTGCAGTTCCCCGAGGCGCCACCCGGTAGGTGGGAAGCCAGTGTGAAACTGTCCTATGACAGCCCTCTCTATAGTTTACAAAGTTTTTTCTAATATAATTGGATTTCCTATTTTGTGGTTATATCTATATATAATAAACTAAATATAAAAATTATATCAATGAACTAAATATATAGACAAATCAACTAATTTCTATATATGACTTAACTAATAGAAATACATGTGAAGATAGGCATGGTAGTACACACAGGCAGTACAGATAGCACTCACAAGGCTGAGGCAGGAAGATGGTGAGTTCAAGGCTAGCCTGGGCTACATTGTGACAGCATCTGAAAAAGAAAAAATATGTTTCAGTATATTTGCCCTCACGTGATTTAAATAGAAATGAGTTCAATTTTATGGCAATGTGATGATTTTCCCTGTTTAAACTGACTTACAGAAGCGGGCAATGTAATCACCAGGTTTATGCCTCTAGTCTCAGCACTCAGGAGGATGAGGCAAGAGGCTTACTGAGTTCAGGCCAGCCTGGGATACAGTGTGAAATCATGGCTCAAAAAAAAAAAAAAAAAAAAATAACCCTCAATATCATCACCACCAAAACAAAAAACAAAAGCAAGCCCCCTGCCAGTCGTCTTTTCTCCTCTTGTGATCTGTGTGCCTTCAACTCCTCCCATCGCACAGCGCCCCCTCGGAGGTCTGCACCATCATTTCAGACCCCACCTGCCAGACCGCCCAGAGTAGAGTCTGCAGCCCTGTGGCCGTGGATGAGCTGTGTCTGCTGTCGGTGAGACAAGCCTTCAACGGATCTGGCACATACTGTGTGAACGTCACTCTAGGTGATGATGCAAGCCTGGCCCTCACCAGCACCCTAATCTCCATCCCTGGCAAAGGTGAGGTTTGGTTTACAACTTTATGTACATGACATATTGCGGTGAAGTGTGCACCTACTAATAAAGTCCTCGAGGGCTTTCCCATCAATGTTTCCGTGCAAGAGTCTTTGAATTCTTGTTAATAAGGATTTGAGAACGAGCATTACAATCCCATAAATCTACTTAGCAAAGTGATGAGGGAGAGACGTAATGAACTAGTGGTCAAAGACAGGCCTGTGGATGAAAGGGCACCGGTTGGACCACAGTGAGATATGTTCACTGTCCTGGAGAAGAGATAGTATTTACTATGGAAAACAAAAATCCAACTTTAAAACAAATAAGAAGACAGCATTCTACAAAGACAATAACGAAGGAGAGCATGAAACCTGTTTTCTAGGAGCCAAGAGAAATGAGAAACCAGGTGAGTGCACCATGCCTGCTAACACCCACATGGTCTCTCTATGTTTACCCTAAGTCTACCCAGCATTACACCAAGACAGAAGCCAATTTACCCAGTTGGGAGGAAGACAAACCTTTAAGCCAGGTACGATGTTGCTTGCCTCCAATCCCAGCATTCAGGCACCTGAGGCAGGAGTATCATGAGTTCAAGGCCATCTGGGCTGCACAGAAAGATCCTGACTCAAAAAAACAAAACGCTTGGGAAGTTAAAAAACAAAAGTTAACCAGGGGCTGGAGAGCTTGTTCAAGTGCTGGCTACTCTTGAAAGGATCCAGGTTTGGTTCCCAGCATTCACACAACAGGTGACTCCAGTTCTAGGTGAACCAACGCCCTCTTCTGGCCTCCACGGGCATTGCATGTGAACAGTACGCTAGATCTAAGCAGGCAAAACACTTATACATGCAAAATAAAAGTATTTTTTTAAGTTAACAAAACCTAAGGAAGTTCTTTTAGAAATTGCATTTACTAGTGGCAGTCAATTTCCTCCAACTCCTAAGCTGGGCTCTACCTGGTGGCTTTAACTAATCCTAGTTATAAGTAACTTTGTAAAAAGACTTCCTATGTCTAAGAAGTGCTAATGGTGGGGTACAAGGGAGAGGTTAAACTGCACTAATTTACCTCTTGATTTAGTATTGTCGGGTACAATCTAATGACCAATTCACCTATAACTCCTTTAGACTTGGAGCTTAGTTTAAAAGGTAAAATGTATGTACATGTTTAGTCATCAATATAAAGAGCAGCTCCATTGAAAGGAACTTCTAAGCCATCCTGAGCACATGGTCCATGTGACCCTTTATTATTTGTGTGACCTGCCAGCTTTTATGCATGCAATTCAGTGACAGAGACACGTTTTGAGACATTTATCCCTAGGCAGTTTAATTGTGGGAACATCCTAGAGTGTATTTCAACAGACCCAGGTGGTCAGGGTTACTTGCTGTGTGGCCTCTTGATACAGTCAAGAGACAGTAAACACAAGGTGTATGGGGCTGCTGCCTTCCTGACATGACACACTGTTTTTCATTTTTACCCTTTAGTTTTTTGAGATGGGGTTTCACTGTGGCCTTGGTTGACCTGGAACCCATTACATAGACTAAGTCGAACTTGAACTTGCAGTAATCCTCCTGTCTCTGCTTCCTAAATGCTCGAGTGATAGACATTGCCACCATATGGCTTGACATACATCGTTTCTTGTAAGTAGAAGTATAGTCTAAAATAAAAATAAAAATAAAAGGAGGGCTGGAGAGACAGTTCAGCAGATAAGATCACTGGCTGCTCTTGCAGAAGACCCAGGTTTGGTTCCCAGAACCCACATGGTGGCTAATAATCATCTGTAACTCCAGTTCCAGAGGAACCAATGCCCTCTTCTGACCTCCATGGGCATTGCATGACACAGGTGCACTTACACACATGCAGGCAATTCACTCGTACACATAAAGTAAAATAAAATAAAAAATAACAATAAAAAGCATAGCATAATATTGTATAGAATAATATAGCGATCAATACAAACCAGTAGCAATCTTGCCATATTATTACCAGATATCATGGTTGTTCTTAATTGTTTTGTATGATGAGCAGGGCAGCAGGTCTGCTTATACCAGTATCACCACAGACACATAAATAACGCATCACACTGTGATGTGAGAATGGCTACAACATCACCAGGCAGTAGGAAGTTTTTAACTCCCTTATAATCTCAGGGACGACCATTGTGTATTCAGTCTACTGTTAACTGGGATATTGTTCATCATGTAGCAAATGCCTGTAGTTATTTGTAGGAGAGCTTATTAGTGGTGAGATCCAAGGTTCAGCACTAAGAACAAAGTTGCGAGGGCATCCTGCCTAAGACAGGGTCTACTGTGTAGACAGGGTTGGCCTCTATCTCACAGAGATCCACCTGAATCTGCCTCTGCCTCCCAACTGCTGGAATTAGAGGTGTACACCACCAGACCTGGCACATCCTGCCTCTTACAGGACATTGGAGCCTGCCAGAGACCTGGGGAGAAGAGGGACACGTTGAGGCAACCAGAACTTCTGTGCGTAGTGGCCATGGGTTTTCAATGTCCTGGCTGCCAGGAGCTGTGGAGGTTCTCCCTCTAGGGCTGCCCCAGTGCTTTAGAGTGGAAGTTCATTCCACCCTTGTGCTAGCAAACTGCTGATCTCTTGTACGGATTAGAGGGTCAGCTGTTAACTTCCCCTAATTTTTCTTGTAGTAAGTGATCACTTTACGTATGACAAACCCATTTTCAAAACCCAAATAAAGGGGATTAGGAGTATATCGAAGTGGCAGAGCACTTACCTAACATGGATGAGGCTGTGAAACATCATAAGAAAGTAAAATAAAAAGTAACTGGAGAGCTGGCTCAGCACTTAAGAGCACTGGCTGCTCTTGCAGAGGATGCAGGTTTGACTCCTAGCACCTACATAGCAGCTAAGAACCATCTGTAACTCCAGCTCCAGGGGATCAAACACCCTCTTCTGACCTCCACCAGCACTGTATGACTTACACACATAAAATAAAAAATAATAAAAGCAAAAATATATTTAGAAAAAAAAGAAGAAAACTCACTAGGGACATGGTGCTACGCGCCTGTACTCCCAGCACTCGGGAAGCTGATGCAGGAGGATTACACATTTAAGGCCAGCCTGGGTATATACAGTTCATAGCAAAATCTTGTCTGAAAAAAAAAAAAAAAGGAGGGCTAGGGAGATGGCTCAGTCAATAAAGTTCTTACCTTATAAGCATGACTGGAATTCAGATCCCCAGAACCCAGATAAAGAGCCTGTGGAAAGCACCTGGCGTCCTCTGACCTCCACATGCATGTGCATATGAGTGTACACCCCTCCACACACATTTGCACATGCATAACACATAAGTACAAACACACAAGAAGGAATGTCAGAAGGAAAAGTTTTAATTCAGTGAGTCTTATAACTTGCTAACTTGGGTTTCAATATCAGAATTTTGGAAATAGTCCCAGTTCAAAAGCAAACCCATTGGTTTGATTCTGAGATCTTTTTACTGAGTGGGTTAGTGAACAGGTACGGAGTACATGCAGTTCTTTGAACAGACTGAGCTATCCATGTTCAGTGTGGTTTTATGCACAAGATACAGGTCTTAATTGGCTAAGAAAAAGACAAGGAAGGCCTCTCCTCAACAGATGTTAAAGGAAAACATTTGGACCAATCCAATTTAGTTTAAGCATGGAACGGCGCATCATGCAGAATCAGAAGTCTGGAGAAGCCCACAGCTGAACAGCCAGCCTAGACAAGTGCAGGAAGCCAGGGGATTGCTTTGTGACTCCAGCTAGGCAGCTGCCTTATTTGGGCCTGGAGTCCATCAACTCCAGTCCATGAACTACATGTGGTCGGCTGGGTTTTTTGTTTGTTTGTTTGTTTCTGTTTTTACAAAATATTCTATTAGGTTTCTGTTTGCTTACCTATGACTTGCCAGTACGTTAGGTCAAAACTCTGGAACATTTAATCAGCCTCAGGCCAGTAGCCTCATGCTTAATTTAGCACAGGCAGTAAACAAATTAACAAGATGGTATTTCAAAGAAAACAAATCAGGTCAGAGGAGGGAGAGGCGGGCTCTAGGCAGGGAAGTGAGGACAGAGGTTAGCACTGTGGATTGGGAGTGGTGAGGTCTTCCTGACTTGGCACTATCTTGGTGAGGGGGCCTCCTTTGCACTAAGACCTAAATTAAAAATGAGTTGCGCATTTAGATCCTCAAAGCCTGTGTTGGGGACTAGGTTTCATTTTGTATGCAAGGGGGAGGCCCTGGCAGGCAAGAACATGGGCTGACCGGGCTTCCGGGAAATCTGAGTGCAGGGTGGGGAGATGACTGTAAGAGTAGACTCCAGCAGTTAAGAGGGCCTCCTAGGAAAGGCTGGTGGCTGGAATGGGGACAGTGGGGGAGAAGATGGAGGAAAAGTAGATAATTGGTTGTACCTTGGGTCAAGTCAGAATTTGTTGATTTTCTGGGTTACAGAGCAGACAGAAAGCAGAGCTCCTGCCCTTGTGGCCTTCACAGTATAGTAGGAGAGGTGTGCAAAGAAATAATGCACACAATGCCAACCAGACCTGGGAAGACATAGGCAGAGGAATGACAAACAAGGATGTGCCCTATGTCCTCAGGAATGCCAGGAAGACACCAAGAATGAGGGGACTTGAGATGAGCTGGGGGAGGGTTGTCCCACAGGGAACATATATGAGGTGTGTGTGTGTGTTTCACAGAGTGGGGGATACTGGCAACTGCAGGACTTTTAGCTCAGCAGCAGGTGTGTAGAGTGAGGTGAGTGACCAGAGCCTGCACTGTAGAGTATGGGAGCCCTTCAGCACCTGGGAGCCACAGGTCACCGTGTCCTGAGGAAGGGTCACCAGGCTGTAGTAGCATGGCTCTCGAATCCCTAACACAGTGTTCCAGACGTGCTCATTCATTCTCTAATTAGAAGATAAGCAGACACATAATCTATGTATTATTTAATGGAAAAGATTACCCAAAGCCCAGAGTGACGCATCTGTCTTCTGTCCTAGCTCCTTTCCTCATTTGTTTAATGGTATTACAAGCAGATGTCCTCTAATGGAAGACATAACTCACTTGGTCTTGCTTCTGTTTTAAGACCCAGCCTTCCCTCTGAGAGCAGCGAGTGGTGCCCTGATCTTCATTGGCTGCTTGGCCGTGTTCATTACTGTGATTGCCGCCTTACTATACAAGTAAGTTTCTGGTTCTAACACGAAATTTTTATAGTGGACTGTCAGGAACAAATAGAATTGTGCCATTTTTTCTTTTTTTCCTCCCTTAAATATTTTGTGTATGAGAAGAAGTTCTTCCACAGAACCATGAACACCAAACTGGGACCTATTAATTTTGCTGTGGTTTTGTTTTTTTTTTAATTCTGAAAGTGCTACCAGATGTTAGCAACTTTATAAAATTGTGTCTCTGTAATGTTTAACATGATCTCAAATCACAGTGAGCAGACACATTTCTTGCTTGAAGAGAAAATAGCTGAATTTTCATAAGCTGCTGTTGTGTTACGAGTCATGGTTGGGATTAAATAGAATTAGCTCTTTTGTATCTGACATGGAAATCTGTAGAGCATAAATTATTTCAGCTCAAGATTTTTAAGTCACTGTCCAACACATTGTTTTCAGAAAACACAAGGAATACAAGCCTATAGGAAACTATCCTGGGAACGTGGTCAGAGGCAAAGCCCCGAGTGTTTTCCTCAACCGTGCAAAAGCCTTATTCTTCCCAAGAAACCAGGAGAAGGACCCGCTGCTCAAGGACCAGCCAGGAATGCTTAAGTCCTCAGCCTAATTTGTGACCAACAGGCTGCTCTCAAGTGCTGTTTATGTGAGCTGTGCAGGAAGAGATGGCTGTTAACTTTTCCTAAAGCTTATTGTAACATATGTATCAGGATTTAGGATGGTTAGTCAAGTGGCATTTTAGAGAAGGGACAAAGCAGCTTTGTGGGTCCTTCCTTCTGTGTTATGACTGTGTACTTCTGTAGGTGATTGATAGAATGGATGTACTGTCTGAAGAATATGGGAGAAATCACTGTTCCTTAAGCTCTGACCTAGGTTAACTGGAAGGAGAGATGGATACTTTCTAGCTTCCCATATAACCAGATGCACAAAGCCAAAGTAGTCCTGACCTGAAGACCAGGCTCCAAACTAACTGTCCCATTTCATTGAACATGCATGAGCTCTTGACAAGAGTTACAGGCCCAAGCTGTGTATGATGTGTGTGTTTGTTATACTCATAAAAGGCTATGTAGTGGGATTACTATATTGAGGTGGAAACTTGCTTTGTCTAGGTGAATGGAGGAGTGGTTCATTTATCCCATGAACATTTATTTAGTGCCTTCTGTATATCAACCCTGATGCTGGGGCATAGTCCTGATTCAGAGAGTTGGTGCTCTTTTGTATATATCTGCATTACTGTATAAGCTGCTATACAAATTTAGAATCATGTTATCATTTTCTAAGGGGCCATTTGTTTTCCTTTAAGTTCCTCTATTACAGAAGATAATAAGTGAGGATTTTACCTCCATTTGCAACAAACTCATGTGCTGTATGTTAGACATGATATTCTTTGTCTCTCCTTCCTGAAAAAATAAATTGTGGGAAGAGACAAGACCTTGGTTTTATTATTTTCCCTCTGTATTATTTGCCTTTCAATTTTATGTATCGTTTTTGCTGAGTAAAATTCCCTTATTGATACTCCAAGGAGCACTGATAACTTCTTAAGTATTTTCTACTTAAAAATATATGTATATAAGAGCTGGGCATGGTGGCTTATGCCTTTAATCCCAGAATTTAGGAGGTAGATAGAGGCAGGAGGATCAGCTCAAGGTCAGTCTCAGCTTAGAAGGAGTTTGAGGTCAGCCTGAGCTACGTGATCCTATCTCAAAAATCTATACATATATGTAAAATACAGACACAGTATATGAAGTGTTAATTGAAAGTTTAATATATACACATGTATAATCAAATCAGTATGATAGTTTGGGCTGGGATATAACACATCCAGTGGTAAACTGTTTGTCTAGCATGTACAAGGCCCTGAGCACTTTCTCTAACACTAAAAAAGAAATTTAATTAAAAAGAGGCTTTTTAATAAAGAAGAGGGAGCAGGATCTAGGTCACAGGTTAGCAAACTTTTTCCATAGCGGTTAGGGTGCAAGCATCTCAGTCTTTGTGCCCGTACAGTTTCTGTCGCAGTTAAGGAGCTAGACCTTCATATTGTGAAAACAGCCAGAGATAGTGCATAAACGGAGTAACATAACTATACTCTAGCAAAAACCTATTTTCAAAAGCAGGTGGTGGGCTGCCTTTGATCCATGAGGCCCAGTTTGTCTGTTCTACATAGCACAGACTAAACAGCAACCAAATACAGTCTGAGAACCTAGATTGGATCCTACCTTGAGCAGGGTGGAAAATAGCTATGAACAATATTTAAGGACAACTGAATAAATCTGGATACACCCTGAATGTCAATGGTGTTAAAGAATAAACACTCATTTTTTTTAAAAAAGTGTAGTTGAGGTATTGTGTGGACCAGCCCGCATTCAGTCATTTGGTCTGGTTCTTCCTTTTTTGTTTGCTTCCTAGATGGGTTGGAGGCAAAAAGAAGCTTTTAGTTCTGAAACTGCCTCCAAACAATGCAAAATCTGCTGGCCACCCATTTATGTGATGACTGTAGGGCAGAGATTCTCAGCTGTGTCTCACCCAGGGGACATTTGGCAATGTTTGGGGATATCTGCGGTTCTCACAACTAGGATGGGGTGCTATGGCATCTAGTGGGTAGAGAGGTCAGGGATGCTGCTTCCCATGACCGGCAAGACGGCCCTCACAACGAAGAACTATTTGGCTGAGAATATCAGAAGCCCTGTTGTAGGTAGAAGAAGCCCTGGGCATGGACATCCGAACAGAAGACTTGGATCTGAACCCAGCCCTGCCACTTATCCAGTAACTCTGCGCAAGAGACATGACATTTCTTGAGCCTTTCCTATCTCAGTCTCAGCTGTAGAATGGGTATGCTATCCCTCTCTGACTTACTTCACGGGCTGCTATAGCTGCGGCTACAAGAATGAGTTCAGCTAGAGTGGGGAGACGACAGTGGGAGAACATGTGCCGAACACGCAGGAAAGGCTCGACTCCCAGCACTGAAAAAGAAGCTGGGAAGTAACGGCACTTTTTATATGTTCTAGTGATATATGCTGCATGTTGAGTCTGAGGACAGAAGTGTGTGGACGAGCCTTATCATTTTTGTGATGATTAAGAGGCCAGAACTAATATTAGTACTTAAAATAGAAAAGCTATTTAGGTTGTAGCCTAAACACCTGGGGTTTGTTAAGACACATATTGCTGAACTCCATACCCAGGCTTTGTAAGTCAATCTTATAGGGATGGATCCCCATAATCTGGATTTCTAAGAAGTCCCCAGGTGATCTGATTACTGCTGGTCTAAGACTTAGAAGAGCAAGATGCAAGATGAGGTTTGCCACCTGCTCTCCCTTTCTCCTATCAACAGGGGGCAGCAGAGAGCAGTAAATGCATCATGGATTACCAAGGAGGCAGATCCAAGTCCCTATCAAACCTTATCAAACCAATTTCTAGCGAATAGCCAGAAAGAGGGTTGAAATAATAAATTATGTCGATTTATATGTTCTAAGTAATCCTGGCAATAAGTCATTTAACTTCTTCTAAGTCACTGTCTGTAAAATAGAGAAAATAGCACAAGTTGTGGTACAGCGTGATTAATGTTGGCTGAGAGTTAGAATTTCGAAAGAAAATTGAATGTGTAGGTAACAAATTATTCCAGGAACTTCTTTTTCCTAAGGCCTTCTGTAAATGTCTGCATTTTAAATGTTTCTGACTCATTCATAAATATTGGTTTCCCTTGGTTGAATTTTCCATGATTTAGCAGTTTGGAGGGCAATATGCTCAGAGTATTTGTTACACCAGAAGGTACATGATTCTAAGCCCATGTGACAGGCAAGGGCAGACGCAAAGACAGTCATCCAGAAGACAAAGGTGACGTCCTTCTGGCAGAGCCCTGGCAGAGGAACAGTCCTTTGAAGTTTTGTCAAAGAATGATTTGAAAGCTGCTGGAATAGGTACCTTGAAAATTCTGAGGTCTGCTTCCAGAATCACCCCCTGCAGACTGATTTCAATATCAAATGTAATCATCATTTATTGCACACTAGTATGTCTCAGGCTCTGGGTCTAGGAGAGGACAAAGAGGTGATAAGAGACCCAAGGACTGGCTTCATGGAGCTTAGATTATAGACTAGTGCAGCATGTTACCATGTGTGCTGTCACTACAGTGACTACGCTCACCTGGACCCTGTCCATCCTGGCCAGCGTGCAGAAACAACTCTCTGCTTGTACTTGAATAGCTCTACCCTTTACCCTCGAGAGTCTAGAATAAAAATTGCTTTTAGTATTTAGCCAATTCCAGTCTATAACTTCCCCATAGATATCATGATCTCGCCCTACTAATTAGAACGCCTCTCAAACTCATGACGTAACTGCATTGTTAATTGCAATCACACAGGTTTCTACAACACAAATTAAATATCAAAACTCAAACAGACTGAGTCCTTAATTTGAAGGTATTTATGAAAATTAATTCCTCTTGCATGAAAAGAGATGAGCTGTTAATGAGCACATGGCAGACAAATTTTGTAGCTGTGGAGGTAATTTTAAAATCTTGCTTGGAACTGAGTGGATATAGGAAGATAGGTCGGGCTTAAGTGGAGAGGTCTGAGCCAGCCTGAGAAGTCAGTCATCTCCCCACTCTGCCCTAAAGCCTCCTCATCTGTCAAATGGAGGTGAGAAGAAGAAGAGGGAATCACATCAGGTCACTCAGGCCTCAGGGTTCCAATCAATGCTGTGCAAAATAAGTAGGACAATGTTACCCAGTTTCCCTACAGAAAACACTAGGAAGATTATATTCTAGATCAGGGCTGGCAAACTACAGCTTCCCTTCCAAAAGCCACTCTTCCACCATTAACTAAGTACAGCTTTTAAAAAAATTTTAAGGTATTTTAGGGGCTAGAGAGATGGCTTAGTAGTTAAGAGCACTGACTGCTTTTGATGAGTACCTGGGTTTGGTTCCCAGCACCCATATGGTGACTAACAACCATCTGTAACTCCAGTTCCAGGGAATCCAATGCCTTCTTCTGGCCTCTACAGACATTACATGAATGGGTGTACTTACATGTATGCAGATAAAACACTCATACACATATGATAAAAAGAAAAAATTAAAAGATATTTTAAATTTTATTGTTTTTAATTATGTGCATTTTGTGGGCCTGTGCACATGAATGCTGGTACCTGTGGGAGCCAGAGACATAGGGATCCCAGAGTGGAGTTGTATGCTGTTGTGAGCCACCTGATATAGGTACTGGGAACTGAACTTGGATTCTCTGCAAGAACTTTATGTACACTTAACTGCTGAGCCATCTCTCCAGCATCCAGTGTTTATACTTTTAAATAGGGAAAAGATGAAGACCAGGGATGGGGTGTGGCTCAGCAGCAGAGTGCTCGCCTAGCACAAGTGAGGACTGCGGCTCCACCCCGGGACTGAAGGGAGAAGAGGGAGGGGAAACAGTGCCATTTATGGTAAATAAAAACTATATGCAATGCAGAATTCAGCATCTACAAGTAAAGAGGTAGTGTGATCTCTGCCCACCCCCCACCTCTCTGAGACAAGACCTCACTATTTTGTCTAGGCTAATCTTAAACTCCTGGGCTCAAGGAACCTATCTTCCTATTTTCCTGCCTCCTTACCTTCGCTCCACCCCAAGTTCAAGGATTGCTGATCTACACCTCCATGCCTGGCCAGCCACACATCGTTTACATGTAGTTGTGTGTAATACAGCAGTACAGCAGCAGAACTGAGTAGTTGTGACAGAGGCTACAAGGGGGCTTTCGGCACCTAAGAATATTCGCTATCTGACCCTCTACGGAGTTTGCCAATCTGTGATCGAAAGCAGTTGGACTTTTGGACTCTGTTTTGAACTGTAATAAGAAGATAAGCATTATTCAGAGAACTTGGAGTATATGAAGTGTCATTTTCTATTTTAAAGATGTGTTTTCATTTTTATTTATGCTTATGTGATGATGGTGGATGCCTATGCAGACCAGAATAGAGTATCAGATCACCTGGAGCTGGAGTTACAGGCAGTTGTCAGTCACCTGATGCGAGTGTTGGGAAAGGAGCTCTGGTCATTTTCTCAACCAAGTACATGAAAAATCTGTTACCTTACTTTGGAATAATGTATGTGACATGGTAAACTAAGTGTGCACTGCCTGTGAATTGCTGTGTGGGATTGTCATAATGGGCCTCGTGAAGAAAAAACCCTACCCTTACACGTAGAATTCCAACCTAGAGGCAAGTGATAGGGGCTGGAGTGTAGCTCAGTGCTACAGCACTTACTAGCATGTATCAGGCTTGGGTTCCAACCCAGGCATTCAGAAAAAGAGGATGGTGAGGACAATCTACAGCCAGCAGCACCAAGCAGGAGTCCCTTAGCAACACCATGTTGACAGAAGAAAGCTGCAAGAGAACACATGCAAGAACTAGGAAGATGGCTCAGTGGGTAAGCACACTGTTCTGTAAGCAAGACCTGAGTTCAGATCACACACACACACAAAGCAAGGGGTGGCTGCATGTGCTTGTAACCCCAGCATTGCCGGACAAAGGCAGGCAGCTCCTGCGAGCTCTACGGCCAGCCACCATCAAAACAGTGAGCTTCCGGTTCAATGAGCGATCCTGCCTCAGGGCACTAACAGAGAGAGAAGAGGAAAAGATCCTGCCTCAGGGCAGCAACAGAGAGAGATGGAAGAGGAAATTATCCATCCTGCTCTAACCTTTGTATGCACACAAGTGTGTACTCACACACTCACATGCATACACCACATCCCACATACACATGCAAAAGAACACATCATGGAAAACTAAGCAGTATGGGAAACACACATAAACATAGCAAGAAACCAGGACAGAGGAATTAACGTTTAAGTAAAATGTGAAATATTTAAAACATTATAAAATGCTCATACATACATATATACAAAGTTCAAGAAGAGAAATATGAATGGGATGGTACTGTAGCTGTGTAACAAATATCCCCAAATTAGTGGCATGAAATGCCTGCCTTCTGGTGCTCACAGATGCTGGGGATTGGGGATTTGGACAGGGCACAACAAAGATGCCCTGTTTCTTGGTGTCTAAGAAGACTCCGAGAGTTGGGGGTTGGTATCATCCAGCAACTTCCTCACTCACATGTTTGGGACTGGACTGGGATCAGACAAGAAGTCTGGACTCCAAAAGATTGGCAATTGTGGTGCACTAAGGCCTCAAGGCCTCGCTCACTACATGCCTTGGATTGTGTCCTCACAGCATGGTCACTGGGAATGGGAGGAACATCCCAGAGGAAGGGCACAGGACAGTCAAGCAGAGCTGAGGTACCTTTTCCCATCTAGACTGGAATGTCACATCGTGTCACTTTAGCCTTGTTTTCTTGGTGGAAACACAAACTCATTCAGCTTCAGGAGGACACATCGACCCCACCTCTTACTGGAAAAGTATCAAAGAATTTACAATTATGCTTTTGGGGGAGGTACACATATGTGTGTTCATGCACATGTCTGCATGCACGTGCCTCAGGTACATTCTTCAGGAGCCATTCACCCAGTTTTTTGAGACTAGGTCTCTTACTGGGACCTGGAGTTTTCTGATTGGCTAGGCTGGCCGGCCAGTGAGTCCCAGAGATCTGCCTTTGCTTCCCTTGAATTCTGTCTCCCCAGTGCTGGCATTATAAGCAAAAGCACCAGCTTTTCTCTATGCGGGTGTAGAGGATCAAACTCAAGTTTTCACGTGCACACTCTACTGGCTGAGCCATCCCCACAGCTTCTAGCGGTTAGGTTTTAAAGTCCATATGGCGCCATTAGATTGGGCATACACTGTGATCTAAATCCTCTCTTGCTGTTTTCTTATTTCGCGTTTGTGGTAGCCACAGCTTCCGATGCTAGAACACTGCCACAGTGCATCCCTTACAGAACTGCTTCTGTCATCGCTAGATTGCACCCACATTTCAGAACTCTGACAAGAACAATAGGAACTAAAAGAAGTGAAGATCCCCCAAAGAATCCCATTGTGACTCAATATTTGGGGCCATCCTTCAGCCAAAGGCTCCTGCTTAGAAAATACATAAACCATACTTTATAGAATAGGACAAAATGAACCCTTCAGTTTACAAACAAATGAGGTAACATTATGTAAGAGTCTCTCTCTCTTTTTTTGAGACTGAATCTTGATATGTTGATCAGGGTGGTCTCAAATTCCTGGGCTCAACCGATCCTTCTGCCTCAGTCTACAAAGTAGCTGTGATAGCAAGAACACGCACCAGTATCTGAGTCATAAAATTCCTCCTCTTCCTCTCTCTCTTCCTTTTCTTCCTCTTGTCCTTCTTCCTCTTCTTCCTCCTCCCCTTCCTCTTCCTCCTGTTTCAGCCTCCTGAGTGCTGGGATTAGAGACATGAGTCACCACACCTGGTTTTGATTGTAAGATTCTTCTTGATTACTGAAGATTCTTCCTAACTCTTCACTTGTTACATCCTAGGTTTAAACAAAAATAATTAAAAAGCATGTTCTGTTGTAAGGCACAATGCAGGATGGGCCTTAGCCAGGTCACCTGCTATGAGGACTAGAGGAATGGCTCCTGTGGGTGTGGCACTCTGCTCTGGCTAGTCCTGAGACCAGCTTCTGCCCAGCATCTGAAAGAACCTGCCTAACCTGGGGACAGATTACTATTGGCTGCAATCGGGACCCCACCCCATAAGGCCATTGGCTAATCAGATCTATAAGACCCCTTGCACTTCCTTGAATAGACGTGCTTGCAGCAGCTTGCCACTGCCTGCTTCTCACTGAACCCCTGGAGTCTGTGTGTTGATTCCACTCCTAGTCACCCCCCAACGGCAGAGACCCTCCGTCCCCTTGGGGTGGCCCCGAGCACAGGGACCCCCAACATTCTGTTATATGTTTGATTTTGGTTTGGGATGGTCCTGTAAGTGGCAAAATGGGTCTTATTTCCCCATTGTCAAGTTCATAGCTGCATTCCTGATTTCCTAGGTGTGTAACTTTTTTAAAAATATAGAATTTGGGGGCTGGAGAGATGGCTCAATGGTTAACAGCACTGATTTCTCTTACAGAGGACCCAGGTTCGATTCCAACACCCACAGGGTGGCTGACAACTGCCTGTAACTCCAGTTCCAGAACCTGAAAGGGCTAACCTTACAAGAAGAGTTACCAGGGGTAGGTGAGCCACGTGCATGAGGAGGTGGAAAGGCCATGTGATGAGAAGGTGGCCACACGCACCTGATGGAGGGGGCCCTATGAAGGCAACCTGCAGATACCATGAGCAGCCTAGATTTCTAGCCTGCAGAACTGGGAGCAAACAAATTTCTGTGCTTTAACAGATAAGCTCCTGTTTAAAGAGGGAGGTTTTGTTTGTGAGCCAATCCCCCCAGGTGTGCCCATCTGCTGTTCACAGTCACACACCGCAGTTATGGAGGAACCTCATGAAATTAGGTTAAAAAGAGAAAATGCAAAGCAGAATTTTCTGTGATTGTCAACAGATCTGATGAAAAGAAATCAGAGGCTGGAGAGTTGGCTCAGTGGGTAAGAACCTTGCTGTATAAACATGAAGACCTGAGTTCAAGTTCGTACTCTCTGTTCATACCTGGGGGAGGGGAGACAGAGAGACAGAATGAATATGAATTGTATCAGAAGCCCTCTAGAAATCAGATTCTGATGAAAAGAAAACAGCCCAAGGTCTTGTGTCCTGAGACAAGGTGGGGGGGGCAGGATTCTGGTTAAATTTTTTGTCAGGAACCCACAGTGCTTCTGAGTCAGTCTTTAAAAATATTTTATTTAGTCATGATAGCACACAACTTTAATTCTAGCACTTGTAAGGCAGAGGCAAGTAGATTTCTGTGAGTTCAAGGCCTCCTTGGTCTACATAGCAAGTTCCAGGTCAGTTGGAGCTACAGGAAGACCCTGTCTCAAAAAGATCAAAAAATTATTTTTTTAATTTATTTTTTATGTATATGAGCATGTTGCCTGCATGTATGTAAGTGTACCCAAGTCATGCAGTGCCCATGGAGGTCAGAAGAAGGTGTTGGACCCCCTGGAACTAGAGTTATAGACAGTTGTCAGCCTGGTTCCTCTGCAAGAGCAGCCAGTGCTCTTAACCAGTGAGCCGTGGCTCCAGCCCCCTGAATCAGTCTTTATTACCACATTTTCAGTTCTGGCAACAAAATGCTTCACAACTCAGGTATTTATGGAAGTAAATCCCATCTCCAGGGCTCAGTGTGAGTGGAGCCCCTGTAGGTGTAGGGTGTGGGGGTCGGACAGACCTCCTCCGCTTCCTTCCCCCATTCCCATGCCTGTCCTGGCAGCAGTGTCTTCTCCCGCCCTGCAGCAGTTTACATTCTCCTCTTTCAAACCAGTCAGGACTGGTCTCTTCCAGTCTGGGTGTTCCTTAGGGGCAGGACCTACATTCACCTTTCCTTCTCTGGCTTTAGCCCGGAGTGACCCAGAATGTGCAAGATGTCCCTGCATTCTTTAGTGTAAGGAGAAAGTACAGCCAACATTACACAGATGGGGCTCCTGGACGACAGGTCCCTAGCCAGTTCCTGCAGGGACCTGGCTGTGGGACAGGGCCCAGCAATCCAGAGACAACATGGGTGTTTAGAGGCCTTAGCTCAGAGCAAACAATGGCCCATAAAGCTGAGGAAACACCATGCCCAGGGCAAGTGAGGGGAGCAGAGCCTGCTCTTGACCCAACAGATAAGCTAAGGAGAAATAATGGAAGAGGCGCCCCCATTCGCGGAAGCTTCTGTGTGAGAGGTGCTGGGATGCCCCACACCACCAGCTCTGCACTTCCTGACATTCACCCTATCACAGGCCACCATGCCCACTCCCTGCCCTCAGAGCACCTAGGACATGTCTGGATGTCCAACATAAAACATCTAAACATGCAGCTGGAGAGATGGCTCAGTGGTTAAGAGCACTGGCTGCTCTTGCAGAGGATACTGGTTCCGTTCCCAGCACCCACATGACAGCTAACAATTGTGCTAACTCCAGTTCCAGGGGATCCAGTGCCCTCTTCTGACCTCTAAGAAGGGTACAAGATGGGTACACTTACATTCAGGCAATACACTCATACACATAAAATGGAAATAAAATATTTTTTTAAATAACTAAGCATATGGACAGTCCAGGCTCCATGTTTATAATAGAGTAAATCCTGTTATTCATCTTTCTCTTACGAACCTGGGTGAGTGTAGAGTGAATTTAGCTGGAATTTCTCTCTGTATTTTGCTCTTCAGCAGCAAGACCTGCCCCCTGACCAATAAGGGGCTGGTGGAGGGGGAAAAAAAGTAGGAAATGCTAGAAAAAGGCGTGGTGAGCTGCCCTACAGCCGCCTTCCAGGCCCCAGCAGCAGCAGCATATGGCAGGAGTGGAAGAACGTGGGACCGGAACTTAGTGTGGGCTGACCAGAGGCCAGGGCCGTCTTGCCAGGGGTTGCAGAATGGAGAGCCAGAGTTACCAGCTTCTTCTCAAAATGCTAAGGCATCTTCCCCATCCCTCCATGCAATTAGGCCTTTGTAAGTAAACCCCAGTCTTGCTGGTTCAGTGTATGTGCCTTTTCTCTGAGGCCTGCTTCCATCTATTTGTTCTTTCTTTTTAAAATTTTGAATAATTAATTAATTTGGGGTACGTGTGTGTGTGTGTGTGTCATGGCATGCCTGTGGAGGTCAGAGGATAATTTGGGGAAGTCACTTCTCTCCTTCCACCTTGTGGGTCTGGGTGAGCAAACTCAAGTTTTCAGGCCTGGCAGCAAGTGTCTTTACTCACTGAGCCAACTCATTGGCCCTGCTCTGCTCTTTTTGAAATAGTTCCTGGGGTCTGTTTCATGTCATGTCCCAGAGCAGGCTACAGATAAATAGAAGAGGTATCTTCTCATGTGGGATCTTCTGTGTGAGACATCTGGAGGGACCTTGAACCATCTTAGGAGTACAGAACTTTTGTACTTGTAAGATGCTGACATCCAATGTATCACAGGCCTCCATGCCCACTTCAGGCTAGTCTCCTTGTCCTCATAGCTGAAGCTGGCAGTGGGAATGTGTGTGACTGCAGATTCTACCTTCTCACCAAGCACCAGGGAATCAATTGGCTTTGCTGTCTACAGAGCACACTGGAAGTTTGGGACACCAGTAATATAATTAAGGTTCCCATTCAGAAAGTCCTTCTAATTAAGGACCCTAGTTAATGAACAATCCCAGACTCCAGGAAGCTGCCTTGGGCTTCAACCTTCCATTTTAACATTCCCATAATAGGGTTATTAAACTATCTGGTTCTGCCTTTCAAAAGCAACCAGTACCTGAAAACAAAGTTCAATTCTAATCCAATGACCTAGTTCTCAAAGGATGGGGGCATTTCGTGTTTCTGAAGTCTTCTATCACTATAGCAGCATTATGGAACAGCAGTATGACCTGTACAAACAAGCTTTTGTAAACAGATACTCTACCCCAGACTATACCCTCACAGGTAAGCTTTTGGCAATTGATATTGAGGACATAGCACTGGCAACCCTTGTCTCTGAAACTGATGGTGAGAAAGCTCTGTCTGGCATTATTTCATTGTGAGTAGAGAGTATCGTTTCTTCCTGAAGGTTATTAGGCAGGGCTCAGTCGACAAGCACAGCTTCAGCATTTTGGTCAACTTAAACTCAGAAACTGTGTAAAAGCATTTTATTTTCCATCTTAAAAATGGAGGGAGACACAGGTTCGGATAGTTCTGAAGTCATATTCTGAACAGTGTAGAGAAGGCAAGATCTTATAAGAGCAGACATTACAAGGCGGTAGAAATTCTTTTGTGCAGAAACTTCTACTAGACTTGAGAACAGGGGCTGTGCTTTAGGGGCTAGGTGACTAACAGGAGAGGAAGAAAACAGTGGATCTTCTTGATCTGAAAAAAGGGTCATTAAAAAAGGCCCCATGTCCTTTTGAAATGTATCTTGCGTCTCTAGGCACAATGTAATTATCTTTCCAGATGTTGCAAAGGGTTGGAGGTGGCAGAGTTCACATTAGACTGCAGCTTGGGTCATATAGATAAGTCTCCCTCCCCAGAGTCTTCCCAGAGCGCTTCGGAATGCTGTACCGTCGCTTGGGAAACACGAGCAGACGTATTAAGTAAAGGCCCCTTCTCCTCCCTTTGCTGAGATACACTCTGTCCTTCCTCGGGCAGTATCACTTGCTAACTTGTGTGCTCCAGGTGGTCTTTTTCTGATGGATTTTATAAGAATGACTGGGCTCGAAGCAGTTCCTCCCCATGAGGTCAATTCATAGCGAAAAACTATACAGCTAAGCTCAACATGATAATATTTCAGTCAGTGAGAATATAACAGAACAATATGCTAGGGGAATACTGCTCATATAAAGAGGAACAAGATATGAATTTCTTGATTTATACATGATTATAGTTTAGGAAGAATGACCATATAAGAACACACTAGGGCTGGAGAGATGACTCACTGGTTAAGAGCACTGGTTGTTCTTGCAGAAGACCAGGGTTCGATTCCCAACACCCACATGGTGGCTAAGAACCATCTATAATTCTGGTTTCATGGGATCTGATTTCCTTTTCTGTCCTCCTCGGGCACTGCATGACACAGGTGTACTTAAACACATGCAGACGTAACACTCATACACATAAAACAAATAAAGTTTAAAAAACCCACAAATACTAAGATGTGAGGGAACAGTGTGGCATCAGAAGTTCAAAGGGTTGTAGAGAGATGCTATATAAATATCCTTCATGAGAATACAGGGATAATAAAGAAGGTCTACAAGTTGGTTCTAGAAGATTATGATGCCTGGTCTGAATTAGCTTAATTTAAGTATGACATTTGCATAATTAAATTGCCTAATGATGGCATTTATTTCAGAACATATCTCCTTATGATTACCACATAAAGTTCTGTGGCATATTCAGATAATCTTTGATGGTAAATATAAATGGTAAAGCACCTTTGGGATGCTCATGTGGGAACAAGGAACAGATGACAAACATGAGCAGAAACACCAAATTCATACCCGTGGGAAAACAGAACTGAAGAGGAAGGGACAGGAAACCGAGGACAGAGGAAACAACTTAATTTGTAATAATTTCTTTTTCTTTTGATTTTGTTTTGATTCAGGGTCTTTTAGTCACCTCAGCTGGCCTGGAACTAATTATGTAGACCAGCCCAGCCTTGAATTCACAAAGACCTGCCTGCCTCTGCCTCCTGAGTGCTGGAATTGAAGGCATGCACCACGATGCCTGGCTTATTTTTCATATTTTAAAATGTAGCTTGGAGCAATTATAAATATTTGGAGTGGTCCCCTAACCCCTAGATGCTCATATTAGTTTCTATATTTTACATGTTCCCCCGACATTGGTGCTTGGACTTGCTTTAAAAAAAAAGAATTAAGTAGTGTTCAGATAGTTTTGAAATACTACTAAGTGCTTGGCAGTGTTCTAGGATTGGGGCTACTCAGGAAGTTGCTTTCTTCTCAGAAACTTGGCTTTTGCTTTCAGTTTGGCCACTAAGTACATGACCTTGGTCCCCCAGCATTCTCACAGAGTGGCTTCTACACTGCTGTCAGTTGGAAACTTCTTCATTCAAGGGCTATAGGTGAAGGGCTGACCTAAGAATGTTTCTCAATTAAGTACTTTAGACCTCTGCCTGTACCCCACCCTGGTTCGTGATAATAGAGTTTCCTCTTGGGATTTCAAATTTTCAAAATAATCTGGAATATATTTAAAGAATATTTTTGACAGTTTCATACATACATACGCTATGTCTTAACATCTACCCGCCCCCATTCACTTATTCTTGGCACTTTGACCAGTTATGCAGAAAGCAGCTTCTCTGATCAAGGCTGAGAACAGCAATAATCTATAAGTATAAACATAAATATTTAGAAAACTGACAGTTTGGCAACATGTCCAAACTAAAACAACAGTAGTAGTTTCAAGATAGGGCCTGTGGCCCCCCAGACATGGACATTTGACCAGTTTTAGAGCACTAGGCATAAATTCTGTCCTGTGGAGCAGGCCTCAAAGGCAGGAAGAAAGCAGTTGGTTACCCCCTAACAGTTCTACCATCATTGCATTATTGCCTGGCAAGTTGGTATTTTAGCATGCACTACTGGTAAATCCCCCAGTGACCTGCATAGCAACTGCTGGCACCGTGAATGTTAGCCAGCAGGGAAGCTTTCAGGCCAGTGCCAGCTTCGTTGCTCTATGGCCTGCAATCAAGGTATGTTGAGTTTTCAGCAATAGGGTTTTACTATCCAGTTATAGTGAGCAACCATGAATAATGGCAATGGCATGGGTTGTTGGGAGGGAGGCTGGGGCCTCCTTGACAAGTAACATGTAGGGAGGGTGGGTAGTACTATCACACACCTAACACTGAGATTTTTATTTAATAGCCCGAGTCTTCTGGGGCAAGCAATGCCTACTCATTCAGGATACCTCTATTCAAACTCTTTATTATTTAACTATTTATTTATTTATTGCAATCTAGATTTCTTTTTAAATGGAGGAGGGTTGAAAAATATGCCTTAATTCTTGTCTATCTGACAGGGTGATAGACTCCTCACTCCAAGAAAGAGAGGAAGGAAGGGAAGAGAGAGGGAGCGGAGAGAGGGGGAGAGGGATGAGGAGGAGGGAAGAGGAGCGAGGAGCAGACTGACACAGAGAAGTGGGCTGTGACCCCGCCCCTTTAATTCTTGAAGGACTCTCCAGTCAGCCCTTTCCAGTCCCCGCCTTCGGCACCGGCTCCGCCCACGCAGTGACGCAAAAACTGGGCGCCGCCGGGCGAGCTCGCGGCGACCGCGATGGGGCCGGGCTGGTGGCGCGTTGGGCGCATGTGGGCGCTGCTGGGGCGCCAGGTGGCCTCCCCGCTAGCGGGTCCCTTGGGGGCTCCGGGGCCGCGACTTCCTTGGCTGGCCGAGGGGCTGCGTCCGGCGGGGTCGGTGGCCTGCCTGAGCCCAGGCCTGGCGCGCGGCCTGCACAGCGGGCCTCAGCGGGAGGAGCTGGCGCCGGGCGCCGCAGGTACGCGCGGACCAGCCGTCCCTGACCCCGAGCTCTGGCCTTCCCTGTGCGTGTCCGTAATGCGTCCCGGCACTGCCTACCCAGAGCTAGAAGGGAGTTCAGAGTTGTTGGCACCAACCTTCCTACTTCAGAGCGGAGAGATGTTGAGGCTCGGAGATGGGGGCGGGCTTCCGACGCCAGCCGAGTGGCTAGCCACCCGGACCCTGGCCATCGCAGTCACTCTGTCCTCCCCGAGTCACGGTCTACCCAGGGTCGGAGGAAATGGATTTGTTGGGAGTGTCGGGGCGTGAGGATCTGGCCTGAGGTTGTGTAAAAAGGGCTCACAGGAGTTGGGTCCCAGTTAAGATACATAATTATTGGAACCGGTTTTTGGAAACTTGAGAGATGGTAAAAAGATCATACCTGAGAAATTATAGAATAAATTTTTGGGGCCTTCGCAATTGAGTCCTTTGGAGTCAGCGTCAGAAGTGTTGTGAATTTACAATACTCGAGGTTTGAGAACAGAGTCTGTAACTGAAATAAAATTTCATAATAGTTGTTAATTCACATTGCTTTATAAGAAAAACATGGTTCAAAATGAGAATTCCATAAAATTTCAGCTCTTAATTGCTGTTAGGCAGCCGTAGCCCTGTTTATCTCCATTGAAGGCTGTGGACCCGGTGTTGCTGGGATTCGACTTAGTATGCCTCAGGATATCACCCTTTCCCCAAGCCCTGCTGCTTTTCTTTATTTGTTTAGCATTTCTGCGTTTGAGATATATTGCTTATTTCAACATTAGTGAAAAACAGAAAGTCATTTGCTATCATAGTGTGGTTCATTTGGTCATAGCAAAGGATGTATAGTGGCTCTGTAATCTGAACAGCTGAACAATGCTTTATAAATCACTGCACAGGTTCAGTTTCCAGATGGTTTTATTTTTTGAGTGGAGATGGTATTGGGGCTTGGACCCTGGGCTTGGTACATGCTAGGCAAGCATTCCACCATTAAGCTACATCGTCAGGCTTTTAAACTTTCCTTTAAAGCATATTTAAAATTTTTATTTTATGTGTATGAGTGTATTGCCTGCCTGTATGTAAGTGCACCCCTGTCGTGCAATGCCTTTGGGAGGTCAGAGGAGGGTGTCGGATCCCCTGGAACTCCAGCTACCATGTAGGTGCTGGGATGAGAACCGAGGACTTCTGCAAGAACAGCCGGTATTCTTAACTGCTGAGCCATCTCTCTCCAAGTCCCAGGCTTTTAAAATTTTTTAAACTTAGAGACATTGTCTAAGTTATTTAGGCTAGCCTTGAACTTGAGAACCTCCTGCTTGGTGTTTGTCAAAGCATTCTGCACATAAACACCCTCATGGAGGAGCAGTTTCACTGTTCCTGGGAGACACGGACTGCATCCTGGATACATACAGACGGGTCTGTCTTCTGCTCCGCTGACATAATATTCATGAATTTCAGATCACACTGGTGCCAAGTTTGACATCGATCTGCTGGTTTCACTTCTGAGGCAAGAAAATGCAAGAGACATTTGTGTGATCAAGGTTCCTCCAGAAATGAGATATACAGATTACTTTGTTATTGGTAGTGGAACTTCTACTCGACACTTACATGCCATGGCCTATTACATTGTGAAAATGGTAAGGTGCTTTTTTTGCCTCTTTTGGGGGGGAGAGGGGGGTCTTTTTGGGGACAGGCTTTCCCTGTAGACCAGGCTGGCCTTGAACTCAAACAGATCCACCTGCCTCTGCCACTTGAGTGCTGGGATTAAAGGCATGTGCCGCCACATCCATCATGATGCTTTGTTTTGGATTTTCATCGGGAGACTAGTCAGTGTACCAGGGTGGGGAGCAACACTTAGGATAAACCATTATGAGAGACTACATAGGAAGCCCAAATTTTCAGAATTTTCAAGGGTGCATTTTATGTTCTTTGGTGTGAAAGGTTTGTTAACAGGTATTTAGCTCTATTGAGTCCAGATGTTTGTAATTCTTGTCTTTTGTGACCACAAGGAAAACAAACAAAGAATAACCTGTAGCAATCCAAAAGGCATCAGAATTTCTGGAGTAGCACCATTGTGAGAGCTTCTAGTCACAGTGGCTATTTAAAGATTGTTGTTTAATTATTTTTAGGCTGGGTATTGTGGCTCACACCTTTAATCCCAGCACTCAGGAGGCAAAGGCCTCTAAGTTTGAGGCCAGCCTGATCTACATAGCAAGTTCTAGACCATCTAGGGCTACCAGGAGACCCGGTCTCAAAAACCCAACAAACAAAAATGTCCGAAGACAGTTAAGACCAGAACAGCTGAGGTTGCCTAGAGAAGGATTGTAAAGTAAAAAGGGGACTGAACACAGACCTGACACCATATGTTAGAGCAGAGCAAGAGTCTTAAAAAGTAACTAGAAGGCTGGGTGTAGTGGCATACGCCTGCAGCCCCAGCACTAGGGAGGGAGAGGCAGGCAGATCTCTGTGGGTTTGAGGCCAGCCTGGTCTATGTAGTGAGTTCCAGGACAGCCACACCTACATAGTGAGACCTTGCCTTTTTTAAAATTTGGTTTGGCATTTGAGAAGTGGAGCCAGGATAATGAGGAATTCAAGGTCATCTTGAGCTACACAGTTGTACATGAGAAACAAAAAAGAAAATTTTTCTATCATTTATAGTAAAATATGTATAATTTAGGATTTAACAATTTTAACCTTTATTTTGGTCTTTTTGAGACAGGGTCTCCTTATAGCCCCAGCTGCCTTACAACTTGCTATGTAGACTAAGCTGGCCTCAGTCTCAGAGATCCCCTGCCCCTGCCTGCTGAGTGCTGGGATTAAAGGTGTGTATGATTGCATCTGGCAATCTAAATCATTACAATTTTTTAAATTTAATGTTTACATTATGTGTATGAGCGTCTTGCATGTGTGTATTATAAGTGCACCTGTGCTGTACAATTCCTGCAGACGTCAAAAGAGGGTATCAGATACCCCAGAACTGGAGTGATGGGCAGTTGTTAGCTGCCATATGGGTGCTGGGAACTGAACCTGGGTTTTCTGCAAGAGCAGCCAGTGCTCTACTGAGCCATCTCTCCAACCCCTGGTCATTCTATTTCTAACTTTTTGAGGAACTACCACTCTTCTATATTGACTTCGTGATCATTTACATTCTCACTAGTAGTTTCCAGGTTTCTAGTTCCTCCACATCCTAGCCAAAACTTCCATTCTGCTTTTTTGATAGTAGCCATCCTATGAGTGTGTGATTTGGACTTGCATTTTGTATTGCATTTGTTACTGATGCAATAATCACTATTTTTGTTGGTCATGTGTGTGTATATTACTTGGAGGAATGTCTCCATGTACACATTCACCCATTTTTTAAATCAATTTAATTTTTTGTTGAGTTCTGTTTCAGGATATTAATTCCTTATCAAATAAGTGGTTTGCAGTTTCTGGCAGTTTTGTGGGTAGCCATTTTACTTTGTTGATAGTATCCTTGGATATAGTGTGGTGCTGAAGTTCAAACCCAGGGTCTAGAACCTGCCGGGCAAACATTCTATCACTAAGCTGTAACCTTACTCCCAGAAGTGCATAATTCCGATGAGCAGTTTCTCTCTCTCTTCCAAGAGCATTACAGTTTCAGGTCTTATGTTTAGGTTTTTTTGGTGTGTTTAAAAAAAATTATGTGTATGGTGTTTTGCCTGCATGTAGTGAGTGCATCATTACATACAAGTGCCTGTGGAGGCCAGAAGAGTGTCGGTCCCCTGGAACTGGAGGTAGTATGGGTGTTAGCTGCCACGTAGGTGCTGGGAATTGAACCTGGGTTCCCTCAAGAGCAGCTAGTGCTCTTAACCGTTAAGTCATCTCTCTAGCTCCTTAAATTCTAAGTTTTTCTACATACAAAGTTTTCCACATGGATATCGTTTCCTCAACACTGTTCCGTGAAAGATTCCCATCTTCCCACCAAATAGTCTAGGCAGTTGTTGAACACCATTTGACCATGTTATGAGGGTTTATTTCTGGACTGTATTCCAATCTAACTTTAGCTTTGTACTAATTTGGGGAGGACGCAGGGAGAGGTGGTTGTTTTTGTGCTGGAGACTAAACTCGGGACCTTAAGCATGTTTAAGCATTCATTCAATTACCAAGCTGCACCCTTAGCCAGTAGTAAGCTTTAAAGTCAGTGTGTAAAGCAGCTGTTGTTTTTCAGGATTGTATTAGCTGGTTAGGGTCCCTGAAATTCCATATCCATGTTCTTCTGTTTCTTCAGAAGACATCAGTGGATTCTGATGAGGATTGCATTGACTCTGGAGACTGCTTTTAGCATTTGCTTAACAATGTGGCCTTCCAGTTCATAAACACAAGTTAAGCAGTGTTTTGTAGTTTTCAGTGTACAAGTGTTTTTGTCTTCTTTGGTAAGTTTATTCCTATTTTATTTGATACTGTTGTAAATGAAATTTCTCTTTTCAGATTAGTGCATAGCAATACAACTGATTTTTCTCTAAGAAAAAATTTATATACTGTGGCTTTTTAAATTGAACATCCTAACCATTTGTGTGTGTTTGTATATAATCTTACTTTCCTTTCCAATTTGGATTCCTTTTCTTTGATGCAGTTGCTCTGGCTAGGGCTTCCAGTCTGTGAGAAGTAGACCCGGCTCTTTATATGGGTGCCATGGATCCAATATCAGATCTTTGTGTTTGTATAGAAAGCACTTTACTTACAGAGCCATCTTGCTAGCCCCATCCCCCTTTTTATACAGTCTTGTTTTGTAGCCCCTCAGAATCAAGGCAGTCCTCTTGTCTCAGCCTCATAGGGCTGGGATTAAAGGCAAGCGCTGTTACCCAGCTACCTTTGTTGTTATATAATGTCCCTTGTCTCTTCTAAGTTTTGATTTATACTAAGAAGATAAAGCATTTCCTCCCTAAATTAGGATTATGGGATGGAAAATGGCTCTGAGAAATGAGTAAGCAACTCCCACGTTCAGTCCAAGAAAACTGCCACTGGGCCTCCGTAGGCACAGAGCCTTCCCTCTTAAATTTATCATCTGGTTTCTTTCAGTACAAATACCTGAAATATAAGAGTGAGCCTCATGTGAAGATTGAAGGGAAGGACACTGATGACTGGCTTTGTGTGGATTTTGGTAAGTTACTTTGACATGTTTGACAGATAAAGATTATTCAGATTTGTTTTCAGCTGCAAAAAGACTGAAATAAAATCGGGGAGTGTACTTCCTTGTACAAACATTCAAGTAACAAACATTTTACTTAACTCAGATGGTCTTATTCACATGTGAAAGCATTACCTAACCAGAGTACTTTAGCTCATACTTTCCTGTTGGAAGACATACTGTATAGTATGTATAGAACAAGCCTTGGAAGGCTGTACTTCAGAATGAGTACTAGAAGAGGTATATTAATGTGCCATAGTTTCAGAACATCTCCCAACCAGATATTGCTACAAAGGAAAAACCGTCATCATCTGTCAGGGGGTGGAGCATGGCATCTGAGATTTTTTATGTACTTGCAGACTAACAAGTTGTCTTTCTAGTTTCATGAAATTATTTTGGAATTAGACAAAGGACTGTTTATTACTTGCTGTAAGGAGCATGGTCGATTTCACACTGATTCTCTGAGCCCCAGAGCTCATAAGGAAACCCACCTGCCAGATGACACGTGTACACGGGAGAAAATCCAGACAAGGGTGTCTTTATAATGAGGAGGAAGCAGGTCTGCTTTTGCTCTGGAACAAGGCTTTAAAACTAGTGGTTTCTCAACTTTGTCATTCATGATTTGGACCAGGTATTTTTGTTGTGGGTCTGGGGAGTATCTTTATACTTGTATAACAGGATGTTTATTAGCATGAGCTTCTCCCCTCTCTCCAGTTGTAACAATCAGAAGTGCTCCTCTTATCCCTGAGAAACACTGCTGTAAAAGCAGAGCTGTTCTCTGTCCTGGAGGGAAGCACTATCTGATGTGATTATTCACTTTGAAACCGTCTTTGCTCACAAGATGTGTAGAAAGATGTTACCCTTGGAAGACAGTTCTCCCAAGGTATGACAAGGAAACCTGACAGGCCAACTTGTACTCACTGATGGTTACGATCCATCAGTACTGTTACATGCTGACATCATTTCCCTCCTACTGTATGATAGATGCACTAAAAAGACATGTCACTTTTGTGGAAGCTTTTGCTGCAAAGGGTCTAAAACTTAATGACTGTTTTAGTTTGTAGACTTATACTAGGCACAAAAATAAAAGCAAATGAATTTTCTTCATTGGAATTTTTTATCTGTTCCTGATAGGCAGTATGGTGGTTCATCTGATGCTTCCAGAAACCAGAGAAACCTATGAATTAGAAAAATTATGGACCCTTCGTTCTTATGATGACCAGTTAACTCAGATACCAGTTGAGACATTACCTGAAGACTTTGTTCTTGGAATAGAAGATGACTCCAGTGGAGTTCGTATGTGAATAAAATGAAATGGACTGCTTTATTTCAGATTTGATTGGGTTCTAGATCTCACCTCCTTGACTTGGCCTAAGTCCTATTGACCTCTTGGGCACTCATGCTGACTCGTGTGGAGATTATGGATAAGTGAACTAATATGACAAGAATCAGTACATTCAATTCCAAACTTGAGGTATGTTGTCCCAGCAGGATTTCCTGGGGTAGCATTGATTAACTTGAGCTCTCAGCTCTGAATATTAATTTTGTTTAAATGCAATTTAAAAAAAAAAACCTTTTTAATGTGTATTTATTTATGTAACTGCACCCATGTTGTGCAGTTCCCACAGAGGTCAAAAGAGGGTATCAGATCCCTTGGAACTGGAGTTACAAAATCTGAGTCCTCTGCAAGAGTAGTCTGTGTTCTTAACCACAGAGCCATCTTTCTAGCTCCGGAATGGCTTTTAAAAATAGCATAAAAAAGACTGGAGAGACGGCTCAGTGGTTGGCTGCTGAACACTGGTCGCTTTTCCAGGGGACCCCAGTTTGGTTCCCAGCACCATCTGTCAGCTAACAATTGCCCATAACTCCAGCTCCAGAGGATCTGACGCCCTTTTCTGGCCTCTGCAGACACTGCATGGCAACAGTTACATTCAAGCAAAACTCATAGAAATAAAAAAATTAGCACAAAAAATACATTAGGCCCATCCCTCAGTCCCACTGTTCTGAAATGACTGAGAGCAGTGGTAAGTACCAGGATATTTTTCTAGAATGGCAGAAGTATTTAGGAAAAACTGTGCAACTGTACTTCTAATTCATAGTCAGCAGTATATTCAAGGTTCATATTAATATATACCAGGGGAAGCCAAACATAATTTACTAACAGATATTGGTACCTAGTTTAAGAATGAATTTTTATTACTAAAAATCTGTGCAAGTTTGTAGGGAAAAAAAAAAAAGTACACTCATTTGAAAATATACAAGCTTCAACTAATGATGAAAAACTTTATTCTGTATCAAGGTATCTGGAAAATGAAACTGTATTTGGGGCACATTATAGATGAGGACTGATCCATACATAGTGAATACAAAACTCAATTAGAGAATTATTCTTAGTACCAGATACTTGAGATCACCAGTTCTTAAGTGAAAGTAAAATATGACTTGCCACACTACAAGGCTAGAAGTGAAATATGGCAGAATTGAAACCAGCAGATATAAATGCAGCACCTGTCAGGTTTTTGTTTTTTAAACACTGGAAAAATCAAATATTGAGGAAGAGCTCTGGCTTTAAACACATGGCACCTGAAATCCAAGTGGAAAAACAGTTCATGATTTTTTTTTTTAGCATTTTAAATTCATTGTATGAAAAAATATGAAAGGTAGATGAATTCAGTGGTAAAAAAAGGGCACTTTTTGGCTAAAACTACAAAATAAACTGGTTTTCTGAAAATATCTAGGAAAACATTTCAAATCGTCTTCAGAATGTCTCAATAACAAGCTGATCTTCAGAAAAACTTAAGTCTGTGTAGAAATTAATCTTGAAATACAAATGAGGCAATATGATGTTTTTAAAGGGTCCTATAATGCCCTCTGATCAGTAACATGACTGTGATCACCTTGTGAACAAAGGCAACAAAAACAATCCAGAGAGCAGCATGGCCTGAAGGACCACCCACACCCAAACATTGAGCCATGCTGAACTTTGCCACCCAGTTAAGGCAGGCAAAGAGTTCAGTATCAAATCAGATGTTTGCACAGTCATTCAAAGTATACTCCCAAAACCATTTCTTGCATTCCCTACCTTTTGACTTACTGTCAAATAACTGCTGGATAGACAGAAATCCTGCTACATTCTATGTAATTCATCCATTGCTTAAAAATCTTCAGAATAGCTTTGTGAAGCTCCGGACAGTGCCAGGCACAAGGAAATGTGGCTTTCTGTTGCCTTGTAACACTGTCATACCAACTGACCCACTGATCTTCACAAAGCAACTGTAATTCTTTAGGAGTTTGCTCAGTGTCAACCAACTAGTCTAAAGTGTTTGACAAACTAAGCATCCTGTAAGAAACTCAAGCTTGCTTTTGTTTAAATCCTGCATTTCTTCATTGATGTGCTTTCTTTAGGTAGTGACAGTCAAAAGCACAAAGCAGTTATGCAATCAAGCACATAGTTAAACAAAAATCCCCAAGTCTTCTGAAACCTTTTTTATACTAGCCATTCCAAAACTTCCTGCCGCCACCCTGCTGTTAGGACCACCAAAAACCTTCCCAACTACAAAGAACAAATGGTATTGCTGCTCTCCAAATATAGGCACTGCTCTATAGTTTTGAACATTTACTGAATTTTCCAACTAATCACTGTCAAAAGCCTCAAAAAATGCAGAGTTTTCCAGCTTTACAGCGTCACCAGCCAGAAGTAAAATTCCCTTCTCAACTACTTGCCTATTAGCTGATCACTGTTACATTTATTTTTTTAAAAAAATGGTTGGATTTTCTTTATAAAGTATATAAAACTTTCAAAAAAGGAACAATTTTGCTTTTCACTGTATTACTGAACGCCTGAGGTAGTTGAGTAATATGCACGTGTAATACCCCGCCAACACCAGTCAGCGCTTCCCTTCCTCATGTTAGTGTTAGATAAAAATACAAGTTTCTTTCTCTAATGGCTTAGCATTTAAGTTCCTGCCATAATTCTATTCTGATCCAATCTCAACAATTGGATTTAGGAACAATCTATTTTTAATTTATTTGATGAATTTAGTGAACGCACCATTTAAGCCAATTTCTGGCATTATGGGGAATTATTAAGCAAAATTAGAATATTTGTTATGCTTTGATATCACAACATGGAAGTGCAGAGCTCTTCTCTTGCTGTCCCTACCCCTCCCCTAATTTTTTTTTTTTTTTTTTTTAAAGCTGGGTGTCATACATTTCAGAGAGCATAAAGTATACATTCTCACAGAGACAGGAGTTCAAAAGTTGCCTGGTCCTCAGAAAAAAACTGGCTAGGTAAAAACTTGTGCATGTGATTCTGGATGGGGTCAGCACCCGTCTGTTGGTTAAGCAAATCTGTCTTTGGTTTGGCATCTGCCTCTGTGGTGGCTGGTGGCTGTTTCCTGAGCCTTTACTTCCGCCTTGACTGAGGTGGTCCGCTTTGTAGAGCCTTCTGCTGTTGGTGCTGCTTTACCTGAGTCAGAATTTCCTGAATTTTTCTCTGAGCAACCTACAAAAAGACAGAGCTTTAAAGAGTCTATATGACCCAAATTTACTACAAGATATTTTTACTCTTCCATTTCAAGACTGTCAAATAGAAATCCATGAGCTAAAAATACTTAAAAGTGTACTAATAGTGTCTGATCACCTGCTCAAAGGGATAAAAGAGACCAGCCAGACATTAGCCATCAGTCCCAGCTACTTCAGAAACTGGAGGCCAGCCTCAGCAATGCAGCAGGACCCCCACAATTACTTTCAGTGTTAGGCATCTAGTAGCCTTAAATATCTAGACAGAGGAAACACCTACAAGGATTGCCTGCATTTGGACAGAAGCCAAAGAACCTATTTTAGAAGCCACTTACCTGGCAAGCATAGAAGTGGCCAGTTATTTTGACAACAACTTGGTCATTCTCGTCAGGTGTCTGGTCACGGGGGACAACAACTTCAGCACTTGATAAATTCTGGAGTTCATTCACCTGAAATAGATAAAAACACCACATTATGTGGCATAAAAAAATATTTCCTGAGCATTTACTATATACCAGACACAGTTTTGGCTTTATAAATTTCACTTAATCCAGTAATAATCGTATGAGTTACTGTCCCCACTTTAAAATAATTAGAACTAAAGGCTCAGACAAAAGCAACACATTTGTCACTTACCGATGTGAATGGCAAAGCCAGACTCAGGTCCTGATGTATGCATTCTATATTACTTCAAGGTTATAAACAGATCTGGAAATGACCCAATCACTCAAGAAAGACTAGAAGCTTCCCCACCCCCACCCCCCGGTTAAATGAAACCTTTTATATCTTCAGTTCCTGTCTTTTAGGGGTTTTGTAATAAAAATTTAAAAGTTACTTAAGCAAGAAAATGCTGAATGCCCCTTACAAATTATAGGACAGTTCCCTTGGTCTCAAATATACAACAAGTTTTACTAGCAGCTGAATTCAACAAGGACATCTCCAAACCTTGGTCAAGAAGGCCCTCCTTTTTATAAATTAGCCAAATCCAAGGACTCAGAACTCAAGTCCCTTCAGCACTTCCCCTCTCAGACCCACCGCACAGGTTATGCTCAAGTACTTGCCGTTTTGCCTCCTTTTCCAATAACTCTGCCAGCAGCAAAGGATGGGACTCTGATATGAGCTTCAAGTTTTACCTCTTCTTTAGGACTAACAAAGTTTTCTTCTTTAATTTTTCCATAAATTCTTCCCTGAGCCTATAGATGACAATATATCCCCCTCAGTATCATTCATATCTGAAACAAAGGTCAATTAATCTTAAAGACAACCTAAATCAGCCCGGAATATCCACTACAGCATTTGGAAGACTGCTGACAGCAGCATCAGAAGACAGCAGCTAGGGGCCCTGGAGAGGGTTAGGTCACTATGTGCACCACATGCAAGGCAAAAGAATTACTGACAAAGGACAAACCAAAGAGCAACATTCAATGATATGGAACAAAACACCATTATGAGACCCATTATTCTATAAACCAACTAAGAAAAAAATAAGCCATATTCTGCTGAAAATAGATTAGGATTAATTAAAAGTGACTTTTATGGGCAAATGACCATCCACAAAGCCTCTCCTTTGGCAATGAGAATGACTGCATTTTTCTTGAGCTAAGGAGACAATGAACTACACAACCAATGATGCCGGACTCACGAGGGCCAAGCTCATGTCCACATGGGCCAGTACCTACCAAGGGGAACATATTTTTAAAAATACTTTTTATTTTATGTGCATGAGTGCATCACTGTGTGTAAGTAATGCAGCCGTGTCATGCAGTCCCTATGGAGGTCAGAAGAGGGCGTCAGATCCCCTGGAACTGGAGTCATGGACAGTTGTTAGCTGCCATGTAGGTGCTGGGAATGGAACCTAGGTCCTCTACAAGAGCTGCCAATGCACTTAATCACTAAGCCATCTCTCCAGCCCAATGTTTTCTATTTAAATAGCTCTTAGCCAGGTGATTTCTGCTTTAGAGAGGCTAAAGTGCTAGGTCTGGCAGCTTACATCTATAAGCCCAGCAGACAGGCGGCTCAGGCAGAACTGCCGCAAATTTGAGGCCATCTTTGGCTACATAGTGAGATACTGTCTTTAAAAAATAAAATAAAAATTGGGGCCTGGTGACACATGCCCTTAATCCAGCACTTGGGGAGCAGAAATAGGTGAGATTTGACATTGAGGCCAGCCTTGTTTACATAGAGAGCCCCAGGCTCCAAAAACAAAACAAAGCCCAAATCAGAAAACTACAGAAATCAACAGAAACTTCTGTTGAATATTACAACCAATATTCTATCATTACTGTGTACAACTAGATATTATGTATAAGAAACCTTCTGTTTCATTATTACCATTGATTTGTTCTCATATAGACCAAAGGAGATAGAAGTCCAAGAATTTGGCAGTTGAGCTAATCTGACAAACTGCCATAGCAAACCATAAAAATCAAAATAGCCGTATCTTCACTGCTGCAGAAATACTAAACTCATCCTAGGGGATCAGCGAAAAGACAAACTTCATCTCTACTTCTTTCCGTTCAGTTTTAGTGTCTCAGGTCACAGATGGAAGTATTATTTAGCACAGACAGAGGACAGTAGGGATGTACACTGTCCTCCGAAACTAAAGCTCTTGGACTCATGTGATAAAACATGAGTTAAGTGGCTAATTATTCCTAGGCTCTAAAAGAAAACATTCATTTGGAATTATCATAATTAACCAATTACTTGGCTTTAGTGATACAGTGAACAATGACAAAACATGAGAATTAGAAACTGTAAAAGTAGAGCTGGAGACATGGCTCAGTGGGTGAGAGCACCTCCTGCTCTTGCAGAGGACCGGAGCTTGGTTTCCGGCACCCATGCTGGAACTCACAACTACCTGTAACTCCAGCTCCCATACCTCTTCTGGCTTCTGCCAGCACCTACACTCATGTGTATACAATAGCCCTCCCCCCATAATTAGAAACAAACTTCTTTTTTGAAAGAGACCACAGAGAAATAATTCAATTTTCTGTCATACAAACACAGCAGATGGAAGGCAGTACTTCTAATTATCTGTAACACAGCACCAAGGAGGAACAAGCAAGAATGAATGTTTGGCTAGGCACAACGGTACATATTTTTAATTCTAGGATGCAGAGGCAGAAGCAGGCCTCTGAATTCCAGGTCAGCCAAGGCAACGTAGGGAGATCTTGTCTCAAAAAAGCAAAACCAAACAAAGTAGCCAAAACAAAACAAAACAAAACAAAACACCCTGATTTACCTTTTAAGATTTCGTGTGAGTCATGATGAAGATTCAGCATAGGAAACACTTCTGCGCAACTCCTTTAACAACTCTGTGTGTGTGTGTGTGAACTGCATGTCAGACCAATGGTCTCTCACATGTTAGGCAAGGAGCTGTACCATACCCACAGTCCAGTTTTTAACATTTCAACTTAGGATGCAAACCACTAGACTACAAGACTGCTGGATGGGAATCAGTTTCTCTGCCGTGATTAGATGTAGGCAGTTGTTCCCACATGGGAGAGGATTTCTTTGTGTCCTTTCTATAAAGAAAGTGACAACAGCTTTGGATTTTCATTAGCCTTAAACAAAAAAAAGACTGGCTTTTTTTAGGGGGGTGGGAAGTCTAGACTACAGTTCAGTGGTGGAGCACTTACTTAGCAAGGTCCTAGGTTCTCCTCCCTCAAAAAAAGTGACGGGGGTGAACTGCAGGCAGAATTACAGTACATGCTCACATGTAGGCACAAAGCAAGGGAAATTAGGATTCCAAGCTAAATAGCTGCATTTTAACACTATTAAATAAATAGCACTATTTATGCTATTAAGTGGCAAAAAAGATCAAGATGTAGGAGCGATAGCTCAGCAGGTAAAGGAACTTGCTGCCAAGCCTGACTTGAGTTCCATCCCCAGGTTCCATGTGATGGAAAGGGCTGCCTCACACGAGTTACCCACTGACCTCCACAAGCACGCTGTAGTGCACAACCCCTCCACACACATGAATGAATGTAATTAAAAAAAAAGATGTGTTGTAAAAATTAATAGGATTCAGTAGTTGCCTTTTTACCCAAGACAAGATGTTATACACTAAATTTCATGGTTGAAATCCAATAAAAGGAATCCAGCTGTGAACTGGAGTGGTTTTGATTCCCTCAGAGCATCACCATGAGCACACTGATGGTGCCATGTATGTTTCAGACTCTAAGCATTTTATACATTGTTTAGATTTTACAACCATCTAGGATATAGGTACTCTTGTCTTCATTTTATAGATGAGGAGACGGCCAGAGAAGAGTACTCGTCCAAGTCACACAGCTGGCAAATGGCTAAACTGGAATTTGAAACAGGAGGTGGGCTGCCAAGTTGTTTCTATCATCCCCCTACATCACCTCTCAGAATACACTGAGATTGCCCAGCCCCAAAGGCCATTTCACAGGTCACATGCCACTGGAGTGAAGGCCTAAAATCCCAAAGTATGGTGCTTTGTGGAGAAGGGAAAGAGGCCATTGTAACTCAAGGTTAGAATGTCTCCAAGAATGAGGGGGGAATCTGGGAAAGGTTTACCAAGTTACTAGGCAGGTATGCTGTAGTTTCCATCTTAAGGTCTCGTTATAAATGGTAACTGCGTTTAACAAATTTCCCTTTGGAAGATAGGGGGAAAAAAAATTCAACAACCCTTACAGAACTCGAAACTAAAGGCTTTTGGTTTATGTTTGAAATATAATTCTGCTGTGGCTCCTCTCTGGTCTTAGACATGAATTTACATCGATTCTACTGAGTGTTAGGTGTTTCTATGTCAGGTTATTGAGTTCTGAGGAGGCGGCATTATCATGCTCCCTTTTATTTGTTACTTGTGTCCACACTCCAAAGCACATACCTTGAACTGAGCCTCTGGTGGTCCAGTGATAATCACCATCCTCACTTTAGCATCTGGTGCTTCAGCTGGAGCAATCTGTAACAGACCCATCACCAGTTGGTTATAACTTCCCAGTGTCACTGATAGAGACCTTGGGCCAACCAGACATTTGCACATGACTGACTGAGATGTGAAATTAAACCTTCTGGGAAGGAATTATGGAAAAGCTGTGAGTAACATAGGCTAATCAGATATACTTCCCACTATATATTGTGGCCTTACATGGTACCTGGCTCTAAGGTAAAACTGCACGTGAAATTCCTGAGGCAACCCACACCACATCTTGATGAAGTGTCTCCACTTTTCAAAGGGGAATGTGGAAGATTGAAGGAGCTGAGGGACCTGACCCATAATCATACAGCTAACAGAGCTTGAGGGAGAGCTGAGAGTGTTCTCTCCCTGCACTCCTAGTCATTACATGAGTGGGACATGTAATATGGCCCTTGGCCCATGTATATCAGAATATAACATGTCAGGAGAATCTGAACTGTCAAGTTTTGTGGCTACTGCACCCATGGCTTTTCTGAACTTGGAAAGGAAGGGTAATGTTTTAATACCATCTAGGCTGCTACACTCCTTATATTTAACTGAGAAAAGAAAGCTGGGTCTCGTGAGCTATTTGTGTACATTTTTTGCTAAATATACAAACCAATGACTTAGTAAATTGCCCCAAGTATACTCATTAGAAGAACATATGAAATAAACTAATATTGAGAAGAAGAAAAGTAAACTCTAACTTGTCTATTTTCCTGGAGTCTATGAATTCTCACAAAAGTTCAGGCTGGGGAAACAGTGCAGAAACTTGTAGGGAAAGGAAACCAGTATCCCCCACAGTTCCCGGAAGAAAGGATTCTGTGACCCAGCTGACAGGAGTTATTTTAAAAGAAACTTGGGCTGAAGAGATAGTTCAGTAAAATGCCTGCTGTGCAGGTGTAAGGCCTGCAGCCTGGATACCCAGAACCCACATAAATTCCAAGTGGGTGTAGTGATCCACCTATAATTCTAGGGCTTGGAAGGCAGAGAAGTGTCAGATCAAACCAGACAGCCCAATTAGCCTTCTGGGTGAGCTCTGGGTTCAACTGAG
Source organism: Eospalax fontanierii (assembly GCA_035773235.1). Classification (NCBI taxonomy): domain Eukaryota; kingdom Metazoa; phylum Chordata; class Mammalia; order Rodentia; family Spalacidae; genus Eospalax; species Eospalax fontanierii. The sequence continues at coordinate 31,995,860 of CM069528.1, read as the reverse complement.
AAACCTTGAATAAAGTGGCAAGTAATCAAGAAAGACTCCCAGTGTCAACCTTGGGCCTCTATAAGCATATGTTTATACGTGCACCTGCAAACATTTTAAGCATGCACACCTAATGCATGCACACCACACATACAGAAGGGGAAAATTGCTGCCTATTTGCTATGCAAATAAAACCTAACTCTTACACTCTAAAACAAAATAAAATTAAACATTGCTACATAAGAATAAGAAGCAACAAGCCAGCCCAAATTCCACACTGAAAATGATCACTAGATGCAGTCCTCTGGAAAAAGACTTTAGTTTTAATGAAGACTTGCATTCTCCTTCCTTCAAAATAAAGTCAACATTTTTGTCATCTAGAGCCAAACTGATAACTAATCTACTTTATAGAGGATATTGACTCTTTTGGGTCTGAAAAATAAGCAAATGTTTGTTGCTTTTAGTTCAAGCTCTTGGGATAATTCACAGGAAACCACTGTAAAGAAGTTATTTTTCAGCATGCCAGCTATTTCTTTTCAAAGGCTAAGGACACTCACATACTAAGTGGGCGGTATGAATTACTACCATCTCTAGAAGCACGGACAAGGCATGTGTTCTTTTTTTAACCAAGTCTACTTGTATAAGCTTTTGTTAAAGAAAAAGCTTAGAGTTGGAGAGGTGGCTCAGCAGTTAAGAACACTGGTTGCTCTTGCAGAGAACCCAGGTTTGATTCCCAGCACCTACATGGCGGCTAACAACCGTCCTTAACTCCAAACTCCAGTTCCAGGGTATCAGACAATGTCTTCTGGATGCTGCAGGCACGGCACCACATGGGTGCACTTATATACATATAGGCAGAACACTCATACACGTAAAAAAAATAAATAAAAATATTTTAACAAGAAATAAGGTTATATATCACTGCACTGTGTGTACAGAATAAATAGGAATGACCTAAATGATAAATAAGTGAACACAAATGATTATCATTTGGGACAGCAAATAACATCTGTCATGGGGCCAGAGAGATGGCTTTCTGGGTAAGTGCCTGTTGTGCAGGCATGAGGATCTGAGTTTGAATCCCCAATCCCAGGTGAAAATCTGGGCATGGCTGCACATGCGTATACCCCAGCACTGGGGGTTGGGAGATGGGGGATCTCAAGAACTCACTGGCTGGCCCACCTAGCTGAAACACAAGCTTATAGTTTAGTGGAAGACCCTGTCTCAAGGCAGTAAGTAGAGAGTGATAGAGGAAGACAGCTGATGTTCAGCATAGGCAGGCACACATACACAAAAACAAATATTAATAAAAGTAATAATAACAAGCATAATGAAAGTAATACATATGGAAACTTAACCCACTATCACACACTGAAAGTTGTAGTGACTCAGATTGTGTGTTGCAGAATTTGTGAAAACACACAAGTTCAGCCTGAATAGAAGACTAAGAGGACACTTGGGCCTTGGATACTTAGTCATGAAATCCTCAACACGGTTTTTCCATCAAGTTCTTTTTGTATGTATGAGCATGTGTCAGTCAGACTGATTGTTAAAAGTCAAACTAGCAAGACAATAAAGACAAGTTTACCACTTGATCTTTTCCCATATATTTTCTTTTATCCACATTTGTTTTAGATTTCCTATTCTGAATTTTGTTGCCTCCTCTACAACAGAGTATATAAGGACTGTTTCTCTGTAGTTTGATTTTAATCACTTAATTCACACACAGTAAAAATTTAAAAATAATTTTACTTTCCTATTTTAAGTATATGAGTGTTTTGAGTGCATGTATGTAAGTACACCTGTGTGTGCAGTGCCCGGAGGCCAGATGAGGGTATGAGATCCCTTAAAACTGGAGTTAAGGGTGGTTGTAAACTGCTGCATGGGTGCTGGGAACTGAACCCAGGTCCTCTGCAAAAACAGCCAGTGCTTTTAACGACTGAGCCATCTCTCCAGCCCAAAATTTACTGTTTGCTGTCCAGTTCTATGAGGTGACAAACGCATACTCATGTTAACTACCATCACAGTGTTAACAGAGCAGCTGCCTCACTCCCCAATCTCCTCCAGCAGTCCTGGTGTCTGATACCTCCCCACATCAATGCTTAGCAGCCAGATTTCTTTTCTGTTCCTTTTCCAGAATCATCATAAAAATGAATTCATATACTGTGTAGCCTTCTGAGTCTGACTTCTTTCAGCACAATTTCAAATTGCTTTATCAATAGTTGGTTCCTTTTCATTAGTCTGTAATATCTACTGTATAGATGGACCACATTTTATCCATTCACCACTTGAACATTTGGAGTAATTATCAACAAAAATGCTGCAAACATTCTGGTTGACTGGGCAGGGGTCGGGGGGCAGGGATATGTGCATGTGTTAAGTTTCATTTCTCTTGAATAAATATCCAGAAGTGGAATTTATGGGTTGTATAGAAAGTATACTATGTTCTTTTAAATAAATTCTATTTTCAGAAAAAGTTTACAAAGTGTACGATAAATCCTCTAATGTATCCTGAAGAAAGCAATGAATATATCAGGCCTGCCAGTTTTTGTTTTCTTAAAACAATCCAAGGCTGGGAAAATGGTTCAATTGGCATGGTTTGCCATGCAAGCATGAGGACCTGGGCTTAGATCCCCAACATCCAAGTAAAAAGGCCAGCACTGGGGGGATGGAGACAATAGCCACTGGTAGACAGCCCACTGGATCAGTGAGCTTCTGGTTCAGTGAGAGAACCTGTTTCAGAAAAAAAGGTGGGGGAGTGAAAGACAGCCCTCATCAATCTTTAACTTCCAGACACACACTTGTGCATGCACTTTGATAAGCACATACACACAACAACATACATTACACATACAAAACCCAGAATCTATTTCATCTAATATTGAATTGCTTCAGCACATCAAAATATCATCAGAGCACACAGTGATCTGTTATGGAAGACAATGCTCATTATACCGAGACCTGTCATGCTACCGTCTACATAATAAAATGTGTAGTTGACAACACTAGACTTCCCTTGCCACCCCTTCAGCTTTGGTCAAGTCCTAAGAGCGGGACATATGTACACATACATCAGAACGGCTAATAGGAAACTTTCTTATGAGAAAGGCTTTGCTATGTCCTCCTGTCCTTACTGGCTGGATAACAGACCCGATTCTGAGAGCACTGAGTGAGAAACACTGGGGAAGATGAGCTAGAAGAACTTATTAAGCCTAAGGCCACGGAGGAACAGAGACACAGTTCAGTTTAGCTACTGACTTTTCTGGACATAGTAACCCTATATGTAGGGGTTTCTGTCCTACCTGTATATAACCCTAATTTAGACTGCCACTTTCACTTCCTGTAATTTGTCTACATAACCAGGAGAGCCACAGAGGATAGAACAGTACCTTAATTGAAGCTCCTGCAAAGCGAGAAAGTTGTTTGATGTGTTGGCCCTGCTTGCCAATAATGGCGCCGACGGATAGGGCTGGGATGAACAGGTGCACGGTCTCTGTTTCTGATTGCTGTTAGAAAAGAAAGCCAGGACATGAATGCTTATTTACAACCAAATAGATAATCTGAGTCATCCTCTTTGGGATATGCACATTCTCATACAATAGGAATACTAGACAAGTCAGAGGAAACTATAAATAGAGGGAGAAGATTACATTAAGAACTGAAGTTCTTTCAGCCACTGTATCCAAGGTGGCTTCTGTAACACATCAACTAGACAGCATTCAAGGGCACAAACTCCGAACTTTAGGCTTCTACTCCTTTTTTTTTTTGGTCTTTTTGAGACAGGGTCTCCCTGCAGCCCCGGCTGACCTGGAACTTGCTACGTGGACCAGAATGGCCTTCAACACTCAGGCTTCTACATCTTAAACACAGAATAAACTATTAAGTGTAAGACAGGACTAAGAGAACCAGTTTTATAACTTTTATAATAAAACATTTAAGATACTTCCCCATGCAATTCTTTGCCCTCCCTTTTCATCTTACACACAAATCAGAAACCATTTGAAGGCTAACTCCTAAAGGATTATATGCAAATGGACTTTTAAAAAAAAAGATTTATTTATTCTCTGTATGTGTGCCTGAGTAAGTTCATGTGTGCCTTCTGCCTGCAGGAATCCAAGGAAGACAGAAAAAGGCATTAGATTCCCTGGCACTGGAGTTATAGGTAGCTATAATCTGCCATGTGAGTCTTGAGAACCAAGACCAGATCCTCTGCAAGAGGAGCAAGCACTTTTAACTGCTGAGCCATCTCAGTAGCCATGTAAAAGCACACGCATGCCTATAATCCCACCTTTAGTCCTAGTGCTCAGAAGCAGAGCTAGGAAGCGTATAGGAACTTGCTGATCTTAGCCAGTCTAGTCAATCAGTGAACTCCAGGTTCAATAAAAGCTGCTGTCCCAAATAATGAGGTAGAAAGTAATTGAGGAAGACACCTGACATCAACCTCTGGCTACACACACACTCATACACTCACATGAGAGAGAGGAGGAAGACGGGGAGAGGAGAGAGAAGGGGAGGGGGAAGGGAAGGGAGAAGGAGAGAAGAATGTTGGGCCAGGCTATTTTAATATTTTTACTATTTATAGTCAGGATTTTGCTATGTAGCTCAGGCTAGCCTTGATCTTGTCATCCTCCTACCTCAGGCTCCTTCCTGAATGCTCGGAGTGTAGGTGTGTGCCACCATGCCTAGCTTAAAAGAACTCCTGTGAGACTGATATATATACACACACATTAGTCAACTATTAATCAATTACTTTTCAGTACTGGGGATCAATCTCAGGACCTTGTACATGCTAGACAAGTACTCTACCATTTGAGCCACACTCCTAATTTATTTTCCAATCTGTCAGTAATTCATGCACTAACGCAATCAAATGCTTAATTTTTAAAAGTTTTATTTTTATTTTATATGTGAGTGAATTGCCTGCATGTATGTAAGCGTACCAGTGTCATGCAATGCCTGCAGAGGCTAGAGGAGGATGTCAGATCCCCTGGAACTGGAGTTATGGACGGCTGTTAGCTGCCACATGGGTGCTGGGAATGGAACCTGGGTCCTCTGAAAGAACAGCAACAGTTCTTAACCACTAAGCTACCTTCCCTATCCTCAAATGTTTTGGGAGTCAGTTCTCTCCTTCAGTCATATGGAGCCAGGGGATCGAATTCAGGTTGTCAGGCTCTACAGCAAGTGTTGAGTCTTCTCACTGGCTTGCAATCAAATAATTAAACATTAATCTTCATGTGCTTCTATAAATACTTTTAAGAATTCATGTGGAGAACTGCCGGGTCAAAGAGCCCACTTATTTAAAACTGCCAGACATTTAAGAATTATCCAACTAAATTTATCTTCTCATCAATTTATTAAAGTGAGTAATCATTCTAGCACAAACAGAATCTTTCAATTTTATGAAAAATAAAAGCAATATGACTCTCTATCCTGAATCTAATTTCCTACAAACAGAAAGTAAAATAACGTAACCTAGAAAGATAAAAAGACTACAGGAATGTGCACTGTGAAGACAGACGAACACTGTTCTAGCTTGCTTCCTTTCGTTCCATCCCCCAACGAATCATATTCAGCAGTGTTAACCCAAAATTCAGCTTCAGAAGATCCCCCTGGCCCACCCAGTTCATCAACAGACTTTGTCTCTTCAGCATTTGGATAAAGAGATGCACTAAATTTAATCATTCTCTGTAACCTGGTAAATTTCCTTGGTGTTGTGCATGTTTCCGGGACAGCAACACTGCAGACATTAACACATCAACAGAATGGAGCTCCTCCTGCAACTCACCAAGCACTGAGAACATACAGCAGAAAAGGCTTTGCCTCCCCACTAAGCTCTCAGCAATGCAGATCCGTGAGCAGGTTGGTCTGTTGCTCTTTAGTAGCAAAAGATACCAAAGTTGTCATTCAGCACTTCCAATTAACAGTGTCTCTCCCTGCAAGCCACTATACTACACACAACCTCCGGCGTCCTACGTGAACACTGCCCACTCCTTTAAAGTGTTTCTGAATTAGAGCTGGTCACACCGACTGAATTAATGGTGACACTGGCCATAATTTGCTCAACATTAGCATTATTTTGTCATTCTGGTCTTTACACCAACACCATTAAGTTAATCCTGACCCTTAAAAAAAAAAAAGTGCACAGCGTAAGTCTTGTCATAAGAACATGCACATTAAATTCTTAATAGCACAGGTATCCACCTTATTGGATTCAGGATGAGAAGACATTTTTAATGGCTGGGCTGAACATTAGCGTGAATAGCCTAGCTCTAGTGTTTTGTCAAAAATATGTTAATTATTTGTTTCTTGGGCCTCAGTTAAGAAAGATTTTATGTGGCTGATGAAATACATGTAATCTAGAAAGATAAAACACTGGAGGGTGAGAACATGAGACTAGAGGAATGAGAACTGTAAAGATACAATGAAAAACCCTGTTCCACACCAATTTGGCTCTAGGCTTCCTAGCTACTAATTAAACAGGCTGGTGAGATGGCTCAGTAACCTTGACAACTGGGAACCCATGTAAAGGTGGAGAGACCTGAGTCCACACAGTGGTCCATGACTCCATACACATGCACACACACATTCACACTAACAGTAAGAATTTACAATCAGTTGCATGATCACTGAGTCTAAAAGAGAAAAACTGCTCAATTATTTAGTACATTTACTTTTCCTGATACTGATCCTATAGGAAAACTTCTAAATCTTCTTAGAGGACAGGAATTTACCATCTGTCTTACTCAACAACATCCATAAAAGAACAGTCCTAGAGACTCAAAAGCATTGCCATAGCAAGTGTCTTAGCCTCTAAGATACCAAAGACAGGTGCTATGAGAATGCTCAGAGAAGAAGTCACTGAAACAAAGCCAGGTTGGAAAGAGCAAAGGCATCTTTCTGACACACTGATGAAAGGCCACCAACGTGTTGCTCAACGAGGACGGAAGGGACTGAGTTTGCAAACTCAATAGAAAAGACTAGGCTACGGTATAAGAACTGGGCATGGTGGTACACACCTGTAATCTCAGCACTTGGGAGGCTGAGGTAGGAGAATTGCTGTGATTTTGAGCCCGAGTTAGACTTAGCTTTAAAAAATAAGAAAAGAAACTGGGTCATAAGATGGCTTGGTAGATAAGGGTTCTTGCCTCGAAAGCTGCCATGAGTTTGATCCCTAGGACCCACATGACTCCAGGAAGCTGTGTGCCATAGCATGCATGAACACACACACATAAACATACACACACACACACACACAAAGAATAAAGGGAAAAGTGTCAAGCTTTGGAAAAGGAACTGTTTACAGAGGTGGAACTGACCATGATTTAATGCAGGAAAGGGCAAGTACCCTTAGTCACCCTGCTGATCTGAAATGCCCTACAGGAAGAAACCAGAAGCAACCTGGTGCTCTTGATGCCGGGAGATGGTGCTCCAGACCGATGGGCAGTCATGTGCATTCTTGGCAAGAACATCTTAAAGAAAGTGACTCATCACTGTCTGAAGCTGGTGAGGGTAGTTCTGAATGTCACCCAGCTCCCTTGCTCCAACTTCATTCCCACCAATCATCTTCCTGGCCATAAATTATTTCACAACTAAATTTTCCTCTGAAGACACAGCCAGTTCACGGAAACATCTCGTCCACTTGACCGTCTGGTACAGTGTGTTCCCATATGGAATTCAGCATAAGCAGCCATGTTCTCAAGATCTGCTCCACATAAGCACACGATTTCATTTTGATTTGCAGACCTAAGCAGACAGAACAATGGATATAGAGCGCCTCTTCTACCTAAGAATTTAATTAAGGCTCTGAGATTTAAGGAAAACCCTCTCAGCATCACCTTTTGATTTGATCACCATTCCTTAGATTTAAGTTCATGTTCAGATGCACTGTCCTAAACACTCTTGAGACACTTTCCTTGATACATTCTTTGAAGGTGAAGGATATTCACAGGACACAAGCTGCTTCCCAGTGGCTGGCTGCCAGAAGCCTATGGCAAAACTTCCTTTGGACTTGTTGGCAAGCTCTGGGCTATGGCTTGAAATAACGAGAACAAAGCGGCTCAGCTGAAAGCCTGCATAACTGGTGAAGTCTGCCAGAGAGTAATTCCTAATCGGCTGCTATCGAGAAGAGATACGAGCAATAGCAAACAGTGAGGTTAAGTGTATTTACTTTGTGGGGAACAAAATCTCAGACATCACAAAGCCATAGAGACGTGCCTGCCAGCCAGGGAGCTCAGCCCCAAGAATCCGGACGGATGCCAGTGTTTTCCTTTGGCGTGTAAAATAGGTATTTGGGAGAGGAGGAGATTGTTTTTAAGCAGATTTTGGTCTGGAACTGAAACTAAGTTTATTCAACTCCATGACCTGAACAAAATAAGAAGTATTTCCCAAGTAATCAAGGCCTCACAGGGTACAGTGGGCTATTTACTTAGAAACTGTTTGCTGACAAATGAGGTGCACTCATGATGAGACTTAAGGACTACAACACAGCCACCTGATCTAGAAACTGACTAGCTATTCAAAGTATTCTGTTTCTCAAAGAGAACCTCAGTGAGGCCTAACAGGAAGTGCTTGTCTTTGTCTCTGTCATATAGAAAGTTAGCCACTTTAAAGTTACACTGCCATCCTGGAGGCTTCTAGAAGACTAAGGAAGCTACAGAATTATGAAGATAGCAGCCCACAGGCTTACTCCTGCCAACCTAACTGCAAGCTGCCAACACAGCCAGCTAAGGCAGTGTGCACTATGCCAGCTCCAGCTCCTGCCCAAGCCTCTCTAGCTGCCAATTCCCCTTTCCCTACTGTTTGAGCGCTTCTGAAAGGAGCATTTCCTGTCATTTATAAACGAGGGCTTTGCCAGTTAAACACTGAGCCAACTGCCAAGCAGGAACTAGAGACTTTCTGAAGTCTGTTGGAAGATTCAACCCTTTTGGCTGTAGTGGAAAAATCAACCTTGCAGGTTCTGGGAGAGAGAGAATATTATGGGAAGATGAGTTAGGCAATGTTCTAGAATGGAACAGAGGCAAGAAGTTTATCCACAGATAAGACACAGCATTCTACTCTCATGTTACAAAGTAGAAACGAGTAAACCTGAGAAATGAAACATTCTATTTTCATAAAAATAGTCGTGGGGGGCACACTGACCCATCAAAGCCTTCTTCTTGGGGCTGGGAAGATGCTCAGTGAAGGGCCATGCAAGCATGAGGATGTGAGTCTGGATCCCCAGCATCCATGTACAGCCAGGCACAGTAGCATGTACCTGTAATCCCAGAGCCAAGAGTAAAGACAGGTGGCACTGGCAAGCCAGCCTAGCCAAACTGATAGTCTCTCACTGAATGTGAAGCCCATTAAAAAAAAAATAAGGCGGAGGGCTGGAGACATGGTTCAGTGAGAAGTGGTTGCTATACAAGAATGAGGACCTGAGTTCGAATCCCAAGAAACCACATAAAGCTGGGTGGCTATCTCCAACAAGACAGAAGTCGAGGACTGATACATAGGGTTATGACCTCCATGTGAACCATGTTGTACATACATACACACACATGCACACACAGGTATACAAATACACACACACACACAAATATAACAGAAAAAATAAAGTGGAGAGCAACTGAGGCAGACACCCAATGCTGACCTTCAGCTTCCACATGCACAGAGAGGCATGCAGACCCCCACATATGTACATTCACTTGAACACGAACATACATCACACACGAACCCCTAGGTCTTGGTAAGCAATATGCATTTGAAAAGCAGAGACTCATTCTTACTCTACAGAACATGAAGAATAAGATGATTTTAATAAGTAATCTGATTTCTCCGAGACAGTTTCTAAGGAAGAGTAAGATTCTCTGTTTTTTTCTGGTGCTGGGCACCAAACCTTGTGCTTTGCATATGCGAGGCAAGAGCTTGCCCACCGAGATACCTTCCATAGCCCAAAATAGAAAGTTCCTAGCCACAAGGATAGAGATGCCTGAAAGTAGTCGAGATGTATGTTAAAAAATGATAGAGAAATGATTGGAAATCATTAGCTTTCTTGTCCAGTTTTTACCAAGTGACATTGGCCGGGCATAGTGGCACACATCTTTAATCCCAGCACTCCAGAGCCAGAGGCAGGTGGATTTCTTTGAGCTCAAAACCAGCCTGGTCTACATAGCAAGTTTCAGCTCAGTTGGGGATATAAGAGAACTTGTGTAAAAACAACAAAAATAAAAAGTGACATCACAGACCCACAGCACCACATATATTCTTCAGCAAGAAGAAGGTAAAACCAAAATGAATGCAAGAGACAGTTATGAGGGCTGAGGAGGAGCTCAGCTGGTAGAGTGCTGGACCTGAATAGAGACCAGAGATCAGAAGTTCAGGGTCATTTTTGACTGCATAGTGAGCTAGCCTGGGCAACATGTCTTAAACAAAAAGGAACCACAGTAAGCAAAGAAACTGGCTATGATCTTTAAATTTTTAATTATTGCCTTTAAAAATGATATTTAGATTTCCAAAAGTAGTGACCATCAGGTACAAATAATAAGTACAGTAGTACCAGCCTTCAAGACACCCCCGCCCTACCCCAGTGGATGCCTAAGACCACTGATCATTCCAAATCCTACATATACTGGGATTTCCTATATATACGTACTTGGAATAAAATTTAATTCCAAAATTAGGTAATAAAACAGAACAATTACATAGTGAAATAAAGGCTATATAAAGAAGCTATCTCTTTGAAGTCTCAAAAAAATATTTTTGAACAGTGGTTGACTGTGGATTAACTGAAACTGTAGACAGAGAAATTGGAGCTGAGGATTACTGTGTTAGCAATTTGGATTCAGAAATTAAGGTAGAAAATTACATGACAGCTATCTGAAAGAAATTTAACTAGGACCCACAGGTACACAATAATTCTCATAAGACCTGTGTCTATAATCTATGTGGATAAAAATAACCTGTTAGAAGGGAAACTTGAACATGCAATCTCCCCTAGAATTTAGATTGTCCCCTTCTTTTTTGAAAGAACTTACTTTCTTCCTCCAGTCTTTATATAGGAGACAGGGCTAAGTCTAGCAAAAGTCACAACTAGCTGCCCTAATATCTCATTTCCTATCTTTGTATAACAGACACATTGCTGCCCCCCCCAAGAGGCTGTTTCCAGCTTCTCTTGCAGCTAGATAAGGCTGTGTGTCGTTTTCCAACCAACAGCACCAAACGAAGTGTGAAATACTTCTTCTTCAGGCACCGCCCTTAGATGACACTACCACCATTTTTGTTCCTTTATGCTTCTTACTGGCTGGACTGAAACCTCATGTCTGGAGTCTTGGGTAATTACCCTGAGCTGGGCAATGGCATGTTAAGCACATAGAGTGCTAGTCCTATAAGGTATAGTAGACTTAACCACCAGCTTTGGACTTTCTATCCTTGAATTCTTCTCAAAAGAAGGAAACACTTAAGCCACCTTAAGTGGCTACAGCAGGCTACTAATGCATGAATGAGAAAGGAGGAGAGGAAGGAGGAAGACCAGGGAGACAGAGGGAAGGAAAAAAGGAAAAAAAAACCCAACTCTCACCCTGGGATCTAGTTTGAATTTCCTGCTGAGAGTCAAGAAACCTCAACACATTGACAAAAACAAGATTGCCTATGGAAATAATACTCATTTTCTTAAGACATCTCAAACAAGGATATTCAAAGCCAAAAACTCAATTATGCTTACTTGGGGCCAGAGCACTTATGATCAATCTCTAATGCTGCTAGCACTCCTTTGTCTTCTCTAAATCTAAACACTACATCTCATAAAACCACCACCACACCATTTAATTTATAAATGGAAATTCTTTTAAAAAATATGTAAATCATATTGTTTTCTTTCATTTTAAAATTCTGCTTCATCTTTAAGCTATGCTTGTTAATTATGTATTATAAAGTAATTTAAAAGGCCACAGAATCATATATACACATAGCCATTGTAAAGATCCTAGGAAGTGCAACACCTTTATCTTAATATATACTCTTTCCTAGATATGTCTCTCTCTGAATACCCAGGCTTAAAATCTCAAGTGTGTGTTTTACCTCTACTTGATCGATGTGCTAAATGACTTTCTTTTCTGTGGTGCAGTCAAGGATCTGGTTTTACCGAATAGAGGTCCTTAAGGGGAAGAAAGGGAATGCTTCAGGCTACTAATGGCAATGTTGGACTGTGTCTCCCTGTCACCAATGACTGTATCAAGTGCCAGCAACAGGTCTGAGACTCAAGAAAGAATGTTAAAGATATAACACATTATTCTCAAAGTACTACTGATTACTTCATCATCACAAATAGAGAAATCTAAAGAACACTCTTAATCATATGATTAACATGATGAATGAGACAAACTGACCTTATTTACTTCCTGAATCGATATACTCCCCAGGACTTGATCTGAACTTAATCATGGGGAGGCAGACAAACCAAAATTAGAGGAGCAATCTATAAACCGCCAGCTAAGAATTTGTTTTTTTAAATGTCAATTACATACATAAAGAAAAAAAGAGAGAGAATGGCACTGGATTTTAAAAAGCAGCTGAACAGAACAGGAACAGAATGCACGGTCCCTGGTAGACTCTTCACTGAGAACACAAACTCTAAAGGTCATCACCTAGACAAGCGTAGGAACGTAGATGTGGATGCCATACTAAATAATGCTGTGTCAAATTTCCAAAGAATGATGGCAACACTCTGGCTCTATTCGTAATTACTCCTCAGGGTTTTCAGACTAGTACAGTTCCCGTTAATAACCACACGTTATTTTAAAAGTAGTTTTAATATATAACAAACAGTCAAGAAAGGATTATCTTGAGCACACATTTGTAATCCACAAAAGCAACGATTTCTTTCATTTATGAAGAAAAAATAGAAAGGAAATAAGATGCCTCCTTCCCACTTTTAATAAAATTTTATGTGTATTGCCCACATAGATGTAGGTGTACTCATGTCATGTAGTGCCTGCAGAGGACAGAAGAGGGCCTTGGATCCCCTGGAACTGGAGTTATGGAAAGTTGTTAGTCACCAAGTGGGTGCTGGAATTTGAACCCACGTCTTCTGCAAGAACAACCAGTGTCTTAACCACTGAGCCATCTCTCCAGTCCTTCCTTCCCAACTTTTTCAATGGATAATGCCCGACATGTTTTTCGAGGACTGGTGGGAACAGAGAGGCAAAGCCACAGTTTAACCTGTAGAGGTCATTCATGTTTAGCAACATACACACAACATTCATCACGCAGGCTGGCCAGCCAGGTGACAGAACTGCTTTTCTTCTTTCCTTTTTTTTTGACTGGTATCTCCCACAATCCAGGGAAATGGCCACGTGTAAATTTGAGGATTGTTATCAAAGACATGCAGAGTAAAATGCCTGCCAGCAGCATTCTGCATGCCAGTGGCTGAGATGGCAGAGATGTCCATGCTTCATTACTGGAACAAGTGCTTTCTTTGCCCATTGGAAGAGGGCCCCTCAGGTGTCCTCAGCGCTTGTCGGGAGCAGTGTCTTTACCTTCACTGGTAGCAGCTTTTGGGTCTTCTGTTTTCATCGACTGCTGTGTGCATGCAGGATACTGACAACTGACCTTCATGCTAGACAAGTACTCTACTTCTGAGCTATATTCCCCAGGCCTGGTTGGCTGCTTCTAATTGCATCTAATTTCACTGCATGGAAGCACGTCAGGAAAAGCATAGGGCTTCATTCCTCTAAGGTCTTCTTCATACTTACTCTTGGCTCACTTTTAGCAGAGTAAGGAAACATCTGGCCTCTTCTATTCTTAGAATAACACTGACTACATGTGTAAGCCACTCACACATTTAAGACTGCAAAAGAGCTTCAGAAATGCAGACTCAGTATGATCTCACTTCTCCTAAAACATTTGCCTAACAATCCAGGAATATGATGTCTAGAAACATACTACTGTATCAGGAAAAATGAATAAATCCAGACAGTACTTATGATCTTTTGTTTTTCTATTGTATTTATTATAATTATTATTTATTTTATATGTACAAGTGTATTGCCTGTATGTATGTTAGTGTACTTATGTCCTGCAATACCCATGGAGGTCAGAAGAGAGCACTGTCTTACACTGGAACTGGAGTTATGGACAGGTATTAGCTGCCATTTGGATGCTGGGAAATGAACCTGGTTCCTCTGCAAGAACAGTCAGTGCTCCTAGCCACTAAGCCATCTCTTCAGCCCGTTTCTCTGTTTTAAAAGTAACTGCCTAGCAATTCACTTCTAGACTTTTTTGCTACCAAAGCATCTACATAACCACAAAAGACAGATGTTCAAGAATGTTATATTAGGTACCTCCTGTAACATGAGAGGCTGTACCATAAACAGAAAGCTGGTTTAGGACCATACATACATGTCCTTTACATGTGGTCTGAACTAGCAGTTATTTCACATTTTCAGCACACTGTAAGTTTTAGAAAATGTCACTTAACCAAAGTATCAGGATGCTATACACACAATCCTAATGACAAGTATGTCCATTCATAATAAACTAGTGGGCATACCAGAATTAAATACTCTCAATTTAAATGTACTCTCAAATTTCTATCTTAGGTCTTCCACCTTGATAATAATTTTCATATTACTGAATTCTGTAGATAGAAGGAATATTTGACTTGAAAGTCTTCAGAGATCATTCATCTAACCCAGAGCTTTCCCCAACCCCCATTTGCTTTTGAGAGAAAGTTTTACTCTGTAGCTTAGACTGGCCTGGAACTCATAACAATTCTCTAACTCCAGCCTCTTGAGGCTGTGATTATAAACATGAGCCATCACACCCAGCTCAGTGCAGTTTTCTACCTTGCAGGTGAGAAAACAGACCCAGAGCGAAGAAGCCTGCCTTTCAGTGACACAAGTTCATGGCAGAGCTAGGCTAGACCTGGGGTGACTCCAAGTCTCCTTTCCCCAAGACTCCTTTACTATCAGGACACAATCCTGCCCGCTGCTTCACAGTGCCTTTAGTCATGCTGGAAGGCATCAGATAATGTATTGAGGTCGGCAACACAGGAAGGCTCTGTCTAACGAACAAACAAATCCCCGCCTCAACAAATAAATGCTAGGTAATTTCTACAAACGAAGCTGTTTAATGCTTACAGACACAAACACAGAACTCTGAGTAAACTACTTAGCTCAGAGTGGAGAACATACCAGTCTTTGTACCCTTTAAGGAGTTAACTTCCAGGTGATAAAGACAAAAGGAAAAATAAAAAGTCTGTTTTTGAGACAGGGTCTTGCTGTGTAAACTAAGCTGACCTCAACCTCAAGATCCTACTTACCACCTCAGCAGGTGTGCTGGGCTCATAGACATGCACCACTGGATCCAGAAAAGAAGTCTCTTAAACATCGTTTCCCTCAGCAGCCTAAAACAATTAACCTTGATCTCCAGTATTATACCAAAATGCAAAACAAACTGACCAAAACCAACTTCTTCTCAAATTTTTGTTTAAAAATCTCATTGTCACACCTCTACCACTCCCAAACTTCAAAACAACTTATGTTTACTTGCTGAATTAAGTTTCTACTGACAAGTGTGCTGACTCCACGGAGAATGACATATCATCTGTTTCATTTTTAGCATCAGTCTATCCATTAAACCGTGTGATGTTCAGCATGAACGTTTTTTCCAGTTAGCACTCAGTGTGGCACTCCTGAAGGCAATAAAGTCTAACTGCATCACACTCAGCTGTAAAGAAGAGCCAGTGATCTTACCTCAAACTGCGGGTAGGGTGGAGTCATGGCAGAAGGGGGCCCTGAGGTGGGAGGTGGCATCCCTGAAGTGGGTGGGAACAGACCCAATGCATTCAGATTTAATCCAGGAATTAAATGTGCTTGAAGCTGCAATGATTAAAAGAAAAAGGTCCCTTAATATGCAAGAGAAACTGAGCACTTATAAGTGATGGATTGTGACCTCGTGCCTAATAAAGAAAAATATATCACATTAAGACTCCAATTTTAGAACAAGCTTTTAATTATAGCACTTGGGAGGCTGAGACTGGTGGATCTCTCTGAGATCAAGGCCAGCCTGATCTATACAAGAAGTTCTAGGCCAGCTAGGGCCACAGGGAGAATCTGTCTCAAAGAGACCCAGGGGAAAAAAAAAAACACAGCTGGATGTGGGCATCATAACTCGAGTTCCAGGGGATCAGACGCCTTCTGGCTTCTGTGGGCACTGAACGCCTGCGGTGCCCTTATGTACATGCAGGTGAAACACTCACATAAAAAAAATGTTTATATTAAAAAAATACCTCCAATTTTGGAACAAAGCAGATGTTCCCACTGAACCGTACTCGAGTAGGTATCTGCTTACATATCTTGGTATTAAATGTGAGGGCTGGTTTGCTATGCCTTGCTCTTCATCTGCACTGGGGTATCCCAAGGTCACAAAGCAGCACTAGGAAGAAATGCGTTCTGCATACCATGAGCACTCCACAGCAGACCCTTTCACTAGGTGAATGGTAAGTAAGATTTACCCTCTCAACTTACCCCAAGGTAAACAGAACCAGCTCTGTGAGAAGATCTTCATTCTTTGGGCTTGTGAGCCAGAGCCAAGGCCAAAGTCAAGCCCTTTAAAAACTCAGGTCCACCCTCACACAAGCACTACAACTAAGTATGCCTTAGAGTAGATACAGGAGCCAAGAAAGGACACTGTTCTGGTTTAATTTTAGGAGTAGAAAAGGTAGAGTGCATCTGACACTGTTAAAAAGGCCCGAGAGGGAGGATTTCCATCTCAGTCAGCTCTGAAACATCTGCACAAGTGGCCAGAGTGCAAAAGTAGCAGGTCATTGATGGGGCAAAACAATCAACATTCCAGACTCTTCTCACGACGGATGCTGTCACAGTCCCTCCACAGGTTTACTGTTCATATGACAGGCCTAACTGAAGAATTTAAAAGACTTTATTCTTATATGCATGAGTGCTGTGCCTCCATGTATGTAAGTACATAACGTGTGCAATGCCTTCAGAAGTCAGAAGAGGGACATCAGATTCCCTAGAACTGGAGTTAAGGACAAGTGTTAGCAACCATGTGGGTACCAGGAACCAAACCTGGGTCCTCTGCAAGAGCAGCCAGTGCTCTTAACCACTGAGCTATCTATCTCTCCAGCCCCCAACTGAAGAATTTTGTTAAATCATTTACTCCAAAATTTAAGGTGTACCTTCCTTAAAGATGGATTTTTGAGGTGTTCCACATTCTGTGCAGTCCATCCATTAAAGACTGTCCAGAGTTTGCTTTCAGAGTTTTAGGTATAATTGCCATTGGAAATTCTTATATCGCCAAGGTTATATAGTAAATAAATTTTAAACCTATATTCCTACTTTATTTTGTAGTGTAGCAGCTGATGCATGCTAGGCGAGCACTCTATCACTAAGCTACACTTATAGTTCCTAAAACTGTATTATGTATTTGAGACATGGTCCTGTTAAATTGCTTAGGCTGGCCTTGAACTTGTAATCCACCACCATGCATGCCTGGCTCTTAACTTTATATATATTCTACTTATAATCTTAATAAGCATGAAAAAATATAAAGTGGTTCCCATTTTATAGAAAAGACGACTGCAGCTTATAAACAGCAGGGCTAGGAATCAACCCAATTTGCCTGCCATTAATGCTCACACCATTCTTGTACTATGAACCCTCAAACTAATACTGGAAAGGATATACTAACCTTTATAATACCAAAGTAGGCAGGTATTAATCTTTCCTTACATATTAAAAAGCCAAGGCTCAAAAGATAATTTGTTAAACACCAGAGACAAGACAAGCCTAATGCCAAATGTTCTGTATTATCCCAAGTTACTTGGTATGATGCTAAAAATCCATTTCTATCACTTCTCATGACAGCACCAATAAGGATTCTGATCAATGCAATGAAAAACATCTTTTAGTTCTTCATCAAAATAAAGACACCTCCTCCCACATCAGCACTAACATTCATGGACGCGATATCATTTTCATAGGACTCCCTGATTTTCTTCATTATCTCTTCCTCAGCTTTGGCGCACGTCTCAACACTGCCTTTAACTGTGATGGTGCGTTCCGGGTTATACAGGGTCAGTTCCTGCAATCTGCAGATGAAGAGGGGGAAGAAAAAGAATGGAAATTACAGGAGGAAGATAGCTAATAGTCATTTAGCCCCAGAAGGCAACTAAAACCACACTGTGGAGCCTGGCATTATGGAAGAGGGTGGCCAAACACGCTGGGAAACAACCAAGACCCTCAAACTCAAATCCAAGAACTGTAAAGCTGCAGAAGAAATAGTTCCCTCCCATTCTTTCAATAAAGATGAATGGGTGCACACAGCTGTGTTAGGTTCATGTTTTAAACAGAACTTACTTCCTGACTACTCCTCCCTGAACCATTTTCACAATGTGACAGAGTCTGAAGAGGAGTAATTAGACAGACACACAGTGTAGTCAGGATGTGCCTAATCTGTACTGACCAATTAATTCTACGGTCATTGGCATTCTTGCGCATTTTCATTTTCTGGGTCAATAAGCAAGAAATCACAGGGAAATACTCCCAAAATGAAAATCAGAATTTGTGCGCTTAAACTTAGTTTTTAACCAATCATTTCAGAGAATTTAGATTAAGGTGAGCGAGAGGAGATAACAAAAAAAATTCATCTTGGCTAAATTTTAAAACGCTCCACTGATAATCATTTTGACTCCAAAACTGCTCCGCCCAGGTCCTGCTGAAGAGAGAAGCCATGAGAGAGTCTATCTGAGCATACCCAGCCAAAGAGTCCACAGTCACGGAAGAAGCAGTGGAGACACTACAGAGAACAGGACCAAGGGCCTAGGCTGAAAGGAAGAGGTGTAGGGTCCAGAGTTAATTATCCACTCTCACTGCCAGAAACATGTTGGAGACTAACCTTGAGCTACATGGATGAGATGTTCTTTAACTTTTTCTCATAACTGTTTAAAATGTAAATAATTATAGTGAAGAAACGAATTCTATAAAATGAGGTCTAATTGTCTTATACTGTTTACAGAAGCATATCATTCTAATAGCTGCTCTCAAGTCACCCTGTCAAGCATTTTTGCTGCAGTTTATCATTTACTTCCAACTCAGCCTCCTCCTATCTTCTAAGAGTCTATGATGGAAACCAAGTATAGCCACCCCCAGCAGAAAGACCTTCCATATCATTTCACAGCATGCGTGTATTCTAGGTGTGCTGGCCCATCTCCAGGATGATATATCTCCCAAGTGATTTATAATCCCTGCACACATCAAAGTGGGCTAATTGTACAGACCATACTAGGAAAATATTAAGAATATGAATTCTGAAACTTCATCATAAAAGACTCTGCAACAACCATATTCTATTTCTTGGCTTGCACTCACTGGGAAAGGGCAGTTCTGTGCCATGAGGATATTCAAGCAGCTCTGGGGACAGGCCCATGTGCTGAGGAATTAACCTGAGGAATCAAGCTGCCCCTCAATTTCTGCCCCACAGGAACAACATGTTCACTAGGCACCTTTTAAGCTGTCAAATGATGAAATAATTTGTTAAACAGCAAAGAAAATAAATTAAGTTATACATTCCAACTTTGGAAATAAATGGGAAACAATACATGAAGAATTGAGCTAGAAAATATAAATGCCAAATATTAAGCTCTTCTTGCTCCTTTTGTGAGAATGTGCAGTGCTTTCAAGACCGGTTAGAAACAGATAAGGTAGTCTGAGTTTGAGAAACAGCATCAGTGTGACATACAAGCTGAAACAACTGTAAAGGGGGAATCGAAGTATAAAACATACCACTTAAAACACAGTCTGAATGTTTTCTAACTCACAAGCAAGGCAGCACTTACGGAGATATAGTGATTTTAGTGTCTGTGTCTTGTTCAATTTTTTTAAGGTTTCTTCCTTCTTTACCAATAAGACGTCCTACAAAGTTATTGTGGGCTAAAATCTTCAAGGGGATCTCTTCTGTGCTGTAGATACAAATGGTCATAAAGTCAGGGAAAGTAAACTACCCTTTGGTTAAACAACAAAATTCTTTCATTAAACATTTATCTACTGTCTGACATTATCCTATGTCAGGTTTAAAGTGAACTGGCAATTATGGTGCATCCGCAGAGAAGTCATAGGAAATTAGAGGCGCCTTAACTTTTAGTTTTTCTTGCATTCACATCAAGGAATATCTACATTCAGTGATGGATTCTTTTAGTCAAACCCATGTCCCTAAATTGCTAATACCAGAACATAATGTACAAATGCAAAACATAACGATAAGATAAATTTTAAATACCTAGGCATGCATGCATTATTTGAGGCAGTGTCTCTTACTGAACCAGGAGCTCACAGATTTGGATAGACTTCTGGTCTCTAGCCACTCAGTGCTGGGGCTACAAACACCACCAGCATATGCCCAGCTTTTATGCCAGTCTAGGGACCAAAACCGAAGTCTCCTCAGTCTTATAGAACAAGCACTTCATCCAATGAGCCATTTCTCCAGTCCCCCTTTCAGAATTCCTAGGTTCCATATCACTCTTTAAAATGTTACTGGGAGCCAAGCACAGTGGTGCACATCTTTAATCTCAGCACTTAGAAGGCAGAGGCAGGTGGATCTCTGTGAGTTTGAAACCAGCCTGGTCTACATAGAGAGCTCCAGTCCAGTCAGGGGTAGGTTGTGAGACTTTGTCTTAAACAAAACAAAACAAAACAAAAACAAAACAGAAAGACCAAAACAAAAGGTCCCCGGGGTTGTAAGATAATGGGTTTTCTCCCTACTTTTCTCTATACTAAAACATAATTACATTCTTACATAGCACCTATTCCTAGAACATAATAATGGTCTCTATAAATTAAGTATTGGTGATGAGGTCTCAGGCTAACCCTAACCCCGCTCTGAGCTGTGCTCAGTGCAGCACTGTTCTGTACCAAAGCGGCACAGAACCCAACCACCTACAAGTTCTGATAAGGGTACCCAGACAACTCTCCAGGCGTCTTTGGAGATTCTGTCACCTCCATGCCCTCTGCTAAGCATGGTGGGTCTGAGCAAGACAAGAAGGCCAGGGCCAAAGGCTTCCCAGGAAAGAGCCAGAGCTTGACTGGGGTAATCCCAGGTTATTTCTTGGTCTTTGGTTGGCTTCCTGTGTCCCCCGAGCTGCCTTCCTCTACAGCTGGACTTCTCTTCCCCATCATCACCACTAGCTCCATATCCAAGTGAAAACCAAGTATTTCAATATTTAAGAAACTTACTGCTGCACACCAAGTCCAGTGTGCCAGACACTAGCACATCAGGCTGGCGTTTCCCTTTCTTGTTGGCAATTCCCACAAACAATGTCTACAATAAAAGCCCAGACCCCTCTTTTTCAGGTCAGACCTCTTTACTCACAATTTTATATCTTGCGCTTCCTTATGCATAATCTCCAGAATAGATTTACAAGCTGCAGAGGTTCCTTCAGGGGTGGAGAGGATAGTAATTGACTTCTCAGCAGCCCCCGCATTCTCTTTACGATGGACATCGATTCTGACAGTGGGCACAAGGAGAGGAAAAGGAAAGCTGTAAGCCACATGTTCACCACAACGAGTCTGTAATTACCACCTGCAAATCCAAGGACTTCTAAGGGAACCATGGATGACTCACTTCAAGAGCAGAAAACTCTTGATGAGTTGTCAACAGTGTTACATTAGACTTTAAAAAAATGATTTATTTATTTTTATTTGTACATGTGTTTTGATTGCTGGTATGTTTAATGGTATTTGTGTAATGCCTGAAAATTCCAGAAGAAGGCAACAGAGGCATCATGTGGGTGCTGAGGCTTGAACCTAGGTCCTCTGGAAAAACAGCAAATGTCTTTAACCCCCGAGCCACCTGTCCAAAAGGCCCTACACATATACCATTTTTCAAAAAAAAAATAAAAATAAAAAACAGGATCTCATGTATCCTAGGCTAGCCTTAAACTTGCTATATAGTAGAAAATGACCTTGAATCTCTCTGATCCTCCTGCCTCCACCTTTCGAGTGCTGGGACTACAGGCATGTGCCACCATGCACAGTTCATGCAGACCTGAGACTGAACCCAGGGCTTCTTTGTGCATGCTAGTTGTAATGGTTAATCTCAAGTGTCTCCTTAATAGGATTTAGAATCACTAGAGATGGGTCTCCAGGCATGTCTGAGAGTTTACAGATTGGGGAAGACCCACCCTAAATGTTAGAAGTACCAGTTCATGGTCTTGGGGTCCTGGACCATATTAAAAGGAGACAGCAAGCTGCACACAAACACCCGTCTCTCCCTGCTTCCCGGCTGTAGATTGGGGATGACCAGGAGCCTCTTGCTCCTGCTGGCTTCACTGCTATGGCAGATTGCATGTACTGGAACTGTGAGCTAGGGCTTATCTTTCCTTAGATTGCTTTTTTCAGGTACTGTTGCAGGAATGAGACAAGTAACTAACACTCTAATCAAGCTCCCATAAGTTTTAATTTCAGAAATGCTCTCCTTTTTACTCAACCTGACCAAGCAAGGAAGGACATCTTTATATTCTGTCTAAGCTGTTTGCACTGAATGCTTCCTTTTATATGCTGCAAAAGAATCATGTAATATCAAAGAGCTTGAGGTTCAGAGAAAAGGTGCTCTTCTGTGCAAACCAAGCATGAGCTAGAGTGCATGCCAAGAAAGCCATGGCTGGAAACCCACAGCCAGGGTGAACTCTCGTCTTGCACAGAATATCCACCAGTCATCAAATGAACAGATTTTACTCATCTGTCTTTCCTTTGCATAGCTCTGCCTAAATATTTGGCTGAAAGCTTGAGAATTTTCCCTAGAATTAAAATATATAACTCAAAATAAGGATAATGTAGAAATGAAACAAATAAGAGGTATCCAAATATAACTAATACAAACTTGTGTGAGATGACAGTTCCAATCTCAGGGACTGTCTTTTACTAACATGGCTGTGGCCCTTCTTTTTGTGCATTTCCACCCTTTCACCATCCTGAGAACTATAAAACTCTGATCCTAAGGAGGGAATGTTGCTCTAGTGATTACTGACCCCTGGGACTATTCCAGAAACTGAGGTTCCAGTAATGATTAGGTACAAGGGTAAGAATTAATTAGATCCACTGGCAGAGCTCTGCAACCAACCCAGCAGATATGACAAAACCACTCATTTTCTACCCAATCTTCCGCCTTAAGTAAAACAAACGGCTCAAGTCACAGCCTTTTCATCAGACGAGGAAATGAGCAACTTGAAAAGGAACAACTCAAATCTGCTGTAAGACAAAGAGAAATCATGTACATAAGCTCCTGTAGGTGATGGACTGAAGGAGATGAGAAGCTTATACATTTGTAGATTAAAGTCAGGCAAACTGATCCATATCCTGGCTGCTTAAACTGTGGGTCACAACTTCCGTGGAGTCCCATTATGGAAGACTGGGACTGTGAAAAATTTGGCAAAAAAAAAGACTTCTGAACATGAACCGCCCAAAACTTATTTCAAAATCTCATGTGGAATGAACCTGTGTGTCTAGCAGCAGAAATGTGTCCTGTGACTTCACTGTAGCCTTGTTCTAAACATATAATAGACACACTGAGCACTGCACATGCAGCTACACTAGGCTATGCTAGGCAATACTAAAGATGCCATCTCTAATACCTGTTCAGAGTCAAGATCAATAGGTTATGAACTGTAGTATTTTTATTGCACATTCAAGTTTTTCTGATGTTAGAGAACAGGGTCATTTAATTAAGAAAAGCAAAGATTTCTAATATTTTCCTACCATTTTTTCAAAGTGACGTATCTTTAGGTTGGATGATGTTAGAATGTTTGATTTTAAAAACTGGTGTTTGAGTGGCTGACTTGAGTTTCATTTTTAGAGTGAGTAAATGAATTTTGCCTTGGTATTAGAACAAAATTTTGAACAATTTGCAAAACAGTCCTAAATATACTCTGCCATCTTGTACTACATATTTATGTGAAGCAGTGTTCTCAATCCACTCTGGAAAACACTGAGGATGCTCTATGTCCTGTAGTGTCAACTATGTGGCCAAGATTTAACTCTTTATGTGAAAACAAACAAGGCATCATCTTATTACTATGTTTATTTGCTTTTATCTTTAATAGACGGTAAAATTGCATGTATACCAAAGAATTACTTTAAAAATCATTTCTTTATGATTTAATATTAGCATCTGTATTCCTTTCTTACAGACCCAGGATCATGTAAAAACTTCTTAGGCAAAAAGGGGGTCACAAGCAGAAAATGTTTAAGAAGCCCTAATCTAGATAACAGCTCAATTTTCTTCCCCATCTACTATAGTAACAGTTTTGGGTCATTAATTTTGCACCACACAGGCACCCAACACACAAAGTCTCTTGCTCCAAAGTAGGGAGTAAGCAAGAGAGAATATCACAGCAGGGTTAAGTGAACAAGCCACCACCACTCCACACAATTCTTTTAGCTTCTGCATGGGAATGAATTACTCAGTTCAGTGCAGGCCACCACCTGTGATGAACAAACTGCCCCTGAAGCCTAGTGGGACACACTTAGGAGCAAATGCACACAGCACCATCGCCGCGCTTTCAGGAAGTGACCGTGCTTAATTTCTTCAAACACATGAATTTCTTAGCCCTACTAAATTTTAAAAGTAAAATAATCTGGTCATTTCTATAGTAAGATTGCAGAAAGATGCTGTTTGTATACAATCTCTTCTCCCAATAACTTCCTCTCCAGGGAACTCCCCAGGTCTTCAGGAAATACAATTGAACAGGGAAAGGAATGTACTTTGAAGCACCCTACAGATGAAGGATGGGCAGGGATGAGGTGGAGTTCATCAGTAGGCTGTAACTAATTTATAGCCAAATTTAGCTAAGCAAGGGCTTCTAGTGTAGAAGGCAATGGCCCCAAGCACTGAGGCTATGGTGATAAATGAAAGTCAACAGCCCCTGACTTACTGATGCCATTAGCTCTAATGTTTGAACAGGATTTTCTAGTCCCTTAAAGCCTGCCAAATATTATCAAGCACCTTCATAAAAAAACCATTCTAATGGCTTAATCACAGGACAAATTTAGAACATAAGACGAATATTTTAGAAAATTTATTATTATTGTGTGTATGGGTGATGCGTGTGAGCATTGGTGAATGCAGAGACAGAGGAAAACTTTTGGGAGTCAGTTCTCTTCCCATCACAGTGTCCAAGTCCATTCAGACGGTCATCTAGCGCAGCAACTGCTTTTCTATGCTGACCCATCTTGCTGGCTCCTTTTGTTTTCTTGAAACACACTTATGTAGTCCCAGCGATCCTCAAACTCACTATGAGGCTAAGAATCTGAACTCCCAACTCTCCTGCTTCCACTTCCTGAGACAGGTGTGTACCACCACAACCAGTGGCTCACCAACTCTGCACTGAAGTGAAACCTGACGCCAACATAGTTTTTATATCGATGCCAAGATAAAATGGGTGAAATCCAGAAAACAATTTTTTGGGGGGACTGAAGGCTGGCAGGACAGGGAAGCAACTAACCACCTTCACGCTGCCCTTTGATCTGAGGGGCCCTTTCCCCTCACAGGGCATCAGGTATCACTTGCTTTCCAGCCACAAGAGAAAACCTGAGGTTCCCTTTGAGGTTTTACACAACAGACCACGATTAAGATCATAAGGCTCCTCCCACCCCTAGTCCCAAGTACTAAAAAAAAAAAAGAGCTCAGCCCTGTTCAGAAGGGCACCAAGTCCTGGAACACCACAGCCAGCTACTAAAACGCCAAGGGGAAGACAGCAAGGCCACGCCATTCCCACTACTCACTTAGACTGGGTCTGCTTGGTGATGTTCCGAATGGTGGCACCTTCTTTTCCTATGATAGCGCCAACAAACTGTGTGGGAACCAGCAGGCGCAGAGGAAGGTCACAGGGTTTCTGCTTGGACACTGATCCTGGAGACGCCTGTCTGGATGAGCCCCGCTGTCCCGGCCCCCGGCGCCCTCGGAGCTGCGGCGAGGGATTCTGCTGGGCAGCCGTTTCATCAGGGATGTAGGCGACCTTCAATGTGAAGTTCTCCAACTGGAACCCATTCAGTTTGTCTAAGGCTCTGAAATTCACAAGAGGCAAAGAAAGGGTGGGAAGGGGAAGTGAATGACATGATCTTTAACTAGGCAGGACCCAGTTCTCCCATTCAGAACTAGCAGTTCCAACCGGTGAATAAAGTCACTACCAAGGAGGAATCCCACCATCACACACATTCATCTTCTGCAGTACACACTCAGGAAAGGCCAACAGGTTCCAAAAGATATATAATTTCAATCTTTGAATTAAAATGTTAATTTTTTTGATTCTGTTCAATGAAGAAATAGCTTAGTAGTAATAGCTTAGAAGTATACAAAAGCAGACTGGAGAGATGGTTCAGCACTGGCTACTCTTGTGGAGGACCCAGGTACAATTTCCAGCACCCATACAGCAACTCACAACTGCCTGCAACTCCAGTTCCAGGGAATCCAACACCCTCTTCTGGCCTCTGTGGGCACCTGTACACACATAGTGCACATACGTATACACAGGCACACACATAAACAAAATCTTTAAAAGACAGGAAATACTCAAAGAGAGGAATTAGAATATCTCAGCAAATAGACTAGTCCTTTGTATACTCCACAAACATGTAGGCATGTTCAGTAGACTCTCCAAAAGCCCAGTTGGAGTCATGATGTACCCACTCTGTAGCTGACCTTCTTGCAAATACAGTGTGTCTTGGAATGGTTCCACATGACTGTATGTCAGAGGGCATTCTTCACAGAAGCACTGGCGGACGGTGAGAGTCACATACTTACCACCAACACCCCAGCAAAGAACCTTGACATACTTTGCAATCATGCTGTCACCTTCTAGCTTAAGGGCTCTAAAAATCTTTGGTGTAGTTCCAAAGGGAGTCAACAACTAAGAGGTTATTACTATTGAGATTCATATTTACTATAGAAAGTTGGTGTTTGAACAAATTAAAGATTCAAAGTAACTTTAAGCCACTTTGAAAGTCAGAAAAAAAAAATCATTAAAGTTTCTTTTTTTTTTTTTTTTTCCAAAAAGCTAAACTCAGCTGGGAATGGTGGCATATGCCTTAAATCCCAGCACCCTGAAGGCAGAGGCAAGCAGATCTCTGTGAGATCAAGGTCAGCCTGGTCTACATAGCCAAGCCAGATAGAGCTACAGAGACCACCCCACCCCCTGTCTCAACAAAACAAGACAAAAATATAAACTCAATGAAGGAATTAACCACATATGTAAACATAAGAGTGGCATTCACTGTTACATACTTTCTCACCACAAAACTGAGTGCTGCTAGCTTCCGAAGTTAAGAGATTTTACTACAGAGTGAAGCCAGCACAGTTACAAAACGGGTACATAACTTCTTTCTTTCTTGAGATATACAGACATCCTTCTCCATCAGGATTAGATGCTTCAGGGTATTCTGGAACAATCTAAACAAAAACACACGTGTCCCAAGATACAGCTCTTTTAACTTGGCAAAAACTACAACTTGTACATTGCACTGTGCTGCTTTTCATGATATTTCTCTGAAGGGAAGATATTCTCCCAGTTACGAACTCGGAAGGTTATAAAGCTGCGGTACCCAGTTCAGTTTGGGTCCCAATGGCTCCCCATTCAGGCTGCTCTAGATAGTGAGAAAATAGTCCTTAGAACATGCCTGAGTGACACAGGCTGAGTTCCCAACCTCAAATCAGTGACCCAAACATGGTCAGAGCTTTCTCATGACTGGAGATCCTCAGTTTATGATTTTTTCAATCAACTGCTAAAACCTTTTTAAACGCAAAGTATGAAACTCAGTTATGCCGTCTCCAAAGTTCGTGAGAAAAAGTAGTAAAAATTTTCAACAAACCTCATGCATCCAAAAGACATGAGATAAACAGCTATCAGAGGCATTCAAAACCCAAGTTCAACAGGACTCAGGAACCTTCTCTAACGTGAATTACTCAGATCCTGTTTTTCATCACTCAAGTGTTCTGAAGCTATTTTGTAACAGATGTTGAGAGGGCTTGTGAGATGACTCAGCAGGTAAGCCTGGCAACCGGACTGTGATTCCCTAGAACCATGGTGGAAAGAATGGACTATGAAAGTTGTCCTCTGACCTCCACAAATGCACACCTCTCTCCCTTTATCTCTCATCAACTCAGCATGTGTTTGTGTGCACGTATAGACACACAATAAATTAATTAAAAATGATTTATCAGTCCTAAATAGGACATCTCTATTACTCTCTCTTCTCCTAAGGCTCAGACATCATTATGGAAGAATGAGCAGAAAGACTATAATAGCCAGAGTGGTAGATAAGTACAAGGAAACCATGTCAACTGGATACCTCAAGGTAGTCGCACATATGAACATACAGTGCTTGTGGCAGCACGAACAAGATCTGTGCAAGCCCAAGCCAGACAAACGCCCAGCATGGACAGGGAAGTGGGCAGAAGTCCCAGTTTTCTTTCGGGGTGTGATGCCTGGTAGGTGGACCAAACTCCAAGGGATGGACCCATACCCAAGAGCATTTGGGAAGCACAAAGTAGACACAATAGGCCTTTAAAAATAAAGGACATGAAGTTGGGTGGGGGGAGGGCAGAGTGGGGGTGGGGCCAAAGTAACAGGTCTGAATATGATCAAAATACATTGTATTAATTCTCAAAGAATCTATACATTAAAAAAAATAACTTTAAAAAGATGTGGAAGTGGGCATGGTGGTGCACACCTTTAAACCCAGCACCTGGGAGTCAGAGGTTGGCCGATCCCTGTGAGTCTGAGGCCACCCTGGTCTACTTGTTAAGTTCTAGGCCATCTGGAGTTACAGGGAGACCCTGTCTCAAAACAACCAACTCCCCCGCAAATGTGGAGTATTTACTATAAGTTTATTGGAATAGCAAAAAGGTCTCACTAGAGTCAAGAAAGTTGTGCTTACACAAGGGTCCATTTACAGAGACTGAATAACAATGCAGACGGCTTGTAACCAGCATTCTCATTAAGCTCCAATAGTAAGCAGCCACGCTACCTTGGGAAGATCATTTTCTTCCTTTAGGTTACCTGTCTTACACACAAAACCAAAGATTACAATGATGACATCTTTTAGCCCTCAACTTTCATGTCTGAAATCTCTGCCTCTTTTTGGGAATTGAACCCAAGGTCACATGCCTACCAAGTACATGTTTAACGAAGTTCACCACAAAAAGATAACCACCATCTCATAATGTTCCCTTTCGTATTTCCTGATGTCACTGCTGTCTGTCAAGTAGGTCCTAAGACCAGGTTTAACCATTATTGAAGAGTCATAAATTCAGTTCTCTCCTTGTTATTTTCTACATGAATGATTAAGAGGGTAGAAGCCATCTTAAAGTATTTGGAGATGGGCCCGAATCCAATAGAACTGTGGCTTTATTAGCGAAGGGGAAAGACCTGAGCCTTGCCTCCTGTGGTTCTATACCACCTCAAGACTCTGCAGGGTCCCCACTGTAAGAAGAATCTTATCAGATGTAGTCATTGACTCTTCACCTTAAAACTCTGGGTCAAATAAACCTTTATTCCTTGTAAATTACTGCTTGCAGCACTCAGTGACAGCTAAAGGAAACAGAGGAAAGCACAACACGAATTCAAGGTTGATAATGTGACTAAGAAGTTATGACCAAAATTTTAGTAATACTATTGTATTGCATCTTAAATATGGATGAAGACTAAAAGTGGGTCTAAAAGCAAAACAAAATTGACCCTGAAAGCAGAGGCAATAGCTCAGTCAGTAACTGACTGTACGGTTGCTTGTATGCAAACATGATGACCTCAGTTTGATCCCCAGCATCCCCACAAAAAGCCAGGTGTGGTGGCAGGCACTTACAATTTCGCACTGAAGAGGCAGAGACAGTCAGATCCCTGGGGCTCACTGGCCAGGGGGTCTAGCCTAATCAGCGAATCCCAAGTCATAGCAGAAAACTGTATTTCTAAACAAATACAAATACATAAACCAATGAGGTAGATGGCTCACTGAGTTAAGGTGTTTGCTACCAAGGCTGATGACTTGAGTTTGATACTCCAGAATTCACAGACTCCCAAAAGTGCTCTCTGGCCTCTACTCACACAGTGGGCACAAATGCACACACTTACTCACCCAAATAATAAATGTAATACCAAGATGGGTGGCTCCTGAGGAATGACACTGAGACTAGACCCTATACCTGCTCCAACCCCAGATGTGTGCATGTGATGGTCACATCAAATACTGACATAGCATCTCTCTCTGTCTCTGTCTGTCTCTCTGGTCTCTCTCTCTCTCTCTCTCTCTCTCTCTCTCTCTCTCTCTCACGCACACGCACACGCACACACACACACACACACACACACACAAAGTATCCAAATGCATAGCCTACGGCTGGCTGTGAAGATTAGAGTACTACCAACATCCAGCCCCTTCTCCCCACACAAAACAAAATGAAACAGCTATATACATACCCCAGAAGCATAAAATAAAGAAATTATGGTGCAGTTGAAGTATTATGTAGAGAACATAAACAATATATATTTCATTAAAAAAAAATCCACAGGCCAGTGAGACGGTTCAGTGGCTAAAGATAACTTCTATCAAGTCTGATGATCTGAATTCAATCCCTGGGACCCGCACAGAACAGAAGGAGAGAACTGATTCCCACAAATTGTCTTCTGACCACCACATGCGAACTGCAGAATGACATGCAGAATGACACACACAAAATAAATAAATGTAATTTTAAAAATCTTTGAAGCAAAACTTTGTAATTTTGAAAGCTATAATGCATAGGTCAAAATCTATGAACTGGCAGATTTAACAGTGCTCAGTTTTGAACAACAGGGTTTCCCTCTGGCCCCAGCTGGTCTGGAACTCTCTATATAGACCAGGCTGGCCTGGAACTCATGATTCTCCTATTTCGGCCTTTGAAGGGCTGGCATTGGATTTCTTTCCCCAAAATAAATCTACTTACATTAATTTTACAGTCTGAATGGGATTTTCCTCCTTATAGCTGTTAACTAAGATGCTTCAAACACCTGCAACCATAACTTCATGAGACCGATACTGACCATGCTGATAACAAAGAGACCTGCAAGACAGCTTCAAAGCATAAAACAATTCTGTTTTCTTATTCTAGACGGGTCTCAAGTAGACTGGCCTCCCACTTGCTACCACAGTAGCCAAGGATGACCTTGGACTCCTGTACCCACCTTGCAAGTGTTGGTATTATAAGTGTGTATATACCACCATACCAATTTATGGCAATCAAATCCCAAGCACTCTACCAACCAGGCTACATCCACAGTCCCAGCTGTCATTTCTAAAAGAAGACATCAGAATACCCTAAGTACAAGAAAGTATGAAAACAAAATGTCTAACACTAGTGGGTTCTTTTGCACACAAAGCTTCCAAAGAGCAGCCTGTTCAACAGCTTTGTCTCAGTATCCCTCAAAGGGGGAAGGAAACAGGTGAGTCAGAAACTTAAGCCTCTCTTGTACTTAACAGACCCCTAAACACTTCTCTTTTCAATGATTTTTAAACATATTATCTTTATTTTAATAATCTAGTAATTCAAACATAAGCTTAAATCATGAATTTCTGATATGTATGACATGTACTTTGATTTTTCTTAGCCACAAGGTGGCAGGAATTCCCAAGGTAGATTCTTAGAGACACAGCTGTATCTAAGGAATCCTCCTCAGTCCAGGAGGTTGGGCATTATCAAGTACAGCAATGTTACTGACAATAACAGGTATTTCTAGCAGTCCTGACAATGCGGGGGAAGTGCATAAGGCTGCCGACTTCTGAGCTCTTACCACATTCTAGCTATTATACCAGGTGTTTCAGGAGGATTAGCTTAGTTCCTCTTAAGAGCCTCATGAGCTAAGGACTATAGTGATTCCCATTTTAGACCGGAAATAGGCTGAGGATGTAGTTCAGTTGATAGTGCTTATCTAGACTGCAGGAAGCCCTGGGTTTGGTTATCAGCATCCCATAAATCAGGTGTGGTACCATTATGCCTGAAATCTCAGCACTCTTGAGGATCAAAAGTGAGTTTGAGGCTACATGAGACCTAAGGGAGGGAGAGAAAGATATGGGATGACTCCTGACAGATTAACTTGACCAAATGGAAGAAAACCCGTGGCAAAGAGTCCAGTCCCAGCAGCTGCACTCAGCAACGCATCCTGTGACCCTCAAGTTCTACTCCCACCTTGATAGGTACACCTCGGGCTTTCCAGGCAGTAGATGTTAAGGAGAAAAACCAGTCCTGAGACTATCAATGTAATCACAGTAACTTGAGGTTCTAAGCTTTGCATGGCCTGCCAGGGAAAGCATGAAGAAATGACACGGCACTGGGTCAAGGCACAGGGAGTCATGGGGAGGCTTGCAGGGTTCCTGCAGCAAGTTTGCCTAGCTCAGGCATCCCAGAGCTGGTGGCTTTACCAGGAGCTCTTATTTCTTGGACTGTTGTGTGCCAGGTCTTCAGATAAGCCTGTTTTCTATAATATGTATAATAAGCAGGAATGTTTCCTTTTGATCCTAATACTTAAAATTATGGTTTTTTTTTTTTTATCTTTGTATGCCTATATGAATTTATGTTTACCTTATGGACCAAAAGCATAGGGTCCTTCTTCAACAGGAGCTACAGGCAGTTGCAAGCTGCCTGATGTGGGTATTGGTAACAGAACCTGGACCCTCTACAAGAGCAGTAAGTGCTCTTAACCACTGAGCCATCTCTCCAGTCCACTTGATTCTCATTTTCATAGCTGAGAAAACTGAAGCTCAGGGGTCAAGGTGACAAGGTGTAGGCCTCCTAACTCTACAGTCCACACCTTCTCCATTTTAAATAAAATATATTCTTTTCACAGAACATAATCTATATATTTTTTAATTTACTAGAAAGCTTTACCAAACAATAATTTCCATAAGACTATCATAAAACTGAGCTTTCTATTCGTTAGCTCTATTAACTTCCTCTAAATATCTAGTTGCTTTCTAATTCTCTCTGATCTGTGGCATTACTGAGGAAGAATGGACAACGATATTCTTATAAGGCAACTTGACCCTGACAGGAGCTCAATTTAGGTGGTCTCTCTCTTTGAATACTCTCACTCTGGAAGCATACCATTGAGATCAGGGACTTTACCTTTATTTATAACAACTTGTGGTTAATATTTAATAAAAAAGTGAATATTAGAATAAAGACTATTAAGACTACTTCCTTACTGAAATGCCAAATTTATTTATTTAAGTTAGTTAATTACCTAAATTATAGAATTCCTACCACCCTTTCTCTAATCAGTTTGGTACCAACTAGACTATTTCTTGTAGACACAATGCCTCTATACGATTCAGCTTGTTAAGATTACTTGCAGCAGTAATTGTCTTGATGTGCCAATCTATCTTACACACACACACACACACACACACACACACACACACACAGACAGACACACAATCACAATAGTAGGAATGGAATCTGGAAGGTGCTTTGTCATGGATCTATGTTATCAGCCTTTTCAAAGGCTGATATGTTATCTACTTTTTGAAACAAAGTCTCACTAAGTTGCCTAGGCTGGCCTTAAAACTTACTCTGTAGCCCAGGCAGGACTTGAACTTGTGATCCCCCTACTTTAGCCCCCAGAGTAGATGGGACTACAGGCCTGTGCACCAAGACCAGATTTGTACTTACTCTCTTAATGCCATGGGATTCTTTTCTGTTAATTCAAAGGAGGGAGGAAGGTAAGTGTCAGTTACCTTGTTTCTAGGGAAGTTCTTAAGCCTCTTCCATGCTCTGTAGGCTGTGTCAAGCAGATACTCTCCTACTTCACTGCTGAATTAGGCATTTTCTCCCTTTATTGTACTGCCAAGCAACTTTTAAATAAGGCAACAAGTTGGGCACACTTGTAATCCAAACACTCAGGAGGCTGAAGCAGGAAGATCAAGAATTTGAGGCCAGCTTGGGCTATATAGTATGACATTGCCAAGGAAGGAAGGAAGGGGATGGTATCCCATATTTTCCAACCAATAAGAATTTGACTCTACCAATAAATCAACAGAGACCATTATAAATGTGAACACATGAGACACCATTTCACTGTCCTTACTTTTTCCTGTTTACTGAGGGTTAAAGTGGTCTAGCCAGTGGTTCATGGGCCATGTTTCTGAGGACAGCTATGATGCAGTCCAACACATCTGTAGACAATGCTAAGCCTCAATGTAAAAGGCTGTATGGCTCTGGTCTAATTACTGTTCTTATATGGCATAGTTGAATAAATTTTGTAAAACATTGATTGCCCAGGACCTCAATAAAATATTTAATTTTTTTAATAAGCAAAGGTTACAAACAGAATACTAAGTTTAAATATAAGAATAAAGAAAGTTAACAAGATGATGATACATTTGTGAAAGTCCGTTATTGGGGAGAACAGAGAACATACACACAACACAAATTACTTCATGTTCTACAAAGATAAACACAATCTAAAAAGTAAGTTCTGGGTTGTCAGGATGGCTCAGCAGGTATAGCCTGATGATCTGAGTTCAATCCCAAGAACATACATAAAGGTGGAAGAACAGAAGTGATTCTACAATCATCCTCTGACCTCAACAAGCGTGCATACTCACACACAGAGAAAGAAAATTTTTTAAAAGAAAACTGTAAACATAAGTTCTAATTCTATGAATTTATCATATAGATACATTCACACATACATAAAAAATGACACCCACAAAAAGGACATTCCACACATTTGTTCATAGCTGAAAAAAATGGAAACATTTAAATATCCAGTGTAGAATTTTATACCCTTACAATCACATTCTGTGCATTCATAGAAATATATTTACAGAAGTGTATTTAAATAGATAAAACACACAGTTGTTACAGTACCACTTGTACGAGAAGGAAGAAAATCACATGTATTTGTCTTCCATGAGTTTTGGCTGAGTTCACCAAGGCCATCCTGGAGGTGATTATCACCAGTTCTAAAAGAGTTTCAACTGTGTTACACAAATTTACATCTTCTTTCCCTGGCCTATCTTTTCATTATCATTCCATAGTTATATTGCCCTTGAGGAGGAAGCTAGATGAATTCTCATTCTTCTGTTAAAATGTAGTATTATTTCTTAATACATCTAATTTTTTAACATATTGATTTTTAAAAGTTTTTTATATGGTGCTGTATTACATAAGGACATTTTCATGCAATTGTATTTTGTAGGTTAAGCTTATTTTCCCCACACTACCCTCCCCTCTCATTCAACCTGTTAGGCCCCTTTGGGCCACAGACAGTTTCACTTCTCATTTTCTCATTTCATGTCATAGATGCATAAACAATATTACAAATCTGTATAAAACCTAGGAGAAAACACCCATCTTTCTGAATCTGGCTTAATTCACTTATTATGATAATCTCTAGATGCAACTTTTTTGCTGTAAACGATGTAACTGTTGTTTCATGGTTGTAAAACATTGTGTATATATTTATCTTCCTTAGGCAGTCCTCTGTTCCTCCTTACATAACCTATTATAAATAAAGCTGGGGCTGGAGAGATGGCTCAGCAGTTAAAAGCACTGGCTGCTCTCGCAGACGACCCAGGTTCAATTCTCAGGACCCACATGGTGGCTAACAACCATCTATAACTCCAGTTCCAGGGTAATTTGATGTCCTTTTCTATCCTCCATAGACACCGCACAACACGGGTGGACTCACATATACCAAGCAATACTCACATAAAATAAAAATAATAAAACCTTTTTAAAGATAATGCTGGAATAAGCATTTATGCGTTTGGTGGCACAAGCTTTAATTCAAGCATCAAGAGACAGAGGCAGATGGATCTCTGCGAGATTGAGGCCAATCTGCTCTACATAGCAAGTTCCAGGTCAGATGAGGCTTCAGGAGACCCTGTCTCAAAACAAGCAACACACACACACACACACACACACACACACACACACACACGTGCAGGTTATCTGTGTGATATGTTCACTTAGGTAAATACCCAAGGGTTTGTATTGCTGGGTTGTACAGAATCTCTGTCTCTAGTTTCTTGAAAACCTCCATACTGGTTTTCATAGTGGCTGAACTAGCTTATATTTCCTCCAGCAGAATATAAGGCTTTCCTTTTGTCCACATCCTCATAAGTATTTGTTTTTTAATAACTACTATTCTAAACGAGAAATGGAATTTCAAGGTAGTTTTATTTAACACTGCTAGTAAGTTGAATTTTTTCACGTTTATTGGTGATATGCATTTCTTTCTTTCAAGACAGAGTCTCAGTATGTAGCCCTGACTGGCATGGAACTCATTATGCAGTCCAGGTTGCCCCAAGCTCAGAGATCCTCCTGCCTGACTTTCAAGTCCTGGGATTAAATTTGTGTGTCACCATGCACAGCTTCTATTTCATCTTTTGAGAGTGGTCTGTTCATTTCATAAGATCATGTGTTGGGTTGATTTCTTGGTTTATTTCTTTGTATACTCTGAATACTAATCCTTTGTCAAGTGTGATCGGCAGCAGCGCATTTCTCTGTCCCATATGCGAACTCTTCAAGTGACTGTTTCCCCCACTGCACAGCTGCTTTTATGTCTCAGGAGGCCCCATTTGTCCACTGTGGACATCACTATCATATTCAGAAAGTCTCTGCCTACATCTGTCAGGTATGCTAATGCCTCCAGCATTATTCGTTTGCTCAGGCTTGCTTTGCTTATCCAGGGTCTTCAGTGGTTTTGATGGGGACTGCATTGAATCAGTAGATTTCTTTTGGCAGAATAGCCATTTTCACAATATTAATCCAACCCCATGAGCATGAAGTCTTTGTTTTCTACGGTCTTCAATTTCTATAAGTATCTTAAAGTTTTCATTACAGAGGTTTTCTTTCACTTCCTTGGGTAGGCTTATTCCAAGGTAATTTATTTCTAGGCTGGGGATGGAATTCTTTCCTTGAGTTCCTCCTCGGTATGTTTGTCATTAGTAGATATGATTTTATCAGCATAAGTAGATGATGATCTATGATATTTATTAGTGTATGTGATTTTAATGTTAATTTTGTATCCTGCTACTTTTGAAAATGCTTGTCAGCTCTAAGAGTTTTCTAGTGGAGTCTTTAGTGTAATAGAATATTACATAGAACAATATCATCCATAAATAAGGACAGTTTGACTTCTTCCTTTCCTACTGGTAACCCTTTTATTCTCGTTCTAACGCTCTAAGTAAACCTTCAAGCACCATATCGAATAAGGGGGAAGAAACTGGAAGAAACTTTTGACTTGTCCTTACTTTTAGTGAAAATGCTTTGCCTTTTTCCGCATTTAGTGTGATGCTGGCTCCAGTCTGTCAGATACAGCCTCTATTATACTGAGATATGTTCCTTCAATTCCTAGTGTCTTCAGGACTTTTCTCATCCTACATGTATCGAGATGATCAAGTGACCTCTGTTCTTGAGTGCATTTATATGACATATTACATTTATTGGTTTATATATGTTGAAGCATTGCTGCATCACTTGAATGAAGTCAACTTGATCATGATAGATCATTATGATGTGTTTAGTTTTCCAGCATTTTATTGAGGAATTCTGCAACTATGTTTAACAGTGAGACTCATCTACAATTTTCTCTGTTGTCTCTATCTAGTTTTGGAATAAGGGTGATCTTGAGTTTGTCAAGAGTTTGGTAATGTTCCTTTGTTTCTATTTTATGGAATAGTCTGAGAAGCACTGCTGTTTGTTCTCTGAGGGTCTGGTAGAATTCAACAGTGAATCCATCTGGGCCTGGACTTTTTCAGTTGGGAGATTATTTTTTTTATTATTATTACTGTTGCACATTTAATGCTATTATAGATCTACTTAAATTGTTTATCTCATTTTGGTTCAGTTTTTATAGGTCAGACATCTAGAAATTTACCCATCTTTTAGATCTTCCAATTTAGTGGATCCTAATGATTCTCTGAAGTTCAGTGGTATCTGCTATAATGAATCCCTTTTCAAGCTCCAATTTAGGTTTTCTTTCTCTTTGAGTTAGTTTGGCTATGGTCTTGTCAATCTTGATTATTTTTCCAAAGAAGCAATTATCTGTTTCATTGATTCTTTGTATTATTTTTTAGTTCCATTTCATTAATTTCTGCCATGACTTTAATTAATTCTTTATATCTACTGATTCTGGATTTGGCTTCTATGTGTTTCAAAGGGCCTAAGATGCATCATTATTTGAGAACTTTATGTTTTTGTTTTGTTTTTAATACAGGCACCTATAGCTATAAACATCTCTCCTTAAGATTATTTTGTGTTCCATAGATTTTGATATGTTGTGTTTTCATTTTCTTTCTAGTCTAAGAATTTTTTAAATTTCCGTCCTGATTTCTTTAATGACCCATTTATGATTTGATAGTGTTGTTCCCTTCCACAAGCTTGTATATGTTCTACAGATTCTCTTGCTGTCGATTTCTAGTTTTACTCCTTTGTAGTCAGGTAGGATACAATAAATTACCTCAATTTCTATATTTGCTTTATATCCTAATATGTGATCTATTTTAGAAAAATCCCATGGGCTGCTGTACTGTTTTTATGTAATGTTCTGTAGATGTCTGTGATGTTCATTGATCTATGATATCTTCTAACTCAGATATTTCTCTACTTTTGTTGGAATAACCTATCTATGGTGACCCATGTGGTAACTAACTCCAATTCCAGGGGATCCTGGATCCGATGCCCTCTTCTGGTCTCCTCAGGCACTGCATGTACATGGTGCACTTAATGTAGGCAAAACATTCATACACATAGAAAATAAAAATAAATCAAAAAAGTTAAAAACTGCAGTGTCTCCATGGGGTACTGGTCAGTATGAGTCAGCATATGAATCTCTTCTGATTAATTCTGATTTGAAGTCTATCTTGTCAGATATTAGAACAGTGGCATCTATTTGCTTCCTCAGTCCATTTGCCTAGAATATCATTTTCCACTCTAAGGTGGCAGGTGTTTTTGATGATTAAGTATCATTCTTGGAGGTAACAGATGGATTCTGGTTTGTTGTTTGTTTTGCTTATTTTGGAAACAGGGTTTCCCTGCAACCTCAGCTGTCCTGGAACTCACTATAAATACCAGACTGGCCTTGATCTTGCAGAGATGCTCCTACCTCTGGCTCCTCAGTGCTGAGATTTGTGGTATGAGTCACCATGCCCAGCTTTGGGTCCTGTTAAATCCAATTTGCTAGTTTCCCTTTTGATTCAGCATTAACAGTCTCAATTCCCCAAAACATATTACTATAAGGTATATATTAATTCCTGTCATTCTGTGGGTTTTATAGGATTTGGTATTCTGATTCTTCAATTGTTTACCTACTTTTTAAAGCACTGTTTATCTTTTATTACAGCCTCCTTGGTATGTTTATCTTTCTCTTCATTCCAGAGGGGTGCTTTCAAGTTCCTTATGTGGAGCTAGCTGAGTGGTCAAGATTCCTTTAGCCTGTCTTTATCATGGAAAGTTTTTCTTTCTCCTTTAATTACAAAAGATAGTTTTGCTAGGTATAACAGTCTGTGTTGGCAGCTTTCTTCCAGAGTTTGAAATCTATCCTCTAAACCCCTTCTGCTTTTAAAAAAGTTTCTGGTGAGAAATCTGCTGTTATTCTGATGGGCCTGCCTTTATATGTAACTGCTCCTTACACCTTATGTGTATGAGTGTTTGCCTGCATGTATGC
Organism: Eospalax fontanierii; assembly: GCA_035773235.1. NCBI lineage: Eukaryota > Metazoa > Chordata > Mammalia > Rodentia > Spalacidae > Eospalax > Eospalax fontanierii. The sequence continues at coordinate 31,956,196 of CM069528.1, read as the reverse complement.
AAGTGCACCCATGTCATGCGGTGCCCATGGGGGTCAGAAGAGGGTTTTGGATCCCCTGGAACTGGAGTTATGGATGGTTGTTAAGTGCCGTGTGGGTGCTAGGAATCAGTCCTGGGTCCTCTGGAAGAACTGCAAGTATTCTTAACCCCTGAGCCAGTCATCTCTCCAATCATCTTGGACTTTTCCATACACATTCTTTGTTCTATATATTTAATGTTTTGACTATAATATGATGTGTGGAGGTTCTTTTCTGGTTTCATTTGGTTTTGTCTAAATGCCTCCTGTATCTAGATGTGCATCTCTTTCCTTATATTTGGGAAACTTTCTACTATAATTTTATTGGAAACATCTTCTATGACTTCAGCATGAAATTTCCTCTTCTATGATCATTATTTGATAAATGTTGTCTTTTCATAATGTCCTCTTTGTACTTTCTAATTAGTTTATCTGTGTCACTGTCTGAATTCTCCAATTCCTTATCTTCAAACCATGATATTTTCCCTTTGATCCATTCTCCTGGTGAGGCTTTCCATGGCATTTAACTTATTTTGTCTTTTCCAGTATTTCAGCTTGCTTATTTCTATGTAATATTAAATTCCACTTTCATATCTTGCATTGGCTTTCTTATTTCATTCAGCTTTTCAAGTCTTTGATTTTCATCCAATTCACCCTCACTGAAGGTCATTACTCTGGGATTAAGGAATTTTGGAGGAGTCATGCTGCCTTGAGTGTTGGAGAAAAGAGAGAGAGAAAGAGAGAAAGAGAGGGGGGGGTGAACTGGTTTGGAAAAGGACAGACACAAAAATGCTCTTCAAGGATTTTATTGGAGAAAGAGCGTCAGGATCGAGGGAGCCATGATTAGGCAGCAGGGAAGAGAGTGTTCAAATGGAACAGTACACTGTATTAGACAGGACAAACAGGGTCTTCCAGGGAAGGAGTCGTCCCTATAAAATCTGGAAAGAAGCCTCATTAGGAGTGATAGCTTAAAGTGAAAGAGAAAGACTGTTGTCATGGACAATGTGATACAAGGAGGCCCAGAGGAAAACCATGAAGTCTCACAGGGAAATATCTGACTTTTTAATCCCCGTAGGGAGTGGTGGGAAGTTCCTTACCCTGTGAATTAATCTGGGATAGCCAACATAACAGAGAGCTTGTAACCAGGTACGTGGCAGCTTCTGTTTTTTTGGTTAGAACTTGTGCATCTAGGTCAGAGTATTTTTTTATAACACCCTTGAACACTGAAAACACGTCCACTGAATAAGTAGGACTAAGTTGTGGTGGAGTTGGCATGTCATTTTTCTCCACTACATTGGTTTTCAAGCACCATCCTCAATTCTAGTATTCCCTAGAAAAGGAGAATAATGTCTGAAAAATTAATCTCCATCACTCTCTATGAATACTCAATGAAAAAAAAAAGAAAACATTACTAGGGGCTGGAGAGATAACTCTGCACTTAAATTAACTTGCTGCTCTTGTGGAGGACCTGAGTTCAATTCTCGGCACCTATACGGCAGCTCATAATTGTCTGTAACTCAGGTTCTAGGGGATCCAATACCCTTTACTGGCCTCTGTAGGCACCTGTATGCACATGGCACACATACACAGACCCAGGCAAATGCACACACATCAAATAAAATCTTAAAAAAACAAATCAATCAAGTGCCAATCCTTTCAAGAGGTAAAGAAACACTGCCAGGCCCGTGCACGCTAAGATACTAACTGCTGTGGGGATGAGCAGGAAGGAGAAATGCAGATTAAGACTGGCGATCAGCACTGAACTGACAGAAAAGAGAAAGGTAAACAGAAAACAGGAATTGGGGGAGATGAAGCAGTTTTGACTAAAGTCAGAATGAGAAGAAAGAGATAAAGATATACAAATAACCCCAGCTGTCAGGAAGCTGAGACATGGAGACTCCCGTAAAACAACCAACTGGTCTTCTTTGGGAATGTCTAGCAAAAGGAAAATGAAAATAGAAAAAGGAGGAGGAAGAGGAAAAAAAAAAGAGGGAGAAACTAGAGAGAAGAGCGCAGAGCAGGGCAGAGCCGGGTGCCAGAGGAGGAATACGCATCAATGGGGGACAGCCGATGGCAGTGCACTGTGCACCTCCTGCTGTTCCTTCCCAGGCTCCCAGATGTCTTTCACACCTCTGGGTGGACCTTTGCAAGGCCAGGTCTGGTCAGGTCACAGAAGCTGGCACCCTCAGTGTGCCACCCTCCACAAATGCCATTCACCTTCAGATTCATCTTCAGGAGCTGGGTTGTTGAGTGTGAACTTCTTGTCCCTGAGCAGACCTTTCCCAAGTCAGGTCACAGGTACTATCTTCCTGGGTCAGGCTGGGTGGCAAATGCTGGTCCTTAACCTGGACAGTTCTTCCCAGGCTCCCAACTGCCAATCACCATCGTGGATGGTTGAGTCACAGATGCTTGTTCTTTACCAGCTGAGTCGGAAATGCCGACCTTCCTCCTGGGAATTGCATCCTGCTACCTGGCAGATTCTTTGGAACAAGAGTCCATGCTTCCCTGCAGACTTTGGCTCCGATTCGACCCCCCTGGCTGAATATTGCTTGGGTCATGAAGCAAGGGTCTTTTTAAAACTCTGTTTCTCCAGCTGAGGATTAACTGGCCAGTCTGTGCTTGCACAGTGCTGGGGGCAGGGCTCTCATGGGCTGTGAGGCTCCCATGGGCTGCCAGGCCTCTCCCAAGGAGACAAACAGTACCCAGTATGTGTGTTCAAGGACCAGGATGGGGCTCCTTGTCTCCTCTGGGAGGCTGCCCCTCCAGTTCTACCTGAATTCTCACTATTAAAAATCATTTCCCCATCAGGGATTAGGAATGACCAGGGAAGTTCTTCAACCTGTCCCACGGTCTGTTCCTGCCCTCTGTCTAGAGGAGGATGAGACTTTCAATCAGATGACAGTGCTGGCTGCTGGGTATTCTATGCCACTCCTGTGTTTGTGTTCTGGCAGAGCTATCAAAGGCAGTATCTATTATTCCTTCATTTTCTCTACTGATGTTCTGTTAGTTCTTAGCTCATTCAAAGCCTACAAAATTATCAAAGATCGATCTGAAAAGTCACTAATTGCAGTGGAATACGTACTTTTTGTAAAGCTAAAAAGCAAATTACATTGGTTCAATGTCCACTCACTCTTAAATTGTCACAAGAGAATTTAGGAAGAAAACTGTAATATTTAACTGCTGTTAGTTTAATGCATAGCCAACTTACCAGCTTCAGGTAAAATAGTATTAAGATGCCATAGTAGTAAGGGAAAAAAATTATGTAATTTGGGAACATTCAAGCCCAAGGCTTTTTGAAAATACAATGCAGTTTAGTTTCATACATTACTGAAAATGGTATTAGAGATATATTAAAAATCGAACAAACCTTAAATCAATGCTCATGCAAACTTAAAAAGGAAGACATTAATTGCAGAGTCAAACCATACAAAATAAAGTTTCCACAAAATGGAAGTTACTGAACATAAAACCTAGTTATTACATATAGATGAGACGTTTCAAACTGCTTACTGTCTGGCTTGGTCCTTACTGGAATAGGTTACATTTACGACTGCAGTTTCCGAGTCAGTGTTCACTAGGGGAAGAGAAAAACAGAGAAAGTTAGTTTTCTTTCTACTTCCTTCCTTTTACAAATTTGAAAGCAATTCAGAAGACAGGTACCTTGCTCACAGCTCTCCACCACTCCATACTGGACTAGTAAACTATCCAGCACCTAGCAGGAGGGGGAGAGAAAATCATACATTTTGAGTTTCCCAAGATATTAACCAGGGCAGGAATATGTTTTCAAATCACTTAAGTAACTGTGATGGAAAAGAGCCACAGAATTAATGGGGGTTTTGCACCACAGAACCAAAGGGAAAAAACCACGGGAGCACATTCGAGTCTTCTCTCTGCTGACCATCCCCGTCCCAGCTCTAACCTCTCTTCTGATGGGTAACCAAGCAGCAAGGCAGCTGCTGAGGCTGCTCCTCTGCAGTGCTCCAGGCAGCTGCCTAGCTCTAGTAGGAAAGCAAGTTGTGCATATTTCTCATACATACACAGACACATCATTTCACTTCCTCCTGTATTCAAAGTCATGAGACAGACTCTAAATTGAGTTTTATCTGTAAGATGTTCCTTTTCAAAGAACTTCCTTTCATAGCCGTACTGAGTGTAGCACGAAAAAGCAACTCAAAGCACACAGCAAAATAAAGCACACATGATACCTGAGTCTTCAAAACTACTATAAGTAGTTTTGGGCATGTAGATACTCACGAAAGAGTAAAATGTGTGTTTCTAAATCTGAATGGGGTTGGAAAATGTAAATACGAATGTCTTCCTCACTTCTCCAGAGCTGTGTTACTGGAACTGAGCGCTATTCTAGAGGGAAACCTATTAGGGCAGTAATGACAGGTTCATTATAATACGACCGTGGGTGTCTCACCATGTAAGCCAACTTCAACTGCCCTTAGCTTGCAGGGGCTGTAACAGTTTTTTACTTGAAAAGTAAAACTAAGTTTCTATGGACTTACAGCAAACTGCTTACTAGTTTAATAGAAAAATACAAAAGGCAGTCCCTGAAAATGTTTTCGGATCCCAGCACACAATAAACTGTTAAGAAATGTGTTATGATTTCATGGTAATTTCTTATCTAACTTTGGTAGCACTTTCTTTCTTAAGCCCTTTCTTCAAAGGACACTTTACTGGTATCTTCTATGTTTTTACCTACTAGCCATGGTTTGAAGTCTAACAGGATCTGCCTAGGGATATGTTTCTCCTTTTATTAGGTTGATTCCCAACTCATTAATGGAACGCCCCTCCCCTGCTGGTTTTTAAGACACATCTCATAACCCAGGCTGGCCCCAAGCTTATTTGGCTGAAGTAGGAAGGGTGGTGGAAGCGAGGCACAGGCCATGGGGGATAATTATCTATTTAACTATGTTTACTTAAATGATCACCCTTACTTTTTCCTAAAAGCAATTTGTTCAGTAATTAAATATATCAGTTGCCACGCTTCACTTACACCACCTCAACCTTAATACTCCAGAGATGTCACGAAGTTAAATACCTGTGATCTAGAAACAGCGTTGGCCAAACCTAAAGTAATAAAGCTAATGGAACTAGCATTCTCCAAAAGCTCCACTGGCGAAGGAGACAGGACTCACATCTGTACAAAGTATATGAATGCAGAGACACACATTTTACCTTTAAAAAGTATGTATCAAAAATTTCACTGCATATATTGTAGGAGGTTTAACATATTCAAAACAAAATTGTTTGTACAGTTAAACATCTTATTTCTAAAAATAAATAAATGCTACTAGTTACTGGGTATACTATGTGAGCTCACTACAAAGGTAACTAAACACTTCTATCTACTATGCCAAAAATAGTAAAATTCATGGTATGTAAATCATAAATAAACATGATTCTAAAACCAAACTGAACCCAAGACAGAACCAAAAATTGTAATCCTTAAAGAAATGAGTCTAGCATCAATCTTGTTACCTAGTGGTAAAGAAATTAATGACACAACCTCATAGAACATGAGGAGTTCAAATCCAGGCCAGGGTAGATTTCAATGGATACCTTACTTAAAGCTTTTTACACACAAATTTGAGGGCTAATCACAACTCAAGAGAATTGGGAAGAGGTCTGCCAATGGCCTAACCAAGAACCTCAAATCTGGGCCTGCCATGGTGACACACATCTCTAATCCCATCACTAAGCACTAAGGAGGCAGAAGCAGGTGGATCTCTGTGAGTTCAAGGCCAGCCTGGTCTACATTGCAAGTTCCAGGCCAGCCAAGGTTACATAATGGCTCAGCAATTAAGAGCACTGGCTGCTCTTACAAAGGACCTCAGTTTCCAGTCCCCACATGGTGGCTAACAGTCTAACTCTAGTTCCAGGGGATCCAACACCATCTTCTCTGGCGTTAGTAGGCATTCTATGCACAGGTACACTGGGATGTAGGCAAAACACTCATGCACATAAAATAAAAATAAATATATTAAAAATTAAAGTCCTTAAAAGGATTTCCAATCCCTATAACAACCGAGCCAGTTTTCCTTCAACCTCTTTTGAAGGCTATCAGGATTTTTCTGAATACGGTCTTTCAAGTCAATCAGAGCTACCAACTTGTACCCTGTCCCACCAGCCACTGATCTCCCAGAGTACAAGACTTCCTACTAAGTTTCTGATATTTCCAACATTATGTAGGAAACAGGCCAGGCCCCAGTATCAGGGGCGTGTGCTGTCTAATCCAAGCTCTCACCTTCTCTCAGCTCTACTCTTTGCCATTCAATCTCGTTTAATGTTCTCCTTCTCCCCCAAAATATCCTTTATGTATCTCCAACATTTCCACAAATCTCTCACAAACCATTATCCAACTTAAAGGAATTTTTCACTCGATCTAGAATGGAAACACTTCTGTATGCTTAGCTAAGTTTAAATTCTAACTGGAGGGGAAAGGGTATCAAAGCAAAGCCAAGCCTCAGGGGAAGCATCTTGATAAAATTTTTACATTTATGTAGTAAGGACTTGAAATCCCTTGAATGAATATGGGCCTTGCTTTAAGATGTTCACATCCAAAAGCAGTATACAGAATAGTACAGAAAGTATAGTATAGAAAGAGACAAAGATTATCACTTTCCTGAACCTAGTCACAAAGAATCAGGGTTCTTTGTAACAGCCTAAAGTAGAAACAACTCCAATATCCATCAACTGATGAATGACAGACAAAGGGTATCTTCCTATAATGAAATACTATTTGGCTATAAAAAAGAAGTGTTTGTACAGGATACAACAAAAATGAACCTTGAAAATATGCTAAATGAAACTGATCGTAGAAGAACTTGAGCTGTCCAATTCCATTTGTAAGGAGTGTCTATAATAGTGAATAGCACAAGGTGGAGTAGTGGTTGCTTAGAGACGAGAAGGAGGGAAAGTAGAGGGCTGCTTCTTGAGGTTCTGAAAAATCTTTCAAAGTTGTAGTGGTGGTTGGAAACAACATACTAAAAATCATTGCATTAGACATGTCAAACGGCAGATTGTAGAGTATGTGAATTAGATCTCAATTAAAGTGTTAAAAAAATCACTAAGATCAACATTACCAGGTAATGGCCTAGGTGTTTTTTAAACTCTTAAGTATTCCTGAAATCAATAAATGACACAAAACTTGTTTTACTTTGGTGCTATGCACACACTCATCAAGTCACCAGAATCATCAAGGCGGTATCACTTCTCCGGCTTCTCTTCAGTCTAGCAGTGTCGTTTGCTCATATCTAACTTTGATTATCTCAGTATAGATGAAAAATATCCACACAGCTCCAGTGTGGTCAGGTTTCCTCTGCTGCACCAGCTCTACCCTGACAAAACCAGAGTCACATCAGCCAACTCAGCCCACATCTGTGGGCAGAAAACACACAGCGCTTGGCCAGCAGACCTGTCTCCTGGCTGCTCAGACCCTAGCGCCTCTCACCATGTGACCCCTGTGCTCGCCTCCCAGCCCGCCCGTGTTCCTGCCGGAAGTGGCTTCAAATCTCGCATGTGCACTGCCTGTACTCCACTGTGGCTAGAAGGCCAACCGGTAGTTTCCTGGTCCTGCCCGTGATCCAATACTCTTCCTGACACCATGCTCCAGCCACACTGTCAAGACTGATAAAGTATCTCACTCCAGCTCCACTAACCCCCACCATTTTATCATCTGTTTCTTATCTACTCATGCACTAGGCTGACGATTATTACCCCTAGCATTGTGATTATCAGGTGTGTCATAGTAATCTGTTCTTCACCATCATACTGGCTTCCATGTTAGTGCTGACAGTCCATTCCTGATAACACCACACACACACACACACACACACACACACACACACACACACACACACACGGCCTAGTCTTCCTCATACGCTTCATTTGACTTTCACTCTTTACAAGATGAGGGGACCGCCCTGGGCTTTACAGTGTCCACACCGACTTGTATTTGGCAGATCCCCTTCATCCCTTCTCTGCACAGATGCACTGACCTCCAGCTGTGAGAGAAGAATATACATCTTACGTTCACTTACTTACTGCTTACCTCTGAGAGAAAGACTGAAATATCAGATTAAAAAAGAAAGTACAGAGCAGCATTTGCATCTGCTCTGGTGGGACATCTCTGTAATCCCGGCACTCAGGAGGCTGAGGCAGGAGGATTGTCAAGAGTTCAAAACCAGCCTGGTCTATATAGTGAGTTCCTAGGCCAGTTGAGGATACAGGGAGACCCTGTCTTAAAAAAAAAGAGAGGAAAAAAAAAAGAGTTCAAGATCAACCTACACTGTATCTATATAAGAAAACCCTGTCTTTAACAACAACAACAACAAAAATTTTAGTGCTTTTGTCCTACATACAAGGAAAGCTAATCTTAGGGTTCCTTTTTAGGTCCATAGTAGGGTCCAGGCGTGGTGGCACATGTCTTTAATCCCAGCACTTTGGAGGCAGAGGCCAGCCTAGTCTTCAAAGCAAGTTCCACACCAGCTGGGGCTACTGGGAGACCCTGTCTCAAAAACAAACAAACAAAAAAACTAAAAACTAAAACCACACACACACACCAACCAACAAATAGTCCATAGTGGGGGCTGGCTCAGTATTAGAGCACATATCGCTCTTGCAGAGGACCCAAACTCTGTTCCCCACAACCACTGATAACTCCAGCTCCAGAGGATCTTACACCTTCCCTCTACAGGTACTTGCAACATGTGTACACACACCCACACAGAGACATATAATTAAAAACAAATCTTTTAAAGGATCTTTTTAAAATTCCTTAGTAATTTAAGCCAACAGGTTTTGTTTTTGTTTTTGAGACAGGGTCTCCCTGTAGCCCCATTTGGCCCAGAACACACTATGTAGACAAGGCTGGCCTTGAACTGACAAGAAAACCACCTGCTTCTGCCTCTGGAGAGCTGGGATTAAAGGCATGTGTGACCAAGCCTGGTGCCATCAGGTATATGTTACAGATTCACATGAAAAAATGTACACCCAGCACAAATGCCATAGTGAAAATAATACTCAAAAAGCATGGGCCTCTACTGCCTTCTAACTGTACCGTAAACCTTGCCTAACCACGCCCATTCACCCTGGAAGCTTCTATACCAGAACCAATTTTAGACACTGGGGAAGGCTAACCACAGAAGACACGCTGATTCTTCAAGTCAACAGGAGGTGGGAATCATGTGCACAGAAGTCACTCTGTAGCACTAGGATGTGGAGATAAGGGAGCTACTTTGTCAAATCCGGGTAAATCAGCCCAGAAGCTTTGCCCAGAGTAAGAACGTGTCTGTCTGTCTGTCTGTCTGTCTCTCTCTCTCTCTCACACACACACACGCACACAAATAATACATACTGTTTCTTGAAAGCTACTTAACAATTAAAAACAAAGGGTTGGAAAGATGGTTCAGTGGTTAAAGAACACTTGTTCTTACAGAGGACCCAGGTTCAGTTCCCAGCACCCACATGGCAGCTGGCAAAGAACAGCATAACAAAGAACAGTACTATCCACCACGTCCTAGAAATAATTTCTTGTAAACACTATTCCCAAAGCAAATATAAGAGATGTCATCTTATAATTTCTCCAAAATGTCATCAACATAATAATTTGGGTAACACTCAGACCATTCCCTTGCAGCAAAGTCAGGTTGAAAAAGCCTGAGTGCACAGACCAGAATGCTAGCAGCACACGCAGTATTACTGGGAAGTTCTCATCATTCCACATGTGATGTTAGGACAGGGTCTCAGTATCACATCAAACAAGTGTAGTTAAGAATAGCAGGACATCAAAATGCACAATTTGGTACAACTGACTTTAAAATATAGCAGTAGGGCTGGAGAGATGGCTCAGCGGTTAAGAGCACTGTCTGTTCTAGAGTACCGAGGACCTGGGTACACTTACCAGCAACCACAATTGTGGCTAATAAATCTTTAATTCCAGGGGATTCAATGCCTTCTTCTGCCTCCACACGTAACTGCATTCATGGATGCACTTACATATATGCAAGCAAAACACTCATATACATAAAATAAAAATAAAAAGGCAAAGAAAACGAATAGGGTCAAATGATCTTAGTTTTTAAGAGTCAGTGTCCACACTGCCTGGACCCTGGAAGAAGCCGCAGAAGTACCTCAAGGCAGGTGCTGCTGCTCATGCCTGTCCTCCCAGAACTTAGAAGGCTGAGTGGGAGAGGTACTTTGAGTTTAATGGCTAGCCTGGGCTACAGAGTAAGAAAATCTCTCTCTCTCTCTCTCTCTCTCTCTCTCTCTCTCTCTCTCTTCTCATACACACACACAAATAATACATACTGTTTCTCGAAAGCTACTTAACAATTAAAAACAAAGGGTTGGAAAGATGGTTCAGTGATTAAAGAACACTTGTTCTTGCAGAGAACCAAAGTTCAGTTCCCAAAACCCACATGGCAGCTGACAACTCCATCCATAACTCCAATTCCATGAGACCCAACACCTCTTCTGGACATTGTGGGGCACTGCACACATGTGGTACACACACATGCAGGCAATATACTCATACACATAAAATAAAAATAATAAATAAAATATTAAAAAAAAAAAAGTCAGACACATGGTGGTGTACATGTGTTATTCCAGCCCTTAGGAGGCTGAGGCAGGCAAATAGAAGGTTTGAGACCAGCCTGAGAAAGTGGAGAAATCATTTTTGAGGGGGCAGGGAGAAGCCATTTTTAAACCTTTGAAGCACTAACTTCATTTCTCTTTAACATTTAAAAAAAAAAAATCACCTGGGATGTGAGTGAAAATTTATGCACAGGTATGTTCAATACCATGTTAACGGCTGTACTGAAATTAGAAATAACTTAAAAGCCAGCAATGTGGAAAGGGTTAGAAAGTTACAAACCACACGTAAAGTAGAATTAATACTTATCTTAAACACTTAAGAAGTCTAAGCACATTCTTAAACGTTCAAAGTTTCTGTGCGTCAGCTGGACCTGGTAACACAGGTTTGGCCAGCCCAGAGAATTTGGTAAGACCTTGTCATGAAATAAAAAGTACAAAGAAAGGCTGAGAATATAGCTCAATGGTAGAGCACCTGTCTAGCATGTGCAAAGCTCTCGGGTTCGATCCCAAGTACTGAAAAGATAAAAAGAATGCTTCCAAGAAGACACCCACAGAATGGTACTAATAATATATACGCAATATTTACATAAATCATTCGTAAACCAGGTATATGATAAGGGACTTGTATACAAAGTATATAGAGAACTCTAACAATTTAACAAAAAGACCAAGAGGGGTTAAGGAGTAGAGCTTGAAGCCCTGGGCAAATCTCTAGCATTGTAAAGCAACAAAAGCCAAAATGACAAAGAAACCCCCGCCCCCCTTTTTTTAAATGGACAAAGGCTTTAACTAATATTTCCCCAAAGAAGCTTTGCAAATGTTGTTCGTGCACATGAGTGACTACCAGCGATTAGGGTCATGTAAATCAAAATCACAATGAAAGGACATTGCTCCACTAGGCAACTCTCACTGAAAACTCAGACGGCAAGGGTATGGTGAGAAAAGAAGATAGAACCAGTCGGGCAGGGCAGACCCCAATGCAGTATTCAGAGAATGTCCTTGCTAGAGGCCAGGAATGCTAGAAGACAACTCTAGTTCCAGGTTCCTTATCTCTTAACCCAGCCTGGAGGCCGTACATGACCAAATGAACTGAAAACATCTGGGCACCTTCTGGTTGAGACAAAGGGACTGACTAACTCACCCTCCTCCCCAAGGGCCTCACCCTTGTGTGACATCCTCTAGTGTCAGTCCTTCAAACATCCCCAGACTAGCAGCTAAGTGGTGCCCTGTTTCCTGGGCTGCCTCTGGCTCTACAGGACTCAGCTTTACTGTTTCTCTTACACTTCTTTCTAACACTCACCCTCTTGTGGTCTGTGAATGTCACTCTTCAAAGTGGTGACAAAAGAACCCAGAAACCACTGATACAGTGAAAGCTGTGTGTGACCATCAGCATCCTGCACCATAACTTCTGAGCCAAAGCTCACCCAAGGGAAAAGGAAAGACCTCTGCCAAACTCAGTCACCCCAGATTTTCTGACATCACTCAGATACTGCTAAAGGGAATGTCAAAAAGGGTAGTCATTTTGGAAACAATCTGGTAGTTCCTCCAAAACCTATCACGTAAGTCACCAACTCCACTCCTTGGGTATAAACCCCTTAGAAGCCTGAAAACTGCTATCTACCCCAAAACACCTGCCATGTTCCTCACAGCAGCACTTGAATTAGCTGAATGCCCATTAGCTGACAGGTGGATAAACAGCAAATGATATATTCACATATTTTCTAGCCCTAAAAAGTTATACAGTACATATGAACATATGGATGCATCTTGACAATTATCATGCTGAAAGATGTCACTATAAACAAGGTGGCAGACCTGTAAGGACAGAACTCCTCAGAGACTGAGGTAAAAGGACTGCATATTCCAAACTTTCCTGGTAACACAGTGAGGTCTTATCAAAAAACAAAAACAAAAAACTGAAGCCAGGAATAGAACATGGGATAGTTCCAGTTCTATTACACGTCTACAATAGGCAAGTCTATGAAAACAAAAGAAAACAAATTAGTGTTTCTAGGCTCTTGGCGGGGGGGAGGCTGGATAAGAGCAGATGGCTGGAAACAGCCATGGTTGCTTTTTTTTTGGGGCGGGGGGGATGAAAATGTTCTGAAATGAGGTGATGGTCTCTAACCCTGTGAGCATACAAAAACCAAACACCCTACCATACCCTATACAAAGATGATTTTATAGTCAATGAATTATGGCTCACTTTTTTTAAACATAAAAATGTTTGAAACTGAACAGCATAAAATCATATATACAACATAACCTGGCCATGCCAAGGATGCCCACAAATACTCACGATGGTAAATTTAAAGTGAATCCTGTAACAATCTTTTTCTTCTTTCCTTATCACTGTCCCAACTTCCTACAGTGAATGCCAGTCCAGAAAAAGTGGGGGCAGGAGGGTGGGGAATCCATTATATTGACCTCAAATTGCTTTCAAAAACACAGACTGTGAAGAAAACTAATTTCTTCTCTTCTTAAGGCTTCCTTGAAGAAGTGAGGTGCATAAACAGAGAACAGCTTGGTATCCAACAGCTCCTCTTGTCTTGGGCCACACACACACTGCTCTCCTAGGAATGCCTAACAATTCAGGACTCCCATCTGTACTAAGCTGGTTATACACCTCACTGTGGACAATGGACTAAGTTCTTCCTGTTCATAACAACCATCAAACACAGCCCTCGGCACAGTTCCTATCTGAATGTGTATTTTGTTGTTCATTTTGAGACAGGGTCTCCCTGTAACCCCAGCAGGGCTGGAACTCTACAGAGACCAGGTTGGCCTTGAACTCACAGAGATCCACCTGCTTCTGCCTCCCAAGTACTAGGATTAAAGGCCTGTGCCACCATACCCAGCATTTTCAGAAGTGTATTTTTTAACATGCCTGGTATGGAAGGCAAGAGGTATGCACAGTAAGCAAAGGCTTGCGTAATTCAAATGTGTCAAAGCAGAGAGCTGACCCAGTCACACCCCTAGTGCATATCTTTACTCACATGTGGCCTGCTGTCACATTTGACGGCGAATTTCTTTCTCACCTATACTAGCTATTGCTTTACTTTTGAATAAAATTTTCTTGCTACTGTGTGAGCCTTCCTTTCAGTTCCTTGAACCTAGAAATGCCTGGTCTAGGCCCCTGACCACACCAGGAACAGAAGCACAAAAACAGACAGATGCAGGCATGACCGGGAAACTGGCAGGAGAACCCAGAAGTGCTGAACACACTGTTCAGGTCAGAGTCGGAGAGGGCTCAGGAGCAAAGTCCGGGGAAGCTTGTCTCTTCCACACTGTTTCCTATGACAGACACATTGCCTAAGAAATTCAGTTTCCCTAAGATTAGATGAATGAACCACTGAACCATTACTGAACTACCACCAGAAGCAGTCAATACTAATGCCCCTGGAATTTTCTTCTTGAAATCTGTTGGTAGGACAAGGAGGTTCTACAGGCCAAACTAGAGATTCCCCACATCCCATGCTGCTCTCAGTCTCTGAAATGTGGATGCAGGAAGTGTTTCTTCGAGTCTAGCCATAGATTCAGAGTTGCTTGGCTAGGTGTAGTGCAGGCCAGCAATCCCAATACTTGGGAAGCTGAGGCAGGAGGCTCCAGTTCAAGGCAAGCCTGGGCTACATAGCAAAACCCTATCCTTAAAGAAAAAAACCTACTTAATTTAAGCCCATGACTACTGCTTTTTTCACTTCTATTGAGCAAGTTTTTCCCCAGATCTTACTCCTCAAATGTTAACAAGACCCTTCTTCATGCTGTTTGGAAAGGATCTGAGTACCAATTTGGATACTATTTACTACTAATGAATTCAGACTGGAAGCAGGCATGCTCAAGCAGTTCTAAGACTTTAATAAATAACAGAGGTCAGGGAGAACTTACAGTTACATAATTTAGTTAACCTCCAACTTTTTAAGAAATAAAGTCTGTAAGATAACAAGATGACTTCCCAGAGATTCTATTTACTAAGTTTGTGAGTTTCTAAGATACTGTGGCTCAAAACACCAATTTTTAAATGTGCACGTTCCTTCTCAAACTCCTGCTTTCATCCTCAGCAGTAAGACTGCCCAGACCCTCTCAACAACTGGCCAATCTTGATACACATGTGACTTGGAACCTGTGTGTTCTTCTGACCCATTTGTGTGAAGACAGGGCCTCATGTAGCCCAGGCTGCATAGGTAGACAAGGAAAGCCTTAAATGGATCCTCCTGCCTGCAAGGCCTGAGTGCTGGGATTACAGGTGTCTGCCACCATCCCAACTGCTCTTTTCACTTTTATTTGGTCACCTTCAATACCAGCACATCCACGTACTTGCTCCCTACTGAGCAATCCCACTCGCCTCTTTCGGCTCATGAATGAATCCAGTTTTGCACACATGATGTGAGAAACCAAGCCATTTTCAATTCTCTTCATGGAGGGAGAGGGTGTGGATGTCAACTTGACAAGCAGGACGATTCATAACCTAATTTCCTCAGATATGGAAAAACTTTCAAAATCAGTGTTCAGTCATGAATATTAGAAGCATCCACTGCACTATATAAATTCCGAGTTAGAGTTATTTTGGTAAAGCCAGGCTTGGTGGCAAAGCTCCATAAACCCAACACTTGGGAAGCTAAGGCAGGAGGAGAATGAGTTCCAGACTAGTCTGAGCTATGTAAGAGAGACCTAGTCTCAAAAAACAAAAACAAAAACAAAAAACCCCACAAAGACAGGGGGCTGGAGAGATGGCTCAGTGGTTAAGAGCATTTGCTGCTCTTCCAAAGAGCCTGAGTTCAGTTCCTATCACCCATATTGGGCAGCTTACAATCCTTGGAATTCTAGCTGAAAGGAAATCTGATGCCCTCTTCTGCCCCCCCCCCCCGGAATTCACTCACACATACACATAACTGTTTTTTGTAATTTGGTTTTAGCCAGGTGTGGAGGCGATGCTTATAATCCTAGTTCTTAGGCTGGTTGGGTACTGAAGTCACCAGTACCAGCAGATACGACTCGAACCCAGGAGAGGGAAGTTTGGACAAAGACATGATATGGCTGCAAAGACAGACAAATCACAGCAACCAGCTATGCAATACCAAAGAATGCTGGCAGCACCGGGCCTACCTGAGCCCTAATGTCTGACTGCTCATCTCCAAGACTGTGAGACAATGAATTTTTTCCTTAAAGCCTCCTGGTGTGTAGGAACAGACATAGAAAACTAACCCCCTCAACCTGCACAGTAACTACCTTGTACCTAAGCCAGGAGGCTTGTCATAGGACAATTCAGCAGGCCAGAAACTAGTCCTTATCTGGGTTAGAGTCCTTCCGTGCTCTGCCCAGAACAGACTCTCCCTCAGACATTCAGACTTAGAGGCTTTAACCCAGCAAGACGAATTACCTCACCACACCTCCAAGGTCTCACTTCTCTATCACACATAGTAATTAGCTACCAAACACACATTATCCCATTTAGTCATCTAAACTGCCAAGGAAGATATTAACCAAGTTTTCAAAACGCACAAAGTAAGCTTCCAAAGGGAAGGCTTCTTGCCCAGTCAGACAGCTGGGGCACAACGGCATCAGGACCTGGACCCACTGGGAACTTTAAAGTCTCACTTCTCAGACAGTCGACATCTTGTATGGAGAATGTATCTTCAAAATCTCTTCAAACCAACTGAATGCACAGAAAGTAGCTTTTGAAGCTCGTTGACAGGTACATGAGACTTCATTATAACCATATGTAAGTAGAAATCATTTAAAAATTTGTAGGATTAAAGCTAATTTTTTAAAGCTACTTCAGTCAACGTTAAAAATTAAAATTAGCAGTAATTTCTACACTGTTCATCAAGAAAGCCACTGCTTCAAGCACTCCATGGGCCGTGATCTCTGAAAACATCAGAAGCAGGTTGACAGAAACCTCTTTTTTCCCATTTATTATTTGTAGGGAGGGAATACATGCCATGATTTGCATTTAGAAGCCAGAGAACGACTTGAGGGAGTCAGTTCTCTCCCCTACCATGCGGGTTCTAGGGAGTGAACTCAGGTCATAAGCCAGTGCCTTTACCCACAGAGCCATCTCACCAGCTCTACTTCCTCTTCTTTCACCGAACAGTGAAACGGGCTTTCTGAGAAAAGTAGAATTGGATCACTAGAATCCAGGACAAAATTTTCCAGGATTTCAACTATACTATTAAGAAAAATTCTCATTTTTTAGACACAAACAGTAATGTTTCTAAAAACAACAACAACAACAACAACACACACACACACACACACACACACACACACAATGTTCAAGCACTTAATCTGTTAGAATTTCAATCATGACCAGATGTTGAGTTAAACATGTATCCACTTTCATCACAATGTCACCTGCCATCCTCAGTATCTGACCCTGCAAGTACTTTTCAACAACTGCAATATTCTCTATGACAAAACAAAACGGCTCTGCTCTTGAGTGGCATCAAATATAAAGACCCAAATTCTAGAACACAGCAACAAGAAAAAGCCATGAGCAAAAACACTTGCAAGTGCAGCTGCTTTAATGGACAGGTCTTACCCAAACTACCTTACACATATGACTACTAACAGAAGTTAGAAGAACAATTAGGACATGTGAACAGGTGTGTAGGTATTTTATATATAAGCTAACATGCAAATCATGTATCTGATAAGGGACTTAAATTCTAGAAAATGTAAAGAATTCTTATGACTCTCATCCACACATACAGATCATATGCACACAAAAATAGTAACAAATTTTAAATTAAAATAAAAAGACAATCACAATATAAAAAGAACAAAGGACCTGAATGGGTATTCTGCAAAAAAGACATGAAAGTTCAATAAGCACATGAAAAGACACTTAATATCATTAGTCTTTGGGGAAATGCAAATGAAACTCGGAGGCCATTTTTCACCTAATACGATGGTTGCATCCCAAAGTCAAATAATGGGGCTAGAGAAATGGCTAGATGGTTAAGAGCACCGGCTGTTCTTCCAGAAGACTTGGTTCACAGGGGCTAACAACCATCTGCAACTCCAGGTCCAGGGACTCCAACATCTGCTTCTGCACACATGTAGTACACTTACATACATACAGGCAAAAACATTCATACACATAAAAATAAATTTAAAAAAATTTAAATCAGATAAAAAGTGCTGACCAATACAGAAAAACGAACTCTCATTGACTGCTAAGAATTTGAATTCTCTATTTTTTTAAATATGTTTGAGTGCTTTACCTGCATGTATGTAAGTTTACCACATACATGCAATGCCCACAAAGGCCAGAAGAGAGATCCCTGGAACTGGAGTTATGAATGATTATTAGCCATCAAGTGGGTCCTGGGAACCGAACCCGGGACCTCTACAAGAACAACCAGTACTCTTAACTGCTGAGCCACCTCTCCAGGCCTGTTGGTAAGAATTTAAAATGGTTTCAAATCCTTTGACACTTTGGAAAATAATCTGGCAGGGCCTCAAAACATTAAGCAAAATTGCCGTGTGAGTCAGTAATTCTCCAAAAAGGAGGCAGTATGTGGCAACTTAATTACATGAGTATTTACAGGAGCATCATTTAAAATCACCAAAAGGTAGAACCTATGCAAATGTCCAACAGCTAATAAATGGATTAGCAAAATATGATAAGCACACAGTGGAGAATGATTCAGCCACAAAAGGCAATAAAGTACCATTAACATTCTTCAACATGACGGGACCTTTCTAACATTCTGCTAAGGAAGAAGTTAATACAGAAGACCACATCTGAGGCTGCATCCCTATGAAATGCACCGAAGGGGGAGGTCAACAACCAAAAAATGGTTGCAGGGAGCAGACACAGGCCGGTGAAAGTGGAAAGGCTCAATGTCTTTTTGAAGTGATCAAAATGTTCTAAAACTGCGGTGATAAACATCTGGGAAAATATCCTAACCAGTGAAGTGTGTACATTTTATTTTTGAACTTTAATTTATAACTAGAGAGGATAGAGACAGAGGCAGAGGAGAGAGAGAGAGAGAGAGAGAGAGAGAGAGAGAGAACACACATGTTCCTGTGAGTACATGCAGAGGTCAGAGGACAAGCTCAGGTCCTGGGACTCATCTCTACTTTGATATGGGGTCTCTTCCTCACTGCTGCATACACCATAGCTGGCTCACAAGCTTCCAGGGATTCTTCTGTCTCCACCTCCCACTCTAGGAGCCCTGAGCCCTGGGATTATAGATGGGCTACTGAGTCAGGCTTTATGTGGATACTGGGGATCCTAACTCAGGCCTTCATGCTTGCACAGCAAGCAATTCACCCATTTAGCCATGTCCCCAGCCCACTTTATTTTTCAAAAGCTACCTGGGAGATGGGTCTGGTGGCACACACCTACAACCCCAGTACTTGGGAAGTGAAGGCAAGAGCATTAGGAGTTCAAGTCCAACCTGGTCTACAAGAGATCCTATTACAAAAAACAAAACAGGCTACAGATTAAAGTCAAAAGAACTTAAGGACCAACTTGAAAATTTTAAAATGAGACAAAGTGAACATCAATCAATAAACAGAAATGAACTGCAATGTGCACAATGTTAACAATGTCAACTAAATGGAACCACATAGTTAATCTTGCCTTTCTAATAAGAAATTAATCTCACAATAACAGTATACTGAGAAAGTGCTTGAATTAATACACAAGACAACTGCAAGATGACCTTTTTGCTCACAAACTATCAGTGCTTTATACTACTGTTTGATCTACAGAACAGTTTTCATTCCATCGTTCTGAGAGGTGTGTCTGTGTGTATACCTGCACCCAGAGCTCATAGTCTAGACTGCTGGGCAGGGAGCCCTAGGAGTCCTCCTGCTTCCTCCTCCAGAGCTAGGATTACAGGTTCACACTACCACATGCAGCTCTGTGGGTTCTGGAGATCAAACTCAGGCCCGGGTGAGACCACTTTACCAGCTGAGCTGTCTCTCCAGCCCCTTTGAGATCTTCTGAATGAACTTTCTCCAGCTTGTTCCACTTGATTCGGAATTCCTCCATTCTTACCCAGCTCCTGTTCTAGGACCCTGTCTAGCACACTTTATTTGGTTCTGAGGAAGGTACCTGTCATCCTGGGTTACTGTAATAACCAGTTTTGTTGGGGCTCATTTCTGAAGTGAAAACTGTCATGTTATCCATAAATACTCTTAAGGCTTAAAAAAAAAATTTTGTGTGTTTTTTGAGACAGGGGTTTATGTGTAACCCAGGTCTAGACCTCATTATATAGCTCAGGCCGGCCTCAAGTTAGCAGTCCTTTTGCCTCAGTTTCCTGGGTGCTAGACATCAAATCTTTCTGCTTTCAAGATGTGGGTATCTACTGATCCCCTCAGTGCTGCTTCTGCTGCGGGGAAGCATGGTGAAGGCATGCTACTACCCACGTACGTGCACCGTTCTCAGATCTCCTTCGTTATAGAAGCTTCCTTCCCCCAGAAGCCTGGGTGCCACTCCACACATCCTCTCCTGCCAAGTGTGGAAAACCCCCTCCCTGGTTGTTCAAAGGACCAAGTCTTTTGTGTATTTCCATAGACATGGGAAAATATTTTACTTTCCTCTAGCTTATCTGTTAAATTCACAAATCCTTGGTCACTAACCTAAGTCAATAAAAGGAAAAAAAAAGTTTTTTCTTAGCCTCCTAAGTGCAGGAATTATAGGCATGAGTCAACCACACCCTGCTTACTCAAACTTCTTAATGCCTAAAAGCTAGTTGTTATAATCAATGAAAGCCTCATGTCCCAGGGAACATGAGAATGATATATTCCATTCACTGAACCAGTCAGCACATGTCAAGGAAAAGTTAGGGTCCCACCGTTAAAGGCACAGTTCAGAACCACAACAGAACACAATGTGGAATTCCGAACCCTGCCCTCAGACTCAGAAACTGTGCCCCAGAAGGAGACAAGCTACGAGGGGCAGGAAAGGACACAGGGGCGGCAGCTGGGTGACCCGGAGACACTGAACTCAGACAACACACTGGGAGGACTGCTGTGCGCAGGAGGCAGCAGATGTTCTCCAGGGAACAAAATTCAGACTCATGAAAGGCAAGAACGGATGCCCACCTCAAGCAAGGAGGCCAACAGTGTGCACCTTGCATGCCAGCTGTGAGTGGAATTGTTGTTAGATGGAGCACTGTGAGAAGGATGCTAAGGCTTCATCCAGGCTTAGCAGAGAATGTCCCTGAGAGGCCCTCTTGCTGTGAGAGGGCAGCTCCCCAGCAGTGACTCTGCATCAGGGAGTGGGCCCTTGAGAGACCACACAGTCATGTACAGGAGTGAGTAAATCCACACACGCTCAAGGCTTTGAGAAACAATACTCCTTATGACATGCATGCATGCCTTAGTTTTATAGATGTGAATATGGGTTGTTTGAATTTTTTTTTTTGTTTTCTAATGTACTACAACACTTTAGAGATGACCTAGAAGGTAAAGTGTCTCCCACGCAAGGGTGAGAACCTGAGTTCTGACCCCCAGAACCCACATAAACTTGTCTAAAGTGGCACTAGCCTGGCATACACAGCGGTGATAATAAAAGATCCTGTCTCAAACTAAACAGAATGTGAGGACCAACACCCAAGGCTGTCCATCCTCTGATCTCCACATATGACCATTGTGGTATGCAGATGCCTTGCACATACATGCGTGCACACACACACACAGTGACACAAATGAATTACAGATGTAGATTCCAAGATAGGAACCATCAATAAATCATATGCTAAGGTCTTTTAGGAAAAAAATTCCACAGCTACAAAATAACTATTACACAAAAGATAAAGCAACTTGAATATAAGATTTTTTTTTAATATCCATGACAAAAAATGAAGCAAGAGAAATTAAAAGTTAAAGATTAGAGCCTGGAGAGCTGACTCAGCACTTAAGAGCACTGGCTGTTCTTACAAAAGATCCGGGTTTGAATCCCAGCACCCACATGGTTGCTAACAACCATCCATAACTCCAGTTCCAGGGGATCCAATGCCCTCTTCTGTCCTCCACAGGGATTGCATGACATGGGTGCACTTACACACAGGCAGGCATAACACTCATATATAAAAATAATTTTTTTGAAGTTAAAGATTAATAAGAAGTCAATGACAATATTCTAAAAATATACAGTAAGGTAGAGGTAACCATTAAACTTGGCAGCAAACACCACCACAGCAGACCTGCTTGGTAAGAAGCACCACAGGCTCTGTCATGTCCTCCAAAGCTCCATCTCTAGAATCAAAGGGGGGCTCTGAGCAAAGGTCCTCTTTCTAAACCAATATTAATTAAACAGCAAGTCAGAATAAAATCCTACAATATAGAAACAAAGCGATGACTGATGAAGACTTGCCCATGTGTAGTTAAGTCAAAGAAACCAGCAGGATGAAGTCATGTCTTTTATAAGGAAGAAATCACATAGATTATTTGAAAACAGAAATATTTGTCCCACTGGGTCACTTCCAGTGGTGCTCAGTGCTCAACCATATTTGAACACCAGAAGTGCCCATTGCGCTTAGAGTTGATGGGCATCGGCTTTGCTCAGAAAGGAGAACTTGGAGTAATGATGGATGTAGGCTTGGAAGGGCTTAGCATTAATCCATCCTAATGAGGCCAACATCTGGGTTGTAGACTTTTTTCAGGAACACAGTCATAAGGAGAGTTTGTCTATTGACTGACTCTTTGGGATTCACTTCAATATTAGAGTCGGAGTTTTTCCTTAAAAAAAAGAAGAAACTGACATCAAATTTACATTGTTTTCTCATACTTGGCTTCTCTATCCCTGTACCCCAAAATTCAGTGATTATGAATAAAGTGGGGGCGGCAGGCTAAAGAGATAGTGCATGAAAGCATGAGGACCTGAGTTTGATCCCCAATACCCATGTAGAAAGTGGGGAGCAGTAGCATGCTTGTAATCCCAGCACTGGAAAGGCAGAGACAGGAGGGTCCCTGGGGCTCACTGGCCCAACTCTCTATCCTAACCAGCAAACTCCAGACCAGTGAGAGACCCTGTCTCAACAAACAAGGTAGATGGGGCTGGAGAGATGGCCCAGAGGTTAAGAGCACGGGCTACTCTTGCAGAAAACCCAGGTTTGAATCCCAGCACCCACGTGACAGCTAACAACCATCCACAACTCCAGTTCCGGGGATCCAATGCCCTCTCCTGGCCTCCACGGGCACTGCATGATACAGGTGCACGTACATACACGCAGACATAACACTCACACCCATAAAATAGAAATAAAGTATTTTTTTAAAAAAAAAGGTAGGTAGTTGCTGAGGAATGACACCCAAGGATGACCACTGGCCTCTCCATGCGCATGTGCACTTATACATACACATATGTACACACACATACATATAAAAGCAAAATAAAATAAAAATAGTATATTATAGAACTTAAAAAGTTTCCAAGCAAGACTGATCCAGGGAATACATTCTGACAAGCTAGTCTACACCTTGCATCCTTCTAGGGCTTTGAAAACAACACGGAGGAAGATACAACTCCTGTCCTCACAGCTTGGAGACCGGTGAGGAAAACCCCAGGTCAGAAAGAAATACAAATCTAAAACACTAAGTGCTACCACCATGCTAAGGCAACATGTGTGAGACACCTGACCCAGGTCCAGCAGAAAAATAAAGAAAAAAAGACACCTAAGTTAGGTACAAAATAATTAGTGGGAATTAAGAAAGATGAAAGGGAGCAGAGGGATTCCTGGCAGACAAACCGTGTGCAAAAAAAGCTCTGAAGGGAAAGGAGAGATGGGGCTGCAGAAATGGAGTTCTTCACAGAAGGACATGACGATCTGGGCCAAAAGCAAGCTGCCTTGCAGAAGCTGATTAACTCAGAATGCGTATGCCTGCTGCACAAGACGCACTTGTATTATTTGCTGGTTCTCACGATGACCCTGGAGGGACCTTCTTGCTAATCCTCTTTCTGCAGATAGGAAAGAAGCTCCATAAGACCCTTTGCGTAACATCTCACTGTTAGCAGAATGCTGCTCTCTGAGTTCACAGGCTCCACTGCACCATCCTGGGACAGAAATCCCACCACCTCTGCTTTACATATTATGAAAGTACTTCTCCAGATTTATATGGCAAATACACGAGACCTTGAAAACAATGAAAATCAGAGAAAGATCTGGGCTTGGCTGGTTCATTTGTGGAGTCCAGAGGCACCAACTTGGGTAATATAGTAAATCTGTGGCATGCAGATTTGCCTCCATCACACAACAATAAACAGTTCAACTCAGCTTAACAAAGGCGTATAAAAATGGCAGAAGTGGGGCTGTAGACCTGGCTCAGAGGTTAACAGCACTTACTGCTCCTGCAGAGGACTAGCGTTCAGTTCTCAGCATGGGCAGAAATACTGACTCCAATGAGAGCACCACCTTGTCATCTGGCTGCAGTCAAGTCCCAGATGAAGAGGCTCTGGTACCATCTCAGTGCTGGCATCTGACTCAACTCTCTGTCTCCCAACTCTCAAAACATATCAGCTATTAACTGGCCTTCATCAATGCCTGCCTCCACTGACCCGATTATCTCTAGGACTGCTCTAAGACCTCTGTTCTGTGGGTTTGGCCTTGGGTGGGAGCTGGAATTAGTGTGGGGACTGGGTTTAGTGTCCATCTGAGAGGGGTTTGAGTGAAAAACCTAGGGTAGCATCCTGCTTCTCCCTAAACATCAAAGTATTAATGTACCAAGTACCCCTCTTGCCTGCGCCTTTCCTGTGTCAACCTGATGCCCCTTTTCCAAGAAGGTGGGTGCTTGTAATGGAAAATGTCCTGCAGTGATAGGCCCAGTGGAGCCATCACCTTCTGGGTAAGGGAAATGAATTACACATACCTCTGGTTTACCCCTGGACTTCAGGATACCCCAGAGCCCTCTTAACATAACCTTCTGTGTAAAACCTGGTGTCTTTGACTATCTCCTAGGTCTGCGGGCACTTTATACAAGTTCTCAGATCCAGAAGGTTAGGAAACATGGTGTAAAGGGCTAGAAGACATTCTCTAGGGAAGAGGTAGAGAAGAATCAGTTTTTGTTCCACAAGATGCTGTAGACAGTCCACAGTCTTCAGAGATGACAGACAAGTAATGTATACAAGGTAGCTGATGAGGTGACTGGGACTCCCAAAGCAGGGATCCTCTGTCTGAACCACATCCTCAGGACCCACCATAACTAAATAAATAAATAAGTAATTTGTTTAATGTTTAAAATTTTTTAAAAAGGCAGAAGGGGCCATCAAGACGGCTCAGCAGGTAAAGGAACCTGCCACCAACCCTGATGACATGAGTTCAATCCCTGGGACCCACATAGTGGCAGGAGAGAACCAACTCCTCCAAGCTGTCCTCTGCCTTCTACATTCCTACCATGGTGTGTAAAAACATATACAATAATGTGATTATTTTAAAACATTTTTGTGTAGAGGTGTGGTTTTTTTTTTTTTCTTTGCAACAGGGTCTCCCTGTAGCCCCCAGATGGCCTGTAAACCAGGGTAGCCCCTATCTCACAGAGATCTACCTGCTTCTGACAAATGAGCTGGGGGTGGGGACGGGGACCTTTAATTCCAGTTCTTAGGAGGCAGAGGTTGGTGGACCTTTGTGGGTTTGATAGCCTGGTCTATATGACAAGTTCCAGACTAGCAAGTGCTCAATAGTGAGACCCTGTCTCAAAAAAAAAACAAAGGGGTGGAGAGGTAGGCAGAAAACAGGGCTGGAAAGATGGCTCAGCAGTTAAGAGCACTTAGTACTTTTACAAGTACCACACAGCGGCTCACAACCACCTGTAATTCCAATTCCATGATATCCAACACCTTCTCTGGCATCCCAAGTACTACATACATGTGGTACACTTACATACATGCAGGCAAAACACTTATACACGTTTTGGCTTTTTTGTTTTGTTTTGTTGAACTTTTTGAGACAGGGTCTCCCTGTAACCCAGCCAACCTGGAACTTACTATGTAGACCATACTGGCCTTGAACTCTCAGAGATCTGCTGCCTCTGCCTCCTGAGTGCTGGGACTAAGGGTGTGCGCCACCACGCCCAACACATATATTTTTAAGAAACCTTTTAAAGATAATAAAATAAAGCGACAGAAAGGCTAGGCATGGTGCTGCATATCTGTAATCTCAGGACTTGGGAGGCTGAGGAGAAGACCAAGCTGAGTCTGAAACCAGGCTGGGCTATGTTATACATATGTATATATAGTATATGTATATATAAGATATATATACATATATTAAGGCTATATAGATTTTAAAGTCTTTTTAAAGGCCAAACAGGGGACAGGGAGGAGCGAGGCGCAAGGGAGATATCTCTGTAGCTAAAGCGCTTGTCACGTAAGCCCAAGGAGGGGAGAACCCCAGAATCCACATAAATGCCTGGAAGAGAGGACTGTGATCTCAGAGGCAGAGATAGGCTGGCTAGTCACCTGCTGAAATGGCCACTTCTAGATGCAGTCCAAGACTCTCTGCCTCAATATATACGGTGGAGAGTGATTGAAAGACACCCAAAATCATGCATGTATGTGCACACATGTGTGCAAACAAAAAATTCCACAAGGTTTAAACCACAACTGAAGGAAAATTCACCATTAAAAAGAAGAGGCTTTGCTGGGGGCGTAGCTCAGTGGTAAAGCATCTGTCTAACATTTATGAAGCCTTGGGTTTGATCCCCTGGCCCTACAAAAGCAAACCAAATACAAATATATGCATGCATGCATGCGTGTGCACACACACACACACACACAAAAGCAAGCAAACCAGTATGTTCGCTGTTCTACTAATATCAAATAACCGAAACTGAGGAGAATGACATCAGTTACATTTAAGATGCGGTTACAAGGCCAGAGGCACAGGGGCGGTGAAGGACTCTTCCCCTTCCCACCTTGCTACTGGGATGTTTTTTGAGCAAGACTCACAGGATGAAAAACACAGAGCAGGTTTGAAAAGTTGGTGCTTTCCTACGAGTTGGTATGAAGAAATGCAAATTTTAAATATATAAATGTAGGAAGAAATTTTAAAAATAACAAGTTATGCCTTTAAAACTCTACTGTAAATTTCAACCATGAATAAAAAGGGCTCCCGAAGGCAAAAGTGGTTATGTTTATGGCCATCATCAATGCTACTTCCTCAAGAAATGGCTGTGCTACAGAGCGAAGGGAAGCCAGGTGGTGCAGTACCCACCTACAGTGCCAGTTACTCAGAAATTTGAGGCACAAGATCAGTTGAACCTGGGAGTTTGTGGTCAGACGGGACAAGAAATCAAAACTTTATCTCAAAATAAGGACAGAAACAACCACAAAAAAGAAAAACAGGACGGTTGGGAGTAAAACACGAGTTTTTATGTGAGATGGGAACTAAATCTTCAAGGGGAACACACTTTCAGAAGTTGTCATTTCGGGTGAACATAAAGAAAAAGGAATGATGACATCATCCTGTGATGACCAGTTGAACTCTGAAGTCTCAGCTTTCAGAAAACATTTAGAAAACTTACAGCCAGCTGGCAGGAACTCTGTGTCTACTGAATGTAATAAGAAACAGAGGCTGGGGAGAGGTGGCTCAGGAGGTAAGAATGCTTACTGACCAAGCATGAAGACCTGAGTACGAATCCCCTTCCACACATGTGAAACGTTGGGCATGACTCCCTAGCACTGTGGGGGACTGGGAAAGAAGGATCACCGGGCGTGCTGACTGGCAGTTCAGGCTGAGGTTCAGTGAGAGCTTGTCTCAGAGGAATACGGTCAGCAGGGACAGAGCACCCATGTCCTACTCTTCAGTCCACAAGAAGACAGACAGGCAGACACAGACAAACACACACACCCCACAGATTCTTTTATGGACTGACTGTTATTCTTTTATTCTTTTTATGGACTGACTTTAAATTCATTTTTATGGAGCTGGAGAGATGGCTCATTGGTTAAGAACACTGGTTGCTCTTGTAAAGGAACTGGGTTTGGTTTCCAGCACTGACATCATGGCAGCTAACAACCATCTGTAACTCCACTCCCAAGGGATCTGATGCCCATTTCTGGCCTCCAGAGGCATTACATGCACATAGAGTACTTAGGTACATGAAGGCAAAACATTCATACACATAAAATTAAACCTTAACTCTTTGTTTTTCTAATAACTTATTTTCTTTGTATATTACAAAAACAGTGAATGCTTGTAAATTTAAAAAGAACAGTCTTTCAAAACTGCTGGGAAAAAAGAAGGAAAGATCTAGAGCTCAACTTTTTTTGTTTACAGTTTTTTAATTCATGTGTATGTGTATCTACATACCACATGTGTGTACATGTCCTTGGAGGAAAGAAGTCAGAGTCCTAGAGCTGCAGTTATAAGGGAGTCATGAGCCACCAAATGCGAGTGCTGGGAACTGAACTCAGGTCCTCTGGAAGAGCAGTCAGCACTCTTACTCTCAGTAGAGTTCAGCTTCACAGCAAGTGGAAACCCCACAGGGTCTTGCAACTGAATGTAGGAGTTGCAAGAAACAACTGTCAATAGTAAAAAGGTTTCTAATGCACAACCACCAAAACTTCAAAATCAAATGTGTGGTGAGTCTGAGTTGTCATTAGCCTGACATCATTGTATCTTTGGCTCTGAACACACAGTGTGCACTTTGCACTGTGAATGTCATCCTGCCACACAACATCTGAACACTGGCTGAAACACCCCAGCTCAGACTCAACACTACTGCATGCTATGAAATGCAGTATTTTCTGCTCTTCTTTAAATGGCTTAATTATGAAAAATAAAGATTTGTAATCTTTTCTGACTATCATTCCTTAGTATGCAAATATCAAAAGTGTGTGTTTGGATTATACTGTGCTAGAATATTTGATTTTAACAACTGCTGTTTGAGGGCTGGAGAGATTGCTCAGTGGTTAAGAGTACTGGCTGCTCTTGCAGAGGACCCTGGGTTGGTTCCCAGCACTCACATTGCAGCTAACAATTGTCCATTACTTCAGTTCTAGGGGATCCGACTCCCATTTTCTGACCTCTGTGGGCACTGCATGATATGGGTGCCTTGACATGCAGGCAATATACTCATACATATAAAATAAAAATAATGTATTTTTTTTAAATTGCTGTTTAAGGGGCTGGAGAGATGGCTCAGTGGTTAAAAGCACGGGCTGTTCTTCCAGAGGACACAGGTTCAATTCTCAGCACCCACATGGCAGCTAAAAAGTACCCATGACTCTGGTTCCAGGGGAATCTAACACCCTCTCCTGACCTCTGCGGGCATTGCACAACATGGGTGCACTTATATACATACAGGCAGTACACTCATAAAATCAAAAAAAATAATAAAATTGCCATTTGAGGGCTGGATGCTTAGCTCAGTGGTAGTGGCGAGTGCTTAGCATATGCAAGGACCTGAGTTCAACCCTCAACACCAAAACACAAAACAAAAACATTAAACTCCAAACAAAAAGGGAAACTTGTTCGGATTGCCGACTTGAATTTCTTTAAAATTTACTTTTATTTTATGCATAAGAATGTTTTGGTGGAACGTGTGAGTGTACTACATGTGTGCAGTGCTCAGAGGCCAGATGAAGGTGTCAGATTCCCTGGAACCAGAGTCACGGGTATTTGTGAGCCACCATATGGGTGTTGTGAACACTCTGTAAGAACGACCAGTGCTTTTTAACTGCAGAGTCATCTCTCCAGCCCAGAATTTCACTTAAGAAAATTGTTTAATGATTATTGGCTTGAAGTTAGAATTTTCAACAATTTTGAAATGACCCTCAGCAAACTTCCGTTTTTATGTACAAGTTTTCACACCTATGTATGCAGGTATGCATTTGTGCATGTAAGCCAGAGGTGG
Organism: Eospalax fontanierii; assembly: GCA_035773235.1. Classification (NCBI taxonomy): domain Eukaryota; kingdom Metazoa; phylum Chordata; class Mammalia; order Rodentia; family Spalacidae; genus Eospalax; species Eospalax fontanierii. The sequence continues at coordinate 31,926,766 of CM069528.1, read as the reverse complement.
ACGTTAAGTGTCTTCCTCACTCATTCTCCATCTTAGTTTTTGAGACAGTCTCTCACAAAATAAACCTGAAACTCACCTATTTGCTTAAACTACCTAGTTATAAATATAAAGGCCCAGAGATGTTCCTCCCTCCAGCTTCCCAGCACTGGGGTAACAGGTACAGGTGCTGGGCTTTTTACAAGGGCACTGAGGGATTTCAAGCCCCATAAACCCACGTAAAACATCAGAACTGGTGGCACATGCTCATAATCCCGCAGTCAGGAAGCTGGAGACAGGCAGGGACCCTTATTGGTCACGTCTCAAAACATAAAACGACAGTGGGCAGCACCTTAAGAATAGCACCCGCGGCTGTCCTCCGCTTCCACACACACGCCCATGTGCAAACACACGGGCACCAAAAGGCACAAAGAAAGTCAGACACTAAGCTCTGAGTTGCCCACATGCCCCTGGATTAGCACTACACTGTCGTCCACTGGGAGTCTCTGTAGGTATGGTCTACCATTGACTAGTTCACTCATTCTTTAAGCTCTGGTCATGTCCAAGTGCTTTTTGTTTGTACTGTAAAACGTTTTATGTTTAAAATCACAGTACAGTTTAAATATGATAAAAACTTAGTCTTATTAAGTAAATATACTTATGCTAATGATGACTATCATCCATCTTCAGAACACTTTTCATCCCACAAAACTGAAATTCTACACCAATTAAACAATAATTCTCACTTATTTCCTGAAAACTACCACTCTGCTTTCTGTCTCTATGACCTGATTACTTGTGTGTGCCTTCTTTGAGTAAGTGTCTGTTCTGGTCTATTCTTTCCTGTTCCTGGGTTGTAGGAGTTCCTTTTGTCTTCCGGGATATTATGAACCTCTTAGCAGACATGGTTTGGTGCTATCACCACTGCTTTCCAAACAGGTAAAAGAGGGGGCACCAGGTATCTGGGACACAGAGCCAGTGTCCTTAACCCAGGTATTTACATACTAAAATACTGTTTTATATTAATGGCTTCCCTTTATGACTCTTTTCTGGTATTACCAGAATATTATAGTGATCTTAAAATTATACACGAGTTATCTTCTGTGAACTTTATTTCTATATTACAATTGGAATGTTAAACAGAAGGAAATTATAGACCTGAATTAAAATGGACTGAGAAAGTAGTGCTAAAAGTCATGAATGAAGATCCACAAGGGATGTTAAGACATCAGCCTTACTTTCACATATAAAGTGGGAGAATGACACACGGTTTACAATGCAGTGGAAGAGAGGTTTTAGGATCAGTATGCCTGGTTTGAATCCCATGGAGCCAATGTTAGCTATAAGACCTTAGCAAGTTCATCCATTTATAAGTGGCTTTTTGTTTAAGATAATTTTTTATTTCTTGTGTATGAAGGGTTGCCTGCATATGCATATGGTTATCATGTGCATGCCTGGTGCCCACAGAGGCCAAAGAAAGATGCCAGATCCCCTAGAACTGGACTTATAGACAAAAAGCTTCCATGTGGGTGCTGGGAATTCAATTCGGGTCATTTGCAAAAGAAACAAGTACTTTTAACCACCGAATCATCTTTCTAGTTCCAGTAACTTCTTAAGTGAAAATATGTGGGTCTGGAGAGAGAGCTCAGTGGGTAAAAGTGCTTGCTATGCAAACATGAGGTTCAAATTCCCAGAACCACATAAAAGCTGGACGGTGCAGCATAAGCGACTAATTCCAGCACCCCTACAAGGAGCTGGGGAGTGAGACAGGTGAGTTCCCAGGAGCTTGCGGACTACGGAACCTGGCAGACGCAGTAGGAAAACAACAAAGAGACCCACCTCCAACAGGGTGAAAAGCGAAACACTCAAGGTTGTCCTGACCTACACACATGTGCTCACATTCACTTACAACACACACACACAATTTTTTTTTTAATGGGGACAGTCACATTTCCTTCTCTATTTGGGATTACCACTAAGAATCACTAACAGTACACCTAGAGATCTGCATATTGTCTTTACAGGCATTGTGCCCCACAGGTACACTATTAAGATAACCTAAAATCCAAAGACACGGTTGTACATTATAGAGGAAAGAAAGAGCTAGGAATGTGATACATAAAAATTGTTGCAAAAATGGACAAATTAAATACAACCTGTGATGGTTACTATCAGCTATCAACTTGAAGAGATCCAGAAACACCTGGGAAACAGGTCTCTGGGCATACATGTGGGGGATTACCTCAATTAGGTTTACTTCAAGTGGGAAAAAAAATCTATCTACTATGGCAGCACAATTTCCTGGGCTGAGATCCCAGACCACACAAACAGCAGAGAGCCAGCTGAAGAGAAGCATTCATTGCTCTTTGTTTCATGACTGTGGATTTGATGTGACCAGCTGCTTTGAACTCCTGCTGCCTTGACTACTCCACTACGATGGACTGTACTGTACCTTGAGCTGTGAGCTGAAATAAATCCCTTTCTCCCTTGAGTTGCTTTTATCAGGATATTATCACAGGAAGAGGAGAAAAAACTAGGACATATACCTTGTTGAAAAAGAACCTGGAACATCATATTCATCACCATCCACCACAGTAAACTGACTAAGCAGTTTTAATCTTTTTTATATTTACTTGGACATGTAAGAGGGTGGGATTGTGGATATAAAAGAACACTTAGCCAAGAAGACTCTTAACAAGATGAACACAGAATGCTCTCTCAGTTGATAGTGGAGTTCTGAAATGCATTCCATAGCTTCATCACAACCAACACCAAGTACCTCCATTTGCCTCTCAGACAGGGACCACAAACAAAGGAAGGCTGAGAAAGCATCAGTGAGTTCATACAGACATCTATTGAAGACCACAGAAAATTTTAAGCCTTCTTATAGCAAAACTGTATTTTTTCATAAGGCAAAGTGGGTCTTTCAGCAAGATGGAAACAGCAAAGAGAAGGGTGATGCCCTTAGAACCAGAGCAACTCTTAACTTTTCTGGGTATTCATGCTAAAATTAGAGGTAGGATTAAGAGAGTAATTCCCATTGATTTGTTGTTCTAAATCCCTACCTGGGGACCTCCCTTCCCCATGTTACCCTTCTTTATCTTCATCATCAAACCAGAGGTGGGATACAATCAAGAGAACACCAAGTGAATGGTTTCATACACGTAAAATAATATACATCACATACACACCTCTGATGCTGAATCAAACAAGATGCCTCTAAAGACAGCTAAACCCCTAAATAAGCCTTAATTTAAATCAATGTAACAGATAAACTTTAAAGTCAATTACTTAAAAGCAGTGTTGTGTTCTTGAGAAATAAAGGACCTAGTCTACCCTGTCTGATATTTGTTTCTTGCTTATTTTGATCATTATGTATATGAGTGTTCTGTCTGTCCATATATAAGTGCATCCATGTGGTGCAATGCCTGAAAGGTCAGAAGAGGGTATCAGATCCCCTGGTACTGGAGTTATGATTAGTTGTTAGCTGCCATGTGGGTGCTGGGAACAACCGAGACACTCAACAAGAGCATCTAGTTCTCTGCCACTGAGCCATCTCTCCAGCCCTCCCTTCCTAAATATGTAGAAAAACAAACTCTAGTCAAGGAAACATAGCACCAGGTTCCACATCGACATAAAACTGAACAGGTGCATTCCACTCTAGTTACTCTCACTGCAATCTGGAAAGAACTAGAAGCAGCCAGCAACTGCACACTGAGAAGCAAATGACAGCCAGGGATACTTAGTGAGACACTGTCAATAAAAACAAAACAGAGTTACTAGAAACTGCTAAGTTTAGCCCTAGTGAGTCTGCCAGTGCCCCACTTTCAAATCTCTACCTTAATAACACACTCAGAATCTTGAGTGCTCAATCATGGACTAGTTCACTGCTTAGGTCTCACACTGGCCACCACTGGGTGGTATACAAATGAGACATAGAGCAACTTCAGAAGCTCTGAAAACTGGGGCTGGAGAAATGGCTCAAGTGGTTAATAGCACTCACTGCTCTTACAGAGGGCCAGAGTTCGATTTCCAGCCACCAACGTTAGTTAACAACTGCCCATAACTGCAATTCCAGGGGATGCAATGCCCTCTCCTGACCCCCATGGGCACTGCAGGACACAGGTGCACTTACATATATGCAGGCAATACACTCACACACATAAAATAATAAAGTATTTTAAAAGCTCCAAAACAGAACCAAAATTAGAACCATAACCCACACAGGCTGACTGCAACTTGTAATCTGAACCCAGCTAGGTAGAGGGCACCTAAAACAAAATGATCAGCCTTCTCCACAGGACTTAAACAAGGCTTGGAGTCCATGACACATCCCACAATTGCTTGGCATATTAAAACCAAGAAAATCAATTCATATGAGGATAGAAAATACCAATACCAAGACTGACAAAGCCGTGAAATTATCTGACAGACTTCTGAGAAGTTTATTATAAAAATGCTCCACAAAGGGTAAACACTCTTGAAAAGAATGAAAAGACAGAATGTGTCCAAGAAACAGGAAATATTAGTCAACATACTGGATGGGTTCCCAGCAGACTGCAGATATCAGGAAATTGTCATTGCTCATAACACAGATCAATCGCAATTATTCTATCTGAATAACTCAGAGAAAAGACACTGAACAGAATGAAGAGAGGCTCAGAAACCTGTGGGAAGATATGAGGCCTACATCAATGTCACTGGTACCCTAGAAATGAAAATTTAACAATTCCTGCAGAAAAAGAATTTGAAGAAATCATGGGTAAGAATTTGGCAAATCACATAGACCCTCAGATGCAAAATGTACAGTGAACCTCTAATAAGGCAAACACCCCTACCCAAAAACAGTCTCTGGATATATCATAACTGCTAAAAGTCGAAGACAAAGGAAAAAATTCTCAAAAATAGCCTTAAAATAACATTACTAAAAAATTAATTAATAATAAATAATAAAGTAATTAATAATATTACTTACAGGCCAGTGACTCTCAACTACAAATTATGTTGTCCTTCAAAGTCTATCTTACAAAATTTGAAGGCATCTATTCAAGTCAGTATTTGAGGAGGTGGAAGGTTGCTGGACTCCAGTGCGTAGAGGCCAAAGATTAATGAATCCACAAAACACCCCTAGGTTCTGTTTTTAAGCAGCAGCTCATTTCACGCATTACAATACAAATTTCTCAAAGTGAAAGGACACCATAAAACACGCCTTGCATGCACTAATCAAAGGAGAGCTTGATGATGTTTAATTTCAGATAAAGCAGACTTCAGAGCAAAGGACCAGGACAAAGAGGGACCTACGATCATGATAAAGATCAATTCAGCATTGAATTCACAGTGATCCTGGATATATCTGGGGTTTCAAAATATACAGAACAAGTTGACAGAACTGAAAAGAAAAGAAAAGCATGTAAGACTATCATTACAGTGAGATTTTAATATTCCAGTTTCAGAAACAGATAAAGTACACAGAACTGAACACTATTAACCAACTGTGGCTGGCATTTCTAGTAAAATCCATCAATAACATGAGATATCCACCAAGATAAAGATTTTAAAAGACATAGCACAAATACGATAGATCTTGAAAAATTATACTCATACAGGCATGCTCACTAACAATAACAAAATTGAATACAAGTCTTTAACATAATAGTATCTTCAATCATTTAAAAATAAAATACATATTATTTATGTTTTTACTTTGTATGTATGAGCACTTTGCCTGCATGTATGTAAATGCACCTGTGAATGCATTGCCTACAGAAGCCAGAAGAGGGCATCAGATCCCCTGCAACTGGAATTCAATTCCCGACACTGTGAAAGGAAAGGAGAAGACTCCTACCAATGCCACGCGAATGTGAAATACTAACCAGAGGAGTCTCATAACTATTGAAGAAACTGATTTTGAACTAAAACAAAAGCTTCTAAAGAAGCAAAAAAGTGTTTAGGTGGTATCAGTTAATTTACTCATTGCCGAGACAAAATGCCTGACAAAAATCAACTTAAAGAAGGGTTTACTGTGACTTTAAGTTTGAGAGACTACAGGTCATCATGCAGAAGAGACAATGGCGACAGAATCACAAAGCTGCTGGTCACACTGTGACAAGTCAGGAAGCAGCAAACATGAATTGAACACTGCAGTTCGGCTCCCCTTTCTCCTCTGCATTCAGTCCAGGACCTCAACCCACAGAATGTGGCTGTCCACATTTGGGATGGGGGTTGTCTTCCTAACTCAATAAATTCAATCTTAAAAATCCCTCACAGACATGCCCAGAAGTTGTTTCCGGGGGGTTCTATTTTATTTATGTGTATATGTATGGGTCTGTGTGAATGAATGCCACAAGTGTGTGGATGTCAGACCCCCTGGAGCTGGAGTTACAGGCAGTTATGAGCAACTATACATGGGTGCTAGAAACTGGTCCTCTCCAAGAACAACAAGTACTCTTAATTGCTGAGCCATCTCTCTAGCCCTCCAGGGCCAGTCTTAATCCTGTCAAGATGACTGGAGAGATGGCTCAATGATTAAGAGTACAGGCTGCTCTCAAAGAGGATCCGGGTTCAGCTAACAATCATCTGTAACTTCAATTCCAAAAGACCCAACTTGTTCTTCTGGCCTCCACAGGTATTACATACATGTGGTACATTTACATACACGCAGGCAAAAAATAAAACACTTGAAGACATAAAACCCAAAAAGTCAACAAAATTAGAAAAAGACAAAAACACCAATTCAGTGTAAGTTCTTCTACAAAACATAAGTATGAATACTTGCCAACATATTTTTAGACTGTGTTACCCAATAACAAAATCAGACAATAAAAAATTAAACTACAGACCTTTATGAATAGAGACACAAAAGCTGTCAAATTAAATGAAGCAAAATATTAAAAGAGAACATTACAATGAAGTAGAAGCTTATGTTAAGAAAGTAAGGTTGACTCAATATATGATGAAACACAGTTTATGACAGGAATGCAAGGTGGCTCAATATTTTAAAAAATAAGCCAGAGGACTCAGGTTGTAGCGTAGTGGTAGGTAGGGTGCTTGTGTAGCATGCACGAGGCTTTATCTAGATCCAATCTCCAGCACTGGGAAGGAAAAAAAAAATTACATGCCTATAATCCCAGTGGTTTGGCAGGAAAATCATTTCAAGATCCAATCCAGCCTAGGCTACAAAATCAATTCTTCTAGGCAGCCTAGGCCACAAAGTAAAAATGTGTCCCCAAAAAATCAGCAAGAGGATGGATGTATGCCTTTAATCCCTGCACCCAGGAGGCTGGGGTAGGTGGATCTCTGTGAGTTCAAGTCCAAACCTGGTCTACATAAGGAGTTCCAGGCCAGCCAGGGCTTCATAATGAGACCCTGTTTCAAAAATAAAATTAAATTAAAAACAGGGGAAAAAAAAAAATCAGGCATGACTAGAGCTGAAAGCACTGGCTGTTCTTGTAGGAGATCCAGGTTCAAATACCAGCACCCACATGGTGGCTAACAACCATCCCTAACTCCAGTTCCAGGGAATCTGATGCCCTCTTCTGACCTTCATGGGCATTACACAACACAGATGCACTTACACGCATGCAGGCAACACACTCAGATATATAAAATAAAAATAAAATGAAATAAAAATTTAAAAGCCTGGCAAGATGTCCCATGCCTTTAATTTAGGGACTAGGGAGGCAGGGGTAGGTGGATTTCTGTGAGTTAAAGGTCAGTCTGGTCTATATAGCAAGTTCCAGGACAAATGAGGCTACACTGAGACCTTGTCTCAATGCCTCACCATCACCAAAAAAAGGGAAACAATGTAGTTTGTCAAAACAATGTTAAAAGAAAATAGTCATGTCAACTTATATAAGAAAAAGTACCAGAAACAATGTAATATTCATGATGTACACTGTCAGCAAACCAGGAATAGAACACAGTATCTTCAATGGATAAAGAGAATCTACAGAAAAACCTACTGTTGACATTTACTTAACTCAGCATTTTTTCATAATGACAGAAAACAGTAAGGAAACTGATTCTTCGCTGGGGTCCTAGGCAGTACATTCTGGCTAAAAGACGCATATAGAGCAGAGTTTGGCAGAGCACTGCGCAATTCCAGCACCTAGAGGCGGACGCAGAAGGATTGGGAGATTGAGCTCAGCCTAGGCTACAGAATGAGACCATGTCAAGTAAGTGGAAACCAAGATTTTAAAACAAGGGTATATGTCCATTCAGATGGCAAATAAATAAATGCTGATGAGGACATGGAGAAATTAGAATAATCGCACATCATTACTAGGAACATAAAGTAACAGAGATTTTATTGAAAAATAGTTCTTAGAAACAAGACCAAGAATCAAGGAAACATGAATGCTTTGATGTATCAAATTTAACATGAACATTAAAAATTATTTATTTATGGCCAGGCATAGTGGCCTTTAGTTACCATAGCACAGAGAAAGAGGTAGGCAGACAAGCGAACTCTGAGTTCAGGGCCAGCCTGGTCTACATAGTGAATTCCAGGCCAGCTGGGACTACAGGAAGACCCTGTCTGGGGGAAAAAAAAAAAAAAAGAGCAAAAATTTTCATTTATTTATTTCATATGTGTATGCATGTGGGTACTAGTATGCCACAAGGTATATGTACAGGAAATAGCCTTGGGGCAGGGGCTGTTCTTTCTTTCCACCACAAGGGAATCAGGGGATGGAACTCAAGCCGTCAGGCTTGGCAGCAAACACATTTATCTGTTAAGCCATCTCCCTGGCCCTTTTCATGAAATTTTTAAAGAGACTTTTATGGACTGAATTATACATACCTTCTCCCCACCAAAAATTTGTAAAGTGAAGTCCTAATTCCCAGCATTTTCGAATATGACCTTATTTGAAGAGCCTTTATAGAGGTGATAAAAGCTAAAATAAGGTTCTTAAAGAAAATCTTAAGGCAATGTAACTGCTCTCCCTATAAAAAGGATATTTGTGTGCATGCTTCTAATCCCAGCACTCAGGAGGCAGAGGCAGGTGGAACTCTGGGAGATCACGGTCAGCCTGCTCTACATTCTAATAATGAATTCCAGAGCAGCTGGGGCTATAGGGAGACCCTGTGTCAAATAAATAAATAAATAAATAAATAAATAAATAAATAAATAAATAAATAGGAAACACAGAGCACAGTGAGAACAGCACTTGAAGAGCAGTTAGGCTGCCACAAGCCAAGGAACTACCACAAATGAGAGGAGAGGCTTCAAACAGCTTTCTTTCACAGGCCCCAGGAAATAGCAAGCCTGAGTTTGAGACCCAGAACCCACACAAGTATGAGAACCAACTCCCACAAGTCATCCTCTGCCTTCCATATATGCCCTGTGGTACACACACACAAACACGAATAAAGAAAAAAAATTCCCATGTATATTTGTCAGACCATGTACTCAAACCTTTGCCTGGAAAATATACTTAGTTATTTCCATCTTGGGCAACACCAGGCCCCATCAGCATTATGATGCAGGTGACTAACCATAGCTGAGACTTGTTTTCTACTAAACTCCGGAGACATCACTAGTTCCTTTTCCCACAGGACCCCAGAACTTGCTCTTTATTCTAGAACCAGTTCTTTTACATAATCAATGGCTTAATGTTCACTTTGGGGGAGGTATTCCTTTTGATATTTTAGAAAGACTTACAGGGGGCTTCTTTTGATTAGGGAGCAGCAGGGAGACAATCAGGAGGATGTTAGGATGTTCTCTTTGAGAACTTAAGATTTAAGAAATGGGGTCTCTTGAGAAAGTACAGTATAGGGAAAAGGATGGAAATAAGGCTGGGCAAGTCATGTATTCTACTAGGCTTTCCCACTGCCTCCAGGCCCCTCCAGGCCCTGCTGTGTCACACACAATGCCCCAAGGGCATGTGAAGACTCACACTTGCCGAGGCAGCGCAGGATGGAGTGTTCCAGTTCCTGTCTGCATGCTACACATCTGTGGGAAAACAAGCCTCCCTAACTCTCCAGAAGCAGGTCCTCCAAAAGTTCATTTCCTCTTATCTGCCACATTCATTCAAATCTGATATTCACAGTGCTGTACAATCATTAAAAACTAAATCATTAGAAGCCGTTTAACCCCTGCTGACACACAGTACGAGAGAATGTTACCCAGAGAACTGGAAAGGAACCCCCACTTCCCATCTCTTGGTAGTGTACACAGGGATAAAGATGACAAGAGTAAAGAGGCAGCCGCAGTCTAACGCTAACCGTCCAGGGCAGATGCACAAAGCAGCACCTCACAGAGCTCGTCGCAGGCCCAGACTCTGTGACGTCAGGAACCTCACATAAAATGGCTTACAAGGCACGTGGCAGAATGAAGAGGGGCAGGGGCAGAGGGAGGCAGGACATGCTCGTGCCTGCTCTTCTGCATACTCCTATGAGCACTAACTACCACCGAAACAGCTTGTTTCAGCCTCTATCTACTGCAGCCTCCAGAACAAGACTCAAGCGCTCTTGCGCTGGCTAGCTCGCTCTCCCCTCAATCTCTCCTCCATGCACCCCACCCCAGCATTTTTAAAGCTCTTTCATTCCTAGAGCCCCTGTGTGAGTCTCCACACTCAAACCCCATAAATGAATCTCTAGTGCTGTGAGACTGGCTGAACCTGACTTGGGCAAGAATGATTAAAGTTGGGAGGTGATGAACTTGTTCTATCACAGAATGTATTAGATATACACACACACACCAACAGAATATGGATATATATCTCAAGCACTGTTTTAAGGGCCATAGTAGGCATGACCTATTTAATGCTCAAAGTAAATAAGGTGGTTGCTATTATCATCTCCACGTTAAAAATAAGGAAAATAAGGCTCTGTTCAGGGCTGATGAGATGGCTCAATGGATAAAGGTGTTTGCCACCAAGCCAGTAGCCTGAGTTAGATCCTGAAGACCCACAAGGTGGAGAAAACAGACGCACACAAATTGTCTGACCACTAGTTACTACATAACAAACACATACATCCCAAATAAATGTAGAAGGAAAAATCTGTATAGAGATCACATAACTAGACCCCCCAACTATAAAGTAGTAGCACAAGATGACAACCCCAAGTCTTCCCTTAAAGGTTATATGTTTCTGGCCAAACAAACTCCAAGGCTTCTCAGGGCCTCACATACTTCCTGGGCTGTTCATAATGCTCCCAGCTCGCCACAACATGTGCTTGCTTTGGTCTCACAAGTCACTCTAAGAAGTCCCCTTCCCTTTGTGCATGCCGCTGCTTGTCTAACAAAACAGTGTTACCCTGTGGAGTGCCCCATATTTTGGGCGTGGCTAGCTGCTTTTCCTGTGGTGTCATTTAATTTGTCCCCCATCATCCATATTTCTTGTAAACTCAAAATCAGATTGAAATAGAATATAGTCAAACCTCTTTTTAGGCAGGACTATTTTGACTATGGTATTATGCATTGCCTGTATCCAATCAGGAGTCACATAATGTCTGGTTCTTCCACTCTCTGTGATCCTAAGATTAATCAGTGGAATCAAAGCCTAATCCTTCCATTATAATGGGAATCTGGACTATAAGAGCAAAATTATTACTGTCTACAGTAAGGCTTTGGCACAGGATAGCCAGCATACCCAATGTGCACAGCTAAAATATATCTACCAAAAGGGAAGGAGTAAACGTGCTGATCAGGTCTGAAGTGACAGGAACTGCCTGTTCCTGTCTCTTAAAAAGCCATTAAAAGAAATCTGTCTGGGACTGGAGGACAGCATTGTCTGCTCTTACAGAGGAGCAAGGTTTGAATCCCAACACCCACATGGTAGCTAACAACTGTCTTTAACTCCAGGTACTGGGGATCTAACACCCTCTCTGACCTCTGTGGGCACTGTACAGTACAGGTGCACTTACATACATGCAGGCAATACACTCATACACTTATACACATAAAAATAATAATTTTTTAAAAAACCTGTGTCCTAGTCAGGCACAGTAGCACATGCTTATAATCCCAGCACTCAAGAGGTTGAGGCGGGAGAATTGCTGAGTTTGAGGCTAGCTAGGTTACAGAGTAAGATCTTGCCCACGCCACCAAAGAAAAAGAAAAGTTTTTTTTTTTAATTACTTGTGTTGATCAATGTCAAACAATAAAAATTTTGAGAGGGAATCAAAGCTGAAAAAATTCTGAATTCTAGCTCCAAGCTCTTCCACATTCTTGCCAAACTGTTCTAATGTGTTTGCTCACTTGAAATCAAAGACAATGTCACTAACTTGGTGATACTTCAAGAGACTTTGGGACACATGCATATGACCTTAGCACTCAGGAAGCTAAGGCAGAGGGTAAAAAGTTCAAGACCAACCTGAGCTGAGTTACCTGAAGATTTTAGCTCAGAGAGAGAGACAGAGAGGGAGGGAGGGAGGGAAGGAGGGGAGAGAAGAAGGAAGGAAGGGAGACAGACGATGGGAAGAGTAAAGTGAATTATGAAGAAAAAATTGACAAAATTAGAAAAGACAAACATTTGTTCTATTAAATTTTACCAAGAATAAGAGAAAACGCAAGAAACCTTGAGAGAAGTCACACAACCTTGATGAAAACCCTGCCACTAGCCACAGCACGAGGCTAACACAAGTGGTGGATGGAGCTATTTCATTGAAGGCTGTATTCTACTAGATGTGATTCCTAAATAGATCGTATTAAATTGTATTTAATATAGTCAATCCTAAAATAGGGACTCAAACTTGTAATCTTAATTCACCTGGTTTGGGGACCACTCCTCAAGCTAATGAATTTCCTAAACTAATTATTACTCTAAATCAGGGAAAGATGTAGTTTAACCTCTAAGTCACCGTTTCCATCCATAAAGTATATTTTTATGATATAAGAAAAAACTGTTTAGCATATACCAAGAAACTAATCATTCTTTCAAATATTAAATACCATAATATTGTTAAGAAGACAGAACTGTGTAAAATATTCTGAGCACAAATTATTTGATTTCAACCATGGGACCCTGAAGAGTCAAACATCAGAGCAACTTCCTTCTGCTTACTGAAGGAAATCTCTGAATCATAGTGTGCATTTTGATAAGGGATCTGGTTTAGTGACTCAGCAAATTCATTCAGAAAACTAATCTGAAACACACAAAATAAAGTGCCCTTTATTTTTATATTCTAACTACTGAGCAGTTTCCCTATACCACTGCTCCAGGGTAAGTTATAAACTCTCAAAGGGGTCAACAAGATGGCTCAGCAGGTCAAGATGCTTGCCATCAAGCCGAATGACCCAAGGACAATCCTCAAGGCCCACATGGTAGGAGAGAACTGACTTCTGAACGCTGTTGAACACACACACTGAATAAATGCAATTTAAAATTTTCTAAAAAAATTTTTAGTCAGGCTTGAAATTCATTATGTAGGCCAGGCTGGCCTTGATTTCTTAGACATTCACCTGCTTCTGCCTTTTGAGTGCTGGGACTAAAGGGGTATACTACCACACTCAGCTAAAGTTTTTTAACAAGGAACTTTAAGGGGATGGAGAGGTGGCTCAGCAATTAAGAGCACTGGCTGTTCTTGCAGAGGAACTGGGCTTGATTCCCAGCACTCACATGGTAGCCAACAACCATCTTTAATTCCAGATCCAAAGAACAACATGGGTGCACTTACATACATGCAGGCAATACACTCATACACATAAAATAAGTACACTCATACACATAATATAAAAATAAATAAGAGATATTTTTAAAAGAAGAAAAAACTTTCAGAGCCCATGGTCTGGAAGAGTAACGGTTATTTTCTCTGACCTTTAACTACTGGGGCTTCACACCTCACCATGACATCATCATTACCCTGTGGAAACGGCGGACACAGGCCGCCGTGCTATACAGTATGTTTTATATATAATCACTGCGATGCCACCATCTGAGCAGAAGGAAGCAGAGCAACATTTTAAAATAAAGCATTCAGTAGCACATATTTGTCTTTTAAAAATTCTGCCAAGGAGGCCATGTCATATTAATTCCAACAGGCAACTAAGAGCAACAAGATCCTGCTCAATGGAGCTGAGTGGCAGAGAGCACAGTCATTCTCAACTGCTGGGCGTTTTAAAACTATTTCAAAGAGCAGATTTTTTAAAGATATCATGCTCATACAAAGAAAAATTCATACCACAGAAAGAAGGATTTTGTGTTCTAGTGTACCTAAGAGCTGACAGAAGGAGAAAAATCTTTGGAAAAACAACACCAGGCTCAGATAGTAAGATCTTAGCTTAAAATATAGAAGTTCTTACCTCCCATTGTAAGTGGGGTGGGATATTTCGTATCTGAAGTTTCCGAACCCTGCAGAAGAATTAAAATGTTTTAAGGAACAAAACATAAAAGCAAAACACACTAATAGCCAACATGGAAGCTTAGAAACTACTTAAAAATATGAATTTTACATCAAAATATAATAAAGAAAAATTAAAAGCTAACCACAAGACATGAGCTGAAACTACCGCACCTGGCATTATTGAATGATCATGACATTTCAAAATGTTATTTTGTCTGATGACTATATATTTTTTAATACTTGTTTTTATTTTATGTGTATGTCACAGTGTCTACGGAGATCAGAAGAGGGCATCAGATCCCCAGGAACTGCAGTTATAGATGGTTGTGGGTGCTGGGAATCAAACCTGAGTCCTCTGCAAGAACAGTCAATGCCCTTAACAGCTGAGCCATCTCTCCAACCCCCTTTAGTTTTTAGTATTTGAAACCATTTTCCTCAAATTAAGTCTCCCAGGGTACAAAGCCTTTGTCCAGATGTTTGTACTCTGAGATCACAGCCAAGAGGTCCACGAATAGAATTCAGAGAACTTAGAATTGGAGGAAGGAGGCAAGACTCCTATTTTCACTGTCCCCGACTATAAAATTCAACATTTTATTTAATCTTTAATTGGTAATAAGCCACAGAATTCCAGTACCTGTAATTTTCATGTCAATAAAAAACATCATTCCATGCCACATTAAGTTGCAATAGATCCTTAAATATCACCTGTACTCCGGGCCATGAAACTTAGATGTGCTGCCAGATTACCACCCCTCCCCCGCACACACACACACTGACAGGATCTCATGTAGGTCAGCCTAGGATGGCCCTGAACTTCTGGTTCTCCTGACTCTACTTTCTCAGTGCTAGGGTTACAGACATGTACCATTGTGCCGGGGTTACGCAATGCCGGAGATGAAACCAGGGCCTCGTGCATACTGGGAAAGCACCAGCTGAGCTACATCCCAGACCCTGATACTTTTATCAAAAAGCACATATTATCATATTATGAGTTCTGACAGTTCGCTATCTTATATGGGTTTCTTGGTGGTGGTGGTGTTGTTTTTGGAGACAGGGTCTCTCATTCTGTAGCCCAGGTTGGCCTGAAACTCACTGTGTAGCTCAAGCTGGCCTAGAACTTACAGCAATTCTCCCGCTTCAGCAGGCTTAAGCTAGCATACCAAGCTTTCCTAACTGTATTTGGAAACAGTCTAGGACTGGAAAGATGGCTTAGTTGGAAAAGTACCTGTTCACAAACATGAAGGCTGGACCATAACCTGCAACGACCATGTAAAAAGCTGAGCACACTGGCACATACCCATCTATAAACCAGTGCTGCGGAAAGAGACAAGAGAATCCTGGCCAGTTAGTTTAGCTGAACTACCAAGTTCCAGGTTCAGTGAGAAAACCTATCTCAAAAGAGCAAGTCAACCAGGTGTGGTTTAATCCCAGCCCTTGGGAGGCAGAGGCAGATCTCTGTGAGACTGAGGCCAACCTGGTCATACTTAGTGAGTTCCAGTTGGGGCTACAGGGAGTCCCTGTTTCAAAAAAAAAAGAGTAAGATGAAAAAAGATCAAAGATGACACTTTGACTCTACACATACAACACACACACACACACACCCCAATAAAATTCAGCCACAGGGAAGCTGAGGGAGGAGGATCCTGAGGTTGAGACCAGCCTGGGCAACACAGAACAGCTGCTCAATAAAACAGAACAATACAAACAAAACCGAGCAACCGAGTGTGATAAATCACGAAAATAATTCAATGACTTAACATACAAAAGTAGTTAACTTCCCTTCTCCAACAGCCACAAAGTTTCACAGAAGTTTCACAGCAGAACACCAGGTTAGACCACACAATCAAACAAAGCAAATCATCAGGGACAGCATGCCAAAGAAGTGGTAAGAGAAAGTGTCAATTTAACAAACAGACAAAAGCACCATCTAGTTAGAATTTATACAGGAAATGGTATTTTGTTCAAAACTAGTTCATGGTCCAGGCATCATGGAATAGGCCTTTAGTCCCAGAACTCAGGAGGCTACGGCAGAAGAATCAAGAGTTCCAGGCCAGCCTGGACTACATATTGAGTCAGACTGAAAACAAAACAAAATAAAAATAACTCAGGCACAAAACTGGCATTACTTTCCTATAAAAATATTGAGTATATAATGTACAGCTGGGACAAAGATCAGCGGGTAAAACACCCACCTCACAAGCATGAGGACCTGAGTTTGAATCTCCAGAATCCTGTAAAGCTAGGCAAGGCAGTACATATCTGAAATCTCAAGTGTTCCTATGGCAAGATGGGAGATGGAGACAGAAGAATGTCCAGAAGCTTGTGAGCCAGCTGGCCTCATGTATGCAGCATTCTAGAATACAGTCCCTGACTCAACAAGATGGAAGGGGAAGATGAACTCCAGGTTGTTCTCTGACCCCCATATGCATACCTGCACTCACACACATTCCTGTGTGTCCCCAACTTACATCCTAATAAAGCTTTCTAATTATACACACACACACACACACACACACACACACACACACACGCAATCACACAGTTCGGGTGAAAGCTTTGATGAAGATTCATGCTTTCTGTATTGTGATTTCTTAGCAGTCTGAAATATAAAATAGAACTTCTTGCTTATTTTTTCCTTAAGTCACATATAATAAATATATATATCACATATATATATATAT
The DNA here is from genome assembly GCA_035773235.1 of Eospalax fontanierii. Lineage (NCBI taxonomy): Eukaryota > Metazoa > Chordata > Mammalia > Rodentia > Spalacidae > Eospalax > Eospalax fontanierii. Next base: position 31,909,823 of record CM069528.1, on the reverse strand, counting down.
CAGTTCTGAAATCTATCACTTCAGTCAACATAAAAGTTACTCACACTGTAAATATTTATCCTGGGTAACTAAGGAGATGAGAAATATCTGCTACACATATGCAAATATGGACCTATTTCATGCAAGCATCTGACACAGGGAAGCCTGGCAGCAGAGTTGAAAAACTGAGTCTCCACCCCCAACTGGACTCACTGAGGAGAATGTGTATTACCATAAAAATTTCCCAAAAGTCTTTATGTAAATGTGCATACATTTTGTGTTCATATTATAAAAATAAAAAATTTCTTGGAAGCTCTATGAATATTTAAGATTTTATTTTTAATTATGTGTGTGTGTATGTGTGTGTGTCTACATGGGGATGTGTTTATACAAGCTCAGGCCAGAAGTGTTAGATCCCCTGGAGCTGGAGTTACAGGTGGTTGTGAGCTGCCTGACATGGGTGCTAGGAACTTAACTCAAGTCCTCTGGAAAAGCAGTATGTACTTTTAACTGCTGAGCCATTTCTCCAGTCCCAAGATATTCTTTAGGGTACTATTTTTGAGAAACAGCAATGTTTCTAAAGACATTCTTCAAAAGTACTTACAGCACTTCATTATTTATTGGAAGTTATTCCAGAATAATCATTTTCCTTAAATGACTGTCCAGTTTCCAGCATTTGATTCCTTCAAATTTCATTTTAAGCATACATTGGAACTGTTTCCATTGAGTAGGTGTTTGACATTGAGAATGATTCTTTCCCACTTACCCAGTAATTAAGCACACAGTTTGGCTCCCAACCCTGTGCTCCACACTCTCCCTAGTCAAGAGACAGAAGGTTCAACAGAAAAAGGAATCAACCAAAAGTACAAACTATACTCAGGTGGCAAAGAAACACCAACCTCTGCCAGGAAGAGAGTCTAAGAAATGCAAGCCAGCTCTCATGTGCTTATCAAGTTGACTTCATGATTATAACACTCTTCTCAAGATGACTTCTCTAAGACTTGGTATGGTGCACATCTTTAATCCTAGCACTCTGAGGCAGAGGCAGGTGGATCCCTATTAGACTTTGTGCCAGGCGCTATGACACGAGTCTGTAATCTCAACACTCAAGAGACCCAGTGTTGACTACATACAGAATTGGAAGCCAGCCTGGGATGTAACAGTTCAGTTCAAATATCAGCAAAATAAATTAGTATTTCATTTCCTCCGAGAGCACATATGTCACACATATAGTAATAAGATGTACATTCTATAACAATACAGGATAATAGAGTTACCCTGGGAGCCTGGGAACAGTGCTTGTCCCCAGTACACAGGCAAGTTAAATTAAAATGTGTTATCATGCATGGGCAGGAAAGAAAAAGCCAATGTACCTGTAATCCCAGGCAGGAGACAAAATCAGGAGGGATGGCAAGTTCCAGGCCAGCCTGGGCTACACAGAGAGAACTCGTTCAAAACACAAAAACTCCAAAACAGGAAGAAAAATACAGATTAATAGATTTGCCACCCAGAAACTCCTGGCAGTTTCAGAGAGTTTCTTCCAGCTTCCATAAAGAATGGGAAAACAACCACGATATAGTCCAAGATGAAAACCAGAAAAGTCACTAAATTACTTAAGTATTCATTATTTTAAAATAAAAACTTCAATGCAATCTATGTATAAACTAGCCATATAGTATTTTGGAGTTTTCATCTCTGAGGGAAAAAAATGGGAAAACTCGGAAGTTTAAAAATATTTTTAAAACTACTGTGAGGAGTTAGGGCCAGTCATAACTCGGTGGCACAACATGTGCCCAACATGCTGAAAGGCCTGGATTCAGTCCCCAACAATGAAAAACAAATCATACTCTGGAGTGTTCATTATGCAAATTCAATATGCTACTTAGAAAAACCAGTTTAATCACAGTATAATGAGATGAGAGGGTCACGCAAATTCTAAGTAGCATCTTTAGTAACTGATAGAACTATCTGATTTCTTGTAAATCTTTCAAATTGACACCAAAGAAGAAAAACAAGTAAGATGAGTCTCCATATACACATTCCCAGCTCCAATTATCAAGTCTGATCTGGATCATGCTGATTCTACACACAGCCTCCTCCACTAATTCCCACTCAGGTACATCATGCTGAAGTACATCACAACCAACTACAAGACCTTATTTCAACATACCACAACTGTAACACTGTATCTGAGAGTGATTGGGAAAACTCAAAACTCACTAGTAGATACCCACCCAATGTTAACTTCTTGTTGCTCAGAACTGTCACCTTCAGATGGTTTGTTCACATCAAGAGCTAACAATGTACACACAGGCATCTCCCTATTCTGTTTCCTTTGCCATTTATTTGACACAGTCCCAGGTCATAAATACTGTTATCTACTTCTGGACTTTGCCTATGGCCTCCCCTCTGTGTCACCTCAATAACTGCCTACTAAATTGAATATTACCTATACATGGCCTAAAACACCCATAAGCCCACCTAAAATACCTAGAAACAAAACAACCGAAGTGGACATGGTGGAGTGCTACTGTAATCCAGCACTGAGAGGCAAAGGCAGAAGCTCAGAGTCAGAGCTAGCCTAATCTACATAGCAATAGCCTGCCTGCACCCCCCAGCTCCCACTAAAAGGGAGGGAAAGCCTGAGGTTTGTCACCCACTCTTCCTAAGGATGCAATCATCATCTTTGAATTGTTATCATTCCCATGATTTATTTATAATTATATATGTCTCTTAAAAATTACTATCAACTGTCAGACATGGTGACTCATGCTTGCAATCTTAGCACTCAAGCAGCTGGGGAAAGAGAATAGGCCCAAGTTCAAGCCAGCCCAGAACAGAGTGAGTTTCAAGTCAATCTGGGCTACACCCTGTCTCAAAAACCTCATGAAACAAAAAAGACTTCAGACAACTGGATGCAGTGGTTCATGCCTGTAATCCCATCATTCAGGAAGTGAAGGCACGAGGATCAGAAATTCAAGGTCATCCTCAGCTACATGGAGAGTTCAAAGTCAGCCTGGGCAACATGAGATCCAGTCTTAAACCCACCTACCTAACCTGTAACCCCTGTCTGCATTCCCCACGACTTTTTACAAAACGCTGTTATCAAAAAAGAACAAGACGCAGGTTCAGTTCCCAGCATCCACATGTAGTAACTGTCCATGACTCCAGTTCCCTGTGTGAGTCAGCACACATACACATGCAAGCACACACACACACAAATATAATACAAAATTTTTAATGAATAGAACTTAACACTAAATACCTAGTTTGTGCTCGTTTTCCAGATTTTTAAAAAATATAACATGTGTAGCAGCCGTATTTGTTGCTGCTCTTTTCACAACAGCAAAGAAAAAAAAAATCTAAATGTCCCTCAACTGATGAATGGATAATGAAAATGTGGTACACTTAAACAATGGAGCTCTTCTACTCAGCAGTAAAGAGAAACGAAATCATGAAATTTTCAGGTAAATGGAGGAAACTTGAAACTGTTATACTAAGTGAAGGAACACACTCAGAAAAACAGGCAGCGTATGTTCTCTCATTTGTAGATCTTAGCAACAAATCCTTCCATGTGGGTATGTATCCTGATGTAACTGCAGGAACCAGGAAAACGGAACCAAACCATGAGGGTAAAGGGAAGAAGGAGCCCAAGAGTGAGAGTTAATAAGAGACAGGTATCAAGTGGAAACCAGGTAAAGTGGGGACTTGGACTGGGGAGAAAGAGAAGAGATAAATCATGCTTAGCTGGTGTGAAAACCCAGAGGGAAATATATTAACAGTCTACTGAAAAAAACACATACAATGTATGTACATGAGTGCATGTGTATATCTGAAGGCTATATAACAAAACACACAGGGCCAGACCACCTCCCTTTGAGTTGCTGGTCAGGGTAGTCCAAGAGACTCCCAAAATAATATGGGCTATTGTCACAGCCCTTGATTACCTCCCAGAACTTTGAAGGTAAGACCCTATTGCTGAAGACAGGACATACTTTGGACACAGGACTTGGAACAATGGAGCTGGAACAGACCTGGAAGCCTCCTCCCTGAAGACTAGCTCTCACAGTTGTGGAGGATACAGTGCAAGCTGCTAAGGGAGAAAAAAAAAAAAAAAATCAATCAGTGGTCTAACCCCAGCTTTAAAGCCTAATAATCCCAACAATGTCCAGCACAGCAAACTATCTCAATTGGTGCAATAGTGGTACTTTTATCTTGGAGGTAATCAACAGCTACCTAATCGGTCTTAAAGCCTGCTCAATGGGAAGGAACTCATGTGTGGTACTGTAAACATAGCCAAATACACATGGCTGGAGAGGTCACAGATCCTAGAGAGAACCCTACAACTGTTACATCCCTAGACAAACATAATTCTGCACTGTACGCTACAATGTATCCTTGTACTTACAGATAAGTGTACCTCTCACCACTCAAAGAAGCCTCTTTTTGCAACATATGGAGACTATTACAGAGTTCTGGTCAAACACAGAGAATAAGTGTTTGTGAGATACCCAGCCCTAAGTGACATACCTACAACAAAACCTCTAGACCCAAGGCTCACAGAACATAATGGAACAGGGGGTAGAGAGAATACTAAAGCATCCCTCAACTCTCACCAGAGAAGCTTCCTCATGCAACTGAGTGTGATTAACACAGAAAGCCACAAGTGGCCAAAATGTAGAGAATAAGAAACTGCAGAGTATGTGTCCCTGGATAGGACTCCTATTTTAAACCTCTGCCACTAAGAGCTCAGGGACCATTGCAGAAGAGGGGATGGAAAGACTAAGAATCAGAAGTGGTAAATGACTACAAGGGAACAATTTTCCTGGTGGCTGAGAATTTGCTCATATGAACTTACGGCATGCACAAGATCCATGCAAACTCAAACCAGACAAAAACACAGCACAGAACTGGGGAAATGGGTAAGAAGCACCAACCTTAGCTGAGGAACTATTGGCAGCTGATCAGTCCTGGGTGAGAGAGTTGGTTTTCTTTAAGAGAGTGATGCTACATAGACTAATCAGGCTCCAGTGGATGAACCCACACTGAGGAATATCTAGGGACAAAAACTTGACTAGATAGGCCTTAACATATATGACAGAATGTGTGAAATTCTGAGGGGGTGGGCAACAGAGGGGCTGCAGAAAGGGGAGGGTGTCTGATTATCATTAAGATGTATGAAATGAACAAAAATTCAATAAAATATATATTGTAAAAAGAGTAAGTGGCTAGTTCACATCTGTACACCATCCAGATGCACACATTATATTTAGTTCATTTCTAACTATTCTCACCATTTCACATTCACTTTTTCTTTGTAAGTTGGATTAAATTGGAATAAACTGGTTTCTCTAATTGGAGAGCATTCTCCATTTTCTCAATCAATTCAAATCTTGGGAGATGGGGCTAAATGCCGGGCCTCGCTGCAAGAAGAGAATTCTTAAGACAGCATGGTAGCACACATCTGTAATCTCGGGAGGCAGAGGCCAGCCTGAGCTACATAGTGAGTTCCAGGCCAGCCTGGGCTATATACCACACTACCTTGTCCCTCACAAAACATTTGAATATTCTTAAGTACAGCAAGCACAGTAAAAGGCAGGTAAACATTTGATTCTTTCCACTCCACAGTAGATGATAAGAGCACTCACTTATGATGTCACCCACAGTTCTGATGGACAATCCCACTATTAAAGCTGTCCCACCTCACTCCAGCAATAAGCATATTGCACTAGTCCCCTTTGGTCATAAACAGTGCATCAGCGCTTTCATTCGGCTTCTACTGAATTCTCATTCTTATCTCATACCAGATTAGAACTACAAAATATGTACTTTGTTTGGAACAGAAATGCACTATGCACTCATACTGATCATTTCTAATTCAAGTTTTAGGTTACTAGCATTTTGCAGAAAGTTTTTAATATTGCATCTTCCATAGGGTATAAAAATAAAAGCTGATAACTGGTATAAGAAATATTTTTTAAACTCTTTTTTATGTCATTTGACCCTCACTGTCAACACTGTATAAGTTAGGAAACAAAAGCAGTCGTTTTTCTTCTTCCAATACACACAGCTTGTGTGTGGCAGGGACAGAATCCAAGCATTCTGGATCCAGTCTATTCTCTTAACCATAATGGCCACATCCCAATACTAAAGTTACACAGGCACAATTTGAGTGTCTCTGGTCCAAAACCCTAACATCTTCCATAACTGGGAAGTATCTGAAAACTGGCATGACGCCAGTGGAAGCTCTTACATCTGACACTATGCGTGGGGTCGCGGTCAAATGTAGTGATCGGCAACGTGGTAAGATCTAGAACCACCTATGATTAAGACAACCACAGAGGACACATCTGAGAGGATTTTTTTAATTAGGCCAATTGAAATGGGAAGACACACCCCTAAATGTGGGCAGCACTTTCCAGAGGTGGCCCGGATATAGCAAAGTCTGAGAGGGAAAAGCTGCTTGCCTGCTTGACATCGCCTCTGCCAGGGAGCACAACTACCCTCCTGCCTCAGCCTCCCAGCTGCAAACCTGTCCCCCCTTTTGGGCAGGTCATTTTCAGATAAGTCAAACCATGCACTCTTAGCAGTGAGTAGAGTGTGGCCTCTTCAACCCACCGCCTGGTGGCACTCACTGTCAACAGTGCTGGCAACAAACTGTCATTCCAGCTGTACGGAACTCAATCCATGCCCAAAGTAAAATCTGTTCTGCCTGGCTAAACTCAACACTCTTGCCTTCTAATTATACCTCTCTCTCTTACTTGATACAGTTAAGAGCTCTTAAAGGAGCTTTAATAGTTAACAATGGAATCTGCCTTCTCTGCAGTGTCTGGAAACAAAAGCAACCTAGATTCTACAAGTGTTGTTAAATAAAGCAGCCATATTTAATTTAAAATACAAATAACCCCATCAATATTCAGTTTGATCAAACCTGGTATTTGAAGGGATATTTATTCCACCTGAATATTGTTTCATATAGGAAATCTGTACGGGAAATTATATCTAAACATTTCATTGTCCCCAGTCTATAAGAAGCATAATTTTATTGTGGTGTTTTACAGTCACTAAATCACTAAATCACTTTTGTCTAAACTACTATCTCGTCCACTTTCTTTAAAGATTCAGCAAATGTCTTATGAAGACCCAAAATGTATATATTTTTGTTTTGACCCAATTTATATTCTTGCTATAAGTGTTATTTCTAACTGTGATATAAAATGAAATTTCTCTTTTGGGGGGGTAGTCTTTTTGAGACAGGGTCTCCCTGTAGCCCCAGCTGGCCTGGAACCCCCTATGTAGACCAGGCTGACCTCCATCTCACAGATTAGCCTGCCTCCCAAGTGCTAGGATTAAAGGCATGTGCCACCATGCCCTGTGAAAACCTCAGCTTTAAAAAATGTTAGTGTTCCAAGTAGATTGACAGCTGGGAGAATGACTGGCATCACATCCCTGGCCTTGTCACTCAGCGCAGCCAGCTGACCCTGCTGCTGACTTGGCAGTGTCTTATCAGGTCCTCTAGCAAGTGTTGTGTGGCCTCTAACTCAAGGACTCTCTTCCATCATTTCCTCAGGTAAAGTTGCTCAAAGACTTAGCTTTAACTGTTAAGAAAACTAGGAAGGATTCAGAGCTCCAAGTAAAAAGGATCCACCAAATAAATGATATGAGTCAGGCATGATGTTATACCCAACTCCAGTGCCTGTTAATCCCAGCACTCAAGAGGCTGAGGCAGAAGAAATCTAAGATGTAAGCCAGCCTGAGCTACATAGTGAGACCCTGTCTTTAGAAAACAAAAAATTACAGTATAAAGGACAAAAATCCTATTTTAAAAAAAGCTACTCAAGGCAGAAGCCAGCCTGGGGGACATAACTAGACCCCCTCACAAAAAAAAACACATAGTGCCTTGGAAATGGTAGAGTCGATATGGACCTATTGCAGTTTTTCAGGCACCCGTTATGGAAGATACTGATATTGAGCAGCCATAGAAGACCCCTGCAGCAAAATGGCCTTTTCTACTTTGTAGAGTTATGGAAAATACTGATACTACTTACGGTTCAATTTTGCTTGTTACTGTATTACATTAAAAACTATAGTCAGAATCTTACTCTTGAAAGGTTAAACTTATATCTTACCTAAAGCTTTTGATGCCAGATGAGCAGGGGGGAAAATATTCTCTTCCAAAAAAGACAATTTGTCATTTATTTTGATGAAGCAATTTATTGTAGTGAAACAACTTGGGGTGTAATCTAGTGGCAGAGCATTTACCTAGTAAACATTTTAAAAACGTTTTCTATCCCTAACACTACCCCCCTCCCCAAAAAAAGAGAAGCCAGCTAAAAAATTTTGAGATTTCTTGACTTTTAAATATCCCAAGTAACAGGTAGTTACAGCAAATAATAAGTAGAATTTATAATGTGTGAAAGGCCTAAATAGAAATTAATTTGGATAAGACTACTTCCCTGGGTGCAACCCAGTTTGCATGTTACATGATGGAAAAATATTGTTTTCAAAATTAATTATTTTTCGAAATCGGGCTTTGCTATGAATGTCAACTGGCATGGTAGCTTCAGTGGTCCAATACTGATGCTATGAACTTCAATGGAAATGACAGCTTCAGTGGTTCAGTAGTTATGCTATAAACTTCAACTGGAATAGCAGCTTCAGTGGTCCACTACTGAATTAGGGTTGCCAGTGTGGTGTTTGGTTTTCATTTGAATACAGGAAGTGAGATATATCCCAAATAAAGACTTTCTCTTTACCACTTACTGATATGTCTGCCAGCTAATAAAGATGTAAGGTTCCAATTTTTCTAAAACAGTTCCTAATGGTCCACTAATATATATTAAAATAGATAATACAGGAAAGTCAAACTTCATAAGAAATTTCTCTAGGGACTCAGACTCCTAAACTCTTTTAACATCAGAATACAGTAATTAAAATGCTTCTGCGTTTTGGGTATAGTTCTGGAGAACATTTGGCTAAGAACATATAAAGCCTTGGGTTTGACATCCCCACCTCAAGGTCAGTCAAATGTTCTGTCAGCATGCTGTTATCAATCTTTAAACAACAGTACTAGTCTGGGATGTAACCGTAAATCTGCCCATCCATATAATTAAACAGAATATTGAAAAAAAAAGCATATAATAAAAAAGTATGCATTTTGGAGGACTGGAGAGACGGCTCAGTGGTTAAGAGCACTGATTGCACTTGTTGAAGACCCAGATTCGAGTCCCAGCACCCATATGGCAGCTAACAACCATCTGTAACTCCAGTTCCACAGTATCCAATTCCCTCTTCTGACCTTCTTAATCACTACATGATACAGATGCATTTACACACATGCAGTACACTCATACACAGAAAATAAAATTTAAAAATTCTAAAGTATGCATTTAACAACAATAAAAATTTCCCCAAGAAGGGAAAAGTATGTACATACAGACATTAATAGAGAAATAAGGGAGATACAACACTAAAATATTAACCGCATAAAGCCCTGCTAAGCAGGTGGAGAGATGATGGTTCGGCGGTTAAAAGCACTAGCTGCTCTTGCAGAGGACCCAGGGCTTGGTTCCCAACAGCCACAATCATCTGTAGCTCTAGTTCTAGGGGATCCAACACTCTCTTCTGGTCTCCATGGGCATTGCATGACATGGGTGCACTTACATACTACATGCAGGCAAAACAGTCAGAAATAAAAATACAAAAAAATTTTAAGTCCTGCAAGGCTGGGCATGTTGGCACATACCTTTAATCCCAGCACTTGCCTAGCCTGGTCTATATAGCATGTTCCAGACCAGCTGGGACTACAGAAACACCAAACAAAATAGTCCCACTAGACTACTGCTAGAATCACTAGACTGCTACAATTTTCAATTTTTGTGGTAATTTGGAATAAAGTCTTAATTGCTAAAAAGGAAATTAGCCACTTTTTCAGCCTGTACTATAATATCAGAATGAATCCAGAGGAAACCAATTCTAATCTAACAGCTCAAACTAGCATTGTAACATCAGCCCAAGATTCTAAACTAGCAAAAGAAATCAGTTATTTTCAAGACAGTCTTACAGAAGGTCAGTTAAAACGCAAAGAATGAGGCATTTTGAGATTTAGGAAGGAAGGTACACCCAGACTAGAAATGCATCATATCCATGAGACTGACAGATTGCCGCAACAAGTACTCTGAAGAAAAGTGAGTTGGTTGGGATGTAGCTCCGTTGGTAGAGTACTTTTCTAGCATGCATGAGGTCATAGGTTTGATCCCTAGCAACACATACAATAAACCAGTCATGGTGACACATACTTATATGCCAAGCATTGAAGAGGCAGAGAATCAAGTTCAAGATCATACTCCACTATCCGGCCAATCTGAAGTTAGCTGAACTCCATGAGATCCAGTCTCCAGGGGGGAGAGGCCGGCTAAAGGACGCCCCCTTTATTCTCCCCATCCCAAGCATTTCACACCTGAGGCTAAAAGACAGTTCAATCTGTAGGTAAAAGGCTTGCTTTGCAAGTATGAGGACCTGAATTTGACCCCCAGAACCCATATTGAAAAAAAGAACTCAAGTGTTGTGGCAGCACTTGAATCCCTGTACTGAGGAAGCAGAGAGAAGCAGAGTCAGCCTAGTCTAAGAGGGAGGTAAGTTCCAGGCCAGTGAGAAACCTCTTCGTAAAGTACACAGAGGTTTTCCTCTGACCTCTACACATGGGCATGCACATGAACCTGTACTCACATGCGTAAGAACAGTTTTGCACAAAGAAAAAATTGTACACTGATATCATATTCATCTATGTATATGGAGCAAGAGTGTGGGGATGGCAAAGCCCCCAAAAAGTTCAGTATTCTATGTGCTACTTTTATTACAGATGTATACAGTGACATTAATGTCTAGTCTGGCTTTGATCTCCTGAGTTCAAACAGTCCTCCTGACTCAGCCTCCCAAGTAGCTGGGACCTACAGATATATACCATTCCCTCATCACCCCCTCCCTCAAGATTTTTTTCTTTTGGTTTTTGAGACAGAATCTCACTACAATGTAGCCCTTGCTAACCTGGAACTCTATATGTAGTTTGAGGCTGGCCTCAAACTCAACTGAGATACACCTGCTGGCTCAAAAGTGCTGGGACTAAAGGCATGTGCCACCACACCTGGCTTTTAAGATTTTTTTAAAATGTATATATGTGAGAACCTGCATGTATGTATATAAGTATACTACACGCATGCCTGGTACCTGCAGAGGCCAGAATAGGGTGTAAGATCCCCTAGAACTGAAATTACAGAAGAGGTTGTTAGCTATCATGTGAATGCTGGGAACCAAGTCCAGGTCCTCTTCAAGGGCAGCGAGTACTCTTAACCACTGAGCCATCTCTCCAGCCACCCCCCCCCCACTCATTTTTTAAAAATAGAGCTAGAAATCAAACCCAACAGCCTTGAATGTGTTAGGTTATCATGTCTTCCTTTGGAGATCTGTTCTTTCAAAGCAGAGGTATAGTCAAAGTTCCCACACTTCTTTGTGATAGGTACAAAGTGACAATACAGAACACTTGAAAAACAGCTGGGGGATACCAGGGAGCTCTTTAACTACAGATAATAACATAGTATACATTTCAAAAACTACAAGAAAGGACATTGTAACTTTTTACCACCTGATGTAAACATCATAGAACATAAGCACAAGTATGAAACCAACATTTTGTACACTGTTAATAGATTTTAGAAAGGCATGGTGACACACACCTTTAATCTCAGCACTCAGAAGACAAAGGTAGGTGGATCTGAGTTAAGAGACCAGCCAGGTCTACATAGCAAATTCCAGGCCAGGCAGGGCTACATAGTGAGATCCTGTTTCAAACAACAGCAAAAAGTTAAAATAAATACAATTTTTAAGTTCTTTATATTATCAGTTGAAAGAAAAAAACAAATTTAAGGAGCTGAGGACATGGTTCAATGCTGTGATACTTATCTAGCATGCACAAGGTCCTGGATTCAGTCCCCAGCACCACCAAAATGGGGGGGTGGGGGGCTGAAGAAATGGCTCAGTGGGTAAGAATGATTACTGTGCAAACATGAGGACCTGAGTTCAGATCCTAGCACCTACATAAAAAGCCTGGTGTGGTTCTAATACCTATAACCCAAGCAATGTAGGAGGCTGAGAAAGATGATCACTGGAGCTTGGGAGCTCTGGGTTCAGTGAAAGACTCTCAAAGGAATAAAGCAGAGGTGGAGTTGGACATCTATATCCTCTGCTGGCCTCTGTGAGTATGCACACGCGCACACACGCATGCATGCACACACACACAACACACACAATTTTAGAAATACATTCATTCAATAAATGTTTACATATATATGTCTTTAATTCCCACACCTGAGAGGCTAAGGACGGAGGAGGTCTGCAGGTTACCGGCCAACCAGAACTACAAAGCTGGTTCCAACACAGTGAACAGCCAAAACTTAACTTTTTTTTTTTTAAGATAGGGTCTCCCTGAAACCCCAGGCTAGCCTCAAACTCAGAAATATCTACTTACCTCTGCCTCCCAAGTTCTGGGATTAAAGGTGTGTGCCACCATACCTGACCAAAATTTAACTTAAAAAAAAATGTTGAGGTGCTGGAGAGATGGTTCAGTGGCTAAGAGTACTTGCTGCTCTTGTAGAGGACTGGAGTTCTGTTCCCAGCACCCACATGGTGGCTCATAACCATCTATAACTTCACTTCCAGGGGATCCAACACCCTTTTCTGGTCTCCCGGGGTTCCAGGCACCCACAAGGTACACATACATACAAACACGAGGCAAAACACTCATTTAATACAAAAATATAAATTAAAAAAAAATTTTTATAGGATACAAACTGACCCTCAATACCTGAATAAGCAAAGATTTCTGGGGTCTTCAACTGAAACTTCATCTGTAAAACTGGGCCTTTAAACAAAAATCACTTCTAGACCATAAAACTCATCATTTGAACACCAACACTATTTAAATTAAACCAACATTAAGATGACTCAACAATGAGCACTTTCAAAAAGTCTAACATTAATACAACACAGCAAACAGTATGCATCTTCATAGAAAATTGGGGTAGTAACCACAGAATAAAGGACTAAGATACAAATCCTCTCTGAACCCCCATGCTGGGAATGGAACCCAGGGCCTTGGGTATGCTAAGCAAATGCTCTACCACTGAACTAAACATCTAGTTCCTAATTGTAAACCTTTAATATTCCTGAATCATATTGCTACAGGAGCAGGCAAGAGGGCTCCATGGACAAAGGTCCTTGCTACCAATCCTGATGGCTGGAGTTCATCCTGAGACCCACATAGGAGAAGGGGAGGATCGATGTTACGTTTGGATGTGCACGCACAAACAGTGGTACACATTCACATACACACCAATAAGTGAATGCAGTAAAAAAAATTTAAATAAATGCCACTATAAACCAAGACTCAACATATTTTTAACAGGGATTTCAAAAGCCATACTTAAAAAAAAAAAAAACGATGCTAGGCCTTATCCATGCTAGGCAAGTGCTCTACCATCTACCACTGAGCTATGTCCCCAGGCACAAAAGCTATACTTTTCTACTATTTATGTGGTTGCTTAGCAAGTAAAACATGGCTAGCCCAAATGAATCATTTTGTAAGTATAAAATACACAATGGATTTAAATCTTAGTAATAAAATGGAAAAGTTCTAATGACTTCTTAGGTTGTTTATATGTTAAAATATTTTAGACACATCAGGTTGAATAAAGTCTTTTGTATTTGTGTTTTTGAGACAGGGTCTCTCTGTAGCCTCATCTGGCCTGGAACTCACTATGTACACCTCAACCTCATACTGCCTCCTGAGTGCTAGGATTAAAGGCATGTGCACTTGTATAAAAAAAAAAAATCTTAATTTATTTCTTTTACTTCTTAATGTGTTTACTAGAGAGACTACATGTGTAGTTCATGTAATTTCAGTTGGATAGAGTTAAAAACTTAGCATTCTAAACCATTCTGAAAACTTAGGATGCTTGGACACACAAAGATAAAACTAATTATATTTTATTTATTTTTATCAAAGGCACTTGAAAAGCAAGAAACAAAATGTCTCCAGGTATGGCAGCTGATAACTAATGCCAGCCCTAGGGAAGCAGAGACAGGAGAATTACTGCAAGTTAGGCCAGCCTTGGGATAGAAAGCAAGACTCCATCTCAAAAACAAGCTGGGAATGTAGCTCAGTCCACAGAGTGCTCGCCTATCATGCATAAGGCCCTGGGTTCAACCTCCAGGACTGCATTAAATCAAATGTGGGGCTGCTGCACCCCAGTAATCTCAGCACTTGGGCCAGCACTTACGGCCAGTCTGGGCTGCATGAGACCCTGTCTCCAAGGACTGAAGGGAAGGGGAAATGGGATGAGAAGGAAAGAGGAAGAGGAAGTGGAGGGAGGGATGAAGAAAAGGGAAGGAAGGGGGAATGGGAAAAGAATTGTTTTCTTTTAAACAGAATACTCGTTTTCCAAATAAAAGTGGAAAGAAGAAGGCATTAAACTGTGAAAACTGCTGTTGCCTGAATATAGGAATGTTTCCACATTAACACTTTTGATTTCCTATTGCTGCTAAGTAGATCCAAGGTAGATGTTTGGATATGTTTTTGTAATTGGGAAAGTTACAACCGATCCTTATCAAATTATACTACCTTCTCATTAACTTTAAAAACCACAGTAATCTCACTACCACTGAGTTTAAAGAATGTTTCTAGAAAGCAAAGTGATAAAGCCCGTATGGTTCACATTTGCAGTTTAATCTTTTCTATAATCAGGCAAATAATCATTGCTGCTCCCAAGAAAATCAGTATGAAAATTTTCAGCAACTAAAGAGCTCTTATGCATCAAGAGAACCAATGAGGGCCACAGCGTGGTGTGGTAGCACATGCCTTTAATTCCAGCAGAGGTAAGCAGATCTGTACAAAAGGATTCCAAGTTCAAGGCCACAATAGGCAAATTTTTCTTGAGAGCCTGTTTCAAAAAAATAAAGAAGGGTGGGGAATGAAAATCAGTGGTAGAGTCCTTGCCTACCATGTGTAGGGTCCGGGTTTAATTTCCAATACCAGAAGAGAAAGGACGTAAATGGAAGGAGGGACAACGAAGGGTACGAAGAGAGGAAGGGGTGATGGGGAGCTGGAAGGGGACAGAGAAGATGAGCAAACTGTACCCCAATGTGCCCAACATTCCCTGGCCCAGGCAACTTGCCTCTCTTCCTTCCCAGACACAATCACACTAGGCTTTGCAGAGGACAATTCTTCCAGTGGGAAGTCATCAACCATTACAACAGCAGTTTTCTCTTCAGTAGTGAATTCTTTCACTAGTGAGGTGAAGCAGGTTTGAGTATACTAGTAAGGAAGAACACGCTTAAGAAAAATAGGTGTGTTGCAGGCCTGGTGGCTTACCCTGTCTGTAATCCCAGCTAATCAGAGGCTAAGGCAGGAGGACCACCAAGAATTCAAGACCAGTCTAGGCTGTAAGAAAGACCCTGCCTTGAAAACACACACACACACACACACACACACACACACACACACACACACAAAGATCAAACAATATTAAAAACAACAACACAAAAAAACTGGGGAAGGCGTATGTAGCTCACTGGTAGAGTGCTTACTAGCACATACAAGGAACTAGGTACACTGCCTTGTACCTCAGAAAAAACAAAACAAAAAACATGTTTCACCTAAATTCACCATGCTTCCCCATCACTATCAACATTTTCCCAGTAATTCTCTGCACAATCTGCAATTATGCCAATCCTGATACATGCAAAAGAGGTGCTACAGATAACAAGCTTCACCTCCTACAAGAGC
Organism: Eospalax fontanierii; assembly: GCA_035773235.1. Taxonomy (NCBI): domain Eukaryota; kingdom Metazoa; phylum Chordata; class Mammalia; order Rodentia; family Spalacidae; genus Eospalax; species Eospalax fontanierii. The sequence goes on along the minus strand of CM069528.1, from coordinate 31,894,006 downwards.
GCTCCAGTCCCAGCATTAGTCCACTACACTCTTAAACAGGTAAAACGTTAGCCAAGGCATTAAAATTTCTCATGTCTCACTTTAGAACATGTTTGTCAAGTAAGAATCCTGAAATGATCAAGTCCATAAGCCTGTCATGCCTTCTAAGGACAAAGATACACAATGATTTTTAATAGAGAAGCTAAACATTTGAAAGGGGAAAAAAAAGTACAACATATCAAATAATCACAATGCAGAAGCTTAAACTGTAATTCAAATAAACTTAAAAAAAAAAAAAAAAAAGCACACAAGAAAAGGCTAGACTATTTGAACCGGATGGATCTGTGCTGTTTGTAACGTGTAACAATGGTACTGCAGGGATTTTCAAGGCCATACTCTTTCAGAGATGCCTGTGAAGAACTGGGGGTGGTATGGTACTATACTGGACAACGAGATGAAAGAAGCTGGTCATCAGCTGCTTTGTGTTCTGTTTTGATTTCTGTGGGTTTTGTTTATTTAAAAAAAAGTGTCTTATAGCTAACTATAAATCCAAGGATGACGCCAAATTCATGATCCTTTTGCAATCCTCCCTCCCCCTTCAAGTGCTGGGATTATGGGCATACACCTTCACACCCTGCTACCTAAAGTCATTTTGAGGTTTCCTTCTGTGCACTACTTTTGAGACAGGACCTCACTGTATAACCCAGACTGGGCTCAATCTCATAATCCTCCTGTCTCAACTGCTGAGTACTGGGATCACAGGGGATCACCTCTATGCTGGGCAGCTGACCCATGAAGCAAAGTGATTGTTACAGAGCTTTTTACTACCATCTTTACTATGCTATTTTGAAATTTCTATCCTTTTTCCTACTCTCTTAAAAAAATATACAAGTGCTTATTCCTTGACAAAACACAAACAGTGGGTCACAACCAATGTAGTAAGAGGAGAACCTGGGAACCCAGACATGGCAGGCCACATCAGAGGCCCATGGTCATGGCCGTGATCAAGGTTTGATAAGCTGTGGTGCTCTCAGAGGCAAAGCTAAAAATAAGGAACGGATCCCTGTCAGCAAGCTGGGCTACCTGGTCATGGACATGAAGGTCAACTTCCTGGAAGAGATCTGTGTTCTTCACGCCCACCACAAGGTCTGAGATGGACACTTTCCTAGGAGCATTCCTTAAGGATGAAGTTTTGAAGATCACACCAGTGCAAAAGCAGGCAGGCTGGCCAGTGGACCAGGTTCAAGGCCTCTGTCAATGGGGGCTACAAGGGCCATGTAGGCTTGGACGTGAGTGCTCTAAGAAGATAGCCACTGCCATTGGAGAGGCCATCATCTTGTCCAAGCTTTCTACTGTCTCTCTGCAGAGAGGTCACTGCAGAAACAAGATAAAACAGCAAGCTTTACATGTCGCATGCAAGGTGACAGACCACTGCAGCCATTAGAAGTCCGAGCACCATCTGCTCCAGTGCTCCCTCAAGTTGCTGCTCGACACATACATATGTATATGTGTATGTATGTGTATATGTTTATGTACGTGTATATGTTTATATATGTGTATATGTATAGGGGCACATCTCTATAACCCTAATACTTGAGAGGAAGGATAAGGAGTTCAAGACCAGCCTCGGCAACATGACAACTTCTTGGCCAGTCAGGGCTACATGAGGAAAAAAAAGTAGAAAAGCACTATCACAAGTGATAACTGCAGTTAAAACCACATTCTGAGTTGAGCATTGTTGAACACACCTGTAATCGCAGCACTAATAGCTGAGGCAGGAGGACTATGGATTTGAGATCAATCTAGGCCACAAAGTGAGACTCTGTCTCATACCTGGCCCCGGCTCAAATCAAATTCTGAGTTTGTTGGCATGAGAAAGGAGTATCAGAGAGAATATTACCTGTATCACTGACTGCAGAAAACAGGCCCGAGGTATTATTTGCTCACAAAAGTGCAACTGCATTATCATTTCTCATACTGCAAAAAAGAAAACTAGATACTCTGCAGATTACTACATTAGACAATATCCCATCTCCTTCCCTTACTGAGAAAGGATAGTAGTATATTTAGATTCACTTTGCCAACAGTTAGACTTCAAATAGGATATCAAAAAAATACTTTCCCATAATGACACACGTGAGCTAATGAAATTATCTGTACTGATCATTTAAATAGAATTGTTACATTAGGACAATTCTGCACGATTTGCATTTATGCCAATTCTGATCCAAACAAAAGAGGTGCTTTGTGTGAGCAGTCACAACTGCCAGCAGGCAAGACTGAAGTCAGCAATATTCAAGATCAGTCATCTCTAGACTATTTTGACCTTGACCATTTAAGAACAAACTCTGGATTGAAGAGATGGCTCAGCAGGTAAAGGTATTTGCCACCAAGCCTGATGACCTGAGCTCAATCCCCAGAACCAACATGAGGAAAGGAGAAAATTAACTTCACAGATTTAAAAAAGAATCTGTAGGGGGCCCAAGGCTCAGCAGGTAAAGAGGTTTGCTGCTAAGCCTGAGGATTCGAGTTCAATGTCTGGGATCCACCAGGTAGAGAGAATTGACTACAATAAATTGTCCTCTGAACTCCACAGCCACCCCAATACAGACACACATACACACAATAAATAAAATCGAATAAAATATTTTTTAAAAGAACCTCTGGCATTTGTTTTGACCTTGTTTAAAACACAAGTAAAAGAGTCAAACTGACATTTGTGACTGCAGAGGTCACAAATGGCTACTATTTGCCTTCTGTGTTTTAAAAAACAAACAAAACCTTACACAGATCTTCATGGAAACTGTCCAATACACAGATCTTTATGGAAACTGTCCAATATAACCCTAACGGGGCAATCCAATCTCCTGGAGGAGATGCTAGGTCCAACCCAGCCTCACCCCCCAGCAGTTTCAAGGAAGATGCCTGTGATCCAGTGACACTACAGATCCTTTCTTCTGTGAAATCACTGCTAGGACCTAGCTAGTGAATGCTCCTAAATATTGTTAAAAAAAAAAAACAAAAAACTTTTGGCCCTAACACCTTTATATTGTTTATGTGTATGGATGTGTATGTGGAGGTCATAGAACTTTCTCAGGAGTAGATTCTTTTCTTCCATGTGGGTCCCAAGAATCAAAATCTCAATGTCAAGCTTGGTAGTAAGCACCCTTACCTGTTGAGCTATCTCGCTAGCCTATTTTTTAAAATGCTTTATCATAGGACTGCTCTTGCAGAAGACCCAGGTTGGGTTTCCAGCACCAACATTGACAGCTAATAACTGTAACTCCAGTTCCATAAGAATCCAATGCTTTCTTCTGATCTCCATGGGCACAGCATGACAACAGGTGCACTTACATACATGCAGGCAATATACTCATACACACAAATAAAATATTTTTTAAAAAGAAAGAAAATGTTAAAAACTGAAAACGTGGCTCAGCAGTCTCACATTTGCCCTGTACAGTGAAGTCCTCAAGAGGCTAAGAAAAGAGAATCTTAAGGTACCAGGCAGTCTGAGCTATATAGCAAGACACTGTCTTTTAAAAAAGAAAGAAAATCAGAGCCAAGTAGTGCAGGCCAATCCCAGCTACTGGGAAGGCTAAGACAAGGAACACACTCAGGGTCTACCCCGGCAACATAGACCTCTTCTCAAAATAGGAAGTAAAAAGAGCTGGAGACATAGCTAAGTGGCAGAGCACTTGCCTAGCATGCACAAGGCTCTATAGTCAATGCCTAGTACCACACGCGCGTGCACACACACACACACACACACACACACACAGAGTAATGTCAAAACCTGTCTCTGGGGCCTGTGGGATGGCACTGTAGTACAAGTCTGATAGCCTGAGCTAGATCCCCAGAGTCCACATAAAAGACAGCAGCAGAATTACCAGCACTACGATGATGGGAAACAGACAGGAGAATCACCCAGAAGTGTGTGGTCTTGCCAGCCCAGAGTACACAACTCAGCAGAAAGAACAAGAGAGACCCTGTCTAAAAAGCAAGGTGGGAGGAGAGAACCTCTTCCAAAAGTAATCCTCTGACCCTCACACATACTGTGTGGCATGTACATATGAACATATACGAACTATAAATAAAATTTAAAATAATTGAACTATGCTCCTTATCACAACAATCCTAACATGATCGCATGTTTTTAATCAATGTGCTCATATACAGAAGATCACAGCCTCAAGCCAAGAGAGGACACAAATCTCTCAAAAGAAGAAACTCCCGATTTCCTTTGCAAAACTGATGTAATTGGCAAAAATGCCAGAATTGGGAAAGGGTCGCCAGCACTAAGAACCAAAAGTTCAAGTAATGACTGTCCTTGCACAGCCCTTATCTTGGTGACACCCAGGGAGCGTCCACCTGCCCTTGGTCTTCCTCTCTGATACCCAGTTTAAAATGATCCTTTCCTCACTGCCAAGTGTTCTAACCCTTTTTAAAGCTTTACAATTAGAAAAAGGATCATAAACTAAATCTGTAATTAACAATCTGCACAGGACATTAAATTTTAGTGGGCTGGGCTTTAGACTTTAACACCTTGTAAAAATGTTGAAATAAGTGTTTTAGAAATGCATACATTTTAAGAATGTTTAAGAATGTGTTAAGGGGCCAAGCTATAAAATAACTGCTTTAAGACTGGCTTTTAGAAACAAGGGCAAAATGAAAGCTATCAGAACAGACTGTCCACCAGGGAAGCACCCCAGGACACCAGCACACTTTTAAGCACCATCTGTCTACACAGGTCATTTGTGTTTTCACAAAGGCTTTTCTAGAGCTGGAGGGGTGCCCAAGTTTTAGGTGATTTTCTCAAGAAGTCTGTCACTTAAATTTACTTTAGTGATAATTAAAACTCAAGCAACTTAACTTTAGGAACACAATCTCCATGAAAAGCATTAGGGGTTTTAATTTCTTCTCTGGAGATTTATCTGCTGGCCCTCATTTGAATTGCCATGTAGTCCTGTGTTCTGAAGAATGGAAACTGGAGAATTTTTAAAGTATAGATACTTTAAAAATCATGACAGAATTTTACAAGAAGGAAAAACACTTGGTCTGTCTTCTCAAAAGCATGTAAATTTGGAGACAGTTATAAAATTGAACAAAACGAGCAGTAAGTTACAATTTACTTATCAAGCAACACATCTTAAAATGCTGTTTAAAAACAGACTGACAGAACCCCAAGAGCCCCCTTCTTCTTCTAAAAACTACAAATTACCTGGTAGGCCTGAAAACACAGACCTATGCATTTAAAGTCACTGCCAGTTATGATGAGGATTACAAACATGTCAGTGCTCCCATTGTCTCATAAATGTGCTTCCTAACTGTACAAAATTAATGTAAAATGTACATTTCTCTTTCAAAATTTTAAGTTCATGTTTTGCTCTCTCCTTAGTACCTGAATAGCGGTTGTCGGTGGCAGGATTCCACAGGTAAGTTGAAAGAAAATGCAAATAAAAAGTAACATGAGCACACGCAAACAGCAGTGACTTTACAACGCAGTCCTGAGTGCACTTCTTACCAGTGGTTTCGGATTGATGGCTCAGTTTTGTTCAAGGTCAGTAACAGAATAACATTCCACTTTTGCACTTTCATTTTTAGGACTGGAAATACATACACCTTACTGTGAATACCTCCAGATTATGGGAAGTTATAGTATTTCAAATTTCACCAAAAAGTTTAAGGATTAGTTTTAGGTATTTTGATGCTATTTTATCAAAATACCTATATGTCTTTTGAAAAAATTCAGATTGTTAGAATGTCAGTTATGCTAGCCAAATAAGAATTTACCATAAAACCAGGCAACAACAACTTTATGTTTAATCAAGCCATTTGTGAAAATTTAACCACCTTTTGTTAAACTATCATAAAATGAAAAACTCATTTTGAGAGGCTGGAGTAATGGCTCAGCAGATAAGAGGACTTGCTGCTCTTGCAGAGGACCTGGGTCTGGTTCCCAGAACCACTGTAGCAGCTAACAATCATCCACAGCACCAGTTCCAGGCCACCATGAGCACCACGCATACATGCTGTGAGTACACACATACACTCATAATACATGCTGTGAACACACACAGATGCAGGCAAACACTCATACACATAAAACTAAATAAATCTTAAGGAAAAAAAAAAGAAAAGCTGGGCATAATGCTCCAGCATTCAGGAGGCAGCAAGCAGAGGCAGATCTCCATGAGTTCAAGGCCAATCTGGTCTACATATATGTTGGGCCTCATGGGACCAGACACGTGGCCTGGTGCAGCTTTCTGAGCCTCACTGAGTTTTGCGGCCTGTCTCTGACACTCCACTTCCGTATAGGAGGGACTCAGCAAGGCATAACAAAATGGCCTCTACCTGGCTACAGCCTACATGGTGAAAAAATGATTGGTCCTTCACTTCCCATGTTTTTAGTCCAACCCCTACCCTATATAAGGCTGTGCCCGCTTCCACAAGACTCCCGGGTCAGTGTGGTGTTTTTCTCCGGAATGGAAAAGGGTCCGGCCGTCGACACTCACCATCCGGCTCAGCCCCTGGAGGAGGCCGGCTGGACCGGCTTCTCCACTGCCCTACCTCCCGGTGAACCAGGCACATATATAGGGAGTCCAGGCCAGCAAGGGCTACACAGCAAGACTCCATTCTCAAAACCACCACCACCACCACCACCACCAAAACCAAAAACTCAAGTTTAAAAAGTTACATATTAATACTAACACACAAATTTAACATGGGGGGCAAATAGAGAGATAGCTCAGCAGTTAAGAGGACTGCCTGCTCTTGCAGAGGACTCTGGTTCAATTCCCAGCACCCACAAGGCAGCTAAGAGTTCCAGTTCCAGGGGATCCAACACCCTCTTCTGACCTCCAAAGGCACTGCACAACAGGGGTGTGCTTACACACATGCAGGCAATATACTCATACACATAAAGTAACAATTAAAAATTTTAAAAACATTAACAGAGCTAATGGTAAAATGTATCAACTGGATTCATATTACCCCTTATATTTAAACAGTTTGGTGGGGTCAGAGATATGGCTCAGTTGGTAAAGGTGCTTGCCACACAAACCTGGCAACCTGAGTTCAAACCCCAGAGCAAAGTTGGAAGGAGAGAACTAAATCCATACAGTTGTTCTCTGACCTCCACATGCACACCATGACACACATACTCACAAACACATTATGCATGCACAAGTGTTAAGTGTGTGCTCACACACAAGAATGAATAATGAAAAGGACCTTGTAAAGATTTTTAAATGAACTTGAGTTTAAAGCTGAAGACATGACACTAATTTTAGATTCAGCATTAAATTACTACCTATAATTCTATTACATGGTACTAATTATATTTAATTGTGCATTTTTTTCTACAGCTATTAGTTTAAACAAGTTCATAAATTCAGAATCAGTCAGTTTTTAGTCTTCCACCTAGAAATAAAACATTATTTCACCAGTTAAAAACAGTCATTGAATTGTTTTGGAAATAAAGTATGTGGGGCCAGCAAGTTAGTTCAGCAGGAAAGAGCAAGTACCATGCAAGCTGAGAACCCTAAGCTCAAACCTCAGAACTGATGGAAAGGTGGAGAGAACAAGATCCACAAAGCTGTCCTCTGGACAGACCACAAGTGTGCACACACACACACACATACAGAATAAAAAAATTTAATATCTTATTTATCTTTATGTGTACGAGTGTATTGCCTGCATGTAGATAGGTGCACCCCACAATAAAAACATTTTAAGAGGAAATAAATAAATGAAATATATGGCTAATACTTAAAGACTGAAATTTTTTCTTGGGCTGGAGATAGGGCTCAGTGGTTAAGAGCACTGGCTGCTCTTGTGGGGGACCTAAGTTCAGTTCTCAGGTGGCTGACAAGTGTCCTTAACTCCAGTTCCAGGGGAACTAACATCCTTTTCTGACCTCCTTGGGCACTGCACAACATGGGCGTATTTACATACATGCAGGAAATACACTCATACACATAAAATAAAAACAAATTAAAAAAAAAAAGTACTTGCTCTCTTGCAGAGGACTTATTTTGGTTCCCAGCACCCATGTCAGACTGCTTACCTAAAACTCCAACTTCAGGGGCTCCAATTCTGTGGGCAGCAGCCCCCATGTGCACATACATACACACAAATAAACAAATCTTTTTTATTTTTTATACAGACCTGGAAGCCAAGAGAGCTGGTGTGTGCCTTTAATTCCTGCAGTTGGGAGGCATAGGCAGGTAGATCTCCATAAGACTGAGGTCAGCCAGGGCAGCATAGTGAGACTGTCTCAAAAAACGTAGGGATAGTACCCCTCAGTGGATAAAGCATTTGCCATGCAAGCATAAGGACCTGAGTTTAGATCCCCAGAACTTCCACGTAAAGCCAGACATGGTAGTATACATCTGTAATCCCAACATTCCTGTGGCAAGATGGTAAGGAGAAGCTTCCAGCCAGCTATCCTGACATACACAATACCAAACAAGAGACATTAACTCAAAGTAGAAGGCGTGGACCAAGTCTGTCCTCTGATCCCCTCACACACAAGTTGTTTTTGGTTAGTGTTTTATCACAGCACCAGGTGCAAACTATCAGACAATGCATGATGGGGGACATTCCACAAAACAACTAGCTTATCCCCGCCTCGAAAACATGTTCATGAAAGAGAAATGAAGAGCTAGGTGGGGTAGCAGGCCTGTAATCCCAACATTCATAAAACAGGAGGTGAAGGCAGAAATGAAAACTAAGAAACTATGCCAGATTAAGGGACCAAAGAAAGCACACATATAAATTCAGTATGTATCCTGGATTAAATCCAAGATCAAAAAAAAAAAAGGCATGGATCAGATGACTAGGAAAGTGAGCGACGTCTGCGGATGAAACACTGCCGTGTCAATGCTATTCTTTCCGTTTGTAAGTCGTGCTGTGTCATGTAACAGAGCACCTGTGTTTAGGAACACAGCAAAGTATTTACACTTACAGGGCAGTAAGTATGCAACTTAGCATTAGGGAAACTAGATGAAGGATACATAACAACCGATACTGGTTTTGTCCTTACCAATAAATTTAAATAGCTTTTAAGCCCTCCTATAACAGTTAGTTCCAATCTCCTTTCTATTTCTGATGTCCCTACAGCAAACTCCTTAAGAGCCTAACCATGCTTTATGTTTCTACTCTGGCACCCCAATCTAGTCCTTCTTTCAAGAACACACACTATGCAGTTTCGGCCCTACCACTGCATTAAAAATGGACATGTAGCCACATACAGAGAGGAATGTGTGCCTGCAGTCAGCTCAGTTCAGGCAAGGGCAAGAAAGTGTCTCTAAAAGGCACAAATCAGGCCAGAGAGATAGCTCAGCAGAGATATCTTGGCTCTTGCTGCCAAGCCTCAGGACCAGAGTTAGACACCTGGGAATCACATGGTGGAAGGAAAGGACCAACTCCTACAAATTGTCCTCTGCACTCTGTGCATTGTCCTTTGCATTGTGACACATGCACACCCCACCACCACACCCCACCACCACACCCCACAGACAATAATAAACTATTTAAATGATGCAAACCTGTAAGGACCATCAAATCGTTCCCCTACCCCACCTCACCCAGATCTCTCCTCCTGCTCTTCCTCCTCCTCCCCTCCCATCTCCTCTACCTCCACACATCTAGCAGACACTGAAACCTAGCCAAACTGAACTCACTGTCCACCTCCCACACATGCTACCTCCACAACCGTGCTTAGCACAATTAGTGGAATCCACTCTCCAGGTGTACTTGAGACACACACTGCTGAGGTTCCCCAGGCAGAGAGCTCCTCTCCATCCTTGCTACTGACTGTGGCATCAATGGAAGATTCTAAGCACTTGTTACCAAGTCAAAAATGAAAACTACATAGGTGACAATATTCTACCAGCCATGTCCAAGTAAACATAGTATAAATTAACATCAATTATCACTGCAGACTGGGGAGATGGATCAGTGTTAAACACTCAACATGCAAGTGTGAGGACCAAGAGTTCAGACCCCCAGAATGTAGTTAAATGTTAAGCAGGCATGGCAACCCACCTATAATTCCAGCCTCAGAACGCAAAGACAAGTAGTCCCCAGAATAAGCTGGTTAGGAAGACTAATCATATGGGTAAGCTCTGGGATTGACTGAAAGACCCTATTCTCATTGGAAGTGCAATCAAGCATGATTCCCGACATAAATCTTGGGCTTCCACATGCACAAAACCCACACAGAAAAATGCATATACACACTCAAGCCACACACATGAAATTTTTTTAAAGAAAAAAATAGGTAAATGTGATATTAAAATATAAATTTTATTTTTTATGTGTATGAGTGTTTTTCTTGCATGTAAATGCACCTGTGTCATACAATGCCCATGGAGGTTAAAAGAGGGTGTCAGAGCCCCTGGAACTAGAGTTCCAAACAGTTGTTAACTGCTATGTGGGTGCTGAGAACCAAACCCAGGACCTCTGCAAGAGCAGTCTTAACTCTTAACTGCTGAACCATCACTCCAGCCACAAGTGTGATATTTTATGTAATTTCAACTAAGAGTCTAAAATCCAGTGTGCATGTTATCTTTATAACTCATCTCAGACTAGCCCAACATCAACAGGTGGCCAGAAACTGCCAAGTCCACATTGATATTTCTTCCTGATCCTAAAGTCTTCATAAGAGTAGGATTTTTATCTTGGGATCATGTCAGCCCTCCAAGTACCTAAAGTAATAACTGGCACACAGACAGTCAAAAATCTGCTGAGCAGAGCCAGCAAGATGGATCAGTAGGTAAAGGCCCTTATTACCAAGCCTGACAAGCTAACCTGAGTTCATTCATGGGACCCCATATAGTCAAAGTAGGGAACTGACTCCCCAAGTTGTCCTCTGACCACCATGCACAAGTGCATTTACACACACACACACACACACACTTTTAAAAAAACACTCATATAAACAAAAGTAAATGTTTTTAAAAAAACTTTTGAATGACTCACTTAAAGTGTGCTGATGTGGAGCTGGAGAGATGACTCAGCGGTTAAGAGCACCAGCTACCCCTGTAGAGGACCTGGGTTTGATTTCCAGCACCCATAAGGTGTCTAACAACTGTCCATAATTCCAGGTCCAGGAGAAATCAGCACCCTCCTCTGACAAGTACACTTACATGCAAGCAATACACTCATACACATAAAATAAAAATAAAATATTTTTAAGACTGTGCTAACACTTAAATCTAATAGAACTATGAGAAAAAAAAAAAAAAAAAAAAACAATGGCAAGCAACCAAGTTTCTCACAGTATAGAAAAACACACAGCATGAGAAGACTTAGTGAAATACCACAGAAGGTCACTGCTGTAATCCCTAAAGGAAAAAAACATTGTTTAAGAAAAGAACTCCCCAGTAACAGGAACAAAACTTGCTATTTTCTAAAATTTAGCGACCAGTTATTTATGGCTGGCTGAAATACATCAGAGGCTAGATGGACTACTCACTTCTCTTCACAAAGAGTAAGTCATCACAATCTTCCACTTCAAAATATCTAATTTGTCAAGAAACTTTCGACAGGGATGGAGAGGTGAAGAGCAATGGCTCTTGGAGAGGACACAGCACCCACATGGAGGGTTAACAACCACCCATAACTCCAGTTCCAGGGGAGCTGACACTCTCTTCTGGCCTCTGTGGGCATAGGTATACTTACACACATACAAGCACAACATACACATAAAATAAAAATTAAATTTTTTAAATTAAAAACAAAGAAATTTAGGCTGGGTGTGGTTGTGCACCCCTTTAAGCCTAGCACTTGGAAGACAGAGGCAGGCAGATTTCTGTGAGATCAAGGCTAGCCTGGTTTACATAGCAAGTTCCAAGGCCAGATGGGGCTACAGAAAGACCCTGTCTCAGCAAACCAAAAAAAAAAAAAAGAAAAAACAAAAGAACCTTTGTGCCCTGAGATCCTGCCTTCCTAACTAGATTTCCTCAGCATTCTACTAGTAACAGAGGCACGCACCACAGGCTATTGTTTCCTTGCCCCTGGCTTGGGCTCAGTGCGTACTCTGGTTTGCTGAACTTGAAGCCTGTCTGATTCCATTTGAAAGTTCACTCCCACTTGGCTTTTTGCTTTATTTGGTTTGGTTTTTTGTTTTCTTTTCTTTTTGAGACAGGGTCTCCCACCCTGTAGCTCCAGCTGGCCTGGAACTCAGAGATTCACCTGCCTCTGCCTCCCAAGCACTGGAATTAAAGGAGTGCGCCACCACGCATGTCCTTCCCGCTTGTTTTTAAATTCTCTTTAACTAGTCTAAATATTTTCATGCATTTAGATTTTTCCTCTTTGTGCTTAGGGTTTCTTATTATTTCTTTGTTATTTTTCCTCTTCCCACGTCTGTTTTTTTGTAAAATTCCCCATCAGCGCTCGCGTGCCATCCAGTTGTATCCAATCTGTACTTGTTCTTACCATCTGCTCTTATGATGTAAATATACATTCACAGAGAACACCTGATCCAAATAATGTCAAAGCACACATTAGAATGGAGCAGTAATTTCCAAAGTACAGTGTGTGCACTCTTGGGGTCCCTGTGATACTCTCAGGAGGCCCAAGTTCAAACTATCATTATATTACTAAGATGTCACTTTGCACTTTTTCTACTGTGCTGACATTTGTATTGACAGTACAGGCAGTGGTGGGTCAAACAGCAGGCTGACAGCCAGGCAGAGGTTCCAAACTGTACTAGTGCCCATATTCCTCACTGGCACTTTCGATAAAAATAAGTAAGTTTTGTCTTATAATGTCCTTAATATAAAAGCAGTGAAAATTATTAAAATTTACTCAGTCTTAAATCTTGAACACACATGTTTTTAGACATGGTTGAACAGAAAGAGAGGTAGACACAAAACATTTTGGTGACTTACTGTGGTTTTCTGGACTAGAGCCTGGGCAGCTGCCTGGGGTACAAGGTGAACCAGTCCCTTTCTTTCTGAGATGAGGTTTCATTATGTAGCCCAAGCTGGCCTGGAACGCTCAGTTCTGAGTGCCTGGATCAGAGTCATGGACCAGCCTGCCGGGTCAGCTTCTCTAAGAAATACGTCTCCTATCTGAAGATACTTCAGGAAAGCTGTGGTTATTCAAGAGATACAGTCTCAAAGAGGAATCAAGTGAGCACATTACTTTATAAAATAGTTTTTCCTTAAGTATTTGTTTCCAAATGACTAAATTAGAGCTTTAAGGAAAAAGCAGAATTTTGAAAACGTTTATCTACCAGGAGCTCAGATAACTCATCAATATTCACTTACAGATAAAGATCCACTCAACATGCAAGGGAAACCAATGGACCTGAACATGTTGGTGCTGAGAGTTCACAACACTCCAGACTTTACACTGCAAGTAGCTTTTGAAAAACCACCTCCAGACATACTTTGGTGATGGATAAAGAATAGCCACAGTTTTCTGAAAAGCTCTCAAGTTATTCTTTCCTTTTCTAACTATCTATGCTATGCTGGTTTTTCTCAAATGCTTTAGTTCAAATGATATCACAACAAAGTGAATGAGAAGTAATTATGAGTATCCAACTGTTAATAGGAAAAATGTTAAAGAAATTTTTTAAATGCAAGATAGCTGGGTATGGTGGTACACCCCTTTAATCCCAGCACACAGGAGGCAGAGGCAGGCAGATGCCTATGAAATTGGCCTACAAAGCAAGTTCAAAGACATCTGGGGCTAAAGGGAGACCCTATATTAGAAGAAGAGGACAAGGAGGAGGAAGAAGAGGAGGGAAAGGAGGAAGAGAAGGAAGAGGAAGAGGAATTTTAGCTCAACATAATGACACATACCTATAATTTTAGCACTTTGGAAGGCTGAAACAGGAGGATCCTATGTTCCAGACCACCCTACACCCTAGGCTACATAGTGAGACCTTATCTCAAAGAGAGAAAAAAAAAAGTCAGGCAGGAGCCAGCAATATAGCTCAGCAGGTAAACCCTGGCTACAGGGACCTGAGTTTGTTCCCCTGGACCTACATGGTCAAAGGAAAGAACCAACTCCCAAAGCTGTCCTCTAACATAGACACACACAAAATAAGTAAAATGCTATAATTCTGTTTATATAAAGCCTTTCATGTTTTTTTTTTTTAAAAAGCCAAGCATGGGGCACATACCTGTAATCCCAGCACTCAAGAGGCAAAGGCAGGAAGATTACTGTAAGTTTAAGATCAGTCTGAACACAACAAATTTCAAAAAAGATTTACATATTACTCAGTGAGTGCTGATGAAGCATATACTGGCTTTAGATGTAAAAGAGCTGCAACAAACTTTCAGAACTACAAAAGAGTCTATTAGCATTCCCTTCAAGGTCTCCAACTGCATCTGGTGGGAAGTTTCTAGATCCTTTCCTACATGTTTACACATATATGCATACGAACTTTCTCAGATACCGTCTGGCTTTGTTTTGTTTTTTTGTTTTGCTTTGGGGAAAGTTTTGAGTCAGGGTCTATGTAGCTGGCTTGAAACTCCATTATATAGACCAGACAGGCCACAACCTCAGAAATCCACCTGCCTCTGTCTCCTGAATGCTGAGATTAAAGGTCTGAGCCACCACCCCTAGCAAATAACTAAAAATTTTAGAACTATTGCATAACTTGTTTTTCTGTTTCTTGTATGTCAGCTCATATATCTGTATCTTTTTTAAAGTTAGGCTGGCTAGAACTCACATAGCCAAGGATGACTGAATTTCTTTTTTTTTAAACTTTTTTTACTTTATGTGTATGAGTGTTTTGTCTGAATACACAGAAGTGCACCACATGTGTGGAATGTCCATGGAGGCCAGAAGAGGCCATTGGATCTTCTGAAACTGGAATTACAGATGGTTGTTAGCCACAATATGGACGCTAAGACAAAAATTCCGGCGCTCTGCAAGGGCAGCCAGTGGCTCTTAAACCACGAAGCCATTTCTCTAGCCCGGACGACTGGATTCTGATCCTTCTACCTCAGCCTCCCAAGTGCTAAGATTACAGATGAGCACCATCACATTTGTTTTATTCAGTGCTAAGGACTAACCCCAGGACTCTGTGGTGTGCTCAACAAGCACTTTGCAATGAAGCTGCTCCCCAGGCTTGTGTCATTTTTTTATAACTTCTATAAAATATGTTAAAGCATATTTGGTTAGAATATAATACATATTCTTTTGATAGATACTTCATTTATTTCCAATTTTTAGTCATTCAACAATTCTGAAAATATTTATCTTTTCATCAAGTATTTCTTTAACATAATATTACAAATGAAACCACTAGTGGAGCGGAAAACCCTAAACATGCCTGCAGGTTATACATTAGCATTAAAGTGTTATTAATAAAAAGAAATGGAAAGAGGAGCTAGGGAGATGGCTCAGTGGGTAAGGGCACTTCTTGCACAAGGCTGAGGACCTGAAGTTGAATCCCCAGCACCCATGAAAAAGAAATCTGAGTATGGCCACACGCATCTATAGCCCAGTACTAAAAAGCCCAGTGGAGACAGGAGAAATCACTGGGGCTTGCCATTTGCCAGCCTAGTCCCAGGTTCAGTGAGATCCTGTCCTAAGGGAACAAGGTTGAGTGTGATACAGCAGGTCTCCCAACCTCTTCCTCCAACCTGCACACACATGTACAATACACACAGATACACATACACATATACAGAGAGAAAAGAAGAAGAGAGGTTTATTGGTTTCCCTTTAAAGTATCTACCTTCTACAGCTTAAAAACACAACTGTAAGATATCCTAGGGAGTCAAAACTTAAAGTCAGGCTTCCTCTTTGCTTGAGATATATAAACAGTGCTAATTCTAGATTATCTGTATAGTGCCTGTTAAAATGTGATGAGTGATGTATAGAAATCTAGAAAGTCCGTGTGCTTATGGACTCTGCCCAGGAACTTTTTATCAAGTTCTTGGAGCTCTTTTCACAGCCACACTGATTAAAATTGTGCTTATACACCACACAGAACCATGAGAACTGGGGCTTTCTACTACTCCTGAAGGTGCCAACATGGTTAAGTCTAACAGGTATAAGTTTAGCATTCCTAGTTTGAAAATTATGAAATCTAAAACTTTTTTTGATTGTTGAAATGACAGTTCACACAGATTTGGTTTTGTAGTTAAGATTTGGAAAACTCCATAAGTCTATGCAAATATTCCCAAGTCCAAAAAAAATTCCAAAATCAGAAACCTTTCTAGTCCCATGTACTTTGAGATAAAGAGATATTCAAGGATCTGCCAAAAGCCGCTGCAGTGTGTGCTCTAGCTGATGAGTGCCCTTCCTCCACACTCTTGCCAACACTGGATACTTAATCTCATTCATTCTTCCCCAACCTGGTAGACAGAAAATGCCATTATAACTGGCATTCCCCTAAGAACTGGTGAGACTGGGTGTCCTGTTCTATAGATTTTCACATATGCCCTTCTCAACTGCTACTTCGAGCCCCTCTGTCCATTTCTGTACTGTCTCCCTCTTTGAAATTAACAGGATTTCTTTATCTCTTAAATTTTACAACTAAATACATTTTGTACATTTCAAAGATTCAAAGATCTATGCATCTGAATATAAAGTACAAAAATCTTAATTATTTTTAACATGTATAACTCATTCTACAAAGAAATGTAAAACATTCTGTGCATCTGAACGTATCTACAACGTGAATTACAGGATTGCACAGTAACAGATGGATGCATACTTTATTCTCCATTGCCCACGGTAAATTCACAAACATTACTGCAGCAACTTCAGTTACTCCAAGAAGTCCTTTATAGACATTATCAAGTGCTAAAAACCCTGTACAATGAGTTATCATGCCTCTTTACAGATACAAAAACAGAACAACTGGGAACTAGAGAGATGGCTCAGCAGTTAAGCATACTGACTGCTCTTACAGAGGGCACTGGTTCAGTTCCCAGCACCCATATACAGCAAACAACTGTCTAACTCCAGTCCCAGGGGATCCAATGTCCTCTTCCAGTCTTCATGAGCACTGCACAACATGGGTACTCTGACATATATACAGGCAAAACATGTACACATAAAATAAAATTAAAGACAAGCAAAAAGATGAGAGACTCAAAATGCCATCAGTTTACCCACGATCAGAGTTAGCAAGGCCTCCAGCAGCAGTCTGTGTGGCTCCAGAGGATGCCTGGCTCTTCTCTCTGCACTGTGCTGCTGCCCCTAACTTCATTCTGCCCATAGTGTATGTATATAAAAGGCTCAGGCATATTTTGTTTAAAGGTTCATTACATCATTTGGAAAGTCTTTAATAAAAATCAAATAATACCAAGAGCTTGAATAATCTCTATGACAACTGTCATGCCATAACGAGGGTTAAGGAGTTCAGTCAACCTTATTACAGGGTTGGTAGTCCTAATCATACTTTATCCTAATTACCCTGTCAGAAGGTTACCCTAAGAACGGCTCTGAACTCCATGGAATGTTATGGGGCACAGCCGTTCCCATGGAATACTGACGAGGCAAAAGCAGTTCAACAGGCTCTCTGGTGAATAGATCCCAAAATTAACCCAGACACCAAGTCCTCCATAACAATCCTAAATAACCACCAGCTAAGCAGCATTAACTAAACCAAAAGCCCCTGACATTATATATGTAAAGAATGAGAACTGTCCTCCATGCATGCCCCTCCAGCCACGCTCCCAGACTCTACCACGAGATCACCTTACCTCATGTTAGCTCTTTAATCCCTAACAGTTTATAGTCTGTCCATTCTTCCACCTCACACATCCCACATATAACCAGAACATTTCACACTCACATCAGGCACCTACTGTCCTTTCTGCATCTTCCATCCCTGGATGGGTAAGCCTCTGCTGGTCTTCACATCCGTCTCTGAATCTATTCCTAGGCATCTACACCAATAGTCAAGCCAAGCCTAAAGCACCTCCTGGGTCCTGGGGCATCTAACATGTGCCCTGACATATTACAATTTATTTACCTGCAGAAATTTTAGTCATGGTAAGCCACTACTACCATTGAAAATAAAAGCATCGCCTATGGATTCAGCTACAGCACAGTGAGAGCCACTTCCCTCTAGGTATTTCTCTTCAGAAAAAGGGCCAAAAATTTTTTTGCCTTCTAGCCTGTGAAATCATAATCAATCAGTTACAAGTACAGGGGTTCCATCTGTGCATCAGCCAGAATGATTCATTTCTGAAATTCAAAAAAAAAAAAAAATGGAGAAATAAACCAGGGACAGTGGCATACTTGGGGGACTGCTACAAGCTTGAGGCCAGCCTGGGGTTACACAGATAAGAAAAAATTCAAGGTGCTAAGTGTATGGAACTATGAACTCTAGACATATGACTGGAAAGTTATCAGTACTTATTTTTTATAGCATTATATTTCTTTTTTTAAATAAAGGTAGCAAAAATCCAATGGGATAAGGACTTACTGGAGGTAGTGTGGCATTTCTAGGTCAGATCAGCCTTCACACAGGTTTGGTCTTTTGTGTTTTGTTTCGCTGTATAGTTTAAGCCAGCCTTGAACCCACAATCCTGCTCCTGCCTGAGTGCTGAGATTACAGACATGCATTATCCCATCATATAATCCTGACCAAAGTGTCTGTACACTTCATCATAACAGGCTGTCTTTGCTGTCAAGTTATGACTATATCAACAAAAGAAACTTGATAGGGTCTTTCTCCAATGCACTTTAAAATTTAAAGTGTGAATGTACTGTTCTTGTTTGAGACAGGGTCTCATTTATGTAGACTTGGCTGGCCTCCAACTGCCTGTTCTCCTGAGGGCTGGGATTAAGGATGTCCAACCTTAAATGTATATTTTTTGATATAGTAATTCCCAATCTAAACGTGTGTGCTATGAAAATTCCTAGACTAGAGGCAGGCACTGCACACCCATAATCCCAGTACTCAGGAGGTTGAGGCAGAGGATTACAAGTTGGGAGTTCAAATTGAGCTATATTTATGACACTGTGTTTAAAAAATTCTGGTGGTTTAAATGGTCAATAGCACTGGAAGTTCTTACAGAGGAACTGAGCTTGGTTCTCAGCACCAACACAGCAGCT
The DNA here is from genome assembly GCA_035773235.1 of Eospalax fontanierii. Taxonomy (NCBI): domain Eukaryota; kingdom Metazoa; phylum Chordata; class Mammalia; order Rodentia; family Spalacidae; genus Eospalax; species Eospalax fontanierii. The sequence continues at coordinate 31,874,983 of CM069528.1, read as the reverse complement.
AACAATCACCTGTAACTTCAGTTCCAGGGAATCTGACCCCAATTCTGGCTTCCACAGGCACTGCATGCACATGGTATGCTTACGTACAAGCACGCAAAATAGTCATACACATAAAATAAAAATTCCAGGCCAGGGGTATAGTAGTGACTACCTTGCATACAGGAAGTCCTAGGTTTGAGCCACAGAACAACAAAACAACTTTTAAAAATTCTGCAGAGTCCAATGGCACAAATGTAACTATACTTATTGCACAGTCATGCTCAACAAGGCAGCTACCAACAATGCAGCTACCAACTAGTTAAGAGTCACCTATAGCTACACTAAAGAGTCTTCACAATACATAGTAAAAGCACTAAACATTAAAATTATATTAGAAAGTTTTTTATATTCAAAACTGTTTATGGGGGCTGGGGAGATAGCTTAGCGGTTAAGCACACAGCTTAGCGGTTAAGTGCACTTGCTGCTCTTCGAGAGGACTGTAGTCTGGTTTCTAGCAGCCCTGTCAGGCAGCTCACACACCACCTGTAGTTCTGGGGGATCTGGCACCCTCTTCCTGCCACCGAAGGTGCTGCACACAGTATAAACTAACAAACTTAGATAAATAAATTTTTTTTTAAAAGCACTGTTTAGGGGCTGGAGAGACAGTTCAGCACTTAAGAGCACTAGTTGCTCTTGCAAAGGACCTGGATTCAGTTTCCAGCACCCACGTGGAGGCTAACTACTGTTCATAGCTCCAGTTCCAGGGGATACAATGCCCTCTTCTGATCTCTGTGGGCCTTGCACACCCATAGTGAACGTACATACATGCAGGCAGAACACTCATATACATTAAATTTTTCTTAAAATAAAATTTGGAGGCTGGAGAGACGGCTCATCAGTTAAGAGTATTGACTGCTCTTGCAGAGGACCCAGGTTCCATTACCAGCACTCACACAGTGGCTAACAACCATCCACAACTCCAGTTCCAGGATATTCAACACTTTATTCTGACCTCGGGCACTTGGAAGACATGGATGCACTTGCACACATTCAGGTAATACATTCATACACATGAAATAAAAGTAACATATTTTTTAAATACATAAAATCTGAGACTGGGTCTCACTATGTATCCCTGGCTCACCTGAAATTTGCTATGTAGACTGGGCAGACCTCAAACTAAGAGATTCACCTGCCTCTGCCTCCCAAGTACTAGGATTTAAGGCATGTACTACCACACCCAACCCCAAATAAATCTTTTAAAAAAAGAATTTAAAGAAAAGTAAACATTCCTCTTATTTTACTTAGTGGGGTTCTCTTCCTTTGTGCGTGTGCGCTTGTGTGTGGTGCATCCAAGAAAACTTCTGGGACTCAGTTCTCTCCTTCCACCATGTGGGTGCCTAGGATCAAATTCAGGTCATAAGGCTTCATGGACAACCTCTTCACCCAGTAAGACATCTCGCCAGCCCTTATATTTTAAGTTGAAGTGAATGAACACCAAAAAAAAGAGTAAAAATTCACTGGGCGCATGCCTTTAATCCCAGCACTCAGGAGGCAGAGGCAGTAGGATCTCTGTGAGAGCAAGGACAGCCTGGTCTACATAGCCAGTTCCAGGTCAGGTCAGACTACAGAAAGACCCTCCTAAAACAAAACAAAACAAAAAAATCAGAACTATGTTTAACACTTACACTCTGTATAATATACCTAGATCAAATGGTAAGAGAAAAGTAACATATGCTTACTGTAAAGAAACAAAACCCAGGCAGGTGTGGTGGCACAGGCCTATAATCCCAGCATTCAAGAGGTAGAGGCAGGAAGATCAAATGTCCAAGGCCAGCCTGGACTATGTTAGATTTGTAAGGGAGGGAGGGCACACAACACCAAGACCCCAACCCACCCAGAGATTGTGTTGGTTGTGACAGGATCTCATTAACATGTAGCCCAGGCTGGCCTCAACTCCCAAGTGCTGGATTACAGGTGTGAGCTGCAAGTCAAGTTATACAAATTTCTATTTAAATGAGTAGACATCAAGCTGCAGCTGGTGGACTACTGGGCCATAGTGTATTTACGCTTTATCTACAGTCTCACAAGACCCTACAGGAGCCTTAAAAAGCTTTCTCAGACTTCAGTTTTCTTATCCTTACTATCCTTTCTTATCCTTACTATCCTTTCTTATCCTTACACTATCATGCATTTAGTTGGTGGAGTTAGGATTCAAACACAAATCAAAGATTTCACATCCTACATCCTTCAGGGTATAGATGCTTTAGTTCACATAGGACACACAAAAGTAAGCAACAGAGCTCCCTGAAAGTCTCATAACCCTCAACAATAAGTTAAAGAGATGTCCTTCTGCAAGGCAGTGTCCTACTGAACTTGTAACAGGATTGGATAAACAGGCACCATTTTGCAGTCTAAGAATGCATTTGCTAAGGGCTAGAGATGGCTCAGCAGTTAAGAGCACTGGCTATTCTTGCAGACAACCCAGGTTCGGTTCCCAGCACCCACATGACAGCTAATGATCATCCTTAACTCTGGCTACTGACCTCTGAAGGCACATGGTACACTTACATACATGCAGGCAAAATACTCACAAATTTAAATAAAAAATTAAATTTAAAAAAAGAACACATCCTCTGAATGTCAACCACCCCCAGACAAAGCTGGGGCACATTCCTTCCTACAGTCTCTGTCCCACTCTTTCGTCTCTCAGCCCCCTACTTCTCTGACAACTTATTCAGAGTAAGATGAAACTGATAAAAAAAAAAACATTCAAAGCTTGAGATATTAATTTCTATCTTTTTTTATTTTTTTTAATGTGTATCAGTATATTGCCTGCACCTATGTAAGTGCACCCGTGTCATGCAATGCCCATGGAGGTGAGAAGAGGGAGTTAAATTCCACTGGAACTAGAGTTATAGATGACTGTTAGCCTCCATCTGGGTGCTGGGAATCAAATCTGGGTCCTCTGCAAGAGCAGCCAGTGCTTTTAACCAGTGAACCTTCTCTCCAGCCCCTTCATTTTCTATCTTAAAACAGATGCCTGAGCTGAGCACGGTGGCACGTGCCTAGGATCCCAGCAATGGGGAAGTGGAGGCAGGAGATTCAGACATTCACCACCCGCCTAGGCTACATACATGACTATCTCCAAAAACAAAACTAAACGAGGAGGCCTGAATGTTTTTATTCTGTAATAAGCCATGATTCTCATAAGTCTTTTCAGGAAAAGACTAATAAGTTAACCCTTCAAAAAAGCCAGAAAAGATTTCCAAACTTCAGACAAGGCAAGAAGCTGTACATCTCTGCTCTAACTTGCTACTGCACACTCAGAGGGGCCCCTATGGAAGATACCTGGAGAATTTTTACAACTTAATGGGGGAGAGTGAAAGCAGACCAGGCAGGCTAGGCAAACGGGTGCTGTGGGCCAGTCTCCTCTCCCAGCACTCTATGGAGGCTCTTTACTAAAGCAACTACCACCACTAAAGAATTTATTGTTCTGTTTTTAAACTAGTTTTTCTTTCTGGAAACAGCAGGTGTTTAATACATTCTGAAAGTATTGATCAAAGAACTTGCAAAGACAAAAAAAAAAGTCTCAACAGGAAGCAAAGTCCCTCAAAATCAATTGAGCTAAGGAATCACTTCGTTCTGGCAACTATGGTGATCATCAAAGACATTCTAATTGAAGCACATCCTAATTGATAAGATTTTTAAATATATAAAACTAGAGAGGAAATTTAGGCACTTTCAAAATATCATTTTTCAAAGATTTCTTTTTACATGTATGTGCATGTGGCTGTGTAAGTTTATGTGCACCACCACATGCATGTAGGAACCCATGAGCCAAAGAGGACATCAGAGTCCCTGGAACTGGAATTACAGACAGTTGTTTAACTACCATGTGGGTGCTGGAACCCAAAGCCAGGTCCTCTGCAAGAGTAGTAAGTACTCTTAACCACTGAGCCATCTCTCCAGTCCCTGCAGATGTATTTCTTATAGTACAGTTTTATGAATAAAATGAAAGGCATGCTTAACTTCCAGAATCCTAATAAAATTATTATTAAAGTATTTTAAAGAGTTAGGTGTGGTGATACACATTTGTAATCCCAGCACTAGAGAAACTGAGATAAGAAAATTAAGAGTTCCAGACCAGCCAGAGTTACCGAGTAAAACATTAAATTAAAACTAGCCTATGATATCCATAATGGTTTGAACAATAGTTTCAACCTTTGCTTGTCAAATCAGAATGTATTTTAGAGAAGCACTGGATTTAATCTCACTATTTTTCAGCCTAAGATAGTTCAAGAAAACTCCCCAAGTATAGATTTATAGAAAGCAGAATGACTTGTCTAAGAACATGAGCTCACAGTCACCAGAAATGCTGAAACATATCAGACAACAACATGGTCAGACATCACAAACAGGTCATGTCCAGTGAGCAAGAGCATCCACTAAAGTCTGGGAACTCTTCCATTTCTAACAAATTAGAAACAATAAGCTCATAGCTGTTTCTAAAATCTAAAAAAACCCAAGAGACTATAATAAGTGCAATCGGGAAAAAAGGCCATATTCCAGGTCATTCTAATAACATAAATTCATCTACGATGGCAGAGTCAAAAGGTTGTAAATATACCACTGTATTCACATATTCATCGACATCGAAAAATTTTCAATAGCAGATGGAGAGATGCTCCACAGTTAAGAGCACTGGCTGATCTTGCAGAAGACCCAGGTTTGATCCAGAACCCACGTGGTGTTAAGAATCATCCATAACTCCAGTTCCAGGGAATCCAACACCCTCTTCAGGCCCCCTCAGCATTGCATGGCATGAACGCACTCATATACATGCAGGCAATATGCTCATAAAATAAAATATTTCTTTTAAAAACTCTCAAAGGCACCCAGTACAGGTGATTACACCCTCCTTTCACTTTTCCTCGGAAGACTTCCTCTAACTGATCATCACCCTCCACCTGCTTTAATGACTTCTCATTCCTCCTAGACTAGAGCCTTAAGCTCAGTCCCTTGGCAATATGGTTCAATTTGATGATTTCAAACACAACTAAGGAATCACCTAATTTTCACCTCCACTTCCACCTTCTCTTAAGCTCCACAGTGAAGTATACAACAGCCTTTTCAACTTTTTTAATATTTTATTTTTATTTTATGTGTATTGCCTGTGGGTGTATAAGTGCACCCATGTTGTGCAATGACACAGAGGTCAGAAGAAAGAATTGGATCCCCTGGAACTGGAGTTAAAGGCAGTTGTTAGCCAACATGTGGATGCTGGGAACCAAACCCAGATCCTCTGCAAGAGCAGCCAGTGCTCTGCACTTTTCAACTTCTAGATTCCATTATTAGAAACTTGCCAAACGCAAAGTTCCCAACTTCCACCCCAAGAACCTTCCTCCTCCAATAATGTTCCACTTTAATAAATGGCAACATTCTCCCTCAGGTGTTTCAACCTCTTGTCATTCTTGACTCAACTCATCTAATTCATCAGCAAATCCTGGTTGCTGCTCCTTTGAAATATACAGTCACTGCTAATATCATACCAACTCTTTCCAAGAAATCACAGGATCCTGACTCCTTATTTCTAGTGATAAATGCAATTTAAAAAAATAAATGTTTTCAGTAGTGGAGGCTGAATCCAGGATTTGCACATAGTAGGCAAAAAAATCTACCACTGGACTATACTGCCAGCTCAATTGTCAAATACTTCATACTTAAAAGTATTTTGAGGCCAATCCTCCCCTTTCTGAGCATCAGCGTCAAAGAATTTCCCAAATATATTCTAAAATACAAGATAATCCTGGGCTACACACAGCAAGCTCAAGACCAGCCTTGGGCTATAACAGACAGATCCTACCCCAAAAAATAAAGACCTGGAATGGAGGCCAGAGGTACAGTGTTTACCTAGTGAGAATGAAATCCCCAGCACAGGAGATAACGTAAAGATGGCCACCAGCCATCAAGTCTTTCTGTACACAACAAACAACCCCACCAAACTACAGATAGAGACTATTTCCTTATCCTGCTTATATCTAGGTTGGTGACTTGCCTAACCAATGGAATGGGGCAGAGATAATAACATGTCAATCTGGGTCTAGACTCAGGAAGTGTTTCCACTTTCACTTGAAGCCACCAATTACTGAGATATTTAAAAAAAGAAAAATCTTATAAGGGTAAGCACCAACTGTAAGAGTGAAGTCTCTAGAACCCTTTAGCCAGCTTTAGTAAATGACCCAAATGACACAATGTAAAGCATACCCAACCACCTGACAGACCTGAGGATCATGAGGTAGAGCAAGCTGTGTTGAGTGTGGGGATCCACAACTGTGAACCCAGACCTCAGAAGGTTGAGGAAGAAGGAACTTTAAGCCAGCCTGCATTACATAGTGGGAGCCAGTTTCATAAGAAACAACAAAAAAGGGCTGGGGATATGGAGTGCTTGTCTAGCATGTACAAATTCCTGGCTTCAATCCCTAGCACCCAATAAACAGAGCATGGTGGAAGACACCTATAATCACAGCACTCAGGAGTGGAGGCATGTGAATCAGAATTCAGGGTCATCCTCTTGCTACACAGCAAGTTCAGGGTCAAGCCTCAGATACATGAGACCCTATCTCAAAAAAAATTTGTTTAAGCCAGTAAATTCTGCTGTGATTTTTTTTTAAATAGAATAATGGATAACTGAAATGCCATGACTGCAACAGAATTCCTAAACTATTAAGTGGCAATGTCAGACATTCTAAGACCTCGGAGCCAGATGTAGTAATGTACTCCAGCAATGCCATCCTGGCACTCAGGAACCTGAGGCAGGAGAATTAAAGGGTCTGGGGCCATCCTGGGTTACACAGAAGATCTGGTCTCAAAAGGTAATAAACAAACAAAAAAATACTTAGCCCTCTTTCATATTACAGTTCAAATATATTTTTCTTAGACTATTACTGTGATAATTTCAAACTATTTCCTAATCAATTAAACAGTCTCAGGAGAATTCTCTAAAATATGTATAGTTGCTGTGGTACGAATCCACCTTCAGGACAATAAAATTCACACACCGTGTTAATATTTATAACTGTATTTATTTACCAACACTGAGGACTTGCCAAACAGCAACTTAAGGTCACGATAAATTACACCCTCAATTTTAATGGAGCACTCAAAAGTACGCTTGCCACCAAACTTCAAACAAAATCCTGGCAGCCCGAGCCAATTTGTAAACATCTGATTTACAGGGCAGAAACCCTCACTAAGAATACCAATCCCTCGGTCACTGCTACCACAGTGCCACCTCCTGTCTTGTGACTCTGAAAGCTTGAAACAGAGGCAACAGTCGATAAAGGAAACAGCTAAGAATAGTAGAGCTAAACCATCTTTCCGCCTCTCCTTCCTCCTAGGCCAAACCAACTGCCAGAGTTAGTGAATGGATAATTCATACCTTTCAAAAATTAGTTACTGCCAGAAAAGCTGCCGCCTGATGCTGCTAAGGACAATTATAAGGGAGTCACTTCCCATGGAAGAAGGTGGTTCAACAGCTTCACTTTAATACGCGATCTCAGTTCTGCAACAACACAGCCCCAGCGGCCCGGGCTCACAAAAGGGTTTCAAAAAGTGGCAAAGATAATTTCCCACTTGCTGACTGCCTGAAAGTGGCACACAGGAAAAGGGGTGGTGGGGGACGACACACAACTGAGCTACCAAACTACAGAGAAATTCAAGTCAAGCTCCTTAGAAGGAAAGCTTTAGATCTCTGTAATCCCAAAAGATATTTTTAAGCCTGAGAACCCATTTACTTCAAGGAAAACAGCAAAACCTCAGAACAAATTATGCCCTTTGGAGTTTCTTCTAATGGCATTTGACCTCAACAGAGAATGCCAGTGATCATACAACCAAAAGCAGAAGCAAAGATGACTGAGCCCAACTGCCTCTGACACATACTGTATTTCTAGAACATCTGGGTTACTGGAAACAGCCACATGGTAGAAGATACTTATCAACATTCATTTGGTTTCTACAAATTCTATTAAGGAAAAAGAAATCTCTCAAATTCTTTAAAACTGTATTGAAAAAATTTGAAATAAAGGAAAATCTACAGCTACATCCACTTAACAGCCACACACTGCTGATCTTAAGTTATGCACTCACATGGTAACTCTGCTTATAAATTCTTTACCAACCAACTTTCCTAACATTCAGAACCTCAAGTATCTGCATGTTTGAGAAACTTCCCAATTCCCAAGGCTTACCTGTCCCATACTGCTAAGAACAGCCTACCTATTCAGACCTATGTTTAAACATTCAGCATTGAAAACAGCTTTTGTTATCGTTAGACTTTGAAGTTGGCCCCACAGCCAGGGGTTACAGGCCCTGGCTAAAGTGCACACTCCTCATGACATCCTCCTATTTCTACACTAAATAGCCATTAAAATGCAACACTAGCTTTTAAATAGCCACTTAAAGTAAGATGCATTTAAAACCCCAGTGATTTTGGAAGCTGGAGAGATGGCTCAGTGGTTAAGAACAAGGGACCCAGGTTTGCTTCCCAGAGGCCACATGACTGCCAACATTCATTCCTAACTCCAGTCTAGGGACTCCCACGCCCTCTTCTGGCCTCCGTGGGCACTGTACACACAGGTGTACTTACATACATGCAGGCAAAAAACTCAGACATAAAGGAAAAAAAACCTTTTAATTTAAAAAAGTGACTTTTATAACTGGTACAGTCAACACAGAATTCTAGTTTGAAAGTAAGATGTTCATTTTATCTTTTTATAAAGGAAACAAACAAACAAATACCTGGGCTTAGGCACAACAAACTTTTCTTAAAGGATCCTTCTTAGGAAAACATTAACTATAACATCCTATTATAACATCCTATTATTTTTCTCCTTTACTCAAATAGTCATAATCAAGCTTAACAGCTACACTACAAGTTTTATCACATATGAATAGGCTATAACTATGAAAAGTAAAAGAATTTGAAAATCATGGAAACTTCACTAAAACCACCATGTCTCAGTTCTCTAGCATCAGCAAATCTGCCATTCCCTCTCCTATGCCCAACAGCCCAGACATAACAAAAAATGAACAACAGTCCTACTTACGGAAGCACATAAGGGCTTATAGAAGCCCAAAAAGATACCAGGGACTCTTCCAACCAACTGGCCACAACGCTTCAGGCCTGTATCTGGAAGTCAAGTCTTCCCATGTTATCTCTTTTGCATTTGGAACCCAGGGTGCAACACTATCACAGATGTCAAATGAATCTTCTCTTCTGGATGCAGGGATTCTCAGCCCTGTGCAGTACTGCTATAATCTCCAATTGATGGATGTCTGAATGCAGAAAAGCCACATTCCTTCCACATTCCCTTCAGCAATGGGGAACTAAGCTTGGTCTGATCCTGAAAGGGGCCCGCCCAGCTCAGCTTGCAGTCAGAGCTAGGCTAGCTGGCAAAGTATCCAATCACTTCTCGTGCCTGCTCTCCAGTTTAGTCAGTGCAGGCCCATTCATCCATCTCAGAGTGCTGCCATAAGCATTCCCCAGCACCCGTTTCCCAACATGCCTTGCAATCAGGTATAAAGGTCACTGGTACACAAGTTGTCGTGCCTGCCTCAGGTACCCACATGATGATGGAATGGAATGGCTGCTAAACATAAAAACTCCACCCCAAAGTTTAGCAGGCTACCTTGGCAATCAACTGGTCTGACTGATCCACACCAGAGTCACAGCTTAACCTTGCCACAGGGATGTGACATGTAGTCACCAGGGTGCCTTCTTGACCCTCCTCAGAGCCTATACAGATGATAAACAGTCCAGATAAGGAATACTGCACAGCTTCAAGGTTCAGTTAAAACTAAATTGTAACAGAAATGACCAGCAAATTTCCCAAACAGATAAAGGCTCTCTCTTTGTTTTAATACATTTCGGTACAAGAAAAGGATTTACAGTACTCAATTATTCTCTCAAGAAGATACATACTATCTTACTAGCAAAGTGGACAGGACCAAGTGTTTAAAATCCTAAGCATTTTGCTAGTGAAAAAATGAGCTCGAAAGGATAATCTATATTGGTAACAAACTGAAGGAGTTTCCAAAGATAAATATTTGCTGCCATATGTAACATCTGTCTTCTAGCTTTCCAAAAGAGGAACTCCTAGTTACTACTAACAAGTAACTGTTTTTGGGCTAAGCAATGCTTGAGAATAAGACAGGCAGTTGTTACCAATGTTCCTAATTTAAGTCTCCACACATGGGGAGAAAATAACACCTGGAGAAATTAACTCAGGTTGAAAAGAAAAGGTAAATTGCATAGAGGTCAATAAATTGTACCTGAAAAACTCAGACATGTAATGCTTTAAACTAGGAAATTTTCAATATAAAAATGCCAGTCCTTTGAATACAATCACTGCAATCACTGATTAAATAGTCATTTCTCTTCTCTCTCTGTAAGGGGGAGAGGATATGGGTGCACACACAAAGCACGCCCTTAGTGGAACTCCAAGGCCTCTAGCATTCTAGCCAAGCATTCTACTACTGAGCTACGCAATCCCAACCTTCTTTTGCTTACTTTTGATTCAACATTTGTTGAAAACCAAGCGCTTGAGACGTAGCTCAGGTGGTAGAGTGCCTGTCTAGCACGAATGAAGCTCAGGCTTGGGGGTAGGGGGTAAGCTTTGTCCTTTAGTGGTTGGTTTTTTTTGTTTGTTTTTGTTTTTTAATTTTTATGAAACTAAGATCAATAATAGATACTTTCAGTACAAATTTTGGAAGCTTTTTCAAAAAACGGATTACATTCTACAATATGAAATACTCTGAATCCTACCAAAATGCCTGACTGCAACTAAATCAGGTTGCTCAAATGACTTTCTAATTATCATAAGGAAAGCTAAGTACCTACAAAGAAATTTATAACTACCCACACCAGTTTATTCCTAAAACCAGGCCCTTGTGAAATGCTTCATGTGGCAGAGAGCTCCATCCAGAACAGGCACATAGATTCTTCTTTGCCTTCTATCCCTGGCAGAGCAAATCCTTCCTCCCTCCACAGTACACCCTCACCAATACTTAACCAGATACACAACACAGCCCTGGTTTGAATTAACTTCAAGCTTATTGTTTGGCCTAGGTTAGGAAAGGGGGGATGGGAGGACAAGGCAGAAACCCTAACCCCACCTTGCAAAGGTTGTGGCATGAGGCCAACCCCAACCTTTTCCAGTTGAGTCTCAGAAGGCAAAAAAAAAAAAAAGCCATTTCTCCAAAAAGCTTCAGTTGTTCAAACATCCCGCAAATCTTCTATAAAGTGACACACCACATATGCTCTCGGAGGAAAGAAATCCCACTGCTTAAGTAGCACAATCTTCCAGCCTTCACCTCTCCTTGGTGGCTATTTGTAAACAAATACACCAAAAGCAGGAGGTGGACAAAGGCGGTGTTTGCAGAAACCAACAGAAACTTTGGAGTGCTAAAAAAGTCACTTCTGGGCTGCAGGAGCCGGGAGTTCGCTCTCCAGATTCCAGTACCCGCTGGCAAGAGAGTGACCAGTCAGCCCAAGGCAAAAGCGTTCCTCTCAGAAGCTCCCACCAACTCCTGAAGCTTGTTTTGGCTCTGCCTTCTAACCTGCAGGTTTCCAACGACTGCCCTTTGAAATTCTGATTTCCAGTTGAGGCAACTAGACCTGCTCTGCAAAGAACATGTAGCTGTGAGAGCTTGCTTGACAGACTCTGATAACCAGCAACATCCCAGAAGCTAGGTCCATACACAAGTCCTCAGTTACTTCCAAGAATTATCAACGCGCGCGCGCACACACACACACACACACACACACACACAGCTGCCATAAAATTAAAGGCAAGGAGAAAACACAGCAAGCCCTGCAGCAGTCCGAGAATAAGAGTAGTAGTATGGCTGTTTTCATCTGTGTTCAGTCTTTCCTGCCAACAATGCGGCGAGAAAATAAACCAGCTCACCTTTGCCTTTTGGGGACCGAGTGCTCAACTTCTATTGGCTTCCCGTGTAGTTCCATTTTACCTGTGGAAACACAGGAGGTGATCAGGCGGGCTAGATTCAGTGGCTCTCCAAGTTTGGAATCCTGCAACCTTAAAAGACAACACAAACCGCTCCGGGGACCTTCCAAGGGCCCCAAGGTTCCGACCCGACTTAAGGCCAGAAGGGGAGCTGGCCACCGCGTGGGTGTGGCTTTTTAAATTTACAGATGGGTGCGGAAGGAGAGCAAACGTCAGACCCAGCACTCTAGGTTCCTGACCCCCGCCCACCTCCGAGTCACCCAGCACCCCAAGGTCTACAAGAGGGACGCGGCCACTCTTCTCTTTTCCCTAGACACTCCCCACAGGACAACCTGCAGGGTGGGCACGCGCGGTCCTTTTCTGGTTCAATTCCTGGCTGGCCTGGAACACTGGGCAGTGGACTTGAGAAGACAGCGCGGCAGGAAGGGCTGGGGGACGGCCAGAGGTGCAGGGCAGCACTGGCTGGCCGAGCGGCAGGGCGCCAGCATCAAGTCCCAGCTTATAAAGGGGAAGTCGAAGGACCCCAACGCAGCTCTCCGCACCGGCGTCCCGCCCAGCCACCGCCCGCCCGACCACGCCGTCCTCCTGGCCGAGCGCACCCAGCCACCCCTGGAGGCCGCAGCCCCGCGCCGGGGCCCGGACTACGGCGGGCGCGTGGCGGGGCTACCTTTCCGGAGCCCGGCGGCCGCCTCCGCCCACCTGCCCCTTTCGATCCAAAGACCCCAGGAAGCGGACCCGGGAGAGCAGGCGCGCTCGCAGCCTCCCGCAGGGCCGCCGGGACGAGGCTCGGGACCGCGGCCTCCCTCGGCTGGGGGCTGGGGGGAAGCCACTTTCTTTTTCCCCCGCCCGGAGACGACGGGGCCAGGGCCGTCAGTACGGACCGCGGGCAGGCGGGAGGACCGAGGGGCCGCGGGCGTCCGCGCTGGCCCCCGAGGCCCGCGTGCGGGGCCTGGAGCGCATGCCTGGGCCCGGGCGCGGCGCTGGGCGAGCGCCTCCGGCCCGGTGCGCTCCTGACAGCGCGTCCGCTCCGGCCCTGCCAGCCCGGCCCGGGCCCCGGCGGACGCCCGGCAGACCCCCGAGCCGCCCCGACCCCACTCGGAGCAGCCGGGAAGGCGGGCGCGGCCGGGCCCCACCTGAAAGCGCCTCGATGGCCTTGAGGGCCCAGCTCTCGTCCGGGCAGTCCACGAACGCGTAGCCCGTCTTCACCAGGAAGGGTCCCGACACCGGGATCTTGGCGTCCTTGAAGATACTTTCTAGGTCCGAGGGGCCGGCGTTGTCGCTGAGGTTTCCAATATACAATTTGTTCATTGTGAAGAGTGGTTGTTTTAAAAAATGAGAAAAAAAAAATCAAAAATTAAAACCACCCACGGTGATGGATGGGTCGGGTGGGTTTTGTTCCCCTGTCTCCTCGCCTGTAAAACACACACACACACAGTGAGACCCGGGCGCTGGAACGGCGAGCGAAAATCAGATCCCAAGCTGCTGCTTCTTCCTCTTCTGGGTATTAAAAAAGAGAGCGAGAGAAAGAAAAAGCCTAGCTACAACCCAAACGCCTCGAGTCTTCCTAACTCTGAGGAGGCGGGATTAGCGAGAGAAAGGAGGAGGCGGAGGGGGAGAAACTACTTTTTGTCTCTTCCTCCCCAACCCCTTTGGCAGGGGCCAGCGGACTGTGAAAATATCACACTACGTGAGGCAGGCACCGCCTCCCCATAAAAAACCCCGAAGGGTGACTGGCAGGGGCGAGGGGCGAGGGAGGGAGGAGGGAGGGAGGCGGAAAAATCCGCTCCGAGTGTCCGGCTTTTTGAATGAGCCACGTGTTCAAACTACAAATCAACGTCTCACGTGAGGAATCCCAGCGCCTCAATTAGAGTGGGTTTCGGAGGAAAGAGGAGAAAAAAAAAAAAAAAGCGAGCGAGAGGAAGAGGGGGAGGGGAGATGGGGCGAGGGACCCTGCGCGAGGAGGAGGGAGCGGAAAAACCGCGGTGCGGGGCGCTGATTGGCACCGCGAGTTTAGACGGGGTTGTCTTGGTCTGGGCGGATCCGAGCCGCCCGCAAGGTTAGAATAGTCCTCGGTTGTTATTATGTCTAATGAACGGGATGAGGGACTAACTGTGCTAGTTACCGTAGTTTTAATCATTCGATTTTTGAGGGGAAAAAAACGAGTCAGTAACAACGGAATCGGAGTCACAAACTGGACTCCGCGCAGGGGGCTTGATGACAGGAGAAAGTGGAACCCGGCCGAGCCCCGGGCACCGAGCCGCGCGGCCCCGGCGTGGGGGAGGGGACCCGGCGTCCGGGGCGGCGCCAGGGCGACACCTCCTCCGCCCCGCCCCGCCCGCTCGCGGGGGCTCGGGGCTGCGCGCTCGCCATTGGCTGCTGGGCCAGAAAAGGCTCCGGGATGAAGGCGGCGGGGCCGGGCCGCCGTGGGGGAGGGGAGCGCAGGGGCGGAGGCTCCGGCTCGGGGATGGGGACGGCGGGGCCTGAGTCGAGCAGGCCGAGAGGGAAAAGTCGGTACTTAAAGGGAAACCCTCTCTTCCTGTGGTTTCTAGAGGGGGAGGGCCTGGGCTGACTGCTTTTATTTAAAAATTTTTAGTTAGAGAACTTGGGACTCTTTAAGTTAGCCCTAGGTGATATTTCGCGTTGGGGGACTGTTCCCAGTCTCGGTCTGCCTGCGTTTGACCATGCGAGCCATTCATAATTTTCCTTGTAGGTAACGAATACAATGGTCGGTTGGGGGGTTGAGTCTGGGCCCGGTGGAGCCTTCTTGAGCCAACAAAATGTGAGCTAGAGACCAGGAATACGGAAACGAAGGCTGTACTGGGATTCTTGTGGAAACCTCGGATTATGATTTAATGGTTGTGTGCTCTATGAAAGGCTTCATTTACATCAGATAACTTGTGATATATTTGTAACAGGTACTTAATGGAAAAGATATACATTGCTACTTTTTAACGATTGGATTGACTTCTGCCTAGTCTGGAGATTAAAAACAAAAATCTTCATTGGTTTGATATTACTACAGAATACAGAAAATTCTTCGCTTCCCAGTGGAAACGTCTTCAGTAATTGAGAATTTGATAATTTGCTTCTCTTTGTCAGAAGCCGTATTAGCACTTAAAAGTGTGTTTCCATTGGAAACATGAATAGATTACTTTTAAAACATGGAATGGAAAGACTAGAGTATTTGTATTTTGTCCTTTAAAATGAACTTACAATTTTGTGTTAAGTAACCGGAAGGTGTCAGATCATCCATTTTAAATGCAACTGTTCTTTCTAACAGGCTTTTCTTTCCTGCTAAGCAAACCCAACTTCATAAACACACAGTATTTTCACTTAGGTTCTAAGTTAGTGAAATGTTTTTACCTTATGAGATGGGGGCAAACGTGTTGTGTCAACAGTGTTTAGACCTGTGTTGTGAACTCAATCTGGAAAGAATGCTTTGGAGGTGAAATTTTTTATAGCTTAAATTTTAACTTTTTAAAGTTTATTTTTCATTTTCATGCTTTTTGAAAGAAACTTGGCTCTAAATGATAAATATGCATTTCTTTTCATTTCGTTGGCATTAAAAAATATCAATATAAAATTTATGAACTTATTTCTCCAGCACTGTCATGTGATCAAAAACTATTTGGACAACTGTGCTCCATCTCAGAGTATTTGCTTTTCTGAAAATAATTTTGCTAGTCTGTTGATCATAAATTCTTAATATTTCTTAACAAATTTTGTATGGTCAGCTTGCTACCACGGTGGAGTGATTTTTTTTTTCCCTGAATTGACTGTATATGCTTCTATTAAAACTGAGACCTAACGAAATTACTTTTAAAACATGGGATAAATTGTTTTTCTCTAAACGCTAGCTCATGCTTGTCTGTCACAGTCAAATTTTAACAGCTGGAATTTAAACCAAATGTGTTTCGTTTAATGAATATATTCCTGGGTGTCTTGTGAATTTAATCTGTTTGTTATTGTAACAAACTGGATACTTTGTCTAGGACCTTAAACATACAAGCTGACACATAACAGAAGGGAATACAGTCCCCTTCCAATTCTCTAAACATTTGAGAGGTAAGTATATACTCACTCGTGGCTAAGTTTTTGGTTGTTTTTCTTCCTAAGAGTAATTGTTTACTAGCTTTTGGAGCGCAAAAGTATCTTTGAATTTTCCACAACAAATGTGAAATCTGTAGCTCTTTCCATTCCTGAATTATGCACTTCTTTTAAAGAATTTTCACACTTTGTAATGTGGGCTACTCCAGATTCTTTAGCAGTTGTGTTGCCTAATTAATATTCCACGAAGCAAGGACTCCCACCCATCTGTTTGCTCTGTGGACAGCTGCATCTCATCTGACCTGAGAAAAGTAAAAATGTTTGGGGTTCAGTGTAATATAGAGAAAAAGTGTCCAGAAAGTCCGATACCGCTGCTGTATCCACAGGTTGTGAGCAAAGGCTGGGTGGGCTAGGATGAGGGCGGCTCTGAGGCTCCCGACGCCCGCTCGGCAGTGGGCGCACAATGCCCGAATGGGCCTCCCGGGAGGTAGTCTCACAATCCTGTTCTCCCTACTGCTCCCCTGGACTCTGCTCTGCTTAATCCAGAAGCGTGATCTCTGCAAACCTAGCTCTGCTCGCATTCTAGAATCTGTCACTTATTTCCGTAATAAAAAATGGTGCCCCGGGAGAGAAGATGGGGTTTTGTTTCCTTTCTCCTCCGGCTCTGCCCAGACACAAGCGGAATCGTCGAAGCTCACCCTGGGGAAGGTCTACCGCGGGCCGCTGGGCCGCCCCAAACAGCCCGATCACTGCGCGGTCCTCCCCGGCCCGGCCTCGGAGCCCAGGGCTCGTGGCTCGGCCCGGCCGGGCTAGACGTGAGGGCCGCGGGGGCCGCCGTGGGTCCCCCCGCGGAGCCACCCACCTGGGACCCGCCCCGGGACGGCCGGCTCGCTCGGGCCTCTGTCGGCGTGCGCGAAGCCGGCCGGCGCTCGAGGATGCTCGGTACCCACCGACGGAACGAGACGCCCGAGTCTGCCGGGCGGGGCGGCCCGAGACCCACGCCAGAGCGGCTCCGGGGCGGGGCTCGAGCCTCACCGCCGCCCCGGGACCCAGCGGAGCCACGGGCGTCGGGGGAGGTACCGCCCCCGGCGGGGCTCCTCGCACCTGATTGGTGGAGGCAGGGAGCCTATCACCGTCGACGGCCTCCGCCGGATTCGTTCGCTGGTTTCCATCCATTGGCTCCCGGGCCGCCCCTGGATTTCCATATTTTGTGGCGCGAAAATAACCCTTTGCTCCCTCGGTGGTTCTGTGGCGTGGAGGGGCGGCCTGGCGCCCGGCGCTGGGGACGCGGGGCTTCCCTGCCCTTTAACTGCTCGCCCGTAGCGAAGCGGGGCTGCGTGCGCGCCGCCCTCGGGCTGACCGCGTGGTGTCCGCGTCCAGCGCCCGGAGGTCCCGGGGCCCCGCAGCAGCTGGACTTCTCTTTCCCCACAGCCTAAGTGTGTGTGTCTTTTAATTTGAAACCGCCACAACAAAATACGTTCCCAGGTGCCTTGACTAAACTGGGCTTCTAGAGAAATCGTTCAGCCCCCTTCCTCCCCAGCCCCCTTTGTGGTGCACAGGGTTGTTTTAAGAAAACCAAACAACCCCTGCAAAAAAAGCAAACGAAAAATTCCGGGTAAATCAACTCTGCGCAGACCACGTTTTCGTTGAAGCTGAGACCGACCCTGAAGGATTAGCGATTTCTGTAACTGAAATATTCTAATTTTACTGACTTTTGGTGGAGACGGCGAGAAAAAATAAATACGAATTTGACTTGAAAAAACACGAAACAAACGAAATAATCATATTTAACTTCACTAGCTGAAAAGGTAAACAGCCACAATGGTGTATGCTAGCTACTGGTGGCTTTGGTGGGTTTCTATTATATAGATAAATTCTTACCGGTTTTTCTCAAAAATATTTTTAAAACCAGAACTCTGGTCATGGCAGAAAAGAGGAAGAATAAAATTGTTTGATATAACTCTGTCTATAGAAGGTTTTACCCATCTTTACTTGGAGAAAAAGAAATTCACCATTCAACAATATAACTTAACAATTTGCCCACAGATCATTTCAATTGCTCATTTTAAAGTCTTAGCCAAAAAACAAACTCGATTTAGTTAAAAAGAAAAAAAAACAGTAAAAGATAATTCTTCAGTTAATATTTAAAACTTTGAGGAGATTGGTTTAAATCAATAAGTTCAAAGATTTTTTTTCTGTGTACTGTTAACTCTTAGCTGTATTATCCTCTACAAGTTCTTTTATAAAATCTGTTTAGTTTTGTGCTATTTAGTGTAGCCTCTAAAAGCTCACTAAAGTACCAAACTGCAGTGTACCATAATGTAAAGTAGTTATTTAAGCAGGTTTTAGAAAGAAAGTTTAAAAAACTGAGTTGGTCAAGAGAAATTTGAAACAGAAGAAATCTTTACACATTTTGTTTACATTTTGTTTAATTCAACCACATCTCATGGATGTGGTTAATAGTGGTTTTTAATCTTTGATGTAAAATTACTCAAACATCAGAGTCACAAATGGTTTGAGTTGAGCAAATTGTTAGAGATTCAATTTATAGGGTTAAAGATTCAATGCTAAAGAGTTTATTATTTAGATAAGCTGACACCTCAGAAGTTTGGAATGTAAAGGCATGGTTATTTTAAAACTTATTTACAGTGGAATTTGCTTTTGTATTTTCAAATGGTGCAACACCAAAGATGTCTTAAAGAATTTTTATGGAGAAAAAAATGCAATTGTAAATAAATTCCGAAATAAATCTAGACAAGCCAAAACTAAAACCTGGGCTATTTTCAAATGTTTTCTCAAAAGCAACGGTTTTTAATGAACAACACTTTCCTTTAATCTAGTTAAGAGAAACCGTTCTTTTAAAGTTTCATCTTTGTCTGAAATGGGAATGTCATCTATCTAGTAAACGTTATATATGCAACTGTTAAAATAGTAAATAGGCAGAATCCCCTTTATTGCAATAGCTAGCTTCCCTGGCTAAAAACTGTAAAGTACTCATTCTTCCAGAAAAGGGAAGAATGAGGCGTCTCATGAAAAGACTCCGTGAAGACTGGTGAGTTCCTGTGTATTTTCAGACCAACCATAAGAAAACAAAAGGGCTAGGCATCTGTTTGTGGGGGGAAGGGCCTGGAAAGGCAAGAAAGAGTTGGGTACTTAAACTTGTTTATTGGTTGCAAGTCACCCTGCAAGTTCCCTTGCTATGAAAGTAGAAGGAAGGGTAGAGAGAGAATGTATTAACTAATGGAGTAAAATGAGAGTAATCCAAGCATGAAATCCCACTGCAAAGAACAATTCGAACCTAGCCTCCTCCACTAAAATAACGAGAAAGCGAGGCACATGCTGAGACACTGACTACTCCCCAGCATTTTCTAACCTCTTTAATTCAAAGACACATCTTGGGTTGCTGTTTTCATAGTTGGGCTTTTCCATCCCAGAATCCCATTCTGAAAACCCTGGGAACTTAAAGTTCCCTTAATAAAATTGCTTAAAGTACTCCTTCTAGGTGATTCCAACTGATGAATTCCTCCTGCTATCTATTCATATAAAGGCAATTTTTAGATTGAATAAAGCAGAACACATTTTCTAATCCCTTGCTTGCAAAGATAATGGTGGATCATTACCATTGCCACTTTGACTCATTGAAACTCATTCCTTCTTGAATTCAGTTTAGATTTTAGTCCTGAATCTCTCAGCCTGCTGATCACAGCTTTAAAGAGGGTAGCCACAAAGCAGGAGAAGGGCTTTTAAGTTGGGTTTTATTTCACAACCTCTCAGCTGAAATCCATTTTCAGAAATCTGGTACCATAAGATATAGTAAAAAGACAAAACCTAATCTGAAACTTTTATCAAAACTGACCTTGCGCATGTTTCTTAAAACATTTACTTCCTTTTTTTGGTGTTGTTGAAAAACATAAAGGTTGGTTGTATTTTTGTTGTTGTTGCTTTTGGTCAACAACCTTAGATACAGTGATTTTTGTTTTTGTTTTAAAGCTCAAGCTGGATCACTTCAAACTGGTGATCCTCCTGCCTCAGCCTTCTGAAAGCTAGGTTCATAGGCATATGCCCAGGATCAATTAGTTATTTTTAATTTAAGTATACTGTTGCTTTCCTAAAGAGAAATTTTTGTTTGAAGTAAGATTTAATTTAGTATCAATAAGTGGAATGGTTTTTATACAAGTTTAATTTTGTTTTGTGGAGATCCCTTGTCAATCATTAATGCAATTTTTCTATTTTTTAATTATTTTTCCTTTGTAGGATACACTATTCCTATCTTACTGATTATCTGAAATGTTTTTCCTAGCACATTCCAAAATTTTTCTCATAAACTTAAAAGCAACTAAATCTTATTCTGTAAAATGCATGAAGACTTTTAAAGATATGTATTGTTTGATATAAAGAAATATAAAACATGACTACTGAATATCCGTATTAAACTGAAATAATTGAATAGCCCCTCTTTTATAAGCAGCCTAGTTCTAGTCCTAGTACTAAAAACTGATTCATAAAATGATTTGAACAAAGTGACACAGGTCATCAAAGTAAACAAAATGAGAAATAGGTATGATTTCTATCATACTGTTTACATTTTGTTATAGGACTGTTAAGTCCTAAAAGATGTCACCATCTTTTGTTTTTGTTAAAAACTGCCTGGAATTTTGTTCCTTAACTGTTTCAGATGATATCTTTAGTTTTCATTGAAATAAAAGACAGTGTATTAAAAAGCCAAACAAAAGTTTTGTCAGTATACTGTGTTTTCTCTGGCAATCACAGAACTATATTAAATTTTTGTTTTAATCCAGAGCCAATACCATGACTTTTTAAAACAGATTAAGTTGACTCTTGTTTTAGTTTTAAATATTAATGAGGCATAAAAAGATGAGTAAATATTTTGATCTGGTAAAATAGATACCCAGGTTAAAGGCAGCATGCCTCTGTTCCCTCAACAACAACAACATATCTTCCAGTTGAGGGCAATTCTGTCAGGTATGGAATGTAGTCTGTGTATGATTGAACACTTGAATATCTGTGCATCCTCTGGCTGAGAAGCCCTTTGTGGAGATCTGTGAAGGAGTAAAGCAAGCTAGAACTTGTGTTCAAATTCTGAGTTTGCAGGTTAAAACAAGCAACTTAAGCACTATTTTAAAAAGATTTTTTCAACCATCAGAATACTTCCATGTGTTTCTTAAGCTGGGGGTAAGACTACCAGTGCAGACTGAGCTGGAATTAAGAAGCTGTCAGTACTTTGACTTTAGAATTTAAATAATGCAAACATTTTAAAGTTGGTATCTTCCTTGACCTGTTTTCTATTTTTTAAACTATGATAGTATTGCATTTGCAAAATATCCAATAGTATCATTTAAACATAATCAGTTTTAAGAACAATAAAAGTAATCCTGGCTACATATTTTGAAAATACCAAAAGTATCAACAAAATGTGAAGTCATCACAAATCCTTTCTCTTGGCTTTGTGCACAAAATCCATATTCGAATACTTTGATAAAAGGAAACAATATTATAGAAAATGCCCTTATAAAAGAAGCCAAACATATTGATCTGCTTTTGTAAAAATGATTTTTGAAATTTAAATATGAAGAGGAATCAATTCTAAGTGAAATCTTGAGTCCTGTTATTTATTGTGCTTTTGTTTTGCTTTGTTTTTTACTGAGTTAAGAAAACAGGGAATAAACTATAATTTGTCCAGGACAAATCACTAATACAGTTTTGAGTGGTTTTAAATGATGATGTTACAATCTGATGATAACTCCTTCCTAATTCTGTTCTTAAAAAAAAACTGCTTTTTATTTGATTATTACATTGTTTCATTACAAAGTGGAGGGAAAAGTCACATTCCATTAGGATAACAAACATTTTTAACACTTGGAGCCTTTAAATAGAAGAAGAATGCCCATTGCTTTTCAAACAAACCAAACTTTTTGTTACAATAAGTAATGAATTTATTTTCTTTATAGATGGCCATAATTTGCTAATATAGTAAGAAGCTGAATCACTCTCTTAATGTGGCAATTAACAGAAATAAATACATTATGCTCAAGCAAAAAGTATAAGCAAAGAAAAGGACCAAAATCAAGATTTATAAAACTTTTAAACTCAACATTAAAAGCTAAAGTTTCTTCTTACAGCCAAATCCGCTAGTCAACCTTAGTGCTTATTGTTTAAATTTTTGTAAGAATAAAGATTTAAGTGTGTGGTTAATATGTAGTTACTAGTTATTGTGGGAAGAATCTTAATAGTTTGTGGTTTCAGGTTCTTTTTTAATTTTTGTTTTGTTTTTGGCTTTTGGTTTCATGTAACTTTATGTGTGATATAAAAACAATCACATTGTTTTTTGCAGATTCCACTGTATAAACTTAAAATGTGAAAGTTAAGGACTCAGATTATTTTATAAAAATCTTATATTTATGGATTGATTTGTGGTAGATTAGTATATAACCTATTAAAAACATACTGATTTAATGGCACAAACTCTTAAACAAGGTTTTGCTTACTTTAAATTTTGGGAGGGGGGTGAGGTGGTTGGTCTTTTTAAGACAAGGTCTCTCTGTAGCCCCAGGAGGCCTGAAATTCACCTTGCAGACCAGGTTGGCCTTGCACTCACAGAGATCTGCCTGCCTCTGCCTTCTGAGTGCTGGGACTAAAGGCATACGCCAGGATACCTGGATAAGTTTTTTGTTTTTAACTGATACAAAACTAAAAATTATACATATAACCGAGGTATCATCAGTATTTCAGTACATAACATACTTTATAGATGTTTAAGTCAGATTGAATTTATTTTGCTCCTCAAGTGTGTATTATTTCTTTTGGGGGAAAACATTCAAATCCTTCTAGCTTTTTGAAACAGACAGTACATAGTTGTCTATAATCACACATAATATACCAAAGCACCTTGCTCTTATATAACTATATCTTAGTCTCATTGATCTACTAGTTATCCTAATTTTTAAAACAATCTTACAGATAATAGAAGAATAGTGGAGAATTTGTTTTTTTAGATTTTGATTTTATGTGTAGCTACTTAGAGGTTTCATTTTGAAAACTGTTTCAAACACATTGAATTGCTTTTGGCATTACTAAAATAATTATGCAATGTAATATGAAGCTATAAACTCTGGATTTTGAAACATGGTATGTATATAACAACATATTTTTTGTTTCGTAAATTTTTATATTCAAAAGTCCAAGCTAGAATAGATGTAAAGCCAAGAAATGAGACTCTATATGGTAAAGGGAAGTCAATTGTTTAACACACTTGTAACAGGAAATGAATACATGAACCAAAAGGTATCTAAATTCACTGTAGTAAATAATGTGTTTCAATTTCTCCATTTTGTTAATTAAGTTTTTCTCCTTGGAGTTGTATGTTGTTAGCACTTTTTATTTAACAGAAAGGAATGTAATGTGTTAGATCCTACTACTAGAAGCCTCGAAGTGGGAAAATGTCACAGATATATACCAAAATGCTCTATGTAAAACTGTTCAATAAACAGTTACACAGAGTATGTTCTCTTTTATGACTTTCAGTTGAACCTGTTTCATAAGATATTCCAATAATTTAAGGGCCAACAAAAGTATTAGGTTTACTAGATACCATTTACAGTTATGGTAACTGAGACTAGGGAAGATCAATGCAGGCAGACATATTGTACTCAGCGGAATGCTGAGTTCAGCATCTGACAACCAACCATGAGTGGGATAATAATGGCAATACAATTTTTCTTTTCCTAATTTTGGTGACAAGAGACTCAAAGGTAAAGTTTTCCTTAGACCCAATATCATTACCTTAAAAAACAAAAACCTGTATTTTTGTTGACCAAAGGTTTTGCCTGTCATCGAAAGCTCAGGTCAAACAAAGGCTTGAGGATGGAAGAAAGCTTGAGAAATGCAGTCACCTGCTTCACTGCAGTAACTGTAGTCAGGATCTCGTTTAAACTGTCTCCAAGGGCTGGAAGGATGTCAGAGATTGAGTGCATCTTAGCATGTTCAAGCCCTGGGTTTGATCTCTGGCACTGAAAATTAGTTCAATGTGAAAAGCTGGGAGAAATACATCCCATGATTCAAATCCATAACTTTATGATTTCACTCATATCTCAAAAGCTCTATCAGAATCTGTGGGTCAAGGAACAGGCTTTAAAAACAGCTGCCTTGCACACCCGCCCTCCACAGTGAGCTAAGCCAGTCCTCCATATCAGACACAAAAAGCATAATCTGCAGATTTACTCCTAATAATCAGTGGGGCTTTTATTTACTTTTGCCTTAGTAACGTTTGTGGGGATGGGAAGGAGGATTACTGTTTACATTTATGTATTCCTATGGTAGAGTTCAGACTCTTCCATCAAGCTGTCTCCTGAAGGGGTTGTTGAGAGATAACTAGAAGAAACTCAAGCTCACCTGTTAATCACTCTCCTGGGATGGTAGACACTGGCCATGAAAACTCTGGGATTCGTACCCCTGACTAGATACACAAACTGCAGAGAGAACAGGATGCAAGGCCCTGGATGTGCCTTATAGTTAAAAGTCCTCTGTGTCTTCCTTTGCCTGTAAATCATTTGATCATCACAGCTCTAGATGCTGCCTTGATGCCTATTTTCTGTGTGTGTGACTGACCCTGCTGTGACCCTACATTCATTTTTTTTCCCCTACCTTCTAGGCCTTTGTTACCATGGCTGTAAAAGGAGTTAAACTATCTATACAACCCTCTATCTTTTTTACAACAGGGGGCACTGAGTAGCCTTCAGCAAATATTTGTGGAATTTAGTTTTCAGCAAAGGGACCAAGACTGGGACTATGATACCATTGAACCATTCGACTTTAAGGAAAGTTTATGGACAGTTTGCACAATATAGATTCCAAAAATGTTAATCCCTGTAAAACTTTAAAATATCGCAGGTGAAATCAGCAGCCAGATCTCGGTAGATTTCACTGAGCTTGGCTGGGGGTGAAGGAAGTGGCCGTGTACTTACCTAGCTGCACATGAAGCCGAGGGTCAGTGCCAATTGAGGGAGGCAGGGAATTCAGTGAACTGAATTTTTCTTTAAATAAGAAAGAAAAAAATGTTTTCCAAATCACTCAGTTTGCCCCAACAAGACATTTTATAGGCTGTTCTAAGAAATGCAGGAGAGGGAATGCTGGAGAGATGATTTGGCAGCTAATGTCTTCCAGAGGACTAGAGTTCAGTTGCCAGCACCTGCATCCAGTGGCTCATAAACCCGTAACTTCAGCTTCAGGGGCTCTAATGCTTCCCTCTAACTTCCGTGGGCTCCTGCACACACATGGCAGGTGCATGTACACAGAAATTTAAAATCTCTTTTTTTTTTCCTCTCTTGTTTTTTTTGAAACAGGGTCTGCAGCCTGTGCCGGATTTGACCTTGCTGGGTAGACCAGGCTGGCCTCAAACTCACCGAGATCTGCCTGTCTCTGTCTCTTGAACGCTGGATTGAAAAGCATGTGCCATTATACCCAGCAACAACAACAACAACAAAAAACATAATAATAAAATGTTTTTAATGAAAGAAAGGAAGAAATTACTACCTCCTGACATTAGGAAATAATGCAGAATGGATAAAGAAGAGAGGAACGATTAAGCAAATACAACAAAGTCAGAGTATCAGAGAAGCAGCTTAAATACAGCGCTCCCCTGGGAAGGAACCTTTACTGATGCCCGCCCGTGTCACAGACCACTGTCCTGACAGAAATCTAAGAACTTTTTCTCCCTCTCCTCCTAAAATAGCTGTGCTTCGTGTATGTATGTAGAAAAGAAGTTCCCATGAAACAATTTAGAATGAAAATAACAAAAATCACTAAAACCATAAGTCAAAATACTAGGTGATCAGTAGTATGAATGTTTAGTAACAATTATGTTTAAATTTGGTTTTCCGCTTCTGTTAGAGTTCTAAAGAACATCCATTTTTATGTCTTAATTTTGTAGAAATAAATTATAGATTAGGAGAAAAACTGTAATCTCTTGAAACCAATTGGAAAATATTTCTAGCCCAAGCTAAAGTACCATCAGATTTATTCTTTATTTTGTTGTTGTTTTTAGTATCATTAAGTTTAGACCATACATATTGAACATAAAACATTTCAAGTACTCAGGTTAGATATATGTGCTCACTTCTATTTGTGGTGTTTTCTTAAAATATTATGCAAGAATTGCTTACGAAAAATAAATGTAGAAAAGTCCACTTGTGAATCAGTGACTATCCCTGGCTTGGACATTTCCCTTTTAAAACTGAAATGTTCATTTGAGTAGCATTTAAGAATCAAGAAATTTTCCATAGAATTAAAGAATTTCAAATAGCTGTTCTTTCTTGTAAAATAATTTTAACGATAGTGTATTTGGAAACTAACAAAAACAATGAGGATGGCAGGGCTCTGAGAGAGAAGAAAAAAAGCCTGAGGATGGAGCCTCAGACACTGAACTGGGTAGTCATGGAACCTGGGCCCCATGCTCTGAGGGGCGGGCAGAGTCTGCTTAATTCATTCTCAGGCTTCAGAGGAGCCTCATAGAGCAGTGAGTTAGGAGCCATTGCTTCTTTTTCATTTATGAGAGAGAGAGAGAGAGAGAGAGAGAGAGAGGCAAATATTGGTATTTATTGAAAGAGATTTAACTGGCAGCTTAACCTATGATGTTTAACATTTTTATAGGAACTAAGATTTTCAGAGTCTAGGCAAGCTGAGAAGAGATTTCGTTAAAACAAATTTTATTATGTGAAAGTAAACGACAACTCAGAGAAGTTCGTGGAGAAGTTCATGTGCCTTACTTGGTTTCTAGCCCCACGTGCATGTAAATAAGAAAAGTCTGGTTCTGCTGCTTTGGAGTTAGCAGTCATCCAAACACAGGAGAATTTTATCCTCTAAAATTCCCATTCCACTTCAAATTTCTAAATATGTATTTTAGCCTCTGTTTTGACCCAAGATCTTGCTATCTAACCTTTAAATATATTTTATAATGAGGAAAGTCATTATGATCCAAAATCAGATCTAATAATTTTTTGAAAACAACAGCAAAAAAAATCAAACTTTATTTCCCCTTAAATTTTAGAGCTGTCAATTTTGAAGTGCTAGCTATTTCAAGTTGAAAATCTTTCAAATTCATAATACATTTAAACCAGAAACATTGTGCATGTGATATTTTAAACTTGTCACCTTTTCTCCTTATTCTTTTGTTGTTATATGAAAAATTGTCAAAAACAAACAAGCATCAGTGTTACATAATTTATACTTGTAGGCTGGTCTCAAGTGAGTCATTACTTTCTAGGAACAAATTAGAGAAAAAAAAATCTCTCCCTCCCAAATCTCTCTCCCCTAGCTTCAGAGTTTTAAAGTATGACTTTATATCCTACAAAACATTTATCATCTAATTTTTCACACCCCCTGTATTAATGGCTCATTATAAAGTAATGAGCAAAGACTGATTTATTTCATATGTAAGTAAACTCCATGAGAACAGGAATTTTTTTTAATCTTTGTTGTTAACTCCTAGTTTCCAAGTTCCTTAAATGGTACTTGATACAAAGTATAAGCCTAACAATTATTTGTTGAATGAATGTATGATATTATTTAACACCTGACCCTCTATGCACAAATTCTCAGTAAAGTGGTTGAACATGTAATTGCTGGTGTGTGTGTGTGTGTGTGTGTGTGTGTGTGTGTGTGCAGATGCATATTCCCCTGCCCTTAAAAAACATTTGATGCCTTTAAAAAAGCAAGCCAGATGTGGCGCATGTCTGCAGCCCCAGCTATTCAGGAGATTGAAGCAGGAAGATCATTTGAGCCACAGGAGTTTGAGCAACAGAGAGAAACCTCAACTTAGGTAAAAAATATCTTCCTGGGGCTGGAGAGATAGCTCAGCTGTTATGAGCACTGACTACTCTTGCAGAGGAAGCAGGTACAATTCCCAGCACCCACATGGTGGCTAACAACCATCTGACTCCAGGAAAAATCCGATGCATTCTTCTGATCTCCTCAAGCATTGCATGACATAGAGGGTGCACTTACAGGCACACAATACACTCATAAAATAAAAATACTAATAAAAATTTTCTCTTTAGAGTTGAGAATATAGACCTATTTTTCCAAATTAATATATCTGTAATCCTTGTTTTAAATTTTCTAAAGGTAATGAAAAGTCTTTGGTCTTAGTTCAATGTCAGAATGATTGAATCACATAAAACACCATCAATTTTTATCATTTTATATATAAACTACCTTTTAAGGAAAAAAAATGAGATCAGAACCAAATTGAAAGCCTTTTTGAGGTTTAGTATGAATGATTGTTACCACACTTCATAAAATCTACTGAGTAAACGTGCAGTTTTTGCATTTAGTTGATTTTTGGATTTTTGAGAGAGGATAGCCAACCTCAAACTTATAATCCTCCTGCCTCAGTTTCCTGAGTGCTGAGACTACATGTGTGAACCACTTCACCTGGCTTAACAAGAAGATTTTTATAACACATTCCTATTAGAAGAGAAGAAATGTCAAAATTGGACTGAAAAAAGAACCAGCCTGTGTCTATGTTCTTTCTTTTTTCATTTTTAAAAAGAATTTTATTTTGTGTGTATGCATGTATTGCCTGCACGTGTGTAAGTGCACCCATGTCATGCAATGCCTGAGGAGGTCAGAAGAGGGTGTCAGATTCCCTGGAACAGAACTTACAGATGTTTGTTAGCCACCATGTGGGTGCTGGGAATCAAACCTGAGTTCTGTGCAAGAGCAGCTAGTGCTCTTAACTGCTGAGTTATCTCTCCAGCCCCTAAGTTTCATTTGTAAATAGTAATTCTTGAGTTAAAAAGGAATGTTGCTAAAAAATGCAATACTAGAAAATTACACTGACTTTATTTTGCCTTCTGCTTTAAAGTAAAATATTCAAGTATTGGAAAATATGGTCTGATTTTTATGACCCTTATCTTTACATTTCGTGTGGTGGGCAGCATCATATGGCCTGTGCTGTATAGCTTTGCCTTTTTCCAGATTTCTGTTTACCTTGTGTTGCCTGGGGCAATATTCAACATCCAGGCACAGGTTTAATAGAATATTGTGAAAATAAAGAAGTTCCACTTTCTGGGGGCTAGAGAGATAGATGGCTCAGTGGTTAAGAGCACTGACTGTTCTTGCAGAATTCTTCCTTTTCTTTTTTCTTTCTTTCTTTCTTTTTTTTTGGCAGTGCTAGAGAGCAAAGTATGCTTTCTAACTTTAAATACCAGGATCTCTAGATTCTAAAATTGACACATACAGCAGATATATTTGCTTGATGTATGGGATATAATTTAGATGTTTTTCGAGTCTACAGTCCTCTCTTGGCATCAAGAAACATTTGGTTGAGTGTGTACTTATTTACTCAAATATTTATTCCCTGGAAGTGCAGGGCCCTCTGGGGGATAGAAATGGGGACATAAGGTGTGGTCTATTCTCAGACCTCTTTACAAGCAGCACACTGCCATGCATGTTATCCTCAAAGAGATCAGTGATGTACTCAAGAAGTTCTTCGCTTTCTGTAATTGCCCATTTTGAAGGTTTTGTTTGGGGATTTATTTAAATTCGTTTTAAAATAAAGGAATGTGTATGCGCGCGCACGTGCGCGTCCGCACATGTGGCGCGTGCACCTGTGGTGTATGAAGGCCAGAAGAGGGCACTGTATACCGCAATGTTACAGGCTTTTGGAAGGACGCCTGGCTTGCTAGGTTGGTGCTGGGATCCAAACTGCTCTTCATGGTTATTCCGTCCTAGAGGAATTGTTAGTGTGGGCCAGAGCACAAGAAATTTGTCTGCCACCTAAAGGACTTTTTCTGCCCCACTACATCTGGAATAAAAGTATGCTTTCTAACTTTATATACCTGGATTTGGTAAACACATCCACACCCACCATGTTTCCTTTCATCAGCTTTTGAGTCTCAATCATCTTTGCTTCAGCTTTGCAGACAGTCTGTCCTGGTTCTCAGTTTGATCTAAGATCCTCGTTAATGTGTGCCTTTGATCAAAGCACAATCTGTCACCTTTTTCCAGATTTCTGCTTTCTTTGTGTTGCTTAGAGCAATATTCAACATCCAGGCATGGATTTCATAGAATATTGTGAAAATAAAAACGTTCCACTTTCTGGGGACTGGATAGATAGATGGCTCAGTGTTTAAGAACACTGGCTGTACTTGCAGAATTTTTTTTTTGCTGTTTTTTTTGCAGTGCTAGAGAGCAAGCCTACACCTTGTACATGCTAGACAAGTGTTCTACCACTGAACTCTATTTCTAGCTCCCAGAATATTCTTATGTACAAATGATGAGACATACTAGATTAGATAATGCCATATACATATTCAGCAATGGACACAATCTGGCTATTCTATCACTTAAAATGAGATAGAGTGAGTGAGCTTTTTCTTTTAAGGCATATTGGCCTTATCATATTGGCCTCAAACTCATGATCTACCTGCTTCAACCTCTCAAGTGTTGGGATTATAGTATGTGCCACTTTCCAGCAAGCAGTTCGCTTGTCACTACTCAGTGTATGCAATAAACATGTTTGTAACCAAAAAAAAAAAAAGTTCCTACTCTAAAATTTAAATAGTCCCTTTGAATTTGTTACCTTGTTGTTTTTATTTTTTGCATGTGTGTATGTGTGGTGTGTATATATGTATATGCATGTTTGGGGGGGGCATACTTGTGGCTTACTTGTGGAGTACCTGAGGCTGATTTTAAGAGTCTTACTCAGTCACTTTCCATCTTACTTACTGAGGCAGGATCTCTTAGTTGAACCAGAGCTCACCAATATCATTAGTATAGCTGGTCAGCATGCTCCAAAGATCCCCTGTCTTTGTGCTGGAATTGTAAACAAGCTACCACAACAACTCAGTATTTACATGTGTGCTAGTGATCCAAACTCTGGTCCTTACTCTTGAATGACAAGTACTTTACCTGCTACATCGCCAAAGCCCTGGCGGGTTTTTTGTTTGTTTGCTCTGTTTTTTTGTTTGTTTGTCTGTCTGTTTGTTTGTTTTAAACAGGGTCTCATGTAAACTGTGGTGGCCTGGAATTCCTAATCTTTCTGGGGGGTGTGTGAGTATGTGCAGGGGTAGGAGTATGTGTGCAGGAGAAGCCGGAGGCTGACACAGTGCTCTCTTCTACTCCTCCACTCTACTTTTTGATAAAGATTTCTCACTGATTAGACAGCTGACCAGCAAGTCCCTCGGATTCTCCTGTCCACGTATCAGTGCTGGAGTTACAGGCGTGCACTCTGCCTTGCCCAGCTTTTTACATGGATGCTGAGGCTCTGAACTTAGGTCTTCGTGCTTGCACAGAAAGCACTTTCTCCCCTGAGCCACCTCTCCAGCCCCTGTACCTGGTTTTCTTTTTCAAAAATTTATTTTTAACTGTGTGTGTGCAGGTGCTTGCAGAAGCCAGAAGCATCAGATCACCCTGGAGCTGGAGTTACAGGTGGTTGTAAGTCACCCAGTGTGGGTGCCGGGAACCAAACTCAGGTCTTCTGTAAGAACTCCCATTGCTCTTAACCCCCAAGTCATCTCTCCAACTCCTATGTCTGCTTTTCTTAAAAACTACTTTCCCTGGTCTAGGGAGATGGCTCAGCAGTTAAGAGCACTTGCTGTAAAAGACCTGGGTTTGGTTCCCAGCATCCACATGGTGGCTTACAACCACCTATAACTCCAGTTCCAGGGGTTCTAGTGTCCCCTTCTGCCCTCTCTGGGCACCAGTCATGCATGTATTGCACGCACATATATGTAGGCAAACACTCATACACATAAAATGAAAAGTCTTTTTTAAAAATGTCTTTCCCTCTATATGCCAAGGATCACTTTGAACTCCTAATCCTCCTGCCTCTACCTCTGAGTGCTGTGATTACAGGAATGCTCCACCATACCCAGTTATTTGGTGCTTAGAAGTGAACAAGAGGCTTCATATATGCTGGGCAGGTACTCTACCAACTGAGCTACATCTCCAGCCTCAAGAATGACTTTTTCTTTTTTAATTTTATTACATGTATGGGGGGGGTGGCACACATACCATTGTGCATGTGTGGAGGTCAGAGGACAACTTTCAGGGATCAGTACTCTCCATCACATGGATCCTAGGAATCCAACTGGGGTCATCAGGCTAGTCAACAGCACCTGTGCCTGTTGTCATTGTGGGTTTCTGTTGTCAACTTGGCATCCCTGGGAAGAGCGAATCTCATTTGGAAAACTTCCTCTATAGATTGATCTGTGGGCATATCTGAGAGGCATTTTCTAGATTACTGATTGATGTGGAAGTGCTCAGCCCACTTTTGGTGGAACCACCCCTAAGCAGGCGGTCCTGGGTTGTGTAAAAGCAGGCTGAGCACAGGCCAGAGAAACAAGCTAGTAAGCGGCATTCCTCCATGGTCTGTGCTTAAGTCCTTGCCTCCAGGTTCTTGCCCTGCTGAAGTGGCTGCCTTGGCTTCCCTCTTTGATGGACTGCCATTTGAAAGTGTAAAATGCAATCTGGTTTTAGTCAGAGTATTTATCACAGCAATAGAATGTAAGTGGGACACCTGCTAAGTCATCTTACTGGCTGGAAAATGACTTTTCTTAACTCTTTTCTGTTTGGTGTGTGTCTGTGTGTGTGTGTGTGTGTGTGTGTGTGTGTATTGTGTGTGTTTGAGACAGAGTCACACTATATAGCCCCTGGCTGGCCTGGAACTACCTATGTAGACCAGGCTAGTCTCAAATTCACAGAGATCCTACCTGCCTATGCCTCCCAAGTGCTGAGTGCACCACCATGCCAAATGAGGAGAGGATTTTTTTTTTTTGTCTCAAAAATAAATAAAATTCTGAGGTTAGGAGTGTAGGAAGAAGAAAGGGAATATCATTTTTTAAAAGTCCATTTGGGGGATGGAGAGATGACCTAGCAGTTTGGGGCATTTACTTTTCTTGCAAAGGACCCAGGTTCAGTTCCCAGGATCCACGTAGTGGCTCACAACTGCCTTAATTCCAGTTCCCGGGTATCAGGCATCCTCTTCTGGCTTCCTTGGGATCTTGCATACACATGGTGCTCATAAATTCATAAAGGCAGACACACAAATAAATCTTTTAACAATCCATTTTGATCACAAAATAATGTGAGATATTTTGTACATTTACAATGTTCTCTGATGATTTACAGTCATCATAATCTATTTCTAGAACATTTTAACCATCCCAAAAGATTATACCTCATCTAGGATTTTTAAAAACTTTATGTGTATGAGTGTTTTGCCTGAATGTACGCACACTGTGATTACTGTGATTCTAGATTACTGATTGATGTGGAAGGGCTCAGCCCACTTTTGGTAGAACCACCCCTAAGCAGGCGGTCCTGGGTTGTGTAAAAGCAGGCTGAGCACAGGCCAGAGAAACAAGCTAGTAAAGTGGCATTCCTCCATGGTCTATGCTTAAGTCCTTGCCTCCAGGTTTCTGCCCTGCTGCCTAAGGAGTCCAAAAAGGGCACTGGATCCCCTGAAACTGGAGTTTCAGGTGACTGATAGCCTCCACGTTGGTACTGGGAACAGAACTCAGGTCTGCAAGAGCAGCAAGTGCTCTTAACCACTGAGCCATCTCTCCAGTCCTTGATTTTTCTGATTGGCACATATATAAGGTACAACTTGATGTTTTGATTAATGCATACATTGTGTACTGATCAATTTGGAGTAATTAGCATGACCTTTATGACTTTCTTGAGCTCGAATCTTTCTCTTCCTCAAGCAGTCCTCTTGCTTCAGCCTCCCAAGTAGCTGTGGTTATAGGCATGTGCCACTGGACCCAGTTATCACTTTCATTCCTTTACAGTGGGTCCATTAGATCCCTGTCTCCTAACTTCTTTTTAAGGGTTGGAAGAGTGCGATGGGAATCAAACTCTGGGTCTCCCAACTGCTTGACAAATGCTTCACCCGAGTTGTACCCCTTGCTCAGCTAGCATTGATCTCAGAGAGAACCTACTTCATGCATCCCTGAACATTTTATCCTGCCATGATTCTAGTGAGTGCATTAATCCTCACTTCCCCTGTGTGTAGTCCTCATTTTCACTATTAAGATTTTGTACCTTTACTCCCTGCACTTGGGAGACAGAGCTGGTGGATCTCAGTGAGATCGAGGGCAGCCTTGTTTATATAAAGAGTTCCAGGCTAGCCAGGGATACAGGGAGACCCCATCTAAAAAAAAAAGAAATAGAGAAATAAAAATTAAACCCATACTTTGACAATACATATAGTAATGATGAGGCTCATGGAAAATACAGGTGTTATGAAGTCTAGGCTAGCTTCACTGACCGACCCTCTACCCAGGCTGCAGTTACAGGATGTCTTGCCCAGGTCTCATTCTTGCTTTTTTAGGGGGAGGTGTCTTTTTGAGACAGGGTCTCCCTGTAGACCCAGCTGGCCTTGAACTTGCTATGCAGACCAGGCTGGCCTTGAACTCACAGAGATCCTCCTGCCTCTGCCTCCTGAGTGCTGGGATCAAAGGTGTATGCCACCATGCCAGGCTCATTCTTGCTTTTTAAAGGTAAGGTTTATAGTGTTCTCTTTCAAATTATGTGTGATAATTTTTAATTTCTTTTTTTAATATTTTATTATTTTTATTTTATGTGTATGAGTGTATTGCCTGCATGTATATCAGGGTACCTGTGTCATTCAATGCCCACAGAAGTTAGAAGAGGGTGTTGAATACCCTGGAACTAGAGTTATAGGCAGTTGTTAGCCACCATGTGGGTGCTGGGATCCAAACTTCTGCAAGAGCCAGTGCTCTTAACCATGGGGCCATCTATCCAGCCCTGATTTTTTTAATTTCTTAAATTTATACTTAATCCAAATTTGAAGTTATATTATAACAAATACACATATACCTTTTTGGTTTATTTCTGTGTGTATATAAATTGTGTCTCTGTGTAGGTGGCTTTTGTGAGGTTTGTGTTTGTTTTTCTTAAACGAGTTGTGTGTGAGCACAGGCGTGCACTATAGTCGATGGAGGCAGGAAAACAACTTTGTGGAGTCAGTTCTCTCTGTCCACCTTTAAGTGAGTTCCTGGTTTTGAACTCAGGCTTGTGCTGAAGCACCTTTATCTGATTACCTTGTAGCTAGCCTTTATTTTTGGATACAGAGTCTAGTGCAGCCCAGAATCACTATACGGCCCAAAATGGCCTTGAACTCTTGGTTCTTCCAACTGCTGGGATTACAGGCCTACATCTGGCTTGGGTTCTTGTGTGTGGTTGGGTTTTGTTTTTGTTTCTTTCCGTGCTGGAGACTGAGCCCACAGCCTTGCAGCCCAGCTTCATACTGGGCTTTTGTTTGCACTGTGGGACACTTTGCCCCTCAGTACTTCAGCCTGCATCTGCTGAGAATAACGATATACCTCTCTAGAAGCAATACACTATTTTCACACTTAAGAAAATTAACATTCATCAATTGTGACATCTAATATATAATAGTCCAAATTAGTCTCTTCAGTCAACCCCAAAATATCTTTTATTGATGTTTTATTAGATCCAGAATACAGTAAAGGTGTGAGCATAGATTATAAAAACCATAGCTTTGGGGGGTGGAGAAATGGTTCAACAGATAAGAGCACTGGCTGCTCCTGTGGAGGACCTGGGTTCAATTCCCAGCACCCACATGGCAGCTAACAACCATCCTAACTCCAACTCCAGTTCCAGGGGATCTGAAGCCCTCTTCTGACCTTTATGGTTATTATATGACATGGATACACTTACATATATGCAGACAATATACTCATACACTTAAAATAAAAATAAGAAAATAGCTTTTTAGCATCTTTTAATCTCCAGTCTTCCACCCCCATTTTTTTTGAGACAGAGTCTCACTTTGTAGCTTTGGCTGACCTGGAACTTGCTATGTAGACCAAACTGGCCTTGAACTCACAGAGGTCTGCCTGCCTTTGCCTCCTGAGTGCTGAGATTAAAGGCATGAACCATCACACCTTGCTTTTGTGTGAGTAAGGGCGTGTGTGTGTGCGTGTGTGTGTGTGTGTGTCTGTGTGTCTGTGTGCATGTGTGTGTTGCTGGGGACCAAACGCAGGAACGTCTTACATACTGGGGCTGCGGTTAATTTCTGTCATTTTGACACAAAACAGAGACCCCTGAGAAGAGGGAACTTCAACTGAGGGATTTTCCCCTTTGGATTGGCCTGTGGCCATGTCTGCGAGGCATTTTCCTAACTGCTATTGATGCAGGAGGCCCGGTCCCCTGCGGGCGGTACCACTGGCAAGTGGGCCTCAGTATGAGGTACGAAAGGCTGGAGAGATGGCTCAGAGGTCAAGACCACTGGCTGTGGAGGACCTAGGTTTGGTTCCCAGAACTCACAGTGGCTAACAAACATCCATTAACTGCAGTTCCAGTATATACAACCCCCTCTCCTGACCTGCTGTCACCACACACATGGGGTGCACTTACATGCAGGCAAAACCTGGTCAGGCATGATCGTGCACCCCTTTAATCCCAGAACTAGCACTCTGGAGGCAGAGGCAGGTAGATCTCTGTGAGTTCAAGGCCAGCCTGGTCTATTGTAAGTTCTGGACCAGCTGCGGCTACAGGGAGACCCTGTCTCAAAAAGACCAATAAATACAGCAAATAAATAAAATAAAACTTTTATTAAAAAACGGTAGCTGAGTGAGCCCTAGAAACAGGCCAGTGAGCAGAGATCCTCCTCCATGGTCTCTGCTTCAGTTCCTGCCTCAGGCTCTGCCTTGGCTTCCCTCACTGAGGGACTAGAATCTCTTAGCCAAATAAACCCTTTCCTCCCCAAGCTGGTTTTGCTCAGTGTTTTGTCACAGCAACAGACAGCAAACTAGAACACTTAGGCAAGCATTCTACAACCGTACTACATCTCCAGTCCAACAATACAATTCTTCTTCACTGACTCAAATATAACCTACACATTATTTCATATTTAAAAGTTAAAATTGGGACAAGAGAAATGACTCAGAGGGTAAGAATGCTGGTCACTTGAACCTGACAACCTGAATGCCACCCCACATACAAAACCAGATGAGGTGGCACCTGTTTGTAATCCCAGCACTTCTACCAGAGTAGAGATGGCAGAGATGGAAGAATGGTCCAGAAGCTTGCAGGCCAGCTAGCTCAGAGTAAGGAGCACAGCAGCAGAATCAACAAGGTGGAAGACAAGAATGTCAAGAAATTGTCCGTTGACTTCCACATGCATTAGCATGTGACACGAGTGAACCCACACTCCCACACACACACATACATACCAGCAATGATTAACTACAACAATAAAAGTTCATGCCTAAAACTCGCTATGTAGACCAGGCTAATTTCGATCTTACAGAGATCCTCCTGCCTTTGCCTCCCAAGTGCTAGGATCGAACGTGTGTGCCACCACACCTGCCTGTTTTTGTTTTATGAGACAGGGTTTCACTGAATTGTCCTGACTGGCTTTGACCTTCCTCTGTAGCCCAAGCACGCCTTGAACTTTCAATCCTCCTGCCAAACTCTACCCGCCCCTCAGTAGCTGGGATTACAGGTCTGTGCCACCAGGCTGGGCTTTTTGTTTTCAGGGACAAATTATGGCTATGTAGTCCAGGGGAGCCTTGAGATCCTGCTCACCTCCTGGTGTGCAGTTGCCATTCACCTGACCCTGTATGTCCACCTGCCTGCAACAGGAGCTGCCTGCATGCCTACAGCATGTGGGTGACAGGCTTCTGTGACGTCTCAGAGGCAGGTGGCCCACATCCTGGGCAGGAAGTGAATCCTGTCCTGGCATCTCCCAGACAAAAACAAGGACACCTTGCCGGACTGAATGTGAGGCTTGGCAGGCAGCATAAGGCCACTCCCCGATTGTCTGAAAAGTGGGTACTGTGGGGTTATGGGCTGTTTGTGGTGGTAGCTGTTGCTGCTGAGTTCTCATAGCTGCCCACAGTTCCCACTGTGCCACACTCTGCCACAGACTTCACCTGGCTTTGCAGGACCTTGTGACCTACTCTCATTCCTAACCTGAGCCTGGAGTCTCTCCCTGCAAATCCAGGTCCGTCCTTGTGCTTTTCTGTAGCTGTCTGTCCTCCACTCAAAGACATTTTTTACACTCCAGACTAAGAAAAAAAAAGTTTTTTGAGACAGGGTTTCATGTAACCCAGACTGGCCTCAAACTTGCTTTGTAGTTGAAGATAATTTTGAAGCTATTCTCTCGCCTCTACCTCCTTCCCAGATGCTTGGAATTCAGTCTTGTGCTACCACACAGGGCCTCAACAATTATCTCAAGCAAGTCCCAATGCTGCTGTCCCAGCTAGGTCATAGGGCTGGCCTTTCTGCCAGGTTGATGGGAACTCTCAAGGGTTTCATTAGCCAGAGCTCTGTCAAAGATTCTATAGTCCCCCATGTAAGCACTCTAGAGACAGTGAAATGCCCATCCCACTAAAAAACAGAACCTCAAGATCTTCTGACCCCAGCCTTTTGCATGCTGAGGCTATAGACATGTGCCTCCACATTGGGCTCTACTAACAGTTTTTTTTAATGTATTAGCTTCCTGGGACTGAAAAAGGGGCTTAGCTGTTAAAAGTGTTGACTACTTTTGAAGAGGACCTAGGTTTGATTCCCAGAACTCACAGGGGGGCTAACAGCCATCATTAACTCCAGTTCCAGGGGATCCAAAGCCGCCCTCTGGCATTGCATGACAAAGGTACACTTACATGCAGGCCAAATGCTCAAACATGAAATCGAAGTATTTTTAATGTATTAGCTCCTCCTCCCCATCCCGAAACATGAACATGCGCACGATGATAGGGAGGCTGCAAACACAACTAGTAGTAGAGTTCACACATACCATGAGCATGCTGTGGGTAGAGTGCCTGTATCGGGAAAAAAGTTAATGCTTCTTTTTGAACTAGTCTCACTCTGTAGCCTGGGCTGGTCTGGTATTCACAGTCTTGCTTCAGGTTTGTGGCAATCCTCCTGCCTCAACCTCCTGAATTGCTGGTATTATGGGCATGAACTACCAAGCCTAGCTTGAAAACTTAATACACTGAAGAAAGAAATTGTTTTGTTTAATTTTTATTATTTTTAATTATGTGTGTGTGTGTGTCTGTGTGTGTGTGTGTGTGTGTGTGTGTCTGTGTCTGTGTCTGTCTGTGTTTACATGAATATAGTGCCTGCAGAGGCCAGAGGTGTAGAATGCCCTCTGGACCTGGAGTTACAAGAAGGTGTGAGACACCTAACATAGGTGCTGGGATCCAAACTTGGGTTATCTGTAAAAGCAACACACATTCTTAAGCACGGAGTCACCTCCCCAGCCCTGTTTTGTTTGGTTTTTGAGGCGGCATCTGACAATGTTGCCTCAAGCTGTCCCCAGATCTGCTATTTACCCAAGAATGACTTTGACCTCCGAATTCTGTCTCAATCTCCCAAGTGCTAGGATTACAGGCTTTTGCCATCATATCCAGCTTAAAAATTGAGAAGACACTAGAAGATAGACCATCCATGTGCATAGACTGGCAGAGTACTACGAAAATAGCAATATTACTGAAAACAATCTATAGATTCAATACAAGTCCCATCAGAATTCTAATGTCATTCTTCAAAATACTAGGGAAAAAAAAAAAAAAACAGTCTTAAATGCATGTGGAAGCAGAAAAGACTCCAAATAGCCAAAGCCATTCTAAATAGGAAGAGAATGCTGGAGGTGTTACAATACCTGAACTCAAACTACACTGCAGAGCTATAATAATATAAATAGCATGAAACTGGCACAGAAACAGACACATAGACCAGTGAAAGAGAGGACCCAGAAACAAACCCACCAGGGACATTGCCATCTAGTCTTCCACAAAGGAATAAAAACATACACCAGGGGCTAGAGGAATGATTCAGTGGTTAAGAGCTCTAGCTGTTCTTCCAGAGGGCCAGGCTTTGGTTCCCAGCACACACATGGTAGCTAACAACTATCCATAACTTCAGTTCCAGGGATCCAATAACCTCTTCTGGTCTCCTCAGGCATTGCATGAGTGGGTACACTTACACGCATGTGGATAAAACACTCATACACATAAAATAAAAATAAAATCCTTTAAAAAACATACATTGGAGGAAAGACAGTCTTTTAATAAATGATGTCAAGAAAGCTGAATTTCCACATGTAGAAGAATGAAACTAGATTCATATGTATCACCCTGTACAAAAGTCAATTCAAAATGGGTCAAAGATCTTAGTATAAGTCCAGAAATGATGGGGGGCAGGGGAAAATACATTAGATATAGGTGCAGGAAAGAGCTTTCTGAAAAGGAGTCCAATAATTAACAAATGGAATTGCATGAAACTAAAACACTTTTGTACATCTAGTCTTCCACAAAGGAATAAAAACATACACTAGGGGCTAGAGGAACTGAACTCAAACTACACTGAATGAAATGAAACCATCTGCGCAGTGAAGAGACAGCATATAGAATCTAAGAAAATTTTCGACAACTGTATATCTCACAAGGGATTAATACCTAGAATCTATGAAGATCTTAAATAATCTCATCCAATCAATAAATGAACAAATTAACCCAACGGTTCTCAAAAGAAGAAGTGGCCAATAAATATTTGAAAACATGTTCAGCATCCTCATCCATCAGAGAAATGCAAATTAAAACTGCATTAATATTCCATCTCGCCTGAGTTAGAATGGCTGTCATCAAGAGAAAAAAATTGCTAGCAAGAATATGAAGAAAGAGAAAGGGTGGACATATAA
Source organism: Eospalax fontanierii (assembly GCA_035773235.1). Classification (NCBI taxonomy): domain Eukaryota; kingdom Metazoa; phylum Chordata; class Mammalia; order Rodentia; family Spalacidae; genus Eospalax; species Eospalax fontanierii. The sequence goes on along the minus strand of CM069528.1, from coordinate 31,834,216 downwards.
ACTGGAGCAGCCACTGTGTGAATCAGTGTGGAGGTTCCTCAAAAAACCGAAAACGCCCATGTGATTTATTTGTAGGACTTCAGGGTACATATCCCCAAATTCTGAGTTACCTGCACATCCATGTTTATTCCTGTACTTCCAAGGTACAGAGACATCCTAGATGGCCTTCAGCAGACAAGTGGACTAAGAAAATGGAACTTACGTGCACACTGGAAAGTTATTCAGCCTTAAAGAATGAAATGTCATTTGCAGGAAAATGGATGGAACTGAAGGTCATCATGTGAAATAGTTAGATTCACCAAGACAAATACCGCATCCTCTAGGATACGCAGAATGTGTGTAAATGAGAATATGTGTTTATCTTACCTTGTATATACGACGTGAATGTGAGGAGGGAGCAAGAGACAAAAGGGGGAGAACAGAGAATAAATGGGACAAAGAGAACATCTCACTCTGTCTTATGTGGAGTCTGAACTCAAAGATATATATATGTACGTGTGTGTGTATTCACACACACATGCAACATGAAAGCAGGAGGATTATGTGGGGCAAAAATGGGGACTAATGGGGAGAAGGGGGATGGGGCAAATATGAACAAGTTACAGTAATGTATGAAAATATCACAATGAGATTATTTGTACTCTAACTAAAAATTTAAAATAATAAAGTATAAGCATTCCAATAATCTTCACTCATCTTAAAATTAGCCTAATTGTATTTTACTTTGGAAATCGCTGAATCTCTAGTAAATTTCCAGACTAAGGGCTAGAGAATAAAATTTCACTAAATTGTGGGTTTTTTGTTTTCAGTTCTTTTTCAAAAATGTTTTTTTATTTGGGCTGGAGAGATGACTCAGCATTAAAAGCACCAACTGTTCTTGCAAAGGACCTAGGTTTGATTCCCAGCACCCATATGGTGGCTAACAATCAGCCATAACTCCAGTTCCAGAGGATCCAACACCCTCTTCTGACCTCTTTGGGCACTGCACAACACGGGTGCGTGTACCTACCTACATGAAGACAATACACTCATACTCACAAAATAGAAATAATAAATTAAAAATATTTTATGTATTACCTTTTACTTTATGTGTATAAGTGTATTGCCTTCATGTGTGTAAGTGCATCCGTGTCATGCAATGACCAAGGAGGCCAAATGAGAGCATTGGATTTCCCTAGACCTGGAGTTTCAGACAGTTGTAAGCCATGTGGGTGCTGGGAATCAAACCCAGGTCCTCTACAAAAGCAGTCGGTGCTCTTAACCTCTGAGCCATCTCTCCGCCCTCTATGTTTAGTCTTGACTGGCCTGGAACTTTCTATATAGACACCCGGCTTCAAACTCACAGAGATCCACCTGCCTCAGGCTCCCAAGAGCAGTTTTACCTGCCTGAACCAGCTCCCCAGGCCCTTTTTCCCCCCTCCTTCCCTCTCTCCCTCGTTCTCTCTCTCTTTTATTTTTTCTCTCCTTCCTTCTTTCCTTCATTGTTTCTCTCTTCTTTCTTTCCAGGGATTTCTAGATTTTGTTGCTACTGTAATATAGACCCTAGAGCTGTCCCCTCCTCTCCCCTCCCTGCTTCTAGGGTCAGGCTTCCCCAGGACCCCTGCCTTTTCTGTCTGGGTCCGCTGGAACTCCTGCTGCAGCTGAGCAAGGGTTCCCCCCTCAGTTGCTCTGACTGTGTCTCAAGGTCCCAAAGCTGGCGTTCATACTGCTTCGTTTTGTTTCAGCTGTGATATTACACACACCATGTAGACCAGGATGGCCTCGACCTCACAGAGATCCACCAGCCTCTGCCTCCCAAGTGCTGAGATTAAATTATGTGCCACCATGCCTGGCACCTTTTCTTTGTTTTTTAAGACAAGATTTCGTTGTAGCCCAGGCAGGCCTTGAAATCAGGGCTATTCCCCCTGATTTGGCCTCCCAAGTGCAGGGATTACGGTTCAACCACCATGCCCCACTCCAACTCATTTTCTCATGACACGTATCTGTCACCTAAATGTGTAGTAACTGTTATTTCACCAAGAGTCCTTCACGTTTACTTAAAATAGAATTTAACATTCTTCTTCACATCAATTCAGTTGATCTTAAAAGTCAGTCCATAGAATCACTTCAAGTACGTTAGGTACTATAGAAATTCTAAGAATAATTGATATGAAAAGATTTGTCTCTGTAACTTTCAGAATACAATAAAAATATAAATCCTGACTGTAAACAGTCCAAATTCATCAAAATATTAGAAACAGAGGAAGGGTTTGGAGGCAGAGACCATATTCCCAGTGTCTAGGCAGCTGAGGCTGGAGGTTCAAGTTTTGAGACTAGCATATGATACACAGCAAGACCCTTCCAACTCAAAATACAAAGCAAAAATACAGACAAAACCTTATAATATACTCTTCTTTGTATGTGTACACACATCAGTGCCCCTGGGTGCACATATGTGGAAGGTACTGGATGCGGAGGCATGACACCCAATGTCTTCCTCAATTGCTCTCCACTTTATGTTTTTGAGACAGGGTCTCTCACTGAACCTGGAGCTGGCAGCAAGCTCCAGGGACCCTCCTGTCCCTATCTCCCTAGTAGTGGGATTACAGGTGCATTCCACCTGGCCTGGTTCTTTTGTGGGATCAAACTCAAATCTCCATGCTTGTGATATCTCTCCAGCCTTACACTATTATACTTTTAAATGGTGAATTTTGAATTTCTTTTACATTTCTGTGTGTGTGTGTGTGTGTGTGTGTGTGTGTGTGTGTGTTTGCTACAACACTCATGTGGTGGTCAAAGGACAACTTGCAGGCATAAGTTTTCTCCTTCTACCATAAGAGTTCCAGGAATTGAACTCAGGTTGTCAAGCTTGGTGACAAGTGCCCTTACCTTCTGAACAAACTTGCTGGCCCTAAAAGATGAATTTTGTATTAATAAGTTATACTTCAATACAGGTGATTTTTATAAGATCAGTGCTCTAACTCTTGGGCTATGGAGCTTTTACTGAAAGATGATTTTATCTAGTTTGCTTTCAATTACTGTGACAAAACACTCAGACCAATACCAGCTTGGGGAGGAAAGGGTTTCTTTCACTTGTATCTCCCAGGTCACAGTTCATCTCTTAGGGAGGCCAAGGCAGGAACTCAGGGCAGGAACCTGGGGACAGGAGCTGGAGCACAGGCCATGGAGGAATGCTACTTACTGGCTTGCTCCTCTGGCCCAGGCTCAGCCTGCTTTCTTACACAGTAGACAACAACCTGCCCAGGGATGGCACTGCCCACAGTAGGCTGGGCCCTCCCACATCACTCAACAATCAAGAAAATACCACACAGACATAGCCACAAGCCTGTCCAATAGAGGAAATTCCCCACTTGAGGCTCCCTCTACCGGGTGCGTCAAGCTGACAACCAAAGCTATCCAGCACATACAGCTAGAATACTTAATAGTGATATAATTTTCTATGCTAGAAAACATTGAAGCCTAGCCTGTGGCTATTTGAAAGGATATTAGAGGACTTTGGTTCAAGGCCAGCCTGAGAAATTTAGGGAGACTCTGTCTCAAAGTGGAAAATAGAAAAGGGTTTGGGATGTAGATAAGTCATAGAACATTTGCCTAGCATGTGCAAGGTCCTAGGTTCAATTCTTGAAACTATTTTAAAATCATAAAAGAATAAAAACTTCTAGACGATGGCTACATCCAATTATCATGTCTTTTTGGTTTTCTTTTAATTTGGAATATTCCTCAACTTATTTTCTTTCTTCTGCCAGTATTTTTTGTTTTTGAGACAGGGTCTCCCTGTAGCCTCAGCTGGCCTGGAACTTGCTAGGTAGACCAGACTGGCCTTAATCTCACAGAGATCTGCCTATCTCTACCTCCCAAGTGTGTGGATTAAAGGCAAGCATCCCCTTCTTTGTTCTTTTTGAGATGGTCCATCTATGTAGCCCAGCAAGCTGGTTTCCCATCTCCCAGGCTCAAACCAGCCCCCTGCCCACTCACCATCCTGTGTGGGTGAGACTATAGAGATCTTACTGCATATCGTCCGCCTCCCACGGTCCTGAAAATTTTGAAATTCCCATTCTGTTAAACTTTATAGAATGCCTCTTAATTTAAGCTAGTTTGATTTTCCCATTCTGTCTATCTATCTATCTATCTATCTATCTATCTATCTCTCATCTATCTATATATCATCTCTCCCCATAAATATATATATGTATGTATGCATATCCATGTGTGGTGGAATATCACAGGAGTAAGCTGTCTTTCGTACTTAGCAGGAAGCACATTACGCCCGTTATTTTCACTATTGAAATTCTGATCATTTGGTTGTCTACCAGGCTTCTTCAGTATAAACTGAAAGATTTCTTCTTGCAATCCATATCTCAGGAGGAATGTTCTCAGAGCACATTTCTTAATGCCTGCCCAGTAGGCTTGCCTTAATCAACTATCATAGTTGTAAATGATTTATAGCTTTATTTTTTTACATTTTTTGTGTGAATGTATGTGTATGGTGTATGAATATATATGTGTGTGGTAAATGCACATGAATATTTGTGCACTTGCACACCCATACAGTCAAGAAGGCCAAAGGAAGGCATGGGATGTCCCGTTCTATCACTTTACCTTATTCCCTTGAAACAGGACCTCTTACAGCACATGGAGCAAGCCCCAGATATCCTCTTTGGATTACACAAGTGAATAGCCACACCTGGCTTTTTAAAAATTATTTTTACAGTTTATTTTTTAAAATTTTTATTAATTTCATTATATGCATTATCAGTGTTCTGCCTGCATGTATGTAAGTACACCCATGCTATTGAGTGCCCATGGAGGCCAGAAGAAGGTGTCAGGTCCTCTCAAACTGGAGTTATGGATGGTTGTTAGCTGCTATGTAGGTGCTGGGAACTGAACCTGGGTCCTCTGCAAGAGCAGTCAGTCAGTGCTCTTAACTGCAGAGCCATCTCTGCAGCCCCACACACCTTCTATATTTAATCCACATCTATTGGACCACTAGTCTAAGCCAATTTTACGTGTATGTCTTATTCACTCAAAACCAGCCCTATCAATAGTCAAGAAACGAGGGGGGCTCACTGGGTCTTACCCTTTAGCTTTAAACTACCGACGACTGATAGATTTAAGGAGAGGGGGAATCACTATCTTTAGTTACGTACCGGCTGCTGAGTCCACTAGGCTCCAATGGATAGCTCCAAATCCACAGTCACACAGACAGTCTAATCCCTATGGATCACAAAACAAAGAAATAGACGTGGATGTGAGAGAGACTTGTTCGAAGTGGGGCATGTGGACGGGGAGATGAGGAGGCGGGACGTGAGAGTGCTCAGTATGCAGTTCTTAAAACAAAAAATGTTTTGTGAGTTTGTCCTTTTATTTCTAATGTATTATGAAAATATAATTTTAATTATGTGTGTATATGTGCATAGGGGTGCCCTCAGAGCCCAGAAGAGGGTATTAAAGCTCCAGAGCTTACATTCCAAGCAGTTGTGAGCTGCCCTGTGTGGGTGCTGGGAACTGAGCTCCTGTTATCTGCAAGAGCAGCAAGCACTCTTAGCCACTGGGTCATCTCTCCAGCCTGTTTGCCCTTTTCCCACAGCAAGTACTCACAGGTATGTGTATGTGGGTTCATTCTGGACTATGCTATTCTCTGTTTTTGTAGTACTGGAGATTAAACTCAGGGTCTTGCATACTCCAGGCATGTGTCTACCACTGAGTTACATTCTCAAGCCTTGTTTTTATTATTTGTTTTGTTTTGATTTTTGAGACATGGCCTTACATAGCGTAGGCTAGACTCAAATTCACTGTGTAATCAAGGTTCTCCTTAAACTGCTAATTCTGTCTCCACCTCTCAAGTGCTAGGATTACAAGCATGTATGACCAAGCAGACGAGATCTTTTTGGTTTTGTGGTGCTAGGAATTCAAACAAGGCAGGCAAAGGCTTAATCACTTGGTTATTTGCCCATCCCTCCTATCGACTTTGAGACAGAATCTCATTAGGTTGTCCAGGCCGGCCTTGAACCTACTCTACAATTTAGGATTTTTCTACCCCAGCTTCTCAAGTAGCTGGTATTACAGGCTTCTACCACCAGGTAGGCTACACTTGGTTTTTTGACAGGGTCTAGTTGTGTAGCCCAGACCCAGCCTTGAACTCTCCCAAGACTACAACCCTGAGGGCTGGGGCTATAGGTATGCACTATAGCGCCTGGTTACTTCTTATACATTCTCCCATATGCCTCTTGGGACAATTTCATCTAAACCCCACACCCCCAGTCTCTTCCCAAATCTTGTAGGAATTAGTAATAAGTGATTAACGAAACCTTTCCTCTGCAACCTTTCAGATTTCTAGATTTCGCTGGCACCTCAATGAAGTCAGCTGTTATATATGGTAAAAAATTAGTACATTACATCTTAACTGGGAGAAACTACAAGCATCTGATGGTAACTGTTGTACTTTGATGCTTCCAAGGCCAGTGACATAACTGTACTGGAAACTCTGCTGACAGATAGTGGGGTACAGCTCTTGAAACTGAGCAGACTCCATGTGGGTCTCAATTCCTTGTACCGCGGTTATGCTACTGTATAGCACTGGCCTCCTGCCTGCTGCTTCCTAGCCTTTATTTTCCTCAATGAATATGCCAAATGTAGGCTAAGATCACGTTCTAAGCCTGAAAGTTCACTTGTACTTCCAACAATTTGGGTTTTGAACCTTTGAAAGCTATATTTTAAAACAGCAATTAGGGGTGGGGGGTGTAGCTCAGGGAAAGAGTGCTTATTACCACACACAAAATTCTGGCTTCAATCCCTACCACCGAAAAACTACAAAAACAAAAAAGTAACCCTAAATTTTTTTAAGAAATCAAAGTACATATCATAATTAAAAAATTTTAATATATTTTTAAAGATAGTTTGGTGGATTTATTTATTTATTTAGTTTGCTTTTTTTGGAGAGACAGTCTCATATAGTCCCTTTTGGCCTCAAACTCCTGATCTTCCTGTCTCCACATCCCAAGGGCTGGGATTACAGATATACACCACGCCAGCCAGTTTATAAAGACAGATTTTTATTTTTGCTTACATAATCAAATTCTAAACTTCATTTAGAAGTTGTTGAAAACAATGCTTTTAAAAATTTCATTACATATTTTGTGTGCATGAGCATGTGGGGATGAGGAGTGGCTTATGCATGCCACATAGTAGAGATAAGAGGAGACCTTACAGGAGTCAGCTTTCTCCTAACGTGTGGGTGCCGGGGATCGAACTCATGGTATCAGGCTCTAACTTGTCACTGGCCTCAAACTTGTTTTTTTGTTTTCTTTTTGAGACAGGGTCTCCCTATAGCTCCAGCTGTCCTGGAACTCACAGAGACCCACCTGCCTCTGCCTCTGCCTCCTAAGTGCTGGGATTAAAGACATGTGCCACCACACCCAGCCTCCAAAGTTGAATTTTTAATTATTTTTGAAATTTCATACATGTACACAATGAAATATGACCATAGCTACCTATTTCCCCCTTCAATTGTCCCTATAATCCCCTCAATTTTGTTATTTTTTGCTAACCACTAAGTCCAATTAGTGCTGCACATATGTGCATGGGTGTGTGGCCATCCACTGGATCATGGAAAACCTAGCAGTAGCCACAGCCTCAAGAATGATTCCTCCGTCCCCAGCAGATAACCACTGCCAATAACTCCTCAGTAAGGACTGTGGCTTGGAGATCATCTATTTCATCTATGCCTGAGACTCTGGCTGGCTTGATCTTGTATAGGTCTTGTGTGGTAACTTCAGCTACTGAGTTCATGATTATGATGGCCGGGTCATGTCCAGAAGACAGCACCCCACAGCATTCTGAGACTAAATTCTTTCCATTTCCCTTGCCCTGAGCCTAGCTGGTGGTGGAGTTATGTAAAGAAGTCTGTTTATAGTAGAGCTGAGCATCCCCAGTCTTTTATTCTCAGCCCTTCCACCAGTTATGCATGTTGTTTTTTGTTTTGTTTTCTAGGCAAAGCATGGAGTCCAGGAACATGTTATCACTGTGGCCAATGCTGTCCTTGAACTGATTCTTCTGCCTCCACTTCTCAAAGATTGGGATTACAGGTGTGTGTGCCGCCACACCCAGCTTTGTGTTAATAGTTTATACAGTACTCTAATGAAAAAAAAAAAACCCTCATATTTTAGAGAATTTCAAAAACTTTTGAGAGTGACTCACTCTATAACCCCAGTCTGGAACTTACTTTGTTAACCAGACCAGTCTTGAACTTCTAGTGATCCTCTTGCCTCAGCCTCCTAAGCTCTGTTGTTAAGACATGAGCCACCATGCCCAACTAAGAACACTTTTTTCCTTTGACCTCTCTGCATATGGCTTTCTTATATCAAATAAAATGTTTCTCTTATTTGACATTATTAGTGCTCCTAGTGTTCTGCCCATATAAATATTCAAGATGACTTAATACTTTTATGACATCAAACTGCTACCTTAAATTATTTTTATTTATGTGTATGCCTGTGCCTGCTTGTCTAAATGCATACCATGTGTGCAGGTACCCTTGGGAGCCAGAAGAGGACATCAATCAGATACCCTGGAACTGGAGTTATATAGGTTGTTATGAGTTGTCTGATGTGCATGTTGAGAACTGAACCTGGGACCTCTGCAAGGGCTTTTAACTGCTGGTACACCTCATGAACTTGCATGTCATCACTGTGCAGGGGCCATGCTAATCTATCAGTGTTTCTAGTGCATGTACTACAAAGCCAGCATAGTTGACAAATTATTGGAAATTATCCTTAGTTTTCTTAGTGTCATGACTGGAAATCTTTTCATACTTTTAAAATTTGTCTGCTGTATCTAGAGTGAATACCAAATGCAGTCTATGTGCTAGACAAGCACTGTCCACTAATAAACCACAACTCTTGCCATCACACTTCCACGCTAGCTTTTTACAGTACTTGAATTAGGATAGAACTTCTGACTGGGCATTTAATAAGCTTAGGTCCTACCCATCATTCCCTCAGAGTACTCTTCACTCTCATAGTCATTTTTATAATCCTTTACTCCATGGCAGGTAGTTACAGGAATTATGAAAACAGCAGTTCAGAAGGCAAGCAGATTACTTCATTGAGTCTCTAGTAATGTTCCAAATTCTAAACTACACAAAACGCTAGAAATGGTTAAAGTGTAACAAACTAGTGTGGGTCTTTAGGATTTATAATATATATTTTTGTACAGGGTAGGGAGTACTGGGGACTGATCCCAGGGCTTCACACTTGCTATGTAAGTGTTCTACCACTGAGCTACAATGCCCTGCCCTGAAATATATACTTTAATATGTGCTGTAGCACATGTCTCCTTCATAATAGATGTAATAAAAATATTTGAGGAATAGTTTATCATTTTAACCATTTGTAAATATAATTCAGGTTTTTACAAGTTATCACCATGTGTCTCCAGAATGCTGCATCTCTAAAATTAAGCTTGTTAAACACTTAAGTTCCTGTTATCTCTTTCTCTATAAACTATACTGTCCTCAGGGAGATTCTAAGACTCCATGATCCAAATATGGTTAAGCAGGAAGGAGTTTAACTATAACTATTTTTTAAAAAATTTATTATTTATAAGTGTATTGCCTGCACATAGGTAAGAGCACCTATGTGGTGCAATGCCCACAAGATGTAGTGTGGATTCCCTGGAACTGGAGTTACAGACTCTTAGCCCCCATGTAGGTGCTGGGATTCAAACCGGGGTCCTTTGCATGACCAGTCAGTGCTCCTAATTGCGGAGCCATCTTTCCAGCTTGGCCCCACACTCCAACTATTTCTTACCTACTTAATAAATTGAACATATGATCCTTCTGTCTCAGCCTCCTGAACTCTGGGATTACAGGATTCAGCCACCATTCCTAACAGTTCCTATTTTCATCAAAGAGCTGGGCAAGGTGACACATACCTGTAATTCTGGTATTCTAGAGACTGAGGCAGGTGAATCAAGTTTGAAGGCAGCCTAGGCTACGGTGACAAAAAACCAAAGATTTACTTGTTCTCAGTCTGCAGCACCTAACCTCCTCCAGTATTTCACATACCACCTTAAGGCTTTAAGTTTGTTCTTCTCTTAGGGATCTACTCAAATTCACCTCAGGAAGTCTTCCAATCCAACACTACTTAAACTCAGTCCCTTTCCTTTTTCTTCACACCATACCTACAGATCTTGTCTTTTTTAAAATTATTTTTGAGTGTACTGCTTCCATGTATGTCAGTGCAACCATGTTGTACAGTGCCTGAGGCACTCAGAAGGGGATGTTCGATCCTCTGGAACTGGAGTTACAGTGGACCCTCTCCAAGAGCAGTCAGTAATCTTAACCACCGAGCCACCTCGCCAGCTCCATTTTGGTTTTGAGTCAGGGTCTCACTATGTAGCCCTGGCTGGCCTAGAGCTCAGACTTGCCTGCCTCTGCTTCCCAAGTGCTGGTATTAAAGGAGTGTGCCATCATGCCTGGCCTAAATTTTATTTTAGTGTTCTTCGCATGTAAGCCTGGTGCCTGTGAAGGCCAGGAGAGCTTCAGACCCTACGGAATTGGATAGAGAGGGTTGTGAGCTGCCATGCAGGTACTGGAATTGAACCTGGGTCCTCTGCAAGCTCTGAGCCAGTTCTCTAGACCTAAAGATTTTTTAAATTAATGTACACGTGTGTGAATTTGTCACGTGTGACTGCAGGTGCCTGCAGAACCCAGGGTGCTGGGAACCAAACTGGGGTCCTCCGAAAGAGCAACAAGTGCTTTATAAGTCACAACTCCAGAGCCAACATTTCAAAGGTCAAAGGAACAGAAATCATACATTCAAGTGTAAGAAAAAGTATTAGGAAAAAGGTGAGGAAATATTCAGAAGTTAACTCAGGATGGGCAAAATGTTGTATAAATATTGCAGGAACGTAAGGAAAATGAAGTAGTTTCCAAATCAATTCACTTACATTTTCCACTATTATCAAATAAAGAAACAATCTCATTTTCAAATGAACTTTTATTTGAAATTACTCTTCCTCACATGTACCTTAGGATTCTATACTATACAATAACCCACTTAACCAATGTCCCAATACCAAAATTTCTAACAGCAATTTATACAATTGTTCTAAGTAATAAATAAAGGTTGTCCTTCACTGATTACAGGAATACATAAGCTTCCGTAAATTTAACATAAAAATTATGTTTTAAGTTTGTAAGGCTTAACAAATGTAATTTCAAATACAACATGTTTTATAGGAATCTACAAGTTTTCAATCTCTAAAAAGTGACGTAATTTTTAGGGTTCAAAAGTTATTTTTTTCAAAAGAAATGTTTCATATTTTTTTTCCTATAGCTTCAAACTTTCTACTCTCAACTATGACTGTTCCATGCCACCTTCAAACAAACCTGACATGACTGAACTACTTCCTGTTATTTATCTTCCCCTAAAGAAGGTTAAAAAAAGAAGTTCGTCATAAATGCAGATCTCTAATACAATGTCTACTACAGTATCTGTCACAAAAGCTTTAAAAAGATCATTTCTTTCCTTATAGTAAGGAGTTAAATCCTCTGTAAAGGCAAAGAAAAATCACAAAGCATAACACTGGGTTCCGTTTTTACTCAAGATGTTTAACTATTCAAAAGGACAACATTAATACCTTTAAAACAAAAGGGGTGGAAAACAGCAACACAAATTGGCCAAGTATAGATGCTAAATAAACCAGGGATTTAAAAAAAAAAAAAAGGACTAGGAAGTATCGGAAGCTTGGGAAATCCAGAATTAAAGGGGGATGGGGAGGTGTAAAAGTCCTTGGCTGTAACCACTCCATTGTCAATAGCGTCCTGAAAGAAAAAGAACAAAAATAATTATAATTTACCTAATATTTTTCTAACCATTAATAGCTACCACATACCCAAATATCAAAAAATAAACCACAAAGACAAAGTTTCCATACTTGGGCTGTAGGAACGAGATCTTGATCTTGATCTGTATCGACTATAGTAAGGAGAAGGCGACCTCCTTCTGTAAGAAATAAAACATTGATTAGCATACCGTATAATCACCCCACTGAGTAAGATGAAAATAAAAACTACTTATCACTCAAAATACTACCATACCCAAGAGAGTAATTGTTAAGTTTTATGCATGGTATAGTAAGAACACTGCCAAATGTAGATAGTCAATCTTAGTTCTCTGGGTATCATACAAAATGAATTTTATTTTGGCAGAGAATAGTGGTTGTATGCTGTGTTTGAGGCTAGCCAGAGACTCTGTCTCAAAAATGACAACGACGGAGCTGGAGAGAGATGGCTCAGCAGTTAAGAGCACTCACTTAGATGCTCTTGCAGGGAACTAGGGTTCTGTTTTCAGCACGCATACAGAAGCTAACAGTTGCAGGCAAAACACTCATACACATAAAATTAAATAAAAATATTGTGGGGAGTTCTGAGGGTTTTTTTTTGGGGGGGGGAGTTGTCTTTAATGTTTAAAATTTTTAATTTTATGTGCATGTATGTTTTGCCTTTATGTATGAAAGTACACCCATGCATGCAATGCCTGCAGAGGCCAGAAGGGGGAGTAAGATTCCCTGGAACTGAGCCTGTTCCTCTGCAAGAGCAGCCAGTGCTCTTAACAGCTGAGCCATCTCTCTAGGATGTCAAACATTTATTCTTAAGAAGTAGCAGAGATTGCATCATGCCTAGCACATGCTGGGGATTGTACTTCAAGCCCCATCTCCAAACCACATTCTGCTCAAAAGATCCTCCCACCTCAGTGGCCCAAGCAGCTAGGACTACCATCCGACCACTATGCCCAGCGCAAGCATCCACTTTTGATTTCTACATATTCAACATAATACAGAATAAAAATCTTAGGTTAAAACATTACCTGTACCGGTAATCATAATCTTCATATCTGTCGTATCCTCTATCATATCCTCTATCATAGTAAGAATCTCGACGTCTGCCACCGCCTCCACCACCTCCACCTCCTCCTCCTCCTCCTCCTCCTCCTCCACTACTACAGAAGAAAGTAAAAATTACACATCAGTATAAATGACTATTTTTAGGATTATTTAATATAAACTGGTAGTTTAAAACAACAACAACAAAAAAGGAAAGAATGAACCTCCCTTTCATGCCAAATCTCTCACATCTCATTTTACTGACATCCATGGCTTTGGCCATCATTAGATGCTTTTACAAAACTCTCAGAACTATGAGAGTTAAAAGCACTTCATGAGTTCTGTGCCAGCATCCAATTAATACCGCTCACAACTAACTGCCTCTTTAGTTCTAGCTCCATGGGATCCAATGCCCTCTTCTGGCCTCTTCAGGTACCTGCTATCACACACACACCCCAGCACTCAGGGAAGGAGTGGCTGATCTTTATGAGTTCCTGGCCAGGCAGGGCTACACAGTGAGACCCAGCCTCCAACACACACACAAAAGCCAAGGAAACCTCAAAACCCACAACAATCAAAACTGAAAAAAAAAAAACCAACACCAAACTGCTCTTTCAGTAGTACAATTACTTAATCATCAAAATAGTTCCAATTAGGTAAGCTGAAACATTGTGTTGGGAAGTAGTACCAAAAATGTTATTATGCTTAAGGGTATAACGAAAAAGCAGTTAAGAAATTATCAAGTCATCTCCAAATGTGGTAGGAAGGAGAAAACACTCCTGTAAGCCAATAAATAATTAAAAAAGCAAATATAAAAATGTTTAAACTGAAAACATCACTAAACTGTAAACACATCACTAAAATAACGTCAAGGTTCTAAGATTACACCTTTGGAGGTAAATTTTAACACCCCCCCCTTTTTTTAGTGTCCTAACTGTAAGGATACTATTTGCACTTACAGAGCTCTGTAGGCTACTTGTTCCCCAAACTGTATTTTCTTCAATGAAGTTCAAACTAAATAAAACCCTATATTCCTTTTTTTATTTTTAAAAAGACAGGGTTCTCACTATGTAGCCCTGGCTGGCCTCAAACTTACAGAGATCTTCCTGTCTCTGCCTTTTTGTATTCCTTTTTAACTCAAGTGAATCCTTTCGTGGACCGGATAGTCTAAAAATTGCATCAGTTCCTACTTATGTTTCATTCACTGTGAAAATCATGATATTTTGAAAACAAATTCTGATATAAATATAAGCTGCTTTATACAGAGGTCTCCAAGATCTTATAGGAGCTGGGCATGGTGGCATAGTCTGAGATCCAGGCCAAGCAAGCGATATAGAAAGTCATCTCCAAAACAAAACCAAAACCAAAAAGCAAACAAAAGATCACACAGGAACAGAAGACACTATTTACTTTGGTTTTCTCAAGACAGGATCTCACAATGTAGCCCAGGCTAGCCTCAATCTAGAATTCTCCTGTCTCAGACTCTTGAATGCTAGAATTGCAGACATAAACTACCACCATTTAATAGCTCATCTACTGTGTAGCACTAAAGCCAATCATGTACACTGATTATGTATATTAACTTGTTCACCTGCTCAAATATATAAATAGTTCATTTATAACTATAGAGTGAAATATTCTCTGAGCTAGAGAAGTTGTAGACAAACACTTGCCCTCCCAGGCCAGGTGGTATTTACCCAGGACTACCTTGAGAGGAAGAGCTGGGAAAGTCCTATGCCCGCCTCATAACCAGTCCATTGGCCTTGGTTGTAAGAAGGGGAGGGGCTAGGGGCTAAACGCTGAGGGGCCGCGAGGTAAGCTCTTTTTTCTTCCCCTCCTTGCAATTTTGTCAGGAATTCACAAGATCCAAGCCTGGCTGTGGATTAACTAGCTTAACTTATGGAGGGGAGGAAGGGCACCCATGCTCTGTAAAAAGTAATCCCCTACCCACTGCTCTGTCAAGTAAGCCCAAGTAAATTAGCTAGAATGTGCCTAACTGTGAGCTGGGGAATTTGTCAGAGGACCTGGGGAGAAAGGGACTAAACTTAGCTCCTTCCAAGAGGAATTTTAGCTATAATAACTAAATTAGATAAAGACTTATTACTTAATAATATATCTGTGTATTTGTGTACTTGTGCAGGTGCCCATGAACAGGGAACAAAAATACTAGATTCCCATGGAGCTGCAGTAACAGGCAGTTTTGGGCTGCCGGAACGGGTGCTGGGAAACCAACTTAAGCTCTCTGCAAAAGCAGTATCTCTTTAACTGTTGAGCCACCTTTCCAGCACCTTCAAATAAATAATATATACTTTAAAAAGTTCAAAGGGAGATTTTAATTAGTTAAAATTTTATATACATTTCCAGACAATTTCTGACATAAAATTTTGAAGTCTGGAGCTTGAATCCAAGCCCTGTTCATGCTAGGTAAGCTCTCTAACACTGACCTATGTCCCAGCCCTATAAAATCTGAAATCTTACTGAGTTGGTCTGCCCATGTAGATGCCTGGTGTAGGCGTGTGTGCTCTCTTGGTGATAGAATAATCCACACGAATTCTTCTACCATCCAGCTCCATTCCATTTGCCCTTTCCATAGCCTGTTACAAGGAAGAAAAAAAGCAGAGATCATTCATAACTTACTAATCTTGAAGCAATTAAATCAGTATGGGGAGGTGCACATGCAAAGTCTTTCAAAAAAGAATTTTTTTAAGGCAAGATATTGCTGAGCTGGGTTGTGGCATATGCCTTTAATCCTAGGAAAGGCAGGGAGTTCTCTGTGAGTTCTAAGCCAGCCTGGTCAACACAGCAAGTTCCAGAGTAGCTGGGGCTGTAGTGAGAGCCTTAGCTTGCCTAGAACTTGCAGCAATCTTTCTGCTTCTGCCTTTTGAGTGTAGGAGGTATAGGTGTCTACTATTATGCCCAGCCTAACTTGCCTCTATTCTTAGCCTTCAGTCTTTAATTCAATATATGCTTATAAGACTCAGAGGGGCTGGAGAGATACACTGCTTCTGGAGTACCCAAGTTTGATTCTCAACACTCATTCCAACTGCTTATTACACCAGGGATAGGGGGATCTGGGACCTTTGCCCTCTGTGGGCACCTACATGCACCTCCACACAGGTACACACCTACACATAAGAAAATCTAAAGACACAGTAAGTAGAGCCAAGAAGAAACAATTAAAGGGACACAAGAGTACATACGACATTTAGCCTCTTGCTGAGATTTTTTTTTTCTTTTATTTTTCAGACAGGGTCTCACTAACACTGGCTGGCTTGGAACTCACAGAGATCTGCCTGCTTCTGCCTTGCTGAGAACTAAGAGACAATAAAGGTACAGAATTCTAATGTAATTCAGAAATATTTCACTTTAAGAGGTCCCCATAACTGAGAGTGGAGGTCTACGCCTGTAATTCCAGCACTTAGGAAACTGAAACAGGAAGATTAATTAGTTTGAGACCAGTCTGAGCAACAGAGGGAGGGAGATCCTGTTTCAAAAAACAAAACAAAACCAAAATGCCTAAACACTGCCCTCCCCCTTACTCCCACACAACATATAAAGGAACTTAGCCTGATAAAAAGCACACCTGGTGCATACAGTATCTGAAGAAGTCAGTAAAGGGAGTTGGACCCCCTGGAATTGAAATTACAGAGAGATGCAAACTGCCATGTGGGTGCTGGGAACTGAACCCAGGTCCTCTGCAAAAACAGCAAGCGTTCTTTACCACTGAGCCATCTCTCCAGCCTGAAAGCTGTCGTTTTTTTACTGAGAAAATAACTGAGAATAAATCTAAGACAGCAACTTTTCCATGAAGGAAGTGTGGGTGCGCACACTTGAGACAGGGTCTAAGGACATAGTCCTGCCTGACCTTAACTAGAGATCCTCCTGACTTGGTCTCCTCTTGAGTACCGGGATTACAGGTGTACAACACATTATCCAGCATGAAAAATCACTTTCTTTCATTTCTCCTTGTCCCCACTCCATTCCTTTTCCTTTCCCTCTCTCCCTCTCTCCTTTTTCTTGAGACAAGGTCTCATAAAATCTATAGGCTACCTTTGAACTTTTCATCTATTTCTGAATCCGTCTCTCAAGGACTGGATTACAGGGATAGATCATTATGCCTGGCTCATCTCCTAACTGAAAATAAACAAGCTACAAATACGTACCAATAAAAAGTTTTGATTCAAATAACTAAAACATGGATGTGCTTATTAGATAATCAATTTACAAACTAATAATTATCTAGTTTCTCAACTTTATCACTATTAAGATGAGCTTGTTGCTTCTATGCTCTGGGGGCACCCTATGAATAAAGTTGAGACCCAGACCCAGACTGTCCTCCAACTGGTGGGTTCAAGTGTTCTTCTCACCTCAGCTTCCTCAGCAGCTTGGACTATAGATATATGCTACCACAGCCAATGCACTGTAGAGCAGTTTCTCTGGCTTCTCCCGCTCATGCCAATAGTAAGCACTATTTTTGAAAAATGTATCCAATTTTATTTTGATTGATAAAGTTCCAAGTATCAATTCATGGATTATGTTTCAATTATAGAAAAGAATGTCAAATTAAATATCTTTAAAATACAAAAAACAAGGTGGGGTATGGTTGGGCATGCCTTAATCCCAGCACTCGGGAGGCAGATGGATCTTAGTGAGTTTGAATCCAGTCTGGTTAAACTATTTAGTTCCAGGTCAGCCAGGACTAGTGAGACCCTATTCTCAAAAAATTAAACCAAGCATTTGTTGTTCTTCCAGGGCACCCAAGTTCAATTCCCAGTTCCACATGGTGGCTCTGTTGCCCTCTTCCAGTCTTCATGGGCACTATACACATACCAGCAATAGATATAGGCAATCAAAACATTTGCACAAATAATAAAATCATTACCACTATCATGCATACCAAAACCTAAACTTACCTCCTTAGAGTCATCTATCCGCTCAAAATACACAAAAGCAAATCCACGTGATCGCCCAGTTCGCTGATCATAAACAACATTGACGCCACTCAATGGTCCATATCGAGAAAATACTTCACGAAGATCTCGCTCTGTTGTATACAAACTGAGGCCAAACACTCCCAGGCAAGTGTTGGGATCTGGATTTGCCTATTGAATAAAGGTGGAATTAAATTTTAATTAAAACTCCAATTTAAGATCAAAACACAAAAGCTTCTCTTTGGAATATACTTTATAGCTTGTGCAAAAACATTCAATTTTAAGAATGACACTAAGAGTTCATCGTTTGTATTCCTGATAGATTACTTATTCTGATTCACTTGGAATCACTACTTTAGTTTCCATATTCTCTCTCATTTTGTTTTTGAGTAAGGGTTTCACTGTGTAACCCTGGCTGGCCTCAAACTCAAAGAAAAATCAGCTAGTGTCTCCCTCCAGGAGCTGGTATTAAAGGCATGTGCCACCATGCTTGCTTTTTTTTTTTGAGACAAGGACCTGCTATTGCAGCTAGGTCTGCCTTGAAACCCCAAAATCCTCCTGCTGAGCTCAGCCCCAGGAATACTGGTAAAATAGACATGCATCACCATACCCAGATTCCATTTTGCTTTTTAGTTTTAGACAGCATTTCATTATGCTGAAAATAACCTTGAACTTTTACTCTTCCTGCTCCCATGTCTGCAGTACTGGAATCTCAGACATGTACCACCACACCCAATTTTATGCAATACTAGGAAATTGAATCCAGGGTCTCATGCAGGACAGAAAAACATTCTACTAATGTAGTCACATCCCCAGCCCTTCATTTGCAGTTTTTTAAAAAAAGGGCTACAGGTGTTCATGAGTTGTCAGATGCAGGTGCTGGGACCCAAACTCCAGTCCTCTGAGAAGGCAGTATGTGCTCTTAACCAATGAACCAATCTCCTTAGGCCCCATTTTCATTCTTTTGCAGGATATCTTTTCAGTGTTTCCAGGATCTAGATTTTAAAATCAAATGTACACAAAATATACTGTAAATATTACATACTGACAGTACATGACAGTATCAAGTGGAAGGAAGCACAACAGATAAGCCTAAGAGTTTTAGAGTAAAGCAGCCTACCCTGCCATTAAAAACCAAACAACCATTTATTTAGTGTATGTATGTGTATGTGCCAGGATACATGTATGGATGTAAGGACAACTCGTGGAAATCAGTTTTTTATTTCTAACATGTGGGTTCTGGGAAATCAAACTCAGGCTGACCTCTCAGGCCCAGCAGCAAGTTCTTGTTATCAGCTTGCTTAAGCCACATCACTGGTCTCTCTGCCAGCTATTGAATGAAACCAAACATCTAAATGCATTTACTAAAAGTTATTGTTTTGTTTTGCATTCTCTTGCTTTTCCATTTACAGTAAAACCTCTAAGTGGAAATGAAAATATTGAGTGTATCACATATCAGTTAATGCCTTTCATTTTAATTACTGAACATATTTCTCCCCAAATTTCACTTTTTAAATGTTTACTATTTTTGAGTGTATTGCCTGCATGTACGTTAAAAGTTCACTCATGTTGTACAATGCCCACAAAAGTCAGAAGAGGGCATCAAATCTCCTGGAACTGGAGTTACAGGTGTTAGCTGAGGTGTGGGTGCTGGGAATTGAACCCAGGTCTTCTCCAAGAGGAGTCAGTGTTCCAGCCACCAAATTTTGTTTATTAAACTACTTAATGCTTGTTGTGCAAGCATGAAGGCCCCATGGACACCATATTTCCCCTATAAATACATAATTAAAATTTTACAATCACTGCAATGAGGTTGAGGCAGGAAGGCTGCCATGGTTTGAAGCCAACCACAGCTACATAGCAAGAACAAACCTTTAAGGGGGAAAAAAAAAAAAGGGGCAAGAACATATACTTCCATTGTAGCTCTCCTATAACTATGTTGACTTGCTGAGATAGTGTCATTTCCTTTATTAGTACACATAAAACATGAAATGCTTCACTTATTTTTTTAAATAACAGTGTTTTACTATATAGCCCAGGTTGGCCTTGAACTTCCAAGAGTTCCACCTGCTTCTGCCTCTTATGATGGGATTAAACACGTGGACCACTACACCTGGCTAAATGTTCCACATTTACTTTGTATGCTAGAGCAACTAAGTGTATTCTGGAGTACTCCTCTTCCATAAAAGCAAGGTATTATGCTATCATTACATATTCAGGAGAAAAATCAAGTTTTTATATTCTTTTATAACCTACCCTGCTGCCAGTATGTCTTCTTCGATTAGACATTGGAGAGTGACTTCGACTCCTTCGCCGCCGATATTCTGGTGTATAAGACCTACTTCGAGATCGTCTCCTGTGAGAGTGGGATCTAGATCTCGTGTAGCGTCTATGAGAATGCCTCCTGGACCTGGACCTTTGAAAGAAATAAAGTTGGGTACAAATACCAGATCATGAGATTAGAGTGACTAAATATACTTGCTGTTTTTGAAAAGGACCCAGGTTTGGTTAATGGTAGCTCTCAATCATCTCTAACTCTAGTTTCATGGGAACTTCTGACCTCTTGAGGGCACCTGCACTCACACACAGACAATATAAACATATACACATAATTTAAAAAAAAAAAACTTAAAAGATTTTTATTTTTTGTTTAAATGTATGTTTATGAGCATGTGTATACATGTTTGTGGGTGCTGTGAAAGCCAGAAAAGAACACCAGATACTCTGAAGATGGATTTACTGGGTGAGCAGTGACTATCTATAATTCCATCTTTGGAAGGCTGAGACAGGGGATTTCCAGAGTAAGTTGTCTAGCTAGACCAGTCTTATCTGCATTCTCTGTGTCTGATTCAGAGATCCTGCTTCAAAGAATAAGGTAGAACTACTGACATCCACATGTACACATAATGAAAAGAACAATGAAAATTTAAAAATGAGATTAAGGGTATAATGTGTGCACTACTTGAAGCAAAAATCTCCTTATCTTTCTTTACATTCTTTTTATAGCCAATGTTATTCTGAGTATGTGTGGATATAATTAAATACTTGAGTCAAGCAAGTATTGGGTGTAAGTATTGTCTTACACCAGATCCTGGGTATAAGACAAACTACTTGTGGACCTTAAGAAATGTATGCTTCCATGTAAAGCAGACTTATGTTTAAGGATGTTCTGTCTCTCCTCAAAATGAGTAACTGTCTTTTTATGTGTGGAAGCCAGACGACAACTGTGGGTGTTACTCACTAGCCTGGAACTTTGCTGAGCAGGTTATCTTAACTAGTAATGAGCATCCAGGGATCCACCTATCTACCTCCCATCTCATTAACCCTGGCTTATAGGGGCATGCCATCTCATCTAGCTCTTTACACTCATTATGGCAAGCACATACTTAGGCCCTCATACTTCCAAGGCAAGCGATTACCAACGAAGCCATCCCTCCCCATTTCTTGTTCTGTTTTTTTTGAAACAGAATCACGCGATGTAACTGAGGCTGGACTGGAACTCAGTGATCCTGCTGCTTCAGTCTCCCATGTGTTGGGATTATAGACAACTAACTAACCAGAGTTTTGTTTGAGACAGGTCTCATTATATGGCCCTGACTGGCCTGCAATTTACAGGAAATCCTCCTGCCTTTGTCTCCCAAGTGTTTGGTTTATGACTGTGTCCCATACTCAGTTCTGTTTAATTTTTACTTATGTATATGAACGTTTTGCTTGCATGTATGCATGTGCACAATGAAACTGCTATATGGATGTTGGGAAATAAACCCAGGTCCTCTGCAAGGAGTTAAAAGCTCTTAATCATTGAGCCATCTCTGAAGTTTCTAGTTTTAATATTTTATTTACTATTTTTATTTTATGTGTATGAGTGTACTGCCTGCATGTATGTTTCCAAGTTGTGAAATGCCTGAAGAAGTCCAAAGAGGGTGTGGTGAAGCCCCTAGAACTGGAGTTACAGACGATTAGCAAGAATACAGGTGTTAGGAATGGAACCCAGGTCCTCTGCAAAAACAGCCAGTGCTCTTAACCACCGAGCATCTCTCCAGTTCTAATAGTTTGGCTTTGATTTTGTGTGAATGTATGATGTGCTATGTGGGCCCACGTGCAGAGGACAGAGAAAACTTGCTTAAGTCAGTTTCTCCTACCACCATGTGGGTCCTAGGGATCAAGTCAACAACTCAGCTTACCAGGCTTGTCAGCATGTGCCTTTACCCACTGAACCACTGCACTACGCAGCCCCAGGTCTCTACCAATGGGCAGCAGCATATTAACGTAAGGCCAAGAGAATGATTATGATTTTAAATTCTGTAGTCTGAGTAAAACCATCTCATGATTCTGAGTCCTATGGTGAGCTTTCTATACAAAATGCAGTTAAAAGCAGCAATCCCCTTGCTGTGAAGAAAGCATTTAAAGTATTTTAAATTTACCTGGATTTTGATCTTGATCGAGAATGGGATTCAGAGTGTTTGGAAACCCTTGATGGACTACGAGATCCTGACCTGCTCTCCGATTTTACACGAGCAGGAGTTCCCGTTGGAGATTTTGACTGAGAGCGAGACTCCTAACAAAGAAGACAGTATTACAAATGGCACTGGTCACATAGATGCCTAACACCTAACATTAAAAGTACCGTAATTATTATATTGATTGCTCCTGAAAAACAAATGGTTAGGCAATACCCTCCAGAAAAAATTTCAGCTCATTAATAACCCATTGTTAATACTGCTAACTGTCCTCAGTAATTCCCTACTTGAACCAGATCACCAATTTGCTATTAACTAAGTAATCATGCAAATTCATCTACAACTTGATCATACAGACACTGGAACATAAACCATACATTTACTTAACCTAGGACCCATTCATTCTTCCAGATTCTTTTAATTCTACTTCACTCTTGCTTTCTACTTCTCTTCATTCTTCATTGAGTTTTTCATTTTTCATACTTCGTGTATTCTTCCCCAATTCAAACAATTCAAAATAGCCTTAAAAAATATTCAAGTGCTTCTATCTGACCAATCTTCTGTTCAATTTTTTCCCCCATTCAATTTTAATTTTCTGATCTTTAATACTTTTCATTAGCCTTCTTTTATCTTGATTTATCTTCCACATTCTTGGAAAAAACTCTTCAATTTCTTCACGAACATTAACCTTAATGGAAAAAGAACATTTAGTATATTTAAGCACGTGGGGATTATAAAACTCTGCTGGAGTTCAGAATGTTATCTACCAAATGGAAAGGCCAGCAGGTAAAGTGCAAATAACTAGTTTATTAAAAAAACAAAAAACAAAAAACAATTTTATAGTCTTTAAAAATGTTCAAAAGTGTAGTCTAACAAAGAATTTACTGAATTTCTCTAAGTTTTGTAACCATACTTTTTACCCTCCTCCCCTTTTTTATGTTGCATTCTAGTTCCTAAAGTGAACAATTTTAATATATGTACTTCAAACATAAATCTAACATTAACTATAATTTCCCCCATCTAAATATTCATTTTTCACTATTTTATAGACTGAAGACTCTTACTGATCTTAGAATAAGCTTTCAATAAGCCACACTAAGAAATTCAGATACAGTTTAAAGCAAAGCATCCAAGGCCAAAAAAGTTGCACAGAACTATCTAAAGCCAAACGTTATAGCACACACATCAAGGGTTAAAGAAAAGACATAAAAATTTAGCAAAGTTATGAACACCTTCCAATTTTGGCTATTACTTTTACTCATTCTGATTAACCTGAAAGATATGTTTTAAGACCAACAAGCATATAAAAACTAAAGGAAAAGAGGAAGCAAAAAGTCTCTAACATAACATTCCCTACTTTGATTTGTAAATTCCTACCCATAAAGTACACTACCATAATAGCTATCATTGATTCTACCTTTTATTGTTTTCATATATTTTATCCATTTGTGTATTTTCATTCTTCCTTTTAGGGATACCTGCGTATATTTTGTTAAGAAACATATATCCCCTTCCTGGAAAAACTGGTTTTGATAAAATTAGATCTACATCAAAAATTTTCAAAGTAACTATAACAGACTAAAAAAGTGTGTTTAACTTCTATGAGATCCTCAAACCAAAATAGAACATACAATTTGGTTTCTCTATCCATTTAAGACTTGGCTATTAATGCAAACAATAACCTCAATCTCACAAAAGTTTGTGTGTGTGTGTGTGTGTATATATATATATATATATTTACATCAATTTTCATTAATGTGGTAAGACTTACCACACACCTCCTGCCTCTGCCTCTCAAGCACACAGACATGCACAACCATGCTTGGTTTTATGCAGTACTGGGGATGGAACCTGGGACCTGGAGCTAGGCAAGTATTCTACCAACTGAGCTATACCCCTGGACCTTTTTCTTTAAGTTAAATATCAAAAGACTTACTACTTATCAAGAACTGTACCCATTATTTTTTCAGATGTAAACAAAACTGAAACAGATAGTGATCTTTCTGTGGGTTAAGTCTTAAACTATCAATTCCTAGACAGATGCCTAGAGCAAACATTTCCAGTACCTAAAAGAAAAAGGAAATTACTAATTTTGCTTACAAATGAAGTCTCAAAGGCTGTTCAGCAACGAAACCAAAAGAATTTCTTCCCTTTTTTGGCTTTCCTTTCTACAAAACAGACCCTCTGGCACAAAACTCACTTAACTACTACTGAACAGTAGTGATTATGATAGTATTTAAGAACCTTACCACAGCCTTTGTTATACATAAATGCCAGTAGGCTTTGCTCTAGACACTATAAACCATTCATTTTATTATGGTAAGTTATTGAATTATTTTTTTTAAATGACATCTAACTGGAGTAGTAATAAAACACTAAGGGATGGCAGGGTATCTTTTTAAAAACAGCAACACTCTCTTAAGGCTTTCCTTTTTGGCAGTGCTGAGAGGACTACCTCAAAGGTTGTTGCATGCTAGGCAAGCACTGTACTACTGACCTACACCCCCAGTCCCGCAGCTTTTCTTTTCTTTCTTTTTTTTTAAAAAAAAATCCACAAGGTCACAAATACCTAAAAACCCATTTTGTTGTCTGATCTGTCCTATTTCTAGGAATCTAAACCTGTATAAATTTCTTTACAGACCAGTTCAAGGTAAGGATCTGTCTCTAACTCCTATATTCTGAAATTATCATAAACTTAAATCATGAACATGAAATTAATGTTTCAGAAATATTTTTTAGTATATTACCAAAATATACTATTATAACAGTCATTATAACAGCTGGTGCTTGTCTTTACACAGAAAGATGGTTGATAAGTGTAGGCTACCACGGTTGGCTAATTTTATTTTTTAAAAAGGAAATTCATAAGGTTATTTAGAATTTGTAAACTTAAATTTTAAGCATGGGGAAAAAAATGCTGGAATAAGGTGGTATCTGCCCTATTTTTGCTAGACCAACCTGTTCTTAAACTTGTCTCATTAAAGAGATTCTACAAATTCCTCTAGTACCCCAACTACGGGATCCAACAAGCATTTATAATATTCTGCCTAGTTGAAATGGGCAGAAAAACACAGACTTTGATCATGGGTTTCAACAGAAATCTTAAATAGGCTTTCAGTCTACCTCATACTATAAACCAGAAGGCAGGCACAAAGTTCTCACAGTACAACTCACTTAAACAAGTTTTAGTGTTTGTTACATGCAAATTACTGCAAAGCATGAGTAAGCTAAGAAGCTCAGTATATTATAGATGAAAGGAAAAAAAAACTTAGTACTTAACATTCATTTAAAATAAATACACACTACTATTATAATCCTTTTTAATATTAAGTCCAGGTAACTGCTATCAGGTAATAGAGCCAAATTTATATATATTTAAGTCTATATGCTATAGGCATGTGAAACAAACTTCCTAAGTTATCTTATGAAAGTGATTTCCACTAGTAGTGAATTTAATTATGTTCCAAACAGAGGAACTTGCACTTTCGTTACCCAAGTATCTTATTTATCCAATTCTATTAATCCATTCTACAGCTATGCTTCCTTTCTCTTGGATAGGGCACTTTTCTGTTAGGTTAACAAATACTTCCAAGTCTCTACTTAAACCAAACTGCTCTTAGAATAGTCCTTTAAAAACACTGTTCATTAATACCAAATAATTTCACTTTAGGATTATACCTGTCTGATGCATTATGAAGTTAATGTTTCTATCTACAAGGATTCACAGATAATTCTAATACTATATGTCTGTATATTCTCTAAAGCCTGGAAAATCTGAGAATTTTTATCATAAATGGTTTAGAATCTGGCACTTATAACCAAATTTAAACTCATGCAACAACTGAAAAATTATCTGCAAAATTTGTAATATTTTCGTAAAAAATTTAAATGTTGACCATAAAGCTGCCAGCTTATGTATCTTGATAAAGCTAGTGTAAAATATTATTTCAAAGGTAGAGAAAACAAGTTTAGGGCTAGGAATGTAGCTCAATTGTTGAGACTGTTTACCTAGCAGGCAATAAAGCCTTTAGCTTAATACCTAGCACTTGGGGGTGGTGGCATAAGTCTGAAATTCTAGTACTTGGGAGATTGAGGCAAGAAAACCAGAAGTTCAAGGTCATTCCTGGCTATAGAGCAGGTGTGAGCACAGCATGGACTATATGTCCTTTCTCCTTGCCCCAAGAAAAGCTTATATGGACTAAAATGATTTGAGTATATTAACGTCAATAAACAGCAACTAAAACCAAATTTTAAGAACCAGTTGTCCCATTCTGTACTAGTATTTCTCACCTTCTGGTACTATGAAATATGTATGAATTATATGGCAGGGCCTTGGTTTCAAGGGAAAAAACCTTTTCCTTCTTTCCTTTCAGGTTTAGTCACACCTTTGATAAACAGATAAAGACTACACACAAGTGTTATGTGGCAGTTCCACAGGGTCAAAGGCCGGGCCAGACACACACTGTTAATCCCAGCACTCAGGATGCAGAGACAGGCCTCTGTGATATAGGCCAGCCTGGTCCAATAGCAAGTTGCAGGTCAGCTGGGCTACAGGAGCTCATTTAAAAATTTTTTTAAAGGGGGGAGGGGAGACAACATTTCCTTTCACTATAGGCCTTCCAATTTTCTTATTTACAATTTCTTCTTGCTAAAAAATTTTTCCACTTCCACTTCTGTCCTACTAAATCTGTTAAGACATCTGAACAAATTATCAGTATTAATTCACTTAACATAGGGATACTGACAGTTCACAAAGGTCTCAGGGTTATTATATGATGCCTGAGCACCTACTGAAAACAAAGGTTTCTAGTCAGCCAGGTTCAAGGCAACTACAATACTAATTATTCATCTCATTTACTATGTAAGTTATAGGATAGGTAAATAAAGTCAGTTGTCCTACAAGATTAAATCCATGGATAAAGTTTGTCTTTAAAAATATAATTCATCAGGCCAGGTGTGGTAATGCACACCTTTAGCCTCAGTGCTCAGGAGGCAGAGACAGGCAGATTGCTTTGAGTTCCAGGTCAGCTAGGGCTGCATAATGAGATTCTGTTTCAAAAACAAAATGATCCATCCCTAAATACTTAAAATTCTGTGGTATTCTTTCAGCTCTCAAGGCTCTTAGGGGAAGGGGAGCAGGGAGGGGCAGTTCTTACCACCTCCTAAGTGCTGGAATTAGAGGCATGTACTACGATGCCTAGCACTTCAAAGCTCTTTATCCTCATTTTAAGAATGATAAAAAGTGCAAACAAAACATCTCACAGAAACCTATCAAATTATAGTCAAGCATTTTGACAGTATTACTTGCACGGGTTTTCAGTGGCACTGGCTTTTACATTGACCAAATTAGTACCCTTTAGTTAAAAAAAAAAAACAACAACAAAAACTCAAATATAAAAACTGCCAGCTTTTAAGCCTATTTCCTTAAGTTTGCCAATTCTGTGCTTAACTGAGAGTAGAGATGTGGGGCCAGAGGGTGTTGGGAGTTCCTGGAGTCACAGGAGGTTGCGAGCTGCCTGATTCCAGTGTTGGGAACCCAAGTTGGGTCCTCTACCAAGAGCAAGTGCTCTTAACTGCTGAGTCATCTATCACTCCAGTCCCTGCCCTACCCTAAAAAGATTGATCTGATGAAGTGTATGAAATTAAGTTGCTGAAGCTGAACTAAGCCTTTTTAAAAAATAAAATGGCATGAAACAGCTCATGTTATTTTAAAATTTCACACACACACACACACACACACACACACACATATAAAATCTTTTAAAAAACAAAACAAAAAAAGCCAACGTATAGCTGAGTGTGGTGATGCAGGTCTTTAGTCCCAGTATTCAGAAGGCAGAGGCTGACTCTTGTGAGAGCAAGACCAGATTGGTCTACATAGCAAGTTCCAGGCCTGCTGGGGCTGCAGGGGACCCTATCTCAAAACTAAACAAACCAAAAAAGCCACTTTCCAATTTTAGAGAGAAGAAAACCTCCAATCTCTGTCCTTTTTTAATTATTGTTGTAAAACAGTCTCTTTCTATAAAGCCCTGGCTGGCTTTAATCATATGGCTATCTATTTTCTGGCCTTTTCTCCCTATGTGGTGGGGACACAGCTTTTCTGTCTTTTCCATGTGTTAAGCCACTAATACAGCCAGACGCCAAAGTCAGAGAGATGTCTTTTTATCATTCTCCACCTTATTAGTTTTTGAAATGGGATCTCTAAAACTCCCTCTCACAGAGACCTGCCTGCCTGTCAGCCAAATGCTGGGATATGAAGGCACATGCCAATGCACCCAAAGACACCTTATTTTTTGATAGGGTCTTTCAGTGAACCTGGAGCTCACCTATTGGTTAGATTGGTTAGTGGCCAGGGAGCCCTGGGGATCTTGTCTCTACCTACTAGCTCTGGGATTTCAGGCATACTCTGCCAAACCTGGCTTTTACATAGGTGCTGGGGATCCAAACTGGTCTTCACCATTGTGAAGCAAGAACTTTATCCACTGAGCCATATTCTCCAGCCCAGAAGTACAAGTTTAATTCCAAGGACAGGTGAATATAAGATAGATCATCCAACTATCTTATATCAAAGAGAATAATGTTTCTTTATAAAACATTTCAAATTTTCAAGATGACAGAAAAAGACTAGAAAAGGAGGCAAGAATAAGCAAAACAACCAAAGTTTTGTGCCCATTCTTTAAAGGACATTAAGATCAAAATCCTAACTTTGGCTAAATTTTATGAAGCAAACAATTCATTATTTTTATTAAGATGACAAATAGATCCCAGCACTTAGCACAGAGGAAGGTGGATCTCTGTGAGTTCCAGGCCAGTCAGGACTAACTAATGTGACCTTGGCCAGTCAGGACTACATAATGTGACCTTGTCTTAGGAAAACACACACACCACCTTCACTCACCCCCCAGTTCCAAAAGAATTTTTTTCAACTGGGTGCAGTGGCACATGCTTGAAATCCTAGAATGTAGGAAAAGCTGGGACAAAGGGATCTTGTGGTTAAGGCCAGCAGAGACTACCACAATGAGACCCTAGCTAAAAAAAACTGAAGGGAAATTTTGGACTTCCAGTGTTTATCACCTTGGTACACAACACCACAAAAATAACTGGTTTATGGACCTATTTGTTTTAATAGAAAAATAACTTTCCTGTATCCCTTGAAAATTGTCTTACTCATTCCCAAGTGAGTTTTCCCCCATAATTTCCTTTATTAAATATTTCAAGTTGTTTACATATACCAGTTCTTCTGGTCTTTGTTTAAATTCCTTTCAGTATTCCCCTCCCAGAATAAAACATTCCTAAATCTAGAATTCAAAACCCTCTATTTTCTGACTGTAGATTCAGTCAAATTTATCCATCATTATTTCAGCACTCGCTGCTATACAGAATCGTACTCAATCAGCATTCCCTTCTCCAATCATAAGATCCAATGACTTTCCTATTCCTAGATCAAAAACTGTTCAGTTCGGTTTTTTGAATTCCTTGTCACATAGCACTTGATTATGTAGAGTTTTTTAGACCCAGATTTGAATGGTCAATTATCTCAAATTAGACTGCAAGTTCTCTTTCCCTTGAGAATACCTAAGTAGTCCTTACTTCTAAAAGGGGAATAGACAGCTGTTCTATTCACCCTGCTTTACTTAAAACAATTCTGTCAATAATCTTTTTTCTAACATTCTTTACTCATCTTGTAAAACAGAAGACAATCTAAATGGTTTGAATAACTACTTTTAGCAAAAACCTATTAATGGCTTGAGACAAGTATAATGTACTCTTCACAAAGGTAAATCAAAATATACACAGCATCCTGTGGCCTTCCAGGTCTCAGCTCTTAATTTCTAAAATGCTAACAGCCCTCACAAAATCTTCATGAGTGATTAGATTCTAAAATGTTGTAAATATAAGCAATAATTGTATAGTTTCTTCAATGTTTGGTATACTCTAGAAAGCTTCCACCTAATTTTAAGTACTGATTAACAAGTACCCTTTTACACCTGTAGATAAAGCAAATGAAATTGCACTTGAAAGTATCAGATGCAATCTTCTCAATAAAGAATACCTACAGAAGGGAAAACAACCAAAAACGAGATTAATAATTTTCAAAAAACACCTCTGATAATCCTAACATTTAAATACTGACACTTGTCAAAGCTTTCCCTAATTTGTTAAGGTAAAAAAAACTTTGAAGGGTAACTACTACATATATTTCAACAAACACATCACTTAGGACTGTTACCCTTAGACATCTTTAGATACAATGAAAAAAGGCTACCACAGTTGTACTATATAAAATTTCTTAACTGGTTTATCGTCAGTAGACAACAATTCATCATTGTATTTAAAAACCAAACACAATAGTGAATATTAAACTTTTTAAGGAACAGGCCTTGCATGTAGCTCAGGTGTAGATCACTCACATAGAATACACAAAGCCCTGGGTTATATCCCAGCACAGCTCCAAAAATGCAGACAAACCCTCAGAAGTTTCTAGCATTCCTTTTTAATTATTTTTTTATGTCTGAGTGTTTTGCCTGCATGTAAGTGCACGTGGGCATGCAGTGCCCATAAAGCCCATAAGAGGGCATCAGATCCCCTGGAACTGCAGGTACAGGTGGTTGTTAGCCGCCACGTGGGTGCTGGGAACCAAATCAGAGTCCTCTAAGAGCAGCCAGGGCTCTTAACCACTGAGTCACCACGCCAGCCCCCTAGAATTCTTCTAATTCTTTAATTACAACTAAAAATTTTTTCAAAACTAAAAACTCTTACAGCTTAAGACGTAAGTGAACCTGAAGTGTGGATGAGCCAGATTACTGACTGTAAAAATATTTGTTAAACAGCAGAAAAGGGGGCAAGGGTTAAACCCCTTTTTGTTCACTAGCTTGCTAATGCCTAAATAGATTGTAATTGAAAAGTGGTTGGGAACCTTAACTATTCTTTTTTGGAGAGTTAGGTGATAATAGTTCTCTACTGCTCCCTCCCCAGACGACAAATTAGAGCCAAAAGAACCAAAGGAACACAAGTAATGCAAATCCCACAAACCACACCAAGCACTTAATTTTTTTTAACTGACAGAAAAAAAATCTCTTTCCCCGATTATCCAAACAAGTTACACAACCATCTCTCCAAGTATCTTTATTTCATGATCTAAAATAAAAGGTTTTGTTGAGACAACAAAACACAATCCTAAAAAGTAAGCAGGCTCACCTACATCCACTACACAGATTTCCTTCAAATAATCCAATCAAATTTAAATGTAGTTTTGGTTCTACACTAACACATCAAAAAAACCCCAAACCTCAAAAGCCTAAATCGACCTTCCAATTTGACTGACAGTATGAACTTCCAAAAGGGACAAGTTCAATCCTCGCAGCACATTTCCTAAAGAGTTTTTTTTTAATCTTTCCCTTGGCGACTAGAATAAATACCAACATAAGAGCCAGACCGTGTTGCCTGGGGCTTTTGTTTTCGTTTCAGGGTTTCACTGAACTCACTTCCATCAATTTCCAAGGCTAGGGTAACTTCGGAAATCAGGCTCTAAGACCAGTGATAAACATTCTAACATATGCAAGCTGAGGATAACGTATTCTCTGTGATGTGATTCTATATTCACCCGACCCCAAAGAACAAAAACCCGGAGCCCTCTATCCTGAGAGGAGTGACAGGAGAAAGAGGGACAGGGAGGGCCTGTAATTTTCAGGTAGTCTTTTGGAATTTAGACTGATTAGCTATTTTTAAATCACCGAGCCAAGAAATTCGTTCAGTTACATAAGATTAAGGTAAGATGTCTTGAAATTTTAAAGCATAAAAACTTGTAAAGGAGTCGGTCAGTTTTTTGATGAAAAGTCGTAGGAAAAAAAGCATTAGAAGTTGAGACAGAAAGCAAAGCACCCAACAACAAGGAATTAGGAAAACAGGCGTCCTGGCACTTCCACATTCATTTCCAAGTGAAAAAAAGAGGACAGGAAAGGAAAACGCTCCTGCGTAGTTTTCCCTGTACAGCTCCGTCTTAGCAACGCTTAAGGTCGGTGCGGTCGTTGACTAACCACTTCCTTAGGCTCGTCCCACCTTCAACCTCAAGGCTTTCGCCTTTACAGACGCAGCGCCGCCGGTTCCGACGGAGACGCGGCCGCTCACTGTAACAGAGAGCCAAGGAGACACAGGCCCGGCTAGTCCCACGCCAGCGCTTCCCCGCCCGGACAACAGCCCCGCGCACTCTCAACCCGGGACCCCGCTACGAGGGCCGGGGTCGCCAGAGATGCCACCGCAGGAAGCACCTACCACTATCCGGCCGGAGGGAGCGCCCCGCCGCCTCCTGCCCCACCGCGCCGGGGACCCGCACCTCGGAGCAGAGATGGGAAGCTGAGGGGAAAGGGAGCGACAGGAGAGGATAGGACCAGGCCGGGCACCAGTCAGCCGCCACGAACGCCGCGGGCCATGGGGCGTCGGGGGAGGCAGGCAGGGGACCCAGAGGCCATCTTGGGACGTGAGGACGCGCTCGCCGTGGCCCTCAAGGTTGCTCCCCGCGGGCCCCTCAGGACGCCCCGCAACCTCGCCCGACCGACCGACCGCGCTGGTCCCCGAGAGACCCCGAGCATCGGGCCGCCGCCGTAGACGGCTCCCGCGGCTTTGTACTCACTCTGCCCTCGAAGTTGTTCTCCTCGATATCACTCATGTTGGCCAGCCGCTCCCCAGAACTAAGAAAAAGATAAGTCTCGGCTCGAGGGCCGACGGCCTATTCACCCCGCGGTCTGGACTGTGGGGAGGAGGAAAGCGACAGCGACAACGGCCGCCCCGCTCCACTCCCACCAGCTCGCAGGCTCCAGCAAAATGGCGCCCACACCGCCAGAAGCCTCCTGGTGTCTCCGGCGCGCGGTGTCAGGGGGCGGAGCTCGGTGGCGTCACTAGCCCCGCCCCCGACGCGGCTTTGTGTCCCTGGCCCACAGGGCGACGTTGGCGCGTATCGCTGGCATCTCTAATCAAATGAGTTATTGTTGACCTTGATCCCCTACGTTTTTGTCCACGTGCATTCAGGTATAAGGGAACAGAACGAGCTAGAAGCAGATATGCAATTGATAGGCGCCTATTTTGGGATTTTTTTTCATCAAACTACTAGACTACTAATTGTGTGTGTGTGTGTGTGTGTGTGTGTGTGTGTGTGTAAACAATCCTGTGGAAAACAAAGATCAACCTTTGGTGGTGTTCCTCAGCTGTGCTGCCCCCCTTGTTTTGTGAGACAGTCTCTCTCACTGCACTGTGGCTTGCCTACTATGCTAGACTGGCTGTTCTGAGAGCCCTGGGGATCCGCCAATCTCTGGCTCCCCAGGCCTGGGATTAGGAGCAGAAACCACCATGCCCAGGCTTTCATTGAATGGAAATCAGGTCTTCCGGCTTCCACAGTAAGCACTTTTCCCCCTGACCTACCTCCCTGGCCCCATATTTGTCCTTTTTTAATTTTTGAAATTTATTTCTAAGGGCTGGAGACATGGCATAACGATAAAAAGCACTGGCTGCACTTGCAGGGGACCCATATGGTGGCTAACAACTGCCCATAACTCCCGTTCCAGAGGATCCCTCTTCTGCCCTTCATGGACAATGAATGCATATGAGGCAAAGCACTCATACACATTAAAAAAATGAACTCGTGTATGAGTGTTTTGCCTGTATGTATGTAAATGTAGCATGTGAATGCCTTACCCACGGAAGTGAGGAGAAGGTGTCAGATCCCCTGGAACTGGAATTATGGGTGGTTGTTAGCCTCCATGTGGGTGCTGGGAACCAAACCCAAGTACTCTGGATGAGCAGCCAGTGCGCTTAACCACTGAGCTATTTCTCCAGCCCCATTTGTCTGCATGTGTGTAAGTGTACCCGTGTCCTGCAATACCCATGGAAGTCAGAAGAGGGCATTGGATTCCCCTGGAACCGGATGTTACAGATGGTTGGTTGCTGCCGTGTAGGTGCTAGGAATTGAACCTGGGTCCTCTGTAAGAGCAGTCAGTGCTCTTAAACACTGAATCATCTCTCCAGTCCCCTATTTGCCCTTTATAATGTTGAGGCAACAATATATGGCACATATGAAGTTATCCTAAAAAGCTACAGTTCCTTACCCCTCCCTGCTTCCAGTGCTGCCTCTTATTTTATTTACTTATTTATTTTTAATATATTTAGTTCTCTCCTAGTTCTTGTTTCTTTGCTTGCTTTTTTTAAAAAAATATTTTTATTTTATGTATATGAGTGTTTTTCCTCCATATACGTAAGTGCACCACATGTATGCAATGTCCAAAGAGACCAGAAGAGGCTTTTTTGTTTCTTATAGATAACAGCATGCATTCTGGTTGGTCTTTTAAAATATTGTAAGAGGATACAAAAATAGCTGGAAGGTGAGGCTTTGAACAGGAGATATGGCAGAAACACAAACATCTTTTATATCTTATGTTATCACATGTTCACATCTCCTAAGGAAAAATTAACCCAACACAGTAGCTTCCATGTGGTACAGGTTTTGCTGGTATGCAAAATGCAATTTTTACAGGGTTGTGGAAACTGGCAGAAGTTTCCAGAAAGCTGCTGAGGCTAAGCCAAGTGTAGTAGGGTTGGGTTCTCTTCATGGGAACTTCTGAGTAGGGAGTAGGCCGTGCATGAGGTTGTGAAGGCGAAGCCTAAGTTGCAGTAGAGACCCATGAATATGGGAGATGCCGATAGTGTGGAGCGTCTGATGAGAAAAGCAGCATCGACAAATGAAGTGAGCCGCCTGTGCTGCAGGCAGCAGAGCCGCAGTAGTGATGCTCCACATACGCGGAGGCCCCGTGATACCACCAGGAGTCCCAGATGTTGGACATGGATTTGGTGTTTGGTTTTCTCTTTTTTCTTTCATTCTTTAAAATTTTATTTGTGTGTGTGTGTGTGTGTGTGTGTGTGTGTGTTTGTGTGTGTGTGTGTGTGTGTGTGTATTGTGTACTAATTTCCTCTGAGATAAAACATCCCATCTTGGAGGGAAGCTGTTAAGGCACAGGATGTTCTAAAGGGAAGTGAAATGTGAAATATTCCATCCTGCAAAGAAACTCCATAAGCTCATGAACTAAACAATTGAAAAGCTTCAGAAATTCTCTGGAACAGATCAGATTCACTAGATCCTCCCCAAGCACATATCAGCAGTAACTATGCAGAGAGATGCTTGTGGCAAACAATGGGAATCTATTGAGCTGCCCGCAAGTTGTGCAGTGAGTTCCAGATTTCCACCTTTCAAGAGCCATCGCCCATGCTAGAATAAACTTTTCTTCATATAGCTGTCTTGGAGTCATTTTGGCTCCTGTAACTTCTCACCCATACTTTGTAAGTAACCTCAATAAAACTCATTGGTTCACCAACCCCACCATGGCTTCCCCACCATGAAGCATTATACCAACTCATACTATGAGCCCAAGGAAATCTTCCTTATGCTGCTGTTTTCAGGTATTTTATCACAATAAGAACAGTGACTAGCACATTTTTGCACAGAACACTTGATCAGAAACAATTGTTACTAGCTTATGTATTTATATGTATTTAAAAAAATTTTTTTTGAGACAGGGTCTCTCTGTATCTCTGTAGCCCCAACTGGCCTGGAGCTCACTACGTAGACCAGCCTGGCCTTGTACTCGCAGAGATCCACCTGCCTCTGCCTCCTGAGTGCTGGTATTAAATGTGTATGCCACCACACCCAGTTCATATGTATTTTTTTTAGAGTGAACTACTCCCTTATTATTTTTTTTTTTTTGACAAAGTTTCCCTGTAGCCCCAGATGGCCTGGAACTTGCTATGAAGTGATCCACCTGTGCCATCTAGGCTTATATAAGCATATTGTGATATTTGCACAGTGACGAAATTGCCTAAAAATATGGTATTAATTATAATATTAAAAGCAAAAATAACATGCTATATGCTATAAACTTTCATTTATTTTTATTTTATGTGTATGGGTGTATTGCATGAATGTATGTAAGTGTAATGCCCACAGAGGCCAGAAGAGGAAGTTAGTTCCCCTGGAACTGGAGTTAGGGATGGTTGTTAGCATTTATGTTGGTGCTGAGAACTGAACCCAGATCCTCTGCAAGAGCAACCAGTGCTGCTAATTGCTGAGCCCTCTCTCCAGTCCCAGTGTGCTATAAATTTTAAAGGGAAGAAAGATCAACAGAGAAAGAGAACTTATAAACAATCTACCTGGAATATAAAACTATTATGTCAACAGTCTTTAAATAGTTCCAAACTGAAGCCGGACAAATTTGCTCCCAGGAAGCAGGGGTGAATCTGTGATGATGATGTTATATGTGGATGTCAAAATACCTTGATAAAACTGACTTTTATTCATTAGCTGCTAAAATGTGTGATCTGAATAGTGCAGACTTCTCAGCTTAAACGTACTTCCAACTTCTCCATATTGCCTTCTAAGCCTCATAGTTAATCATCTGAAATATCTTATGTTCTCAGCTGCTGCTGCTGCTCTTCCTCCTCCTCTCCCTCATCCCCTTCTCATCTTCCTCCTTCTTTCTAGAGAGATTACAGGTATATGCCATTAAGATCAGCTTCTAAATCTCTTCTTGAATGAATCCTTCACCCAATTGCTCTAGCCTGGAAATTCTCAACAATGGGTAAGAATTCTGTTGTTTTATCTCCATGCCCAAAGGACATTTGGCAATGTCTAGAGCTAGTTTTTAAATACTTTTATCTATCTATCTGAAGGGCATGGTGCAGTGTAGGCTCTTGGCAAGGTCACTTGCTATGAGGATTAAGGGAGTGGCCCCTGCATCTGGAGAGAACCTGTATCCAACCTGAGATGAACCACCCCATAGGGGGTTGGCCAACCAAACTTATAAAACCCCTTGCACCTCCTTGAATAAATGAGTTTTGCTGTGGCTTGCCATCCACATGTATTCTGCCCAACTCCCAGATTTTGTGTCTTAACTCTGCACCTCTCACCCCCTATCCACGGCGGGGAAACTGTGTCCCTCTTGGGCAGGCGCTGAGCAGAGGGACCCTAACATCCATATCTCTCTCTCTCTCTCTCTCTCTCTCTCTCTCTCTCTCTCATCTATCTCTCATCTATCTATTTTGTGGGTGTGTGTGTGGAGATCAGAAGACAACTTGCAGGAGTCTGTTTTCTTCTACCATATGGGTCCTGGGATTTGAACTCAGTCTCAGGCTTGGTAGCAAGTGCCTTTACCTGCTAAGTCATCTTGTCTGTCCAAGAACTATTTTTAATTGACACAATTGGAAATGTTGCCATTTTCTTTATCTTTTAAAATGTTTGTTATTATTGCTGTTGTTATTAGTGTGTATATGATGTGTGCATGTGAGTACATGCATGGCACAATGTACATGTGGAGCTCAGAGGACAACTTTGCGACGTCAGTTCTCTCCTAATTTTACATGGGCTCTAGGGATTAAACATAGGTCGCCAGGCTTGACTGCAAGCACCTTTACCTACCTAGCCATCTCACTGACCCAATGCCACTGTGTTCTAGTGGGTAAAGGCCAGGGATGCTGCTAACCGCCATACAATGTATAGAACAGCCCCCACAGCAAAGACGAATCTGAGCCCAAATGTCAATGGTCCTGCCTTGGGAAACTTTGGCACTGCTTTTCCAGCATACCCTTCAGACAGTCTGTACTACTGGGCTAGGGAAAGGGTAGTGAGTGCGTTTTGTCCTTCCTCTTCAAATCCCTTAATGACAGCTTGGCTGTGAATTTCAAATTGCCAGGTGTTTTCACTCAGGGCTTCTCTTTCCTGTAGCTTTTGGGAGGTTTTAGCTCCTCTTTCTACTGGTTCTTGCCAGCACAAGTATTTCAATGTTTTTCTTTTAGTTTTTGAAAGAGGATCTCTCTCTGTATCCCAGGCTGGACTGGAGTTTACAGTAATCCTCTCCCAAGTAATCCTGCTCCCAAGTAGGGGAGTTAAACCATACCTATGTTAGGTCTAATTCATTATCCATGTAGATAATGGCAAGGAATGTGCCTCTTCTCTACCTCAGTCATTCATTCACTTAGTGCCACTAGTCGCAGCCCCATTATCATCTCGACAGCAAGCATTCCACTTTTTTTTTTGAGACAGGGTCTCTTTGTAGCCCTAGCTGTTCAATAACTCACTTTGTAGACCGCACTGTCAGATATCTCACAAAGATCCATCTTTCTCTGCACCACTAGCCCTGGCTATTAAGCATTCTACTTTTGACCACCACTTCCTGTTGTGTCTGCCCATTCCCCCAGTAGTGTGATTTCAACAGACCTCTGATCTGATTGAGATAATCCATCTAGTCACTGGTAGCTTTTGCCTATTCCAGGTAAAATTCATTCTGGATCTTCTGCAGCTGAATGTTCCTGAAAGAAGCGTATTCAGTTATGCTAATCACTCTCTCCCCACCTTTTCTTTGTCTTTTTTCGAGACAGGGTCTTACTATATAACAGCCAAGGCTGACTTTGGGCTAAGGATTCCCCTGCCTCAGCCTCTTAAGTGTATCACTGTGCCCAGCTAACTACGCTTTCTTAATGTTTATGATCTCCGACATAAAATGAGCCCTGATGTTGCCGGTGTTTCCCTAATATATTTGGTTTTATTTGTTTGTTTTACAATGTCGAGGATTGAACCTAGGGCCTTCCACATTGTAGACAAGCACTCTGCCTACCAATGAGCTGTTACAGTCCCACGGCTGTATTTTCATAACTTACTGTCTTCTCTAGGGAACTGTTTTACTTTTCATTCATTCCGCTTCAAAACTTTTCCCTTTTAAGTGTATTTTCAGTTGCTGATCTTGCTTCTTGTTTCACAGGGAAAACAGAAGAGGATTTCTATCCATTCTGTCCATTTCACCTCATCATCTTGCCCTCCAGTGACTCTAGCCAATTACTGACACTTTCCCCTTACTGCTATCAGAGAATTGTCCATGAGCCCAGACAGGGCTGCCTCACTCAGCAGTAGTGTGATAGAGTGCACTCACACAGGCTTGCAAATGCTGCTGGTTCTGTTTTCAGGAATTGTGTGAACTGGTTATTACCCATTAGTTGCTTGGACTCAGCCATAACAGGAGTATTTCTATTGTGAGCATCAGCAAATGCTACAAATCAGTATTCTTTCTCTTTCTTTCAGAGGGCTGCTTACTAAACACTTAATCCTTCCCCATTCATGTAACATGCACAAATATACTGTTCTAGTTACTTTTCCTGTTGTTGTGATAAACATCAACTGTATTCGTTCCTTTTCTGTTGTTGTGATAAAATATCATAACCAAGGGAACTTATAGTTTATTTAAGCTTACAGCAAACTGGCAAAACTAATTCCATTTTGTTCTAGCTGACTTTTACTTTACCCTGTGTTTTTTCCCAGCCTTTCCAAAGCCAGCCAGGCAGAACATCTCATGCAGGTCGTTTCAGGAAGTATATTGTTTATACAACACTGGGAAGCTTTAAAGTAGCCAGGTAGCACGTCCAGATAACATGTCCTCCCTCCTACCTCCACCTGCATCTCCTTGGAGCCCATTGTTTCCATAATTCTGAGAAATTTGTTTTTCTCTTATCAAAACTTTTTGTTAACTGAAAACCTCTTTTTAGCTGATCTGCTGCCGGTCCAGTGTAACTATGGTGATCAAATGTAACTGTGATTATTGGAGTTGCCCCTGGAATAATGTAATTGTGTTTTTAAGCTTTATAAACCCTGCCCTGCTTCTCCTTGGGGTCAAGAATTCTTTTGGGCATTAGGTCCATCTCTGACCACTGGCTATTAATAAATGACTCCTAATTCAACTATCACTATGTGGCATTTCTTTGTGCATCTCACTCAGTATTACAACAGTTCAGAGTATTAGAGTCCATAATGGCAGAGGAGGCATGGCAGCAGAAGTGACCAGAGCAGAAAGCCAAACAACTACATCTTCAAGCACAGGAAGCATAGAGAGACAGGAAGTCTGGCAAGGCTTAAGAACTCTGTAAGCTCTCCCCTAGTGACTTGCTTCCTTCAGCAAGACTGCACCCTAAAACCTTCCAAAACAGCGCCACCAACTTGGAAAAAAAAGTCCAAGTACTTGGAGTCTTTGGGAGATGTTCAGATCACATTTTACTCCTTGGCCCCATGGGCTCATGACCATATAAAGTGCAAGATGCATTTAGTCCATCTTCAAAGTCCCCAGTCTCAATACTACCCAAAAGTTCTAAGTTCAAAGTCTCTTCTGAGACTCAAGGCAATTACTTAACTGTAAGCTTCTGTAAAATCAAAAGACAAATTACATACTTCCAACATACAATGGAACCAAATATACATTCCCATTCTAAAAGGAAATATTGGATCAAAACAAGATCAAAAACCAGCAGGACAAACACCAAATCTGGTATCTTCATGTCCAGTTTCTGGGACTTTACTTCCAAGGGGCTTAGGTGGCTGGCTCAGTCCTTTCAGCTTTGCTGCATGCAACACACACCTCTCTCTTGGACTGATACCACTTCTTGTATGCAGCACTCCTTGGAAGAAGTCTCACAGTTCTAGCATCTTCAGTGTCTTCATAGGATCTCCGCTGCCAACCAGGCTTCACCTTCACAGCTCCACGTAAATACTTGGTTACCTGTAACAGGTTACCTGTAAATACAGGTTACCTTGGTAACCTGGTAAGCCTGCCAGGGCTTTCTTTATACAAGGATGCCTCTGCTGCACACTGGCCTCAGCAGCTCTCTGAAACCTCAGAGGAGGCACTCATGACCTCTTTACTTTTACATTTTTCATGCTTCTAAAGCCAACACCACATGAATGACACTGCCAAGTTTGGCTACCAGTTTGGGATGGACTCCATATTGCCAGCAGCTTTGGTGGGTTGTGGTTTTTTGGGAGAAAACTCCTAGACTTTTTCCTTTTGCAAGTTGGAGGCTTAACTGGGTGTGGTCCTGTGCTGAAGGTATTCTTTCTATTGTTTAAGTGCAAATCTCTAGGCCTCTCCTTAAAGACTTTAATCTCTTTATCAAAGAGAGCCTCTCCAGCATATGCCTTCACTCCACATTCATCTTCCTCGTGCTCTTTTTCAATCCAAACTCTACATTCTTTACTCTTTCTGCCCCACTTGCCCTTTTCCCTTGTATATCTCCATTATTTTCAACATTAATAACCATACCACTGATTCTACATTAGGCCCTTCAACCAAAGAAATCAGTACATTGCCTTTCAACTTAGCCTAAGTCAAGCTCTTGCTGTCAGGCAGACAGCAGCCAGACTCTTTGCCAAAATATCCCAGTTGTTGCTTAAGTCCTTATTTCTCTCTGGAACTAAATTACTCTCAGCACTACTTTCTTCCAGGCTCCTATGACAATGTCCTGTTAAGCTCTGCTTATAATAGTCAACTGCTTTTCTAGTCCAAACTTCCAGTCTTCCACATTTTTCCAAAACCCCGAATGGTCAAGGTCTTCACAGTTACACTTCACTTCTGATACCAACTTCTGAATTGTTCCTTTTCTGTTGTTGTGATAAAACATTGTGACCAAGAGAACTTATAGAAGGAAGAGTCTATTTGTGCTTACAGTTTAGAGGATTAGAGTCCATAATGGAAGGGGAGGCATGCCCCCAGAAGTAACCAGAACAGAAAGCCAAGAATCACGCCTTCAAGCAGGCACAGAAAGCACAGAGAGACAGGAAATCTGGCAAGGCTTAAGAACTCTCACAGCCCATCTCCAGTGACAAGCTTCCTCCAGAATGGCTGCACCTCCTAAAACCTTCCAAAACAGCGCCACCAACTTGGGAAAAAAATGTCCAAATACTTGGAGCCTATGGAGGACATTCTCATTCAAATCACCACACCAATGAAAAGCAACTTAGGTGGGAAAGGGTTACTTCAGCTTACACTACTTCTAGGTCATAATCCATCATGGAGGGAAATTGGGACAGGAACACAAGGCAGGAACCTGGAGGGAGGAACTGAAGTAGAGACTATGGAGATGCACTGGTTACTGGCTTGTTTGTTCCCTCTGGTTTGCTCAGCTAGTTCTCTTACATAGCCCAGGCCCACTTGCCTAGGGATGGAACTACCAACAATAGGCTGGGTCCTCCTCTATCAATTATTCATCAAGAAAATGCCCCATGGACATGGCCACAGGCCAATTTGATCAAGGCAATCCCTGGACTGAGGTTCTCTGAGAACTCTAGGCTGTGTCAAGTCACAGATGAAGCTAGTATGTATATAAATATATTTATATTGCTTGCACATTTGAAAATCTACATTACTGAATTTACTGTAGCATGCTTACTTATATACCCTCCCCGCAACATTGTGGGGTTTGTGACTGCTTTGAGAAGGGGTCTTGCTGTGTATTCCAGGCTGAACTTAATGACTGACCTACCCCAGCCTCCCAAGTGCTAGGATTACAGGCATGTAACATCACATCCCTCTTTCCCCCAAGATTATGATAAAATGTATTGAAGTTGATATGTGTAACTCTCGTTTATTGATTTATACTGCTCTGCCCCACCCTACAGGGATGTAAGCTCCATAAAGCTATAAATTTCTTTTTAAAATATCTTGAGGTCTAGGGATGTAACTCAGTGATAATGCCATGTGCAATGCCACTATACCAAAAATTTTTTTTTCTGCCTAGTATATAATTCCAGCACTTGGAGGCAGCTGGCTATAAGAGAACTGCTACAAGTTGGAGGCCAGCCTGGGTTGCATAGTAAGTTCGAGGCTATATAATGAGACAGTGCCTCAAAACAACAACAAAAAGTTTCATTTTTTAGTGTAGAAAACAATAGGTTTCACTGTGACATTTCATACATACATATATCATTACATTACAGCTTGCTCATTTTTGCCCTTCTCATTGCCCTCCGCATCCCTCCTCCCCCTCCTGCTGCTTCCCTTCCTCCCCACAAAGTCCCTGTTCTGCTTCCAGTTCCCACATATATGTTACATATATACTGTATATGAGAGACAAACATCATAACATGCCAAATGTCATATGTTGCCTTTCTACCAATTCTTTCTCATTCTCTCTCTCTCTCTTCCTCTTCCCGTCCCTCTCCTTCTCTCCCATTCTGGTTTTTCGAGACAAGGTCTCCCTGTAGTTCCAGCTGGCCTGAAACTCATTATGTAGACCAGGCTAGCCTCGATCTCAAAGAAATCTGCCTGACTCTGCTTCCCTAGTGCTGGGATTTAAGGCGTGTGCCACCACCCCCCTGCTTAACACCCTCTCTTGTTCTATCCTTCTGCTTCTATTTAGACACTTTCTTCCCCACCCCCAAAGGCCCCTTTACACTTTCAAGTCATAGATATTCTGCATATGAAAGAAGATGAATACTATTTGTCATCCTGTTTATTTTGTTCAACTGAATAATACGCAGTACCGTGTACTTTCCTGAAAATGATAGAATTTCATTTTTCTTTATGATGTATTAAACCCCATCATATCTGTGTAGTACATTTTCTTTATCCATTCTTCTGTTGATGGATGTCTAAGCTTGTTTCATATTTTGACTAACATGAGTAGTGCTGGAATAACTGTGATACAGATTTCTATTGATTTCATTCTCTTCTATATTACTAGTGCTTGGAAGAGTGCCTGACACAAAGTGGACGCAAAACTTATTTGTTTGATGGAGTGAATGGGAGTGAAACTCTACCTCTGTTAAGAACATTGTTTGGTTACTTGGTGCTTTCTAGATACCAGTCTGTTTGGTGTCAAACACTGCTGGGAAAGTAGCTTTGCATCTTCTTTCCAAGCTGAAGAGGGCAAACTTGGTGAGAAGAAATAGTTGGGCAATGGAAATGTTCTCAATAAAGAACTCCCCTGGTTTGGGGACCCTGGGCCACCAGGTGGCAGTAAAAGCACACTGGAAAGCCAGCTGTCAGGGCTCTTTGAAGGCAAGTGCCTCAATCTCAAGTTTTTGTTCAGTTCCTTAACCACACCGACATTGCTGTGATTCAGTTTACTTCTTATTTTGGTCAACTTGTCTCTTATGAGAAACATCCTTCTGAAGATTCATATAAATTCATGCTTTATATTTTTTCTTACATTTGACATTACTAAATTAAGAATGCTAGAGAACAGATAACACTGAGATAAAACTCACAGAACATAAACTATCATCAAACCATTTTAAAGCTTGTAATTAAACATACTTCAGGGAATTTTAATGAGTTATCACTTAGCTAAACTTACTGAGTGGATGAGTTTAAGTGTACTTACACCTTTGTGCAGACATTTTCACTGTCTAATCCTGAACACTTGCATCACCCCTAAAACAAACTGTGAAATACCCACTCCCCACCCTCCTTTCCCCTCATTTTCTCATAACCACCGATATACTTTATGTATCCGTGGATGTGCCCATTGTGGGCATTTCCTAGAATGGATCAGATGATATGTCAGCCAGACTTTTAATGGTAAGATTTATCCATGACATAAACACAAGGCTATTTTCTTGGTGTTTGTCTAAGATACCAAAGTAATGTACAAAGTAGAAAAACAGTTTTGGAATTATCAGTGATCTTAACTTGTATTTTCTAATAGAATTTTGCAGGCTATCAGATTATTGGGATTGCCTGCTTTCTTAATTTTTAAAAAATACTTTATATTTTTTTACTTCAACTCTGATGAATTAGGGACAGAAGACTACAGGCAACAGAGACTAGACAGCAATGCAATTTCTTAATTTCCCAGCAATGCAACTGGAGAGATGGTTCAGCAGTTAAGGATGAATACTGCTCTTTCAGAGG
Organism: Eospalax fontanierii; assembly: GCA_035773235.1. Taxonomy (NCBI): domain Eukaryota; kingdom Metazoa; phylum Chordata; class Mammalia; order Rodentia; family Spalacidae; genus Eospalax; species Eospalax fontanierii. Next base: position 31,789,234 of record CM069528.1, on the reverse strand, counting down.
AACAGAGTTCAGTTTCCAGCACCCATGTCAGATGACTCATAACCATCTGCAACTCCAGCTTTAGGGAGATCTGATGCCTTGGGCCTGAATACACACACACACACACACACACACACACCCCTACAAAATGAAAAATGAAAAATAAATCTTTAAAAGGCAAAGCAAGCCGAGTGTGGTGGCACATGCCTTTAATCCCAGGAGGCAGAGGTAGGTGAATCTTGGTGAGATTGAGGCCAGCCTGGTCTACATAGCAAGTTCCAGGCCATCTGGGACTACAGGAAGACCCTGTCTCAAAAAAAAAAAAAAAACAAAAAAACAAAAAAACAACAACAGCAAAGCAACATCCAAACATAGACATTTCTCATCATGCTCTCTGGCTTTTGTTGAAAGTGGGTGTTTTTTTTTTTTTCATGGTCTGATTGACTTCAGGCCCAGAACTGGCTGCAGGTGTTTCTGGTGGAGTTTGCCCACAGCCCACAGTACAGGCATTTCTGGAAACAGCTGGACGATTTAGCAAATGTTAGGGGAAGCAGAGAGAGAGAGAGTTGTCTCCTTTTTACAACTTTACCAAAGAGATTGTGAATTCATGACAATACTGAGTTGTAACTTTGTTCATCTTATTTGGGATACATAGAAAATAGATTCCTTAATATATTTACATAGGCAACCATATCAATAAGAATAGTAAATAGAATTTCTAACACAAGGAGATATAAGCCTGGGGATTTGTCTTTATTTCAGTTTGTCTCCTGATACAGAAGAGCAGCTTCATATCTTTGAAAGTCTTTATACAAAATATTTGTTCCTGGTTATGAATCCCTGTACTGGCCATGTGCAAGAAAACCATCATATGTAGGTGTACAGACCATCAGGCTTCAAAGGTTTTGAAGAAGTCATCTGCTTTAAAATTGAAATTTACTGATGTAATATTGAGAGGAACACAGAAAGAAAATAACCATCTAAAGTTATAATTGGTGTCATAATTTTTTATGACCATATGAATAGACAAGTATGTCCCCCCAAATTACACACACACACACACAAGAAGATGAATCTAGTTGGCATGGAAGTGCATGTCTGTCATTCCAGTACTTGGGGGTAGGTGAAAAAAGGAGAATCAGGTATTCAAGATCAGTCTGGGCTACGTGAGACCCTGTCTCAAAAAGAACCTCCTGCTGGGTATGGCGGCACACATTCTAAATCCCAGCACTTGAGAGGCAAAGGCAGGCAGATCTCTGTAAGATCAAGGCTAGCCTGATCTACATAGGGCATTCTAGGCCATCTGGGGCAACAGGGGAAAACAACAACCAGTCAAACAAAAGTCTGGAGAGATGGCTCTGTGGTTAAGAGCACTGGCTGCTCTTTCGGAGGACCCAGGTTTGATTCTCTTCACTACATGGCAGCTAACAACTGTCCTTAATTCCAGTTCCAGGGGATTTGACTCCTTCTTCTGACCTTTGGAGGCATTGCACAACACCAGTGCATTTACATATATGGAAGCAACATACTTATACACAAAAATAAAAATAATAATGCGAATATTTTAGAAAAAAAGAACTCCCCTGGTCCCCTGAAAAGGAATCACAAAATAGTCAAAGAAAAGGCAGGCACAATTCATGGAATGAGAAGTCTATTCGTTATCACTCATGAAATATTTACTAAGTGCCTATTATTTACTTTTTACTGTACTGTATTTTCTGTGATCAAGAATTGCCCTCCAAAAGTCAAGCATAATTACATAATATAGAATGACATCAAAGTACAAGAAAGGTGTCTGAAGACGGCATTGTGACAGAATAGGGTATTTATTTCCTGGTTAGTTCTAGTTTGAATGGACAGTGTAGACATGATAGAAGTGAGAAAATGGGGCTAAGGATGCAAACAAAAAAAACCCCAAACCTTCAGACTTACTCTTTTATGCAGAGGATTTTATTTCACACTCCTATAACAAATTTATTATAGGTGAAAAAAGAAAAAAGAGAAAAAATGGTAAAAGTGCCACACCAGTAAATACTAAAGCTTTTCTACTTTTTAACAGGATTTTTTCATCTGGTAGATTTTTCATATCTGTTCCATTCAAAACAGACAATATGCTTACCATATTTTAGAGATTGTAGATTTCAACTGAAATAATTTAAAAATTTTAAAAACATATGAGGACTGGAGAGATGGCTCAGTGGTTAAGAGCACTGACTGCTCTTGAAGAGGACCAGGATTCAATTTCCAGCGCCTATATGGCAGCTAAGCATGTAAAACTCCAGTTCCGGGGGATCTGATGCCCTCTTCTGACTTCCTTGGGCACTGCATGACATGGGTGCACTTACACATATACAGGCAATACACTCATACACCTAAAAAATAAAATAAATAAAATAAAATATTTTTTAAAACTAAGAATATATTATTTATTATTTTAATATTTTATTTATTAGTTTTACTTTATGTGTATGAGTGTATTGCTTTCATGTATTTAAGTGCACCATATTGTGCAATGCCCATGGAAACTGGAACAGAGTGTTAGATTTCCTGGAACTGGAGTTACAGACAGTTGTTAGTCCTTCATGTGGGTGTTCGGAGCAGAACTTAGGTCCTGTGCAAGAGCAGCCAGTGCGCTTAACTGCTGAACCATCTCTCCAGCACCCTTAATTAACAATTGGCAGCTCCCTAGTCCCAGCCAGCCTGGAAGTCACCATGTAGACCAGGCTGGCCTTGATCTCACAGAGAGCCATCTGCCTCTGCCTCCTGAGGCCTGGGATTAAAGGTGTGTACAACCACCGTGTCTGGCATCTAAATTTATTTTGTAAAATGTTCCTTTTTCTTTATGAGTATGAGTGTTTTTCCTTCACGTATGTAAGTGTACCTGTGTCAGGGGATGCTCACAGTGGTGAGAAGTGGGCATCAGATCACCTGGAACTGAAATTACAGACATTTGTTAGCCATCGTGGAGGTGCCGAGAACTGAACCCAGGTCCTCTGCGAGAGCAACCAGTGCTCTTACTGCTGAGCCATATCTCCAGCTCCTGAGGAAAAAAATGTTTTTAGTCATTGTACTGTTAAGATTGAAAAACTGTCCTATATGAAAAAAATATACTTAGGAATCATGTAACTAAAAAGAAAGAAGACAAGATTTAAGAGAGATTTTTTTGAATAATTATTGAAAATTATTGTTCAGAGAGAGAGAGAGAGAGAGAGAGCACTAACTACTCTTGCAGAGAATGCAAATTCTGTTTCCAGTACCCATATCTGGTGGCTCACAACTTCCTTCATCTCCAGCTTCAGGGGAATCCCATGACTCTGGTCTCCATGGGCACTTGAACTCACATTCACATACCCACACACAAGTATACACATACACACAATCAAAAAAAATTTATTTATTATTTTTGTCTTATGTATATGAATGTATTGCCCACATAAATGTAAGTGCATCTGTGTTATGCAATGCCCACGGGGGTCAGAAGAAGGCTTTCGATCCCCTGGAACTGAAGTTATAAATGTCTGTTAGTTGCCACGTGGGTGCTGGAAACCGAAGAGCCAGTGCTTTTAACTGCTGAGCCATCTCTCCAAGCCCTAAAAAATAAAATTTTTAAGTCTAAAATTTAGTGTCCAAAAATTCCTAACAATGCTTCTGTAGCTTTAAGACTGCAATAAGGGATTTATGCAAATGCATTAAAGAATGTAAACTTGACAACCTGCACTGAGGCGGGATAAAGAATATGTATAGTTTCGTACAGAATTTTAAAAAGTTCTTTTGTTTTTCTTGCAGCCTTGAAAATTGACAAACTTTTTGAGGAAAGTTTCTATACCATTAAATATTAGGTAACCACAGGTGTGATTTAAGATGCAGTGATTTTGTAGTGGCTTGTAGTTAAGGACACAAGACAACATTTAACAAAAATAATCACATCAATTCACCTAAACATCAACTGAAAAATACATAAGAACACAATCTCCAAAATCTGTTTTTTTACATGAGCACTAACCATTTATTCAAAGGTATGCAAGAATCTGAAGGCTTAATCAAGGTCTGCTCTGGCATGGCGCCATTTAAATAGTTTCCCATCTCAGCTGATCCTGAGGAGAGAGCATGAAAGTAAATAGCTCTGCTGGGCATCTGGAGAGTTAAAAACAGACGCCACTCCCAGCTTGCTGTTCCCCGGGGTGCCTGCAAGTTGTATTAGGAGCAGCATGCTGAGGGCCAATTTTAGGGCCAGTTCCCTCATTAAAATCAAAGGCTTCTTCTTGTATTGCTTTTTTTTTTCCAATAAAATTTATTTGCTCTATTAAGAAATGTCTCTTCTATGTTATAAGCAGTTTCCATGTCTTGGCAGAAGTTTCTATGAAGTTTATGTTCTCAAGCAATAGCTTCACCCTCTCTTATTTATTGCCTAGATTCTCACACTTCCCACAGAGGATTGAGCCCAGGGACATATACAACATAACAATAGACAAATAAAATAAATTGATAAACAGCTCTACCACTGAGATAAATCTCTAAGGACTTATCTCAAAGATTTGAAATCACTATACCCATGTTGAAATCAGAAAGCTAATGTGCATCTGCTAACCAGGCTGAATGCACCTCTCTTTGCAACATCATACACTACTAAAGCCCAGCTGTACCTCTGGCACATGACTTTGTGATAGAAGGAATGAACAGAATTCTGCCTGTTGTATCCCATATCTGGAGGTTGATGCGTTACCCATCAGTTGTATCATTACAGCACTGAACTCTATACCAGTGGTTGAGACGATGCATGAGCAGAAGCCATTTGTCCATAAACTATAGCAGAATGCACAGTCCACCCATACTGGTGTCACTGATGATGCTGTACTTGACAAGACAAACGGCCATGGCTGCCTGGCACCAGGGCACATGGCCTTTCCCTGTTCCTCTCAGGCTTATATTTCAAAACTAAATATAACAATTGCAAGCACAAGCACGTAGCATGCACAAGCCCATACATAGACATCTGCAGTTCCAAACCAGCTCAGGACCTACCTCCACACATTAACCTTCAAAATGTGTTTCTTTTGTTTAACATTTTTCTCCCAAGATAATATCTTATTTCATATTCCTAATAGTGATTACACACAGGATTAAAAGTCCAACCAAGAAAGTATCACATAGACCCATAATTAAAAATAATATATATATATATATATATATATATATATATATATATATATATATAAAAGAAATACATTTTGAAGGTTAATGGGTAGAAGTCCTGGGTTGGCTTTGTGTACATGAGTGCAGTGCCTACAGAGGCCAGAAGAAGGCATTATATTTCTTGGAGTTGGCGTTTCAGACAATTGTGAGCCACTCCATGTGGGTGCTGGGAACCAAACTTGGGTCATGCTCTTAACCACTGAGCAATCTCTCCAACTCTACAATAGTCTCTGTTGTATCTGATGCTATTCAGTGTGTGTGTTGAATCAGAATGCTTTGCAGATCTTTAAGTTGTACTGTTGCCAGCCTTACAGATGGGCACTCCTTGTCCTCTAAAGCACAGGCAGCACTTAATACAAAAAATGCTTAGCTAAGGGAGAAGGCATATTAATTACTTGACAGCTCTTCCTCTCAGATGACAAAAAATGCAATAGGCTCCTATGTAATAAAGAGCTCTTTCCCAGTAAATGCTGATCATCCATATCTTTGCTTCTCTTCCTGCTCTAATCTGTGGTTCTCTCCAGTTGGCAATGCATTTGCAATAGATAAACTTAGCAGCTGTGAAGCACTAGAACTTAGGAGCAATTTATATTTCTAAATGTATGTAACTGTGATATAGACATAAGGGGCTTAAAAAACTGATCAGTAATGTTGGCAACAAAATGAACACCGTGATAGATTTGTGAGTAATTTTTTCAAAAAAGATTTGTTTTTATAGTTTATTCATGTATACATGTGTGTCTGTGTGGGGGTATTACAGGTGGTCGTGAACTGCCTGACATGGGTGTTGGGAACCAACTTGGTGCTCTGCAAGAGTAGGAAATGCTTTTAATTGCTGAGCCATCTCTCCTGCCCTGAGTTGTAAATAGTTTAATTTGACTAAAATCTATGATTTTGCCTAATTTTCAGAAAACGAAATTTAAAATTCTGCCTTATTGTACTGTTTTTCCTTTTTAGGTAGTGTTAGCCATTGAACTCAGGGGCCCACACATGCTAGGTCTACTATACCATTAAGCTACATCCTAACCCGCTGATTCTGCTGTATTTTAAACAATTTATATAGAATATTCTGATGGTCATTAGTCATATTTACACAATATCTTTTAGTTTAATAAAGTGTATGAAATTTAATTAATCTTTTTTCTTTTTTTTTTTTTTTGAGACAGGGTCTCCCTGTAGCCCCATTTGGCCTGGAACTCAGTAGAGTTCCTAGTGTCATATAGACCAGTTTGACCTTGATCTCACATAGATCTGCCTACCTCAGCCTCCCCAGTGCTGGGATTAAAGGCATGTGCCACCATACTCACTATATTGTTTGGTTTTAAAGTGCTGATCAAAATATTATAAAACAAAGGCTGGGGATAACACTTGGTTAGTAGGAGTGCTTGCCTGACATTCATCAAACCTTGGATTTGATCCCCAGTACAAATATATGATAGTACATGTTTATAATCCCAGCACTCAGGAGGCAGGAGAATCAGAAGTTCAAGGTTATCTTAACTATATGAGTTCAAAGTCAGCCTAGGCTACATTAGCTCTTGTCTAAAAAATAGAGACTGGAGAGATGGATCAGCAGTTAAGAGCACTGGCTGGTTTTGCAGAGGACCTGAGTTTAGTTTCCAGCACCCATGTGGCAGCTAACACATGTCCTTAACACCAATTTCAAGGGATCAGTCATTGCATGCATGTAGAGTACTTATACACATGCAGGCAAAACACTCATACACATAAAATAAAAAAAGAAACCTTTAAAAATAAAATAAACCCCTCAAACCAAGCAAAAGTAGCCATTAAAAATCAGCCCAGGTGTGGAAGTACACACCTGTAAACCTCGCACATGGGAAACTGAGGAAGACCACAAATTTGAAGTCTACTTGGGTTACATAGTGAGACTATGCCTCAATAGAAAAAAAAAGAGAAGTCTGCTAAGAAAAAGGAAACTCGTCTCTTGATCTCCTCTGGTGGTTTAGCAGGGAGCTGCTTGTCAAGTCTGCGGTTAGAGTTTGGCTGCCGGGTAATGCCAATGTTCCTGGGAGCAAGGTGTTTCCAGAGCTGATCCCAAAGTTGTTGTTGTAAGATATTAACCCTAGGAGTATTTGTTCTGTATCGGAGAGTCCTTGATGTGTTTCTTAGAGAAATGAGGTCTTTCTAATCCCATTTAGTTTGGCTGGTAAATATATAATATTATATATATTATTATAATGGGGGCAGAATCTACATTCCTCAGGTGCTGGTTGTAGCCTGTCTAGACTTTGCCCTCAGGAGGGACTTTAGCCTAGGTATATTCAGGATATCCGTGTTGCTGCTATTCGTTGTGATATTAAGAGTTCAAAAGACTGTGTGTACTCTACTAGCAAATTCTAACTTCTAGATGTGGCACTTGAGGTTATGCCTATGACTTGTGATGCTCCCACAAGTCCAGGCCAAGCACAATAGAAGTGTGATAAAGACCAAATTAAATTGGGTGTGGAAGCTTTTGCTTGTAATCCTAGCACTCCAGGGGCTGAGGCAGAAGCATTACTGCAAGTTCAAGGTTAGGCTGGACTACATAGTGAGATCCAGATGAGCCTGGACTATAGTGTGAGACCCTGTCTTTAAAAGAGAAAAACGAAGCAAAAACTCCCCAGAAACAGTGTTAAGATGGCTCCACAGATAAAGCTGCTTGTTGCCAAGGCCGGCAACGAGAGGTCCATCCCTGGGACCCATGTGGTGTATGGAGATACCCAACTTTCTCAAGTTGTCCTCTGACCTACACACACACACACACACACACACACACACACACACACACATACACATAACACATAACACATAAGTAAATAAATGTTTTAAAAATGATTATTGTATTTGAGTATATGGTGTGTGTATGAGAGAGAGAGAGAGAGAGAGAGAGAGAGAGAGAGAGAGAGGCACTTTTACCTTTTACTTGCTGAGTCATCTCAACAGAAAAATTCTTGAAACAGCTAACGTTTGTTGGTTTTAAGCCAATATCAGTAATATTCCTGTAGACCAAATACAGGTTTGATATGTAATATTATGAATCTGTCTAAACATTGGACATCTTTAAAAATTTATTTAGTTATTTTTTATTTTATGTGTATGAGTGTTTGGTATGCATGTATGTAATTGTATCATGTGCATGCAGTATATTTGGAGGTCACAAGAGGGCATTGGATTCTGTAGAACTGGAGTTTAGATAGTTTTTAGCCACCATTTGAGTGTTAGGAACCGAACTTATGCCCTCTGGAAGAGCAGCCAGTGTCCTTAACTGCTGAGTAATTTCTGTAGCCATCAACATTGGACATCTTTTAAAAATGTTTGTTTATTATTTTCATTTGATGTGTATGAATGTATTAGCTGCATGTGTGTAAGTGCACCTGTGTTGTGCAATGCCTGCTGAGGTCAGCTGAGGGTATCAGATTCTCCTGGAACAGTGATTATGGATGTTTGTTAGCTGTCATGCGGGTGCTAGGAATTAAATCTGGGTCCTCTGCAAGAGCAGCCAATACTCTTATCTGCTGAGCCATCTCTCCCGACACTGTACATCTTTTTCTCTTTTTTTTTTAAAAAGATTTTTATCTATTACTTTTATTTTATGTGTATGAGTCTATTGCCTCCATTTATGTAAGTGCCCCTGTGCCATGCAGTGCCTGCAGAGGTCAAAAGAAGGCATCAGATCCCCTGGAATTGGAGTTATAGACTATTGTTAGCCACTATATGAATGCTGTCAGTGGAACCCTGGTCCTCTTCGAGAGCAGCCAGTACTCTTAACTGCTGAAGCATCTTTCTATCCCCAATATTAGACATCCTGAGGAAGCACAAACAAAATCACTTTTGAAGACATGAGAAATGCTTAACAAATGTTGTCAAGGTAATTGAATTTCCTTTAGACAAGATATGCAGTGCATTAGAAAAGCTAAAACATTGAAAGATTCTTGAGCAAAGAACAGTTGGTACCATTTGTGAGAAAGTGAGATTATTTTTGACTGTTCAGTACCCATAGTTATTTGGTATAAATTGAACTTTGTTGTTAACTAATGTGAACAAAATCTTTCTCCAACTTTTTTGTGTTTTGAGTATCACCTAAGAATCCATGTGTCTAAAGGCTTGATCCAGGTGGTGTTGTTGGTTAAGTGGTGAAACCTTTTGAAGGAGCTAGTGGAAAAGTCCTGTCACTGGGGGATGTGTCCTTAGAAGATAGGTCTTATGGGGCTCCTAGGCCCTCTTCTGGCTTTTGTAGGCATTGCATGACACAGGTGCACTTAAATATATTCAGGCAAAAAATTCATTTACATAAAATTAAATAAGATTTAACAAATTCTTTTAAATGATAGGTTTCATTATTAAGTTTCATCTTTGAAAAGAGTTTTTTCACTTTTTTGTAAAATATTCTCCTAAATTAAAAGGTATTTGACAAGCTGACATTTAAATAAAATATGTGGAAAATTAAAGAAATAAAATGGTTTTATATCTATTACATCAATGAAATTCACATATAAATAACCACTAAACTAATTTCTAAACACAATATTTATGGCTCTGATAGATTAAGATATTTATCTTCTTTATTAACTTCTTAGCATACAAAGCAATAGGTTGAACTGTGATATTTTCATTCCCATTATATATCATTATACTTTGCTCTTACTCATCCCTTCCCATACAGTATTAACTAAAGAGGCCTTTAAATAAATTACCAGCATGCTTAAAATTTTCAAATTTTCAGGGATTTTTTTGGTAATACTGTAGTACCAGAAATTTGGAAAGAACATAAAATATTGTATGGAGCCATTTTCTCTCATCTCTCTCTCTCTCCCTCTCTCTCTTTCAGGAGAGTCTCCCTTGTTACCAGGCTGGTCTTGAACTCTTGGGCTCAAGTGAGCCTCCTGGCTCAGCCTCTCAAGTAGCTGGAACTACAGGTGTGCGTCACTACTAAAAGCTTTGATCTATATTATGTTGAGAGACAACAAATAGTACAATATGACCAAAAATGGTTTTTAATGGAAATATTAGAATATTAATGACTTTTGTTATAGTAAATTATCTTATGTATTACAATGTTTGGTCACGATAGGGTTTTATCCTCAGACACTGTGATGATAGAGGTAAGAAGAATGGAGCATACAGACTAGAAAGGGGCAGGAGGGAGCCTTCTGAGGAGCTGACCGAGTTCTTGTTTTGAACAGGTACAAGCACATACAGAGGTTTTGAGCTGTGTATTTCAGTTTTGTGTACTTTAGTGTGTACATGTTATGCCTTAGTAAACGCATTTAAACTTTGTTCTTTCTTGTTCATCTAAGCATGGGATTCAGCTCAGGGCTGTTTTTCTAAACCGATTTTTGTTGTTGTTGTTTGTGACAGCATCTCACTGTGTAACCCTGGCTGCCCTGGAACTCATGTAGACCAGGCTGACCTCAAAATCACAGAGATCTGTCTGTCTCTGCCTCCTGAGTGCTGGGATTAAAGGCACCACCATGCCCAGCTCTAAATCAATTTTTAGAAACTGTGGAAGAACTATAATCACTCAGAAATGTTTGTCTATTTGGTCTTGCTGCCAGTAGAAAACAGACTAGGGAAAAGTACGATTATTTCAGTATAGTGTTGTTTTTCTTCTGAAAAGATTTGGGCTTTGTTTTCTTAAAATTGTCAGTATTAATATCAGAGTGAGAGGTATGAAAAGCTAAGTCAGAAGACAGTAACGATCAGTGGATATATGATCACAGTTTGACTAGTTCCAGACAGTTCAGACGTACCATAGTTTCTGTGCACCAGTCAAGGGGGAAGTTGACATTTCTAGATTTCTTGGATTGTGATTTGACTGAAATGAAGGCAAGAACAAGAAAGTTTGGGGATAAAGAATTTTGAACTTAGATATCTTTATTACTCATTCAAGCATGACAGGTCCATCAACAAAATAATGTCAGATAAACAGAAATAATTAAATTCAGTCTTCCTATACATTAGGCCAATTCTGTCACACAAAAATTGGAGTTTTGCAGATATGCTTTGATTTTGTCTTTATGAAAGAATATTTGTAGAGTAAGAATATAGAATATTTAATTTTACAGTTTTCATCTTTTACTTATGATTTTAAATAATATATAGATATATGAGATATAGTTCTCCTTTGATCTTTTGCCTTTAGCCTCATAAATGTTAAAGGTGGGTCAGACAAAGGGTGTGTGCTGAAATGTGTCATGGACATAGATTTGTATTTGTGTTAATTTAAGAAAACAATACTGAGAGAAATAAAGAAGAAATTGAATGGCATTTGTGTTTTTCAATAAAATGCATTTTTACACATTTTCTGGTATCTACTATGTTCTAAGCATTTAATACATATGAACTAACTTAACTAAATATTAGTTCTTGATAATCCTATGCAGTTTTTTTCTCTGTCTGTCTCTTCCTGCACCCCTCCCCCCAGGTCTTTCTAAGAAGTCCAGGGTTGCCTTGAACTCTTGTTGCAGCCTTACAAATGCTAGGCTTACAGGCATGTACCACCAACCTTGCTTCTCTATTTTTTGTTGCTGTTGAGGAAACTGAGGCACAGAATGACTAAGTAATTCCCATGGTCATGCAGCCAGTAAAATAGCAGAGCTGGGGTAGGTCTCAGGAAGACTGAATTTGTGGTCTTCTGCTGTGCCTTATAGTATTCATTTAAATAAACATAGCAAGGTGTGTTGGAAGCGGTTAAGCACCTTGGAGTGGGTTCCTGACAGGGAAGGGAACAGGATTCTGAATGAAGGAAGAAAAAGCACAAGGAACACAGGAAAAGAGAAGTCTTTCACTGGCCACCAGCAGTAGCGAGATGTGCCTGAGAGGCGTGGCTATCTCAGTTCTGTGCCCTGGAATGGCTGCTTTGAATCCTACATGGCTAACAGCCTGGGGATTTTCAGTTTCCCCTCTAACGCTGTCAGGCTCTGTCCTTGGTGCTGCCTAAAATTTTCATCAGCTTCTTAGCCTATGAAGTTTAGGATTGGTGCTTTGGGATGCAATACAGATGTTAGAAATCTAAGGAAAGTTCAGGTATGCTTACATGCCTCATGACAAATATGCTAATAATTTTTCTTCAGCACTTTTCAAGCGAAGATTAGTAGACAGACTCTTGAAACAGGTGGTCTGGGTTCAAATCCTGGCACTTATGAGTCATAGGACCTAGGACAAGTTACTAATGTGTAACTTTATGTATGTAACTATGTATGTAAACATAGTTTACACATGAGCTTTCTCATGTGTAAAATGAAAGTAATAAAAATAATGCTTTAGGGGACTGGAGAGATGGCTCAGTGGTTAAGAGCACTGACTGCTCTTTCAGAGGATCTGGGTTCAATTCCTAGCACCCATATGATGGCTAACAACTGTCTGTACCTCCAGTTCCAGGGTAATCTGATGTCCTCCTCTGACCTCCGTGGGCATTGTACAACACAGGTACACTTAGATGCATGCAGGCAATACACTCATACACATAAAATAAAAATAGCAAATAAAATATTTAAAAAATAATATGTTTTTCTCCCCATATGGAGAGAAATACAAATCAGCATCCTTAATTTATGTGTGAGAATGTAAACTGTTTTTTAAAAATGTGTGTGTGTGTGTGTGTGAGAGAGAGAGAGAGAGAGAGAGAGAGTGAATGTGGGTGCATACAGACTATGGTGTATATGTGGAGGTCAGAGCACAACTTTGGGTAATGGTCCTCACCTTCCTTACATGTTTGAGACAGGGACTCTGTTGTTCACTACTGTGTCAGGATACCTGGCCCATGAGCTTCTAGGAACTCTCCTGTCTTCATCTCCCATCTAGCTATAGGAACACTGTGCTACCACATCCAGCTTTATGTGGTGTAGTGACCCCCTTTTGTCCCTTAAGGGCAATAGTACTCTGCTCATCAATAGTTAACAGGCTCCTGGCACTCAGTTCACTAAGAATTAACAGACTTAATAGAACTTTGTTGACTTGGAGGCTTGAGGAGGGGAGAGTCTGCTCTCAGGATGCTAGGAGCAAACTGATTAGACAGCTGTTGATGGAATGCCAAGACAGGTTGCCTGTCCCTCTTTATGTTTCTGAATACATAAAAGGAGGTCTGTTACTGGGTCAGTAGTCATGGCCTTGGGGTCCTGTGCTGTTTTCTTATCATTGTGATGAGAAAATTGCTACGTGTTTTGCACTGCTTGAGCACTTATATGACAGAAACTCTGTGAACTTCGCACGCCAAACTTCCAATAAAGACTCTCAGGAGGGCAGTGAAAGTGCTCTTGAATATTGGCACAAGCTGAGGATCTCCTAGTCAGATTTTAGTTTTTCAGGAATGGATACTGCATCAGGCATCTACAGAGTACAGTCTGGGGATCTGGACCCAGATCCTCATGCTTGTGGGGCAAGCATTTTTTCCCCACTGAACCGTCTCCACAGCCCAGAATGTAAATCTTGCACTATACATGCTACCGTTGGAAATCATTGGGTATGCTTCCATTTTCATCATGAGCCTTGGCTTTTGATGCATGTGCAAAGCCTTGTTGAAACCCCACTATGGTTATGATCATTTACTGCTCTTACAGAGGACCTGAGTTAAGTTCCCAGAACCCACATCAATTGTCTCCAGGGGATTCAATCCTCTTCTGGCCTCTATGGATAGCCACATATATTGTCAGGCACACACACGCACACACACACACACACACACACACACACGCTCACACAAAATAAAAAATAGACAAAACACCACCTCTACCTTATTCTTTCTCATTACAAATGTAATCCACCTACATCAACAAACTCTGGATGATATAGATTAGCAGGAAGAGAAGACAATTTTCCCATAAGGTTAGGAATATAGCTCAGCGGTAGAGCACTTGCCTATCATGTACATCTGGCCTTAATTCCCAGCATGAAATACCCTCAAAATGTCCATAATCTCAGCAGCCAGATACACTAATATTAACATCGTTGTTTGTGTGCTCTCAGTTATCAGTTCATGTGTATATATTATTTTCCAAAATATAACTATACAATACACACTTGATTGTAATCAGTATTTTTAATTATCAGTGTATTGGGAACATATTTATATGCCATTAAATATCCTCCCGTTCTGGATATCATGTCCTCTGCAAGAGCAGCAAGTGTGCTTAACCATGGGTCTATCTCTCTAGCCCAGGAACAGTGCCTATCGCTATAAGCTTGGGCTGGAACTCACAATTAGGCTTTGGTGATCTGCTGAAAATAAATAATTTCTGCTTACATCTAATAAGATACTCTGTGATTGTGACAGATTAAGAGAAACTGTTAGCATTTCCTAACCATATGGAGAAAACTTATATATTCTTTAAAATCTCAAAACTGTCTAATATCTCCTGCCATGGGAAATGTGAGTGATTGTTGCTGCTTTAGTCCTATTCTAATTGTCTCTATGATTAGTTGAGGTTTATTAATATAAAAGCTATGAGATTACCTCCATTTCCTGTTGTCATCTAACAGTTGTTCAAACATGGGCATGCGTCTGATGAACGGGAAGGCATAGGCAGGGTCATCTGAGTTCTTAGATCATTCATTAGCTATATTGTACCTTTAAGAAGTCTCCTATTAAGGGCTGGAGAAGGTGCATAGTGCTCTTACAAAGGACCAAGTTGGGTTCCTAGAACTTCCATTGGGTGGCTAACAATAGTCTGTAACTCAAGCTCTAGGGTATTTGACACTCTCTTCTGGCCTCTTCTGGCAACTGCACATACAGCGTGCATTCAAACACATGCACACACACACACACACACACACACAAATGCACTTTTTAAATTCTCCTATTAAAGCAATAATCTTCCAGTGGAAAGAAATGTTAACTATTTGTCCCTATGTTTCTCTAGTTTTACTACTGGATAAGATTATAATAAAGCAACATTTGAAATGCATTGCTCTGATTCCTCCAGAAATTACTTTTCATCTTATATCATAGTGTTACTTAAGAGTTAATCTAAGGGGCTAGAGAGATGGCTTGGTGGTTAAGAGCACTTGCTGTCCTTACAGAGGACCCAAGCTCTGTTCCCAACACCCACATGGCAGTTCCAGGGAATTTGATGCCCTCTTCTGACCTCTGTGGGCATTGCACATACATAGTGCACTTACATTCTTTCAGGCGAATCAGTCATACACATAGAATAAAAATAAATAAATATTTTAAAAGTTAATATAAAAATGTACACACAATAACACAGATATCTCTAAAATATCTGTGCAGGTACATATAATTATTTCATATTCAAAGGGCTGATGAGACGGCGCAGTGGGTAAAGGTACTTGCTGTGTAAGCCTGGCAACCTGAGTTAGATCTCTAGAACCCATGTGAAGATGGAAGGAGAGAATCAATGCCACAAGGTTGCCCTCTGATCTCCGCATAAGTACCATGGCATATGCAATCCCCACAACATCATGCACCCAGACATGCACATAATAAATAACATCATATTGTATTTAAGTGTTAGGAAAAAGAGGCCTCCATTGTGACAACTGGTCTCAGAGACAGCCGGAATCTGCTGTTCACTGCCCCATACAGCCCATTCCACAACGAATCTGGTTAACCCTGGACTGGGATCAACATATAGACTGTGGCAGGAGTGACTTTGTGCCAATTCCAGGCCCTCTCTTTAAGAAGACCATCAGCTTCTACTTCAGCTTTCTTAGAATGCTCACTTTAGGGAGCTCTGAGCCCCATGTCAGCAATCAAGTCATCGTGTTCAAGAGGCAGCATGAAGAGACCATGTAAGAGGCTCCTGGAGAGGGAAGAGACCCTGAGAAGGCCTGAGTCAAAAGAGCCCACCCCAGCTGAGCAGTCTCCCCAGATGCCTGCCAAGATGCTGGGGATCTCGGTCACCTAGAACCTCTCCATCTCAAAGGACCTCCAAGACTCAAGTGGGCTGGAACCAGTCAAGCTGAGCCCAGGCAAACTTCAACCTGAAAGACTTAATGAAGTGGTTATTGTCTTGTCTTTAAGTTTGGGGGTGATTTACTATGTAACAATATGTAAAGGAATTTTCTTAGGTTTTTCCTAAAGATTTTACTTTTGTGTGTGTGTGTGTGTGTGTGTGTGTGTGTGTGTATGTGTGTGTGTGTGTAGATGCAAGTGAGCATGTGTGCCCATCACTTGCCAGAAGAAAGTGTCAGATCCCCTGGATCTTGAGTTACAGGTAGTTATTCATTCAACTTGTGTGCTGGGAACTGAACTTGGGTCCCCTGTAAGACAGTACTATGCAATCTTAGCCATTGATCCATCTCTCCAGCCTCAGCATATTCTGAGTTTTTACATTTTTTTGAGACTAGAGGTGGACCCAGGACCTGGAGCATGCTAAGTAACTGCTCTGCCATGGATACAGTCCCAGTCAAGGACATATCTTTTTCTGTTTGTTTGTTTTTGTGACTGGGTCTCTCTGTAGCCCCAGCTGGCCTGGAACCCAGTACACAGACCCGACTGGCCTCGATCTTATAGAGATCACCCTGCCTCTCCCTCTGAACGCTATGATTAAAAGAATGTGGTGCCATACCCTTCAAAGACACACTCTTTGTGGCCAGCCTGCTGATAAAACTTCCCTTTCTTATCCTTTCCACAAGAGCTACCGAGTGATTCAGAGAGATTTCCCTTCCTATCTTGATTGATTTAGGGGGATTTCCCTTTTTGTCTTTACTTTCAGGAAGCTCAGAACCCTATTTTGGCTTAAGTTTTTGTTTTCTTTTTGTATAACCACCCTCTTTTTCACTTCTGCCATCTCAAATGACCACTGTCTTCCTACTTCTGGGATGAATGTTTCACTCCATTTCATTTGAGGCTGATATGATCTAGGCATTTCATTAAAAACTGTTCAAAAACCTTTGGCAAAGAGGCTGGGTAAAAGCTGGAGCTATATTTATACAGTGGCTCTGGGGAAGTGGATAGTGTTATGAATATGTGTGACCTTGAGATATATGTTGTTATGATTCTTGTTTTCCCTTACCAGCTGTGATTTTGGAAGTCATTCAACTTCTCTTTCTTTAATCTGAGATTTCTCATCTTTTCTTCATCTAGCATGACTTTGACACCTTTGAGCAATAGAGGCCATTCATTTTGGAGCATCCCTCAGTTTGAGTTTGTTGATGTTCCCTCATGAATAAAGTTTTGCATTTTAACAGGAATATTTCATAAATAACACTGCGTGTCTCTAAATGCATCACTTCTGGGGACCCCTGGCGTTGGTTTGCCTCATATTAGCCTTGATCATTTGGATGAGGTGGTGTTTGGTAGGTTTCTCCATCATGAAGTTACAGTTTTTCCATTTATAATTAATAAGTATCTTGTAATAAGGAACTCTGTGAAAATGTAAATCTCTTGCTCCTCACCAAACTCTGACAAACCGGTTTTACATTTCACAGATGATTCTTGCCTGAGTCAATGAGTATCATGATGACTTCAAAATGAGAAGCTGGAACTTAACTAGTTACATGGGTGGGACTGGACATTTTACCTTCTGAATTGAGACCATTTCAGAACCCTCAGAAGTTTAAAAATTGGACTTCTCATCTAAGAGTTGACAGATGAGTTAAAGGACTTCGTTTAGGACTGGGGTAATAAAAATCAGTTCATGAAATGCTTGCCTTGCAAGTACAAGGACCTGAATTTGATCCCCAGAATCCACATTTTAAAAAGGTGTGGGCAATGGTAAGTTTTTAGGAGTCAGTTTAATACTATGTTCATTTAGGAGAATAATAGTAGTATGTACTCCCCTAGGGTCTATGACCTATCTAACAACAGGTTCTTGGCCATAATAATAGTGCCAAGTATGGACTCTATCTTAGAAAGTGGGCCTTAAATCCAATCAGAAGGTGTTTGCTTACTTTTTAGCATTCATACTACTATTGCACCAGTATGGATATCTTGCCAGGCCAATTAATGTAGCTCGCAGGGCTGAAGGACAGACCAGATTGACGATTACTTTTCTCTTTTGAAAGCATCCACAGCACCTTCCAGCACCGTTAAAGCTAGCCAGTAGGGGTGAAACTTCTAATGACTTATTGTTATAGCCATAGATTAGTGCAAGTCTCAAGTCTCCTATGAGAAGCTTCTATTTTCAGTAGATGGAGATTAACACAGAAATCCACAATTTGTCAGTCTGTAGAAGATAAGATAGGGCTGAGTGCTCAGCCCGAATTGGAACAGCTATATCACATACCCTCCCCCACCAAGGCTCAGGCATCATCTCAGAAGAGGAGGTGAAAAGATTGGAAGAGCCAGAGGCAGTGGATAAATACTATGAAATAGTGTGTTCTGAGCACAAAAGGGCAGATGTACATATGAATTCATAGTGATATAACAGCATCGACAAGACATGCACAACCTCAGGCTAGATAAAATCCCAGCATGGGGGGAGAGGTGGGTAAGAAGCCCCACCCTTAGCTGAGGGGTGATTGGCCATTGAAAGCTGCTGGGAGAGGGAGAGTCAGGTTTCTTTAAGACTGTAAAGCCTGGTAGGTTGAGCACATTCTAGGGAATGGTCCCACACTTAAGAGAATTTGGGCAACCCGAGCTGGATTGATGGGTTAAGAAAAAAAAGACATGACATTGGTAGGGGTGAAGGAGGTGGGAATGGATTTAAGAGGTGATGTGAGCAAGGGGGTCACACATGGTATGAACTTCTCAAAAAATTAATAACATGCTTCTGAAAGCAAAATGACGGATGTAAATAAAATCAGGTGAATAATAACATCATATGTAAATAAATTAAATAATTAATTAAATTAAAAAGATAGATTATGGAAAAAAAAACTGGGTGGGTTGGCCCAAGCTCATAATCCCAGGGCTGGGGAGGTGGAGCCAGGCAGATGCCTAGGCTTGCTGATAAGACACTCTAGTCTACTTGGTGAGTTAGAGGCTAGTGAGTGAAAGACTCTGTCCCCAAAAAGGAAAAGGTAGATGGCAATAGAAGAGTGACACCCAAGGTTGTCCCCTGTCATGAGTAACTCCCTCCCCCTCCCCTGAGAGTCACTCAAAGAACTTGTTTTAGATTTTATGCTTGTGGCACAGGATTGGATTATTGTTATTATTAATTAATCTATATTTTATGTGTATGAGTGTTATGCCTCAATGTATGTAAGTGCACCCATGTCATACAACGCCTGAGGAAGACAGAAGAAGGTGTGGAATTCCCTGGAACTGGAATTACAGGTGGTTGTTAGCCACCATGTGGGCGATGGGATTCAAACCTAATTCTTCTAAAAGAGCAGCCAGTGCTCTTAATTGCTGAGCCATCTCTACAGCCCCTTGTTGTTGTTGTTGTTGTTGTTATTATTATTATTATTACTATTATTTTGAAACAAAGTCTTACTTTGTATGCCATGCTGGCTTTGAAGCCCAGGTGTGATAACGACTTTTACAATACAGACATACCCTGGACAAATGACTTTGACTTAACCTTACAACCAAAAAGTTAATCTTACTTTAGCTTGTTTATAATGTAGACAAGCTCACTGAGCTCTGAGCTCCTCTTGTAACCTGAGAATACAGCCTTAAGCTCTCATGACCTTTCCTTGCCCTTGACCCAGGATAATGTATGAGTATGTTTTACATATCAAAGCACTGCCTGCAAACAGAACTTATTTCATTGAAAGCAATGATAAAAATTAATAATATCTGTTTATGGTTGCGTTTGGCTCTTTTAAGTTAGTAGGGATCAGAAGGGACTTAATCCTCTGATAAGGGTCAATTTTTACTTTCCCATTTCATGCAGCATATACTGTTTCATTTATAAAAGAAAGAGTGAGTTCTCTGTTCAAGAAGACAGTTGTGAGAGAATTCTGAAGGAACAAGTTTTTAGTACCGTTCTGGTCTCTCTTGACTGAAATGGATACTGAGAGTCAGTCTGTCTTTATTCAAACATCACCACTGGTGTCACATTGTAAATGCCACACTCAGGCTGGACTTTGATTTGAGATCTTTTGGTCTAGCCTCCCAAGTGCTGGAATTATAGGCACATACCACTGTGTCTGCTCTTTACAGAAAAGATCTGAATGGAAAGTAGAGAAAGAAAAGACAGTTGCTTTTGCAGTGATAACTTACAAGTCCTACCTCCAAGTAGATTAGACTATCTGCTTATCTAATATGACTTAGTAATAGCACATTGTTAATTGGTTGTTGAGGAAAGTAAGGGAAAAAAATACTAGACCCAGCGCTTGATCTATTGACAAACTCTCAAAGATGTGGATGCAGACATTATTATTGCTATAATCACTGCGCAAAAAAATTACCAGTATGAGTACCAGCAAGAGACAGATCTCTTAACTATAGTGGTGTATCTATTTAAAGGAATTTGGAGTTTTAGTTGGCTCTAAATTTAACAAAGCTTATCATATGAATGACTCTGAAAAGAGAAATGTTATTTTGAGGGTTATCTTGCATTAATTTCCGGTTGCCTTTCACTTTAGGAGAATAAAGCTGATTTGAATATGTTGGAAAGATAGTGGCTAAATAGGGAAGGGACCAAAACCCGTACTCCACAAGGGAGAAATAGAGAACCAATGCTTTGTGAGTTATATGAAAATAGTCATAAATTTCTTCCTCCACTGAATACACTGCCCTTTGCATTGTGACTCTGATGATCTTATCAAAGGTACAGTCTATGCCTACTTTAAGGTAAGCTGCCCTGCTTATGGTTTTGACCAACACTTGCTGTAATTGTGCAAGTTTTTAGCCTGCAGGTCTTCAGAGTCCTTTGCAGTTTCTGTTCTTTCTGTATGGTCACTATCAGAAAAGAAGTCAAGACTCCTTGCTTGCATGAGTCATTAAGGTGACAGAGAGGCCAAACTGACAGGAGCAGCTACCAGACATGTAAGTCAGGCCATCTTAGACCACTGATCCCCAGTAAGGCTGCTAGATGACTGCAGTTACGTGAACGATTCCACCCACTGAGCTCAACCCAAACTGTTAAAAGTTCGGAACTGAGAGACCTTGAAAAACAAGAGACACAGAGAGGTCATGGACAGTGACTTCTTGAGGGTATCATACTGAAGGATGGAACTAAGGCCAAGAGGTGGATGGCACAGAAAGTAAAGATTCCTTTCAATATATAGGAAAACTTTAAATGGATTTTCCAAAATGTGAAATAAACTTCATTTGAAAATAGTATATTATCACTGGAGGAGGCTTTGTTTTTGTTTGTTTTAATAGAATGAATGAACTTTAGGTATAAGAGATGATTCACAATGGTTGAATTAAAGTCTTGTATGGGTTCTTTCTATCTTTACAATTTTTGGATTTGTGTGTGTGTGTCTGTCCATGTTTGGCCTGTGTGTGTGTGCGTGTGTGTGTGTGTGCGTGTGTGTATGTGTGTGTGTGTCCATGTTTGGCCTGTGTGTGTGTGCGTGTGTGTGTGCGTGCGTGTGTGTGTCCATGTTTGGCCTGTGTGTGTGTGTGTGTGTGTGTGTGTGTGTGTGTCCATCCATGTTTGGCCTGGAAATTCTAAAAATGCTTTCCTTTCAGTATTCACTGTAGTAATAATTTTCTACAAACATTTCCAGTTTTCTACAAAATTTACAGCAACCAAGATTATTCATTGCAAATGCCTGTGGAAGCTACTTGTTTTTGTTCTTTTAGTTCATGAAAAGGCAGTCTGAGTTCATCAACAGACTTGCCTTCTGAGTTTATTAGAACCTTACAAATTCTAAGATTTCATTTCTTAATCGTTAATCTCTGAGTTCAGGATGTGTTTATAATTATGGTTGGCGCCATGGCAGCTATAAGAAAGGTGTTGTAGTCCACCAGCACTGCCGTTAGTGGTTCACATTGCCATCACTTCATCTGAATGAATGCACTGTAGATACCACATGCTGAGTAGAGGCTGCATTCAGGTTGCCTTATAGAATGAATGTCAGGAATTGGCAGAGAATTCCTGAAACAATTGGGATTACTTGTTGAATAAAGGCTCATCCATCAGGGCCGGAGATGTAGCTCAGTTGGCAGACAGCCTTGAGTTCCGTCTGAGAAGTTCACCATCATTCTTGCCTACACATCAAGTTTGAGGACAACTTAGAATACATGAAGCACTGTCTCAAAAAAACGGCCACATCATTAATACTCTTCATGATAACGAGGATGAGACTGTTTAGGAAAAATTCCAAGCTTTTTGTCACTTAGTTTTTTTCTATCGCTATAACAAAACAATGAATGTAATCAACTTATAGAGAGAAAAGGTTTATTCTGGATCCAGTCTATGATCATATGGACCCATTACTTTTAGCTTGTGGTGGGGAACACATGGCAGAGCAAATAATACTCCTCATGGTCAGAAAGCAAAAAAGCAAGAAGATGGGGCCAAGAACACATGATATCTTTATGGGTACACCTACAGTGACCTAAAGTCCTGCTCCAAGGCCCAGCCTCTTATGATGGGGGTTCATCATTGCCCAAAGTGCCACACTGAGAACTAATGCATACCTGAACCTTTGGAAGTCATTCAAAATCCAAAGCACAACAGGTACTGAAAACATTGCCTTATTGTTTAATCAGGAGTGATATTCTTTTACTGTGATTCATGAAATAGTGATATCAATTGATACTGGTGAAATAAAGTAGCTGTTAATTAGTTAACCTACATTAGGGCTTGCTATGCATTTGACACACTCAGTACAAAGGGCCTTATATGGACTCTCTCTTTAATCTTCACTGGAACTACCCAGTAAACATTTTTATTATCCACATTTTTATAAATGTGAAAATTGAGTCCCAGATGTCCGTTCCTGGGGTTTCAGCCTTAGGAAGATATGGAGGAGCAGCCAAACTCAGGCAGACTGAAAAAAAAAAAATAATATATATATATATAATAGGAAACAGTTTAACAGTGGTTATATCTCTGTAATAATCAGCCTGACTGGCTTCCAGTTTCTCTAGAACAATTTAGAACAGATTATTCTCGTTTTCCAATTGGCCTATTCTAAAAAAGGAAGTGTCCACTTTTATCTAGTATGCAAATGAGGAGCTTAAAGGAAGGAAGACAGCCAGGAGAGTATCTGAGGAGTGTCCATACCATTCTCATAGTGACTGTACTAATTAATATTTGTACCAACAGGTCCTGTTTCCTCTGCAACCTTGACAACATTTCTTTCTTGGTGAGAGCCCTTCTGATTGGGGTAAAATAGAATCTCATTATAATATCTTTTTTTTTCACATTTAAAGCTTTTATTTTGAAAAACAAAAAAACCCACAAAAGGCATTAAATTATAATACACATTGTAATTTCTCATCTTTTCAGAAATAACATAGTGAATTATTTTAATAATTAAAAATACTATTACCTACTTATGTTTATTTCTAAAATTTTTATTTTAGGAGAACTATTGTGAATGAAATGATTTTCTTGGTTTTGCCTCATAAAATTGTTAGTATTATAGAGAAGCTTTTGATTAATGTATGCTGATTCTATATTTGACTTCTTTGATGAAAGTGTTTACCATAACCCTTAGGTTATTTTGAGTACAGAGAGCATCATCTGCAAATAGGTACCTTTTGACTTCTTTTTATTTTCTTTTACCTTTATCTTGTCCTATTGCTTAGGTTAACACTTTGGGTTTTTAAGCACTACATTGAACTGGTTCCACTAATAATGAGACTTTTTTTGGCTTGTGGTATATGTTATTTTGTTTTGAATTTTTACTATTAAATGTTTTGTCTCTCATTGTAGACCTTAAGGATTGTAGTGTTTTGAATCAGAATGTCTCCTCCTGCCCCTAGTCTCTAAGTATTTGAGCACTTGGTCCCCAATTAGTGGTGCTGTTTGGGGAAGATCATGAAACCAATGGGTTTTGAGAATTCATAGTCACATCCCATTGCCAGTTTGCTTCTTCCTGTTTCTTGTGCCAGCCAGATGTGAGTGCTCAGCTTTCTGCTCTGGATGCCTCCTGCCATCATGGTTTCCTATCTCCCTGAAAGTATAAGCCCAATAAACTCTTCCTTATATAAGTTGCCTTGGTCATGGTGTTTTATCATAGCAACAGAAAAGTAGGCAATATAAGGATCACTAACTAAAGAACCTCACTTTTTATTTCTTTTGCTTTTGTCTTACAAGTGCATTTTTGTGGGGCCTAGGCCTATTGCAAAAGGCATTGAGTGGGCAATGTGACTCAGGAGACCCTGAAGGGACAGCAGGTATCCGGCCTACTCTGCCTGAGGCTATGACCCAGGCCCCATAAAGATCACCACAGACCAAAGTCAGGTCTTAGGTTTCATTTCCTGGTTCCTTAATTCTTGCTTAACTCCCTTTCCCCAACCTATAAGCCATGTCAGTCCTAGAACCTTCCGGCCTTTACCTAAAGACCCCTCCTTGAACTTTCCTGCCTTCAGTAACGCCAGATAGGCCTCCCTATATAAACTGCCTTGATTTCAATAAATGAAATTATTCTGTGTTCACTAACACAGTCTCCCTGAAGTTCTCTCCCATTGCACTCTGGGTGCCTGAGGACCTGTTCATCTGCTCTCCAATCTCTGGGACAGCTGGTGCACAATGTCTGCCCATGGAGATGGAGACCCACAGATGGCACCTGAACAGGGCCACTCCAGGACGTGCTGGAGAAGGTGAGTGCTCCCTACGAGGGACATCAGCTTCTGCCCCACCATCCCACTCTGAGAACTGGCACAGTTTCTTTTTTCCTTCCTTCTTTTTCTTTCGGTTTGTGCCTTCTCAAGGGAAAGGTTATATCGGAAGAGTAATTGAAGCTTTCTGACCAGGACTACTCCCTGGTGTCAGCCGAAGGCCCCATGTCCTCTGACAGAACCCCCAACTGCCTGACTGGGTGTCAGCAAGGACCTTTTATCTTATTCTCTCTGATCAAAAACCTGGTAATCCAACGACCAGTTTAAAGCTCTTAGAGTGGTCCCTGGCCTCTTAAATTTTGGGACAGGCTTGCATGTACATACTAGATTGAATCCCCCTAGGTCCCTTCCATGTACCTGGGAACATTCTTCCTGTATTACACATTTCTCTCCTCTTTTCCTTTTCTACCCTGGGCAATGCTCACCAGAAAGACCCCCAAAATAATGACCAGTTCCTTAGCTAAAATCCAAAGCGTCCTGTGCCCTGTAGTATACCTACTCCCTCAGATTATGTTGCTACTCTCAGGAAGCTTGGAAGTACCACCTGAGAGAGTCCCCCTTGATTACCAAACCTAGAGAATTTATCACTGCGTAAGTTAATATGACCAATTGGTTTTCCTAGAAGGGGAAGTGAAACACCAGATATAAAGAGTCAAAGAATTGACTCAAGTCACAAGAAGAGTGAGAAATGTGATGGCCTAGGAAAACGGGATAAAGACTTTCATTTTGCTGTTTGTCCAAATTTAAAGTCCACTAGCACTTGACGTTTGCCCAACCCCTCCTAGCGGCACTCCTAGAAAGGAGTGACCTCGACAAGTCCAAAAAGTGGCCGAACCACACCCTTTGTGATGTTCTAATCTGGGAGAAACATGTGAAAATGCCTACCCAGCGAGTTTTCACCCCTATTTCTGGTTCTGGGAAATAATCTGTTGCTCTAGGTGGGATGCTGGATGCAACAGAGTCCCCCTAGCCCTGGTTGGGAAAGGAAATGTCCTCCTGGGTCTGCCGGATCTAGACTTGGCAATGACCTGGTTTGTGTTACTTGTCTGTATCTGTTTTGGTTTTGTCTTAAATGTTGTGGCTGCCTCTGTCATGGGCCAGAATGAGTCTGAGAATGTTGCTGCTTTGGAATGTATGCTAACTAACTTTTCTGCTTTCAGGGGTTTTGGTTTTTGGGTTAAGCCCACCCCCCCCAACCCTATACCTCTTAGCACACTCTATACCTCAGAATGCCTTTATCTGGCTTGTTATGGCTTCAGGGCATATTGAGGCTGTAAATGCCTTGCCTCTCAGAGGGGGAAAAAGGATTTAAAAGGCATTTTTTTTCCTTCAGCTTTTTCTCCACCATGGTTCTCTACATGGGTTTGAAAAAGAGCAGTTAGAGGGGCCTTGTACTTGGACCTCAGTCACCAGCAAGCACCAAATAAACAGTGCCTAGAGAATGTGGTCCCAAGATAGATGCTTTTCTGACTAGATCTAAGCATTTTTACATTTTACCATGTGATTGGTCACATCATGGTTGGTGACCTTACCTAGAGAGAGGCAACCATGTGACCTGGTCTCCATCTTGGGTGATGGCATCATCAATATGGGGACTGTCAAATGACTTGGTTGCCATCTTGGATGTAACATTTTCAAAATGGCGTTGTCCTGTTTGACCTTGCTGCCATCTTGATCCAACCACATGGCATAGTTCAAAATGGTGACACCCAGGAACTTACTGATTCTTCAGAACTCTAGGGGATCATAACAATCTGGTAATTCTCTAGAATGCAGGCATTAAAACATATGTCCTAATCCTTTTGCAATTTATGTTTTTCTTTTGGTTTTCATCTTAGATTCTTTTGTAACAAGGTTGATACAATTTTATGTCAAACTAGGAAAGCAATATCAGGATTTTAACTTCTTATGGTATATTTACTGGTTCTTAAAATGACTGTTAAAGTTTTTTACATAATATATTTGTCAGTTTCTAAAGGGAACTTAAAAGTTTTTCTAGCCATAGTGCAATGGGGTGAAATGAGAGCATCCCCTAGAGGTGGGGATGCTTAGTTTCATTCATAAAAGAATTTAAGAATGGACCCAATCCGAAGCTTTAGGACAATTTTATTGGAATTTGAAGAAAAATCCTCAAGACAGGCAAGCCGGGGATCTCAGCAGTTGCCTGGAGGAAGAGAATGAAGGGAGAAGAAAAGAAGCCAAGAAGTCATGCAGGTTTAGAGCCTGCATGGGGGTCAGACATGTGGTGGACTGGTAGCCACATGGGTGGGAGAAGCTTTAGAGAAAAGGTAGAGAAATACAAGATGCTAGAGCAGCCCAAAGCCTTAGAGAAAGCATGTTTAGAAAAGGGATATGAAGAAGAGAAGGAAAGATTATGCTTTTCTGAAGAATTCAGAAAAGAAGGCAGACTTACCGAGAGCTACATGTCTGTGGCTCGGTCCAGAAGAACTGCACTGGGAGGCGGGATTCCAGGCAGAAAAAGTTCACTGCCTCATTAACACACTCTGTATTCCACCCACCTATTTAGTATAGCTTAAGTTGAACCCACCTTCCTAAGGGTGGTCCTGTGATCAGGTGATTGACCAGTGAAACTGGAAATGTGGGTCTTTCAACAGATAAACTAGAGAATTTATCGTCTATCCCAGCTAAATAGCTATTTGCTCTCTAACAATAGGCCTCCAAGACTAGCTAGGTACAAAGTGAACTGATGTTTTGTGATGGCTAACCTTGGGAAGCTCATGTGAGTTTTCAGTACTCCAGGGCCAACCAAACTTTACATAAGACAAGCTACTACCAGGATACAACTACAGCAATGGAAGGTAAAGAGAAACAGCATGCTTGGGTGGGAGGTGTAAGATGTGGCCTTCACTGGTTTTAATTCTTGCCTTTTTATATAATTATTAGCACCAATTTGCATTATAAAACAAATAACAAAAAAGAGTGCTTATTAAATCTTTCAGGTTGTCATTGACATAAATAGACAAACTCCGTAATTATGGGTATAAACTTTCATGCCTCTAGTCACATCAGGTATAGCTAGAGAGGATCTCAGGTTTGACAATAGTAAAGGCAGAAACTTCTGTCAACCTAATCCTGCTTGATCCTGGGTGCTCACCAAGCACTCATGGCTTTATAAAGTTAAAAATATTAAGTAAAATAATCCTCTTAATATTAAATGTTCTGTTTTAATTTAATCAACCCCTGTTCTGGATAAATGACCCAGCAGATGAAAAGACTCCCCTGCCTAGACAAATGTATAGAAGTTATAAGAAGGACAGATGTTTTCATTCCTGCTAGTAATGACTGAACTCAACAGCTCTCTTGTCCCATGTAAACCGCCGAGTTAAATTCTAAAGAGAAACAAATGCTTTTTTGTGTAAATCATATTGGTAAATTGTCATGTGCTGTTTGAGCTCACTGAGAAGCTGAATCTGGAGATGGGATTGGCCCTCCCACTTCAGACTCAAGCCTGTTATCTCAGGATGTTCTTCAAGACTTTTGTCCAGGTTCAAGTTGGCTCCTTGACCCTGTGACAAGGAAAAGGAGAACAAACAGCCTCTGTATGCAAAGACAGTGCACTATTAAAAACAACTAAGGGATAAACTAATTTCAACAGAGGTTATTATTATTCATCTTATGGTATAAAATGTCTATAACAAAAGTGACCCATGAAATTCTCTATTTTCTCACAGCATTAAAAAAGTCATGAACACAGACTAATGCAAATGCATAGTACAGGGGACAATTCACAGTTCTTGGAGAAGATAGACATCACTCTCTGCCTAAAATTCCTCCATCAGTGATTATGCTGAGATTGTAAACTTCCATTTCATAATGTGTTCCCATGTACCAGTTGCTTCTCTCTACCTAGTGTTTACACTTCCTCAAGACCTAAAGCAAGGTTTTAGTAGACCACTCTCTAAAATAAAGTAAAAAAAAAAAAAACAAAAACAAAAACAAAAAAAAACGGTTTTAGTGTTTTCTATAAAGTTTAATCAGAAACTTGTAAAGTACAATGTATACATTGATAATATTAATTCATTACATTATTTTATGCGTGTAGTTTACATTCCATGTTCTTTTAGTAAGACGATGCTGCACAGTACTCTTCTGAGCTGTGTAACTGCCATCCTTATGACTTCAGCTGTGCCTACTTGCAAAAGTTCATTACAGTTGGGTTAACAGCTGTATTCTTCCACTGAAGGAGAAGTAAGCAGGATCATGGGACCCTCACCTGAGTATCCAGCCACTCTTCCCAGTCAGCTGTATGTAATTTTATCCTAATCACAAATGTTCTCCTGCATGGGGAGGAAATCTGGGACAGGCTAGGAAGAGAGGACTTGACCCATAAGGTTATAGAAAAGTCAACATCCATGCTGGACAAAGACTTTGCAGTGCAACTACTCTCAAGTCACCCATATACCTGTTAGTAATACCTCACCATCTGCATGAGTAAAGTTGTTCATTCCCCAGGGTGAACTTTAATATGATCAAACATTGGTTTGATACTTGAGCCTTAGAATGGGAATAAACATTGCTTAGTACACCCAGGAAGAGAATTTTCTAAACAGAAGGAAAATTTATTTCTTAATGTTATTATGTCTCATGGTTTAAATACAAATAAATAAAAAGATTAAAAAAAGGAAATATTTTATTAAGAAGGATTTATGTATAAAATTATGATGGCTGAAAATTTCCATGTGGATACTGGAAATCAAACCCAGGTCCTCTAGAAGAGTTATTAGTGCTCTTAACTGCTGAGCCATCTCTCCAGCCCTAATTTATTATTATTTTTCTAAAGACAGTATCTCACTATGTAATCCTAGCTGGACTGGAACTCACTATGTCGACCAAGTTGGCTTCAAACACAGAGATCCACCTGCCCCCATCTCCCAAATGCTGGCATTAAAGGTCCATGCCACCATGCCCTTGGGTGTCTTGGTGTAGGTGTGAAATATTCCCTTCTAGCTCCTGTGATTGAACACTTGGCTCGAAGTTGATGGCTCTGTTTTGAGAGACTGCAGAATCTTTAAGAGATGAGACCTGGCTGGCAGAGAAGTAGGCCTTTTGGGGTGGGCCTTAAGGATCATAGCTCACCGCACTTTTGGCCCTACTCACTCTGCCTCTGGTCAGCTAAGATTTGAGGAATCCCAGCAACAACCCACACCAACCACGAACTCTGCATTACGATGTAGTCCCCTCACAAAGTGTGAAAATAAATGCAATGCCCCCACCAACCAGTTTGCTTAAGTTAGTATTTGTTTAAAGTGACAAAAACTAATTCCCTGGGACATTCAAGATCTCCTGAATCAAAATTTCTCAGACAAGGAATCCATAGTCTTAAAATCCATATAGTCAAACATTGAATTGTAGACAAGTTTCTGGGAACTTATGCTTTAAGCAAAGCAAACATTTAAAGTAATATATGAGAATGACTTTGTCAGAAAGTATTTATTGAGAGCACCTCACATGAGCTCATCTGTGGCTTAGATGCTGGAGACTGGGGTAAGAAGCTGGTCTCTGGATCCTGTATAGCTGATATCCCAGGGTTGATTCATACATGGGAAAAAGGAGGAAAACACTCTTTCTTTTTAGAAAAAAATCATCCATTTTCACAAGATACATACTGTGCTAATATCAAAATAATATTATTACTGTCATGTGTGATTACGTGTGTACATGTGATGTGCTCATATATGCGAGTGGGGTGCATGCCCATGCCATGGTATGTGGCTGGAAGTCAGAGGATGACCTTGAGTATCAGTCCTAGCTTTCCACTTTGTTTGAGATGTGGCCTCTTGTTTGCTGTTGTGTACATCAGGCTAGCCCACCTGTGAGCTTGTGAGGGTTCTCCTGTTTCTGTTTATCTTCCTGTAGGGAAGCTGGGATTGCAGATATGTGCTACCATGTCCAGTGTTATGTTGGTTCTGGTAATCCAAACTCAGGCCTTAACCTACTGAGACATCTCTCCAGCTCTAAAGAGCATTCCTGAATACTAGATGTCAAAATATCTAGTTTCTACCATTGCCTCTGCTACTTGTACACTGTCTTGTTGCCCTGACTAGTCTATGTCTTAGTTTCCCTGATAAAATTTGAGATAATATTTTTCCTTTTTATTTCTCAGGGTGTTATGAAAATTAGATAAGAAAAATTATTTGAAAATTATGCAAGGGAGGCTACTATGTTATTTATATAAAGCCTATAGTTTCTATAGGTTATATAATACATTTTGATCATGAGTTCCCAGCGATCATTAACTAACATCACGTTTCCAAATTTAACATTGTCCTTTCTGTGATTGCACTTTGTCTGTAGAACACCTGCTAATACATTATAAACATCATACATTAGAGTATATTATAACCTTGAATTTCTACGTTATTCACCACTACTGTATCACTTAATAATGTCTTGCTCTATAATTGTTTTCCGTGCTGGACATGTTTTCATAACTTCCTTATGAAAATCACCAAGTGTCAGTCGGTTTGTGCTTGCCATGTGTTCTCCAAGGCACAAACTTGACAGTTGGTACTCAGGAAACACTTGATACAGTATTTGACTAGAGGAAGTTATTTGTATGAAAACTGCCAGTCTGCACCCTATTTGTTGTCCTCAGCCAAATGCAGAGACGGCATAGTTAATGCCTGCCAGTTTTTTCCTTCTTTCCCTCCCTCTTGGTTTTTTTGGGATCTGAGAGAGATGGCTGACATGATGTGGGTGGGAGTAGATGGATTTGACAGGGACTTGAGTTGCAAAGCTGCTTCTATCTGTTCTGCTAAAGGGCTGTATATCCTACTCCAGGACTGATTTGAATCCAGTATAGTGGGGAGTGTACTGGAATGTGTGACTTAGATAGCACTTACTTGAGTGGAGCAGAAGACAGAGAAAACTTTTGTGATTATAAGAATTAAATATAAAAACATGAGATAGTGCTTAGAGTAAAATATTAATACAACTAATCATTCTGCAACATTTTTTTCTATAAATCCTCAGTTGGCAATTTTGAGGGCCTGGAGGTGGTGTTGAGACAGAGACCTACTCTGTAGCCCAGCCTGGAATCTGGAATCCTTTATGTAGCTCGGGCCAGTCTTGAATTTACAGTTCTCCTGCCTTTGCCTGGTGCTGGGATTACAGACACGTGCCACTACACCAATCCATGTTACCAGTCTTGAACGATTAGATCTCATAATCAATTTAAGGAGAGGAACCTAAGAATTTTATTATGGATGTGTAAAAAAATCATTGGCATTTGTCTAACACAATTAGAAACTGAATCCATTTTGGGAGTTTTCTCATAGCTAGCAGGTACCTCTCACATTCCAAAGAGGAGGGGAAGGCAAGCCTTTACAGTCCACCAGACTTCTGTAAATGAAACACTTTGGATCTCTATGGGAAAAAACCAGAAATATCCGTAAAGGGTCAGGCACCCCTATATATAGCCCAGTGAAAGTGGCTTCCTGATTTCAGCTTCCCAACAGTGACCTCCTCCAGGGAGTCTTAATCACTCTCTCTCTCTCTTTTTCTCTGATGCAGGAGATTGAATCTAGGGGCTTATACTTGCCTGACAAGTGCTCTATCACTGATTGATACCTCCAGCTCTCTTTTTATTTTTCCTTTTGAGATGAGGTCTCACTAAGTTGACCAGGATGGCCTTAAACTCATTCTATAGCGAGGGAAGTTCTTGAACTTGTCATCCTCTTGTCTCTGCTTCTGCGTTCTGAGATTAGAGATCTGTGCAACCATGCATAGACTGACTTCACCGCTGGCTTCTCTTTCTCTCCTGCCATGTGCTTTCCCTACTTTGAACACTTAGTGAAGAGCAGATGGCTGCACTCAGGAGGGAACTACCATTTTCTCTACTTGTTCAGTCCAGACTTCTTTGCGTGGTCTGTGCAAATCTAAGAGCTATGTTGGATCTGAGCATCATGCTTGAGAAGCAAGAATAGGGGCTGTGGATGGAGCTTATGCAGTTGACTGCTTGCCTAGAATGCATGAAGCCCTGAGTTCAATCGTCAGCACCTCAAAAACTAGGTGTGGTCGCGCATGCCTATAATCCCAGAACTCAGGTCATCTTCAGCTATACAGCAAGTTGGAGGCCAGCCTAGGCTACACGAAAGCTTGTCTCAAATGCAAACAAAACAAAAAACAAGAATGAAAGTAGGAATTGCCATTTTAGCTTCTTTTTCTCAGTTCTTTCACTTAGGGACTGCCTGATTAAACTCATGGGTGGCTGAATTTCTTGCTAGCGAGACATTGCCAGCCTTGCCCCCTTATGTTGCTGAGGAAGGTGGCACTTTCCTAACAGGACCCTGACACTAGTTGGCTATGCTTTTTATCTTGAATTTCAGAAAGGCATGGCTTTAATTTTGATTAATTTCTCTTGAACAGCTAATTGCATTCTTTTGATTTTAGTCTCTCTTGACAACTGAGTGGGAGGAGTTTGGCAATACATCACACTACTTCTAAGAAAATGGTTTCTAAGTTGAAAAGTGCTATAAAAGATAATTATTTTTAACCTCTTGAACCTTCTAAACTAATTTGCTTTTTGCCTACCAGGTTGTAGGATCGAATGGAGGTGACAGGAACTACTGAAGATAGCGTGCAGTGGAACACTTACACAGGGTCCATGGAGACCTCGAATCAACAGTACTTACTAAATAAATACATGCAGTGTTCAGAGATTAATGGACTGGAAGATTCATTCATTTCCCAGGTGCTCACTGATATTTCTGCTGTTGTCTAGAAATGGGATTGTTTACAAATATAGGGAAGTGTATTAGTTACTTTTCTGTTGCTGTGATAAAACATCATGACCAAAGGAATTTCTAGAAGGAAGAGTTTATTTAGCTTATGGTTCCAAAGAGGCAGGAGTCCATCACGGTGGGGAACCATGGTGGTAGAGATGACTGGAGCAGAAAGCCCAGTGATTGCATCTTGAAGCAGGCACAGGAAACAGAGACTGGAAATCTGGGAAGGCTTAAGGGCTCTCAAACTCACACTGAGTGATGTGTTTCCTTCAGCAAGGCTTCACCTCCTAAAATCTCCCAAAACATTGCCACCAACTGGGAACAAAAATGTCCAATCACTTGGCGCCTATGGGGGACATTCTCATTCAAACCATCACAAAAATTAACATGCATAGGTAATAAAACAGTCTTAAAGACAAGACTCATCTCTCATCTTAACACTTTTCAAGACTCTTCAAATTAAGTAGAATTCCTTAGGTTGACACCTTTTTTTTCATAACCAGTAAATCAATAAATACTAGTTATTTGGATTTTTTTCCTTAGTGAAGTGCTTGTTTGAATCTTTTTTTCTGGAATCTTTTTCGTTTCTTATGATTGCAGTTCTTTACATACTGTGAATACAAGGCCTTTGGTTATACATATCATAAAGGCCCTACAAGTTTTGCTGTCACCTACATTTTTTTTTCATGTATCTTTGTAGCAACATTGTCCAACAGAAATGTACTACAAACCACATTTTGATTTTAATTTTGCTTGTGGTATTTATTTTATTTTTTGAAGGCAGAGTCCTTTGTGAGCCAGGCTGACTTCAAATTCAATATGTAGCTGAGGTTGACCTTGAACTCCTGATCCTTCTTTCTCCACCTCCCAAGTGCTGGGATTATAGGTATTTGCCATCCAGCTGTGCTTATATGTTTTAAAAAGCTAGGGATTGGAGTACAAGTAGCTTTGCTGGGTTCTGCCATTGGTGTCTTTGTGTTTTGGCATGATTTGTGATTTCATCATATTTGTTAACAGGTCAAAGGCAATTTTTCATGAAGACCCTGACCAGCAAGACTATCACTGTGGAGGTGGAGCCTGGGACAGTATCAAGAATGTGAAGTTTGGGGCTGGAGAGATGATGCGGTGATTAAGATCACTGGCTGTTCTTGCAGAGGGTTTGATGCCCAGCACCCACATGGCTGCTAATAACTGTCCATAACTCCAGTTCCAGGGGATCTGATGCCCTCCTCTGACCTCCTTGGGCATTGTATGACAGGGATGCCCCTCCCTCCATATAGGCATTACACTCATACACATAAAATAAAAATAATAACTAAAATATTAAAAAGAATGTCAAGTTCAAGATCCAGAATAAGGGGGTCACTTCCCCTGAGCATCAGAAACGCAGCTTTGCAGGCAAGTAGCTGGAAGATGGCTGCACTCCTGCTTACAACAATGTCCAGAAAGTTATTCCTGTATCTCATTCTCCACCTGACGGATGACTGGTAATTCCTCTTTTGAAGATTTATTTATTTGTATTTTACTTGTATGAGTGCTTACATGTATGTATGTACTTGATGTGTGTGCCTACTGTCCCCAGAGGCCAGAAGAGGGTATCAGATCCCTTGGAAGTGAAATTACAGATGGTTGTGATTACAGATGGTGTAGATGCTGGAAACAGAACCTGGGTTTTCTGTAAGAACAGCAAGTGCTCCTAACTGCTGAGTCATCTCTCCAGCCCCTCAGCTTATTAATTCTTTTGTCTGTATTCCCAGTGGGCAGTGATGGCATTACATTGCGCTGTAGCCATTTACCCCAGTTTAAATTTAGAAAATACGGGTTTCAGTAATGGCTGAACTTCTAATAAAAAAAGTTAGTAAAGTTTTTATCTCATATTAGCATAAAACTTGTGAATTTTAATAAGGTACTTAAAAGAATATATGTGAATTATTGTCATTTTTTAACATACATAGCCAACATTTTAAAACCCTTGGAGATGGTCTGCATATTTCTTTACATAGGACATCTTCAGTCTTTAGCATGTTACTGTTTGCTACAGTGCATCTTAATTCTGACTAACTGCACTGTAAGTGCTCAAGAGTCTCATGTAGCTAATGGTACTGCATTAGAGAGCACAGAAAATCTATATTCAGATTGTTCCCTCTTTGGTGCATATGACTGGTACTGTCTCTTTCTTTTGTGCCTAGCTACCAGGCAAACTGCTGTCATTCAGACAGGAGCTTTTCCTGTTCTTGAGGCAGATATCACATCTGCAGAGATTGTTTATGGAGTCCTCTTCCCCTCCATTCCTCTTTTATAAGGGATCATCTCAAGATATGCCTGCCTCAGTGTCTTCAATGCTTTAATGTGGTCATGCTGCTGCTAAATATACAACATTTCCCGAGGGCTTGTCATTGACAAGCCATTATGAAAATGCTTTATACATATCAACTCATATTATCATTTTAATGAACAATATCTTTATAATTTACGTTTATTGTGTGACCAGTTATGGTACTCTGTATTGGTCTCCGTCTGGTCCAAAAGAAGCTTCTTTGATTAGTGGTGACTGGGATATTTGACTGTAAATATAAGGATACATATTTTTCACTTAGTAAGAAGTTACATTAGTCCAGGGATGTGGCAGCCATAGAGATTTCTCTAAGATCTATGACCTCTTCAGTTATGTGTATTTGGCTATGATTACAGTACCATACATGAGTTGCCTCCCATTGAGTAGGCTTTAAGTTTAATTTGGTAGCCATTTTGATTGCCCTTGAGATAAAAATGCCACTACTGAACCAGTGTCATATGCTGTATCAGTCATTGATGCAGTTCTTTGGACATGAAGCTGATGTTGAGCCATTGATTGATGTTCTCCCCTAGCTGCTTGCATAGTGCTCTCCTGGGTTTTGAGAGCTAGCCTTCAGGGGAAGTGGCTTCCAGGTCAGATTCAGCTCCATTACTCCAAATCCAGTCTCCAAAGTATGACCTGTTTTTAGCAATAGGGTCTTACCTTCAAGTTCTAGGTAGCAATCAAAGGTGTGGCAATAGCCTGTGTAATTTTGGGAGTGTCTTGGACTACTACCCTGACCAGCAACTTGAAGGGAGTTTTCTCCTGTCTGGCACTGTTTCTTGTGTATCCTTCAACTATGTACATGGACTCATGTAGAGATATTGTAGGTGGAATTTGTCATTAGATTCCCTCTGGTGTTTTACACTAGCTAGGCATTATTTATTTTTCCTTTTTCTTTCTCCCTGTCTAATCCTCCCTCCGTGCCTGCTTCATTTAAAGCGTCCCCATTTTCCCAATTTCTCCCTCGATAACACCAGTCTCCCAAGGCCCCTCTCTTGAGCTCCTTCTTTCCCTTTATCCCCATAGTTCCTTGTATGACCCTCTCTTGCCCCTCCCATCATCTTTTTTTGGTAACCAATTCCCCGGTTTCCTTTTTTTTAACTTAAAAAAATTTTACTTTTACTTACTCCTGTGTGTGTGTGTATGTGTGTGTGTGTGTGTGTGTGAATGCAGGTGTGCATGTCATGGTGCATATGCAGAGTTCAGAGGACGACTTTCAGGAGTCAGTTCTCTCCTTCCACTATGGGTTCGGGGTGAACTTAGATCATCAGGCTTGATTGATTTTACCTGATGAGCCATTTCTGTGGCCCCTGAGTTTCTTTTTGTTTTATCGTTTGCATATGTTTTGTTTTGTTTTCCTAGTTTTGTCTCTGTAGCGCTTTTATTTTGTGTGTGGAGCAGAGTGTAAGAGTGTGGGTGCACACAGTAAGTGTGTGAAAGTCAGGAAAGCTTGTGGGAGCTGGTTCTCTCTTTCCACCAGGGTGTTCCGTGCCAGGCTTGCAGGCTTGGAGGCAAATGACTTTATCCACTGAGCCCTCTTGTTGGCTCCAGATGGCTTATTTTTCTAACACGGTGTTTTTAGGACTCAGTTTGTATTGTTGTGTGCAGTTTGTTCCTTTTTCCAAATTGCTGTATTTTAATCTCTCAGCAGTAAAGTATGGAGAATACTAGTCAACACTTGCAATTGTTGGCAGGGTTTTTTATTTCAGCCATTCTGGAATGGTGTGGGATTTTCATATCATGGCTTGAATTTTCCTCTTTCCCCATGAGGATGACACCTTTTCACACCAGTACACACTGGTTATGTGGATTTATTTTCCCTTAGGGACTGATTTGAATCTCCTTTTCTTCCTCCTTCTCCTGTAGTGCTGAGGATCAAATCCACACAGCACTCATACACACTAGCATTCTACCACTGACCTCTGTTCTTGCCTTCAAATCTTTTTTTTTTCTTCTTCTTGACTCTTTTTCTCATAATTCTTTATATGTTCTGAACACAAGGCCTTTCTTTGTTATACATATTGTAAATGTCTTTTTCTCAGTATATACAATTTAATTGAATTCTGTGCATTTCATATAATACATCTTGATCATAGTTAGGCCCCCCTCCCCTATCTGTACCTCTACAGCCCCTCCCACCAGATTTCATGCATTCTGTGGTATATGTTAAAGCCTATTGATCAAGTTTGTGTACTCAGATGTCCCTTGGTGTGAGTTCATCCACTGGTGTCTGTTCAGCCTATCTTGTGTCTCTTCCTTAAAAAAGACCAGTTCTCCCCCATCCAGCAGTGATCAGCTGCCCACTGTTCCTTGGCTAATGTTGGGACTTCTTGCCCATTTTTTCCAATTCTGTGCTGGTTTTTTGTCTGGTTTGAGTTTGCATGGGTCTTGTGCATACTGTCACTATTGCTGCAAGTTCGTATGAGCAAGTTTCCAGAAGCCTAGAAAACTCTTGCTTCCTTGTGATCACCCATCACTCCTGGATCTTACAGTCTTTCTACCTCTTCTTCCGAAATGGTCCCTGAGCCCTGGGTGGGTAAGATTTAATGTAGGAGTCCTGTCCAGGGACATGTACTCTGTAGTGTTCTTATTCCTCTCTGAGGCTTACCTTTTGTTTGTTGCTGTTGAAGACAGTATCTTGGTCAGCCTGACCTTGATCTCCAGATCCACCTATTTGTTTGTTTGTTTGTTTTTTGAGGTTTGTTTGTTAATGGCAGAATTTATGGAAACCAAGTCTTGATGCATTCAATATTTCCACTTTTTAAAAATGGTTATTTGTTTTTTGGTTTGTTTTAACATGTCTGTCCTTTACCATTGGGGTTATGGATATATATATATATATATATATATATATATATATATATATGCCCTTACACAGTCTCTAAAAACAACAAAACAAAGCTTTATTGCTTTTCTTTTCAATTTTATGTCTGTTATCTACTTGGAATTGATTTTTGTGTATAGAGTCCAATTTCACCCTTCCCCAAATATAGGGTGTTGGTCTTTATTGTCATGGTGACAGCATAAATCCCCTCTACCCTTGAAAAGACTCCCCAGTTTCCAGGCATGGCTAAGAATTCTGGGCTATTGCATTTCATTGGTTTATTCTGTTCCATTTGTGTATTTGAACCAATGCTACACATTGACTCGTAACTTTATGACAGAGTATCATATCTGAGGCACTCATGTTTCCCTTCCTTTTCTTCTCTTGTTCTTCTTTTTACTTCTGCTCACTCTCATGAAAGCTCGTCTTTACTCTCCCATGACCTTTTAAAGTGATTATTGAATTTCTCTGTCATACACATATCCATTGAGACTTTATCTGGAATTACACGGACTCTACAGATTTAGAGAGACTATCTTTCAGAATTCTCATCTATGAACATGTTACACCTCTCTGATTTATTTAGGTCTTCTGCAGTGTCTTAGTGTTTCTTCATACAGGTTTTGTATATATTTAGTAACTAGGCCCTTGATATTGTTTGGAGCAACTATAAATAATATTTTTTAAAAATTGTACCCTGGAGATGATTTGTGCGATTGAGCCTCAATATCCACACGGTGGCAGATAAGATACAACTTCCACAAATTGTTCCCTGACTGCCATAACACACTATGTAAAGTGTGTGCATATTAGCTTACAAGTAATAGGTTTCCACATGGAGTTTTCATGCATATTTGACATATTAAGTGTAATTTTTTGTGTGTGCTGGGTGTTCTGCCCAGGTCCATGTGCATTTTAGGGAAGTGTTCTATCACTGAACTACACCCCAGGTCCTTAATTTCTTTTAATGTGGTAACTTCGATGAACTCTTACTAGTCTAATTGTAATGATTTGTCTACAGATTGTTTTGGATTTTCCATATATATATATATATATATATATATATATATATATATATATACACACACACACACATATATATACATATATATATATATATTTTTTTTTCTGTGCAGAGTTTTTGTTTGCTTGTTTTTTTATTTTTTATTTTTTTGAGAAAGGCTCTCACTATGTAGTCACAACTGGCCTGGAACTCGTTTTGTAGACCAGGCTAGCTTTAAACTCAGAGATCCGTCTGCCTCTGCCTCTCAAGTGCTGGGATTAAAGGTGTGCACCACCACAACCAGCTTAAATGAAATATTAAAAAAAAAAACAAAAAACTCTGGTAGGTGTAGTGGCACATGACTTTAATCCCAGCACTGTGGAGGCAGAGGCCGGTGGATCTCTATGAAATCCAGGCCAGCCTGGTCTACAAAGCGAGTTCCAGGCCAGATGGAACTACAGGGAAGACCTATCTCAAAAGAAAAAAAAGAAAACCCAAAGAAACAATTTTAAGAATTCATTTATATGAGTGGATGTATGTCCATGTGTGAATGTGGTGCCCACGGAGGAATAATCCCCTGGCTTACCACAGGCGGTTGTGAGCCACTTGACATGGGTCCTGGAAGTGACACTCTGATCTGGATCTTAAGCGCCGAGGCATAGAACCAATCCGCTGAAAAAGAGCATTTAATTTAAGAAAAAGAATTTCTATTTAATCTTCAGTCCTTTAATTTTTCTTGCTCTACCCCAGTCACTGGCTAAGGACCTTCGTTTGCAATAATGGACACACTTGCACGATTCGAAACTAGGAAACCCTCCAGCATCAGATCAACACATCGAGCGGGTTCGTTTTCTGGTGGAAGAAGGGCAACAGTCTCACGGTTTGAACCCAAGAAGCCCTTAGCTATCACGCAGTGGAAAAGCCTTTGAGAAGTTCTCTTTTCCGAGGCGTGGAGGAGTCCTCCGCCCCTTTCGGCTTCCTAGCAACGGCGACACCCGGAGCAGCTGGGCTAGGAGCACGTGCCGCCTCTCCCGAAGCCCGGACTACATCTCCCACAATGCCTCGAGCCGTCGGGCCCCGGGTGGGGGAAGGGCCGAGCTGGGAGGCGGAGCGGAAGCCAGTGCACGGGAAGAGTAGAAGCTGCTCTATCCGGGAGCCAACCTCGTCCTGCCTCCGGCGCTGGGGTCTGTCTCCCTTCCGACCTGGAGGCTGCTGCGAGGCGCCGCCGACACCCGCGGATCGGTTGTGGCTGCACCGCTCCGGCCTGCGAGTCCCGCGGCGGCGGCGACTGGGAAGCCCATGGGCCAGGTAACCGGAGGGGGCGAGGGCAGGGCGGGAGGCGGAGGCGGCGTCCCCGCGAGCCCCGCGGCGCTCCCTGGGGCGCTCCCGGCCCGAGCCAGCCGGAGGGCCGCTGTCGCCCGCCGCGGCCGGGCGGTCTTTGTCCGATGACAGCCGCGACCCAGCGGGGCTTGGCGCGCGCGGGGATGGAGGAACGGCTGCTGCCGCGCGCGCTCCGCCTTCTGTTCTTGACAGCTCAGTGCTCTTCCACTTCGGGAGATAGGGGAAGTCAGATGCCCTTTTTAAACTCGCTGAACTCTTTCCCCGGGTGACTGGTTAGGATGAACTTAAACCGCTGTTTTGATGCTCGGTCAGCCGTTGCGCGAACCCTCTGCGACCTATGCTCTTCAAGGCTCCAAGCCTGAGTTGTGTCATTCCGCAGATGAAGATGACAAACATCTTTAAGTTGTTAGACTTAGAAATAATAAACCTGATTACCCCATTAGCTCGTTTGGGGCAAGATCCTGTAGTACGCTACGAATCGACCTGGACTTTGTGTGTGTGTTCTTTTGTTTAATCATTAGCACTCCAGGTTGTGTGTTCTTCCCTCTACACTTTGTTCACCTTTTATTTAAGCAGAGAATTTCTTAAGACATGCCAGCTTCTTAATTTCCGTTTTTTTTTTTTTTTTTTTTTTTTAAGATGGCTGAGAATGTGCTAAGGAAATTGATGACTCTGCTTTTCTGGGGATCAGCTCTTTAGATACTGTACACGGACTTATTCACCTCCCCCACCTCCCAGCTGCGTCCTGAGAGGGAGCCTTAGAGAAGCTTAAAGGCTTTGTATTAGTAAGCATCCAGGTACTCCGCAGTCTGCACGCGGGCTTCACATCTTTTCCCTTAAGCCAAATTTTTGTACCTTTCTATACACTTTCACTGGTTCATAATTTTTACCCATTTAGGAATTGTATTTTCAAGTTGTAGTTTTTGTTCACAAGACACTTTGATTAAGTATAACAAATTTGATTAGGAATGGCTTGGATATTTTCACTTTAAAAGTCCTAGTTCAGTTTCTGTTGTTTGGCTTTCTCAGTTTGTTGACATTGGTGATGGATTTTCTTTGAGGACATCTTTATACTCTAACTGAATTTGTTTTTTCATTTGAGATGTCTGCTCTGTACTCTTTTGAGTTGAGACACTATTGCACAATATTTGAAATAATAGAATATTGTTTTGAATGTACAGTTGTAATGGGTCCAAGAAGCTGGTGGGTCTCATGAATTGTCTGTATAAGGCCTTTAGTGACAAGTGACTTAGAGAAATTTACATGAGGAAAAAAGGAAAACTAATGAGTGTTGCATAAAGGTAACACAGAGCCGAAGAGTTAAAAACTGGGAAACTTGTTTAAGCTGTGGAAGAAGGCATATGCTTGTAAAGATTTTTGATTCACCTTTAAATATGTGACAAAATGCTCATTTTGAAGAAAATATTCCTATTGGTGTTAGTTAGCCTAATGCAGGAGACAGAGTAATGACTATGGAAAAAGGAGACTGAATTGATCCCATTTTAAGGACTCTTCTCTCGCAGAGTTTTAGTATTAAAGATTTTGAAATGTCCTTTTTAATGTAGAAAAAATAATGTAGACTCTTTTATTTATTTATTTGTGTCTAAAGGGTTTTTTCCTCTGCTTCAGGCTATATAGCTGTCTTATGTCCACCCCAGTAAAACAAATACTTGGGGCTGGAGAGATGGCTCAGTAGTTAAGAGCACTGGCTGCTCTTGCAGAGGACCTGGGTTCGATTCTTAGCACCCACATGGTGGATAACAAACATCTATAACTCTAATTGCAAGGGAATCTGTCACCCACTTCTGAACTCCATGGGCATTGCATGACATGAGTGCACTTACATGCATGCAAGTAATACACTCATATACATAAAATTAAAAAAAAAAGAGGACTATTCATGAAAGCTTCCAGAAATCACAGTCTCTACCAGCTAGTTCATTCCTCTGTCTCTTAGCTGCATGTTTTCTGATTTTATATATATATATATTTTTTTGGCGGGGGGCGGTGCAGAGTCTCCTTATAGCCCCATTTGTCTTGGAACTTACTGTGTAGAATAGGTTGATCTTGAACTCACAGGCAGATCCACCTGTTAAAAGTAAATGCATGTGCCACCATACCCAGTGTTGATCTATATATATCTATATCTATATCTATATCTTTCTTTTGCTCATTGTGTCTGTACTTATTTTCATGCTTTATAATTTTGATTTATCAGTCTTTTAACCCACCTTCACTTTTGTTCTTCATAACTTCTAATTTAGCTATTGGTTCCTCTGTGGCCTCTTTTTGTAGAAGGCCTGTAGCCAGGGTGCCCTGTGTTAGTCTAGTTAGTTGTGAAAGGAATGTAGGGCCATGGGATGCAAGTTACAATTAGCTAAGGCTCTGAGCAGGCCAGGCTTCTGACTGGCGTATCAGATGCTGCATAATATATTTCAGATTAACTTTTTCTATAGCACAGCGATGATGAACTATTTTTCTTTTGCTGTGGTGGTTCCTGTTTTTATCCCTGCCTTACTTTATTCCCCATTTTAAAATCTATTTTTATAATTTTTAGTTCCATTGTTATCTCCCTTCCCAAAGATGTGATCTAAGAATGATACCTGTTATCTTAGCAGGAAATTATGTAGCTTTCCTCAAAGCAGTACATTT
The DNA here is from genome assembly GCA_035773235.1 of Eospalax fontanierii. Classification (NCBI taxonomy): domain Eukaryota; kingdom Metazoa; phylum Chordata; class Mammalia; order Rodentia; family Spalacidae; genus Eospalax; species Eospalax fontanierii. Next base: position 31,745,560 of record CM069528.1, on the reverse strand, counting down.
TATTTTTTATCTCTATTTTCTGGCATTGTGGCTTTAACCCAGTAACTATATAACCCCAGGCCCAAGGCAGTATATCTTAAATCTTAGGCCTAATTGTAGAGTTGGTTAGTTGTGTCCTTTGTTAAATTTTTCCCTCCAGGCACTGTTATGTAGAGAAAATATTTTAGGAATGGACCTTTCACCAGAAATTCCATTCCAGGGCCAAGTCAGGGAGGAGGGCTTATTTCTGAATCTTTTTGGAGAGAACTGTGTATACCTCCGAGGTCTGGTGAGCATACCGGGTCTTTTTATATATATATAATAAATGTATGCCTCTGTGCTGTAAATTCCTTGGGAGTCCAATGACAGTGTGTTGTACCGTAACCTAGATCAGGGTTGCTGTGCTTGTTGGCTGTGGCTGCTGCCATTAATCTTAGCTATAATTCATTACAGCACAAAGCGGAGAACAGAATCAAGCAAAATGAGATTTGAATGAGAGGTTTTAAGGTAGGATTAGCTATCTGTTAATGTTTTTAATGTTGCTATTACAATGTTTGCATAAAAATACAAAAAAGTACATTATGACAGGCAGTTTGAAAGAATGATTTTTTTCTAAGCTTTTTTCAAAAGATTTTCTTTCTTTTAAAATTTTTATTTTATTTTATGTGTATGAGTGTATCGATTACATGTTTGTAATTGTACCCATGTCATACAGTGCCCATGGAGGTCAGAAGAAGGTGTTAGATCCTCTGGAACTGGAGTTTCAGAGGGTTTTAGGTTCCATGTGGGTGCTGGGAACGGAACCTGGGTCCTCTGCAGAGCAGCCAGTGCCCCTTTTCTCCTTTTTTATCTGTGTGACTGTTTTCCCTTCGTGTAAGTGCACCATTTTTGTGTCTGATGCTTGGTGCCTGGTGAGGTCAGAGGAGGGTGTTGGATCCCTTGGAACTGAAATTAAGAATGGTGTTTAGCTGCTATGTGGGTCCTGGGAACCAAACCTGAATCCTTTGGAAGAACAGGAAAGACTCCTAACTAGTCAGCCATCTCTCCAGTTTTGTTTTGTTTTTTTTGAGACAGGGTCTCCTTGTAGTCCCAACTGGCCTGGACCTCACTGTGTAGACTAGGCTGGCCTCGATCTCATAGAGATTTGCCTGCCTCTGCCTCTTGTGTACTGGGATTAAAGGGGTATGCCACCATGCCTTGCTTAATTGCAGCTCATAACAAGAAATCTTTTTATCTCTAGACTTTAGATTTATAGCTATGTATGCATGTGTGTATGCAAAATAAACTGAGAAAAATTTTGCAGAAAACAAAATCTGAAGTGTATATAGTCTTCTCTGATGGTTTCTATTATGTTTTTATGAAAAGGTGCTAGCTATAAACTAAGTTCATTTTGTTGTTCTCTGCTGTAGAAAAGCAGTGGGGTCTTGAGTTGAGTGTTTGTGTGTTATCAGTTTCCACTGTTTGATACTTTAAATTGTTTTTAATCCTTTTTGGGCTTTCCTTCTCTTTATAATAAAGGTGTTCTAGTTTAAATATTTGATGGTTTGTCTTCCTTCTCTCTGTAATAATGCTGCACTAATGTTTATCTTTTGGTTTTTGGCTAGGGAGAAAACACACTGTTTGTTAAGAGCAATGAAAGTGATTTACTTTTTTTTTTTTAAGACAGGGTCTCACTATGTAGCCCTGGCTGACCTGAAACTTGCTATATAGCCCAGGTTGGCCTCAGACTCACAAAGATTCGAGTGCTTGGATTAAAACTGGCTTCCTCTAAACATTTTATAAATTGGAGTGGAGGAGATGTAGAGGTTTGTAATAAATATAAAAATGTAAAAAAACATTGGCCAGTGTTTGCTCTTTGACTTTTGTGTTTTTTGTTTGTTTGCTGTGAGTTCATACAAGTAACAGACTAGATGTCTAGAAAACTCAGTTTCTTTGTAGTCATCCACCCCCTCTGGTTCTTACAATCTTTCCGTCCCCGATCCTCCACAGTGATCCTTGAGCCCTGGGAGGCAGAGGTTTGATTATAGGTATCCTATTCAGGGATGTGCACCCTACAGCCTCTTCTCTTCATGCTGGCCAGTTGACTACTTTGATTTTTGAGGCTGGGTTTCTTACTTACCTGGAACTCTCCAAGTAAGCTAGACTGGCTGGCCAGTGAGCTCTTGTGATCTGACTGTCTTTGCCTCCCTAGCTGGGACTACAAACATGTAGCACCACATTTGGCTTTTTAGGTAGTTTCCTGGGATCAAACTTAGGTCCTTTTGCTTTCAAGCAAGCATTTTGCTAAGTTATTTTCCCAGTCCTAAAATTTGTTCTCAGATCCTTCGTGTAGTAGTGTTGTAATGCTTTGATTTATATGAAGTATATTTGAAACTATATGGCCCAACAGGATGAATTAACAGTCCAAATCAAAATGGGGCAGCTTCTAGGTTTTAGAATCATTTTCCTAAACTTTCTTTACTCTTGTTATATTATTTCAAAGAGGAAAAGGACAAAGAGTCATTCAATATTGTAATTCATTAATATTTACAAACACAGTATTTTTTTGGTATTGACAAAACACTCATATTCACATGTACACATTTAAATAGGCATACCAAGAAATAAAAAATAAAAATAATTTCAGCACACAATAAAAATGAATGAAAAAAAACTGAAGTGGCCATCGGTTTTGTCTCTTAGTTATTTTGCAGAATTTTAGGGGCAAACTGAATTTTGTTCCATATTGTCTTAACATAGAATGACATAAAATACATAAAAACAATTATGAGGGGCTGGAGAGATGGCTCAGTGATTAAGAGCACTGGCTGGAGGACCTGGGTTCAGTTCCCAGCACCCACACAGCAGCTCACAATGACCTGTAACTCCAGTTCCAGGGGACCTGACTCCTTCATCTGGTCTATGCACTCTTGTGCATACTTGGTACACCTAAACTCACACAGACTCACATACATGTAAATTTGTAAAAAAAAAAAAAAAAAAAAAAAAAAGGAAAATTTAGCTGGATATTGTGGTGCATGCTTTTAATGCCAGCACTTCAGCAGCACAGGCAGGCAGATCTCTGTGAGATCAAGGCCAGCCTCCTCTTTATAGTGAATTTCGGGCAGTTGGGGCCACAAGGAAACCCTATCTCAAAAGAGAAAAAAAACCCACATTAAGTAAATAAATCTTTTAAAAAATTATGAATACACAGGACACAATTACATCAGCAACGTGAAAAATTACACCTGTCTTTGGAAGGAACAAGGTTAACTCTTAGGATCTATAAGGCTGCCTTTTGTTTTTCTGTTAATTTCTTTGTGAGCCTTCAGTCATATATGGTGGTTGGTCATGCCAGGGTTGATCCCTTCTTTCAGTTCTCTGTACAAATGCAGTGCTTACAGTGGAAAAAAGGGAATAGGGTGCTTTAGAGAAGAACGTGGACAGTGAGCCAAGACCTATGTTCTGAGCCAGGAGTTTCTGCCTTTTAACTATTATCCTGGGCAGTTTGTGTCTCTGCACTTTAGTTTCTTCATTGGAAGTGTGAGGGGATTAGGTTAGATTTCTTTGTGAGGTCTTCTAGCCCGCAGATGGAAAATGGAAGATACTTTAATTTTGCCTCCTAATTTCTGTCTTCTCCCTTTTTGCCCCCTCTAAAAAACATAGGGAGTCACATTGCTGCTTAGGAGAAGGCAGGGTTAGATTCAGGAATTTGTTTAAAGCAAAAGACTTTTTTCAGTGACTGCTGATTGTTCACCAGGCTCTGGGAAAGACTTGACAGCAGTCCTAAGGTAGGACTTGATTTTAGGGGAACTAGGATGTAATCAAGGAGACAGCCTCACATAAATGATTGGGCAATTTGACACATAAGATCACTTCGTACAAAGTGATAGTGTTGTGGGAGTTAGAGATCAGTGTGGGCTAGAATAGAGGAAATGAGGTTCAGAAATCCTAACAGAGGAACCTTTAAACAGATACTTTGTCATGTTTTGTGGCTCACACCTGTAATCCCAACACTTGAGAGGCTGAGTCAGGAGGATTGCTTAGCAGATAAGCAGTTATCAACAATGTTATGCCATCTTTTAGGACTGGGACATTCTTCATTGATTTAATACTAGTAAAACAGTATCATGTTGGCTGCAAATTCTGAGTGGAAACAGCACATGAGAGCTAATCACAAGTTTTATTTGGGTCTGTTATGACAGTTTCTATCTTGCTCATTTCTCTGAGCAAGGATTAGTTAGCATTGTAAATGTCTGGCATTAAGAACAAAGGCTCATATTTATTGAATACTAAGAAATTTAGTTTGTTGTCCTCATTATATAAGTTAGGACATGAGGGCTTAGAGAGATGTAATTACTTACTCAGGGTTGTAAGGGGCTTGTGGTGTACAGCATAGTGGTAGAGTGCTTGCCTGATGTGAGTTCATTTCCCAGTTAAAAAATTAGCACATATATAAATATTGAAAGGCTAGAATGTGTGCTTTCTATAGAGAATGATAGAGAATACTTTGAAGCCAGTGATGGGATAAGGAGGAAAAGGCCACTTTTTAAAGAGCTGACGTTTGAACTGAGTAACCTATCAAAGGATGAAAGGAAGCCAGACACAGGAAGAGCATTTCAAGCTGGGGAACAGCAGCTGTAGAGAGCCTGAGGTCAGAAAATGTAGTGTGTTTTGTCTTGTGGCTATACACAGTCAGCAAGAGGGTGGTTGAGATTGGTGCGGAGACATGGGTAGAAGTCAGATCATGAAGGACTGTGCAGAAGAATTTAAGTCTATTCTAGCTATGGTGGGAAACTGCTCAAGGATTTTGAAGCAGGTGAATGTTCTACTAAACATGTGCATGTGTGTACTAAAAAATACATAGCAAAATTTACCACTTGATCTTTAGGTATGTATAGTTCATTGACATTAAGGTAATTCACATTGTTGGGCAGTTATCACCATCATCTGTGAACACACCATATTCATTATCCAAACTGAGACTTCACCCATTAAATCATAATTCTCCCTTCTTCTCTTCTTCTCCACCAGCCTCAATTAACTACCATTTTACTTTGTCTCTGTGAATTTGCCTATTCTAGATATTACATGTAATTAAATCATAAAATACTTGTTCTTTTGTATCTGGACTGTTTGACTTAGTGTAATTTCTTTTTAAATTTTGTTTTTATTTATTTTATGTGTATGAAGGTTTTGTCTATATGCATGTAAGTGTTCCATGTGTATGCAGTGCCCATGTAGGCCAGAAGAGGATGTAAAAACTCCTGGAACGAGTTACTGACAATTGTTAGCTACCATATGGGAACCCAAACCCATCCTGAAAAAGCAGCCAGTGCTGTTAACTTGAGTTATCTCCAGCCCCCGTGTGTATTGCTTTTAAAGTTCACCCATATTGTAGCATAGATCAGATCATGGATGAATAGTATTCCTTTTGTGTGTATACATTTTGTTCATCCAGTCATCTATTATGGATACTTGGATCATTTCATCTTTTGGCTTTTAGGAATAATGCTGCAGAGAGCATTGATGTACAGGTATTTTTAGTTCTTGATTTCAGTTCTTATGTGTACATATTCAGAAGGGATGGGGTGTTTTGTTGTTTTCTTTTGGGACTGAGAATTGGATCTAGGCCTTGCCATGCTAAGCATTCACTGCACCAATGTGTCTACTCTCAGCCCTGACTCCCGAGAAGCTGCTGCACTGCTGTCCCTCGTAGCTGCACCATATTACATTCCCACAGAAGTGCAGAGGTTTGATTTCTCAACACCTTCCCTTTCCCCTCACCTTAAGGATCAAACTCTGTGCCTTGTACATGCTAGACAGATGCTCTACCATGTTGTCTCACTTTCTGATGATAACCATCCTACTAGATGGGAAGTAATATTTTGTAGTGGTTGTAATTTACATTTCCCTAAAGATTGAGTCTTTTTCTTTTGGCAAAATACTCAAATCTCATTTGTATTATTTGTGTGTGTATATGTACATGTGTGCATACTTGTGCACATGTACAAGAGAAGAAGGTGTCCTCCTCTGTCACTTTCTGACTGTCCTTTTGAGGCAGAAACTTGGGCTTGTATTATTTTTAGTAGTAGTAATCATTGTTCTTTCACAGTTTTAAACATCTCAGAAAATTTTAATTATTTTTATTTTTTTATGTGTAAGTTTGTTAGCTTCATGTATGTAAGTGCATCTATGTCATGCAATGTCCACAGAGGTCAGAAGAGGGTTTCAGATCCCAGGGAATTGGAGTTATGGACAGTTGTTAGATGTCATGTGGGTGCTGGGAACTGAGCCTGGGTCCTCTGCAAGAATAGCCAGTGTTCTTAACTGCTGAGCCGTCTCTTTCACAATTTTATAATGTACATTATGCATCTGTTTTTCTCCCCCTCTCTCATTTTTCTTTTCCACCTCTCATAATCCCTCCACCCCTAATATTACTTCCCCCTGTTACTGGTTTTGGTTTGTTTAGTGTTCACACGGTTTAATCAAGGCTGCCTGTGTGATCCTGAGTTTGGAGTAACCATCAGAACCTGGTGATCTCTCCAGTGGGTACATAATTGGATACCATGCATTATGGTCTCTTAGAATCTGACTGTTAGGAGGGCCCAACTTCCATGGACACAGTACCTAGTGTGCACACTGGCTGTGAGTTTGTGGTTGCCATATCCTTGTGCTGCTTTAGAAGATGTTGTTTTGCAGCCCTTATCCCTATCCTCCAGCTATTACATAATTTCTGTTCTCTGAGCCTTATGGGGTGGTGGAACTGTCTTGTCTAGGCCTGAGTCTTTAGCTATGCTTTATTCTCAGCATCTTATGTGGGCTCGGGTCTTTGCAATAACCTCTGTGCCAAGTGTGGGACACCTCCTAAGGAGGCCCCAGAGGATCTCAAATCAATGCTGGCTCCTATCATTCCTTTTCATTTCCCACCAGAATTAGTTGATCAGACTCTACTGCTTTAGAAACCTCACACCTTCGAAGTAAGATTTAGAGAAATCAGGCTGGAACTGGGCTAACAGATTCCCCTCCATGGGCTCTCATGGTGCCAAACGGTGGTATGCAGGCTGTTGTGAACTCTATAAACTGTAGTACCAACCTGCCAGGAAAGAAGTGCCCATTGAGTTAATGGAGGCCTTGACTATTATGGAGGTAGCCAATTGATTCCTAATTAGATTTGGAGTTTGTTCTGTAAGAGGGAATCCATGCTTAATACTGTAAACCTGGTCCAAAACCCATTACTGAAGCGATCTTAGATCCTAGGGGAACTTAAGGTGACTGCTTAGCTGAATTGACAGAGCATCAAATCACCCTCTAAAAGTCATGTTTGTACCCACAGACAGGGCTCACATTTTCCTTGGCTAGGCTGGATGCCAGCAAACCTGCATTATCCTTTCTCTGCCCGCCTTAGAACTAGGGTTACAGGTGTGCACTGGATGCCTAACTTGTTATGTGGGTGCTGAATCTGAACTCTAGTCTTCATGATTGTGCAGAAAGTGCTCTTAACCCCTCAGCCATCTCTCCAGCCCCCTCAAATTTTGTTTTTTAAAAGGTATTTTGACTTCTCTGAGAATGGGTTGAAGTGGGATTGAAGAGGATAGGAAACTGCTTGAGAAACAGCTGTAGGAAGTAGCTGGAGGTGATGGTACTTGGGCTACACTGTTGCTCTTCCTGTCTGTAAAGGACCTTACAGACACTTCATTTTAAGTGTGTCGCCTCTCAGTTCTTTACCCATATAGACTATTTCCTTTTTTGTTCTCTGCAGTTGGGAGCTTTTCTCTGTGAACCCTAAAAGTATTTGAGAAGTTGTCTTAAAATCAAAGTAGTGGTAATGATGAAAGTGATGATAAGTTTAGAAATTGAGATTAAATAGTGTTTTAGGGGGTGGGAGGGATGGCTCAGTGGTAAAGAGAGAATACTGTTCTTTCGGAGGACCCTGGTTTCATTCTAAAGACCCACATTGGGAGGCTCACAACTGCCTGTAAGTCCAGCTTCAGACGGTTTGACACTTTCTGGCCTTCTTTGGCCTCTTCGAGCATCTGCATATGCCCACACACAGTTGCACATATGCATTCACTGACACACACATATACATGATTAAAAGTAAATCTTTTTTTAAGCGTTAGGAGCTGGGGATGTAGCTTGGTGGTGAAGAGCTCTTGGGTAGCATGCGCAAGGTCTGGGTTCCATCTTTAGCCCTGCAAAGAGAGGTACTTTTAGATTGATGACCATTTTGATGGGGGAAGGAGTCTGTAATAAGGTGGTAGCCAGAAGCCATTAGTGCCTCTTTTCTGAGGATGTGGCCTTCCAAGTGCTAGACCAGTATTTGAAACGTTAAAAAAAAACAAAACAAAACGGGGGTGGGGGTGCACTCCTTTGATCACAGCACTTGGGAGGCAGAGGAAGGTGAGGTCAACCTGGTCTAAAAAGTGAGTTCCAGGTCAGCAGGGTTACTGGGAGACCATGTCTCAAAAAGATCCCCAAAGAGGAGGGTATCAAAGTATAAGTTTGTCTGTCATTTGATGCTTTGAACATTATATAGGAAAAGGCTAGTATTTCTTTCTTCCCAATTGCTGAATGTATACAAGTAAATATTACCTTTAAAATATTTTATTTATCATTTTATGGGTTTGAGTATGTTGCTTGCATGTATGTAAGTGCACCTGTGGCATGCAGTGCTCGCAGAGGTCAGAGGACGGTATCGTATTCTCTTGGAACTGGAGTTGCAGATGGTTGTTATCTGCCTCTGGGTGCTGGGAACTGAGCTGGGTCTTTTGCGGGAGCAGCTGGTGTGTTCTTAACTGCTGAGCCATCTCTCCAGCCCCATAAATTACCTTTTGTTATTAAAAATTCAAACTCCTTGTCTGTCCATCTTCCTGAATGATATTATAAGGCAATTAGCAGAGTACAGGAAGAGTGTATTCATATCAGAATCATATCACTAATATGATGCCAATGGAATTGACCTCTGCTTCACCTTCATGCTTGCCTATTAACAATAGGGCCTTGTTCATCCTGGCAGTAATGACTTGGGTTCCAGTAAGTGTCCCTGTTTGCTGCTTCCCCTTTTCTAGGTTCATGCATCAGGATTTCTAAGTCACACCAGGTGAACTGAGTTTTAATTTTAAGTGTATACAACTTACCTGCCTGCAGCTGCTGCTCCTGCTTTACTTATAAAGAGATGGGAGATTTGTATAGTACTCTAACTTTGCTCTACATTGAGGACTAACTAAGCGTTCTTTTAAAAATCTTGATACTGCCAGGCACAGTATCATACACACACTGTAACCCCAGCACTGTGGAGGCTGACACGAGGATGGAGACCAGCCTAGGGTACATATTCCGAACTGTCTCAAAGCAGAAACTGTAAATTCTGATGCCAGCTCAGAGCATAGCTCAGTGACACATTTGTCAGCCATGTGGGAAGGTTTCCCCAAGATAGCATTAAAAAACAAAACTGATGCTTGGCTCCCATCCTCACTCTAATTTAATTGGTGTAGGATGTGATTTGATACTGGGATTATAAAAAGTCTCTCCAGGTGATGTGAATGTGCTGCCTTCCCTGAGAAAAGACCAAAGGCAGACTTGTATCCTTTTATAGATCTTGGTTCCCTCTTCCGGTGTTTGGATTTGCCTGGAGGATTCTCAGTAGTCCTTTCACTTGGGAAAGGGTGTCCCTTCTTCCTGCTAACTTCCATGCTCTTTTGATGTCCTTTTAGAATAATGTGGAGTGGGATCAAGTGCTCACAATTTCTCACGTCTTTGTTATCCCTGAGACAAACTTTTTTCTTTTTATCTTTTTTTATTAGTGTATATTAACTGTACAAAGCAATGGATTTCATTATAACATTTCCATATAACTGTATATGATGTGCTTTGATCATATTCACTCCTTCTGTTACATTTTCTCCCTTTCTTCACTCTGTTCCCTAGGTGACCTGGAACTCTGTATATAGACCAGGCTGGCCTGGAACTGACAGCGAATGTTGGAGTTACAGGTGTGCGCCACCATGCCTGGCCCCTTTTCTTCTTCTATATCCCGAATTGTTTGTTTCTCCTATCCTTCCTTCTTCCCTCCCTCCCTTTTTAAACACTAGATAACACTGTGGGTGGAGAGATGACTTAGCAGTTAAGAGTACTGACTGCTCTGCAGAGGACTGGGTTTGATTTTCAGCACTCACATGGCAGCTAACAACCTTTCATAACTCTAGTTCCGGGGAATCCGGCGTCCTCTTCTGACCTCTGAGGGCATTGAATGACTCAGGTGCACTTATTTTCCCACAGACAACATAATTTTGTTCTTATGGCCAAATAGGACATCTATTATGTATATATACCACTTGACAAACCTCAAACCTATTTCATATTAAATGTTTTGCTTTATTTTTTCTTGTTTTTTTGAGACAGGGTCTCCCTGTAGCCCCAGCTGGCCTGGACTCGGGCTGGTGGGGTTCTCATAAAGATCCGCCTGCCTCTCTGCCTCTGAGTGCTGAGACAGTGCTACCAACCTGACCTTAAATGTTTAACTTCTTATCACTGTGAGAAATCATGTGATAAATATCTCCAAGTTGTAGAGTGTAAATTCCCTATCATAGTTGTTGCTGTCCAAACTCCTGACTTTCTGCTAAGGTATCATTTTTGTTAGGTGGGCATTTCATTCTGTTGAAGACTGAGTACTGAGCAGACAGTCTGTAGAGTCCAGTCTGGGAAGATCTTGCATTTACCAAGGTCTCTTTTCTGATTGATGAGGCAGTCTGACCTCATATTCAGTCTGTTAGAGCCTAGCTTCTTAAACTGTGTGCTTTGATATCTTATGGGAACCTCATAACTTAAGGAACAGGTTGAGACAAATTTGACAATAGTAAAAGGTTTCTGAATGTGCAGAGACTAAAAATTAATTCAAAATCAAATTCACAGGGGATCCAGGGTGTTTTGATAGTGCTTGCCCATTGCTGGATCACGTGACTTCACTGAAACCACGGCTCTGAGTACATATGGTGCTCACTGTGCAAACAGCATGCCTTCATGCTGTCTCAGTCTCAAGACCATTGCTTGTTGTAAATTGCAGTGTTTTTACTGTACATACAACTTTTCTGCTCTTATAGAACATAGTGGCGTAATTATGGAAAACAAAGGCGTTTAATATTTTCCTACTGCCATTCTTCAGCATGTAAGTATCAAATTAGTATATCTTTGGATATGCTTTGAAATCTCCCTCCCTCTCCTTTCTCTCTTTTTGCTGTTGTTTTAACCTTCATCTGCCAAAATGCCTTGCTGGCTATGCTTTTGGTTCTAAGTGATGTCGATTTTCTGGCTTTGTAGTCATGCCAACTTTAGAATTAACCCTATTATGACTGATTTGAGAGAGAGTCCCATTTGTTCTTTCCACTGGGTGCGAGGAGAGGTAGTGTAACCTGTAGGTTATTTTGGAAGACATAGAAGAGCCAGTAAAACTGTGAAATAGCTTAAAAATTTCCTTGGGAATGTATAATCTCCATTTTCACAGTGCAAATAGAATGGAACTATATCTAAAGAAAAACGTTATGTTATGTATATCTGATTTTGCCAATAAAGTAAAATTTAATAAACCAGTATTGATATTAATAACCTAGTGTTGTTTTCTAAGATCTAAAATGATTTATTTTTCAACTAATAAGAAAAATACACAAATAGCAGAGAATTCTAATTTTTATACACATTAGTGGTATAGAAATGCTTGCAGTGATTGGCACAGGATATAGTTCACAAGAACAGATGGGTGTGCAGATGCTGGAGCCCCAGCCTTTAGCAGAGGTATGTCAGGTACTGTAGGATGGCCAGATGGCAGAGAGGGAATTTTCTGAACAGGACAGGTGAATTAGTAGGGCAGAAAACTCCTCCTCTTCCATATCTAGTAGAGAAACTTTATGTTTTCTATACTTTGATACTTTGCATAAGATTAAAAAAACACATATTTTCATTTCTGATTTTAAGGATTTTTTTGAATGCATGTACACATGCTGTATGGTGTATATGTGTGTGAGTGTGCACATGTGCACACAAGTGGAGCTCAGAGAAAGACATTAGATGCCCTGTTCTATCACTCTCTACCTTATTCCCTTAAGACAGTTTCTCATTGGACCTGCAGTTAGGCAGGTAGCTAGCAAATGTGAGTGATCTTTCCGTCTCTGCCTCCATAGCAGCAGGGTTAAAAGGAGGGTGTAACCCCCCAGCTTTTTTTATGTGGGTGCTGAGGCTTTGAACCTAGGTCGTCATGCTTGCACAGCAAGCCCCCTTACTCATTGAGCCATTTCCCCAGCCTCATTATTTTAAAAAAGTCTTTGAAGGAGGCTGGAGAGATGACTTAGGGATTAAAAGCACTGACTGTTCTTCTAGAGCACCTAGGTTCACTTCCCAGCACCCACATGATGGCTAACAACCATCCCTAACCCCAGTTCCAGGGGATCCAGTGCCCTCTTCTGGCTTACCTGGGCATTGCATGACTCAGGTGAACTTCCATACATGTAAACAAAACAGTGATACAAAAAAGGTGGTTGTGATGGTACACACCTTTAATCCCAGCACTGGGAAGGCAGAGGTAGATAGATCTCTGTGAGATCCAGACCAGGCTTGGTCTATATAATGAGTTCCAGGCTAGCTGGGGCTACAGGGAGACCCTGCCTCAAACAACTACATCTTTGAAAGCATCTCTACTAGAAAGCATGACTCTAAGGTAGAACTATGGTATTATAGTGTCCATAATGCCTAACTCAGTAAAGTTAGTGCTCTGCTTGCTTGTTACCTTTTTTGTCAATAAGGCTTGTTTGTTTGTTTGTTTTTAATCTTGCTATATAGCCGAGACTGCACTGAAACTCCCAATATAGCCAAGACTGGCCTGGAACTTGCCATCCTCCTGTCTCTGCCTTCCATGTATTGGGATTACAGTTGTGCACCATGCCTGGTTTGTTAACTACTTTTTTTGTTGTTGTCTTTTTGAAATGGGGTCTCCCTGTAGCCCCAGCTGGCCTGAAACTTGCTTATGTAGACCAGGCTGGCATCAGTCTCACAGAGATCTGCCTGCTTCTGCCTTCTGAGTGCTGGAATTAAAGGCATGTTCTACCATATCTGACTGGCTTGTACTGTATTATGTTCGTCTTTAGTTTTATTCTCAAAGTAGGTTTTGTTTAATTTTATTGTGCCCTAGTAAGTAGATCTAAATCGAGATTTTGTTTATTTTGCAGAAAATTAAATTTTTCTAAGATTATTTTTAGTAATCTGTATAATATTTGTGGGAAATGCACTATAGATTTTTGGGGGGACTACAGTTTTTAGATAGTGTCTCTTCCATATATAACCCTGACTGGCCTGTAACTCACCATGTAAACCAGACTGGCCTTGAACTCACAGAGACCCATCTGCCTTTTCTTCTCAAGTGCTGGAATTAAAGAAAGGTGTGTGCCGCAATGCCTGGTGTGTACTATAGATTTTTACCTCCATTTATGTGTTGTTCCAGATGATGAAATCAAAGAGTTTCCTTCCCTGGGCACTTTGGTGGTTTATATATATTATTTCACTCCAGGTCTTTCCAAATTTCATGATTAGTTAAAAAAATTTTTTTAAGTATAGTGCTGGGCATGTAGCTCATGAGACCCTGGGTTTGATCCCCAGCATTGCAAAAAAAAAAAAAAAAAAAAAGAGAGAGAGAGAAAAAGCTAAAGTATATTAAACTTTTCCTGAAATTATACAAATACATGTCCTCATTTAAAATGAAATGCTTGAAAATGTATAAAAATTTTATAACCTGTTTTAGTATTCATTATATGTAATTTTCATAAGATACAAACTTAGAAATTATAGCTTATTTTTCATTTTAGGTTGGAGGTTTCTTATAGTTAACTCATTCTTTAATGATATCTTCTAGTGACACATTCATATGTTTGCACACTTTTTATTGTGGAAATTCTTATTAGATAGGTAAGCATTTTGATTTTTCTAATGTGTTTTGCTTTCCATCATTTCCAGCTTCTGGCACTCACTTTTTTTGTTGTTGTTTTAGAATAGCTTCTTGGTATTTGAGTTGGTGGCATATATTTGAACAGATAGCTCTCTTATAAATTTTATTATAGCACCTATGAATCTATTATTGGCTTTAGTTATGCATGGTAGGAAATAATTCAAATAGTTTTATGACCATGGTGACATTTTTCATATATTTTCAATGACTTTACATTTATTTCTAGTTTAAATTTTGAAAATATATGTAAATGAAACTGAGAAAAGACCAGAAAGCTTGACTAATGATAGTGAAATTTGTCAAAGAAGATGACATAGTTCCAAATCAGATTCTGGAGTCTCTTCCTCTTTGTTCTGGCACCGAATCAGGTTAAGACTAACCAGCTTTTCCTTAATTTTACAGAGTTAGCATGGTGGAGGCAGGCCCTGCTGCAGAGGAATACACATTAGGGGCTCTTCTCTCCCGAAGTCTCGGCTGTCGGTGTCCACTCTCCAGTCACTGCTGCCCAGTCCAGTCTGCTTGCTTCAGCAGAAATGCTTTTTACAATCTCAAGAAAAAATATGTCACAGAAACTGAGTTTCCTGCTGCTCATATTTGGACTCATTTGGGGACTGATGTTGCTGCATTATACTTTCCAACAGCCGAGACATCAAAGCAGCGTCAAGTTACGGGAGCAAATCCTAGACTTAAGCAAAAGATATGTGAAGGCTCTGGCAGAGGAAAATAAGAACACAGTAGCCATGGAGAATGGAGCCTCTATGGCAGGCTATGGTAAGAACAATGTTTTCCCCTTCAGCCTAGTCCCACTTAGACAAAGTCATGGAAATTAAGCTGAGCATCCTTGTATACGTCTTTATAAAGGAAATTGTTCTTTTTCTTTATTATAAATATTTAAAAATGTAATGAAAAGTAGAAATACAATACTCATAGTTATATCTGGATTTTAGTTATTAATATTTTAGTTATTGATATTTTAATACTTTAATTATTGAAAAGTATTTTTTAATTTAATTTTTAAATTTATTTTTATTTTATGTGTATGAGTGTTATGCCTGATGTATGTCGTACACACATTGCACGACATATGCAATGCCTGCAGAGGACAGAAGAAGGTGTCAGATTCCCTGGAAATGGAGTTAGGGACGGTTGTTAGCTGCCATGTGGGTGCTGGGATTTGAACCCAGGTCTTCTACAAGAACAGCCAGTGTTCTTAATCACTGAGCCATCTCTCCAGCCTGAAAAGTATTTTTTTATTATTTGTTGTTAGTGTTTTTTTTTTTTTTTTTTTTTGAGATAGGATCTTACTGTGTAGCTCTGACTGACCTGAAACTCATTATGTACACCAGGGTGGCCTTGAACTCACAGAGATCTGCCTGCCTCTTGCATCCAGAGTGCTGGATTAAAAGCATACCCTAGTATGCCTGACTGAAAAATATTTCAAGTACATCATAGAAAGTGTGACAATTCACTAAGAGGTTCATATCTTTTAAAAAATATCAAGTGTGTCAAGTATATTGTATGCATGTAACACAGTGTCATTATTATACCTTGTGGGATTTTTTTGATTTTGTTTTGTTTTTGTTCTTCCTGCTGTCACAGCTAGCCTGAAACTCACCATGTAGACCAGACAGGCTTCTTTCCATCTCACAGAGATCCACCTGCCTCTGCCTCTCAAGTGCTGGAATTAAAGGTGCGCATCACCATGCCCAGCTGTTATGTCTAATTTATATTTAAACATTCTTGATTTTTGATTTCTCTATGTAAACTATCAAATGGATAAGATCTATTAAGTCCCAAGAAACAGGATTTACCTATAGCTCCCAAACTGCTTACTGCGCGTCTCCCTCTCATATCTTGTGTTCCTGCTGTTTTAAGTTCCTCGTGGGAGCCATGTTCTCTCTTTCTTTAGGTTGGGGTCTGAGGAGCCAGGCATGGTGGTGCATACCTGTAATCCTAGAACTAAGGGGGCTGAGACAGAGCCATGAGTTTGAGTGACGCCTGCTTTGGCAGTACTGGGGATCAAATCCAGGGCCCTGCATGTGCTGGTCGAACACTGTACCACTAAACTACAGCCCTAGCCTGTTTCTTCCTCCCATCCTCCTTCCGTCCCTCCCTCTACCTTCCACCCCTCTCCCTTTCTTCCTTTCTTCTTTCTTTTGATACAGTATCTCATGTATCAAAGATTGGCCTGAACTCACTATATAGTTGCTGATGACCTTCAACTGGGTAACAGGCATGTGGTTTATGTGGTGCCAAACCTAGTACTTTGTGCATGCTAGGCAAGCATTCTATCTGCTGAGCTATATGCCCAATCCTATATATTTTACTTTGAGGCAGGGGTCTTGCTTTGTAAATTAGGCTGACCTTGACAGTTCTGCCACTTGCTGGGAATACAAGTATATGCCACAGTCATTATTTTTTAGGAGATTTATTTTCTAGTTATGGAGTCTCCTATTTTTTGAGGTGATTTTAAAATTTTTATTTGTCAAAGTGTTTTGATTGCTAGTATGTTTACAGGTGTATGTGTGTATAACAGAGCCACCATGTGGGTGCTGGGAGTTGCATTCAGGTCCTCTGGAAGAACAGCAAGTGCTCTTAATGCCTGAGGCACATCACCAGCTCCTCTCCTGTTTTTCTAAGAGTTTTTAGTGTTATTTAAAAAAATCTCTCTAAGGTTATCAGTTGTAGCTTCTCTAGAGTGCTTATATGTTCTTTCCAAAAATGTCTGGTGATCCTTAGTCTGTTGCCCATATTTGAGAGTAGAACACTTCAAGTTTGATGGGAAGTGTTGTATTGTTGAATGACTAGGGCATTTCCTTAGATACATCCTTAATATTTACAATGGCTTTTGATACCAACTAGCTGGAGTTGATCAAACTTAACAAGTTAAAGGCACAGTTCTCCATGTGAGTGCCTGCCTTCAGATTCTAGCCACTAGTTAGTCTTACATTGCTAGACCCATTCTCACAAGTGACTAAGTGGCTACAAATCTGGAAGTTCCCGTTCCCTTATGTTCATTAATTTGCTAGAACTCATCAGAACTACATTTATTATTACAGTTTTATTACAACAAAAAGTATAAATCATAACCAACCAAAGGCAGACACATGAAACAAGGTCTGGGTGGGTTCCAAATGCATTTTCCATTGTCCTGTCCTTGTGAAGTCAGCCTTCCTAGCACAGCCAAGGCACATTGTTATGCAGTTATTTGCGACCAGGGATGCTCACTCAAACTTCAGTGTGCATTTTTTATTGGGATTTCCGTATGTAGGCATAATTGATGAATCATTGGCTACATAGGCGAACTCAATCTCTAGCCTTCTTTGCTTTGCTGGAGTTCAGATGAGTATCCCCAGCCATTTAATCACATCGTCTTCCTGGCATGCCAGACTCTGGCCTGAGTTAGCTCATTAGTACAAAACATCTAGAGATTCATTCTAAGTAACATTGTTAATAAAAACTTACAGATGTGATCCTGAGGCCCATCTTGACTAACAAATATCCTTATCACTTTGGATAGTCTGTGTTCTGTTTCCCAGGAAGCAGGACAAAGACTTGCCAAATTCTTTATTAACTATACATGATTTCACATTCCAGTTTCAGTTACCTGTGGTCAATCACAGTTCAAAAATATCAAATGGAAAATTCTAGAATAAACAGATTTTTAGTTGCATATCATTCTAGCATGCATGCCATATTGCTCTGTCTGTCTTGGGCTATGAAGCACCCTTTGTCCAGTGTATCTATATTGTATATATTACCTGCCTGTTACTTGTTTAGTAGCCAGTTTGGTTTTCGGATAACTGTTGCATAGCACAGTCTGGTCAAATAATTCTTATTTTATTTAATAATAGCACCAAAGTACAAAGCAGTGGTGCTGGCAATTCGGATTTGCCAAACAAAAGCCACAAAGTGCTTCCTTTAAGTGTTAAGAAAAAATGGTTGCTGAGATTTATAGTAAGTTATCATTAAACTCTTACTATACCTAGTGTTTAAGCTTTACAGTATGTATGTATAGGAGGAAACATAATCTAGGGTTTGGTATTATCCACATTCACTGGGCTTTGGAAAGTATGGTCAGAGGATAAATGGGGATGCTGCATTTTATTTTCAGTAGTATCTTTAATATCTGTGTATTTAGGAGTTCCTTCTTGAGCTGGTTAGATACCCTAGAGAAATACTGTCTGTCTCTTGCTGAGTCCTATAGTTGTTCTGGGATCTGTGTTGAGAAAAATGTAAAAGGAGGAGGGTCTGTCTCAACGCTCACTATGTTACTTCTGTCTATTCTTCCAGCTTTCAGTGTGGTACTCAACCCTCCCACTGCTTTATCCCGTGCAGAAAATGTATCTCAAATCCTTTGCAATTGGGAGAGGTTTGGGGATGATACAAAGAATCAGGAATCAGATTGCTTCCTAGACAAACCCAGTCCTTCTGTTCTCTTTTTTCTTTTTTTTTTTTTTGAGACAGGATCTCACTATGTGGCTCTGGTTGCCCTAAAACTTGTTATGAGGACCAGGCTAGCCTCAAACTCACAGAGATGTGCTGTCTCTTCCTCCTGAGTTCCTGAGTACTGGGATTAAAGGTGTGTGCTATGAAGCTGGGAAAGTCCTTCTTTTTAAAATCCTTTTCTTTTATCTTATTTTCAGTAATACGTGGCCTGAAATTCCTGAGTCCTTTGGGGTAGGATTCTGTGAGGAAAATGGGATTGCTTCTCAGCTTTTCTTTTTATTTAAAGGTCAGCCCTTTCAGGTCTGCTAAGTTGGTTAGCATTCATCAGTTTGCTTTCTGCCTTTTGAATTTTGGGGCTCTTGCCTTATGAATTTAAACTTGAGAAATAAAAAGTGAAAAACAACTTCAGAGTTAGGTGAGGTATACAGAGCCAGCAGCCAGCATGGTTTAAATACCCATGTTTGGTGACCATCCTTACCTGGGATTGTGCTGGATACTGTGTATTTTAAGATTTGTGTGTGTGTGTGTATGTCATGTGTGTGCAGGTGCCCATGTTTACGAATGACATAAAATGGACATAATCTGAACTGGTGATTTTGAATTAACTAATCCCAGCCAAAACCATGTGCTCTTGTGTCTTGTGACATGATGGTTCCTTAGCAACCTCAGTTTGGTACTCCACCCTAAAAGATAATGAATGTGGGTATGCTTGAAAATTAACATATCAAAGTGCTGAAGGTGGTGCCCCATCTCCATTGCACACTGTGAAGACTGGGAAAGATCACGGGTGAAAGGTACTCTAGAAGTAGTCATGAAAAGGCTGGATGGTCTGTTAAGGGTGGAGCCAAACTTGTACTTCCTCAACTGAAGCTGGAGAAACCATTTTGAATAAAATTATGGATGGAGCCTGGTCTGAGGCCCCAGTTCCAGAGGAAGGATCCCGGGGACAGTTCCGTCACACAGTTCCGGAGACAGACGGTTCCGAGAGCTATCTGGGGAACTAGTGTCCTCTTTGGGCCACTCTTAAAAACTAAATTTACTGGGCATGGTGGCACATGCCTTCAATCTCAGCACTCAGGAGGTAAAGGCAGGAGGATCTTTGTGAGTTGTATTTTTTAATTCTCCTCCTTTTGATAATTTTCTTGAAGTGACGAGGACTGGTCTGCATTTGCTTTTTAGGGTTATACCGAGGTGATGAGATGAAAGGGTGGATTAGCTTGAGATGGAGGGACTTGTCACAGAGATGTTGCTTTGCTTCTGTTTAATACAAGGACGCCAATGGAAGCAATGAAGTTAAGAAAATCAAAAGTATTTAAAAGAAAACTCCTTCCACTGGAGCACACTAACACCAAGACGACCTTATGTGCTGTGCTACCAGCTGAGTACCCACCATCCTGCAGATGGCTTTATGGAGAAAGAAACAAATTACCAAAGAGCAGACAGATAGGAACCTAAAAAATGTTTCCAAGATGACTGCTCAGATACGTCCCATTTCATTTCTTCTTGTTACACCACCTCCAGCTTCAAATCCATGTGGAATTTAATAAATTAGGGTCAGAGTGATGCAGTTTCTCAAGAAAAGACTGAATGATATTGATTGTATCATAATTTAGGGACATGGGAAACAATGCAGTATACATTGAATTACAAAGAATTTAATAGACGTTTGTTTGATTTCCACTGTAATAAAACACCTTTATTTTTGTAATTAATAAATACATATTTGTGTTAAGGTTTTGACAGGTCAAAAGAAGAAAGAAAAATCACACTCAAATTTTTTGCTTTTTCAATTATTATTATTATTTGTGTGTGTGGGCACATATTCCATGGTGTGTGTATGAGGTCAGAGGACAACTTTGTGGCAATCGTTCTCTCCTCCTACCTTAATGTGGGATCCAGGGATTGAACTCAGGTCACTAGGCTTGTATAGCAAGTACTTTTACTCCCTGAGCCATCGCATTGACCCTCCAAATCACACTTTTTATATAACACAGACATCACTCCTTTTTTTTGTCTCTCTTTGAGATAGGGTCTCTCTGTAACCCCAGCTGGTCTGGAACTCACTGTTAGATCAGGCTGGCCTCCAGAGATCCACCTGCCTCTGCCTCCTGAATGCTGGGATTAAACCTGTGTGCCACTACACCTGGCAGATACCACTTTTTAAAATTAAAAAAATTTGCATATGTGCACATTTGTGTGGAGGCCAGAGATTGATGTCAGGTGTCTTTGTTGCTCTCAACCTTAAGGTTTTTTTTTTTAATTGAATTTTTGTAATTTTCATACGTATAATTTGATGGTATTTAGACCCCTTCTCATCTGCACCCTCCCCCTTAAGTTTCTTTAATTGTTTTTATTAGTATATATAGATTGTACATAAACATGGACTTCATTGTGACATTTCATACATGTACGTATGGATTTTGATCTCATTCATTACCCTTCTGTTACCTCTCATCCCCTCCCCTCCTGATCCCCTTTCTCTTCCCAGCTGGTTCCCCTTTCTTTCTTGGTGACTCCGTGAGTTTTATTTCCATTGTTTACAGGAGCATGGGCACCTTGCCAGTGGCTACACCACTGATGGAAAGGTTTCTCCCTCCCCGTCAACTCGTTAACTGCATATAAATCCTGGTAACTCCCTCCCGACTTCCTGACAGGATATTGACAGGCCTGGTCTCATGCAGATATTGGGCAGATAATCATAACTGCTCTGAGTTGTCGCATCATGCCTGACTGCTCTACGCTTTTTATGTCCTTTCTTCGGTATTTCCCAAGGAGGTGATGTAGATGCCATTCATTATGGCTGAGCTCAACAGCCACGTATTCTCAGCACTTCACCTTATTTAAAAAAGTTTTAAAATTGTTTATATGTGTGAGAGAGCGTGTGTGGGTTTCTGTACCTGAGTGCAATGTTGGGTTATGAACCACCTGACATGGGTGCTGGGAATTAAACTTAGATCCTTAACTGCTAAGCCATCTTTCTAGCCCCAACTTCACCTTATTTTTTGAGACAGTTTTTTTGTTTTGTTTTGTTTTGTTTTTAACCAAACCTGGAGCTATTTGACTAGACTGGCTGGCTGTCAAGCCCCAGGGATCTTCTTGTTTCCACCTCCCCAACACTGGAATGACAGGTGTGCTCCACCATCCCCAACCTTTTCTTTTTAATGTGAATGTTGGGTGCCGGAGCCTGCCAGCAGAAATCCAACTGCACCCGAAGCAGGAGTGAGGATGAGAAAATGTAGAGACAGAGAGAGAGGAAGAGAAAACAAAGGGACAAAGGGACATCAACCCCTCGAACATAAAGCATGTTTTCCAGCATATTTACAAAAAGCAAACGACTATTACCTTCACCCATTTTACTCCCGAGATTTCTCACCGCACTCCTTTTACGTGAGCTCACTTATACCGCGGTGTCCTTCACTTGACCCCCAGTCTTCAGGTCCCTGGTTCAGGCACCACTTGCCAGAGCCTGCGGGCAGAAATCGAACTGCACCCGAAGCCAAGCGGGGAGTGAGGATGAGAAAATGTAGAGATAGAGGAAGAGAAAACAAAGGGACAAACTCAGGAGGGCTGTCGGTCACACTGAAGCAGCTTGCCTTTATTAAGTCTCCCCTATTTATACTGTGAAATGAGCTAAACAAAACAATGGGTGAAAAGTTCAACACAAACACAATGCTAACACAGGCAAAATAACTTAAGATGTGATTGGCTTCCTTCAAAGATCTTCAGGTGACCTCAGTCTTGGGTGTAGAGTAAACTTCTCCTTAGGTGTAAATCATTTGCATAACGAAAACTCCTGCTTCCAATCAGCACTTCTGTGCACGAGATTGACTTCTGCCTAACCCAAAACTAGGGCATAGTTCAAGGCAGGCAAATGGCTCCCGACAGTTGGGGATTGAACTCAGATCTCATACTTGTGTGGTAAGCACTTTACCAACTGAGCCATCTGTCTCCAGCCTCAAATATAATTACTTTTTATGTTTTGCCTTTTCTTGCTGGTCTATCTGCATAAATGTACTTAAAATTATTTATTTACTTAGTGGTAGTAGGGATCAACCTTAGACAAACGTGTTCTAGAAGGAAAAATTAGGGCCTGTAGATATGACTCAGGTTAAGAGCATTGGCTGCTCTTGCAGAGGACTCAGGTTCAGTTCCCAGCACCCACATGGTAGCTAACAGCCACTTGTAACTCCAGGTCCAGGGGATCTGATGCCCTTTTTTGGCTTCCAAGGGCATTGCACAACATGGGTGCACTTGTATACATGCAGGTAAAACACTTATACACATAAAATAAAAATAAATAAAAAATTAACAGCAAAAATTAACTCCGTATACAGATAAGTGTTTTATTTATTTATTATGCTTTTGGTACTGTTGATGCTGCTCAGGGCTTCAAACATGCTAGATGCACATGTACCACTTAGCCTCAAATAGGTCTTCTTAAAATTGAGCCTTAAAACTTAGAAATGAGCCAGGTGTGGTGGTACACAACTTTAATCCCAGCACTCTGGAGGCAGAGGCAGGCAGATCTCTGTAAGATGGAGGCCAGCCTGGTCCACATAGTGAGTTCCAGGCCAGCTGGGGCCACTGGGAGACCCTGTCTCAAAAAGACCAAAACAAACAAACAAACAAAAAAATCTTAGAAATGATAGATATATTTATATGTTGGCTAATATATACCTCCATTATTTATTGGTCATAATTCTTGGAAAAAAAAAAACCACATTATTTTTAAAGGCTAGGGAGAGGCTCCGTGGATAAAGTGCATGCTGCACAAGTGTGGGGAACTGAGTTCACTTCCAGAACCCACATGAGAAGCTGGATGTGGTGGTACTCAATTGTGGTCCCAGAAAGAGGAGGAACCTGGGAATTCATTGGCCAGCCACTTTAGCCAGATGAGGAGCTCCAGGTTCAGTGAGAGACCCTGTCTCAAAAAATGAGTTGGAGAGCAACAGGGGAAGACACTGGATAATGACCTCTGGCCTCTACATGTGTTATGTGTGGGGTACCCAGTAGCTTGTATATACACACACACACACACACACACACACACACACTTATAAAAATATTATGTTTAGGTATTCAACTATCATAGCCATATAACAGAAAAGTCCCCCCATCTATCACACTTATTATTACACAGATGTAATCATTTATACATTTTTTTAAAAAACGTGTGTAAGTGTGTACTATACCTGCTTAGTTTAAGGTATTCTTTATAAAGTGCTTAGGAAACTCAGTTTAGGGGCTGGAGAGATGCCTCAGTGGTTAAGAGCACTGACTACTTTTATAGAGGACCCAGATTCAATTCTCAGCACCCACATGGTGGCTAACAACTGTCTGTAACTCAAGTTCCATGGGACCTGATGCCTCCTTCTGACCTCCACTGGCATTGCATGACATGGGTGCACTTTGCATGCAGGCAATACACTCATATACATAAAATAAAAAAATATGTTTTAAGAAACTCAGTGTAAATGTATTCCTTACAGAGGGACTACTATTTGAGCCAGAGACTAGAAAAGCAGAACAGAGGAAATCTCGCTAATTAGGAGGTGTCATGGATTTCCATACTTGTTTCTTTTTAAAATTACTATTTGTTGTATGTGTGTGTGTGTGTGTGTGTGTGTGTGTGTGTGTGTATGTGTGTGTGATTATATGAGTCTAGGTTTATGTGTGTCATGGTGCATGTGTGGAGGTCAGAGGAAAAACTTTCAGGAGTCAGTTCTTTCCTTCCAGTGTGGATTTGTAGAATCAAACTCAGGTCATCAGGCTTGTACTGAACAGTTATGTGTGTAGGTTTCAGAATGGTACAAAAGGTTTAGAGAGCTCACAGAGTTCAAAGAGATCTTAGTACAGGCAGAGATACCACACAGTTACTGCAGGTGACTAGATGGGATATGAGGATCTTAGTGGGAGGAGCTGCAGAGTAGCCTGCAGGGGAGGAGCTAGAGAAGAAACCATTTTGGAACTAGGGCCTGGACCATAAGGCTGGACCATCCAGTTAAGGTTCAGGGCTGAGTCTAGATGGGTGGGTGGCAGTTTGTTTGGACATCATCAAGTATTGGGGTAGATCCTGCTGAGCAGGAGCCCTGGGGACTGTTTGGATGTGTGGGATTGCTGGATGGGTCCGTTATTGCAGTGTCCATTGTCTCCCCTTTTATGGGACCAGATGAGGGCATTGCACTCTTCTTTAGTCTGGTGTTTGGTAGGTTAACAGGCCTGTTTTTCTGATCCAGCTTTAATATGCCCATGTTCCCAGTCTGCTTCAGTGTGGTACCTTTTTACTCGCATGGAGAAGTGGAGAAGTTACCAACCTGTGCCTATGGTTTGTCCTGACAGGTGGTGCTGACCACACACACAAACAAGGTACAGAGTCATTCTGCCTCAGCATTTGTGCTAAAATGGAGCCAACTGATGCTTTGAAAATTGGAGTCACCCAGAACCAGACACAGCCTGAAAGTCCCTATTTCATGCTACATGGAGTAACTCAGAGCAGGGTGCAGCCTGATCCCTCCACCTGAACCCTGGCTCCCTCCCTGTCTCTGCATCCCCTTCACTGTGGAGGGCCCTGGTTTCTTGTCTTTGTCTCATTGAAATGCTTACTTAGCTCAGCTCATTGTCCTTTATTTGCCTGGTTTAAGGTCCCCCCACCCCCAGACAGGATCTCCCTGTAACCCCAGCTGGCATGGAACTTCCTCTGTAAACCAGCAGGGCTGGCCTCAATCTCACAGAGATCTGCCTGCCTCTGCCTACTGTGTGCTGGGATTATCATCACCAATAAGGCATTCTTTACACGCTGCTTATGAAACTCAGTGTAAATGTAGCCCTTGCAGAGAGACTACTGTTTTGAACCAAACTTTAAATCTGATCTATACACTAGGAAGTGGGGAGTTTCTTGTGTATTTAGAACTCTGACTACTTTTGGAACTCTGATTGTGATGCTGTTGATTAAAATAATGTCTTTCCCTGTTTGTGGTCTGAGTGTCTTGTCTCTAGTATATTTTCTTTTAGGTGTCCTATAATTATTTTCCTCAAACTATAAAATCACAAATATTAAGTGTTTTATTGACATTTAACATGGTTTATTCCGATTTTTCCCCACAGCTGATCTGAAGAGAACAATTGCTGTGCTTTTAGATGACATTTTGCAACGTTTGGTGAAGCTGGAGAACAAGGTCGACTACATTGTTGTGAATGGCTCAGCAGCCAACACGACTGGTGGTCCTAGTGGGAATTTGGTGCCGGTGACCGCCAACAAAAGGACAGATGCATTGGGCAGCATCAGATAGCAGTACCATCACCCTGTGCAGCTGCGCCCACTGTGGGTTCTGTCCCATCGCAGGAAACCTTTGTGATTGCTGGCTAGGACAAGTAATACTTTACAATAAAAGCTCTATGCGTTTTCAAGGAGTTTGCTGGATTCATGGAACTCTAATTCTGTATATAAATATCACGCATAATTATCAGTCTGCTTTCACGCAAAGCTCCTCAGTGCTGATCCGTATACTTTAAGGGAATCTGGTAACATTGTTGGTATGGTAAGCAGAGAGGTGATCTTGGTATAAATGTTTGTGTTTGAAAGCAAGAAGAAACAAAAACTCTGGAAGACATGAAGTCATTTCTATAAAATATTTATTTAAATCTGTAACATGTTTTCAGATAAATGGACTATATTGTTACTGAACCATTTTGTCCACTGTCCTCGGTAGACACAGCTGTTAGTAGATGTGCGTACTTCTAGGGCTGTATTTTGTTACTCAGATTATGAGCAGAGAAAAGAAGTCTAATGTTGAAAATAATGTTTTGAGATCGACCCAAAGAATGTCTTCATTTGCACTGTCCTTCAAAATAACTGAAGGTTAATTGTATATTTTTTAAAATAGCATTTGTAAGAGTATAATTTTGAAATGGGTAGCAGCCTGATCATTGGGGACAGTTTAATAGCATCAAAAGAGTAATCTCCAATCTCATACTTTAAAATTTTCTTACATATATCCTGAAAAATAATAGATATTTTTATGATGAAATTAAAAATAAAATATTCATGATTTTTCTCATGTATGAATGTTGATTTGAAAGTAAATCCCATTGTCATGCGCCTGTAGCCACAGGTACCCAGGAGGCTGAGCAGAAGCATTGCAAGTTCATGTGGCCGGTGCCTAGGCAACATAGCAGGCACTTTCTTAAAAAAAACAAACAAAAAAACAGGACAAAGAAAAGGTTTAACCCTTTGAGTATTTCTACTATTAGGAAAGTACATTATTTTATATTTTGGTCATTTTTGCTTTGATTGCATTGGTGGGGGAGGAGGAGACTCTTGACGTTAACCAGGTGTATATAATAAATGTGTTTGTGCTGCAGAACATTGCTTGAAAAATGTTAGTGTTACTTGATGTTGTATAAGAGTACCTTGCTTTAGAAAACTTTGGATTAGATATTTCATTTTATATAATGACCACTTAAAAATTAAGAACATTTAAATTATAAATTATGGGGATTGACTATCTTTTTAGGAAAATAGCTACTGTATACAGCACAAGATATCTTAATCTTGGGTAATTCTAGTATAGTATAGAACAAAATGTCTTTATTTAAATATCCTTTATAGCAAATTCAATTGCTATATGGTATCCTATATTTCATAGTATTTATTCTATATAATAACTGCTTAAGTGCAGCCAGCTTCTAGAATTAGACTAAATTGAATTTAGTTTTGGTATTATATTGTTCATTACCATAATATGCTACCACAAACAGTAGCAATGATTATAATATTTTGTTAAAATAAATATAAAAATATATTGTTTCATGAAAGATAGCCTTCCACACTGTGTTCACTGTACTTTTATGTGAAGAAATGACACACCATTGCTAGGTGAAGTTTGAAGTACTTGTTCAGTCTCTCTGAGTAGATGTGAATGTTTCTGGGTTTTGATATTGTTTTCAGGGATGAAATAAAATATATTATTTGTATTCACAATGTACTACATGCTTTTTAAAAAATAGTGGTTATGCATTTAATAAATGGTGATGGATTTGTTTTTTCTTACAGTGCTAGAGATGGAACCCAGGGCCTTGTACATGCTAAGTGACCCTTGACCACTGAGCTTTTTAGCCCTTAATGACAAATGACTGGAAGTAATCTTAATATATTTTGCATTTTATTTAAACTCCAAATAACTCTTACAAAAGATTAAAACAACAGCAAAAACAATAAAACCCCAGGAAGTGGGGATGTGGCTCAGTTGGTAGAGTGCTGGCATGTATGAAACTGTGGCTTCTATCCCCGGTGCCACACAAGCCAGATGTGACAGTACACCTGGTAATCTAAGCACTGGGGAAGTGGAGGCACCAGAATTAGAAATAAGTTCAAGGTCATTCTTAGCTACATAGTGAGTTTGAGGCCATTGTGGGGTACATAAGACCCTGTCTCAAAGAGTAAATAAATGAATGAAACCAAAGCCCTAACTTGTCCAGGCTGCATTTCTCACCTGATTCTTCCTGACCTCATTGCTTGCTGCCATTCTGCCTTCTTTCTGTTCAGTATACTGCTTTTCCTCTCTGAGAGCATCCTAGATGTGGCCTTGCCACAGCAGCTTCACACTTGGTATTCCTCTGCAACATTACTTCTCCCCGAGATATCATTCATATGTGTTAAGTCAAATGTTACTTTGTAAGGGACCTTTGTAAGTGACGTCTTCAACCACCTTCCTAAAATAGCACTCCCCCTGCACTCTGTTTTATTTGTATGTCTGATATGCCTGACATTAAATAGTGTCTTGTTCTCTCTGATGCATCTTAGAAGCAAGGAGTTAATTTGGCTGCCTGGTATAACATGGGCATCTATAACTATCTGGCATTAACAGGTACCTGATAAACTATTTAAAATAGTGGATCCCTAAACCATTCTGTACTTCTTTGGAGTACTGAGGATTGAACCCAACGTCTTGGTGAATGCTAGGTAAACATTCTACCACTGAGATATATTCCAGCCTCTATGTATCGTGGGTATTGAAAGGCCACATGTGTGTGTACCATATTTACCTGTGTGCAGATGCATGCATGTACAAGTGTGCATGTATCAGAGGATGACCTCAGGAGTTATTGCTTAGGCGCCACCCACAGTGCTTTGTTGGTTGTTTTTTATTTTTGTTGTTTGTTTTTGAGACAGTCTCTGATTGGCCTGGAACTTGCCAAGTAGGCTAAACTGGCTGGCTAGTGAGCCCCAGGGTCAGCTTGTCTTCTCTGTAGCACTGGGATTGCAAGTATGTATCACCATGCCCAGCTTTTTAAAGCTGTAGGTTCTGGTGATCAAATTATTACCAACTTATTTTCTCCCCAGTCTCTGATACACATTTTTATACACATTCTTTTTTTGTGAAGTATATTAATTTCCAAGTTACTAAGCATATCCCTTTCATCTTGATTTTATTACATGGCTATATTATATATCTTCTACTCAGTTACTAGGTATTTTGGCTGCAGAAAAAGATTTAGTTCTAGGTATGTCACAAAAGAAGATGTAGGGCTGGAGTAACTGGCACAGCAGTTAAGAGTGTGTATTGCCCTTGAAGGGTACCTGAGTTCAGTCACCTGAACCTGTGTCAGGAGGCTCACAGCTGCCTCTAACTCCAGCTCTAGAGGGATCTGGAACCTCTGGCCTCCTTGGGTACCTACATACATGTGACACACATTTACATAGTCACATACATACACACAAAGAGGACGTAACAGCGTTCTCTTTTGACACCCATTATGTAAGATGCTGTGGGTAAATAATAAAATGTGACTTACACCCTTAAACAGTGGTAAAATATTACTTTTAAAGGAAACTCCAAAATAGGTGACTATCCTCAGATACTGTTTTGTATTGAGAGAGATGACATAGCCTCACTTCTTCCTGAAGCACCAAGTAGATGTAAAACATTGTTAAAACACTGCCAGTGTCTGCAATAATCACTAGCAGTTTTCATCCTTTATGTCTTAAGCTCATATTTTAAACATTCCTGATGTTCATTTCCCTGTAAATAGGGAAGAATGGGCACGGGGCACTTTGGCTCTGTAGTTAGAATCTGTTGAGCTCTCTGGTTCCCTGTGCTGTAAGCAACTCCACTGTCAGTCATACAGCCAGCTGGACTACCCTTAGACCAACAGCCCTTTTGAACACTCCACGAATACCTTGAGAAAGCTACACAGTGATCACATCTTATAGGCATATTATTAGCCAAATTTTATGTTCCCTCTAGCATCTAAAATGATGACATATTGACAGGTATACCTGTTGTTGTTTGAAACTGTACCAGACGTTTTGATATCACAACCTCAGTGAACTTCAGATGACTTTGCAGTCATTTCCACCAAGGTCAGAAGGATAATACTCCCCCTGGTGGTCTAGCAGAGGGACTGCTGTAATTGGTGCAAACACAAACTTTCATTCACATGAGAGGTTTGCTGTGATTGGTGTAAACATGAACCTTCATTTGCATGAGAGATTTGCTGTAATTTGCAAATGCCCCTTCTGTGGCTATATAAGCAATCTATTCAGTTCACTCTGAAAGTCAAATGGTTGACACCTTCCAGTGCTGCCTCCCCTGGTGTAATGATTAATCTTCATTGTCAATGTGAGTGGCTTTAAAAGCACCAAGGTAACACACCTCTCATTGTATCTAAGAGGGTGCTTCCAGAAAAGTTTATTTGAGCAGGAAAGACCCACTCTGAATGTGGGCAACACCAATTCATGGGTTGGTCTGAATAAAGGGGAGGAACCAGCTGAACACCAGTGTTCATATTTCTACTCTCTGACCTTAGACACAGTGTGAGCAGCTGCCTCTTGTTCCAAGCACCATGCCCTCCCTGCCATGGTGGAATGACTTAAAACTGTGAGCCCAAACACACCCTTCTCTCTGAGCTCCTATTCTCAGATATTGTCCCAGCAATAAGAAAAGTAACTGGTTGCAAATTAGGTCCAGTAATTGAATGGTCTTTTCTTGTTGACATTTGGTACTGTGATTTGAGTTGGTAACACAAAGAAGAAAGCATCAGAAATAGCACAGGCAAAGGGGGAGGATGGAACTGGCACTCTTAGCTGTAGAAGCAAAGTGGTAGCTGGTTGACAACCAGAGAAGATGGAGCTGGAAGACTGCAAGAGCAGCAGTGGCAGCCGCAAGGAAGTGGCAGTAGCTGCCTCCGGAATAGCCGAACTGCAACAGCAGCCATAGCAATGAGAGGCAGTCAGACAAATCTAGACAGCAGCCAGGGCGGGCATAAGGGGCATGGTGGAAGTAAATAGCTTGGAGAGCTGAGGCTAAGGTAGGGTAGATGACTGTGAAGAGCCATGGAAGGTGCAGAGAGCTCTAGAGCTGTTAGGGTCAATGAAACCCCCAAGCGCAGCCATGGGTTGTTGAATCCCAACTTCCTAAGCATACACAAGAGCTGTGACATGGAGAGCTAAGTGTCTTGGTTCCGTAGACCTGTTGCCTTGGAGCGTGCTGCCTGCTGCTGCCCCTTGCTGAAGGTGTAGAAAAGCTGTCAACGACCAGCACTAGAAGAGCTGCCTGCCTACCCACAACTTCCAAGTAAGGTGAAAGGGTCTTGGCCAAATTCTTGACTAGAAGGATTTTTCAGATTAAAGAGATGGGGACTGTACTGTGCCGAATCGTACTGGGCTAGAGAGTGTGAAGAGTGTTAATGACCAGACTTGTGCATAATCAGATGGAGTTTGTAATTTTATAGTTTTTCTGTGTGGTTTTGTTTTTATTGGGGATGGGGATGTGGGGATGACTAGAAATGGAAATCAGAGCCTCACAAATGCTAAGTATGTGCAATTTTATAATTTGGGGCATAAATAAATCAATAGTGATGTACACTGAAGGGAGTTAAACTATAGAGATTTGAAAACATTTATTGCCTTTTAAGTTCTGCCAAGAGTGTCAGTATATTTCAAGCATCTATTTAGAATGATTTTAGGACTTCCACTATATTCTTAGTAGGTCAAGTGTCTCTTCACTACTGCTTTTGAATATAGATTGGCAACACCTTTCATTTGAATAAACCACTGTTTTTTGTTTAACTCTTTTTTGGTGCTTAATTTATCCACTTGCCCTTTCTCTACTCTCTCCTGAATTTTCAGGCAGAGAAATGAGCCATGGTTCTAAAGAGTCTTTGGAGAGGGAAGACTGATGTGATATCCGGGAGAAGGGGAAGTAGATATGCTGAACCACTGGTGGGGCATTTACACACGATGGTTGGTTAGATTTAGTTCTAAGAAACAGTCAAGTGATGCTTAATGAATATTTGTATATGTTATGATAAATGGATATTATTTTAAAAGAACCTTATTAACACTTTATTTTTTGTAAAATTGTTATTTTAATATAGAAAATAAACACCATTTTTAATTTGGTTGTTTAAAAATGCTTTAGATTCTCATGTTGAAGTTTGAAAAATTAGGTTTATAATTTCTCTTGCTTTAGCAACATGACCTTGGGGAAAATGTGTGCTTCTAACTCATTGTCTCCAGTTCCAGCTCCGTTAATAGTGTCTGTTGTATGTGACTCTGTTAGGGAGGGGTTTTGTAAACTACACATGAGAGGACTAATACCCTTTAGTTCTTAAGAAGAATCTTAAGTATAGAATTATCAGATTGTTGCTTCAAATTCCTGGCACAAAGCCTTGCAGAAGCATCTCCACTGCTGGGACTGTGGGAATGCGGTACTTTGTACTACTTTTTATGTGGGTGCAAGGGACTGAACTCGGACCTTCATACTCGTACAGCAAGTACTTTACCAATGGAACCGTTTTCTAGCCCCTAGCTTTTGTCAACTGTGAATAAC
Source organism: Eospalax fontanierii (assembly GCA_035773235.1). NCBI lineage: Eukaryota > Metazoa > Chordata > Mammalia > Rodentia > Spalacidae > Eospalax > Eospalax fontanierii. The sequence continues at coordinate 31,713,331 of CM069528.1, read as the reverse complement.
CCTTACTTCTTCTAAATTTCCTAGAGATTAAAACAACATTCTCCCTTTGCAACTGAACAGCTTCACTTCTGTTAGAACAATCACAATTTTCCATAAAGAAGTGACTGATAACTGACTCCCTTGCAATTTTAAGTTTGACTATGGCTATTGTACTTTAAAACCTCAGAGTACATTTTCAAGATTCCTTTAATCTTTGCCCAGATAACAATTCTAATGAGCCTGTATCATGAATTCTCTCACGGTGAGGCCCGGCATTCAGCCTCACCCTACACGCAGGTTGGAACCAACTGAACGGATAAAGAATGTTCTCTAGAGAGATTAGTTGATTCCACGTTACTTATAAGGAATTCATGGCCAGAGAGAGGGAGAGGGAGATTTCCGATGGCGCAGCCTGCATTTTGGTCACAGGTCCCCGCGGAACACTGAAAAAGGCTAGGCAGATGGCTGCACTCAGAGATGTCGCCTTAGGCCCCCACAAAGGCCTCGCGGTCCGACAAAAATTCACAGGCATGGTGGTTCCGGATACAGCCCAAGCACTTTCAAGGGTGTCCGGCCAGCACAGCGAGACCAGGGGAGAAGATATAGCAGGAGGCACAGAAGGGCAGGGCGATGGAGCGGCCCTGAAGGACCTCGCAGGCTGCGGAGGGTGCTTGAAGGGCCCCACACGCCAGGGATCTTCGTGCTCCTCGTAGACCGGGTGACGTTCTCCTTCCGTCCTCCCCCTGGCGGTGGGTGGCCGTGGAGGTGGTCAGCGAAGCCTGGTGGTGTTGATCTGGGCAGGGTCCGGTAGAGAAGTTGGGGCGTGGCCCACCCACCCCAGAGCTCCGAAGGGGCCCCGCCTTGGGCTTCATGTGGCCACCTATAAGGAATTAAGGAGGGCTCAGGTGAGGAGGCTTCCCCAGTTCCAAGCTCAGCACCAAAGTCCCAGACCCGCTGGCGTCCGGTGCGACTCCGCGCCCGCCCAGGGATGGGATACACTGTAAGTAAGGGAAGGGGTTCTCGCATAACCTGGTCCTAGATGTCGGTACCGCGTGCCTGATTGCTGTGCTGGTTGGTCACAGTCGCGGCTTCTGGTCCTGGTGTCAGTGGCCCTTGCCTTACAGGTGCAGGGGAATTGGGAAGAACCTCATCAGTAACAGGCGCGCGTCTCCGTGGTCAGGGGATGTTTTCTTCCCAGGCACGGGGTGCCTGGGTGCCTTGGAACAGTCTGCTTGGCGGTCCATGATGGCCGCCAAGGAATCCTGGAGGGTGGCGAGCGTCCTCTTCCCAGGTGGACAGGCAGTGGCCCTACCAGCCGCCTGGGTGCTCTACTGGTTCGTCAGCGTCCCGGGACTCTTGGACTTGTCTCTCTAGCCCTGTTTCCAAAGGTTGAGAGGGTTTGGGGATTCATCATGATCCTGGGTGAGTAGGGTGGTGGCAGAGGATTCAGGCAATATTTTGCGGGGACCTGATGTCCAGGTACTGAGGAAGAGGCTCCATGGGCACTCTCAGGGTAGGGGTGCGTCGTGGGTCTCGGTGGTCAGCCAGTGGCCTATATGGCATCAGGGCCAGTCAGGACCGGGGCTTTGGACTAAATCTGTGGGTGGGGTTCCGGCTGCCATAGGTGGTTTGGCATATGTCTGAGGGGATGTCTTGATGGTGTCAGCAAAGGAACCTGTACTTAATGTGTGCAGTTGGCGAATGTGCCTGAGATCCAATGAAGCACCTTCTATTTCACAGGCTCTTGAAATTCAGATGCACCCAGACCAGTTGTGGGTGAGGAGTAATTTGTCAGCCTGCCCTCTAGAGCACATTCAGCCTGTCTTAAAGGGCCAGGCCCTTTCAATATGAGGACAGAAGCCTGAGTGAACAGCCGAGTGTCAAGGTCTTCAGGAATCCGTGTGAGTATGGCACTCTCCCGTCTTATGGGTTGTGTGCACTGCTGTGAAGATGGCAACTGTCCCAGAATCTTTCAACTGTTGTCAGCCCTGGCCCCCTGCTTTCTGCCCCTGGGTTGGCGGGGGGAATTATCCAGTGTCTACTGGGATTGAAAGATACTGTGTCAGAGGCCATCTAAATGGCAGTGCACATAACCCATCAAGACCATGAAGTGTCATAATCACTCTGATCCCAGAAGAGCCTGCCACTTGGCCCATTGCCAAGTGGGCAGGCTCCCTCGGAGAAGTTGGGGTGTGGCCTACCCTCCCAGGAGCTCCGATGGGGCCCCGCCTTCAGCTTCATGTGGCCACCTGCAAGGAATCCAGGAGGGCTCAGGTCAGGAGGCCTGCGGGGATCCAAGCTCAGTACCTGAGAGCCCACTGCCCCTAGTGACTGGCCAAGTGGCAGGCTTTTGTGGGATCAGAGTGATTATGACACTTCATGGTCTTGGTGGGTTATGTGCACTGCCATTCAGATGGCCTCTGACATGGTATCTTTCAATCCCAGTAGACACTGGATAATTCCCCCCGCCCCGCCCCCAACCCAGGGGCAGAAAGCAGGGGGCCAGGGCTGACAACAGTTGAAAGATTCTGGGTCAACTGCCATCTTCACAGCAGTGCACACAACCCATGAGACTCGAGAGTACCATACTCACATGGATTCCTGAAGACCCTGACACTTGGCTGTTCATTCAGGCTTTCGTCCCCATATTGAAAGGACCAATTCCTTTAAGACCTGCTGATGTGGTTGGGGAGGACAGGCTGACCCATTCCTGGTCAGTCACAATTAGCCTTGTTCCATGTGAATTTCAAGAGCGTATGGTCTGCATGCTGGCCTTCATTGGAGCCCAGGCCCAGTGGACACCTGCAAGGGATCAAGCACAGAATCCTTTGCGGACCCCAATTTGACAACCCCAGATCCAGCACCCAAATCATCTGTGAGTGCTAGAGCCGGGCCCACACTTTCAAGACCAAATCCCTGGGGAAGGTGTGCCCTGTGGGGACCTCAATGGCAGTGAAGGCTGCTAGGCGGGGCCCACACACCCTGGCTCTTCTAGCTCTAGGTAGGCTGTCCGACTTTCTCCTGTGACCCACCACAGCAAGACCCTGGTGCAAAGCTGGCTGCTGGAGCTCTGTCTTTGTCTGTGATGGAGAAGTTCAGGGTGTAGCCCTCCCAACCTAGAGATTCAGTAGGGCTTGGGCATTGGGGTCTTGAGGGCACTGGTGGGTAATGCCCAAAGTCATACGTCTTCGTCATCCTTGAGATCGCCTCCAAGAAGCCAGAACTCTCTTGCCAGGTGATGCATTCTGGGTTTCATGCTGCTCTCGGTCAGGGTGTCCTTCACTCTGTCCTTGATATCATGACACCCGCGCCAGGACTGTGGTGTTCAAGCAGAGATGCCGCCTGGAGCCCAGACCCAGGGGCCCAGAGTAGATGATAGCTTGACAGATACATGCATAGATAGATGTACAGATATACAGATGGACTGTACTTAAAGACTATAAATTACATGGTTCTTCCTAGTTGGTCCAGTCCCCTAAGTTTCATGGACTCATGTGGGCAATGTCCTTTCACTGTCCTCTTTTCATCCAGATTTCCTCCTGGATGAATTAGTAAACACATGAAGGACTGACCATCCTGTCACCTCTGTGTTCCGCCTATGGCCGTGACCAATGGGAGATTATGGGTGTGTTGGGGTAGGTCCAGGAGCACCAAGGTGAACTCAGTCTTATTCTGTCTCAAAGAAGCTGTGTGTTTTATGCAAATCTTTAATCCCAGCACTCTGGAGGCAGAGGCCGGTGGAGCTTGCTGAGATCTAGACCAGCCTTGTCTGTATAACCTGTTCCAAGATGGTAGAGCTACTGGGAGATGTTGTCTCAAAAGAACAACACAAAACCAAAAAAAAACCTCACTAAAATCAACAAAAACCTGCAAAACAGCCAGAAGAACAATATACAAAGAAAAAATAGGTGGAGAATACAGGATGATAATTAACATTTGTCTCTGGGCTTGAAGTGTACACGCAGAAACACACACACACACACACATACACATACATACAGAGGGAGGTTTGCTCCCACATACATGACTGTTTCAACACAGAAACACACATGCCACATCTCAAGTTAAAATATAGTCTCCATATAAGTGTAAAACAAGGAGAGGGAGAAAGTTGGAGTGTTGTTTCCTGTTACAATCACCTCGTTGTCCTAGCTGGGTAGAGCCCATAAGGAAAAAGAAAATGAATTCTGCTGCACAGAAGTTAGAGTCCCATGGAAGCCCAGATACCAGAACCATAAACATTCCTACCTACCCTGGACAGCCTCCATGACAGAAAGCCACCACAGGTGAGATTAAAGAAGAGAACTTCATGATGGACATGGTGGTGCCCTCCCTTAATCCCAGCAATCTGGAGGCAGAGGGAGGCAGGCTTATCTCTGTGACACTTAGGCCAGCCTGATCAAGTTACAGTCCAGCTGGGGCTACAGAGTGAAACCAAACCAAACAAAAAGAAACAAAACAGAAAGAACAGAGATCTCCATCCTCCAAATGTCAGGAAGCTGGAGTCCTATACCAGGTGCACAATCTGTTCCTATTCCCCCTGTTCGTATAAGGCACCTGTCCCATGAAATCAGGGACACCTCAGGGCTTGATTGGGCCTCAGTCATGCTCTCAAGTACCTACCTCCAAGCACAGCAAATGATGGTCAAACAGACCTTCACACCAAGAATTTGGGGTACAGTCCACAACATAGCCTGCCTCTTCTTCTGAATCCCTCCCACCACAGTAGACATTGATGCTCTCTGACCTAAACCATCTCCATTACATTGACAATGACCCTTTGTGAGATCACTGAGCCCTGACCTCACTTCAGAACACATTCCTTTTTGGGTATCCAGGCATTCAAGCTTGCTTGGCACATCCTTGCTTCCAGCTGTCCCATGCACATGTGAGCTCAGATACACACTTTGCCGGGGGTTGGGGGTAGCTGTAGGTGTGTCTCAATGCTGCTTCCCTAGGAACCACTCCATATCCAATCCTCCGTCCCCTACAGATACCTTCAGCCCTAGCAGTGAGAGAGCATGTAGAGATGCTGCTTCTGGGATCTGGGTGCAAAAGCAGCTGATATCCTTGTCCTCTAGACTATGTCTTCATCATCACTGAACTGCAAGCTTCATTAGGAATATGGCTCCAAGATAGTGCAGCTGTCTAACATATCAGAGTACTGTGATGTTTTCAAGGAGATTCCATCAAGTTAAGTTCACGTACACACCCCTGAGAGCGTCTGGTCTTCTGTGTCATCTGCAGCCCCTCCTTGAAAATGACTAAATGAAAGAGGAAAGCATGCCAGCTCTGACCCACAGTGTGCCGAGCTCATAGATCCCAAGCAGTGGACGGTCATGCCTGATGTTAGGTGCTTTCATCAGCATTAGCCTCAGACTAATGTGTCCAGACTCAGTGTCAGGGAAAACTAAGGTAGAGCATGATAGAGACACCTAAGTGCACGGCCTTTCCAAGCACGCCTTCACATGTGTGTGCATCTGCACTTACCAGCACGCACACACATATCCCACAAAGAGTAACATACAAAACTATAATTCAGGACAGATAGGGAGATAGGGCCAGATATGTGTTCCTTGTTACACTGATCACTATGGCTGTTCTGAGGAGTGGCCATTAGCACCAATAAAGAATGATGCTTCCAAGAACTGAAATCCCCATGGATGTTCACACACAAGAACCCAAAGAGACTTTTACAACCTTACCTGGCCATGACAGAATGTCATTGAAAGATAGGGTAAGAGCTGGGCTTCATCCTGTTTTCAGGCTGGAGTCCTACAGCAGGTACCGGCCCGGAATCTTCCTCTGAGGTTATCCTCCTGGCATGTGGCGGTATCTTCTCCTTGGTGCCTGTCTGGCCAGGTCCTGTATAGGCATCATTTTGGTCTCTGCCTTTTCTACTTCTTCTCACTGGTCCTGTAAGATCAGAGAAACCCCAGGGACAAATTTTGCCTCAGTCACCCCCTTCAAGGAACACTTCATGCTCCAGATCTATCAGGCCTTCAGTCCAACAGGTTTGGGTACAATCTAACCCACAACACAGCCCTACCTGCCAGCTCTTGCTTCTGAATGCCTGTGCACTGCAGCAGATGTTCTGTTGTAACTACGGAAACCATGACGACGACCCCTTTGAGAGGTCACAGAGGACTGACATCACTTAATCTGGGCACCTCAGTGTGTGTATAGGCTCTCATTTAAGTACCTCCAGGCCTGGGACATTTTTATTCATGGCCAACCCATGCATGTGTGCCAGCAGGGGAACTGTGGGGGACAAATTATGTGTTTGATTCAGAGGCACTTTCCTGGGCAGGTGTGCCTTTGGTCCTTGCCATTCTCACCTCTTATTACACCTGCTCTGTAAGATCAGGGACACCACAAGGACCACACTCTACCTCAGTCCACCTTTTCAAGGCCCCTGTCTCTCTACATGCACAGCAATGATGATTGATCACGATATCAGAAAAATGGGGGGTAAGATTCAACCCAGGACACAATCCAAACCTCCCTGCCCATCTGCTCCTGCTCTGACTTTCAGCCCAGCACAGAATACACTTGATGCTCTCAGACAATGGCCACACCCATAACCTTGGCAGTGACCTATTATATGAGGTCACAGAGGCCTGGCTTCACTTCAATCTGAGCATGTCAAGGGCATTCATTACTTCCTGACCTGGTGCAGATTTGCTCCCACATGACCCATTCACATGACCTCAGAGGCAGCTTTGGGAGTAGAAAAAGATTTGAGTCAGTCACTTCCCTGCTTTATATCCAGCTCCTGTGAGCCTTGCTTCCTCTGTAGACACCTTCCCTCCTCAGAGCAGGAGGGTGAGTGGTGATAAGCAATGCACCAGCATTTCAGCCGATCCCTTCCCCCAGCATGCTTACCTAGTCATTAAAACTTCCTGGTGTCCTCTACTGCCCCTGAGGCTGGGAACAGAGTGCTTGAAAACTTACCACCACTGAATTTCAAGCTTAAGTTTGATAATAGCTCGATGGCAAAGCAGTTGCATAGCATACTACAGTCCTTGATTTGAGCTCCAATGACCCCAGCTTAGATTATAGATAATAACCCACATATAGATAGATATTTACATAGAGAAGAGAGACAGGTCAGAGACAGAGGAAGTATAGACAGAATCAGATGGATGGCTGGATGGCTGGATGAATAGATGGACAGATGAGTGGATTGAAGGAGAGAAGACAGACAGGCCACAGGATGCTAACACTGCAGGACAGCAGACAGGCAGCGTACACTGCATGTTCTAAACCCTGGATGCAGGGGCTGGAGAGGTGATCAGTTAAGAACACTGGCTGCTCTTGCAGAGGACTTGGCTTTGATTCCCAGCAGCCACATACATGGCATCTAAAAGAGTTCTCATTCAAGTTCGAGGGTATCGGCTGCGCTCTTCAGACCTCGGGGCATTGCATGAAATGGGTTCATTTACATACGTGTCGGTGATACATTCCTCCACCTAAAATCAAAACAATAATAAATGTTTAAAGCTCTGAGTCAGCAGTGGCAGAGCATCAGTGCTTCATAAGACAGAGCTATGTCTGATTTCTTCACTGCTTCTGAGCATTCAAATCGATGAATAACGTAGCATTGTTATGTGGTCTCTATTGTTAGGAGTGTGATCCCGTTGTAAAAGCTCTATTATATCTCTACCTCACAAGGAATTGCTGAGTGACCGGCCGCTTGCTCTGATGCCGACCCAGCTGTGCTGCATTTCAAATGCAGGAAACCCTGTGCTGGAGAGCTTTAGTCGTCAACTTGACACACCTGGCTACATAGAGGGGTCTCATTTGGGAATTTCCTTCCATTGGGTTGGTGGAGGCAGGTTGAGCACAGGCTGGGGAAGCAACCCAGAAAGTAGCATTCCTCCACATTATGTGTGCTTCAGCCCCTGCCTCTAGGTTCTTGCCCTGAGTTTCCACCTTGGGCTCCCTAAGTGATGAACTATGACTGGGGAGATGTAAGCCAAATACATCCTTTCCTCCCCAAGTTGGCATTGGTCAGAGTACTATGCGACAGCCATAGAGAAGCTAACCAATACAGGAATTGGTACCGGAGTGTGGACTCTTGGCTGTAAAAAAATGTGACTATGTGACATTTTGGAAGCACGTGAAAGACTCTGGAAGTTTGGACTAGGAGAGCAGTTGACTGCTGTAAGCAGAGCTTAATAGGCCGTTCTAGTAGCAGCCTGGAAGAAAGTAGTGCCAGGATCTATGTAGCTCCAGAGGGAAATATGAACTTAAGCAACAACTGGGATATTTTGACAGAGTCTCACTTGAGTCTGCCCACAGCCAAAAAGCTTACCTGAGGTGAGAGTGAGAAAAAAATGGACTAATTTCTTCGGCGGAGGATATTTCAAGATACCCTAAGTGTGAGATGGTGGTGCAGCTGTTAATGGTATTATACTTCAGATATAGAGTGAAAAGAGCAAATGGGGCAGAAAGAAATGCAGAGTATAGATTCCAAAAGATCAGTAGGAGGATTCATGTTGGGGCCTAGACCTGTGTTGAAGGAGAGGAGCACTTTGATGAGACTGAAGTGATTAAGGAGAGGTCTAGAGATCTGCATTTGAACAATGGAGAGAAATGCTCCACGGTAAGACCACACCCCTCTAAGCCTCCAACTTGGGAAAAGAAAGGCTGAAGGGGTTTGCTAGTAAAGAAAATCTAAGGCTGTGGATGAAGCAGGCTGGGTTCCATCCTAAGCTTTCAGTCTACTTGGTCGTGTGGTTCACCTAGTACTGGCTCTAGACACAGGAAAGCAAGAGCGAAGGGCTCATCACTTCTTCCTCTGGGGTTTCAGAAAGCTGTCGAGGCCAGGCAGCAGGCAGCCGGGGCCTCTCTACATGAAGAAGGCCACCATGAACCACTGTGTGAGGCTGCAAAGGTGAAGCCTGGTCAGCAGTGGAGACCCCAAGAAGACATTCAGGGTGCCAGAGCTGTGAGACGTCTGTCAGGAGAGTGGAGTGCATACTGGAGTGGAACCAGCCCAAGAGAGAGTACATGTTGCCCAGCAAAGCTGTAGGGGCTGAGCCTTCTGAGCCCTTGAGAAGTCCAAGAAGTCAGGAGCGGAGTTACTGGACTGAGTGTTTGCCCTGCTAGTCGGCAGTCTTGTTTTGGCTCAGTATTTCTCACTCTCTCCCCATTCCTCCGTTTTGGAATGGAACTGTGGATTCAGTTCGGTTGAATGTTAGAAGAATGTAACTTGTCTTTTAATCTTACAGGGGATTACAGTAAAGAGACTGATGGCCTTGAGTCTCACAAGAGATATGGACTCTGGACTTTTGAACAGTACTGAGACTGGTGAGGACTATGGGGACTTTGCCACTTGGATTAAACGCATTTTGTGTTTTTCTATGAGCCTATGGGGGCCAGGGAGTGGAAATGGCACTGTTTAGGGAAGCCCGTCACTGGGGAGGGCTGAGAGAGTTCTTAGGCCCTGCTGGATCTCTGGTAGTTCTGGTTCCTGTGTCTGCTTGAAGATGTGAGCCTCTGCTTTCTGCTCCACCTTCTCCAGCCTCCTCCTGCCACCATGTCTCCCCGTTATGAAGGACTCAGATTCCCCTGGATCTGAAACTCCGATAAACTCTTCCATTTATAAGTGCCATTGATCACATTGTTTTATCACAGCAACAGAAAAGTAACTATGACAGCCTCCTACTCTCGATAAATGCATAGATGTAATTATTTTTCAAAGTTGTGTTAACTATTTTTCTCATTGTTCTGGCAGAATACCTCACAGAGCAACTTAGGGGAGAGGGGTTTATTTTGGCTCAACTTGTCATAGGAATGCTCTATTGAGAAAGGAAAGGCATGGCAATCGGCGTTCCTCTGTCCCTAGTGGTGACAGCTTAAGGCTGCCTCTTCCCTTGTTGCTGGATTTTGAAGCAGAGAGCAGGAATGGAACCCACCCCAAGTGACCCACCTCCACCAGCCAGGCTTGAGACTCTCCCCAAACAGAACTTCCCGATACAGCAGATCCCTGTACTTGCGGCTTCATGCCTGAAGCTCTTTTTCATTGCACCGATACCTGGGACTCCAAAACCCTTCCCTCTCTTTGCTTCTGCCAGCACAAAGAATCGCCTCACATCTGACATTCAGTTGTCTCTATTTACCTTAAGTTAGTCACCTGCATCAATCAACGTGCACATATCGATGCATCATTATTAGTCAGGGTTCATATTTTATTTCAGTCGCCTTAGTTTTTACGTCATGTTCTTTCCCTTCTCAGCATCCCGTCTTGGGTCCTAGGTGACATTTAACTGATGTGTCTCTTTAGGTGGCTCATGGCAGTGACAGTTTTCACCCTTTGTTTCTGAGGACTGTGGTATGTTTTTGTTTCTTTCTATGTTTTATTTTTTTGAGCCACAGTCTCCCTGTAGCTCCAGCTGGCCTGGAACTTGCTATGTAGGCCATACCCGCCCCCCCTTGACTGAGGACTTCCTGCCTCTGCCTTCCCAAGTATGGGGTTCAATACGAGCACTATAATCCCCACCTGTCAGTTTTCAGAGGCAATGATGAGGTATACAATGCCCTTCTACCAGGATTTTTCTTATGTTTTAGTCATCAGGCTGGGGTTCTATATTTTGGGGAAGAAGATTACAGGCAGAATGGACTATCTCCCAGATTATTATATCATTATTACAAACCCATACTACAATTCTAATGCAAACCACTTGGATTTAGCCCAGATACCACATTAAGAGCACAGTCCCTCACAAGACTGCCTACACTTTAGTTCCCATAAGCCTGTGAGTTTGGGTCCCCAGGCCACCTATACTTTTCACCAATTGGCTGTAAATTCAAGGATTTCTATGAGCCTGTAGGAATAAGCCATTGTATCACCTTGAGAAAACAGCAAACAACTGCAGCTTTGATTATATATTGTTATGGCTTCTGTCTTCATTGTCTTCCAAAGGCCACGTGTTAAAAGTCTGATTGCTATTGGGAAGCTGTGGTGCTGTCAGACAGTAGTGGTACCCTTAAAGGGGGAAGTCCAGCAGTTAGAAGTTAGTCACTGAAGCATGCCGCTGAGGGAAACTTGGGGGTCTAGTTACTTTTACTCTCTTACTTTTGCTTCCTGCTCTCATGAGGTGAGCAGCTCTGCTCCACTGTGTGAACCCCACCAGGATCCTCTGCCTCACCATGCCCCACAATGGAGCCAAATGACCATGGATGGAAACCTTGACACTGTCAACCAAAATCAGATGGCTCAGTGGGTAAAGGCACCTGCTGCCAAGCCTAACTACCCAAGTTCAATCAGTGGGTCTCCAGGGAAAAGAACTGCCTCTTTCCATTTGTCCTCTGACTTCCACACATATGCACACAAAATAAATAAAAATGTAATAACATTATTGGAATGGATACATAAGACATAAAAATTATACATATTATTGTAAAACAAATTGTATAATGTTTACATCTGTCTCCTGAAATCTTTATGGCTAAAACCTTGAAAGTCTTCTTACTTTCTGAGGTATGACTGACCTAAATATTCTCTATAGTTACCTGACCTTGCACACCAGAACTTTAAAAAATAAATTTAGTTTTTAAAAATTTGATGGGTATGAGTACTTTGCTTAGATGTAGTACACCTGTTCGTGCAATGCCCACCGAGGCCAGCAGAGGGCACTGAATCCCTTAGAATTAGAGTTATGGACAACGGTTAGCTGCTACATGAGTTCTGGAAATCAAACCCAGGCAGATTCTCTGCAAGAGTAGTCATTAACTGCTGAGGCATCTCTTCACTCCTTGGATCAGGGTGACCCCTCCTAAAGGTGGGCAGCACCTGCTGGTGGCAGCCCAGATAAACAGAGATGGAAGAAGGAGACTTTGCTTTTGCCTGCTTGCCTCCACTCTCTCTGGCAAATTCATCTATTCTGTTGCTTCTGTTTCCCTTTGATGATATCAGAACCCAGCTTCTTTGGCTTCCAACATTGATTGAAGACTTGCAGCTCTCCAGGAATCCTCTAGGTCTTCAGATCCAGCTTGGTAGTGCTGAGGCACACAGCCTCATGGGTTGAGCCCCTCCAGGGTGAAACAGCCATTGTCGGACTACCCAGAATTTACTGTGGAAGCAGTACAGTAAGCCACCTGAAATACCCATGTATTCTGTTTTGTTCTGTTTGTCTAGAGAACTCTGACTGGTGCAATGGCCAAAGATGACCTTGAACTCCTGATCCTCCTGTCTCCAACCCCCGAGTGCTGGTGTTGCAGGCCTGGGCCACAATTTCTAGCTTCCTAACCTATTTTTTATTAGCATATCTTCATTGCACAAGATAAGAGGTTTCACTGTGACTGTCTCATGCATATTGAGGCACACCCAGTGATTGGACATTTCCATTCCATTTATTTATTATTCCCTTCCTTTCATATTGGTTTTCATCACATAGTCTCTCTTGACCCTCAACTTGATATTCCTCAGCATTCAATAGTGTCTATGAATCAGAGCTATATCAACCTGTTATTTGGCATTCTAAGATCCATCAAAATTACCTTTTCTTTTGTAGTTTCTAGGTCTGATGACCAATGTGATTTTCAGTTAGCCATACGAGACCACAAACAATAAGCACATGGTCCATTTCTGTTGTACTGTTTCTCCACTGTCATTACTTATGAAACATGAAAGCCCACATCAGACCTTTGAGAAAACAGCAGATCTGCACTTAGGAAAGCATTTGAGAAAGATGCAATCCTTTCAAAATGATGTCAGCCTGTGTTTTATCAGCAAATATTGTTGGATATGTTATAATGGTCAGTTACATTTATGAGAAATCTCAAATCCATTAATACATTGCCAACATATTCTCATACAAAAGAGAACCTTCATTAAATATAATAGCAACATTTTATATGATTGGAAATTTGCAAAAAAGAAAGATTAAAGATGGTAGTGATATTACAATGAAGTCCTCTTTTGAGTTTCATTAGTTGACAGAAACGTAAGGTATCCAAGAGGCAGTTTGTGTTTTTAACAGATTAAAATATCAGCTAGTAAACTACATAGAACCATGAAGGCTCATATGAGCATTTTATTATGCAGAACCATTTCTTTGAGAATATGTACTATGGCTGGACTGGAACTCACTACGTAGACCAGGCTGGTCTCAAATTCATAGAGATTGGCCTGCCTCTAAGAGATCCTCATGAGTGCTGGAATAGTGTGCAAACCCTTTTTTGGTTTGAGAATTAGCAAAAACATGAAATGCAGAACATTGGACCAATTAGTGTGGATAGCAGTAGTGCTTGGACTGTTGAGTTTTGGTTTGTACCGTGGACTTCAATATTAAAACATTTATTTCATATTATAATAGGATTGGGAGTAAGTTCATTAACTTCTATCATGGCGATCAGGAACATTCTGTTTTCAAGGTGTATTTTAGTTAAGTTACAGAAGAAGATACTGTGGAAATGCACCCATGCAATGCCTGTAATTCTATCACTTCACATAGCACTGGAAAGCAGAGGACAAACATAAACTTCATTTATGTGTGAGGCAGGTGTGTGCTGAAGGGGATTGAACCCAGGGTCTCAGTCATGCTTGGCATGTACACTGCTACTCTACACATTCCCAGCCCTAAATTTCATACTTTCTGAGTAAATGATACATTCAGTCTGTAAATATGAATCTCAATAGTTTTCCTTCCCTTTTGTTCATTCTTCATAGTTGTCAATCCATTCAGATACAAGATCAATAATCATCACCACAGTTTACACTTATTGGCTATGGGTATTGTGTAATACACATTCTTAACATCCTATCTTAATGTCAATCCCATCATAACTCACAGCTACTATTGATTTTATTGAAAAATGTGAACTGTAGATATATTGTGTGAAACCTTCACCGTTTCCTTTGGATTACTGCACTAGCTTCATGTTTTCTTCCTTCTGATCTTGCCTTCTTCAACTCAGACACAATGGTTAACTTTTTTATTCATGTATATTCATTGTACAAAATGATTCACTGAAGAAAATTTGTTCAAGTAAATCACAAACTTTGATCAGAATCACTTATATAACACGTTCATGTGCCATGACCTCTCTCCTGCTAGTCCTGTTCACTTCTTTAATGATCAAACAGTGTAAGAGGAAGAAAGCTGAATGAAGAAAATAAGGATGTACTTACTATAGGGAGAGAAGAAGCAAGGAGCTAAAGGCTTTTTCAGAGCTTGCTAAATGGAATTTACGTTGATGGTAATATTTAATCCACACAATAATTATTTGAGGTTATGATACCTGTAAAAGAAGGCATGAAATTAAGAATCACATTAAAGTAAACTCAGTTGAATCTTTTATATGGAACATTATCTACAAATAAAAAGCAAATTAAATAAAACGAAATTTTCCTAGAAAGTCTTCTGAAGATCATTCAAGTTAAACCATTGCCATACCTCAAGTGATCATTTATGAGTTCTGGCTTCTGGGAAAGCATTACAGCTATTTCCCTCAACCCCATTTCTTGCATTGTCTTCTGCCTTGAATATAGGAATCAGTATTTATTATAATACACACATTTCCTTACTTCTGTTAATGTGAGAAAGAGCCCCAGAAAATTAACTGGGATAGAGTAAAGAATCTGCAATGTATTTCTTGAGAAAACCCACCTTTCCAGTTTCTCTAGTCAATCACTTGCCTCCTAGGGAGGCAGGTTCACCTTAAGCTGTGCTAAACAGATGGGCAGGAATGCCTAGTGTGCTAATGAGATAGTGAATTTTTCCTGCCTGCAATCCCACCTCCCTGTACTGTGCTTTCTAATTCTTGGCCCAGAAAGTGCAGTCAGTGGCCCAGTTACATAGATTTGGCTGATTTGGAACATCTGCATCTGAGTGGTCCTTTCCAGGGCCTTATGGCCTTAATACTTCTGCCAGGGTAAATTCCAGTCCCTCCCTCCTTCTCTCTAGCTGTTTTCACTCTATTCCCCTTACAGGCAATTGAGTCCAGTGTCTCATAAATGCTATGCAAACGCTTTACCACCAGTCCAGCCATTAAGTTCCTTGGAAAGAAAACTACCTTCTTTTGTCCTAATTTTTGACTTAGCTAAGGGTTTTTTAATCTAGTAAGGCATCTCGACCTTCCTTTTGAAAACTGTCAGCAATACGAGCACAGGAGCAGTGACTAGCTTGGTGCAGACTATCACTGTAGATCATGCGGGGAAGGGGAGAGGTACAATTCTTAACAGTGGCAGTGTTCAAGTGATATGTACAGTACTATGTAGGATAAAAAATGATTTCATTTTCATGTTCCAGCCTTTCCAGAATCTGTGAAGTTGGGTCAAGTTTTTAAAAATTTTCTAAGTCTCAGATTTGTTATTAATAAAATGAGGAGGAATGGCAATGTAGTTCATTGGTAGGTGCTTGCCTAGCAATCAGAAGTCCCTGGGTTCATCCCCAGAACAAACACAACAGACAAAATCACCTTGCAAACATCTAGAAAACCAAATAAAATCCTAGAAATTCTCCTTGTCCACTTGGGGACTTCTGTAAGGATAAAGTGAGCCTTATACTGTGAAAGAATCTCGGAAATACCTGGTAAAATGTCCCCAAAATAGTCACAGTTGCCAACAACAGGTATCAAGAAACTAATCACGAGAAGAATCCCCAATCAAGTGCGTCTCCAGGGAGAGGAAGCCCCGAGTTGCTACGTGACGTCATTACTCGGCGCCGGGTGGGACGCGCTGCCTGCCATGGGGAAGTGGCGGCGTGTGTTGTGTTTTGGTGCAGCCTGGGTTTGGGGTGGTGGCGCAGCCTCTGTCCCGCGCACGGCGAACCGATCCTTGGGTTGTGGGCACCACGTGTGTGGTGCTGCGACGCGGACCTGCGGGCTGGCGACGGTGCGGGG